>JAUPFN010000001.1:9761530-12237814 GCA_036924255.1 Apodemia mormo
TTCTTCAATTTGGATTGAACTGAATAAGCAGGTACTAAATTTTATGAGAGTTTAGATAATATAAACTTTTATAAAATACAAACTTATACACTTATCCTTTTAATGGATGAAATTTAAAAAAATCTAAAATATGAATTTCTTTAATTGTATTAAAAAGCATAAATACTAAATTTTTAGTAATTTCTACAACAAACAGTTCATTTTTCATACAAAAATTAACTCTCCTTTTACCCCTTTATGGGATAAATTCAAAAATGCGTATATATTTAATCGTATTAAAAAGCATAAATACTAAATTTTAAGTAATAAACAATTTTTTTAATACAATCATTAACGCCCCTTTTACCTCTTTAAGGGATTAAATTACATCATAAGAACAACCTCTGTAAAAAATCAGCCTTCCCGCTCCAAACTTATTATCTACTATAAAAAACGTTCAAGCGTAAACGAAATGTCCAATTTTTAAACAGCACAACCTTATTACTGTGCCAAACACACTATCTGTATTATTACTCTTTGACTCTAATGTGGAGAGCGGTATACGCTGACGTGCGACACAGCCTCCTCGTACGAACGCTACCGGGAGACTGACTTTCGGAGCGAGCGCTGTCCGCGAATGAAATAATAAGGTTTTTATTGATTTAATGGCACACTATAATGAATTTGTAAAATGTTAAACTTAAATTTTATAAAGCAAAAAATTGTCTGTAATAAAGTGAAAAAATCACCAAAATCGTTTCAGTAGTTTAGTAGCTATAAGAAAATTCTTGCGTAAAAGTAAGAGAGATATTCGATTTTTTTTCGTCAAAAATAACAATGAAATTTGAAAAAACGAACTTAAAATTTAAAGTTAATTATATTTTACGTACAATGTATATATTTTTTAAATGATTGGATTAACGGTTTAGGAGAAGTAGGCTTTCAAAGAGAAGTATATTTCGTAGTTTGGCGTATGTTATCGCCTTAACCTTTCTTTATTTTATTAAAAATCTCTACATTGCCGGGTGGGCCGCTAGTACGTTAAAAAAAATATTAAAACATCCATCTTAATTATTTATATACGACATTTTTGTTATTAAAATGTAAGTAAAAAACGTAAGACCTGAACTTCCTATAACTTCTAAATTTTCTATACCTAATATCATAACTAACTATACCTCAAACTAAAAATACGTATTAGTAACACACCTAACGTAATTATAAAAGAAATTTATAATTAACAGGAAATATCTAATCTAAAATTACCTTTGGCAATAATATTATATGTACTAAACTATACTCCAAACTAAATATACGTATCTATTAGGATTTCTGTGTATGTAACACACCTATGTAACCAACTAATGTAACTATATTAAAAAATCTGTGAGCTGATTGACCCTACAGGCCACCTGAAACTTCCCGCTAAATTTAATTATTTTAACCTCAAAGAAAAAACTATGCCTAAGCATAGACTATTAAATTAAAAAAGTTCAAAAATCTAAAGTTTTTTTTAAAATGATACTTAGTTATTCAGTATTTGAGAAGATGTATATTTTTTCAAAATCATCAGCGAGTTTGATCTTCCGAATAACACTGAACACAATTTTTAGCTCTAAATAGTTTTATTGGAATTTTTTATACGAGGGTCCATAAAATTTTCAGAAGCCGACATCGCATTAGCAACTAACCTATTGTGTTTCAATTGTCTATGGGCAGTATTCGCTCGTACGTCTGCAGATACTATAACTAAACAAATGTTCGTTTACATAATACTGCAAAAAAAAAACAAAAAACTGAAATCTAATTCAAAATGAGAATTCTACGAAAAGCTAAACTTATTTCTAGGAAATTAATTCGTTTCCTTACTATGTTGTCGATACATTACATATTAAGTCTGAAAAAAAATCGTGTCTGTTACCACGTAAGAATCTATGAACTTTATAACGTAGTCATAGTCACCATTGCAGTAAATTTCCTATTTCAGTATATTCTAAATCTATTAAACTATGCAAACTAAATGTATCAATATCAAGCGTCAAATACTACATGGCTATAAACCCACAGTTTGCCTATATGTGTAGGTTCTGTGAAATATAGATAAATTATTTAATGGTCATTATTTGTTTTATTGATATATAAATGTTCTACGCAAAAACAAATTTTCGACAAGATTTTTTTTAATGTAAATTTTACAAACCCTTAACCACTCGACTCTCGTGAAGGCAAATATTAGACATTATGTATGACAATTGCGTGTACTGTCACTCTGAAGGCAAAATTTTACGCCGCTTGATTTTTTGAATTTTTGAATTTAAACTTTAAATTTCTAATTATAAAGACTAATGTTGTATGAAAACGTCTTTGACGTTTATTCTATGATAAAATATCTGTCATGTCAAATTCGTAAACTGACATCTGCTATTGTCGTTTATTACACTTCAGCCACTTTTGTTCGTTCGACCGGACCGCGTGTGTGTTATCGATTTTTTAGTGGTATAAAACTGAATTTTTGTGTTGTTTTACGGTGCATTTCTCTCTTATAAGTATTGTTTTTATTAGAAAGGCCGTTTAATTATTCTATTTGGACAATTCGTTGTAAGAAATATATCGTGATAGCCGAAAATAAAGTCATTTAGAAATTCATTATTTTTCACGTGATTTTTGTAATATTTGTTTGTAAATATAAAAACTACTTTATCGATTACTTTATTTTGATCCTTAACCCGTGACGTGATTACCTGGCCAATAAAAAATTCGCGGTAGTGCTCCGTGTCTGGAAGCCTCCCTTTTTTTATGCCTAGGTTTCAAAAAATCGGTTTATACATATATTTTCGTTTATATTTTATATATATACTATATATCAACGTAATCTGTATAAAATTTCCTATTCGTTCCTACTATTACAATAATAAATAAAAGCTTACCTAATATTCAAATCTTGTGATAATTATTAACTTTGTAAAAAATTTCACCACTATCTCACTTTGCTTAAAGTTTTACACTAAATTGCGTTAAGTTACGTTATCACTCAAACAATACTATAACTTTATAGTATACATAATGAACAAACTGTCTACTATATATATATATATATATATATATATATATATATATATATATATATATATATATATATATATATATATATATATATATATATATATATATAAACTATCACACAAAATACAGCCATTTCTAAACACAGCCGGTACGCACTGTAAAATGTTCAAACTACAAGTAAAGATGTCGCACGGCCGATCGTGTTTTGTTAATTTATTGTGGCCAATTTCTTGTTCGGTCATTGGTTATTTTGTACTCAGTCTCAAGACGACAGCCAATAGAAAATAAATACAATACAAAAATCGCGTCACATGGATGCAGAAGCGTAAAATCAACGGCCAATTGGAGCGAGTTTATTTTGTACAGACGGGTGTACAGAAATCACTTCTCGCGCGTAAAGTTTTTGTACATACGTCTGTACGAAAATCGCGATACGGGTTAATAGACAGAAAATATATCAATTGATACACAGTCTTTTACAGAATGATAAAATATGGCTTAGCTGTAGGAAAAAATATTTTTTTTCCAACGAGTCGACCGAGTCACCATTCCCGCAAAAAGGCGAGTGATGAGACCTGGCGCTTTAATTCGCTCTTGCGTGTCAAAGTTTCGAGAGGTTAAAATACTACCTCAATGCATAAAAATATTTATATTCGACTCCACATATGCCTTGTCCTACCGGCTAACTTAAGTCAAAAATTTTATTGCTTTTTGTACATTGTTTTTTAAAAATGACTTTAAATCTTGCGTTTAAGGTTGAATTTGCAAAAACACGTTTGTGCCATAACTATAAACTTTTTAGACTGAATTAGCGAGAGTTATGAGTGTCAGTTTTGTTCGGAACTGTGTATCTTGGGTATTTTATATCAATGCTCACTATTAGATTATCCATTTGCACACTGTCATATTATCACACACACTACAATATTGAGTTGCCGCATTCACGGAGTTGTTATTTTAAGATAGTGCAGTATCTTGTCAAGCGCCGCGAGACCAATTATTTATCAATGGTATATACATAGTTTGACAAATTTGCCCCCAACAATATCCAAATTTTAGCTCACTTTCAAAATCTTTCTCTGTATGTGCGTAGTAAAAACTATGCTATAGTTAAGCGCTTGATAAATACTTCTTTTTCACTCTTACGTTGGTGTTTCTCATCTCGTAGAACATAGAAGGGATTTCTTCTATAATGTCTTTACGTTTCTATGTTCTTTCGTTTCTTACTGATATCATAGCAAATAAAGCAGGTGGCACCCCTGATGGGAAGAGAAACCACCGCCTACAGACAAAAACGATGTTAATGGTGTGTTGCTATCCGTGTGACACGATGGTAATGCCACATGCGTAAGTCTACCAGCTGCTTTACCCTCCAAATCGGAACACGACAATGACAAGCATTGACCTCATTGCGGCGGGAATATGTAAGGCGTTGGTACCATACAACCAGGCGAGACGTTACAGAACTCTTCCACCTAGACCGGTACGACGGCAGTGACACGCATAGCCAATCGGTCGCCTTTTACGCCCTGTCGGGCAGACCGACAGTTAGTCTATTCTCAAAAGGGGCCCGGACCAACACAGGGAATTTTGATGAGGTTCCTAATGGAAAGAGACAACCCTCACCTAGACAGCCAAGATATTGAATGGTGCATTGCCATCCGTGTGGTTAGTTTAAATGCTACATGCAAAAGGTTACCGTCTACCATAACCTCCAAGCTGGAACATGACAGTGACAAGCAGGAATATATAATACCGTAGTAACAAATCGAGGCGCTACATTACTGAACTCTACTACCTGGTAGTCATGATCACACTGACAGTGTAGTCAATCGTTCGCCTTCAACGAACTGCCTGGTAGAAAGGCAGATGGCCAATTATTAAAAAGGAACCTGAATTAACACAAACCAACACGGAACATACTTTTTGTCGTGAAATATAGAAATACAAGCTGCCCGCCCCGGCTTCGCACGGGTATAAAATATACAGCCTATGTCACACGGTAAAAAAATGATTAAAATCGGTGCAGTAGTTTTGATTTATTCATTACTGCCCGTGGTCCGCAAACAATTCCCCTTTCCCTATACCATGAAGATTTCCTGCTATCTTTGGAACATCTAAATTTCCTGCTATTTTGGGAACATCTAAATTCATATAGGTACTACATTTTTAGTTTTTACATTTTTACCTATTTCTTTTACTTTTTCCATTAATATATTACAAAATGTCTTTATATACAACGTTCACAGCTTTCTTGTCATTAGACAATATAAACATGTTTTCTTTAGAGGTTACTCTTGAAAGAGCGACATATAAGTTGACCACGTGAAAAACAGTTAACGCTCAAATCTAAGCCTGCAACGTTGAAGGTTTGACCCTGCGATTTATTAAGGCGAAAAAACGTGTAAGTGGTTGACCCTGCGGGCCATCCTTGAAACTTCTCACTAAATAAAGGTATTTTAAGCTCAAAAGAGTAAAAACCATAAGCATAGATTTTTTAGTTCAATTTTGTTAAAAATGACAGAATTATTAATTTTTGAAAAGCTGTATATTTGAAAACGATGATGGCATTCAACTCAATTTTTGAGATCTAAAATATTGTTTTAGCTAAATAATCGATAGGTTTAAAAATTTCGGTGTTATTTCTAAAAACATTTTAATTTAAATTTTCTTCATTGATAAATCCCAAACAAATTGACCGATTTTGATTAAATTAACGGTATTTGACGCAGTTTTTAAAGAACAAAAGCTGATAATATTTTTAAGTCAATCGGTAAATTAACTTGAAAGTTGAAAGTTATTTAAAAAAAATTAAGTAAGTTTGCTAAGAACAACGTAATTTTAAATTTGAAAAGCTATAAGTTTTGAGAATTAGATTCGATTTTGATTTTTGAAACAACATTTGACGTAGTTTTTTAGTACTAAAATATCATAGAACACCAAAAAATTATTGGTTGAAAAATTTTGAAGCTATTTCGAAAAAACACTTTTTTCAAAATTTTTCGTAAACGATTACTCCCAAACGGATAAACCAATTTTGATGCAATTTATGTATTAGACGTAGTTTTTTGAGGAATAGAGCTGTTTATTTTTTCTACTCGTTACATAAATCTGGAAGTTACATTAAAAAAAACCCACCTGGATGGAACGAAGTTCCTTTTATTATTATTTACAAAAAACCTGTATACACTCAACAAAAATAATCGTCGCGACACAACACTGTTCCATGCGAAATAGAAATGAAAATATCTGGCTTGCTTTCTATAAGAGAGAGAGAGAGAGAGAGAGAGAGAGAGAGAGAGAGAGACAGACAGAGAAACATCCGCACGCCGCACAGCTTACAATACCTTACTATAGCAAAAAGTGTCGTGACAACTTTTCGTAAGAATTTTTTCCGTCTAGCCCCCTTTCACAACACGCGATAAGGAACTTCGCTCCAATACTGTTTCTTTTGGTGTTTTTTCAATTCTTTTTTGGTGTTTTTTCAAAATTTCTCAAAATCTTCTAGACCGAATCGGTTCAAATTTTCAGGAAATCTAAGTTAAGCTGAATCCAATCGAATGCCATCAACCGCGTTAGATCGGTCTAGCCATTCAAAAGTTATGACATGTTTACATACACACATACACACACACACACACACACACACACACACACACACACACACACACACACACACATACGTACATACAGACATACTGACGTCATCGTGAAAATAGTCAGAAAAGATTCCTAGGACCTCAAAACGTGGACATTTGATGAAAACTCGATTTTCGAAAATCGAGGTAAAATCAGTATCTTCCTTATCTACATACGTAGTGGGAAATTAAAAACTGGTTTGCTAAATCACGTTCTTTTACAGTGGTTATTAAATAACAATTTTACAAACATTATGCGATATACCTGAAGATATTATCTAAGAAATGTGCTAACTTATTACATGATAGAATGTACTTGATCATATAAAAAAAATCCGAAAACAGGCTAAAAATCTCTAAAACAAATAATTTGTTAATACTATTTCTAATCATCCACATGATTTTTATATGGTGATATTTAGTTAAAGAAAAAGAATGTACTAAATTTTGATTTTCAGCTGAAGTCCTATATTAACGACGGGTCCCAAGAACAAAATCCTATGTAGAGATCAGACTAAACTGGTTTTATAATAAAATTCGCATTAAACACGCATAAAGCTGCAATATACTTTTTATATTTATTGGTCTTTTTTTGTGGAAACAGTCAAGTGAACATCATCTTATCTGCAATGTACTCCCACAAACAAACATATTGTTATTTGGTAATTTTGTAGATACAATTTTGTTCTTGGGACCCGTCGATTTATTTATCCCAAAATTAACACGTTTCCCAGCGGTTTCAACACATGCCGCGCGCGCGCCGCCGACCGGCCGGTAACTCCGCAACCGCTATGCCCCTGCATTTTAAATTAAATCTGTAATATCTTCGAAAATATTCATTTAAATTACATGCTGTAAACGGCCATATTGCTCTATATTAAATCAGCAATATATTAAAGGTATTTAATTGGATAAGGAGTAGTGCTGTATTGCTTAAAATTGCTTCGAAAAAAAGCCATTATTTCTCGTAAAAAGTAAATGACAAAAAACTGCTATTGTGGGTTATCCATAAGAGATAGACATATACCATCGCGGAGTTTTCTGTAGACCTTTTCAAGGTGTACAAATACTTAGTACATTATTTTGATAAATCTCGTAGGGTTTAGCCAGCGTTTGCAATGTAAGCGAAAAAAAAAAATTATTACGACATGACATCAGAAAACTCAAAAATTGCAGTATTTCTCGACTCTATATTGAATGTTATTATACATATAAACCTTCCTCTTTAACCACTCTATCTATCGAAAAAAACCGCATCATAATCCGTTGCGTGGTTTTAAAGATTTAAGCATACATAGGGACATAGGGATATAGGGACAGACAAAGAATGCGACTTTGTTTTATACTATGTAGTGATTTACCTATTTCGAGACAAAAACTCGTTTAATTAATCGCAACTGCAATAGCACCTTAACATTTAGACGTTTCTAATTATCATATGGTGAATATGTGAACGTGGCGCGTTATCACGACTCGATACACAAGCGCAACGACAATAGTTCGACTTCTCCTTTGTTGAATGGCTCTGACTACTCAATTAATGGGCCTCGGGTTCAATTCTCGACAGGAAGAATTACATTTGTGTGACGATACAGATGTTTTTCCAGATAGTGTAAAAATGTATAACTTGTTATATAGGGTCTCAGCAACAGACTGTGAAAATTTCAAGTGTTTAACTATTACGATATATCTAGCCCTCGGATGGATGAAAGGATGGGTGGCCTATGGTGTCACCATATTTGTGGACTGTGGGAGTCTGAGTTGGGTACGTAACCCTAAAAATAGGTAATTAGGCGGGTGTAATAGTAATTACACCCGCCCCAAATTAAGTTTTATCTACATACCACTTATCGAGTTGTTAGCAACCCTGACTACGCAATCGACGGGGCTCGGTTTCGATTCCCGACGGGGACAAGCATTTGTGTGAGCATAAATGTAATATATTATATATTATATATATATATATATATATATATATATATATATATATATATATATATATATATATATATATATATATATATATATATATATATATATATATATATATATATATATATATATATATATATATATATATCGGGCAAAAATGTTTAAGGGGTTTTAAGAGTTTTTTTTATGTTATTTATTTAATCAAACTCTTTATTTCTCAAATAATACAAACAGGGGAACTTTAAAGTCTAAAGACATTTTCTAACAGTTCCTTGCACTTGTAGAAACATTACAAGTAATGGGAAGTGCACAATAAGTCTCTTAAGGAAAAATTGTAAATAATTTTAAATTAAACAAAGAGACTAAATACATTTAATTAAAGTCACCGATATACATTCAAATACACATAATAGGTCGGGGAATAAGTATTTTCGTATTTTGAATGTATTATTAGTAATCAAACCTCTTTGGCTGTACTGAATATAACTGGTTGGTTTTAATACCATTAAAAATGTGACATTTTGAAGATGCAATAAATTAAAAAAAACTAGTACCCGCCGTTTTCAACTGATTTTCAAGCAAGCAAAATTAACGTATGTGACGAAGAAATTCGGTACATTTTAAAATTTTATTACAAAAAAGGTAAACATGCGACATACACCGCGAATAAAATTTATGCGGTTTACGGACCTAATGCGGTATCAATAAGAGTAGCACAAATGTGGTTCAAGCGTTTCAAGTCTGTAAATTTTAGTGTGAAAGATGAGGTTCGCTCTGGACGCCAGTCACAGATAAAATCAGTGCCATCTTTGAGAAAGTGGAGTAAGATCGACATATTAGTAACAAATTACTGAAGAACTGGATGTTGATCATAAAACAGTTTTACGTCATTTACGAAAGTCTGGGTACAAGAAAAAACTTGACATTTGGGTACCACATGATCTCACGGAAAGAAACCTAATGCAACGTGTTTCCCATTTGCGATTCATTGTTGAAACGTAACAACCCACAGACCGTGGCAAATCCCGGCCTGACTCGGAACAAAGTGATGCTATATGTATGGTGGGATTGGAAGGGAATCGTCCACTACGAGCTTTTGCCACCGGGTAAAACTATCGATTCTAACCTCTACTGTCAGCAACTGATGAGGTTAAAAGAAGTTAATGAGAAGAACCGGCCGGAGGTGGTGAATAGGAAGGGCGTGGTGTTCCACCATGACAACGCCAGACTGCACTCATATATAGCCACGCAGCTAAAATTGAGAAAGCTTGGCTGGGATGTGTTGATGCATGCTCCGTATAGTCCTGACCTTGTTCCATCAGATTTCCACCTGTTTCGGTCATTGTAGAACTCTTTAGAAAGCATAAAGCTAATCTCAAAAGAACACTGTGAACACTACCTGTCAGAAAATCGGTTTAGCTGTCTTAAGGTCATCAGGTTGATGAAAGGTATTAAGCAACTTGTACCGGCCTGATCGATATGAAATTTGGTATTATGTTACTTAATGATATTGCAATGACATGGTATCCTTGAAGTGATGCTGTAAGATTACTATTTGAAGCTCTTCAAATATTTTCTTATTTTGGTATGTAAATAATGCATATGATGCACATCTAGGTTGTCTAATGATAAAGATATGCGGCTAAGGTTCTTTATTTTGTATTAAGAGTTATTATTATTATTATTAGTTTTAGCATTTGACAGCCCTACGCACGAAGAAGCATCACGATTATAAACAAAATAATGTCTGGCGCCGATCACGATGTCGTGTCTGATAACACAGCGTCACGCGTGTGCACTGCGCACTGGTATTTTGCAGTTAATCTTATTTTGCAGTTAACAGGGTCGACATTCATAGATCTAAGGTCATTACTACAGAAGAATTTGTCCCTTTCACTTGTGCCATCCTTTACTTATTACAAAACATTTATTCATACCACACCGCAAATAAGTAAGCAACCATGCAAAATACTCACATCAAACAAATTAGCGACTAACTAATTAAACTATTCCTTGAATATATTTTGTATTATTTATTGTTCAAAACTTCAAACTGATATAATACAGCTGTTGTATCCGTCAATAACCACACAGTATTCTACGTCAGTGTGCTCTACATTCAAGTTATATACGTCAACATGTAAACACTCCCAGGTGTGCGATGTGGGCATAGGGTTTAGACCTGCTAGAATTTAACAGGGTCATTCTTACACAGAGTAAGGTAAAATTATATTATAATAAGCTAATGAGAAATATCGTAGATACATTTTAAACCTATGGAGGATCGATCGATGGTTACGAGCTTGCCGTATGCTCTGTACCTATAATCTGTGATTTCGGTCTCCACAACATACTACACCCCAGCGTGGCTACATATTGGTCTAAGGTAAGACCGGTGTCAGTGAAAAATTAAGGCGATGCACGCAGTGCTTGTAAATATACCATATTTACGGTGCTTGTAAATATACCGCTTTGTATTGAAAACACGCGTAGTACAACACACTTTCCCTGTATTGGTCCCGGACTCCTTTGAAGAATAGGCCAACTGCCGTTTGCCAGGCAGATCGTAAAAAGCGACTGATTGGCAATGCGAGTCAATACCATCGTGACTACTAGATGGTAGAGCTCTGCATTGTCTCGCCCGGGTTTAGTACCACCGCTTTACGTCAATAACGTCAGTGCTTGTCACTGTCGTGTTTCGGTGTGGAGGGTAAGGTAGCCAGTAAACTTATGCATGTGGCATTAGATCTCGTCACAAGATAGCAACACACCATTAACATCTTTAGTATCTATAGGCGATGGTTGACTCCTTCTATTTTGATTTAGGTGATTTTGACAGAGTGAGACGTGTACCTACACAATATTTAGAAATGGATCTTGTAAATAATAAAAAAATATATCTTCATATTTTAAGTCTGAACAAATTACTCATTTATCGATCTTTTTTATAAAAAGGAATGTATCCAATATCTTCTATATCTTTTAATTTGATTATTCAAAAACCAAGTCTTCTATACATACAAATATATAAAATTGGAGTGTCTGTTTGTAATATTAAAATAACCGCTTTTAACTAAATGCATATGGATGTATACACGATACTTGTACCAAAATAACACTTTTTACGATTTTTGTCTGTCTGTCGATCTGTGTGTCTGTCTGTCTGTTTGTTCCGGCTAATCTCTGGAACGTCTGGACCGATTTTGACGGAACTTTCACTGGTAGATATCTGATATAATAAGGAGTAACTTAGGCTACTTTTTAAAAAAACCTACGCGGACGAAGTCGCGGGCACAGCTAGTAGATAATATTACTGCAGCAATCTGAATAAGTTCTGCATTAATAACCATTTTGAGTATAGAAAAGAATGCTATGCACTGTACTATACCACCGCAAACTGCTCTAAAATAAGGCCTCTGCTTCACCGTATTCTACAAGTATTGTATTGTATTATCCGTAGGACTCTGCATGATGATGCATATATTCTGCACTCCCGCAACCAGGCGCGTAGCTCCGTCGCGTCGCCGCGCACTCCGCAGCGTAGAGCGAGGCAATGTGTCAATCGCCTAAAACTGTATTTACTAGCATAGATTTATTATTGCAAAGATGAGAAAGGACATGCTCCATTGGTTCGGACATCAACGGTAGATGAAAGGTTAACAAAAAAGATATACAATGCGAATGTGGAAGGATGTAGGTACCGGGGAAGACGAAGACTGACGTACCATGATCAGATTGATCGAAAACTGTCCGAAGGTGGTGTCAAGATTCTTCGCAACCAGTGTGTATGTATGAAGAGAGTAATGAATGTATAGGAGCGAGGCAAACCTGCAAGGATCGTGATGTATGGCACTCGGTTCTCGGTTCTGCCTAAGCCGTAAGGAATCTGGCGTGAAGATATGTATGTGTAGATTTATTATAGTGACATTTACCTTACATACACCTTAAACATTAGCATGTAGATTTACAAGCATAGATTTACGATATCATAGATTGCAAAACTTTTTTTTTAATTTACCCCCATTTATCGCCTCCCTGTTAAAATCGTTTATTTTCGTAGCTTCTCCATATTTGGTTAATAATTAGAGATATACCTATATTACATTTTAACTCAATGTGTCAAGTAGATGCGGAGCATATAACTGTGACGAACAGACGAAAGGACAGGCAAACAGAGGAACGATCCTATAAAGGTTTGGTTCTTCCATTTGAGGTACGGAACCTTAAAAAATAAACGTTATAACTTCATTTAACAAAGTAATTCGTTTTTAGGAACAACTGTTTTTATAAGCACAACGCATTCAGCGATGTAGATAGGTATAATGATAATTAAAATAAAGGGTAATGCTAGTGCTTAATAATTTTCCATTTAGTTCGCGGATATATTTTTTGGTCAGATGGGCTGATTATTTATTTTACAAAAGGCCTTAGCCTAACTAACATGATAAAATTATGGAATTGTTTTACATATAATAACGAATTTCTTGTACTGTGTTTATTTTTTATGAATATTTGTCAACAAACCCATGTCAGTGTGCACTGCCTATCTAAAGAGACAATAAGGTTTAACTAAATAATTATAATAATATGAAATAATATTGTTATACAAAGGTAGCTTACAACCCTAGCGCACTCAACGCACTACGTGTAGCGGTTTGCACCTGCCACTGCTATTCAGATATTGCGACTCATTATAATTGTATAATATAATTAACCAACATAATTAACTTACAAACTTTAGCAACCTCCACTTTATAAGCTATATAAAATCTAGATGTGATACAGTAAAATAGAGTTCACGTTGTACTTAAGTTTGACTAGCCTTTATTTAAGCATGTATTTAACGCGGCGACAAACTAATCTGATTAAGGGTTTTATAAATAATTAAAATGGGTAGGAAAAATAATACGTTGGCAGCTATGGTAAAGTAGCATTTTTAACACAAATTAGCAGCTTTAATTTGAGTTCTAAGCTTTGTTTAAATTTAAATTGGCAGTGATTTTTTTGGTGTAGCAACTGAATTTATTGTTAGGCGTACAACTTGACGGCGGATAAAATGTAGAAAATAGGCTTTTATAAACAATGAGATCGTTTATAAAATTAAATGATATGAGGAGAAATTACGGACATGGTCATAAGAAACATACTATGTGCAACATTTTATGAGGTCTAAATAAAATAAATTGTAGTGTGTAAAAAATATTAATGGTTTATAATATTATTTCTTGACTTAAATGCTTTTTTAATGGTGAAACAGTAAACAGTAAAAGTATGTTAAAATGTGTATATTTTAAAGAATTGAGGACAAGTGCATGTGCCTTGCTTCCATCCTGCGGTAGGTAATTTGGTTTTCCAAAATGCAAAGTTGTTTTCTTTGAACTCATCAAATGTATGCCATGATTTATCATATATCATGCCCGTAGCCTTAACTTCGTCATTAGGTACTAAATGGGTGATTCTTCAAAAATGTGTTCTCCGTGTAATTTCCATGGTATTTTTGAAATCGCTTAATTAAAGTAAATTACACAAAGATTTCAAAAGTTTATGCAAATTTAAAAAACATATAAAAATTCGACACCTAGGGGATATATACTTTTCCTAAAAAAAAATATAGAACTTTTGCTGTCCATGGAAATTACATTTTAGACCACGGAAATGACCCAACAGGTAAAATTTTGCTAAATACCGTATCAGATATAAAAATAAGATTAGATAAAAGTTATGTTGGCTACTATGAACGGCTGTACTATACATTAAAACGATATTAGCCCTTAGCGACTCCTTTTTTCTCAATTTTTTATCTCCCCTAAACTTAGCGCTCAGCATGTTGTTCTTACTGGAAAATAACAGTGTATATCTACAATTTCCAATATTACCAGTTTCCAGTATTATCAAAACTTTAAACGCGAAACTGACGTAAACTTGTGCTTAAGTTAGTAGGGCGCTTAAAAGTCAATTTTTAAGTTGACTTTTAAGCACGTTTAAAAAATTTTCAAAATGTTTTATTGAAAATTGTTTTTTATTTTAATTTTATTGTTCGAACACACTCTTTTTTGGGTTACGAAGTAAACTAGGAACCCGTCGCTATGCCCATCCGTCCGTCCGTCCGCAGTAACTCAGAGATCATTAGTATTAGAAAGTTATAATTTGATATGAATATACATATTAGTCACGGCAACAAAGTGGTAACATATTATTATTATATTGAAAAATATTTTTTGGGTCAGATAGCTCCTGTTCGTGTAAAGTAGGGAAGTTAATTTCTTTTCTCATGCTCTCCAGAATGTGGAGTATCATAGGTTTTTAGAAAATATTGTAAGTTTGTGATAACGATTTTTCGATTAAGGGACTCCTTTTCGAAATATTAAGTTTTCAAGAGTCAAGTATCCCTCCCCCCTCTGCCAGCTAAACGGTTGGTTTTGGTTGAAAAGAAAATGATCCTCATCGCCGCATTTACCAACACGTTAACGATTATCGACTATACCTAACGATAACCGGAACCGAAAGCTTTACGTGCTCTTCCGAGTCACGGGATAGGCAATACACCAATCTGTCATACTCTGGCTGCTACTGAGGTTTAAGACTTTCAAGAAAACCTTGAAAACCTTAATACCACCTTTGGGATCAAATACTGGAGCACGAGGTAGTCTAAATGATAATGAGCTTTGGTTTAGCAGATTTAAATTAAAAAAATTGACAAACTTCATAACTTAATTTGGTGATCGCATGAATTACAGTATACTCATTGAATATCTCATTTTATTTATTGCAAATAAAATGTAATAAAGTAATTTCCATGGGTTTTATGTAACTTTCATGGTGTTTTATACACAGAAATTACACCATGGAAATCACCAAAAAGCATATATTTTGAAATTTTTCGTCATTGGAAAGATATAAGATGCTAGTTTGTTATTAGCTATTTACATTTAGGAGTTAGGTATAACACCTCAATACCCGTTTACTAAAAATAGTACGAATACATTCTAAAAATGTGACATGGAAATTCCTAAAAATTGAGAACCAAAAATTGAAAAATTGGAGAACTGACTCTTGCGCCAAAATGGAGGGAATCAAGGCCACGAATACTTGACTCATAAGCAGCAGCATAACTACAGAATCACAAAAACCAATCCCGATACGTCTAGACCGCGCCAGTTCATAGTAGTACCCATCACAAAAAGCGAAGCTAAAATTTTGCCAAGTGTGTTACATGCTTACTTATGCTCATAAAATAAAAACTTTCACTACAATAGGATGGAAAATTTGACCAGAATGTTAAATGATTTGTATTTTTCAATTTTGTGTATAAATCTGATTGAAGGCGTAAGTGAATTAAAAAATATCTGCGATTGATCAGAAGACGGCGCACGTGTTACGCGTGCAAAACGTGGAAAATTAACCGGATTTGCGGTGTTGAGGGTAAATAACTCCTGTATAAATGGTTATTACATAATAAAATCTATATGACACGATGCATATAGAATGTATAAACAAAGTTATAGTAGATTTATGCAAACATTATTCGTTTATATAGGAGATAAAAGTCTGTTACGCGCAAAAATTGTACTCCGAAGAATGACCCAAATATATTTTGCATTCAAATTTTAAAGTCTTTACTTTAACATTCTGTTTCGCCCAACAATATCCTTCTGTCCATTTTTTAGTTCAATATTGTGAGTGAATGAATTTTGATATCGTTTGAGCACTGCGTAACCATCTCTCTTAATTTTATGCAACCAACGCATTTATCGCTTTTTCATTACTTTACGATTATACAAACAAACATTCTGATATCCTGATGCTTAATTTTTGGACCCGTTGTAAGTTTTACAACTGCTTGCAAATCACTGCCCGAAAGTGTATTTTTATATGGAAGCCAATAGTTTCTAATAATACAATGTTTGATATCCCACTGTTAATATTAGCTGCCAAGTCATTATTTTTAATATTTAACCTATTATTTCATTTTCCCTGTTTAATATATTTGCTATCTTAAAGTAGCAGCCGTTATTTAGTTTTTATAGATCTTACGTTTTGTAGCTCATTATAATTGTTGCTAAAATAATTAATCGCTACCAAAGTAATTTTTTGTAACCAAGTAGTTAGTTGCTTAATAAGTTCTTAGTCGCCACAAAAATAATTAGCTCTTTATTTATGACTTCGCTCAAGAAAACTTTAACTTTTCTTTGAAAACATAAGTATACTTGAAAGTAGCGTTCTATATGCGAACACACTTTTAAAATAAGCCTAGTAGTTTGTGACAAACCAAAGGAATCATTTAATTAGATTAATTAATACAAATTAAACTTAAAAAAACATAACCACGTTATTACAATAGATAAAATTTGATACAGTATTTTTCACATTTCGACGGGTCCCAAGAACATATCGTATCTACAAAACCACCAAATTACAATATGTTTGTTTGTGGGAGTACATTGTAAATAAGATGATGTTCACTTGAGTATTTCCAAAAATAAAAGACCAATAAATATAAAAAATATACTGTCTTGTAGCTTTATGCGTGTTTAATGCGAATTTTATTATAAAACCAATTTCGTCTGATCTCTCCATACGATTTTGTTTTTTAGAAAAAAAACTCCACACTTTTACTACCGCCAATTAGCTTGTTTTTAATTTATTTCTAAAAATATGGAAAGAGTCTTCTAATAGTATTGTAATATAATTTTTAATAGAACTGTTTTTTATATCATAAAATAGTAAACAAGCCGATGAAAAAAAAAAAACAACCATCGCCTATAGACACCGAAGATATAAATAAGACGTTACCATCCATATGGAGTGGTTATAACACTACATGCATTTTATCTTATCTTACCCCAAATTGGAATACAGCAGTGGAAAGCTAACGCTATTCTTGCAGCAATTGCTAATGGTACTAAAACTAAATCCGGGCGTAACGTTGCAGAGCTATAGATATACACAATAATAAATAACATGTAATTCCAAATATTTTATACTTGCAATTTCTTTTATTTGCAAGTTTACATAAATACAATTGCGTCATACTCACAAATATCAATATTTGTAAGGCATTATTTATTGCATTGCCATGTCGTTCATCGAATTGGGATGATGCTTTTGTCAACTTTTTGCTTGTACTTACGGACGGACGTACTACGGGAAGGTTACAAAATTAGTATAGTGTACGGGTAAATGTATTTTAAGAATAACTATCTAACTAACTATCTAACTAACTATCTATCTAACTATCTAATCACTAACTATCTAACAAGGATATTACCTAGGTATGTGTCTTGCAATAACTAAACAATTTCGATAATTGCGCATTGCTAGATACGTGATAACACCTATGGTTGTCAGCTAGTATTGCATGTGTTGTCCCATGAAATGAAATATAGGATCTTACGTTGTAACGCTGTTATAAATATACTTTATTTTTCGACAAATAAAGAATTCATTTATCATATTCTTAAACAAGTAGCCGAATTTTTACGATGGTAAGAGACAAGTGTATTAATACAAATCAAAGATAAGATTATAAAATCTGGAACAAATCTCACTACGAGATAAGTTCGCCTTATTTATTACGTTTTATTTAATATTGGACGTTGTAGCGGCTCAAAACAATCACAAACGCTACAAGAAAAAATAATAAAAAATGGACAAAAATCAATAACAAATGGAAAATATGAAATTCAAAAATAAAATCCTGAATCGCGATATCACAATTATTTATCTTGTAACACTATATACAAGTTTCAACGTTTCTCATATGGACTTCGGTCCCCAGGCAGTACACCTTGCCTGGCTGGGAAGATCTTCCTTTTCCCCTTACTTGTCCTTGTGTGACGTCATCGACGTCCACAGTAATGATGTCATACTGACAAGAAGCTGGCCCGCTGGTTCCATCACTATGACCCTCCAGCGGTACGGACCAGCGGCGCCACAACGTTATTTGCAAGTTCCTATTCTGCAATTTGGTACACAACAGTGACGAGTACTACCCAATAATTAAGTGGGGGAACACCCAATAATTAAGTGGCACCCTACTTTAGCAAATGATCGCGAAACTGTACCACCTGCTATAAATAATGGCGTAGAACGTTAATAAGGTTACCTGATAACTTATCGCACTAAAAGTACAAATAACAATAGAAATGCGGACGCAATCCACTACCTAACAAAACAATCAATACAAAGGAAACAGTTTGGTTTTATTTCAAAAGAGCAAAGCTATTTTTTACTTATTCTGATTAACTCATATCAACACAATTCCACGCGTAACTCAATAATAGTCACGTATATTTTGAATTATTTTTTCGTCTACTTGTATGTTTCAAGTTCTGAGATAACCTAAAAAAGTTAAACTTCAAAGATACAAAATTATTCATACATGTGATCGACAGATCATCTAAACATAGAAATGGCTCTACCACTGATTTCAAGGACTGCGTTTTGTGGAAAAGATACCGGCAAATAGATTCAGTGGCATAATATTTATCTCCATATTATATTTACTGCAATATGTAAAGTGCATTCATTATCCATTTAAAAAAAAAAAAAATAGTTTTAATCTATTTGATAAGAGAAAAAACTACATTTAGGTAATCAAAATTGAATCGCAACAGTATTATTTAACTTGAAAATTGTATAATTATACTGAAATCGCTATTCTCTTTTAAATATGTTACGTTATATATGTATAATATATTTAATGATTCTCTAACTTGAACATTTTATCATACTATTGAAATTACAACGACCCCCTTTTAAATATGTAACATTATATAATACATTTATAATAAAACCAGATATATATTACATGTTAATTACAGAAGGTCAAATATTGTATGAGGCAGTGTTTTAGCAATTTAAATGGAATGAGGAACTGCTAATAGAAATGTGGGTCAAGAAACTGAAATAAATGAATGTAATAACTGATAACGAATAAAAATATAAACCTATCAACTTGATAGTTCCCTATCCGTAGTAGACAGCATCAACCGAGTCTAGTTTGACACTTTTGTGCATTACGATTTGTCTAATCCACTAAAATAGATACATCGCACTGTAAGGCAATCTCACTAAACATCGAAAAAACAACCTCAGTGTATATACCTGTAGTTTATACAAATGAAAGCTATCCTAAACAGCAGACATCTATCTCCACTAAGTCCTTTACCTAATGACTTCCAACTCCTTATCCCAGGGCACTTATTAACTGGCAGGTCATTAAAAGCTATTCCAGTGGCAAACTGTTTCTTAGATAACCCCAGCCATCTTATTCCTACCAATGTCTCGAACTGTTAGTTTAGCGCTTATATTTACACATACCAGTAGGTTCCAGACTGAGCTTTCGGTATTTGTTGATAAAAAATCGAAGTAACATTTTTGATCGCCGTGAGACCGAAAGGTCCAATTCAACCAAGAACCTCATGGTTTACAACCAAACAGGTAAACTATAAGACCATCAAGATGTTATTACACTAAAAATATATAGGATTCTTCGCACCTGATACTTAGATGAGGTATTAGATGAACCCACACAATGCTAAAAAATACCTGTTATATATTCAGCTTATAAAAGCTTAAAAACGGCCCAGAAGTGTATAACTTCTAACTATTTCAAGGACAATCTCAATGAATGAATTGAGTGAATGAATTAAAAGAAATGTTTAATTTGTTAAATATGATATCACACTTGTTATTGTTAAACTATTTACAAAACCTTCAGTCAAATTTTATATAAACTTTACCACTAGGCGGTAGAGTTCTGCATTGTCTCGCCAGGGTCTGGTACCACCGCCTTACCTATTCCTGCCACAATAGCGTCAGCGCCTATCACTATAGTGTTCCGGTTTGGAGAGTTATCAGGTAGCCGGCAAACTTATGAATGTGGCATGAAGATCTCACCACAAGGATAGCAACGCATCATTAACATCTTTGATGTCTATAGGCGACGGTTGACTCTTTCCATCAGAAGCCCGTCTGCTTGTTTACTATCTTTAATGATATAAAAAAGATGTTACATTTTTACTTTTAGTTTAGTACAGAATTAAATCAATTACTACTTGTACAAATATTGGAGTATATACTTATTGTCCAAACAATATTTCTTAATCATGAATTTGACTCAAACATCAATAAATTTATTTATATTAGCTGATCCACGCAGCTTCGCCCGCGAGAAACTGCTCTCACCGTTTAATAATTTTCATAAAAATCGGTCAAGCAGTTCTTGCGTTGTAAAGGGATGATGTTGATGTTGATAAATCATAAGACGAATATTTATATACGCTAAAGATTTATATAGTAGTGTGATATTTTAATGAGGTTTGTTTATGGTAAATTGAACAACGTATTACAGTTTTTCCTCTCGCTAAATGAAGTAACTGATTTCAGACATATTTTCAAAAATCGAGCTTTATCAGATCTCCTCGTTTTGAATTCTTAGGAATGTTTTTTACTGACGTTATCTTTACGATAACGTCAGTATGACTGTTCGTACATACTTATGTGTATGTATTATGTATATGTAAACATGTCATAACTCATGAATAGCTTGACCGATTGAGACGCTGTTGACAGCAATTGATTGGGTTTTACAAAATTAGATTATCTGAAAATTTAAATTTTCACCAAATCTAAGCTATCGGCCAAATGGATTAGGAGAAATTTAAAAAATTGAGTGTCGCTAAAACAATGTTTTTTTTTTTAAATAACTAATAACTGATTGTTAGTTCTTCTAGTTTATAAATTTCGCAAAATGCCATAACTCGGGTCAAAAGCGGTTGATTCGTTCCGGGAAGTATCGTTGACGAAACATTTTGAAAGTTTCTTAGGGATAGATGTCAACTAGGAACCCTTATAGTTTCGCTATGTCCGTCCGTTCGTTCGCAGCCTAACTCGTGGTATATTAAACTATGAATTACAAATAAATAATAATTAAAATCTTGAAAAATATTTTTCTAAGATACCTCCTGTACACGTCAAGTAAGGATGGTAATTTCTTTTATTACGTATCCCAAAGTGTGGGATATCGTTGGATAGGTATTTAGGAAATAATGTGGGTTTGTGAAAACAGTTTTTGGATTAAGTGATCCGTTTGTGAGATATGAAGCTTTATAGTGCTAATTTTTGTTAGAGTCAAGAGTTCCCCTCTCTCCCCTTTGCAAGCTAAACGGTTGATTTTGGATGTGTGAAAAAAATCACGGTCGTAGTTGGTATATTATAATGAATTTAAAAGGAAAAATATCACGGGTAAGAAGCCTTTACAGGTTTATTAGTAAAGTTAACCAACTTTTAAAATGAGAAGTTTTTCCGTGCGGTGAACCTGTAGTGCGCATATACCCACCATTGGCGTTAAATAAGTTAAAATTTCTTAGCAGTAACTAGAAACAATAAAAAAAAATATACAGGCCGAATTGAGAACCTCCTACTTTTTTGAAGTCGGTTAAAAAAACCATCGTCTTTTAGCCCGCATTATTGTGATAGGCGACTACGGAGCCCTACATTACATGTCGCCCGACACACACTTGGCCGGTTATTGTTCTTCTTCGGGATTTTTTACACTAATCGACTTTATAACCAACAAGACATTTTTAAAGCACAAAAATCTGCGTTTAATGCTTTTCAAGAGGTTAAAATCGTGTCGTTTTCAAAAAAAAGGCTTTTGCACTATGAAGTTTTTTCTTATGATAAGATAGCAAACAAGCAGATGAGTTCCCTGATGGAAAGAGTCAACCATCGCCTATAGACACCAAAGGTGTTAATGGTGCGTTGCTATCTTGTGACGAGGTCTAATGCCACATGCATAAATTCACCGGCTACCTTACCCTCCAAACCAGAACACGACAGTGACAAGCACTGACGCTATTGCGGAAGGAATAGCTAAGGCTAAGGTGGTGTCTGACCCGGGCGAGACAATGCAGAACTCTACCTAATAGCCACGATGGTAGAGACTCGAATAGCCAATCGGTCACCTTTTACGACCTGCCTGGCAGAACGCAGTTGGCCTATTCTTCAAAGGAGCCCGAGTCCAACACGGGGGAAAGTTAATCTAGGTTTACCTATATTTTTCACTTTTTGCAGTAAAAATAACGTATTTTAGCAGGAAGATTCAATGAGGACTTGCAGGGTCCGGTTTACATAGTTTTGTAGTGGCAGTTAGGTTTTTTAGACTATTAGGGATAGGTACAGTTATATATTTAAATTGAAATTAGACATTTTAAGGTAACTATTAAGTTTTGATTTAGTACCTGGTTTTCAGGTTTTCAGGAATATGATGTCCCTTACTTTCATATTTTTTTTAAATTTTGCCTAAAGCGTCAAGAAAGAATAAATGAATTCGAAAGAATGCTGCAAAGACAGATTGGATGATTCTTCACAAACTCACAGTTTATAAATAATAACTATATCCAGACGATATCAAGTGCAACCTAAATTAAGGTCAGACAAAAAATGAACATGTCGCAGACGGTGTCTGTGTGACTGATGCTATTTTGGGAGATTTATTCATCAGACGGAGTTATAAAGAAGTCAAAACAGTCAATCCTTTACATTTAAATTGACACTAGAAAATTAATTGAAGGTACAATCAAATGTAAACATAACACCGCGCTGGTTCCCTGGTGGGGTAGACAAAAAGAACTGCATCAGTAGTCGCTGCGCTATAACGTGAATGAATTTTTTCCAGATATGTTAAAACGTTAAACTTGGAAATCTCGCTCCGCCATAACAACGTAAATGATTTTTTTGCTGATAAGTAAAAATGTTAAACTTTGAATTCTTTTACTATGTAATTTAAAAAAAGTAAATGTAAACTTTTCGATTGAATAAAAATGCAATTTTGTAAATACAAAAAATAAGCCCGCTGAGTTTCTTCCGTCGAATCTTCTCAGTATGAACTGTATTCCGATCCGGTGGTAAGTCTAAAGAAAGAAGAAACAAGAAATATTACTTGGGTTGGTTAAAAAAATGTACCTATCTCAATATGCTGATAAATTTGGTTATTTTAATAATTTATAACACCCATATTCTTGTAAATAAATATTTCTCATTTTACTTCCTTTCTCGTTCACTACAAGTCTCTGATGAGTGGCGATCACCATCGCCGCATTTTACTAACAAGTATCGTCGGTTTTTTGCGATAGCCTGTACCGAAAACTTTAGATGCTCATCCAATGCACGGATGTATTACCAGTCTCCGAGCTGCTAATGAGTTTTCTTAAAAAAAAGTACCCGATACGGAAATCGAACCCTAAACATGATCTAAATGTGTGAGAGAGAGACACAATGTACACGAAACTTGTGGATAATAAACACGAGTTTTTAAGCGCGGTAAGACATCAGCTGAGAAATGATGACGCGGACGGCCGAAAAAACAATCTTGATATACGTTAAGAAATAAAGATAATTTTATCAAAATGAAGATAATTTTCAGATATTTATGTCACGTTATATTATCAGGAAAAGCAGTACTAAAATATTTTGTTCTGTTTGTGCTTCTACTTCACTGAAAAATATGATGCACGAGGAAAATCTTTGTTCCGCTGACGTCTTCTTTGACTTCCAACCCACTTTGGTTATGTTATGTGACATGTCATGCAAAAGAGAATATATTTTTGTCGATATGGATTAGTATCTCTTATTTCCTGACAAGCATGCCACAAAAAATTTGTTTTGCTTTTGTAGACAAAACGACCTCTAATTACGTAAACTCGAATTTCATCTTTGAACCACGCTTAGAAAAATAGACAAGTAGTGATAATGGCTTCAATTGATGAAAAAACTAATAGACAAAATTTTCTCACTTTGCATATCTTAAGCGAGCATGTCTTGAGTGAGTTCGTTGTATTTTTATGCGTATTTTCCTGTTTGAGTGACATTATAGTAACGAGTAACGACACATAACATGACGCAATACATTGCAACTTATTTTACTATAACTCGATTCTTTAATTGACGGATTCCGCAATATATGTAACGGCTTCGACGAAAACCGAAAGAGACAACCATCGCATATTGACACCAAAAATATTAAAGGTGCGTTGCTATCCTCGTGGCAGGCCTTAATACTACATGCATAAATGTGACGGCTACCTTACCCTACAACCGGAACACAACAGTGACAAGCACCAACGCTATTACGACAGGAATAGGTATTTCGGTGGTAACAGACCCGAGTGAGACACTGTAGAACTCTACCACCTAGTAGCCACAACGGTAGTGAGTCACATAGCCAATCGTTCGCCTCTTACGAACTGCCTGACAGAACGGCATTCTCCAATAGGAGCCCAGACCAACACGGGGTAAAAATGGGCAACCAGAGAAACAAAGGTTTACGTCCTTAACATAGTCCCGTATCTTGTGTACAGTTATACCGACCGACCGATACCTAAACAACACAACAAAACAAATGGACGCAGTTTCAATTAAAGCAAAAGCAATTATAGCAAAAAGATGATCTATAGATCATCAGCTTCTTACAATTAACCAAATGATTTTAGTTATTTTAGTTTTTTTCAAATTATGTTAGTTTTAGTATAATTATTTTAGTTTTTTTCAAAATTATTTTAGGTATTTGGTTTGTAAGTCCGTTATTGCGAAACAAAAAAAACTATTTAAATATACTCAAGATGGCAAGATGGCACACGACAATTACCAAGAGAATTGTAACCATTTTTGCGTGCCTCCAGATTTATTTCTGTTTGTATCAATGAAAGAAAAAAATTATTTCAACGAAAAATATATAATTAATCTATATATATATATATATATATATATATATATATATATATATATATATATATATATATATATATATATATATATATATATATATAAAAATCAATTGCTGATCGTTAGTCTCGCTAAAACTCGAAAACGGCTGAACCGATTTGGCTAATTTTGGTTTTGAATTAATTGTTGAAGTCCAGGGAAGGTTTAAAAGCTGAGAATATATATAAAAAAACAGTAGTTAAAAAGGCAGAACAACATTTGCCGGGTCAGCTAGTACACTATAAAGATGAAAATATAAAACAAACACCATAACGGTATTAAGATTACAAAGGAAAGATTTTATGGAGGGAAAGTGCATTTTGCAAAAAGCATTAGCGAAATAATCCAGTATTGTCAAGTGTAGTCTTCGAACCGAATGCGAGTATTACACGACGATTTCCTCACGAAGCACAAAGCATGTGGGTACCAACGTGAGAAAGTACCCACAATTATGACGGCCGGTGACAACGGTTTTCACTCATTACGGCAGAGCACCGTGCGAATCTTTAGGGAAATTGTTATCGGAACAATATCAGCATATTAACAAGAACCTGGTGTATATGTACTGCATAAACTTTCTTCAGACCAAGTTTTTAATTTGATATTCGATCCTCACGATGGTACGATATTATCTTGGGACGAGATATCACTACATATTATAAAACAAAGTCGCATTCTTTGTCTGTCCCTATGTCCCTATGATGCGGTTTTTTTTGATAGATAGAGTGGTTAAAGAGGAAGGTTTATGTGTATAACAACATTCAATATAGAGTCGAGAAATACTGCAATTTTTGAGTTTTCTGATGTCATGTCGTAAATAATTACATTTTTTTCCGCTTACATTGCAAACGTTGGCTAAACCCTACGAGATTTATCAAATGTAATGTACTAAGTATTTGTACACCTTGAAAAGGTCTACAGAAAACTCTGCGATGGTATATGTCTATCTCTTATGGATAACCCACAATAGCACTTTGTGTCATTTACTTTTTAAGAGAAATAATGGCTTTTTTTTTCGAAGCAATTTTAAGCAATACAGCACTAATCCTTATCCAATTAAATACCTTAAATATATTGCGGATTTAATATAGAACAATATGGCCATTTACAGCATGTAATTTAAATGAATATTTTCGAAGATATTACAGATTTAATTTAAAATGCAGGGGCATAGCGATTGCGGGGTTACCGGACGGTCGGGCGGCGCGCGCGCGGCATGTTCTGAAACCGTTGGGAAACGTGTTAATTTTCGGATAAATAAATCGACGGGCCCCA
The DNA here is from genome assembly GCA_036924255.1 of Apodemia mormo. NCBI lineage: Eukaryota > Metazoa > Arthropoda > Insecta > Lepidoptera > Riodinidae > Apodemia > Apodemia mormo. The sequence goes on from JAUPFN010000001.1 coordinate 9,788,185, forward strand.
AGAACAAAATCGTATCTACAAAATTACCAAATTACAATATGTTTGTTTGTGGGAATACATTGTAGATGATGTTCACTTGAGTATTTCCACAAAAAAGACCAATAAATATAAAAAGTATATTTGTAGCGTGTTTAATGCGAATTTTATTATAAAACCAATTTAGTCTGATCTCTCCATAAGATTTTATTCTTGGGACCCGTCGTTAATATAGGACTTCAGCTGAAAATCAAAATTTAGTACATTCTTTTTTTTTACTAAATATCACCATATAAAAATCATGTGGATGATTAGAAATAGTACTAACAAATTATTTGTTTTAGAGATTTTTAGCCTGTTTTCGGAATTTTATATGATCAAGTAAAGTACATTCTATCATGTAATAAGTTAGCACATTCCTTAGATATATATCTTCAGGTATATCGTATAATTTTTGTAAAATTGTTATTTAATAGTCAATGTAAAAAAACGTGATTTAGTAAACCAGTTTTTAATTTCCCACTACATACGTAGATAAGGAAGATACTGATTTTACCTCGATTTTCGAAAATCGAGTTTTCACCAGATGTCCACGTTTTGAGGTCCCAGGAATCTTTTCCGACTATTTTCACGCTGACGTTAGTATGTCTGTATGTGTGTGTGTGTGTGTGTGTGTGTGTGTATGTGTGTATGTAAACATGTCATAACTTTTGAACGGCTAGACCGATCGAAACGCGGTTGATGGCATTCGATTGGATTCCGCTTAACTTAGATTTCCTGAAAATTTGAACCGATTCGGTCTAGAAGATTTAGAGAAATTTTGAAAAAACACCAAAAGAAACAGTATTTTTTAATATAACTACCAGATTTACGTAACGAGTACAAAAAATAATCAGCTCTATTCCTCAAAAAACTACGTCTAATACATAAATTGCATCAAAATCGGTTTATCCGTTTTGGAGTAATCGTTTACGAAAAATTTTTAAAAAAGTGTTTTTCCGACATAGCTTCAAACTTTTTCAACCAATAATTTTTTGGTGTTCTACGATATTTTAGTTCTAAAAAAACTTCGTCAAATGCCGTTTCAAAAATCAAAATCGAATCTAATTCTCAAAACTTATAGCTTTTTAAAAATAAAATTATGTTGTTCTTAGCAAACTTACTTAATTTTTTTTAAATAACTTTCAATTTTCAAGTTAATTTACCGATTGACTTAAAAATATTATCAGCTTTTGTTCTTTAAAAACTGCGTTAATTTAATCAAAATCGGTCAATTTGTTTGGGATTTATCAATGAAGAAAATTAAAAATAAAATGTTTTTAGACATAACACCGCAATGTTTCAACCTATCGGTTATTTAGCTAAAACAATATTTTAGATCTCAAAAATTGAGTTGAATATCATCATCGTTTTCAAATATACAGCTATTCAAAAATTAATAATACTGCTTTTTCAGTTCAATCATCTATTTAACAAAATAGATGATTGAACTGAAAAATCTATGCTTATAGTTTTTACTCTTTTGAGCTTAAAATACGTTTATTTAGTGAAAAGTTTTAGGGATGGCCCGCAGGGTCAACCATTTACACATTTTTTCGCCTTAATAAATCGCAGGGTCAAACCTTCGACGTTGCAGGCTTAGATTTGAGCGTTGACTGTTTTTCACATGGTCAACTTATATGTTACTCTTTCAAGAGTAACCTCTGTTGTATTGACTAATGACCAGAAAGCTGTGAACGTTGTATATAGACATTTTGTAATATATTAATGGAAAAAGTAAAAGAAATAGGTTAAAATGTAAAAACTAAAAATGTAGTACCTATATGAATTTAGATGTTCCAAAAATAGCAGGAAATTTAGATGTTTCAAAGATAGCAGGAAATCTTCATGGTATAGGGAAAGGGGAATTGTTTGCGGGCCACGGGCAGTAATGAATAAATCAAAACTACTGCATTGATTTTAATATTTTTTTTTTACTGAGTGACATAGGAGTGACATATATTTTATAGCCGTGCGAAGCCGGGCGGGCCGCTAGTGATATAATAAAATCGTAGGAAAGTCAATGCTACATGGATTTACTAAAAAAAGTACTACATGGATTTACTTCAAATTTTGCATGAATATTACTAACAGGTCGGGTCAACATATAGGCTACATATTATTACGCTATTATCTACGGGGGAAGAGCTGTGCGGAGTAAACCAAGTCCGCGCGAACGAAGTCGCGGGCAACAGGTAGTATCAGTATAAATGTAAGTTTAGGTAGAGGTTTTAGGGTGTGCCAAATTGTTTATGTAAAACAGATCCTAAAGCAAACTTAACGATTCAATCAGTCGTATCGTTTTAACGTTACTGTTGTGAATTACGAAGAAGGAAATTGAAAAATAAAGAAGGAATTTGGAAAGAGAAATGTATGTCTTGAGACGTCGCAGGGTGCGAGGCAGTATGACAATTGTCTTATTTTCTAGAGTAATATTGTACTGGCAAGTCTCAAGAGAATACAAATAACGGGCAATACGTAAAGTTAGTAATTATGGACTCAAAAGGTCTATAAAATAAAATATATATTTAAACTTTATCCTCTGCTCTTGACCGTTGGGATAATTAAGAGGCTAAAGTAAACAAAAAAGAATATTGAACATATTGCCTAAACCTACACGATAAATAACTAAGACAGTGTAATTTTTTTTGCTTGCTAACTGACATAGACTAATATTGTATTATATCACGAAATTAACTGATTGAAAATAGGTCACTTTTAATAGCTTACATATAAAATCAATAATAAACTAGCGGCCCGCCCCGGCTTCGCAGTGGAAAAAAATGATTAAAATCGATCCAGTGCTTTTGATTTAGTCATTACTGCCCGTGGCCCGCACGCGTTAAATTTGGAGTAAAACAATTTCCCTTTCCCTATACCATGAAGATTTCCTGCTATCTTTGGAATATCTAAATTCATATAGATACTACACTTTTAGTTTTTACATTTTTACCTATTTCTTTTATTTTTACACTTAATATATTACAGAATGTCTTTATATACAACGTTCACAGCTTTCTTATCATTAGACAATACGAACATGTTTTCTTTAGAGAGCGATATATTGCCCAGGTGAAAAACAGTCAACGTTGAAGGTTTGACCCTGCGATTTATTAAGGCGAGGCATCGGAGCAAACGGGAAAAAATGTGTAAATGGTTTTACCCTACGGGCCATTCCTGAAACTTCTCACTAAATTAAGGTATTTTAAGCTCAAAAGAGTAAAAAATATATATTTTGTTAAAAGTAGCAGTATTATTCATTTCTGAGAAGCTGTATATTTGAAAACGATGATGGCATTCAACTCAGTTTTTGAGATGTAAAATATTGTTTTAGCTAAATAATCGATAGGTTGAAAAATTTCGATGCTATGTCAAAAAACATTTTATTTTTAATTTTCTTCATTAATAAATCCCAAACAAATTGACCGATTTTGATTAAATTAACGGTATTTGACGCAGTTTTTAAAGAACAAAAGCTGATAATATTTTTAGGTCAATCGGTAAATTAACTTGAAAGTTATTTAAAAAAAATTAAGTAAGTTTGCTAAAAACAACGTAATTTTAATATTTGAAAAGCTATAAGTTTTGAGAATTAGATTCGATTTTGATTTTTGAAACGGCATTTGACGTAGTATTTTTAGTACTAAAATATCGTAGAACACCAAAAAATGATTGGTTCATAAATTTCGAAGCTACCTCGAAAAAACACTTTTTTCAAAATTGTTCGTCAACGATTACTCCCAAACGGATAAATTTATGTAGTAAACATAGTTTTTTGAGGAATAGAGCTGATTAGTTTTTATACTCAATCGGTACATAAATCTGGAAGTTATATTAAAAAAATGCTGTTTCGTCAAAATTTTTTGGTGTTTTTTTTAAATTTCTCAAAATCTTCTGGACCGAATCGGTTCAAATTTTCAGGAAATCTAAGTTGAGCGGAATCCAATCGAATGCCATCAACCGCGTTTCGATCGATCTAGCCGTTAAAAAGTTAGGAGATGTTTACATACACATATACACACACACACACACATACATACATACAGACATACTGACGTCATCGTGAAAATAGTCGGAAAATATTCCTAGAACCTCAAAACGTGGACATCTGGTGAAAACTCGATTTTCGAAAATCGGGGTAAAATCAGTAACTTCCTTATCTACATACGTAGTGGGAAGTTAAAAACTGGTTTGCTAAATCACGTTTTTTACATTAATTGTTAAATAACAATTTTACAAAAATTATACGATATACCTGAAGATATTGTCTAAGGAATGTTCTAACTTATTACATGATAGAATGTACTTGATCATATAAAATTCCGAAAACAGTCTAAAAAAATCTCTAAAACGAATAATTTGTTAGTACTATTTCTAATCTTCGACATGATTTTATATGGTGATATTTAGTTTAAAAAAAAAGAATGTACTAAATTTTGGTTTTCAGCTGCAATCCTATATTTATTTATCCGAAAATTAACACGTTTCCCAGCGCGAGCGGTTCCCAGCCAGCGAGGCAGCGTAGCGGCGGAACAGAACATACCGCGCGCACGCCGCCACAGGCCCGTGAATCCGGAACCGCTATGCCCCTGCATTTTAAATCTGTAATATCTTCTAAAATATTCATTTAAATTACATGCTGTAAACGGCCATATTGATCTATATTAAATCAACAATATATTTAAGTTATTTGATTGGATAAGGATTAGTGCTGTATTGTTTAAAACTGCTTCGAAAAAAGGCCATTATTTCTCTTAAAAAGTAAATGACAAAAAAATGCTATTGTGGGTTATCCATAAGAGATAGACATATACCATCGCGGAGTTTTCTGTAGACCTTTTCAAGGTGTACAAACTCTTAGCACATTATTTTGATAAATCTCGTAGGGTTTAGCCTGCGTTTGCAATGTAAGCGGAAAAAAATATAATTATTTACGACATGACATCAGAAAACTCAAAAATTGCAGTATTTCTCTACAATATATTGAATGTTATTATACATATAAACCTTCCCCTTTAATCACTCTATCTATTAAAAAAAACCGCATTATAATCCGTTGCGTAGTTTTAAAGATTTAAGCATACATAGGGACATAGGGACAGACAGAGAAAGTGACTTTGTTTTATACTATGTAGTGATGTAACCTTCCATTTGAATAAATAAATATCAGCATTCTGCATCAAGTGCGACAGAGAAAGCAGGCAGGGTAATACACACTAGTCATAGACTACTGGCTAAGGTATTTTTTTTATAATATAAGACTACTGGCTACTGGAAATGATTTCCATCGCCGAATTTTACAAACCTGATAATGACCTGACACTTGTTTGAATAGGGAACAAGTATCTCTTTCTATTACTAGATACTGTTTTCTTTCTTACGGAATATATATAATTTAACAAATATCCAAATACACTTTATTTCACATTTATAATATTAATAGAGTTAATAGGTTAATAAGAGTTCATTTATTTATAAACAAAATCCACAGCGCTTAAATTACATGGATAGCTATACATGAATATTAGTATTTTACAGTCAATTACGGATTTACATTATATATACCAAACTGAATGCACGTTAGTGATAATAAAAATAATAATAATAAAATTTACTTACATTAATAAGCAGCAAAAAAGGAAAACTCATATAATTATGAGTTCATATAACTATACCTACTCGATTTGTCTTCTCACTCACTCTCACTCGTGAGAAGCCGGGCGCGTGGCTAATAGATTAAAACTTGTAATAATTAGCAATAGCAACTTTATCTCGTCGTAATATATTTCGATTTTGTGTGACAAATATGCACCATAAAAGTAGTTGTACTTTATCTAAAGTGTACTTATTGTTCACTAAAAAGACTATAACTTACAAATGGCTGCTTTAACTTAAGGACTAAGCACTCTCGAACAGATGATAAGCTAGTAATGTGTATAAAATATAGTGAATTTTACATAACTGTTAGCTGCTTGGTTGTGTGGGACAACGTTCAACTCACGCCACTCTTCGATACCACGTTTCAAAGTTTGTAATATTACCTACACTCATAACTCTTATCTAAAGATTCGAGATTTTATTTTTTATTTGTAATGGATAAAATTAAAACCTATAAGACCGATTTCGAAAATTATTTCACTAATATCAAGCTACATCATCACTGAATAACATATGCTATTTTTTACCCGATTGAGTAAAAAGAAGTGATCTATTGGGTTACGCGAACGAAGTAGCGGGAACAGCTAATATTTAATATGTGCCATCCCAAAAATTGTTATCGCATTGGAAGAGTCCACGTGTATATAAGACTAACCCAAAATTTCGCGTCATTACTTCACTTAAAACGAAAATAGTTTAGACTAACGATCAGTCTAAACAATTTTCGGTTAAAGTTAACTTTACGAAATAAACTAATAGCCTTCCATATTTTGATTTCAACCCCTTTTGATAAATATAAATAACCTTAAAAGGCGAGAAAGGGCTAAACGTTTCCCTACGACCGTGAGTGCTGACTAGGACCTAGGTTGTAGAGTACTGCAACATCTCGAATGGTGTTTGTATTTGTTTATAAAAAAGGGATATCCCAAACGAGCAGGAGGTACACCTAATGGTAAGTGATCACCGCTGCCCATGAACTTCCACAATACTAGAGGTCTCACAGTTGCGTTGCCGGCTTTTAAGAATGAGTAAGCTTCTTTCTTGAAGGTCTCCATGTCCTAACCGTTCGGAAACAACCCTGCCTGAAATCAATTTCCGTAAACCCATATAATACAGAATTTGTATAACGACCTACATACTCCAGGCTCCTGCCAGTCCTTATTATCATCAATGCTTATCAACTTCGTGTTCTGTTGGCTGTGTACGGTAGCCGGTAAATTTATTTATACGGCATTACATCCTTACCATACGGATATCATCGCTTTATAAATTTTTTTGGTCTGTTGGCGACGGTTATCTATTTCTATCAGGAGAACAATGTACTTTTTGCTATCATCTGATATATAAATTAAATTGTTTTTGAGAAGAAATTAAAACAAAGTCAATATCGCATTGCAGCCACTGCCAATGTTGTGGTTTGGTTGTCAGTCGCTTCAATGGTCTAGCGGTAAAGTGACGATGATGTGGTTTGATTTAATGGTTTTTATAAAATCAGCATTTGAAATACAAAGACATTTAATAAACACCATCCTTAACTATTCAGTACATTAATTACTACACATCAAACATACTCCGCGAGGACCTTGCCTGATAAGAATCAAGGATCGTATATCGTAGACATTCCTGTACACAGCAATTCACCTTTTTGTCAACTGGTAAAGTGAGTGGCGACTGGTGATCTCGCTATATCTGCCGTTAATTGCTATCGCTTGACACTTGCGTTAACCAAGACCGACAACTTTACGTACCCCCGAGTTATGAAAGTTCTAATACCGCACTGGCTACTAAAATTGGTATTAAGTAGAAAATAATATGTACACAATATTTTCTTCCAGCTGATCTGCAAATCAAACCCGGGAACTAATGATCACGGCCAAACAGAAACACGGAGTCAAATTAATCTTTAGACGACGCAAAATTTTCAAGACATTATCTACTTGCTTCCTTGTTTATTAGAGCAAATTTACAAATTGAGTCAAATACCTTCAAGCGTTAGATATGTGAATTTCCTGCAAGAGAATGTAGGGTTTGGACATTACGTCACGGGAAGTCTAAGGTTAATTGACTACTGAGTATGTTAATGAACAGAATGGGTCAATTCCTTCCCAATTATCATCGCTCTATGCGCAGAGAAACCATCTATTAGACCTGTCATTTTCTAGTAATCTATAAATACCGAACAGAAAAATAAAGTGGAAATGCAATTTATCCAAATTTGAATTGGAGCTAGCTATCGCTAAATTTGCACAAATCTAAATATTTTGTCCTATGACATTGTATATGTTACAACAAGTAAACTAATTTTTAAGTAGTCCTACTTATTTTTAAGAAAATTGGCTACAATGACAAAAATTTTGCCGTATGTAGTATGAAATGTTATGTTTATGGTATATTATAAATGTCTATGTAAATTTACTTCTCTAAAAATAATGTCGATATTCTAAGTAATGCAATCATGAGCATAACAAGTTCGAAGATTTTACTTTATATGGTGGGCTATGTTCAATCTCCATCTTGAATTTTTACGACAGTGGCGCAGTTTGAAATTGCTTATCGATAGAGGGTAAATTGACGATTAAAACCTTTTAAAACTAAGAAAATGACGTTTTTTCGTCATATTGCCGGTTAAAAAGATATGATACTCTTTGTTATACCTTTATTAACTACCCTTGGTATTATATACTAGTTGTTGCCCGCGACTTGTCCGCGCGGACTTCGTTTACTTCGCACAGCTCCTCCCCCGTAGGTGATACCGTGATAATATGTAGCCTATATGTTGACCCGACCTGTTAGTTATATTCATGCAAAATTTGAAGTAAATCCATGCAGTACTTTTTGAGTTTACCCCGGACATACATGACTTTCCTACGATTTTATTATATGTATATAGATGAGCTCATATATCTCTCTACCAAGAAACTCAAACCTACTATTTGACTATGCAGTTGACAGGGTAATGGGATTTGATTCACGATAGACGCAGGTATTTGTGTGATGAACATAATTTTTTGTATTTCTGGGTTAAGGCACAGGTTAAGGTGTTTATTACATATATTTTAATATTCATATATATATATATATATATATATATATATATATATATATATATATATATATATATATATATATATATATATATATATATATATATATATATATATCTAATAACTATGTATTAGTATTGTTGACTAACATCCATATCACAAACAAATACTCGTAAAATGCTTATACTTTAGGGTTAGATTAATTCGTGCAATTGGTCCAGCGATATTATTTATTTTTACATATCTTCAGGCCTTAGTCAACTATACAAGCACAAAATATGTTCGTTGACTTCAAACACACACCTTTTAATTTCCTCGCTTTATATTATTAATATTATTATTTTATTTAAAAGCTGATTTAATATCCAAAAAATCCTTCATCTATTTTATGATATCGCATATTGCTTATTATAGGTACATACATTAAAGCCGTAAATATTGAACCTCATATCGTGACAGAATAATTTTGGTGCCATTCACGAGTAACTTGTAACAACTTATTTTTTACGTTATATAATAGCAAATGATCAGATCGTTCTCCTCATGGCACCTAAAATGCTATTAACTCAGATATAATGCCACGTGCATAGATTTACCGGCTACTTTACTCTCTAAAACAGAGCACGTCAGTCACACAACTATCGCCATTGTAGCAGGAATAGTTGTGACGTTGGCACTAAACCCAAACGAGACGTAGCAGAACTCCACCACCTTTTTATATCATAGTATAACATACAAACAGATGGCTTTCCTGATGAAAAAAGAAACCCTCGCCTATAGACATCAAAGATGTTAATGGTGCGTTGTTATCCGTGTGGCGGGTTTCACCGACTGCCTTACCCTCCAAACCGGAATACAACAGTTACAAACACTGACACTATTGCAGCAAGAATGACTGTGGTATGACGGTGGTACCAGAACCGATCGAGCCATTCTCTCCCCCGATATCTCTACCACTTAGTAGTCACGACAATCGTGACTATTAGGTGGTAGAGAACACGGCGGAGCTCACAAGCTTACTAATTAAACAAGCGTGAATCGCTCGTTTTAGTCGAGTTTTACTATTAGCATTAGGTTAATTCAAAAAAAATCTTGAAATAAAAAGTATTAGTTCTGATCTAATAAGGTACCTACTTTCACCACTTTATATTTTATAACTATAAAAGGCAACGGTAAAGTAACCGTCGAAGTTTTTTATTACCTTTTATCTTCAGCATTTCCGATCGCTATCTATTACTGTCACGGCAAATCCACGACCGCCTAATGTTGAGAAATATAAGCTGAGAATTATAAGGCAGCTTAATCAATATCATCATTGATATCTTTCATTATACCTACTAATTACGTAATTATATCAGAAAACCAAATTATTATATTTATCCCCGTGTTCGTTCCGGGCTCCTTTGAAGAATAGGCGAACTGCCGTTCTGCCATACAGGTCGTAAAAGGCGACTAATTGGCTATGCGAGCACTACCATCGTGACTGGTGGTAGAGTTCTGCATTGTCTTGCCTGGGTCTGGTACCACCGTATTACCTATTCCTGCCACAATAGCGTCAGTGTTTGTCACTGTCGTGTTCCGGTTTCGGGGATAAGGTAACCGGTAAACTTATGCATGTGGCATAAGACCTCGCCAAAAGATAGCAACGCACCATTAACATCTTTAAAGTCTAAAGGCGATGGTTGACTCTTTCCATCAGGAGACACATCTGCTTGTTTACTATCTTATGATATAAAAAAATATAAAAAACTGAAAAACACATTTTTGAATTGCTTGACCCGGGCATTGAAATCAGTGCCGCATGAACTTTACGTTATGAGGCACTATTGAACAAGCTATAACAATGAAATGAACGGAGCAGTATGTTTTCCCTCTATATCCCTGAAGAAGTAGGCAGAGGTACAATCAGTGCACCCACGTTTAGGCGAAAATACTTAGTGTCAAAAATCTGATAGGTAGCAAGCCTATCTCTAATCGGACTTATCCAATCCTGGGCAAAGTTGTTTTTATCAGAAAACTGAAAAAACACATTTTTGAATTACCCGACCCGGGAATCGAACCCGGAACCTTATGTGGTCAATACCTACACCGGACCACTACACCACCAAGGCGACATATGGACGGAGCAATTTCATCAATATCATCATTGATATCTTACGTTGTACCTACTAATTACGTAAAATACTCGTATGTTTAACATGTAAACAGCAATATTTATACTCCTTACTGCTGTATTTGGTTGATTTTTTGTTTGATACACATCCGTTCACACAATTCAATGTATAGGGGAGTCAGAGAAGCGAAACATCTGCCCACTTCCATGCCTACACCTGCCCTTAACTTCCTCAATCGACCCTATATTTTTTGATCATCCATGACCAATACATGCGCTTTACGGTTCAAAGATTGAAACTAGTACGATACATTACTTTTAGGATTCCGTACCACAAAAGGAAAAACGGAGCTTTTACAGGATCACTCGTGTGTCTGTCTGTTCGGCTGTCACACCCAATTTGTCCAAAAACTGCAAGACAAATTCGTCAAAAACGGCTATGGGCCGCACGTTGGTTCTGAGGCAGAACGGTCGTAGCCATTTCGGGAGCTGACTCCGAGAGGACTTTTACTGCTGCTAATTCCGCGGGCACCTCTATAATTTTAAGAAGTAATAATATTAATTAATTAATTAATTAGTCTATAACTAATAACGTGTTTGGAAAGAAGTAATTATTGTTATGTTTGAATCTATAACTCTCAAAGCGAAACAGCTTTCAACCCTCGATATAAAAAAGGGTATTATAAGTTTAACCACTATGTGTACATGCGTGTGTGTGTGTCTGCTGTGGGCTGTGGCACCGCAGCTTCTAAACAGTAAAACCGATTTGCATTGGTTTGCTTTTATTTGAAAGGTGGTTTTCTACCAATAGTTCTTTGACATATATTATAAAACCGGGTAAGGCGTTTCAAGTTCAACATCTCTTTTATACTTGATGAAAAGAATTAAGCAACTGTCACATATGCCATGTATTTTAAGACTATCAGCTCTTTTCGTGTTTTCCTCTGCAAATAAGATAATATAGAAATATGCCATGAATTCGAAGACTATCAACTCTTCGTGTTTTCCTCCGCAAATAAAAACATTTAGAAATATGCCATGTATTTGAAGACTATAAGCTCTTTTCGTGTTTTCCTCTGCGATATAAAAATAAGTAATAAAAATATAAAAATAAGTAAGCCGTGTTGTGCTTTTTTATCATAGTAAGAAGCCAAAGCTTTAAAAGTTCGCCTTGGAGTAATTATAGTAATGGCTAATTGCACTAATTACATATCTTAGCTTAGAACAGTCTTTATCGACATGCTGTCACATTCTTTTATTTTAAGACAAGAAAAACAGCGTACTACTTAGGATATTCCTAAGCTAAGACAATGTTGGTGCAATTGGCCATAAGTATTTTAACTCTGTATTTCTGAGTGTGAATGCAACTTACACAGACAAACCTAAGAAAGTATCTTGAAAAGCATATCCAGTTTATTTCGTGCAACACAGCATCAACATCTTTTGTGTCAATAGATGCCATTTATCTTTATTCGTCAGGAGAGCTGTTTGCCGTCTTATGGTAAAAAGTACATGTGAATTTTACAAGCATTACATATTAAATAGCTGATTCTGCTAACGTTGTTTTGCCATATAAATTACTTACATTGAATATTTTGGTCGGGTACTTGAGAGGAGGGTTAATTGAGGTAAAAACTATCCCATATTTTAAGTTCGACCAAATAGTATCTATCTACAACATTTCATTAAAATCGGTTCAGTCTATAGCGGACAAACAACGTGACACGTAATTTATATATATTAAAATTGGTAATTCATTTGGTTATTGCACCGTCCGGCCGCGCCCTGTTGGTCGAGTGAGTGACCACAACCCAGACTAATCGTTTGATTCTCGACGTAGATGAGCATTTGTGTGTTGAAGATAAATACAAATATTTATTTTTATCGCGTAATGGTTCGGGCTCGCTTTGAAATATAGACCAACTGCCCTTCTACCTGACAGGGCGTGAGAGGCGATCATCGCCTTACCTATTCCTGCTGCGTAAATGCTTGCCAGTTAGAACTTATCATAGTGTTTAACAAAATATAGTATCTATAACAAGTAATTAATCATCATGGTGTTTATCAAAATATAGTATCTATAACAAGTAATTGTGTTCTAGACAGATTAAGACAAAATTGGATATAGAAGTAATCTACAAGTAGGTATATCCAGATTTAAAAACGAGCTACTTCTATCCGAGGAAAATAGACGTTTCCCTGATAATTTTAACATTTTTTAGAAAATTTCAAAATTCCGACGTGATAAACCACACAATAAACACAGTGCCTACCTACCTACAAAATTCTAAATACGTTTACTGCAACATTGCAACTTAATATCATCTAATGCAAACGTTTAATAGGAACTCGTACAATAGGTGTTATGAGCTTGAAATGCTGCTTTGTACATTAGAGATTCCATGCCATCGTCGGTGCTCAATCTGTTTCGAAACCATTGTGTTCCGGGCTCGAAATAAACTGTCTTGCCGGTATTGCGCTGTGGCCCATTTAATACAGCTTATATTTCCAAGTAAATATTTCTAACATACTATTTAGCTACAATAAACATACAAATATTCATATTAACTCTCAAAACAGCGATGTAGTGGGTTAACCTAATATAAATATTAAAGTTTATGTTGATCCCAATTTTAATCTTTACATCAAATGAAAACGAAAAATGTTTCAAGCGGACTTACATACTGAATAAACACGTAATCTCAAGGATTATTAGTTGTGAATTTATCAAGTTGGTACTTAGTAAAATATCTATAAGAGATAACTCTCTTTAAATTAAATAAATAATGTTACCTAACGCATTTCTGTAAAGTCAAGCTCTAAACACAAATAAGTTTATTGAACACATCTATACTTGAAAAAAAGAGTTTTAAAATTGTAGGAAAAATCTTCATATAGACAAATCATATTTACACTTTTGACCAAAAATAACAAACACGTGTTTCAGTACAAGTATTTAAAAAACCAAACCTCTAACATTTGCCCCTTAAAACATTTTGTTACTGAGATCAAATTTTTATTGAATTGCAAATATTTGGATCAACTTTGAACAGTAAATATATTCAGATTTTTGTGCTAGGTAAAAATAAATGAGACTTGAAATAAATTTGCAAATAAAGATAAAAAGTGGGCTCGATTTTACTCGAAAACATTTTTTGCTGTTTGATACATGCATTTAATTTCTTGATCAAATTATAAGTATAATACACGTAATAACGACAAAATATCTACCTATTTATACAAACTATTGATGTGGTCGAAATTCGGCCAAAGACTAAACAATAAAATCTGTTTTAAGTTTGACAACACACTTTTGCCACAAGGAAAATAGTAACTATGCATGTGTGTATAGTATTATCATGAATGTAGTGTGTGTAATGTTTATGTATTTATACTGCATACGTAGGTCACACTATAAGTTTTGCGTAACTTAAAAAAACAACATGTTATAACCAAAATATTATGTTTATTGCTTTTCAAAATAATCTCCTTTATATTTTAAACATTTTTTCATGCGATCGAACCATTTTTTAAAACAGGATGACCAAGGATCTGAAGGCATGTTTTCTACGTGCTGATTGAACGCTATCACTGCCTCTTCGGAGTTGGTAAAAGTAAAACCTCTCATCAAACTTTTCTCGCCTGTCTCACTTTTGTTGGCCTGTTCTCATTTTCAAACACCCATTCACAAGATTGCTGTTTTTTTTCAGGTTCAAAACAATAAATCCACGTTTTGTCTCCTGTGACAATGTCATAAACAGCATTAGAATGTCCGTGGTCGTACTTCAGTAGCATCTGTGAGCACCATTCCACGCGAGCCCGCTTCTGCTCCGCTGTCAGTTCATGAGGGATCCAACCACAACAAAGTTTCCAAACTTTCAATTCTCGTGTAAAATTTTCCCCAATCCCCAATAGTTTGATGGATGATAAAAAACAATTAATAAATCATTTTCCGCCAATTGTTTTTTTTATAACTAAGAAGGTTGCAACGTTTTAAAAATATAACATTCGAAATTCAAATAGTTCCGATTAGTTAGAAGTGCAAAACTTTTAGTGTGCCCCATGTATTATTTAAAAATATTAGGTCTCTGCAGTGCTCGATATGTAAACTCTAACTGTGCACAATTTCATATTCCATTGTTTACCGCCATACAAAATTTTTACTTCACCTATTAATATATAGATTATTATCAGTAAAAAAACATTACAGAACGAATATGGTTCTCAGTGGGCAAAATTATCCGTTGTATATTCACAAGATCGACTTTATGCACACGCAAGGAGCTACGGGCAACTGCTAGTCATTTTATAGTTTAAACGTGTGCTAGTTAATTGTGCCGCAATATCTGGATGGATGTGACAAAATCTGCACATGCAACATTTACATTTCTGAATTTTTGCACTTAGGATATTTTTTTTAAAAAAAAATATCCGTAAAATTTAAAAAACATTCTTAATTGCGCAGCTGGCTATGGAACGAGATTACCCTAACTGACAATTAAGAGCGAAATTTGGGCTTAGAGCAAAACATAACCTTCTCTTTGCTTGTATAGCATGGTTAAAAAATCTATATGTTTTAGTTACGTACTCAACAAAGTACAAAATATTTGAGATTTCCAATATGGGAACGAATGTTCGTACATCGCAAGATAGATAAGCAACGTTTAGAGAACTTTGTTTGGAGGGGGCCGGAAGAGGACTGGAGGGAAGTTTAGAGGACTAACACAAAGACTAGAAGTTATCTTCTGGAAGAAGATAACTTTTAGTCTTTATGTTACTCGTCTAAACGTTAAGGCTATGGAGGTTGGTATTTTTTTAATAAATTAAGTAAATATTAATACAATTGTATAAAAACTACTTACTTTAACAATTGTTACATTAATCCTTTCACTAGGTTTTATAATTAGACAAACTTTAAACTGATTCAAAAATCAAACTATTAGCCCGTCGGTGAGTATAACTAAAGAGAAGAACCTAAATCTGTGAACTTAAAAATATCTGAGCACCTGTTTATAATCAGCTGATTTGCGTCATGAATGATGAAACAAAAGCTGCGGTGAAAACTGAAAACATCATTTAAAGGTCGAGCAAGAATTTGCGATCAATCGTATGGAAGTTATAATGAAAGTTGTAACATATTTACTGGATGTAGAGTTATTGCCACTCTAAATTAGGAGATTATTCAACACTACCTATTCCTGTCACCATTTTTTTAATATATACATAATATATATCATAAGACAGCATATGAAAAGCATTAGTGGAACAAGAAATAGAGCATAATTACATAGATATGCATTAATAATGAACGTTTACAGTCATAGCACAGCCCGGGAGGCTCTCTATCTCTAAAACTGTTCAGCTGTGCTAAAATCAATATTTCGAATAATTAGTTGAATATACTTTGAGATAAATGTAGATGGTGAATCACTGACACATTTGAGATACGCTGACGATATAGTGTTATTCGCTATAACATCTGAAGAGATCAACACTATGATATAAAAGACTTTGCCACAGAAAGTGAGAAAATAGGTTTACCCTACTTTCTCACTTTCTGTGGCAACTTAACGCAGACAAGACTAGAACGATGACGAACAGGAACAAAAACACGATACATCTAGGAAACATTGTAATCGACGTACAGATGTGCCAACTCGAAAAAAAACACGACTCGAGATAACTCAAGTTAAAATTCACCTAACTCGAGTTGAAGTCAAGTTAGCAGGATGAGACTTTGAATGGGATATTTGTTTGTGACAGCTTACTTTTTAAATAATTATTAATTCATCTTATTATGTTGTGACAATTATCGTTATTGCACTAAGCAGAAAAAAAGTTGATTTAGTAATTTCTGAATTTATGTTTATGTCTTATAGTTTTTTAGAATATGCGCCTACGTTCTTCTTTTTAATGTGATTTAAAAACGTGGTCTAATTCCTATACATTTGAACAAATCTTTACATTTTTTACAATTTACACGTTCACTCTCGTCTCTATGGCTACTGAAACTCGTTCTAAACGTGATTTATTTTAAGGTCCCGATGTTTTTTATATATCGTGATTAATAACTGTTACAAATAAATGACACTATTATTTAATTTCTATATCAATTTTGCTACTTATTGTCTTTACGTATGTGAATAGTAAATACAAATCGAGTTAACGTACAATCGTTTGTTTTACTCCTTCGTTCACGCACAGTGAAAGTTCAGAGTTTGCAACTCTAACTCGAGTTAAGGAGAATCTAACCCGAGTCAACTCGATGTAGGCACAACTCAACTCGATTTAAGGCACAACTCGAGTTACTAACTCGAGTTGTGCCTTATTTTATATCAACGACGAATATTGATGTAGCGGCTTAAAAAATCACAAACGCTACAAGAAAAAATAATAAAAAATGGACAAAAATCAATAACAAATGGAAAAAATGAAATTCAAAATAAAATCCTGAATCGCGATGTCACAATTATTTATCTTGTAACACTATATACAAGTTTCAACGCTTCTCAAATGGATTTCGGTCCCCAGGCTAGACATGGGTAACTCAGCGAAATTCCTTGCGTTAACTCAGTAACTCAAGCGCAGTGTACTGCGCCGGCTCATTTCGCTAACTCAAAATTGCGCCATGGTGCAACAAATCTGACGTAGCCCGCGAGTAAAAAGAAGTGAGCACTGAGCAGCGAGCGAAACGTGCGCCGTGCGCCGTGCGCCGTGCGCCACGCTACAGATTCATAACACAAATAGCGCACAGCGCAAGAATTGCGTTGGTTCATTGGTAACTCAACGAGTGAGTCGCGACACATAAGAGTCATGACTCATGATAATTGTGCGTATACTCTAAGTAGTCTATGGTATAAATATGCTGCGCCGTGCGCTAACACATTTTGAATAAGTGAGCACCCGCTCAGTGAATTGAGTTAGCGCAATTGCGCGGCGCAGCGCAGTTACACATGTCTACCCCAGGCAGTACACCTTGCCTGACTGGGAAGATCTTCCTTTTCCCCTTATTTGTCCTTGTGTGACGTCATCGACCTCCACAGTTATGACGTCACCTGACAAGAAGCTGGCTCGCTGGTTCCATCACTATGACCCTTCAGCGGTACGAAATAGCGGCGCCACAGTGGTCACCCCGACGTGATTTGAACACGCAACCTTCTGATCTGGCCACGCCACATTGCCACGCCACGCCTTCTGAGCGGCGCCACATTGAACAGATTAGACTGTTAATACAAAATAATTTATTTCAATGTAAGGCATGCAACAGTTTCACTCTTTACGACCACTACCCCGAGGATGAGTATGTATTTGTGTTTTATAAATACTTAATAATTTAGATATTTGTAAAATTAAAATACATTTTGCGATGACATTAAAATAAAATATTTCAGACCAAAGAGAATTAAGATTAGATATATGTGAGTGGTTACGCAAAAAGGGACCTGAAGGGATTGGAAACGGTTTTTTTTTTTGATAAATTCTGATTCTATGGTCCTTCATCTTTGTTTTGTTCTAATCAAAATAATTTTAGGTGCCGTAGTTTTTTTTAATGATTTTTTATGTAAGCCGAGGCAGTTTTGAAAATATTACACCTTATACACAGCGCACCACTAGTTTCTTTTTCTAGCGCGCACATAAAGACAAGTAAAAGACGAATAAATAAGTCACCAATAATACAGCTATCGCAAACACGTGCTATTTCTCACTGACGAAGTCGCTCACTAACGACACTAACATAAAACACCCCGCGCCTCTCTCATTTCGACTCAACATTTTAAACGTGATTTACTCGAAATCAATTATTTTCCCTTGAGGTCCCTTTTTGCGTAACCACTCACATATTAAAGACTACCACGCAAAACAGACACAGGTTTTATAATATTATAGAAATATGTTTTTATATATAACATATCTTTTTTCTATACAATCTTAAAACCCCATCACGCACATCTATAATATGTATTTCATATTCCAATACAAACCTGCATTAAAAAAATATATTTAGCTTGTCTTATATATTAATACTAGCTGTTTCGAGCGACTTCGTCCGCGCGAACTTCGTTTATTCCGCACAGCACCTCCCCCGTAGGTGATAGCGTGATAATATGTTGACCCGACCTGTTAGTAATAGTCATGCAAATTTCGAAGTAAATCCATGCAGTACTTTTTGAGTTTATCCCGGACATACATACAGACAAACAGACAAAAATTTTAAAATCTATATTTTTGGCTTCGTTATCGATTGTAGATCACGCCCCAAGTATTCTTTTAAAAAAATATTCAATGTACAGTTTTGACTTTCTTACGATTTTATTAAGTACATATATGTATAGATAAATTTGCTATGTCTGTGATGCGCGCTTCCTACGTGATTAATTAATAGTAGTAGAGACTTTTTTTGTGATTTTGATTATAATTTAGACTGAGCTCAACTTGTGCCTTATTTTTTTAACTCATTAGAAATATTGAAATAATTTTAAATGTGCGTGAGATTTAAAAAGAAGTGTTTTAATTTCTTATGCCTCAGCCGCACTTGCGTCTATCGTCACAAAGCTTCGTGCAATGCCACGATAAATGCAGATGTGACCGGCTATTATCAGCTGTTTTGACATACTTTCCGGACTGCGTGTGCCTTAGCACGCATATAACTTCAGGACGATAGACACAAGTGCGGCATCACCAATCTATACATATAATAAAATCGTAGGAAAGTCAAAACTGTACATTGAATATTTTTTTTAAAGAATACTTGGGGCGTGATCTACAATCGATATCGAAGCCAAAAATATAGATTTTAGAATTTTTGTCTGTTTTTCTGTATGTATGTCCGGGATAAACTCAAAAAGTACTGCATGGATTTACTTCAAAATTTGCATGACTATTACTAACAGGTCGGGTCAACATATTAAAAAAGTACTGCATGGATTTCTTCGTTCTTCTTCTTCGTTCGCGCGGACTTTGTTTACTCCGCACAGCTCCTCCCTCGTAGGTGATAGCGTGATAATATATAGCCTATGGTCTAGTTTTGTGTTGATTTTTACTTCTTTCCTTTCCATTTTAGGACAGTGAGTTAAGTGTGTGTGTATACTAAGCCTTACATTTCCAAATTTGTTACCAAAGCTTCTTGTTTTGTTACTGTCCCAAAGTAATGCTGGATAATATGTTCTATATATTTATTATTTATTTAAATTTAAACGCAAAAACACTGGATTAAAAAGATTAATATAGGTATATTTTTTCAATAAATAGGAGACATAGCATTCTCCTTTTTACATAGGAAAACGAAACTTTATCATGAGAAAGGGTTCTAATGGTAACAAAATCGATTCATATTACCAACAAACAAATTTATTTCGATTTTACCAATTTTTTTGTGATGATGTTTGTTTAGCTTATGATCTATACAGTTAAACATAAATTTATAATTAAATTTGCGGATTTCCTTATAGTTTCCACACATTTCTAAGTAACAAAATAAGAACTTTTATTTCGGCCTCAGCTGATATTTTATAATTTTTTATGAAAACCCAAATAATCCAAAAAATCAAACAGAAATTTAGATTCTGAATAATTTTAGTTAGCTTTATTAAGCACAAAAACTCTTAAACATACAAATTTTAATTTTAGTCGATTTTTAAGACTATGGTCAAAAATTTTGAAAAATGCTTATGTACCCTTTTATTAGTTTTTAAGAATTTTACTATCAGCGCCATCTTTGTAAAATGTAACACTGAAAACACCTAAATACAAATAAGGGGCGGAATAGACGACCGGAAAAATTACCAAAATGAATATGGTTTACTCACACTAATCTTTATCTACTCGATAACAGATGTCCATTAATTTGCCAATCCAATCCAATATCCATTTCATCCTCTCTTCCTATTATTACTCCATAGAATCAAATAAAAATACATACATAATCTTCATCAATTAGTGCAATATATTTTGCTTTTTAACTGTCCTTTAATAAACACGCGCATGCTCCATGAAAATTAAAGATTTAACTATTTAGTTGAAAAAAAATTGAGACCATACATTGTACTATTTATTACAATAAGAATGTAGCTGCTGCTATACCTAAGTGGTTTCAACATAAACACTACTTTTTCCTATAATGGGTATTAGTTTTGTTTATCATTTACATCAGGGCTTGTTAACCGGTTAATTTTCAAACCTAAATCAGGGCAAGTATATAGGGGGCGTTTTTTAAAGATTTGGCTCTATTTACACCACAAAAATACCTGTTTCCTCATTGAGTAAAATTGTAAGGGTTTAAATCTATAAACTGGTTTGAAGGGGTTTTTTAAAAATATTTCTTTGATGTTCAATGCTCCCAATATTTGTCCACCCTGTTCGTGAAATACAATTCCACGGTTTTTGCTTAAACCGGTTTATTTGCGTTTATGAAGTGCTCTCATTTCATATACACCCCGAGCGAAACCTTTTATAAAAAATCGTTAAATAACTCTATTAACCGGTATTTATTAAACAGATTTCAAGCCCCGATTTACATTGCTTTATGATTTTAATTCGAGACAGCAAATTTTTATTTCTTTGAAACCAATGCAAAAACATTTCATGTTTTTCAGCGTTTCATGTTTTAAAAATTTCATTAATAGCTGTAATACCTAATACCCCGTCAGCTTAGTAAACATATAAAAAGGTACCAATATTTGAAATAAGATTTTGATTTGATAATGATCAATATAGTAATTAAGTAAAATTAATATGGCACTAAGTAGTGTAAGGTGCTCTATGCTACATAGGCAGGACATGCTGCTACCAGTGTTGATAAAGAAAAGTAACGTTCATGATAACGGATAAACTCCGTCAATTGATTAACAAATTAATCGAGTGAGTGGTTCGTTACCCTTAAAATATGATACTAGCTGCGGTGTACAGACCGCTGCATTATAAAGTTTTTGGCGAATCCCGCAAGATTATCTAATTTTCCCGGGATAAAAAGCAGTCTATGTGCTATTCCAGGTCGTCAGTTACCTACCTGTGTGTCAAATTTCATTCAAATCCGTTCAGTAGTTTTTGCGTGATTGAGTGACACATCCATCCATCCAAACATCCAAACTTTCGCATTTAATTAAATATTAATATAGATGTATCATTGTCGATGATCAAGCCGCCGCGTGTATAAGCAAAAGTATAACAAATAAAAAAACGTCAATTTGTAAAACTCTTTATTTCCGTATATGATAGATCAACTACAACACGTCTCTGCGAATAAAGCTCATTCAATGCTTCACATTTTAACACTGCGTTATATATAAAGCGAATACTTAGGCTTTTTAATAAGATCCTCATCTAAATGCTTTAATTAAATGATATTTATTATTAACAGGCTTATTGTTAATACTTAAATTGGAATTTAAATAACTTCAAAAAATGTACAAGTAGCTCTTGAAATGTTATAAGTCGCGTTAAAAATATTTTGTTAAATTGAAATATTGTTTGAATAAGTCATATTTTAAAATAAAGTTAATTTTATTCTATAATACAAAGATTGAACTAACGAAATGATAAAAGGAAAATAATATCTCGTTGAAGATTTTTACATTAACATTGATTACAAAAAAAAACAATTTCTAGGCTCGTGTCACACCCATCAGTGAATAGATACAATAAGTAGGAGGGATACTTTTATCAAATACAATTAAATCTCTCAGTATTCCAAAGATAATTAGAATTCTGCTATAAGCACCGACCACACAGCCTATAGACGGCTAATGTTCGATTTTCCGTATTGAATGCATTCTGGCAACTAGCTGAAGTAATACAAAGTGGGGTTGCAACGCCGTAATTGGCTAACTCAAGGCCACAGTGAAAGATAGTAATGTACAGAGCATCTGATTGGTCGACACTGATTACCCAACCACTACTCATTGGCGCGTGGACATTTACATCGGAACTATAAGTCAGATGTGTTGACACAAGTCATTCGCCTATTATTATTAGGTGTCTATGGGCTGTGTGGTCGGTGGCTATAAGTTTTAATGGTCATAATGCTATTGAATTTTAGGATAAAATAATATGCAGCCACGGTAACATGAGACCTAACTAGATACCTGAATTCACTGTGAATTCCACAAATAATAATTAATCAACAACAATCTACAGATTATATAACAGATCTACAGACAATTTTTATTTAACATAGTCTTGGTTTTTGTATGTGGAAACGATTGTTTAAAAGCATATACAAAATATTTTTAAAACAAAAGTATAGGGAGTAAATAAATTGTCAAATCCATTCCACAAGAGCCCGTGTTATCGGAGCTGCATTGTAAAATGAAGTATTTTCAAACGTACCTGGTGAAACGATCGCTTTGTATGTTTTAATACCAGGTTTTCGAAGTGATATTTTTTATATTGGATATACATTTAGCACTTTCATATAAAAAATAATACTTGTTTTTACAGACGAGATTAATATTCTTAAAATAACATTTTTGAAACAATTGCATTTTGTTTACCTACAGTTAGTCGCGCTGCAGAAAACCTTAAAAATATTTAAATCTTCGGCATTAATTATGTTTTAATTGTAGTGTATTCCAAATTATTTTCTGTTATGAAATATATGTACTATACATATACATTGTACGTAAAAAACGCCCACTTATAACATTTTACCTTATCTCAGCTTTTTCACAGCGTTTTTAGTTAATGAAAATGTCTGTTTTAAGGCAGTTTAAAGTATATTCCTGCAGCACGGCAGAACCTTTTCAGATAGTTTTAGCATTTTTCTGGATTTAACAAGAATTTCCGAACACATACTTTAATTACATTTTTAAATATTATCTTTATTGTCAAATAA
The DNA here is from genome assembly GCA_036924255.1 of Apodemia mormo. Lineage (NCBI taxonomy): Eukaryota > Metazoa > Arthropoda > Insecta > Lepidoptera > Riodinidae > Apodemia > Apodemia mormo. Next base: position 9,811,844 of record JAUPFN010000001.1, read on the forward strand.
ATGATATTCTTTTGATACGTTCTCAGTACACAGAGAGCTTATACCCTAAAATACAAATGATAAATGCCAATATTATAAAGACATACGAGCGCTAAACAAGGCAAAAAGGATAATGGTCATTTTTATATTTCGTACATTTGATGATACGTAGTAGAATACGTACAATACGTTTCTTCATTTTATGAACAGAATTTCAATAAACGATTAATCAGGATTTTTCAAACTTAAAAACGTTTACCGGACTTCTTTTTTTATTTAGAGTATAAAATCACAATGATTCGATGTTGCGGAATGGGGTGTCTCTTTTAACATTCTAATGAAACACCATGTGTAATGTGGGCGACCGAAACGAGACGGTTATTTTTAACCTCCAGTGACTTCCCTTCATTCTCAAACATAACTATTATTACAAGTATTTAGAGTGCATTGCATTAAGAGTGGTTTAACACCCAAACGCTAGTTTGTGTGATATCAGAGAACAACCATCCAAGGCATAAAAGTTAATATTCTAGTAAAGCATATATTTTTATTAAGCACAATAATTGTGTGTGAACATAATTGTTTTTGAGTTATAACATTTTTATATTGTAGCCCCGTGCATGACAATCACATTAGACGTAAAAGATATGGTGCTAACATTTGTCTTAAATATACATAATATAAGACATATTATATGATGTGTGCAAATTTTCTTTGAAATTAACACTCCATAAATTCAGGAACATTCCTAAATTCACGTTTAAAATAACGTGAATTTAGGAATGTTCCTGAATTTATGGAGTGTTAATTTCAAAGAAATCTCTTTGCATACATCATATAATATGTCTTATATGTATATTTAAAACAAATTAGTACATTCCTTGGACTTGTTTATTAAAGGTACCTACTTACTTTATATATAATATACAAATACACGCTTTACATAATAACAAGCTATATATATTGCTTATTTTGGTTTCACTGTAAACTTTTTAAATTAAAATATAGATTAATGATATTAAAATAAACGCAAAACAATCTTTAAAATGTTTCATTAATTTATAAAACCAGAAAGTTCACTGTGTTTGACCGAGTACCTTGTAAGAGACGATATGCTTTTTAACTCGACAACTCGTAAAAGGCGAAAGTAAAAAAAAAACATTACTATGATCGTAACCGCTAGGTCTAGATAGGTAAGCACTAGGCCTTGTGTGTTCTGGTTCTAGTAAGATAATGTTTAAAGTTGTTGTGTATGGACTTGATGGATAGTATAGCTGTTAACTTACGCATGTAGTATGTAGCCCTTAGATCTGTAGCATACGGTTAGTAATAAATAATTATTAACTTGTCCACTGGTTGTTTATAATCATCAGGAGAGGCTGTTTTTATATCATGAGACAGCGAACAATCAGATAGGTCTCCTGATGGAAAGAAACATCCATCGCCTATACCAATATTATTAGTGCATTACTATTGTATGGTTGGAACGTCATGTCACATGCATAAGTTACCGGCTACTATACCCTCTAAACTAGAACATGTCAGTGACAATCACTGAAGCTATTGCGGCATTGCGGCAGGAAAAGATAGCAATGGCACCAAACCCAAACAAGACGTTAAAGACGTTTGTTCCTTTTCAGTTCTGTGCTATTATAGTAGAAATATTTTTACGTTTTGTTCACGTTAGTATAATATAACAAAATTTGAATTTTTTTAGATTGCATCAATACCTGACTTCGTGCAGATATCAGGCTCCAATAAAAACTCTAACCTAAAGCTCAAAATAACTGTTAGACACAATTAACAATGCACTTGTATATTAATTTTACTTCACAACATATACATTTTTGGTATCTTCAAGATGCAATATACTTAACTGCCTTAACTGTATCCAGAAGATGCATTGATATAAAAAACCCAAGATACACAATCAGTGTATCAAAAACGTCCTCCAAAAATGTTCCATTTCAAATAGAATCGCGTCGGTCGCGACATTGTCAATTTTATTTCTTTTCGTACATTGCTTTGTAAAAACAACTATAAGTCTTGCACTTAAGGTTGGATATGCAAAGACATACTTTTTGCCATTTCTATAACTACTTAAATGAAATTAGGGACACTTTTGAGTGTCAGTTTTGTTCAGGACTGTGCATCTAGGGTTTTTTATATCAATGAGATGCTTAAAAAGTAGAACCGGTTGAGTAATATACCAAAAAAAATGTTTTGAAGTGAAATTAAAGTACAAGTTCATTGTTGTGCCTAACAGTAATGGAATTTCACCAAGTGTCGACGATGGTAAGTATAGAATATACTTTAAATAACTCTATATTTTGCACCAAATCAAAAAAGAATAATGCAATATACATACCATAAAAACGCTCTTGGACAGTATAATATCTACGTTAATAAAAAGCTAAACCTGACTGAATGACAAAAAACGCGCAGCTTAGACCACTGAACCAAAAACCATTTCACTTTATACAAGGGTCCTTTATAATGTTAGAAAAGAAGAAAAAGATTTTTGAAAGTTTGTCCCTTCAAGGGGTATTGAAATTAGAGATGGAGAGCAAGTATTTATAGAAATGACCATAATACCTTTTTGTGAAATAGTAATTGCATATCTTGAAAAAGATATGCAATTACTGTAGCCTAAAAAATAAAAATTCTTTGACTACATTACTCGTTTAACGAAAAAAAATTGCTTTTAGAATACTTATCGCAACATTTTAGTTACACACAGACGAGGGCCTAAAGCAATTAACTCCAAAGATTAACTATCATTAAAACATTTCATCAGTCTCTTCACAACCACCACTACTTTGATTTTCTTCAATAACTTTTTTTAGAAATGTAGCAATTTTCTTTTTTCATGAACAGCTATTTTATTTTTCAGCCGAAATTACCTTCAATTTCAATGATTTTCTTCTTAAGATCATACAACATTAAAGACGATTTCTTTGTTATGGCATTACAATGAAAATTATACATATAAATAAATAATGTCACACTAATATTTGCAAAGGGGTCAGCAGAAGTGTAGCTAGTGAACGTATTATTATTCATCGGGATTATAACACAAGTGGCTATGGCATATCAGGTGAACCCATCGACAAATTGGGCATACCTATATCTAATCTAATAAATTTGGTTTTCAAAACATCCTGGAAAACCAAATCATCCGTGTCTCAAAGCTTACGCATATATTATAAAATACTTTACCCACTAAGGCCAAGCCTGGAGAAAATTCTAGAAATATCTGTAATACAAAGAAATTTGTAATACAAAAGGTGCTCTTTTCTGATTTTCACATTTAAACTAGTAACCCTGGCGACGATAATACATCTATGGCATCAGAAAAATATGTATGAGTGATTATTATAGACACGAAAGTATTATATATTTTGTGTTAAGGAAATTCAATATTAATATAATTAAATTATGACTATCCTATATTTTACATAGTTTATATACAACAATAACAAATACACAGCGTGATGATGGTGTACAGAAGGATGCATACTTGACAACTCTACAGCGGCTACTCTGTGCAAAAAAGCCGTTCAATCCTTACAATAATAATATCCATTACAATATACTGACTAGGGCTATGTGCACATAAGATATTTTAACATACTTTAAATACTTAGTAGACATCTGAATTCGTGGAACTCAAAAATTAAATTATCCAATTAAATTATCGTATTATATTATCCAATTAAAATATCGTAACGATTGAAACACCGTACGTATTGCAGACGTACGCCATCTATTGAGTATTTAAACAAAACTCTAATTGCCGTTAAATAAAAATATATTTTAAAGATGATAAATAATTATATAATATAATGCACGCATTGTTTATTAAATACACAATTACTGCAAGTAGTTGGTAAATCAACGATACGATTATTCTAACTTTTCCCTTCCTTACAGTAAATGCCTATTCATATATTATAGGACTGCTAAATGTTCAGATACAACCGGACAGAATCCTGATATTTTATGTTTTTGGCCAAATTAGACAGTTTTCAGCATAATCAAATTTGTTAAGTTTTTACGTCTGTGGACAAATCAACTTGCGTAAAAATTTCAGAAAAGGATAATTTGTATAATCAATAATCATAATAATCTTTTTCTGGACATTTCAGTAACTGAGTTCAACTGAACTCGCTGGGTAATACCAGCTTTTCGGTTTTAAAACCTAAAAACCCTATAACCACACGATTGACTGAAACATACACATAAGAAACACGAAGGCTTACATTATGTTCTACTCGCCGTTTTCAACTGTTACATAAAAAAATTAATAGTTTTATCATAAAATAATCGTTGAAAATATATATTACACTATCATACAGCAATGCGGCCTTCATCACAGAGATAAGCTTAAAATGTCACTACAACACAACCACACTTACTAAAAAAATCACCTACATAACATTTAGGGAGTTCGAAGATCACAAAGTGCTTGTAAAGGATCGAGTACACTGGACGGGCTGCAGTAGGCCAACGGCATCGCAATGAAAATGCAGAATGTTATTTTCTTTCCGTTCAAATGTTATTTTCCTTGTTTATCACCATAACGCGGATCTTACAAATAATAAAATGATTGATCGTTCTTCCTCTATGATTACGTAATTTCACAAATACTCGAAACACGGAGGAACACGTGCGCGCAATTTCAATTGCCGTTGCACACTGAGACGGGGCGGGGCTGAGTCTGCAATACTTTATGTACTAGAATGAAAATGATCTTGTCTGATTTTCGCGATGCGGTCAGGCACGTTGAGGCGCACATCAGTGTGCTCAGTCCTTAAATAAGTTATTTCTTTTCAATCAGAATAATTTAATCATGAAGTCCATATTTCTTGTCAAAATGTTACAAAATATAAATTTACCGACCTATAAATAATTAATCAACTCGGTATCCTAAATACTTTTTTGGTACTCTTATAACAATTTTCTTTCTTAGAAACAGAAAGCTATTTCAAATAATCGGTTTTAATAATTTTACTAAATAGATATTTAAATACTGTACAAACTGGTATTAAAAACCTCACTGGTTAAGAAGGAATTTATTTCTTTATTCCGTCTCAGTTAAACCATTTAGCATATTTACTGATGTCAACATTTTAAAAATGTAATTTATATATATATATATATATATATATATATATATATATATATATATATATATATATATATATATATATATATATATATATATATATATATATATATAATATATTATCATTATCAAAACTATTCAAATACATTGTTTAAAATAGCTTTCAACTTTAGATAAAAAAGAAAAGAAAAAGAGTACCAAACCAAACACACACCAAATCGTAGCAATTGGTTAATACTTGGTTCGCAATCTAGGGGCTAGTGCCTTGACTGTTAGACAATGTAGTATGTGAAGACGTGGGAAAAATTTTGTAATATCGACATGGGAATATATTGCGGGAATATTTTGCGAAGTTCTAAGACTCAGCACGGCTTAATATGAATTTATTTTTGTCGTTTTAATTATGAACGAAAAATAAAAATGAATTAGTAAAACACTGGTAATTTGATTGAATCCCGCGAAATGCAGCCACGTGAACAACTGATAAAAAAACAAATTTCTTTCCCATTCCTCTGCGTGTTATCGACAAGTAAGTTTATTCACGAATAACTCCATCTTGTAAGAACAATACTTGTGCCAAGATAAAAGAATGTTATGGTTCGCTTGACGCACTAATCAAAGAATGGTAAATTTTATAATTTATAAATGGCTATTTTCCCTTAAAATCAACTACAATCAAGTAAATACTTATTTTAAACTTGTTTTAAATATTGATTTTTGAGTTAAAATTAAAATTCATGCCACTTAAAACAATCCCTATAGTTTAAATAGATGTGTGACTTTTTCTCTTTACAAAGTGTATTTAACGAATCCTTTATAATGTTGACTGTAGCTTTACACGAAGTCATGCATCATAAGGTTTTTGCCAAATTAAGGTCACATAATTTTCTTTACTTTTAAATTTTGATTTTAACATTGAGCCGATTTCGCCAGGCGATAAAATAGTTAAACGTGGTGGAATCTGTTTTACACATTACCCTTACACGTTGATGTTTGAATCACATTGTCTACCCTGCAAAGAAACTGTCATGATATTTATATTGACAGGGAAAAAAACATCATATTACGTTTCCTTACCCGGACAAAGGTCGCATTGCTTTATGTTTCTCGTACTTATGGTTTGAATTCAAACAGTCTATTGAGAACCAAATCAAACCAATCCCATACGAATAGTATATTTATGTCAACCCAATGACATATTCTTAACAATTGTGACGTCTTGACTTCGCCTGTTCAAATCTTTGCTTTCCTTCGTTATATTCGATTCTACAAGCATTGAATGTCTTTTCGCATTGAGATCCTTCTTCCTCCGCACTACATCTGGACTGTATGGTTCCGAGATGCGTCTGCCAAGATTATTTTGATTCTGTCCTTGTATGTTGGGGAATGAACTGTGCCTTTGAAAGGACGGCGACTGTGGTTCTGGGTTGACGGTCGGAAGATATGTTTGGAATGATGGTCTTGCTTGAGCTGCTTCCATTATCGAACCTATAACGCAAAATGGAAAATTGTTTAGTTTTAATAAACCATAACTAGTTAAACTTAAAACTTATTTTCGTGATATGCCATACCGTCAGGTGTGTAAAAGGTTTCTTTAATTACATGGGACTAATGCATTTTTTCAAAATAAAATGTAGCCGATATGTTACAAAACATATTTGTTACAAAATGTGGTCCAACAACTCTATCATAAAGTACGTTTTGCCGAATCATTCTGTCTCCGAGTCACAACCAGTCAGGTCGAATCCCTAACTGGTTGTGACTCAAGGAATAATTCTAAACCTCTGTATGTAACGAAAACGCTATTGTGAATAACGGTTAAGTGAAAATTAAGTTGATTTTGAAGCAGAATAAATTGTTGATCCAGACAGTTGTTTTTCTTTTCTTGTTATATATTATAGTCTGTGTATTAAATTTGAAGTTATGCTACTTTTAACGCGTTCTGGAAAAAATGGCGAGTGAATTTTTACAATACGCCCACGACACGAAAATTTAAGCATGAAGTTACTCATTATATGCATATAGTCAATAATATACTAGCTTTAGTTTAGAATGTTTAGTTTATAAAGGCAGTATATTATTGATTAACTCCACTGACTTTAGTGTGAAGTAACACATTCTCCCGGCGAGAACTCATTCAGACCTGCAGGCTTACTCTTGAAAACAATATAAATCTTAAACCAATATTGATAAAAACAATAAGTTTCGAATATCGTCAAAAAACGATACTCTTGAAACCAATATTGCCCACATTGATTCAGTAAAGTAACGACCTAATTATTGGAAATAGATGTCATCGTTACACGTCAAGCTAGTGTTAAAAGTGGACATTTTAAGTACCGTTTTAAACAAAATAACGAATAAAAGCAATAATAAGTAGTTCCAAAAAAATTCGAAATCCGTGTCGCGCTGTCGCCGAATCTAATAATTGAATATAGTTGTCCAGAGTACGAAATACTTCAAAATTCATTAAATATTCATTTAAAATTGAAATCGGTATTCAAGAGTAGCCCTACTGAATAAGCAAGTCTTGCCCATTTTTTTTAGTTCAAATACACTTGTACTGTCTCACAAACACTTTTTTACTGTATTTATATCTGATAATGAGTTTTGTTTTTTAAAGCAGGTTAAGGACTATGATACAAGTTTGTATGATTATAACTAAGATTTAATGATTAAACAGCATGTGGCAGCAAGCTGTAATTGTTTGTTACAATAAGCTAAATTTTAATTTTGGGTTACCTAGAGATAAATTGTTTTTATACAAGTGTTAGTGGATAAGCAGCATATAAATAAAATAAAATAAGTATTTATTTGAAATAAGAAATAAATATCTCACCAAGTGTTCGCACCAGCCACGGCGTGGTTACCGACTGCTTCTGGTTCACGGCGGCTTGCATCTCATTCAAGGCTGCATTCAATTGGTGACTGAGCTCCTGGAATACATATTCAAAAATATTTTTTATAGCTGCACGTGGAAGACAAGCTTTCTCAAGGGAGCTTTCTCATAATGGTACAAGATAACCTCCTCCCATAGATTATATTATACAACTTTTTATACACTATATTTTAATATTTTTATTGTTTTGAGATTTTAATAATTCCTGAGCTTAAAAAGATAATAAGAACCTTGTTTAATATTCGAAATATTTATTTATTTATTTTTATTAGTATTTTTTTATTTTTATAGAAGAAGCAGAGGGGGGTGGGGGAGCCGGATTTATTTTTATATAAAAAAAGCCGGACAGACAACTTTCTTTCAAGAATGAGATAATTACTAACCAAATTTACCGCCCCGTTGGTCGAGTGGTTAGCGACCCTGACTACGCAATCAACGGGGCTCAGGTTTGATCCCCGACGGCGACAAGCATTTGTATGATGAGCATAAATGTTTGTATTTCCGGGTTTGGGTGTTTATTATGTATGTAAAAGTATTTATATATGTATTTCTATGTATTAGTATCGTTGACTAACACCCATAACAAGCAAATAATTTGCTTACTTTGGGGTTAGATCAATAAGTGTACAGTACCCGGCGATAAATATTGCACATCGAACTTTGGAAAGAGACAATCGGATAATTTCGGCTTCGTAAAGCGTTATCTCTGTCCCACACTACCTATGTGACGTTTAGTCAGTCGTTGTTCAAGTACGATAGAGTGCAGTCGCGTCCCGAAAAAAATATATATTTAGAGTTGATAACACCCACAAATTTAAATAATTTAAAGTTGTAATATGGCATCTTTCGGAAAAAGAGGGAAACCTTTACGAGGTCAGTCACGTGAAATTATCTACAATGTTTATAAATACTTTGTAAGCGAAGCTGATAGATTTAAAAAAAAAGTAGATGAAAATGTAAGTTGTTATTTTAAGAAGATTCAAGAGCGAGTTGCAAATGCCACTGGAATTTTAAGAAGAACTTTGAACAATATATTAAACGAAGTCAGTACTGAAACACATTCGACTGAAATTAAGTTCAGCACTCCAAAAAAAGGGAGACCAAAAAAGCAATTTCGTTTGGATATGGACGATTTTGATTACGATGTTGTTCGAAGAATGGTGTATGATTTTCACTTACGATTTAATGAACTGCCAACAATAAAATCATTAAAAGCTAAGTTATCTGAAGCTATTAATTACAATGGGTCTGAAAAAACATTGAGAAAAATACTTCATGACATGGGATTTCAGTTCACTAAAATGGAAGATAATCGAAAAATTCTAATGGAAAAGCACGACGTTAGTCTCAAACGAATGGAATACCTTGATAAAATACGCAAATTTCGCGAAACAGGAAAAAATATCGTCTACATGGATGAGTCATATATACATGCATCCCACACTAAAGGGAAATCTTGGAGTGACGATAAGAAAAAAGGAGTAAAAAAGCCAATTTCAAAAGGTCAACGTTTGATAATAGTTCATGCGGGAAATGAAAAAGGCTTTGTACCCGGTGCTTTTTTAACGTATAAATCCACGGACACTACAGGTGACTATCACAATGAAATGAATAACGATAACTATGAGAAATGGCTGGTTAACCAATTAATCCCAAATATACCCAGTGATTCTGTTCTAGTTATCGACAACGCACCCTATCACAACAAGTATGTTGAGAGACCCCCCAACTCAAACACCATTAAACGGGAAATGATCAACTGGTTAAACAGACATGAAATTCCAGTTGATCCAAAATTAACAAAAACCCAGATTTACGCTATTATATGTCAGCACAAGGAGAGGTATACAGAGTTTTCTGTGGACAAAATACTTGCCGAACATGGGCACACTGTGTTGCGATTGCCACCATATCATCCGGATTTTAATCCAATTGAAAATATATGGTCTCAACTGAAAGGCTATGTAGCCTCTAGAAATGTGGGTATGAACTTAACTACAGTAAAAACATTATTGACTGAAAAAGTAAACATGATCGGCGCTGAAGAGTGGAAAAAGGTTGGATCATGCAATCAAATGTGAGAATGAATATAGAAGCATTCAACACAGTTTAGACAATTACACTGATAGATTAGTAATAAATACGGCTGATAGTGACAGTGATATTGACCTCTTTGAGAGCACAGATAGTGAAATGGAAGTAATTGAGAATTAGAATTATTATTATTTTTATTGCAATGTCTCATTTTAGCAATAGGTATAATGGTGTTTATTATGTACACTAAAGCTGTAATGTTCCAAAATAATTAAATACGTAAACATAATGTAAAAATGTTTTTTTATTTTATTTTACCCCAACCTAAAGCCATCACTTATAGAAAAATTAGTGTATTTTATACAAAGAATAAAAATATCAAAAGAAGCAAATCATACTCGTTTTAACAGCTCCTAATAGGTACCGGACTGTTTGTATTTTGTGCGACAGAGATAACGCTCTACGAAGCCGAAATTAGCCGATTGTCTCTTTCCAAAGGTCGATGTGCAATATTTATCGCCGGGTACTGTAATTTGTCCCGTGAATATTTATTATTTATTATTATTATTATAAATAGCCAAGTAGCCAAATAACTTAATGAGCTTTCCTCTTTCCTGAGAAATCAAATTCGGGATATGTCAATAAGTTGCCATTTAGCAATATATCTCACTTTAGAACATATAATACATATCACAGTTGAATTGTAAATACAAAAGTGGGGTCGATACCTTGATATTCAAAATTAAACTATATAGTTTCACCCAAGATACATCTTACTATAAAACATGTTTTGGAGTAAGACTAGCTGTTGCCCGCGACTTCGTCCGCGCGGACTTCGTTTACTCCGCACAGCTCCTCCCCCGTAGGTGATAGCGTGATAATATGTAGCCTATATGTTGACGCGACTTGTTAGTAATATTCATGCAAGATTTGAAGTAAATCCATGCAGTAGTTTTTGAGTTTACACCGGACATACATTGACTTTCCTGCGATTTTTATTATATGTATATATAGATGTACCCTGGGTGAAATTTATTTGCAATATCACGTTATTATTTAAATAAAAGCTATCCTATTACCTTAGTTGGAGCATATGACACTAAATGTGCAACGTTGTATAAATATTTCTATATCTATCGCGGACATATACAGGCACAGAACAAATATCAAGAAGACCTTTTCAAAAATCAATATACTGTCATTTTTAACTAACTAGATGCTTGAACTGGAAAAAAAATCTATGCTTATCGTTTTTACTTTTTTGAGCTTAAAATACCTGAAATTAGCGGGAAATTTCAGGGATGGCCTGCGGGGTTCAACAGTTTCCGCATATTTTTATTAGATATTAAGTGAGTGGTAGCGGCGGTGTACCTGGTTGCTGCACTGCTCCTGCACGTGCGCCAGCTTCACCTGCGCCAGCTCCAGCTCGAGGTCGCGCACGCGCTGCTTGAGCCGCGCCTCCGTGTCGCTCGAGCTCTCCGTCTCCTCGCGCTGCACCTCCACCTCTACGCAAGGAGATAGGGATCACTCATCTCACTAAACGACAAAACCTCATCCGTATGTGAACCAGAACGTACTATATTGACGTTTCATTTATTCTGCTAACTCCTCAAGAGAACCGTAGCACAGAATACTTAGAGACTAACAGAAGTCAATGTTACATACAAGTAATATTCGAGCATAGCACACATAGACAACTCTCACTGACGCGATATCTCGGACTGGTGCGGAACAAACTGTCCCGAACCATTCCGAGATATCGCGACCGTGAGAGGTGTCTAATGTCTAAGTGTGCGTTGCTCAAATATCACATGTGTGTAGATTGACTACTGTTAGTCTCCAGTATACTGCGACCTTAGTGACGATATTTATTTTCTTAAGGCCCAATTTTTCAATGGCCACTTAAAACGTCAGATAGATAACTATTCAATAACTTTAACTGAGATTTTAACAAACGAATAAAATGTTTCAATTTTTCTACCCACAGATAACATTCAGTTAGCTACCTGGCTGATTTTTGTTACTAGCTTCACACATATCCGCGAGAGGGAGACGCGCTTATGTATGTTAACAGATTATAGAAAGAGATAGAAAACTTTGAAATAATGGTAGGGGCTGTCATAATACAACGTAATTCCGAAGTCGTAAATTTTAACCAGATGTCCGCTTGGCCTGTCTGTTATTATTTTATTTTCGTTCGAACTTTGAATCAAAAGCTATGTGTTGAAATTTCTTCATTTGTTTAAATAGTTTCTTGTGCTGTCACAAAGTACCTACTTTGGTTGCTATTTAAAATATGGAAAATATAGTGAACATACCTTCCCTCTAAACCGGAACACGACAAGGACAAGTATTAACGATATCGCGGCAGGAATAGGTAGGGCGGTGGTGCCAAATACACGGAAAAGACATTACGGAATTCTAACGCCTAGAAGCCACGACAGGTGACACAAATAACCATTCAGTCGCCTTTTACGAAATGCCTGGCAGAGCGGCAGTTGGTCTATTCTTCAAAGGAGCCCGGGCCAACACGGAGGAGTAGTACCTATGAGTGAAGTGAAATTATTAACCGAATCCGATGATTTGCCACCAATTCGGCAGCATAATAAAAAATAAAATATTCATAGTTTCACAGTATAAAAGCAAAAACACGAGTATACCTACAAACATATGGCGTGCACATTGACTAGAAAGCCAAAATACTCCACAGTTAACGAGCTAACTGGAATGTAAAGGAACAGTTAAATTTATTCGCCAGAGTATTTAACTAACCGTTAGAGCCTATCTGTCAATTGAAAAATTTAAAATAGCGTTAGCTGTGGCATTTATGTTATCTTGTTGTTTAACTGGCCATTGAAAAATCGGGCCTAAATATATTTAATATATAGCAAACGCGTTAAATTAATTTAAAGATTATATTGATGACTTGCTACTTTATCCGCTAGCGAAACTGCGCGTTGGCTTGCAATTGTTATAACGGTTATATTCTTAAAATTTCATGAATGATAGAAGTATATTATATTGTAAATATTACCTTCTTTGTTATCTTTTTGTGTTAATTTGAGACTACAGTTGACACAGCTCTTTGCGCAATCCTGAAAGAAAATCAGTATGAATATATTACTCGCCGTCATAGGGAGCCTGGACCAACACGAATCCTACCCTTTACACATAAGGCAAATCGCTAAAATAAAACATAGTGTAGACGATCTAAAAACTTTTTCTGACCTTTATCCCAAAGTGACCACAAAAATACCCAGACTTCATCAGTTAAAATTGAGAAAAGTAATGGTCGGATGAATTCTAAATCAAATGTTAAAACATTCAACTTAAATTTGAACTGTTTCATTCCAAACAATATTTTGTGATTTTTCTAAGGCAAGAATAACTTGGCGCAATAGCAAACGCTAATTATTGTTGTTTTCCGGTTCGGAGGGTAAGGTAGCCGGTAGAATTATACATGTGGCATTACCATCCCGTTATACGGATAGCAACGCAACATTAACATCTTTGGTGTCTTTAGGCAATGGTTTCTCTTTTCATAAGGAGAGTTATCTGCTTGTTTGCTATCTGATATAAAAAAAAAACTATCACGTTGTGGGACTAAGTATTTTCGCCTAATCGTGGGTGCACTGGTTGTACCTCTGCCTACCTCCTCGGGGATACGGGCGTGCAGATTCTTTACAAGAAAAAATAAAAATGTACCTGTAAATTATGCAGTTGCCTATCCAAGCGAGCGCATATTTCTTTATAGTCACGTGCCACTGCGGCGTAGTGTATTGATTCTTTTTGGGCTTCCTCAAGCTTTTTGCGTGTCTATAATAGAAATGAATAAGCTTACAAGATGATTTCGAAGTTTCTCCCAAATATATACCACGAAGAATCAAAATGGGTGTCTATATATGTCGAATAAAATCACTGCCTTGTTCAGTCGTTTTTACAACAAATATCATCAGCACATCGAATTTTCTTAGTTTTTTTAATATTAAAAATATGTTCTCGTTCCGACAATTTGAAAACTTATTTATGTGGTAGGTGGTAGAGTTCTGCATTGTCTCGCCCGGGTCTGGTACCACCGCCTTACCTATTCCTGCCGCAATAGCGTCAGTGCTTGTCACTGTCGTGTTCCGGTTTGGAGGGTAAGGTAGCCGGTAAACTTATGCATGTGGCAGTAGACCTCGCCACAAGATAGCAACGCACCATTAACATCTTTGGTGTCTATAGGAGATGGTTGACTTTTACCATCAGGAGACCCATCTGCTTGTTTGCTATCTTATGATATAAAAAAAATATGTATCCACGTCATTCGACTTTAAATCTCCTTCGTTTTACTATATTTCTCTAACCACCTATATATTATCATATTGTATACCTGTGGCATATATGTTAATATATAGTATTAACATATATGCCACAGGTATACATTTTCCGAACAATTTTACCCTTCAAATCAAAACAACAACAGTAACAAGCATTAACGTTATTTGGACATGAAAATGATAGGCAATGGTACCCTATGAAAAATAGACCATCTACCATTCTTTTTTTATAGAAGAAAGGGCAAACGAGCAGATGGTGCACCTGATGATAAGTGATCACCGCCGCCCATGGACATCTGCAATACCAGAGGTCTTGCAGTCGCGATGCCGGCCTTTTAAGAATGAGTAAGCTCTTTTCTTGAAGAGCCCCTAAGTCGTATGCGTTTGGAAACACCCCTGTCGGTAATTAATTGAACAACAAAAAAGTGCCAAGAGAAGTCTGCCAGGCAGTTCGTAAAAGGCGAACAAATGGCTATACATATAACTACCATCGTGTTAAACAAGGTGTATAGATATAGGCAATATTTTGCACAGTCGTCGTATTTATGATGCTATCTCCAGGGGCGGCTTAACCTATAGTGCTGTGTGTGCAATGCACACGGCGCGGCGCTCCCTGAGCAGCTAAGAGCATCGTCTTGGACCCATTAGGGGGCGCCAGGGTTTCATTGCACACGGCCACTACACGACCTAGAGCCGCCCCTGGCTCTCTCGCTTAAGACGAAGAAAACTAGTTTTCTTCGTCTGAACAATGTATTTTCCGCAAAGTAACGCCTGAATCTATAAACTATCTCTCGCTTAATCTGATTGAGAATAAAATGTAGCATATATTATAGAGTATACTCTATAGCAAAATAGATAAAGGCTAAGTTACATCAACAAGTCGGTAAAAAATAATAATTGCAATAGCTAAAATAGCATAATCAGATTATTTTTAACTAATATAATCATACCTGTGCTAACTGTTTTTCTAATACTTCTTTTTCTTGTTGTAGTTGTGAGTTAATTTCTTCAAATTTCTTTAATTCTACGTTTATCTTTTCTTTCTCAGCAGATTCTGTAAATAATACATAATTTTACTTGTATGTATATTAAACTTACATAGTATATCATAAATACTACCGGACCGTCGGTTCAATCACTGATTCTCAATTAATGCACACCACAGTTTTTCCGCAAATACAGTCTTTTGAAAGGCCATTTGTTTTAAGATGAAATTAAAAAAATATTTAAATCATTTTACACGTTCTATCGTCAGCATTTGATGACATTCCATTACTATAAGATTAAGAAATTAAAATGAATTTTGATTATATAATTAGTCATTTAAAATATTAAAAAAAACATTACTAACAAATTCGTTTACTAAATATTTAGAAAAAGGTAACACATTATTACTCAATAAAACTTTGATTAATCGTATCTGATAAATGTCTCATGTTCTCGAGTGCTAAATTCAGATAGTGTTCAGTTGGACATGCTATGGTAATTTAGTAGGTACTATAAAATATTTGATAATTGTATTGAAAATAGCGTCATCTATAGTGCGCGCGGAACTAGTTGGCCGCGCCATAGGTAATACGTAATATGTAAGGCGCGGCCAACTAGTTCCGTGCGCACTATAGGACACGGATCGAAAAAGATTTTGATTCTAAAGACTTAAGACCTGGATTCAAGGTTTTTGCCACTACATTCGAATATTAAAAATAACCTTTAATGCCTTAAATATATATTTTTAAATAAGATATTACATTACATTATATTTTTTAACTATCTGAATTATAAACATATATTGTTTCGTGGTAAATACTTATTTTTCAAAATAACAAAATTTGGCCAATCTATCAAACAAAAAGCAACACAATTACAAATGGCATCGTCAAAATGTTGAATGTTGATACTCGTGCGCATTTTATTATTGAAATTTAGTTTGTTTCGTGTGTATTAGTGTTATTTTCGTTGAGTTTGAACTTTTATTCTCCGGATTGCTTTATCGTGACACAAAACTAATATATTGTGCTATTTATTGTAAGTTAATAAAATCTTAAATTATAATATAAATATATATTTATTATAATTTAAGATTTTAATTTTATATAAATAAAACATTCGTTTTATTTCTGAATATATAATATTATACAGTGTGGCAATCATAGTCCAGTAAAAAGTTTAATGAAACCATGATCTGACCAGTTATGGCGCAATGAAATTAAAAAATGAAAATGAAATTATAAAAAATTTGATTTAAATTTAGGAGAAAGGGATAAAAAAAATAAAAAAAGGGTTGAAAAATGCCTTTTTTTAAATAACTTATTAACGGTAGGAAATAGAAAAAAAGTTTCAAGTAAAAGTTGTAAAGAAAAAAATTCTAACAAAAAAGTTCCTCTTCATTTTTTTGTTATCTGCTTTAGTTTAGCTACAAAAAATAAAATTAAATTTGCTTTGTAATTAATTATAAAAACTTACCAGAATTATTACGGCCCTGTACCATGCAGCCCGCGCATCACATAAATATGTACTAACACTACTACATATGTTTTCCCATATTCATATATTTTTACATATTTTACTACAAATTTATTTTTATTTTTTGTAGCTAAACTAAAGCAGATAACAAAAAAATGAAGAGGAAATTTTTTGGGTAGAATTTTTTCTCTACAACTTTTACTTAAAACTTTTTTTTCTATTTCCTACCGTTATTAAGTTATTTAAAGAAAAGGCATTTTTCAACCCTTTTTTTATTTTTTTCATCCCTTTCCCCTAAAAAATCAAAATTTCTTTCATAATATCATTATTTAAGTATTAACGAACACATTTTTACTCATTGCGCCAAAACTGGTCAGATCATGGTTTCATTAAACTTTTTACTGGACTATCAAACGAAGTGGCAAAAGGACTTGTTGTTGTTGTTGTCAGAATTACATTTTGTTTGAGTGGCACGCTGTATATTTTGATAAATTCCTATTTACTATTAAAATTTCAATGAAAAAGTATAATAGTAAAAGTATAACATAATAGTTTCTACGCTATAACATAGATAACGCCAGTAGTACGCTATTAACGATTTAGAAAATTGTCTATCTATACCTATAATAATACACATATTTATCTATCTCTTGGGATAAAATTGGTGCATTACTAATTTGGGATTCGAGTTTGATATCCAACAGGGATAAGCAAATGTGTGATGACTGATGGCTAATGAGCATAGATGTTTGTGATTTTGAACGTAGTTCTTCTGAAGAAAAAGACAATTGATTGATTCACAACAATAATGTAATAGTATGTAATAGTGTGTTGCAATCTTTTTGGCGTGATTATTTTTTATATCATAAGATAATGTTACGAATAATCTAGAAGCGTGTAGAGTTGGAGCGCGCGCGCGGTAACTATCTAGAAATAAAAGAAAGAGATAGCTACCCCTATTGACAAACAAATAGTTGACCTGGGCTATGCCATAAAGGACTTTGTGGCATAAGGTTGAAAGTAGCGTGTACTAGGATTTATGACTCATAACACGTTTACGATAAAAAGTGATTCATTGTTTCCCGATACATTTAGATTTTCTGGATCCAGCTAGGACTTTACCCTGCCTATAAATACAACGGTATTGACAAACACAGGGCAGTTTTTATCAAGCGATCGAGAGTGATACATCAAGTGACCAAGTGCGAAGCGAGAAGTGTTTTATTGTGTAGTGTTCTAAGTTCAGTGATAGTACAGCAAGTGACTATTGTGTAAAGTGTATTTTAGTATTACGTTGTGTTGTGTTGTGTAAATACACGGATTTAATATATGTGGTGTTTTCTTACAAGTACGAACCCGAGTACGTAACAATAATAAGCAGATGGTCTCCTGATGGAAGGAGTCAACCATCGCCTATAAACACCAAAGATATTAATGGGGCATTGCTATCACGTGGCGAGTTCTAATGTCACATGCATAAGTTTACCGGCTACCTTACCCTCCAAACCAAAACACGACAGTGGCAAGCACTGACGCTATTGCGTCAGGAATAGGTAAAGCGGTGGTACCAGACCCGAGCGAGACAATGCAGAACTCTACAATTACATAGAGGGCATTTTTCGGCTACTTTACCCTCCAAGCCAAAACACAACAGTTGAGTATTGTGGTAGAAAAATGTAAGGTAAAAAATTTGGACAAGAGCTCTTGAACTTCACGGGAGTGAATTGATGGTTTAATTCATGAAGTGTTGAGTAATGTTTACTGACCTTTGATAAATTTTTCATATTCCTGTTGATATTTATGTAGACGTTTCACTTTGATACTGCATGCTAATTTGACAATTTGCCGAGATGCTTCCTCCGCCAAACATTTTTTCGGGAGAGTGACTCTGTAATCATTATTTTTGTTGTAAAACTAAATAAACAACAAATTAGCGTTAAAAAGTATTGCAGAATATAATTCATTACCTATATTCTTTATTTGAATATAAAGTAATAGTTAACCAATCTTTATTTAAATAATATAACTTAAAAGTTGTAAAACTGGGCTTTAATATTTTAAGTGTTCCCTCAATTTGCCTAGGATCCCATCTTTAGATACTGATTAGATAACAATAGGATTTTATGAATGCTAGCAAAAAAGAGATTTTTTTTGTTGTCCATTCTGTCTAGCCACTTGAGAGTAAAGTATAAGTAATATATTAATTGTATATTATAATATAGTAAGGTCAATTTTTTGCGTTTTTTTTTTCAATAATTTTATTCAAAAGTGTAAATTAACTACGAGCAAAAATAAGTTCTTCATGGCAAAATGCATTGAACCTACATTGAAACTTACAGGATATAGGCCACTTTTACGAGTTGTTTCCATAAAGTAATAAAAGTATACTATAGGGATAAAGTGAAGGAAGAACTTTATCATTCGGCGAAAGATTTTCCTGTTAGTTTCAAATATTTGCTTTTTATTTAGTTTCGAAATCGATTCTTCTAATTCTAGAATTTATAAACTGCATCATGGTTTAGAACACGTTAAGCTGTCGGTTCCGATAATCGCTAAATTATATTCCTTAAAAGTTGAAAATGCAATGATGAGTACAAACGAGTTAATCATGCTGGTTAATCATTTGGACATCTGGGTCGTTCCATCTCAAGATAACTGATTTTATAACTTTTTTAAAGTAATTGTAAATCTATATTAATTAATGTTATAAATGCGAAAGTTTGTATGTGTGTATGCATGGGTGAATGGATGTTTGTTAATCACGCAACAACTACTGAATAGATTTGGATGAAATTTGGCACACAGGTAGATGATGACCTAGAATAGCACATAGGTTACTTTTTATCCCGAAAAAATGAGTTATTCCCGCGGCATTCACAAAAAAAATCATAATGCAGTGGGCTGCACGCTGCAACTAATATATATATATTTTTTAAATAATTGTTAATATTATATTTTCTCCACAATTGGTATGGGTTCCATTGAAAGTAAGTATATAGACCAGGACTTCCCAACCAGGGGGCACGACCACCCTAGGGAGGCGTAGAGAAATGTTAGGGGGGCGTCATACCTACGTAATACGTAAGATTACATTTCCAAAAAAAAAAGCAACGAGTAGGTAAATAAGGAAATTAAGGGGGGGGGGGGGGCATGAAAATATTATTTTTGACTCGGGAAGACTCGGCGAAATAAAGGTTGGGAAAGCCTGATATAGACTATCTTCCTGCCAGGCAGCTTATTAAATGCAAACGAACGCCAACCTTTCACTATCATCATAGCTGCTGTTAAGAGTTCAGCATAATTTTTGTGGGAGTTTAATACCACCGTCTGTCGCAACAGGCTCTACGCGTGTCACTGTTGTGATCTGGTTTGGAGAGTAAGGTAACCAGTAGTGCTTAGAATAATTACACTATAGAAAGACAGTCTTCATACAAGCGCTCTGTCAAAAATGAAGCACTAAAAATGTTTATACAAATCAGACATGTGTAGGTGATGCGCGTAATATTACTCGGGTGATATTACTTCAAGATGTGATACCATATTACGCATTACGCGACGAAAACTAACATCATACCATCACCCGCGCATTTACTATCTTTAGTAGAGCGCGAGTGTGAGGAATAATGAAGTGATGTTTGATGCCAAGTAATGTTTGTTTCTGGAACGTAATTTCGAATTCTGACTACTCGAATCGACTTCGCGCGTCGCGCGGTAGAGTGAGATAGATGGACGTTGTTGCACAAGTTAGATAGAGACACGAGATAAAGCAAAGATAAGAAACGTTCGTGACGGATTTTAAGCCGTAAGTTTTTATGAGAAGGTTTATTTTTATTTAGCCGGGTTTTAACCTATGATCACTTGCATTATTTACATTTTTTTGAACACTGAACAGGATCAGTATTCAGTTTGCGCAAAACATGTTGTTGGCTAGATATTTTTAAAATTCTTTTAATTACATGCTAATAACTTTATAATTTTTAGTGCAGTTTATCCAAATTGTAAAAAATTCAGTGTAAATATAGTTAAATGGGAATCTATATCTACATATAATAAAATCGCAGGAAAGTCAAAACTGTACATTGAATATTTTTTAAAAAGAATACTTGGGGCGTGATCTACAATTGATATCGAAGCCAAAAATATAGTTTTCAGAATTTTTATCTGTTTGTCTGTTTATCTGTATGTATGTCCGGGGTAAACTCAACATGGATTTACTTCCAATTTTGCATGAATATTACTAACAGGTCGGGTCAACATATAGCCTACATATTATCACGCTATCACCTACGGGGAGGTGCTGTGCGGAGTAAACGAAGTAAACGACGCAGACAAAGTCGCAGGCAACAGCTAATATTATACATAGGTAGTATAATAAGAATAGGTTTAGTAAATACTAGCTGCAGCACGCATCCCGCTGCATTGAAGTTTTTGACGAATCCCGCGGGATCACCCAATCTTCTAGAATAAAAAGTAGCCTATGTGCTATTCCAGATCAACATCTGCCTGTGTGCCGAATTTCATTCAAACCTGTTCAGTAGTTTTTGCGTGATTGAGTAACAAACATCCATCCAAACATCCAAACTTTCGCATTTATAATATTAATATAGATAGATGTACAGTACTGTATGTTAGTGACTTAGTGACAGATAAATATAAAAACAAAACTTAAAAATAATATAAAATAAAAGTCTGCCAATCCTAAGCCTGGGGCCCCCTTTTAAACTAGTTATGCTTACATAATCCGTCTTTATTCGGTGTAACTTATTATATTGGCCTAAGTATGGACGAAATCAACTTTATTGACATAATAATCATTATGCGGTAATCAGCGTCATATTACCATTAATCGTCAAAAAAAAAATCAGTAGGTAGGGTCAAACCTTCTCATATCAAAGACCTGATATCTAAAACAATATTCATCATTCAAATATACCACGTGCTAGGAATTTCTTGTCAAGGTTTTCAAGTGATATGATGTAAATAAACTTCTTCTAACTGTAAGCTAAATGTATTACGATTTACGGTAGTGCAACAAGTAATACGTATATTACGTATCACCTCAAGTAATAGTACAGTTGAAGTACAAACGTTATCAAATCTTTTGAATGCGTCGCGTAATGTTTCGAGTAATGCGTAATGTTATCGAGTAATATCACCTGACCGAAAAGGTAATGTTCATCATTGCATGCATCAATGCATCACATTACTTCATAAGGTGATGTTTTGCGCATGTCTAATACAAATGAAACGAATAAAAGAAAATAACACGTATTTTTTACAATTTTTTTTTATTCAAACGAAACAGTAGTAATGTAAAGCTGTTGTATTATTACAAACTTGTAATATGCAATTTTAATCTATATTAATTAATATTATAAATGCGAAAGTTTAGACGTTTGGATGGATGGATGTTTGTTACCCAATCACGCAAAAACTTCTGAACGGATTTAGATGAAATTTGGCATTTAGATAGATGATGACCTGGAATAGCACATAAGCTACTGTTTATTCCGTAAAACGATTGGTTCTCGCGGGATTCACGTTTTATATTTTGGAGCCATTTATGGCTCCAATTAAAGTGCTTCAAAATGGGCGCGCTTTTTGGAGCCATTTATGGCTCCAATTAAAGCGCTTCAAAATAAAAAACCATGAGGTAATAGAATTCTGTCATGTGGATGATAAACTACTACTTACATCTTTGATTTATTAATATAGGCATATTTTAATAGAACAGCGTGTGCATCTACCACTACATGACAAGTAAACAATTTACACAAATATGATTGATACGTACCTGAAATATTTCAGTACTCCTTCGAAATCATGTTGTAAAAGATCTTTTCTAGCGCGTGTCAACAGAGCTAGCGAGACTTGGAATAATGTGTCCATTCCTTGCAGAAGGAATATGTCTAAGATGTGGTATACCTAAAAATTACAAATTAGTCAATACAATTTCAAAATTCCTCATAAAATGTATTTTTTGTAGTCATAAAATGTAGTTTTGTAGAGTAATCTGGTAAGCGTCGCAAGTATATCATACGACAATTAGCTATATATTACCATACAACAATATTAATAATTATTTTTACATTAGCACCATATAGATTAATAACTTACCAAAGGTAATGGGAAACGGGCAGTAAACACCGTTAGGAACCATTGAGAGGCAAACATATGTGGTTCAACACCAAGCTCTTGGAAATGTGTGCGAAGATCATTTAACTGCTCCTAAAAGACAATAATAATGATTATCAAAAAGGAAATACTCTTAATTATAATATTGACAAAATTTTTCTTTCTAATTTCAATAGCTGTTTGACATTGTATTTTATTTATACAATAAAAGTAATTTTCCCCATGTTGGTTTGAGCTCCTTGGAAGAATAGAAAAGACGAATGAATACTAGGTGGTAGAGTTCTGCATTGTCTCGCCCGGTTCTGGTACCGACGCCTTACCTATTTCTGCCGCAATAGCGTCAGTGCTTGTCACTGTCGTGTTCCAGTTTGGAGGGTAAGGTAGCCGGTAAACGTATACATGTGGCATTAGACCTCATCACAACATAGCAACGCACCATTAACATCTTTGGTGTCTATGGGCTTTGGTTGAATCTTTACATCAGTAGACTCATCTGCTTGTTTGCTATGTTATAATAAAAAAATACATATTATATTTAAATAACAAGTGTTTAGAAGAAACTTACTTCCATCAGTCTATCTAGTTGATGTAATCTCATGTATAAAGCCTCCAGACCATCTTTATACAGTTCTCGCAGTCCATACCCATACATAAGTCGAACTAACAAGCAGAACGCCTGTTCTTCTGGCATCTGAAAGTAATTTAATTTTTTATGATGAAACCTGTTATAGCGCCAGCGACACGTTATATTCTAGTTTACTACTAAGTTGTGGACTGGCTATGACAAAAACATAATCATTGAGTAGATATTTGACAATTATTTAATTTTCAGCGCTATTGGTCAATCTTGAAGGTGTTTTTATTTTATTTAGACTTAATTCTAATTCTACCGATGTTTTGATTTTGTAGATTTCGTAAACTAAACCAAAATAAGTCAACCATCCATTGTCATAATATTAGTCTAAAGTATCTATATTTAAAACTACTTCGTTTATTAATCAGTGATATCACCACTTTGCCTATTCCTGTCGTTATAGCGTCAATGCTCGTCACTATCATTTTTGGGTTTCAAGGGTAAGGTAGGAGGTAAACTTATGCATAACATCTTTGCCGTCTATAGGCGATTGTTATCTCTTGTCATCAGATGGGCCATTTTGTTTGCCATCATCTATACATATAATAAATTCGTAGGAAAGTCAATGTATGTCCGGGGTAAACTCAAAAAGTACTGGATGGATTTACTTCAAATTTTGCATGAATATTACTAACAGGTCGGGTCAACATATAGGCTACATATTATCACGCTATCACGTACGGGGGAGGAGCGGTGCGAGTAAACAAAATCCGCGCGGATGAAGTCGCGGGCAACAGCTAGTGTGATATAAAAAAATAACATTTTATTACAATAATCCGGCAATAAACAAAGACTTAAGTACATACGCAAGGCACGTTTGCTTTGATCAAAGAGCCTTGACGGTGACAAGCCGTGCACTCTGCCTATCCCGTAAGGAGTTCATTGTAAAAATATGTGTAAAGAAAAATATATTTTTCTTAAATTTAACATTTACCGCGCTACATGCGGCTGAATACAGTACTTCGTAACAAAGACTTTGTTAATCTATGATAAAGGCAATGAAAGACAACCTAAAAAGCGTCTGGTTGTAGTCGGGTGAATTTATAAAATAATTGTTAATTAATTACATGTTAATCGAGATTTAAGAACTGACATAGTATAGTAACATTAAATGTCGTTTCTTTCCTTACTGAGAAACTCAATTAATTGTGTTTTATTGACCGTGTAGCCTTAATCAAAGTAATATTGAAAAAATATTTTATATATATATATATATATATATATATATATATATATATATATATATATGCATTGATATAAAATAACCAAGATACACAGTTCCGAACAAAACTGACATTCAAAACTGTCGCTAATTAAGTCTAAAAAGTTTATAGTTGTGGCACAAACGTGTTTTTTCATATTCAACCATAAGCGCAAGATTTAAAGTTGTTTTAAAAACGCAATGTACAAAAAGCAATAAAATTTTTGACTTAAGTTAACCGGTAGTACACGGTATCAGTGGAGTCGAATATAAATATTTTTATGCATTGACTTAGGTAGTATTTTATGGGTTTGTAAATTTTACATAAAAAAATCTGACCGAAAATCTGTTTTGCGTAGAACATTTATATATCAATAAAGCAAATAATGACCATTACAATAATTTATTTATATTTCAAACATTGTAGGTTATTGGTTCTATTACACAGAACCTAAACATATTGAGCAAACTGTGGGTGTATAGCCATGTAGTATTTGACGTTTGATATTAATATATTTAGTTTGCATAGTCTAATAGATTTAGAATATATTGAAATAGGAAATTTACTGCAATGGTGACTATGACTACGTTATTAAGTTCATAGATTCTTACATTTTTCTTCAGACTTATTATATTATGTACCGACAACATAGTAAGAAACGCATTAATTTGCTAGAACTAACTTTAGCTTTTCGTAGAATTCTTTTTTTGAATTAGATTTCAGTTTTTCTGTCGGTTATTTTTTGCAATAATATGTTAACGAACATTTATTTAGTTATAGTATTTGCAGGCGTACGAGCGAATATTGCCCATAGACATTTGCAATACGAAAAGTTAGTTGCCGGCTTTTGAAAATTTTATTGACCCTCCTATTAAAAATTCCAATATCAAGGCTGGTCGGAAAAACTGAGTGATGTAAGCTGATCCAGAGTTTGTCTGTTTGTATAAAGATGGTACAAGCAAATTAAACTGGATGTAATCTCTCACTACGGCGTAAGCCAAATTCGGCAAAAGAGTACGGCAAAAATAATGACTTACCTACGTATTTCTGTGTTTTCCAAAATACAACCTCTTAGAAGGTAAAATAGGGGATGAATGTTTTATATAATTTCACAAATAAAACGCTTAGGGTTAGAAATTTAAAATTTCGCAAACGTATTTTTATGATGTAGGGATTCACTAAGGAATGATTTTTCAAAATTCAATTCCGATGGGCATTAAATAGGGTATAAAATTTGTATGAAAATTTTTATTCCTTGGACATATTTGCATGAAATTTCGCACGAATTGACGAAAAATTAAAAAGTGTTTTTCCGACGTAACTTATCATTTTTCGGCTTTCAACAATATTTAAATCAAAATTACACTGTTATAAATTATTTCGTATTTTAAAATAACTTTCAGGCCGATAAAATAAAAATAAAATATACCGATATATTTTAAAATCTTATCACCTAGCTCCTCTGCTTAAAATACTGCGTCAAATACTGCAAATCGGATTAAAATCGGTTGTTTCGTTCGGGATTTATCAATAACGGAAAATTCCGAAAAAACCTTTTTTTACATGTTTTCAACATTTTTAACATAATAAAACAATTTAGAGCTAAAAAATTGTGTTGAATGTTATTCGAAAGATCAAACTCGTTAATCATTTTGAAATAATATACATCTTTTCAAATATTGAACAAAGTATCATTTAAAAAAAACTTTGGATTTTTGAACTTTTCGGACTCAAAAGTCTATTCTTAGGCATAGTTTTTTTCTTTGAGCTTTAAATACCTCATTTTAGCGGGAAGTTTCAGGTGAACTTTAGGGTCAACCAGCTTACAGACTTTTTTAATATAGATACATTAGTTGGCTACATAGGTGTGTTATATACATAGCAATCGTAGTAGATAGGTATATTTAGTATGGAGTATAGTTTAGTACATATTATTGCCAAAGGTAATTTTAGTTTAGATATTTCCTGTTAATTACAAATTTCTTTTATAACTATTAGGTTAGTTTGTTCGAGAGGTGTGTTACCAATAGATATTTTTAAATTGAGATATAGTTAGTTATGATATTAGGTATAGAAAATTTAGAAGTTATAGGAAGTTCAGGTCGTAAGTTTTTTACTTAAATTTTAATAACAAAAATGTCGTATATAAATGATTAAGATGGATATGTAAATATTATTTTTTTAAAGTACTAGCGGCCCACCCGCCCACCGAGATTTTTAATAAAATAAAGAAAGGTTAAATAAGTTCTAAAGTAAATATGCGCGAGCAAAGCCGCGGGTAACAGCTAGTATGCAAATAAAACAACTCGTATATATAAACAGTCACTTAAAATTTATACGAGACTAGCTGCAGACCTCTGCATTAGGATAAAAGAATTCTTTGTGCTATTCCAGGTCATCTTATATCTGATTCCAAATCCAAATTGGTACAGCCATTTTTTACGTGAGTGATTATCAAACAACCAAACATACAAACTTTAACATTTATAATATGTATAGTATAAGATATCCGCAATCAAAAACAACATTTTATTAAAATTAAATTATTAAATTAAAAAAACATTCTTAACGCAACCTGTTCCTACCACTTAAGAAAGCTTTATCAACAACACGTGTAAACAGAATTAAATTCGATGCTACTTATGATTTCCTATTGTTATATTAAAAATTTTGTAATATATTTCCAAGGTTTCATATTCCAAATAATTGTGATTCTTACGATGAATCACAATTATATATATTGTTATTTTATATTTGTACAAGTAGAATAAAAAGAATCACCTAACTTGGTCCTCACAATAAGTAATCAATATAATCAAACATTTTAAAATCATGAAATTGATGTCCTCTTCTCTTTTGGCAGTTGGTTAACAACTATAAAAGGTATTCAAAATTATTAATGAAATAATTAATCTTCTTAATAAAAAAATTAACTTATTAATGAAAAAGAATCGACTCCACTAATAATAACAGGATCAATTTCTATTATTCGACTAAATTAAAAGGAGGTTGTAATGCATTGTCCTTTTACTGAAAAAGTGACCACTGAAATTTTGTCGTATTATATTTGGAGCGTCGAGTAAATTTTTAAGTCAAATAAAATAAAAACATACATTACACCCTATATTTAGTCACATAAACAACAAAAATATATTGATAAACTCTTATCCTTACCGAAAATACAATATCTTATATTTTTTTAACGTTCATGACGTTGTATTTTACAATTTATCAGAGAACAATTCTGTATTTTTGACGTGCGAGCAATGACGTGAGTGACGGGATTCTATTTGAAATGAGTGCACAATTTTAAATTGTGCACTCATTCCTAGAGGACGTTTTTGAGACACTGATTGTGTATCTTGGGTTTTTATATATCAATGTATATATGTAAATAAATAAATTGAGATCGTGCTCACATGTGGGCATGGAAATTATTATTAAATTAGGTTAACTGTTATGTTGTTAAAGTTAATTAATATTTAACAATTATTTATTTATGTTACATCAGTAGCCTATATATAATAAGTATTAGAACAGTTATTATTATCATAAATCAAGGTAGCGAGCAAAAGAAATTATTTTTAATATCATTATTATCCTATATCAAAGTTATTGGTAATTTTAGTGATGCATAAAATTTTAACAGTGTTTGCTAATATAAATAATAGTTGTTAATTGTTAAAAATAATTAGTACGAAATTTAATATGTTTACTGTTAAATGATCCATGCGTACTCACATGTAAAAGAAGTGTAGCAGCTAAGAAGCTGAGTCCCTGGCAATATCCGACTTCGTCGTCGTGCACGGCGTAGGCGCGCACGAGCCGCAGCAGCGAGTCCTGGCCGAGCCCGCCCGCCTCGCGGAAGAAGTCGTGCGCCGGGAACGTGCGCGCGATGTCGCGCTGGATCACCGCCTCCACGGCGCACTCCTGCAGACATTATTTTTACTAGAGGAGCCCAAGATGATAAATGGGTAAGATGCTAAAATACTCGAGCGTCGTAGGGACATATTGGATTTTGTAGATTAAACTATAGAAAAAATAAAAGGTTATATAATGATTTTCATTTCAATGGTGGGGAAAAATCTACATATAAAAATGTTTAAAAAAACTGACATGGAAACACTAAATCGTGCCATATTAAGTATGGTGGGTGAAATGCCACCTAAAATTTACAAAATCTGCCGATTCAAGTGTAGCGTAAGGGAGTGGCAGTGTCACAAAATTGTAGAGAAAACGTATTTTTGATATTCATATTCTCGAGCACGTCTGAATCTTCTTTTATTATATGGGAAATGATGTAAGAATAACGAAAAAAATATAATCTGACAATTTTCACAAGCCGAAGTTATTGCTATTCCAATCAAGCCCGCTCGACTTATGGATATCCAGGGAAACTAGAGCTTTTCGAACAGAGATTTGAAGGAATTTAACCTCCGAAATATATATTAAAGCACTATGCTACAGTAATAAAATATTAAACAAAATAAAATGTTAATTACTGACATAACACTATGGTCTGTTCTTATAGAATTCGTACGCGCTTAGGATAAAGGCCAGTTTAAACCTAGCCCGTGCCGAAATTTTCCATTCTTTAAACTGTCTTACTTAACATTTTATCTCAGAAAAACATTAAATTTCTGTAGGATATGCGACACTAACTGCAAAACAGGCTACGGGACGTACATTTACGTTTAGTAAAATGTAATAAATTTATATATGAATATCTCAATCGTAACTGGGCTACAAGTATATTATTTACAATTAGGAAATTTAACCTACCTTACTTATGTACGTTCGATATGTTTCCATAAGTTTATCATTTTGATCGACACCAGCCAGACGAAGCCAAACTTCACCACGCAAAGCTTCTGGAACTCCAACACGAACAAGATGATTCAATGCACGAGGCCTTGGACCAATCCAACTGAAATATTACAATTAATGTCTTGTTTTACCAAATACGAAACAAAAAGAATATTCCTTTTAATTGTAGCTATATTTTACATTTAGCCTATACGAATACATTGCATGAGTTTATGTGATTCACTGTTTCCTTGCCATCTTAAGTGTTTGGCTACTTATCAGTATATGAAAAAGTACAAACGAATACTTTATTTCTAATTTTTATTTTTGTATTTGGTCATTTACTGAGTAAGAAATTATTTGAAACCAATATAATGTAGTTAATAACGTGAAAGTATAGGAGTAAAAAGGTTAATTTACTTCATTACCAAACTTTAAACTTTTAAACGATCAAAGTTACTAAAAATTCCCTTTATATAAATAACAATAAAATGCTAATTTTATAAGCGCATTACTTGAGAACTGCTGTAACGACTTGGTGAATTCTTTTAAATATTCGTTATAATCTTAAAATTATTTTCATAGAGAATAGGTAAATTATGGAAAATTACGAAAAATATTGTTTACAGATTTTCAAAAACTTATTGCAACTTTTACAGTTTAATTTTTAATGGGTCGGCTAGTTTTTCAATAAAATATGTTTGCTATTAGTGATCACAATATTTGCTAAAGCTACCGACCTTTCGAGCTTCTCAAACGATACTGATCTTTCAAGTTAGAAGATAAAGCATAAAATTATTTTACACTGAAATTACTCGCCGCGCCGCTGCTATTTCGGTGTGAATCGAGCCTTGGCGCAAGCAAACAGAAGACTCTTCCAAGGGGAACATATAACCGTCCTCTAAATTAATAGATATATAGTATATAATAAGTATTAATAGATTTTAAATTTCAATAGTCAGCACTTGGCGAAATTTCATTGTTATTAGTTAAAACTATGTTATGATGCACTGCACTTGTCACCATAATGCCCATTCTTGTCACACCTTGTCACTACATCCCAGCCTTACATTTACATATTAAATAATATTAAATATATCTTCGATCTAGATCTATATCTATAACCATGCGGAGGCCCGCCTGTATTCTGTTTTTTTGTTATGCCATATTTAACGAGTATTTGATTTTTTCAAATACTATTTATATTAATTACCTCCAGATATTTTCTGAAAAATATTACTGGAGGCACATAAGCTGCAAATAAAAATCGATAAGCTACCTTCGCAAAACTTGAGCCCAATTTTCTAAAACATCTTCGCCACAATCTTTGGAAACTTCGCCAGTTCCACTCAGAAGCGGTTCATCGCCATCTAAAACCAAGATAATTTATATAAGGATATATTACCATAACGCCGAGTTTCTTGCGATAAGAAAAACCCACAAAATTTGTTAAGCACAGATCGTACATTCACAACATGATTTGAACTGAACGAAATAATCATTAGACAACAAAACAGTCCAATATATAAGCAATAATAAAGATGTACCTATTTCAATATTGGATAAATTACTCGCAATTATCACACAATAAAAACAATGTAAAACAAGTAAATAACAAGGATAACTTAAACTACTAAAAAAATTACGTCTCTGACTAAATTTGAACCAGCGACCAATCAGGCAAAAAAGCGGTAGATCTTATACCTCTAGATCATAGTGTCCCTGATTCAACTTGGCGCAACTATTCTTTGGCATTTATAACGTCCGTTCTGACGATAGTAAAATAAATTATCTAGTTCAATGAGTTCACCCGTGAAGGCGAAATTGCATTTATTTAATGAACGTTAATTTTCGTATTTTCTGTCACATCTACACTCGTATTATGTAAAAAAGATTTGGTAGTTTGTGTTTGTCTGAAATTTATATCCTCAGAAACTACTGGACCGATGTTAAAAATTATTTACTGGTAGCATTGACATATTACTATGGACGTCGGATCCGCGATAAAAAATGTCTGAGGCAAATGAGCTACAAAAAACAAAAAGAGCTACAATTCCGTTTCAGTCGAAATGAAACCTTAATGTAATAATTTAGTGCTTAAATTACCTTGTTAACATATCTATTCTTGTGATGTGTAACTAGGACATTTTTATCGCGATCTTAGTATAAGACTCGATGTCCATAGTAATAATATGTCAATGGCTGGTAGAAACTGAGTATGTAGTAGTATGACGAGACCAAAGACCACATGAATACTAATAGACAGTGTACTAGTAGAACGTATAGCCACGCACAAGAAAAAGGTCTCCTTACAAATGATTTCAGATATGATATAAGATATATCAAGATATATCATAAAAAACTAGAAATATGCCATGTTCTGCTATTTTATCGTGTCGAATAAGAAATCAAGGTTTAAAAATATCCCTTTAGCCTTTTTTTCATTGGTAATTACTTCAACACTTTTTCACAAACACAAACTATTTCTGAGTTTATACCTTGAATTTTGCCTCGAAATTGCCTCGAAGGGCCTATCCAGTTTAATCCATAATAACGAGACTTACGAATGTGGTCGATAAAGCAATTTCTGCACGAACCGTAAGTCTGGCACTCGGCTGTATCTCTGCCATGTAGGGATGGGAGTTATATCTACTGTTATTTTACTATTACGCCACGAAGTTGTATTTTGTCACTGTTCTATCATGAGTGATATACATATATCGGAATAGGCTGAGTGATTTTACGTACTCATGACAAAGTTCTATATTATGGAAGCGGCTTCTTTTATTGCCGGAATGTTTCCGAAGAGCGATTTTTTTAATGTTTTGGTTATACTTAAAACTAGTAATAAAAAGCATATTATATTCCACGTCTTATTTAAATATCAGTTTTTATTAATACATACGTGTATATATGAAATTCCCCGCATTCTGAATCCATCTCCATGTTAACTTAGCTTTTGATGTCACTGACCTCAAATCACTCTACCTAATCCGATCTATGGTGATATATCACGACCGTTATATTTTATTAGTAACAATTATTGTTGTAGTTTTATTAGTAACATTTTATTCCGTGCGTTACATCGCCGAGCAGTGATTACAATTTATAAGTGATTAATAAAGTGAAATAACATATTAAATAAATCTCGCTTCTAGCTGGTGGCACAGTTTTGCTCAAATGTTGTTGCTTTGTCTCTTTCACACGGTAGAATTCTGCGAATTATAAGCTCAAGTAGTAACTTGGCTCGCTTGAAATTAAATCACGCTTGCGTTATATATAACAGACTGTTACAATGCATATAACTGGTGTGACACCTGAATTATTTTATGACAAGTGATATAAGCAGTGATGCGTGTAATGTGCTATGCCTACTGCCATGAGATATTTAGCGTGAATATGTGTATATCAATGTACGCATGGTTACACAGGTATATTACCAGAATCAGGCTCTGAAGGCGAAGGCGGCGCGGGCTGAGACGCCAGCGGCGACGGCAGTAACGCGGAAAAAGACAATGGCAGGTTCAGACGCGAGCGATCCAATTCCCCGGACGTGTCCACGCTCGCCACCGAGTACTGCAGCTGCCCTGACTCGTCCACACTCTGGAATAAAACAGCACTAATCAGTAATCAGGTAAGGATGTTTAATGTAACCAATATAATTTCAGTATAGGTAAATAGCGGGGTATAGGTTTTTGTGAAAATAATATTGCTTAACTGTAACAAAAAAAATTTATCACGCCGATCGCTGCGTGGGCCGTGGAGTAGGTAAGATGTACCTTTTGCAAAGATATTCTTTAAAGTGAGACGAATGTCTTAAAGGAATGTCCGCTGACGCTCCAATTCACAAAGTTTCTCCGATCTGGTAGGTACTTGATACACCGGGAAGAAAATTACTTCATTATTTAATATGATTATTATATTAAATCGTTCTGTGTTCATCACAATTATCCTGACGTAATCCTGCCCGCTTAGAATAAACAGCGTGTAATGTGTCACGCGTAATAAAAGAGATGTTCGACCAATTAGATAAACTTATATCTCGTTAATGCCACGACAAACGTCTCCTCGTTGCCTCGTGTTGAATAAACGAGATATAAGTTCTTCTCAATGGTCAACCTATATTTATCGCGCGCGACATATCAAACGCAGTTTATTCAAAGCGGGCTGGCGAAGGCCAGGAACTCTTATATTTCTTCTTCAATATAATCGATTTTAAGATTTCCCCATTGTAAGATTATTCGCTCTCATGTCTTGTTAAAGCCCGAGCACATTGAGGCGGGCCTCAATGGGTCGGACTGCATTGCAAAACTCCGACTAAACCGCTCTCTTATTTTATATGAATATCGCTTTTTCCTCTCGATTTTTCCTCTCCGCTCCGTCCCGCCCCACTCTAGTGTGGGATGACAAGGGGAATTGCACCCACGTGTTTTTCCGTGTCATTAATTATAATACCATTAATTGTTTCATTAATTTATAAAATCGCGTATTTATGGATGAAGAACAATTAATAATATTAGTTGAAGGCCACCAAGAGCTATTGGATGTGAGAAGTAACACATCATATGAGAATATTGTAAGGCTCGCTAGTTTTTATCTGCATATATCTATAAAAATATACTTGTAATTGCCGTCTTCTTTTGTACGCGTATCTCGCAAAACCCGCTAAATAATTTGACAAAATTTGTTACTATATAGGCTTGCTCTACACGGGTGAAGCAGGGCCAGTCAGCTAGTACGTAATAAGAATATTTCTTAGAGTTTTTACATATACAATGAATTAGAGTTTTTACATATACAATGAATAAAGAAACAAGCTTACCTCTTTAAGATTTATGTAAAATTGCTGTACCAATGGCCGCTTGGAATAATACCAAAATCGTTCTGTCGGAGGATAGATTTTGACTGGTGTTTCAATGACTAGCCTGCAAATGTATGAAAATATTTTATAACAAAGATACATTCGACATCGTACAATGTGAACTAATTAGATGTTAGTAGGAGTAATGAGTTTTAGTCATATCCTACTGCATTAGCGTCAGTGCTTATCATTCTCGTAATCCAGTTTGGAGGGTCTAGTATAGGAGGTAATGATTATCTCTTTCATCAAGAGAGTCATCTGTTTGTTTGCCATCCTCTGATACAAAAAAAAATCTCAAATAACTAGCAAAGAGACACGCCCATACTTCATATTTGCATCTTGCAACTTGCAATCTCTATCTGTTTATATTTTTATCACAGGATAGCTAACCAGATAACCCCCGTGTTGGTCCCGGGCTCCTTTGAAGAAGATGCCAAATGCCGTTTTGCCCGGCAGGTCGAAAAAGCGACCGATTGGCTACGCGAGTCACTACCATCGTGGCTAGTAAGTGGTAGAGTTCTGCATTGTCTCGCCCGGGTCTGGTATCACCGCCTTACCTATTTTTGCAGCAATAGTTTCAGTGCTTGTCACTGTCGTGTTCCAATTTAGAGGGTAAGGTAGATGGTAAACTTATGCATTAAACAGTGTATCTTGTGGCATTAGACCTCGCCACAAGATAGCAACGCACCATTAATATCTTTGGTATCCATAGACGATGGACGACTCTTTCCATTACGAGACCCATCTGCTTGTTTGCTATCTTATAAAAAAGCATCAAAGAGAAGCACATATAAAGGTGCGACATGCAATCGGTATCGGTGGTGAAGATGGAACTGACCGCAGCGGGTCCCGGATGCCCCGGATGACGAGGTCCAGCGCCAGCGACATGTAGGCCGGCGCCCCGTCGCCGCTGGCCACGTCCAGCGCCGCCAGCGCCGCCTCGCCGGAGCTCCAGTACGCGCACATCGAGCACCCCGCCCCGCCCGACGACCCGCTCAGCTAAACCACATTAACATACTTAGGCCCCAATGACACTTTTATTAGTACGAGTGCGAATGTTTAATTCATGTGCTTAGTATTATGCAAAAAACACGTGAAGACAGCCGCTGATCAGTGCGAGTGGTTAGTAATCAGCGTCGATTCAATTTTACTCCGCTAATTACTAATCACTCGCACTGATCAATGGCTGTCTTCACCTATTTTTTGCTCAATACTAAGCACCTGCATTAAACACTCGCACTCGCATAAACCAAAATGTAATCGGGGCTTAACAGTCAACTTTAGTGATTAGCCTATTCGGCTCAAAATATCATGTGAATTTGAGGTTAGTGCAAAGTATGATATAATAATACTTTAGTGATAAGAGCGGAAAAAGTGTCCACACGAGATAAGTCAACCCTTTTGTTAATATATGTTAAAACTAGCTGCTGCGTGCAGCCCGCTGCATTATAAGTTTTTGGCGAATCCCACGGGATTACTTAAATTTTCCGGGATAAAAAGTAGCCACATAGGCTATTCCAAGTCATCACCTGTGTGCCAAATTTCATTCAAATCCGCTTAGTAGTTTGCCTGATTGAGTAACAAACATCCATTAATCCAAACATCCAAACTTTCACATTTATAATATTATAGATGTATGTTTTAATCAAATAAAATTTTAAAAATTAAACCGCATTCAAATATCTGCCGACTATATCCATATCTCAAAGACTACTGCACCGATTTAAACAAAATTGAGACTGTTCCCTAAGTTTAAATACTTATACCCTGCTAGCTGCACTGTGCCTGCTGCATTATAAAAGTTTTTGGTGAATCTCGCGAAACAACTAATTTATCCGGGACAAAAAGTAGCCTGTGTACTATTCCCGGTCATCATCTACATGTGTGTCAAATTTCATTCAAATCGTTAGGTAGTTTTTTTGCGTGATTTAGTAACAAACATCCATCCATTAAACATCCAAACTTTTGCATTTATAATATATATGGCTTATACTTTTCGAGAAATTCGTTGAAAGCGTATACACTTTTTATGAAAATACGTGCTTTGGTGCCTAACTAGATCATCAAAATTATCCAATATTATCCAATCCCAAAAAT
Source organism: Apodemia mormo (assembly GCA_036924255.1). Classification (NCBI taxonomy): domain Eukaryota; kingdom Metazoa; phylum Arthropoda; class Insecta; order Lepidoptera; family Riodinidae; genus Apodemia; species Apodemia mormo. The sequence continues at coordinate 9,848,401 of JAUPFN010000001.1, forward strand.
ATTATAATATATTGTCCAACTGATAACCTCCGTTTTTCATCGGTTAAAAAGTTATCGCAAATACGCGATAGTAGCTATGACTAGTTTGCAAATGCAGTGATGGAGATCATTCGCCATATTGCCAGCCGATAAACCGATAAATCCTATAGCTTCGAGTAACCGGTTTGACAATATTTAACAATCTCGCCTACTCCTGATCATAATAGAGTTCCTTGCGAATCCTACGACCCTTTTCCATCTCGAAGGATGTAATGGTCAATATTCTTTTAAAGGGTATTGTCCATTACAGGCTATATGGTGACCATGTGTTTTTTTAAAAACCATTTTTACCAAAAATCATTATTTTATTTTTAAAACACGATGGTACTATTTTAAGAACTGGAATTTAAACTTAATTAGAAAATAAAATAAAAAGTTATTAACGTTAATTTTTCAATTCTAAAGTCCCATTGCGGCATAGGTCTGTACCACGTTGATTGTAGAATTTAATCGATTTTAACATATAATCGATTCGCATTGGTGTCGATTATAATATCGTACATAACATACCTAAACATGCACATTTGTTTCTTTTCTTGTTTTCTTGTATATTCTGCTTTTATTTACAGACTTTTGTTTATAGATAAAACATGAATAACTAATAAATACTAAACTAATAAAATACAATCGTGAAAATAACGAGTTTATTTAATAAGCGAATAGATACATTTTGCACGTTATAAGCAGTAAAAGTACTTTTTTAATGTAATTGATTATCATCTGTTTTAGACAAAATGACTGAAGCACTATTTCCTAGTTAAATAAAGTAGTATCGGATTATTTGTACAAATCGATTGTTTTTGCAATCTAGGACATTTAATTTGAGATGGGTGGTATAATCGAATGACTTCACTAATATTAACATTGATAGTCTATTAACAGATTCGGTAATCGGGAGCCCAAGTCATTTTTTGGATGTTACATGGAACAGATCTTTTTTTGTTCTAGTGGTATGAGTTTTGACGCATTATTGATATAGTGGTAATATTAAGTTTACATATTTTAGTTTCTTAAAAATACATAGAAAAACAAATAAAAAACATAAAAACAAATGATTATAATATGAAAATATATTTTTTCTTATATTTTTACTTCTTCAACAAAAAGAATCAAGCTCCATTAACCTTACTATCTTGTGAATTTAGTGATTTGTTTAATTTATATGTCTGTTTTAAATATCTTATCATTCACACTATTAGTTTGCTAGCCGGTTTCAATTTATATCGATCTCATTCGCGAATTACGATTCTTAACTAAATTAACAACTAAGAACGTATTTGTCCAATCGAATCATCCCGAGACGAGAAATTATAAAAATTAATCGAATGATTTCGTTAGATGTCATATTCACCCACCGCTACACTAATAAGCATGTGTCAAAAATTGACATTAAAGGAATAAATAAACAGTAAACACGAAACAAACACGAAATAACAAATAACAATAGCTTATTTTCAATTTGCGATCTAGTATTCGGTTAATGTAAATAATTTTCCGGTTCTTTTACTTGTCGTTTTGAATTGTTAGTTATCAACCGCTGCAAATGATGAGCAGTTTTTACTTTTGGACTTGTAATCTGTTTGTAATTTTGACCCCGGCGTTATTTTAAACACTAAATCCACCGACCAATCGGACCTGGGCATGTTATTGGATTTGGATTCAACTGTGTCTGCGCCTTCTGTTAATTCGACTAACAATTGATGGCATTGTTTTGCATCGCAGGAGACGAAATCTGGAGCTTCTCGTAGTTCGATAATTATCTATGGATTGCTCCCCATGTGGTAAGGCAATTTTTATTAAGATTACATTATTTTAGTATAACAGGGCAAGATCTTTGTAATATTGTGCTTATATATAATATAATATAAGTGTGACAAGCAGTATATGTTCACTTCGCAGGTGACAAATCAAAGTGCAGTCTGTCAATTTTACTGGATGTTGGTACTTCACAACTCAACAATTCTAAAATCCAGCACAAGTGAAGAACATCCTCGACAGTTGTGTGGGAATTGTATGTCAATATTACACAGTAGAAATCATGTTCTCAATGCAACTACACCAAGAACAATACACATAAGAATTGTGATTAATGAATGGATATCACCTTGTCAGGTAAATTAATAATAATCTTGACACATTCATCAAAACATACCTTGTACTATGTGTACTAAATATATAGGATAATTATATATTTAGTAGAACTCTTTCACACACATAAATATATTTTATCCAACTGTTATTTTAAACAAAGTGGCTATTGAGTCACTACCATCGTGGCTACTAGGTGGTTGAGTTCTGCATTGTCTCGCCCGGGTCTGGTACCACCGCCTAACCTATTCCTGCCGCAATAGCGTCAGTGCTTGTCGCTGTCGTGTTCCGGTTTGGAGGGTAAGGTAGCCGGTAAACTTATGCATGTGGCATTAGACCTCGCCACAAGATAGCAACGCACCATTAACATCTTTGGTGTCTATAGGCGATGGTTGACTCTTTTCATCAGGAGACCCATCTGCTTGTTTGCTATCTTATGACATAAAAAAAAAAAACAAAGACCCTTAGCTTCATAGCAAGGAGCTGAAGTCAACTATTGAGATAGCATTAATAATTTGAGTTTGTTTGTTTGTACATCTTCAAAAATACCAATAAAATGGAAATAAATGTGCAGTTAGTAATGACTATAAAGAGCATGGGGACTATAAAAGTATAGGTTTGTTAATAAAGATATTCCGAGTAAATACTTACTGCTAGTTCCGAGTAATTACCAACTATCTAGGTAGTTAGTTTGATTACACACAAACATGTCTCACATTTTAAAAGTTAATAATTATATTTTTAATGAATTTTATCTGATGAAAATTCAAATTGTTACAGATCCATGAAACAGATCACATTTGCTATCTATGTTGGCTCCCTGTAAATAGAATACCCATTTCTGGAGTCCCAGCAAATCCAGTACAGGTTCAGGAATTATGGTTCCTGTATTAGAGAGATATGTAGATCGAGCCAGCAACCTACTTGAAGAAATAAGCATATAGGCAATTGCACATTCTCAAGGGGAAGAATACAAAGCAACCACATAAGCTATAATATATATTTGTATTTTATATAATAATGATATATTAGACAGAAATGTTTTATTACAATATTGTTGCAATCATCATGTGTAGGAAGAACGTAGGTTGCTCACGTAATGACCATTATCTGGTATTTTGTTTGGACAAGGCATGATAATTATATACAGCCCCCTGCCTAGTTCTTATAAAGTATATTAATAATCTAACATGATTTATAAAACCATTACAATTCCTTATGTGAGTTTTATTTTAGAACATAATAACTTTGTTTGATTTTGTGTTAAAATCTCATGATATTATGATATGCTTCAATATATAAACATAATACAACATGTGTATCATATTATAAATGTAAATAATTGACATCATAATAGAAGAATTTGTTTTTAGCATGTTGATAATTATAAATAAATACACTTCTGCCGCACCAAGACTACAACTTTTACCATGCTGAATATGACATATTTTTACATTTTCCTGTTATTTCTTTATTATAAATAATTTTGTTTAGATATCAAGCATACAAAATACTAGTTAATAAATAGCTGAGTTAATGGTCACATGTAGCCGAACAGTCCATACAAAGTGGTCGATTCCCTTTGGAAGCCTAATTTAAGGAATTTGGATCAACTTAGCAAAAACATGCTACCGGTATGGGTACCCCTGTCATTGAGGTAATAATGTTAAGAATACCCTTTATGTAGCATAAACTTGCAATCAAACAGCTCTTTTTATGGTAAGAGGTCTTAGCCGATAAACCATCTTTTAATTAATATTTTATATTAGAAAAAACTATCTTATTTATTTTTTCTCATAATGGGTTTTAATCTAGTAAAAAAGTAATAAATTCGTACGATAAATAACTCATACGTTGCTATGATCTATTTGCCCGTGTTGGTACGGGCCTGTTATTGAAAAAGAATTTCGTACTGATAGGCATCTCGTAAAAGGCGAGAGAAGGCTAATACGTGTTGCCGACATTGTGATTTTTAACTAGGTGATAAATTTTTGCAACGTCTCCATCGGGTTTGGTACCACCACCTGCCAATTCTTGTTTGCAATAACATCGGTGCATGTCGCTGTCTAGTTCCGGTTCGAAGTCTAAGTTAGCCGGTGAACGTATGCATTGTGGCATCGACCTCGGCACACAGATGGCAAAGCGCCATAAACATCTTTGGTGTCTATAGGCGAGGTTTGTCAATTTCCATCAGGAGAACTATCTGCTTGTTTGCTATTCTATGAAATAAAAAAGTTAAAATACTCGTCACTAAGAATTAATATACGAGTACCTAGTCCTCCATTTTAATTTTATTGCTAGTTAAAATCAAAATTGAAATATGTACACAATTTTTAACATCGCAGCATCGCCATGTAGCTAAATGATGTCAAAAGTTGGTGTATGGACATTGATATAAAAACTCAAGATACACAATCAGTGTCTCAAAAACGTCCTCTTAAATTGAGCGCAATATTTTAAATTGTGCGCTCATTTCAAATAGAATCGCGTCGATTGCGATACTGTCAATTTTATTACTTTTCGTATATTGCTCTGCAAAAACAAATATAAATCTTGCGCTTAAGGTTGGATATGCAAAAACCTATATTTTGGTCATTTCTATAACTACTTGTGTGAAATTAGCGACAGTTTTGAGTGTCAGTTTTGTTCGGAACTGTGCATCTTGGGTTTTTTATATCAATGTGTATGGATAAAGATTATGCTCATTGCTCATATGAGTTTGCATAATAAGCATATAAGCTTTCTTCTTAAAATAAAAATAGCTTCGCATTCTTAAAAAGTAGCTAGTAGTCAAATATTTACCACACCACGACTTACCATTTCAAGCAATTGCATGTCTGAATGTTTTACACTTCGGCCAGGAGCAAGAAGTATACCAAAACATCTCTCGAAATATAGTCCCCCAGAACACATTGCCTGTAAAAACATAATATTGTGAGTAACGTCAAGATAAAAAACATGGAAATAAAATATTATCTATGTTAGCAACTCGTGATTGAACCAATCAATCAACATGACATGTTATATTATAATTTATAAGTCTTTTAACCTATTTACAGTTTGAATAACTTTCATACCCATAGCATGAAAGTCATTCAATAAAACATCATTTACACATTACTAGCCATTATTAAAGACTACTCTAAGTTCTGATCTATAGTTACCATATATACAAATTTCTAAGTAGCGTTAGGGTAGAAGAACCGATTGTGGGCACTGTACCTTTGTGGCAATCTATTGCCAATTTTTTTAAATTCTATATGTATACAATATCATTATAAATTTAATTTATTTAAGTGCAAAAGTTTGAAAATTTGATTAAAATTTAATTTAATATAATAGCTTTTGTAAACTGATTCAAATTAGAAACGTACTGATTCCAAACTAACACTAATTTTGTTATTGCGAAACATGGACCTTCAAAAGTTTCTACGTCTAGCACAGAGCACTCTTCCACCATTACTATCCACTGAATGACAACTGTTTTGATAACAGTCAGTTGTCGCCAGGTTCATGGTCACCAATGAAATACTTTTGTGGCCTACCGACAATAACTTTTAGCTTTATGACTTTACTCATCGCCCTTCGCTTCATTTCCAATCCGATGAGCAATATTGGTAGCCAAGACAGTGGTCCTTTGCATGCATATTGCCATCAAGTTTACGATAACATAAGCAGTATTAGACCACGTGAGAAGTCGTGAGTTGTTGCGTTCATTGATTAATTCGTTAACAGGAAAAACGTGTAATCATTAGAAGGCGTGACGTGTTGTAAAATCTGTCTGCGAATATTACTCCATTCCACTCGCCCGCTTCTCAATCGTGGCGAGCAAGGATAGATGTCTTGTTGATCTATGTTCATATTGTTCTATATTATAAATCGTCGGCACTTAATGAAAACTGTATTTTTATTTGTATACTAGCTGTTGCCTGCAACTTCGTCCGCGCGGACTTCATTTACTCCGCACTGCTCCTCCCATGTAGGTGATAGCGTGATAATATGTAGCCTATATGTTAACCCTTAAAAATTTGAAGTAAATCCATGCAGTACTTCTTGAGTTTACCCCGGACATACATATAGACAAACAAACGAATTTTTGGCTTTGATATCGATTGTAAATCACGCCCCAAGTATTCTTTTAAAAAAATATTCAATGTACAGTTTTTGACTTTCCTGCGATTTTATTATAAGTATAGATTTAAAAAAAATTAAAAACACATTAATATTGCCTACCAAAGCGCTGGCCCTGGTGTAGAGCGAGAGGAAAAGAAAAATTCCAAATCCAAGAAACAATTTAGAGCGAATAATTAAATTTTTATATCATTTTTACAGAAGAGCTAGGTTTTGTTCGGGTATATGCGGCGGAATACACTTACATCATTCATAAATACTAAAAATGTCGAACAACAACTTTGCTCTACCCAATCCAAGGACGGAGCTGGCCCACTGGTATAACAAGTAGTTTGTTTTTAATAATAACTATGGTCATATTGACTAAATAGATAAAAATATTTTATTCAGATAAAAATATTTAATTACTAACACTAAGATTTCGTTGGACAAAATTTGTTTTAATATTTCCGCGTGCTGGTCCGGGGTCCCTTTTGAAGAATAGACTATCTGCCATTCTGACAGGCAGTTCGTAAAAGGCGAGCGTTTTACGAACTGCCTGTCAGAATGCGTCACTAAGCTTAATGTGTCACTATAATAATCGCAACTACAACTTGGTAGAGTTTTGAAACATATATTCATTATTGCCTTTCACTATTCCTGCTGCAATAGCGACAATGTTTGCCATTATCATAGTCAGTTTTGCAGGGTAAGGTAGCCGGTAGAATTATACATGCGGCATTACCATACCTTCACACGGATAGCAATGCCACATTTAAAGTTTTGATGTCTTTAGGCGATGATTTCTTTCCATCAGGAGAGCAATTTGCTTGTTTGATTTAACAATAACAAAAATTATAATTACTACTTACCTGTGGATCGTCGGACTCCGAGTCGACATTGTTAGTGACTTGTTGTACATTTATTGACACTTGCTTGTCAATACCTCCCCTTAGCTTGTACCCAAGACGCTCCTTTGGTACATGACTTAGTGTGCCCTGGAAATAAGTGACATACTAATAATTAGTAAGGATTAACGGGATCTTGTTAAACGGGTTTCAGATTTGTTTTTCCGATATTTTGGCAATATTACAAGCACCGTGAGCATGGGCCATGGGGGAACTGAAAGGTAGTTGAAATATTATGAGCAAACAAGCTTTTCTACCTTCTTCCCTATTTGTTTAAAAAAAGCAACAAAAAGCCTAAAGTTTAAATGTCATACTACTTTATAAAGTAAAAGTGATAGGTAGGTATGTTTAATACAAATATACTTATTTAGAGCAATAGTTTATTATTTAGGATGTAGACGTTTGTCTGCCTAGGGCATTGGCACTTAAACGATGGTTCGTGGACTGATATTTGTAAGTCTCTGAAGGTACCCGAAGTGTGCCTACAGGGATGGTGGTGATGTCTATGTATATAGCTATATAGCTGTAGAACAACCCTTCATTTATTTAATATACGATTATATTAAAACAGTAGGTAGCCAAATTTTTAACTCTAAATAAATAGCTAGTATTTAATATTACCTTTGCATCGATCTCCTTGATGTCCACTGTGCACTCGAGAATATGCATTAACTGCATTGAAGGTGTTGCAGGTCCGTGTGCTTCTGTTAATGATCCAGTCATAGACGGCGGTGCGCTTAAATCGCCGACTAGTGAAGACACCATAGAGCGAGGAACACGATCGAATGCTTTGGCAAAGCAACCTGTAACAAAAAGGTGTGCAAATTAAGCTGAATACCGATATTATGCCAATTAACTTAATACCGTATATGATACCACGATTATGAATATCTTACACGGTCTATAAAACTTTGCATTTTTCAACAAAAGCTGTATATTAAGGAATGGATTCGTGTACTACTATTTTTTTAAATTTAATAGAATAACAAATCGCTAGCATAGCATAGCATAGCAGGAATGCGTAAGCAGAAGTACCAAGCCTAAACGAAACATTGAACTCAACTCTATTACCTATTAGTCACGATGGTAGTGACATCTTTGACCTACTACGAACTGCCTGGCAAAATGGCACATGGTCTATTCTTCGAAAGGGGTCCGAATCTACACGAGAAAAGAAAATCTGGTGAAATGAGATAATCATCGCCTATAAACAACCAGGAAGTATATGGTGGCAACGCACCCGAATCAAAAGGGAAAAGAAAATTTGATAAAAAGAAATTATCATCGTCTGTAGACAACAAGGAACCTAATGGTGGCAAAGCACCTGAATCAACACGGGAAGAAAAAATCTGGTAAAAAGAGATAATCATCGCTTATAGACAACAAGGAACTTAATGGTGGCAACGCATCCGAATCTATACGGGAAAAAAGATAATCATCGCTTATAGACAACAAGGAACTTTATGGTAGCAACGCACCCGAATCAACACGGAAAAAGAAATTCTGCTGAAAATAGTTAATCATCGCCTATAGACAACAAGGAAATTAATGGTGCGTTGCCATCCGTGTGGAAGAGATGTAACGAATACTGCTGTAGAAAGCACTAACACTATTGCAGAAGAAAAATGTAAGGCGATAGTACTAAAACCGGGCGAGACTTTGCAGAACATACTATATTGAAGAGGTGTGACACCCCTAATATGGACACCCTGTTTTACCTAAACAAAAGCTTAGCTTTGCCAACAGAAACTATTCAGTAGAATTCATCTTTTGACTTGCATTACGAAATTTGTACTTTATTGAACTAAGAATATTTCGTGACTTGTAAGTTGTATACATTTTAAATGGTAATTTTTATTTTTTCATTATTATATACTTATTATCATTCATTATGATATATAGCGTTATAGGTGATAGATCTTGATATCTATGAGCGATGGTTTCTCTTTACATTACACGAGCTATCTGGTTGTTTGTTATAAAAACAACTCAATACTACGCAAATTAATGTACCTACCTATATAAAACCACCTATTTAAAAATGTATTGAAATTAGGTCGTTTGTGTGAGTTCTCTGACAATTCAGACACCAATACCTTTAAAACACTCTTCTTTTTACGTCGGGCTTTAATAATCGTTCAAGTGTAAGTTTCATAATTGATGTTCAATGCCGAATTCTTTATATTTGAGTACTCGTAGCCCCTTACTAATAAATTGCACCAATATTATACAATTTTAAATTTTATACATTATATTCACGTATTATTTAAATTTATCAACTTGTAATTACGATTGATGACAAAATTGTCAAGATATGAGAACTAAAATATAAAATAATAAATTGGGATAAAAATTACAAATTAAAAAAATCTCAGCATAAATTACAATATCCAGTCACTTCTATAAGATGAAATTGGCTTTTTTAAATAATCCAACAGTTAAAGCTATGTTATAAGCCACAACTACTTATCAAAATAATTTTTTGTTGTGTGTTTGTCAAATTATGTGAACTAAAATATATTGGGATAAAAATTATAAATTAAAAAAATCTCCGCATAAATTACAATATCCAGTCACTTCTATAAGATGTAGTCGCCTCTGTAGTCTAGTGGTCCAGCGTTGGCGTTAACCACATGAGGTCCCGGGTTCGATTCCCGGGTCGGGCACATAAAAAAGTGTTTTTCAGTTTTCTGAGAAACACAAAGTTGCCCGGGATTGGAAAGTGCCCGGTTGGCGATAGGCTTGCCACCTATCACATTGTGGGACCAAGTATCTTCGGCTAATCGTGGGTGCACTTGTTGTACCTCTGCCTACTTCTTCATGGATATGGGCGTGAAGATATTTTTTTTCTATAAGATGAAACTGGCTTCTTAAAATAATCCATTAGATTAAACTTTTTTATAAGCCACAACTACTTACCAAAGTAATTTTTTGTTGTGTTATTCACCTTAGCACCACACTGGCAACTTTTTACCCCTAACGTTTGAGATATAAAAGCTTTCGCGACGTGGTGACCCTGGCTATAGGATCAGATCACATCCCTCATACACACATAAGAATAGTCATAAGGCTTGAAAAGTAAATTAAATTATATCCTGTAGATTAAGATCTATTATAAAATTATAATTAATTTAACTGACACAAGGATTTAAATAAAAGTTTCTAAAACAACTATTAAACACCATTTTTTAAAAAACATTTACAGGTAAATCACATCACCCGCCCACTGCCTCGGCCAGCGTATTAATGACACAAACAACCAAATACCTCGATAAGCGAATGTCGGCCTTATTCTGGTAAACAAAGCGATATCGTTTTTATCGCAATTTTAAACTTATTTTGTAGAAAATTTAAAATCAAAACATTGTTTTGGATTTACCGCTTTTTTTGTTTGTTCTTTGATCTGTGTAATGTCTATATCAAATTGCATAATTACATATTTCTAAAATTTATGCTTCCTCCTGCTGAAGCACATTTTTGAAATCTAACATAACAGTACCAAGCGAAATAAAAACTAAGTCATTTTTTTTCTAATCTGTTTCACATTAAGAACACTATTTATGCGAGTCTCAACCACACTTAACGTCCTAACGGTTGAAATGATTAATGTATCATGTCATAAAAATGCGTGCATGCATGCAGTAAAACTTTTTATTATTATTTTTTTATTTATTTGAGACTACTAACCGTGTGTTTATGAGAACGTGGGCTAATAGCATTAGTAGCTTTAGGCTACGACCAATACTTTTTAGTTATTTTTATATGTATATATTTATTTTACTACAGAATAACTACAAAAATACATTTTGTCTACATTACATGTATATAATTAAGCCAAAAAACCATTTGTAAAACGGCGCACATTTTTCGTATTATTTATAATATACATTTTTGTTTATAAAAATATAATCATTCAGAATAAGGATCTAAACTACATTGTCAGTTTATCTATAAAAAACCAAACTATGTCACTGTGTATCGGAACTACGCTTGGTTTTATTGTAATATTATTTTTTCGATTTTAGAGTTACGCTTTATTTGTTAAGTGAAGACTAAAACCCATCAGATGCGTCATAATATATCTAAACTGCAGTCATGATATGCATTACAATGAAGCTCTGACTACGTACCGTGTGCGTCTTTTATAAGAAGTTAAAACACATCTATCACTAATTTCTGAGTGTTAACACTTATTTTATGATATAAAAACATTACACTATTTCACTTGCGCAGCAAGCAGAAGTTTTCGAATGTCAATAAACGTTCTTTTTCATCATGATTCGCCAGTTTATCGGGTCGTGATATCCATTAACGGATTTGTCAACTTTTTAACGTTTATTTTGCACCATCTGTTGAACGTGCTTTTTAATATACGAGGTTAACTCCGGTTACTATTATTTCTCTATAGAAAAATAACCCAATAACACTTGGCATGGTCTATGAGCGGAAGTGCAGAGATTATCAAGAAAGCTAAGTAAAGGTACACGGACGGAACGATATACCTGCAACAAAATCAATCTCTTATGAGGCATTCATAAGAATAATGATCCTACCAAATTCGACAGCGATGCAAGAAAGTAATGAAATATTTTTCAAACAGAAAAAAAGTTGTCAGTTCAATAGACGTATGATTATTGGTAATACATCACTTCAAGACTTCAAGTTTTCACTTCATTGATTAATAGGAGCTAATGTAAACATTGCAATGTGTAAATACAATATACTTACGTAAAACTCGTATTTAAAATTGTTAGATTAGCTCTATATACGAAAATTTAATCGAGTTTAGATTTAGAGATAAATAGTGTTATTTTATCGGTAACATGAAAAGAAGTAAAAAGAAGTAAAAAGAATAGTCACTCGAAACTCTCGAAAAAAAAGATTTCGGTAAAAATTGCAAGATTGGGGTCTGTGGGATAAGGAATTCTGCATATTATAAGAATTTTAGAAAAAGGTTTTACGTTCCAAAAATTCCAGTTTTATGTATTTTTGAGTTAGCAATCCATTTGTTGTTTAGCAGATTCATGTTTAAATATTTATTGTAATCTGGTCCATACTAACCCGTGAGCGCAATCTATACCTAAGTTCAGCTTTGTATTATCTCAAAAATAGTTAGAAATTGGTTGCGCTGTTGATAAGTAGATAAATATTAAAATATAAACACTGAGCAAAATTCGATCGCACAGCTTTTTAGGTACTGAATAATTTAAATGCCCTAAATTATTCAGTAATCTGTATTTTGGGAAACGGTGTTAAAAACAAGTGAATCGTAAAATATCTATAGCGGCAATATCATCGAATAATCAACTGACTGACTTTACAGAAACAATATAAAACCGATGTATAAGATACTACTTAAAATCTAGTGCTAATTTCTCGGTTTCCGTTGTTACTATATACTTCCATACGAGCGATCTTTTGAGAAGTACTATTTCAATTCACAATAACAGCTTTTATAAACGTTGAAGCAGGATTACGTGATCGCAATCGTTTAAGTCATACGAGGTGGTTAATAGGATCAAGAACTAGACTTCTTGCTGGCACTAGATATTAATATACTCTCTTTCAATTTCAATAATCCAACTTCACGAGCGAACGGTGCAGTCAATTTGGGCCCGTAGCAAGGTAAAGATTAAAAGTCTCGTCCTCAGTATTTAGTGATGTTTATGAAGTTGTAGAACTATCGTTCATTAGAAGGTCATTAAACGTACTTTTAACTGATAAAATATGGCTTCAAGGTTAATAGTATCCTTGCAGTAAATTTTTTGGAGGTGCTATATTTGTAACGCCGAATTATACAATAATAGAACATTATTTAAATAAAAATTTATAGAACTCGAATGATAAATATTTTGCATAGGATTACTTAAAGCGATATAATCTTTTTTAAACGGTTATACTTGTTAACTTTTAACCTGAATAAGGCTCTAGCTAAATTGGTATCTCACGAATCAGACTAATCGTTATGGTGCCGAGAATAATGAACAAATACACAGCAAATATTTAAGACAATAAGCCTCATCCAATATGGCACGGCAAATCGAGACCAACCGTGAAAGCATAACAATTCTTGGAACATGACAACAGAAATGATAATTCCAATAATTGCATCTTAACATTCCTTTTTTTATTAATTTTTTATATCTTCATTAATTTTGCACATATTTTCCGGTAAATGAGTTTTCCTTCGTTACTGAAACTGTCTAACTTGATACAGATTAGCATTGGTGTAAAGGTTTTTTCTTTCTTTTCCTGTCGCAATAACATCAGTAGTTGTCACTAACGTCAGTAGCCGGTAAACGATGTATGTATCAATACATCTTGGCAATTGGATGACAACGCACTATTAATATCGTTGTTGTCTGTAGGTGTTTGTTTCTGGATGACTGGAATCATTTCCCTATCCTACGATATATAAAATATTATTTCGAATTTAAGTTTTATATTAGTATTACGCATACGAAATCATTATTAGGATAAATAGTTGTAAGGAGCTATGACAGGCCCACATAATTACACTAATAATCGATCCAAGACTAATTAGAAGATGTGAAAACGCTTGATTAGCAGTAATGTTTTTTCGACTGCGTAAATTCGGCCATCACTATCTATGCAGGTTAGAGATAATAATTTTGTAACGCAGTAAAATTTTAGCAACCAACTTGTCATTTCCTGTATCACCGGAACCTTCCATCAGATCTTCGCCAAATTAAAATGAGACCACACGGGAAGTATACCTCGCCAAAAACACAATAATCTGCTTAAAAATGACCGAGTTCTGAGGTAACACACTTTTTAAAAAAAGGATTGGAAGGATATACTCCTGTATATCCTTCCAAACAAAAAAAAAGTATACAGCGGTTCATAAATGACTGAGTTCTAAGGTAACAAACATAAAAAAATATACAGCCAAATTAATAACCTCCTCCTTTTGGGAAATCTATTGAAAATAAATAGCTATGAGTAGCGGTATAAATGGAAACACGCAGATTTCGAAAATGATAAAACCGCTTACGTTTTTAATAACAAACAAGGCGCAATGCCAATAACACCGTGACTGCTTATCATTATTGTTTTAAAATAGCATTATTGTCTTTTTATATTATAAGATAGCAAAGAAGGAGATGGCTCTCCTGATGAAAGAGAAACCATCGCCTATAGACACCTGAGATGTCAATGGGGCGTTGCAATACCACATGCATAAGTCTACCAACTATCTTAAATTCCAAAGCGGAATACAACAATGGTAAGTACTGACGATATTGTAACAGAAAAATGATACCAGACCAGTAGAATACCTGGGCGAGACAATGCGGAACTCTACCACACGATGGTAGTGACTCAGATAGTCAATCGTTCTTCTCTTATCGATCTTCTCGAAATGCCTGGCAGAACGACAGGTGGTCTATTCTTCAAGGTTTTTAAGATGCACTAATTGAATTGCAACATTCCTCTACCAGGATTTTTTATTTATCCAATACTTCTCGTTTCAAGTGATGATAATAATCAATATATATATTTCTTTGTGAACAAAGATTACAAACAACAACGCGCTATACATAATTAAATGAATTTAATTTTTCTTTTTGCGTAAAAATTTGGGTACAGTTGTAATTTTAATTCCACCATTGATTCGAAATAATTCTATGGATTGCAATATAAAATTGATGTTATTAGTATTCAAATTTACACACACACTCCTCTAGTATTTTATTAAGTCTTTTTATTCAATTTAATTTAAACTAAATATTAAATTTTGATTGTAATTCTCCCCGTGTTGGTCCCGGGCTCCTTTGAAGAATAGGCCAACTGCCGTTTTGCCAGGCAGGTCGTAAAAGGCGGCTGAGTGGCTATGCGCGTCATTACCATCGTGACTACTAGGTGGTAGAGTTCTGCATCGGCTCGACCAGGTCTGGTACCACCGCCTTACCTATTCCTGCCGCAATAGCGTCAGTGCTGGTCACTGTCGTGTTCCGGTTTGGAGGATAAGGTAGCCGGTAAACTTACGCATGTGGCATTAGACCTAGCAACGCCCCATTAACATCTTTGGTGTCTATAGGCGATGGTTGACTCTTTCCATCAGGAGACCCATCTGCTTGTTTGCTATCTCATGATATAAAAAAAATATATATGTAATGTTTAACTGGCATGAATATAGACATACGTACAAGGTAAAAGAAATAGATTCGTTTGTTGTTTCATATTCTACACCAACGCTCGCACTGCTGCTTAGAAATAACATGCGTTTATTACCTTACGGAAAATCCTTACAACTCGATATAAACAAACGGCACAGATCAAGTCTCCACATTTAAAAAAATGGGGAAAAGTAACAAAAAAACATGAATGATGGCTTCACTACAACAGACAAATGGTTGTTATGTTTCGACAATCAGTTCTGATGTTACGAGAATGTGAATATCATTGTCGTTACAGTCATTTAATACTAATTGATGTGCGAGCATCTGTTTATGATAATTTTTTTATGGCAAACCATTTCTAACTGTAACAAATCATGATAAGGTTCAAATTTGAAAGATGAAACTGAATTAGTTATTTGCTAGGCAATTCCTACAGATTCGCTCACTTTTTATTGCTGATAGTGTTAGCAAGTGGCACCACATTCAAACAATATACACTATACAATATATACTATACAGTACAATTGCCTTTTTACCATGAACAAATAATTCACAATCTTTAGTCACAGTACGCGGAACCATCTATTACCTTAAAATCAATGGAAACACTCATTTTTTATTATTCATTGAGTAATCACCAGTAATCAGATTAATATACTATGATATCGGTAACGCAAATTTTATAGTTTAATAAGTTTCGTTACGTATAGAAACAAAATATGTATAGAATTGTGTATTGCCGTCCGTGTAGGGGGATGTAATACTAAATACACAAGTTTACCGACCACATAGAAAGATAGTGAAAATCACTGACCAAACACATTTGCGGCAATTACATCATCGGACATCGCGTCAAAGTTCGATGTCTGGAAATCGTTTGCCCCTCTTCTATTAAAAAAAAACGAAAAAGGAACGGTAAGTACCAAACCCGCATGAAAATGGGGAACTCTACTACCTACAGTCACGATGGCAGTAACATACTGATCCCGTAAATCTCTTTTTACGAACGGTCCGGCAGAAAAGCGGATATTCTTCATAAAAGACCCAAACCAACACGAAACCAACAAATCCAATAGATGTTCCAATATAAATGCTGTACTACAGTAATACTGCAATATGTACGGTTAAAATGCGTTGGTGAAGTTCCAGCGAAGTATCGCACAAGTTCCTGTGCTTGCACAAGCGCTAAAATAAAGGAGAAGGTCAACTCTAACTCTAAAAATCTATTATCTGTAATATGTAATCCTTGTAGAAAAATAGTCGCATATTAAAAATGTCAAAGTCATAAGAATCAGAAAATATAGAAATAAACAAAGGGCGCTACTACACTAGAGTAGCCAATCGTGCATTTCGCGAAATTGTTTAATTTGGTTAAACACGCCACAACGCCAAAATATTCCAAATGCTAATAATTCATATCGTTCATTTAGTATTCTAATTATACTTCAATTAGAAGATAAAACCAATAACGTGCAAAGTTCTAGTTTTTTGAATAGTCGATTGCAGACTTGGCAACGTAAGAGTAACTTAAGAGTTTATTAGCCTAGAAGATATTCAAAAGAATCCTGGGGGGTCCCAGGTTTCTTTTGAATATCTTCCTGGCAGCCAGTTTGTAAAAAGCCAACGATAGGCTAACTGAAAGTCAAATTATGCTTGTAGAACTTTACTTCCGCCACGCCAATCGAATTTTGTCTCTGTAACTAATATGCGATGGTTGTATCTTTCCATCAGGAGGATCAGGATAAGACAGCATTTAGTTTTAGGCACGGGCTCATCGCTTCAATCCTAGTTTGTATAGAAAAATAATTATATGCTGTAGTTTCATCTTCTGCCAGTAGATGGCACTTCATTCAACTGTAAATTTATCTGAGCTGTTATTTTTATTTTAAAATAAATTATATGTTACTTTATGTTTAAAATAGTATTTTGCCACTAAAATTAAATAAAATAAACTAACATCTTACATATTATTTAATAATAGAAAGTGTTTTAACCACAATACAGTTTTACGTTTCATTCTACGCTTTGAAGATAATAATCTCCTAAAAGCAATATCAAAAATAATGTTTATGTATAAAGTTTCTAACTTAAAATATATCTATTTAACAAATAAGTTAATAATACTACAAGTGTATGGAAAAATAATTAAAATTTACAAAAGAAATTAATATTTAATATTGTTATTCCGAAAACAACGATATGCTAGGAACGGAACGACTAATGTTATTATTCGAGTCAAACATGGCCGATTTGTTATTTTTTGTGTTGTGAAGAATGTGTTTTGGATTGTTTCAAATAAATAGTGATTTTATTTTGCGACCTGACTACATTTTATGGATTGCTATCTACTCGGTTAAACTGTGTTTTATCCTGGATCTTAAAAGCTTTCTTTTTCCTGTATACCATAGCTACCCTTATTGAACTCCGATTTTCTATAATGACTTCAGAAAAAAAGTGCTGTGTTCATTTAACCTTCATGCAATAATAAAGATAATTACAAAATAAAGTTTGACGAATTTACTACTTGTTTTATTTTACAAAATTTAAATTTAAAATAAAAAAAGATACAAGAGGGTTGTATGTAGATATATCTTGAGTATAGTTCTGTCTTTACCCACGAGATGGCGCCTTTAAGCGAGATCAGCTGAGGTCTCTATAGCCTATTTATAAAGTACTTTGTGCTTTTAGGTCAACGAGAAGTATCCTATACATTTTGATTCCCTTGTGAAATGGCAAAATATGCGACATGAACGGCCATAACAATTGCGATGTAACTGAAAATTTACGGTTTTCGGTTTTTCATTCACATGTGATGTCAAGACAAGACAGATTGGGACGGGATGCGGTCTTTTTTTGCGTCCTACCCATGGGGGCGGTTGTGCTTCCCGCTGGATGATCCGAGTGTAGTCGCTGACTCTATTGCCGATGCGGTGCTGCAGGGCATGGAACTTTTCATTCCATTTTCTGCGGTACCAATTGGTGGTAAGTCTCAGCCTTGGTTTGGTCGCTCTTGTAAAACGGCTTCACGCCGAAAGCAGGAGTGCTACCGGGCTTGGGCTGCTGCGTCCGCATCTTGTGATGAAAAAACCAGCATATTACGTAAGGAGTACAATTCCACCTCGAGGTACTTCAAAAGAGCTATCGCCAAGGCAAAATCTGAACACATGGGCAGAATTGGCGAGAAATTAGTTCGTCTTCCTTCAGGGACCCGTGCGTTCTGGTCTCCCGCCAAGGCTGTCTTAGGGAATTTCTCACAGCCCTCTCTTCCATCTTTGCACGGAGACGATGACTCTTCGGCCTATACCGCAAAGGAGAAGGCCGATCTCCTGGGCTCCTTCTTTGCGGCCAACTCGACTCTGGATGACCAAGGGAACGCACCACCTACCATCCCGCAGTGTGATAGTTCCATGCCAGAACTACAATTTCGGCAGTCATCTGTGCGTAAAGCACTACTTTCCTTGAACATCCACAAGTCGAGTGGGCCGGATAGCATCCCTCCAATCGTGCTAAAAGTGTGTGCTCCAGAGTTGGCGCCAGTATTAAGCGCCAGTATTAACACACCTATTCCGGCTCTCCTACTCACTCGGCGTGGTACCGAATTCATGGAAGACAGCTTTGGTTCATCCCATCCCTAAAAAAGGAGATCGCTCTAATCCGTCTAACTATCGGCCCATAGCATGGCAACCTCCTTGTTATCCAAAATTATGGAGACGATCATCAACTCTCAGCTCCTCAAGTATTTAGAAGAGCACCAGGTGATTAGCGACCATCAGTACGATTTCCGTCGCAGCCGATCAGCTGGTGACCTTCTAGTATACCTAACTCATCGGTGGGCGGAAGCAGTTGAGTCCAAGGGGGAGGCGTTGGCAGTTAGTTTGGACATAGCGAAGGCCTTTGATCGGGTATGGCACAAAGCGCTTCTCGCGAAGCTGCCTTCCTATGGGCTTCCCGAGAAATTATGCAAGTGGATCACCAGTTTTTTGGCTGACCGGAGCATCAAGGTCGTTGTCGACGGTGCGTGCTCCGACCTTAAATCTGTCAATTCTGGTGTTCCCCAAGGCTGCGTGCTATCACCGACTCTGTTTCTTCTGCATATCAATGACATGATGCGAATTCGCAACATACATTGCTATGCGGATGACAGTACTGGTGATGCTACATACTCCGGCCGAAGCGGTATTTCTCGGGAACACGTCGAAGAGTGCCGAAACAAGCTTGTGCCTGAAGTCGAGAATCGACTTACCGATGTCTCTGAATGGGGTCGTCAAAACCTGGTCACTTTTAACCCCAAGAAGATACAGCTTTGCGTGTTCACCGCAAAAAAGACACCCTTTGTCGTATCACCTCGATTTGGGGATACTCTCCTGACAGCCTCAACTAGTGTCAGAATCCTGGGAGTCGAAATATCAAATTACGTTCAGTTTCGCGGTCATTTGGAAGGCAAGGCTAAATTAGCCTCTAAAAAGCTCGGTGTGCTCAGCAGAGCGAGACAGTACTTTTTGCCGGCCCATCGCCTTCAACTTTATAAGGCACAGATTCGGCCCCACATGGAGTACTGTTCTCATCTCTGGGCCGGAGCTCCCCAATACCAGCTTCTTCCTTTTGATCGCATACAGCGTAGAGCGGTTCGAATCGTTGACGACCAGGCTATTTCGGAACAGCTCGACTCTTTGGCATTACGCAAAGATGTAGGTTCACTCTGCGTCTTCTATCGTCTTTATCATGGGAGTGTTCCGACGAGTTGTTTGGAATAATTCCTGCCGCCGAATTCCACCATCGGACATCGCGTCAAAATTTAAAGTTCAGTCCTCACCATCTCGATGTCTGGAAATCCACAACTGTGCGTTTCTCCCGACACTTTTTGCCTCGCACTACTCTGTTGTGGAATCAATTACCGGCAGGGGTATTTCCGAACGGATACGACATAGGGACATTCAAGAAAAGAGCTTACTCATTCTTAAAAGGCCGGCAACGCAACTGCAAGACCTCTGGTATTGCAGATGTCCATGGGCGGCGGTGATCACTTACCATCAGGTGCACCTCTTGCTCGTTTGCTCCCTCTTCTATAAAAAAAAAAAACTTCTTGCCAAATTTTATAATTGTAGGTCAATAGAACCCGATTTCGAAGGGAATTTTTGATTTCCTTTCGAAATCGCATAAAATTGTAAGATATGCGACATAAATACTTATATCTTTTGATCGCGTTGACTTACAAGTTTGATTTTTTCATAGCTGGAGTAGATCCGGGTATGTGATATATAATTTCAACTTGATATACCTATGTGTTCTTGAGAAAAATGGTTTTGATATACGGACAACGAAGTGATCCTATGAGGGTTCCGCTTTTTCCTTATACCTAGGTACGAAACCCTAATAAATCAGTCAGTTCATGAATTGAGAAGCTATGGTGGCTGGGGCACAGGTTATAATATCCCTCTTTTTGAAACGGAAGTCAATAATGAAATGGATTATGAAGATCGAACAGACGACTCGAATTTATCTTATACATAAAATTCTCGTGTCACAGTGTTCGTTCCCGTACTCCTCCGAACAGCTTGACTGATTTTCATGAAATTTTGTGAGCATTTTTAGTAGGTCTGAGAATCGGCCAACATCTATTTTTCATACCCTTTAGTGATAAGGGTTGTCCACCCATAACATTTTTTACTTAGAAATAATTTATATGGCAAAACAACGTTTGCCGGGTCAGCTAGATTTTATTATAACAATTTGACCTTTGTGCGAAAAATGAACGTGCGGAAACAATAATTTTAAACAATTTTATCCTACAAGAAAACTTGTTCATAACATTTGCTTGTTCTCGGTACGGGCGAATCAATATCTTAAAAGTTAAAACAACAAAACCTAAAAAAAACATAGATTTTTTTACATCATAAGATAGCAATTTACTCTTATGATGTAAAAAAAATCTATGACGCTATTGCGACAGGAATAGGTAAGGCGGTGGTACCAGACCCCAGCGAGACAATGTAGAACGCTACCACCTAGTAATAATAACAATGCAGAACTCTACCACCTACTAAGTAAAATAGATTTTTTTCATATCACTATACTACACGATATAGCCAATTTATTTATTTATTTTAAACCCACGTATGATTTAAACTTATTCCAAAAACTCAACACAATAATATTTGTACTGGAGGATCACTTTTTAATTGGTATGTAAATGGATACAATTGTCAAAGAAAAATCAATTTTTCCTTTCAAATACAATGAATCTGTATTGATATTACCATTTCACTGCAGCAAAACAAAGGTTGATTCAAGGTTGTCTGACAATATTGAAGGCCTGTCTCTTAATTAATTCCTTCGAGCTATTATGTAAATTTCTGTGTATTAAGTTAGGTGTCATTATAATAATGCTAAGGCGATAATCGTACTTCTTATCGTGAGGAAAAGCGGACAGAATTTTATGTAATTTCCGCGTTGGTGGAGAGCGTCTAACGATGAGTTAAGACTGTTCTCTGTACAACTGTGTTTCTCCTTACAAAGATATTGTATAGAATAGAAATTTTCGTTTTCAAGCTTCCAAAACGATTATTTTTATTCAATAGATTTGTAATTATTTTGTGGTCTGGTGATTCGGTATTGGTGTTGACTGCATTAGGTCCCGGGTTCGATTCTGGGGTCGGACAAATAAAAAATGTGTTTTTTCAGTTTTCTGATAAAAGCAACGTTGCCCTGGATTAATGAGTGTCCGGTTGGCGATAGGCTTGCCACCTATCACATTGTAGGACTAAGTATCATCGACTAATCGTGGGTGCACTGGTAGGCAGAGGCCTACCTCTTCAGGGATATGGGCGTGAAGATACTTTTATTTTCGATTTGTAATTAGAAGCCTTAGAAGAATTGATATGAAGATATTATATTGTACACTTTTCAACGTTGGCTCTTGGTGAAACTCCATTTTAATACAATATTTATTGATTAATAATCTTATATTGTTTCACAATAACTGATCTTTATATTAATAATACACAATTTGTTGTTCCCCGTATTCCTGCGGTTTTGTGTAATCTTTATTTATATGCAGTGTAATGTCACAAATACTAGTTAGTAGTTTTTTATAAGATAGCAAACAAGCAGATAGGTCTCCTGATGGAGAGAGTCAACTATCGCCTATAAACACCAGAGGTGTTAATGGTGCGCTGCTATCTTGTGGCGAGGTCTAATGCCACATGCATAAGTATGCTGGCTGCCTTACCCTCCAAAACGGAACACGACAATAACAAGCACTGACGCTATTGCAGAAAGAAAGGCAAGGCGGTGATACCAGGCCTGTGTGAGACAATGCAGAACTCTACCACTTAGTAGCCACAATGGTAATGACTCGTATAGCCAATCGGTCGCCTTTTACGACCTGCCTGTCAGCAGTTGCTCTATTCTTCAAAGGACCCGGGACCAACACAGGGAAAATATTATAATAGAGTTACTATCGGTATACGTTTAACTAAGTAAAATCTGTAATGATGATCTAATAATCAAAAGTTAATACGCAACTTCCAGATTCTGGGCTTATTAAGATATTTCTAGATAGAGAATATCTTAACTATATGTTTATACTAGGCAAGGCAAAAAAAATTCAAATCAGTCGAACTTGGGACATGACAACCACTAGAAATTAAACAAAGCAGTCTATAAAATTATACATGCATACTAAATTAGGTTTACAGTTTTTTCAATTCTCAAGTAATGGCCAAATAGTAACTTGCATACTATGTATCCCTCTTTTAGATTCAAGAGGGGGCAAAAATCATCGCATGTTTTCTTCATGTTATCTGAGGCTCTGGGATCCTTAAGATCACTCCGCTCGGTTTTTTTTTCATATCATAAGCATCGCATCTTGTTACCCAAGATACCCTACATTATATTTGCTGTATCGTGGTCTTTATTCTAGACTTGTCTACAGTCATCCGAAATATGTGCATGTGAGCGACTCATTACAGCCGGTTGAGCTTAATACTTGTGCAATTAAAAATTGGGTCAATGACATATATTTGCGTTTAACTTATGATATCCATACTATCTTATCAAAAATGTTACTTACTAGAAACTTGAGTAACAGCTTCGGCGATGTGACATCTGAAAACATGGCAGCGATACACGGCGGACTCCTTGGTTTCCCCGTGAGACCACGTGAAGGCGAAGCACGAAGCTACCGGCGAACCCGCCGCGCCCCGAGCGTAAAACGAAATGCGGTTCACCGCATACCGAGTCATCACACTGTTTGTGTCCGCTTGATATAATCTGCAGGAACAATACAGTTTAATAAACACAATAATGCTTGGTCGTAATATGACGTACAATTAATATTGACTTAGGCACTATGAATGCGTAGTGTATTTGCATACCTTACTGTCTATTTGTAGACTACCATTACAAAAAAACAGTTACTTTAAAAACAAAATAACAAAATATTTTCAAGGCAATAAAAACAAAATATATTTATATAGTGAAATGTGGTTTAGTGCGGCTTGAATATGTGAGATGCTTTTGTCACTGACAATTATAGTTTTTTTAAATTGAAATGCCTTCAGTTTTTTTGGATTTTGCTAACATTTTTAATTAAGATTTACTTTCTTGGATTATTTCGATGGTTACCTCTATAGTACTTTATAGTTCAATTGTCTGTATAGGTACAATTTAAAAGGTTTGATTTTATTATGGCACGTCCGTTTACATTCTAATTTCTTCCGCACATACTTTGTTTTTCAAATTACAATAACTATATATCTTAAGTTTTGTACGATAACCATATTGGGAAGAAAAGCGTAACAGTTTTGTAGCACCAATTCGAAGAGCCGGATTAAGCCGGTCTAGAATTATAATAGGTCCCGACTGACAGTCGTTATGTTCCGCATCATCATTAGTAGTATATGTATCGATAAAAAAAACCACTTTACATTATGTCTTTAATATTTCAAAACAAAAATACTAGATTTCAGGTCTTGCTTTCGATTTTCAATTTTTTAAGCAGTCTTATTTCTTTTTTTATTAATTATTAGTCACACTTACTCGTTTACCCAAAACGCCAATTTATTTTTTGTGTTATTTTGTTCCTTTGATGTGACGAGTCATTGTTTGCGAGACTTATTGGAAAAATTTCGTGACGCACATCTACGTGTGGCTCCGGAGGTACTGAATCAAAAGTACTTATTATAATAGTTACGATAAGCTTATTTATTCCTTCAAATCCTTATCATCACCGCGGAATTATTTATTACGGCCAGAATGGTGGGCGACTGAGCGTACTGCGATTAGAATGAGAGAGTGATATTGCGAATTACGGATGATGTCTACACTCTTTTGGTGTCACGTATCAATCGATAATCAACCTAAAAACTTACATAGTACTGTGACATTGGTGGGAGCAAGAAAAATATAAAAGGAAACGTCGATTTAAAAATACGATCACAGAATATGATACGCGACGAATTGAGCCAAAGGAATAAAGGAATAAATAAGGTGAATCATATCTGTGCCCGGAGCTGGAATAAGTGAATAAATTCACTCCAAGGAATAAAGAATACCCACCGCTACTGATTAGTCACAGGTAGTTGAAGATTGATTTGTATAAGACGAATTGATACCAATTATAGGACTGTATATTGCGGGAACCATTACGTCAGTAACTTGAAACCTATATGAGATTTAATATTCCATTCTGACAAAGAGTGAGTAACATCTTTGGTGTTGCTAAAAGGCAGCGGTTATAAATATAAACCTTCAGAAAATCACCTAGTTTAATTTCCAGTGCTTCGCCTAATCTAATCCTAAATCACCAGTGCTAATTTTTTACAATAGAAATTTGTGAGTTTTATTAACAATCCAGTGTGATACGTTCTTTCGTATCAAATGTAATGTTACCCGTAAACGTATGTGACAAAATAGGCGCTATTTACTACCGGGATCAAAGTTTATTAATAGGGTCCCAAGTATTTTTTTCGTAAGTAATTTAAGTAATCGTTCGTTTGTCGTAAGTAATTAAGGATAACATACACAACTAGTCCTTGAGAGCAGACAGGTATTGATATGGAGACGGCGATGCCATCCCGATTCTCAGGCATGGAGCTCAGTTCTTTCATGATGCGTTGTATATCCGTCTCGGACTTCGGATTGGCTATATTCTGAGCGCCTAGGTAGCTGACTCCGCAGAACACTGTGCACTCTTGGTCGACATCTGACACTGCAATAATATTAATAATTATAATTAAAACAATTTTTGTTAGTCCCTTTTTACACATCAAGATAAATAATGTTACGCAGCTAAAGAGCAATAAGCAAAATAGGCCGTAGAGCGTTGACACAGAAAGATATTATTGAAAATATAAGTGTATTGGTTTAATTCTGTTTATCAAATATAACCAAGTTTTTTAGAATTCCGTAGAGGGTGATAAACGAAACTCTATTAGTATACATGTCTGCCCATCACATAGATAGAGTCCCCACCTCTTAAACGGATATAGGTTGATACCTGAAATTATCAAACATGTGTGTACCTGTGACCGCTATCACAACACAATAAAAAAGTAAAAAAGTAAGATACCAAAAAAGTTCACATCAAAAAATTAGGGAATTCGTAATTATTTACTGCCCAGAAATATTCGTTTAAAAATTAAAGATTTTGTTTCTAGGGTTCCGTAGCTAAAAGGTAAAAAACGGGACCCTATTACTAAGCCTCCGCTGTCTGTCTGTCTCTTTGTCACCAGACTATCTCATAAACCGTGATAGCTAGAAATCTGAAATTTTCACAAATGATGTATTTCCGCTGCTATAACAAATACTAAAAATAAAAATATGAAATATTAAGGGATATATTAAACATTTAGACCCCCCTCCCTATACAATAAGTGTTTTTTCTTTTTTTTTCAATATTAATAACGGTAAAAAACACCCGTTTAAAATTTTCACAAAATATTCAGTTGCTTATTACCTTTCAAAACAAATAAATAAATAAAAGTAAAGTAAATATTAGCTCTTTTATGCTATGTTGCTATGTAGAGACGGTGTACCGAAATATTAAGAAAACATGCTATTTTTACGTTCTAGTCGTGATGGCAATTCCTTATTTGTGCGTAATACAAAATTTACGTTTCATGTTTTTTTTTTATTTTCGCGCAACGCAACGTAAAGGGTACCTTGCTTCAAATCGTGGTCCAAATCTATGGTTTCGATTTTCAATATACTGCGTCACACGCTGTAGATATAGAGGTTTATAGAACGCCTATGCTAGTGTCAACGAGCCCTTAGGCTACTTCCGCAAAAACAGGCGGCTTGCTTAATGTCTAATCTAAAAAAAGTCAAAAAACCATCACGATTGTTTAATTCGATAGGTCGCAAGCAATTAGCTAGGCGCCTAGCGCGCAATACAGCCGCTCCCGAACATTCTGGACCATTCGTTTTAATAAGCTACTCGCTAGGTGGTTCGCTAGTCGCTACGCTCTAGGCGCTAAGCAAACCGTGAACGTAGCCGCAAAGTTAGGTCGTTTGTAGACGGTGTTGCGCTACGTATTACCACAATGTAAAAAAGAACAGTGAGACATCGCGTTTGAAGTTAGGCGAAATGCCACCTTTGTGTAGATATTCATCATTGCTGCAGGGTTGACAAAATATGAATAAGTTTGTGTATTCGTAGTATGTGTATGTATATCTGAAAAAAACGAAAAAACTTGCATTCGTTATCTTGAACCTCTAAATGTATTGTAATATTCGTAACCGGAAACCCCCGAAAACCATGAAAACGATACCTATATTGATTTTATTAAAAAAATCGCGGCCGCCATCTTGAACCTTGAAATATATTATGTAATTTTTGTAATCGGTGGCCCCGAAAACCATGAAAACGATACCCATAGTCATTTTGTTTAAAATGTTTGCGTCTGTTATCTTGAACCTCGAAATATATTGCCATACTAGCTGTGCCCGTGGAATTTCTAAAAGTAACCTAAGTTAATTTTTATCACATTAACTATCTGCCAGTGAAAATCCCTTCAAAACCAATCCATTCATTTCAGAGATTAGCCGGGACATACAGACAAACAAATATTGTTAAAAAATGTTATTTTGGTATATGTACCATATATACATGCATACATTAAGTAAAAAGCGGTTATTTTAATATTACAAACATACACTCAAATTATTTTTATTTGTATAGATTCATAATTGTGATAAGAAAAGATAAAAATTCTTTTAATAATAATAATAATATGCATAATTTAATCTAATACCGCTGGGCTAATATTATTGATTTCATTTAAAAGAATATACAAAGAATACCTACTATTTAATCAAGAGCATCTCGAAAAAAATATATTTATATAATATCTACCTAATTACACAATAAATACGATATATTGATTACTAGCAGAGCCCGTGACTTCGTCCGCGTGGAATAAATGCGAAAATAAAAGTAGCCTAAGTTACCCCTTATCACATCAGCTAACCCAAAGTCCCGTCAAAATCGGTCCAGCCGTTCCAGAGATTAACCAGAACAAACAGACAGACAGAGAGTACGACAGACAGACAAAAATTGTAAAAATTTGCATTTAGTAAGAAGCGGGTATTTCAATATTACAGACACTCCAATTTGATTTATTTGTATGGATATGAATTATGAACTATTATAGAACAACAAAAACGAAACATTTCAAACTATTAAATTAAAAAGCGTTAGCCCTGCCTGACGTCTCCCGAACGAGTGTAAGGCAGTTCGGGCACCCTCTCCTCCCGCAAACCCCTCACGATTGCCCTGTCTAGACGTGTTCGTTGGCCGAATAGGCTGTGGTATTACTGCTGTAGTGATATATCAAAAATAATTTACCGACTTGCTTCTACAACGTAGACGGTTACAAATCCAACGGAAATTAAAGCCGATCGTTATCAACAATTCAATTAGGTTTTTCTTGGACTAAACGATAGGATGAAAGTAATCAACAATGAACATAAAAAAATGGCGAATTTTACTACGGCGTGCACACGTTCCACTAATTGGTTACGTTTATATTTTTAATAACCACGCAAACACGTTGCCTTGCAATTGACTCAATGTTTTCGTGTTTTAAACCTACGACACAAAAACGAGGGATGTTTTAGCCTGTCTGTCCAGATGGTTCTTATATTACAAGATGCAATTAAATCTGTTCAGAATTTTCAATATTATTAGCTCTTTTCTACTTGTCGAAAGGAATGAAGCAACTTGTACAGAGGCCTGACCGATACGAAATTCGGTATTCTGTTAATTTCTATTAATGTCAATAATTTACACCTATCGAACATTATTAACGCTTACAAACATTTTTTTTAAATTTAAAATCTCAACGTTTCACATGTAAATTAGTTTCTTTTATTTAAATCCGTTTGGTTGGTAGAATATTGCTTCCCTACTTAAGAAATATACCACTTTAAGGAAAATATCTACCACTGAGCTGACAACATTTGTTATTCAGTAGATTTATGCCTACAGTACCCGGCGATAAATATTGCACATCGACCTTTGGAAAGAGACAATCGGCTAATTTCGGCTTCGTAGAGCGTTATCTCTGTCGCACAAAATACAAACAGTCCGGTACCTATTAGGAGCTGTTAAAACAAGTATGATTTGCTTCTTTTGATATTTTTATTCTTTGTATAAAATACACTAATTTTTCTATAAGTGATGGCTTTAGGTTGGGGTAAAATAAAATAAAAAAACATTTTTACATTATGTTTACGTATTTAATTATTTTGGAACATTACAGCTTTAGTGTACATAATAAACACCATTATACCTATTGCTAAAATGAGACATTGCAATAAAAATAATAATAATTCTAATTCTCAATTACTTCCATTTCACTATCTGTGCTCTCAAAGAGGTCAATATCACTGTCACTATCAGCCGTATTTATTACTAATCTATTAGTGTAATTGTCTAAACTGTGTTGAATGCTTCTATATTCATTCTCACATTTGATTGCATGATCGCAAACCTTTTTCCACTCTTCAGCGCCGATCATGTTTACTTTTTCAGTCAATAATGTTTTTACTGTAGTTAAGTTCATACCCACATTTCTAGAGGCTACATAGCCTTTCAGTTGAGACCATATATTTTCAATTGGATTAAAATCCGGATGATATGGTGGCAATCGCAACACAGTGTGCCCATGTTCGGCAAGTATTTTGTCCACAGAAAACTCTGTATACCTCTCCTTGTGCTGACATATAATAGCGTAAATCTGGGTTTTTGTTAATTTTGGATCAACTGGAATTTCATGTCTGTTTAACCAGTTGATCATTTCCCGTTTAATGGTGTTTGAGTTGGGGGGTCTCTCAACATACTTGTTGTGATAGGGTGCGTTGTCGATAACTAGAACAGAATCACTGGGTATATTTGGGATTAATTGGTTAACCAGCCACTTCTCATAGTTATCGTTATTCATTTCATTGTGATAGTCACCTGTAGTGTCCGTGGATTTATACGTTAAAAAAGCACCGGGTACAAAGCCTTTTTCATTTCCCGCATGAACTATTATCAAACGTTGACCTTTTGAAATTGGCTTTTTTACTCCTTTTTTCTTATCGTCACTCCAAGATTTCCCTTTAGTGTGGGATGCATGTATATATGACTCATCCATGTAGACGATATTTTTTCCTGTTTCGCGAAATTTGCGTATTTTATCAAGGTATTCCATTCGTTTGAGACTAACGTCGTGCTTTTCCATTAGAATTTTTCGATTATCTTCCATTTTAGTGAACTGAAATCCCATGTCATGAAGTATTTTTCTCAACGTTTTTTCAGACCCATTGTAATTAATAGCTTCAGATAACTTAGCTTTTAATGATTTTATTGTTGGCAGTTCATTAAATCGTAAGTGAAAATCATACACCATTCTTCGAACAACATCGTAATCAAAATCGTCCATATCCAAACGAAATTGCTTTTTTGGTCTCCCTTTTTTTGGAGTGCTGAACTTAATTTCAGTCGAATGTGTTTCAGTACTGACTTCGTTTAATATATTGTTCAAAGTTCTTCTTGAAATTCCAGTGGCATTTGCAACTCGCTCTTGAATCTTCTTAAAATAACAACTTATATTTTCATCTACTTTTTTTTTAAATCTATCAGCTTCGCTTACAAAGTATTTATAAACATTGTAGATAATTTCACGTGACTGACCTCGTAAAGGTTTCCCTCTTTTTCCGAAAGATGCCATATTACAACTTTAAATTATTTAAATTTGTGGGTGTTATCAACTCTAAATATATATTTTTTTTCGGGACGCGACTGCACTCTATCGTACTTGAACAACGACTGACTAAACGTCACATAGGTAGTGTGGGACAGAGATAACGCTTTACGAAGCCGAAATTATCCGATTGTCTCTTTCCAAAGTTCGATGTGCAATATTTATCGCCGGGTACTGTACCTACCTTGTTTGTATAAAATATTACTTTAGATACGTTAATATTATGAAAGTCGCTTATAACGCTATTATTATTACGATAAAATAAAT
Source organism: Apodemia mormo (assembly GCA_036924255.1). NCBI lineage: Eukaryota > Metazoa > Arthropoda > Insecta > Lepidoptera > Riodinidae > Apodemia > Apodemia mormo. The sequence goes on from JAUPFN010000001.1 coordinate 9,879,202, forward strand.
CACAAATACAATACAGGGACAAGCATTTGTGTGGTTAGCAGAAATGTGTGTATTTTTGCGTTTGAGTATTTAGTAAATATATTTCAGTATTTATATATGTATTTCTATGTATTAGTGAAGCAAATCCCACCCCGTTTGACCACCCCGTTGGTCGAGTGGTTAGCGAATTTAGCTACGAATCGATGGGCCCCGGGTTCGATTTCCGGCACGGACAAACATTTATGTGATGAGCATAGATGTTTGTATTTCAGGGTTCGGGTGTTTATTATATATATATTGCTTAATTTAGAGTAAGATTAATTTGTGTAATTTATCCAGTAAATATTTATTTATTATTAATATAATGATTTATCTTTTTTTCAATTCGTATACCACCTTTAATATATTATATTTACCTTACTTCGCCAACCGTTTTTTGAAGCATCTATCCCTGAAGAGAGATCTATCCCTGATACGACCCCTATTACTTGTGTGACCCCTTAATATGAAAATGAAATCTTTAACCCACAGATTGCAGGAATAAATAAGAAGCTGGTGCTCAGGAAAAAGAGATTCTGCCTTTGCTGGACATTTAGTGGATGAAAAGCATGGTTTTAATCCTATAGAACACTTAAAACCGTTCCATTTTTGTAGCAAAAAAGGCAGAAAACTATTTGCCTTGGAAGCACTGGAAATTAATAAACCAAAATATAGTCTTAATCTACTAAATGATCAATAATTAGACCTTAATAGTTCTCCACTGCTGAATATTTTTTAATTTTTATTTTTGAAATTTTAAATTATTATTAGTGTTGGGGTTTCTGTGATTTTTGAAATTATTATTAGTAGGTTAAAGATTTTTTATAATTTTATTTTATCTCAGAAAAATTGAATTTAAATTTTACCATTATAATTTGTACCTATTATATTTAATTTTAATTGGTAACTAATATTTGACAACTCAAAAAAGTTTTGACATTAGATTTTTCAATATTTTAATTTTAAATATTTCAATTCTAATTATGATTGACATTCTTATTTAAATAAATTTAATATTATAGTGACTTTATACAAAAGGTTCATATATTCACTTATGTTTTCCTCAATGGTGGGGGAAACATATTATGCACATAGGGTGAGAACCCTGGAGTCAAAGTGTTTATATTGGTAATATTATTGAAGGTAATACGTATTATGCTTTCAAACTATAAAATGTTAAAGACAGCTTTAGTGCATCCCATCCCTAAAAAAGGAGATCGTTCTAATCCATTTAACTATAACCTCCTTGTTCTCCAAAATTCACTTTGCGGCTTCGATTATATTTATCATGGGGAGTGTTCCTACGAGTTGTTTGGATTAATTCCTGCCACCGAATACTATCATCGGACATCGCGTCAAAATGTGACGTGCCACCCACCATCTCGACGTCTGAAAATCCCACAACTGTGCGATTCTCTCGACATTTCTTGCCTTGCACTACTCTGTTGTGGAATCAATTACCGGCAGGGGTGTTTCCAAACGGATACGACTTGGGGTCCTTTAAGAAAAGAGTTCACTTATTCTTAAAAGGCCGGCAACGCAGCTGGAAGACCTCTGGTATTGCGGATGTCCATGGACGGCAATAATCACTTATTTTTGTGGTATAGCACTCACCCCGTGCTTAAGAAACTGGAAAAACCTTAAAAACAGCAGAGAAAAATATCGTCACGCGGGATTTGAACCTGCGACCATTTCCCTAAAGCCGGGGAAAAATAATCACTTGCCGTAAGGTCCTTCACTCCTGCTCGTTTGCCCCCTCTTCTATAAAAAAAAGATACTAACTATTGCTATTTTCACTTCAATAACAAAACTGTGTTTTATCTCCTATGCCAATAATAAATTGTAGGTCATTACAATAACAAAATATTTTTATTAGTGATGGGCCGAATGTGGTTTGAACCGAATTCGAACTTCGGCCGAACATTCGGTGATAATAGAAAAATTCGGCCGAATTTCGGCCGAACTTCGGTTTAATTTTGGGGCGCTTTCTTAAAAGCGACACGTCGTGACTTTTTTACGAATTTGCTTAAAATTTAATTATTTTATACTAGCTATTTACCTATTTTACTACTTGCTACTAGCTATTATATCGTCCGCAGCTTCGCTCGTGTAAAGTAAGAGAAAAAAGTATCCTATGTCAAAAAACTGCGTCTAATTCACAAATTGTGTCATAATCAGTTAATCCGTTCGGAAGTTATCGTTGACGAAAAAATCTGGAAAAAGTGTTTTTTCGACATAAATTCGAAATTTTTTCAAATACAGTTTCAAAGATCAACATTAAATCAAGTTTTCAAAAGTTACGGCTTTTCAAATATTAATATTTTGTTGTTTACAGCAAACTTAGCATGTTTAAAATGACTTTCAGACTAATATACCGATTGACTTAACAGTCTAATCAGCTTTTCTTTCTATAAATTGCGTAAAATAAGCAAATTGCATCAAAATCGGTTGATTTATTTGGGATTTAGTAATATCGAAAATTCAAAAAATAACTTTTGATATTGCTTCGACATTTCTGATTCTGTAAATTACGTAGCTATGAAAATATTTTAGAGGTCAAAAATTGCGTTGAATGCCATTCGAAAGACCAAAATCAGTCATCGTTTTTAAAATATATAGCATTTCAAAAGTTTTAAAATTACTGACATTTACAACGACTTCTACGTACTGACGAATATTTGTAACAAATTTATGATTTTTGAACTCTGAAAAAAATCTGTAATGTGCTAAGATATAGATAAAGATCTAGCAGAAAGTTTCAGGGATGACCTGCCGGGTCAACCGTTTTACAGATTTTTTGAACTCTTCGAACTCAAAAATCTATGCTGAAGTTTTTTAGTTTTTTCATTTTTGTTTTTATGTTTTTTTATTTAGCGGAATGTTTCAGGGATGGCCTGCTAGGTCAACTGTTTTACGGATTTTTTTTCCGAAAGTATAGTATAGCCTATGTTACTCGGGGATGATTTAATATCTTTCCAATGGTGAAAGATTTTTTCAAATCGGTTTAGTAGTTTTTGAGTTTAGATGATACAATATACAAAAATATAGAATACAAATTTTTCCTCTTTATAACATTAGCATAGATTTCAAGCAAATTAGAGCAAAGAAGATACTTTCTTCTAGTGCCGAATGTTCGGCATTTAAACCGAATTTCGGCCGAATGTCGAAGTTCGGTTCAAGTTGCCGAAATTCGGTTAAACCGAATGTGAAACAAATTTCGGCCCATCCCTAATTTTTATACTAAAAAATATTAAAAAAATTATACAATTTTTTTTATACTAATCAGAGTTATAAAAAAAAACATCTTAGTTCAAATTCAACCAATCTTTTCCTTCTTACTTTCTAATGTATTTTTCTTCTTCTTTAAACTTAAACACTTGTTACTTTTCATTTAAATTCGGGAGGTTTATCGCGATGGTGCCAATATCATTTTTTTAACCAACGGCATAATAGTCAATCTATATAAAATTTTGATTGTATTAATGGGTATACTATTCTTATTTCGTTTAAGATAAACTGTTTGAAGTACTAGAACTTTATTTTTGTTATAACTGAAACAACATTGCAAACCAAATATTGATTGAGAAAAATAGGTTTAACCATCATCTTTAAATGTTTACTGTTAAAATCCTAAATAGTTCATACGACCGACATATCATTATCTACTGCAAGCTAAATGGTTGAAGTGACAACATCTAACATTTCATGTACAGAGCTACATGTATGATCCGATACTGGGTATGAATTTGACAAAACGACTAAATGTACTAAGCGACACTGGATAAGAATTTAACAAAGAGGTTAATTGTATGAAGCGACATTTCCATATATTTATAAAGCTTTAACGTACGTCGTCTGTAAATTGTTGCTCCACGAAAAAAAGTTTAAACGATTGTCTGGTAGCGAGCTTAAGTTAACAGTTTCTAAATTTGACAATACTTTGTGTCGTTTCATACATTGTAGTAACAGTTGTACTAAGCGACAAAAAATGCTCCGATCATCACCAAACCCAGCTCAAACGGTGCAGAAAAATTCGCTGATTTCAAATATATATAAAAGTCTATATCGCCCAGTGTCGCTTAATACAATTAGCCCGGAACCCATCGACATTGTTAAAGATACTAACTATAAAATGTTAAATCATGATGGTTAGACTTTGTTGTGATTTTACTTATAAGTTGTAATTGCCCTGATGATGCTTATCTAGAAGCGAAATATATATATATATATATATATATATATATATATATATATATATATATATATATATATATATATATATATATATATATATATATATATATATATATATATATATGTGCTATATTATAATGCTATGCTATCTTATAATATAAAAAAAGATTACAGGCTCACCCGTCAGGCTTGATATAAAGAAATTCTTAAAATTTAATCGTAATAGGGAATCCATAGAAAATCTATATACATACATTGACTTTTATATAAGAGATTTGTAACTAATATCTAATCTATTATCTCATCTAAACTGTAAGAAAAGTGACGATTCCCACTAATATAATAACCAGCCACCAAAATACCTTCATCCTCACTTTCAATTGGTTTCATGTGATCATGTTTCTCTGTGGGCGATGGAGTAGATGCGTCTCCTGACGCCGATCCGTCCAGCACCTCATAGAATTTCGAACCTCCAACATGGCGGCAGGAGTCCTGTAAGTAAAGTTAAATTTGATTTCTTTTCTAAGAAATCATTTACCTATTCCAAGGTATGTATTTTCAAATTAATCATGTTATGATTTTAACTAGAGAAAACAATCTCACCCCATATTTCTAATCCGGATACAACGGGACTATCCCGGGATACTAAGGTACTAGCGCTTTGAAAGCTCAAAAGTTCGTTTTTGGATATTTTCTCATGTTTTGAAAAGAGCGAAAATATCCATAAAATTTATTTTTAATTAGTCTAAAACATTCTAAAATGCAGTAACATGACTAACCCGAACAGTTTCTCAGTTTCCAATGACAAGTTGCAGAACGATTATGCAAATAAAATAAAAATGGTTTTGATTTTTGTAATCCGCGATTATAATCTTCTTGTAAACAAACTGTTAGTTATTTGTGCAAAATTGTACAAGTTAAAAACTTGTACAATTTTGCCCAAATATTATGTAGGCGTAGCCTTGCAACCGCATTAGTCATTGAATACAATGCAATGTATATATAATCAAACTACGTAATCATCGCCCTGGCGACAATCCTGGAAATATTAAGGGTATTACCATTACATAAAATATTATAAAGGTCACCAGACTAATATTTTAATACATGTAAAATACATATAATATAATAACAGATAAGCAATTATACGTAAACGACTGACAATTTAACCTGCAGTGTTAAGAAAAACTGTTTTAAATTTAAGGAAACGAATCACAAGTATCTTGTCAGTCTAGATAACGTTAGATAGGGTACATTCATCACACGATAGGTGATAAACAGCAAAACGGAATAACACTGAAGAATAAATAATTGCCTATTTGGCTTTTCAAATTGCTGATAAGCAGGCGTAAATAATTCGTTATACATTCTGATAGGGCCTGTTAGAATTGGAACGAACTTAGAAATTAAATCTTCCATAAAATAACTATCGCTGTAATAGTCCTGTGTTATTAAATTATTACGTGAATTTTGATATGAAAAGATTATATTATAAACCACATTAACATATTTTCTTAACTATAATATGTAAGTATATACATTTTAATATTATATAATGGACTAAAATCTAGTCCATTCCATCTCGTCACTAGATAGTATTTAGTTTCCCGTGTTTGTTAGGACCGTATTTCTACCTGCCCGTCAGTTCGCAAAAGACAAACGATTAGCAAAATATGTCACCATCAAACTAACTGGTGGAAGAGTTCTACAATGTCTTGCCTGAGTTTGATACCACCACCTTACCTATTCCTGCCGCAAAAGCTTTAGCGCTTGTCACTGTCTTTTCCGGTTTAGAGGGCAAGATAGGTAAACTTATGCATGTTGCATTAAAGCCTGCCACGCGGTCTTTTTTTATCAGGAGATTCATCTGCTAGATTGCTGTCCTATGACATGATGTAAACTACATTTATGAGGGTTGAAACCCTTTCAAAAACAGAGCATACGCGATTATTTTATCTTATAATTATCGATAATTATAAAACTTCTCTTAATCTAAAACATATTGAAATCTCGTGTCACGGTTATTGTGGTCGCACCTCTCCAAGGCAGCTCTACCGATTTTTGTTTTTTTTGTATATTTGGTAGATAGGAGATTAAGTCATAAAGTATATTTCATTTCACTAGGTGTTTAGGGTTTCCCTATCTATAAACTATTTTTTTAACATCAAAAACTATCTATAGGCTCAAATATTCATAACCGCCTGCCTCAAACCTCCACCCCACTTATATATTCACTAAAAATCTATAGCTTTATTAATGTAATAAAGCCGAAATTTTTTTTTTGTTTGAACGCGCTAATTTCTAGAACAACCAGCTGGACAAAAAAAACTTTTCTTGTATATATATCCACGTTCATGAGGAAGACTATGGCAGAACGTTTGCCGAGTCAGCTAGTTAATAATTATAAATATAATAAATACACACTCAACCTTATATATCACACCAGAACACTTGCCAAACGTCATGATTACAAAAATCACAAAAGCATTAGCCCTGATGATGCACGAAGCGAAACCATTTGGCTTTCCGATATTTTTTACGAAATAATGTTAAATATTAAAATATTTGCATTTAATTCAACTAAACAACCGCAGCACGAGACAGCACACAAACAGCCACTAACGCCAAAATATGTATGATATATATACAAATGTGCTCCGAGTGATTCACAGCTGGCTACTGATTGCAAATTATTAATATTACCATTATTTATGTTCGTGGTTAAATATAAAGGTTTACGTCAAATGATTTTAAACACTGATAAAATATTAATGACAATGTAATACACAATTGTTTTTTTTTTATTTCATAAGACAGAAAACAATTAGACGGTTTTCCCGATGAAAAGAGATAGCCATCTCCTATACCAAAATGTTAATGGTGTTGTGCTATCCGTACGGTAGGGTTGGAATGCCACATGCATAAGTTTATAACCTACCTTACCCTCCAAACCAAAACACAAACCAAAAACACATGGATAAACACCGACGCAATTGTTGCAGGGATAGGTAGGGCGGTGATGCCGAAACTGGAAGAGTTCGAAACGTTTTAGAACTCTTCCACCTAGTTAGTAGTAACGATGTTAGTGACACGAACGTTTTAGAACTATTCCACCTAGTTAGTAGTGACGATGTTAGTGACACGAATGTTTTAGAACTCTTCTACCTAGTTAGTAGTAACGATGTTAGTGACACGAATGTTTTAGAACTCTTCCATCTAGTTAGTAGTAACGATGTTGGTGACACGAATAAGCCTTTTCTATCCTTTGACTATATGCCTAAAAGTAATGCAGATGGATATTCTTAAAAAAGTGGCCCGGATCAACAGGGGGAAAAAACTGAAGATGCGTTAAATATAAAAACCGTAGACTATTAATAATAATAAGTGGAGATATGTATGTAAGTATTGTTAGCTTTGTTTGAATAAACCGTTTATTTGACCGTTATTTAAATCGTATCGTTCGTTCGTTCGTTTGAAATTACGATGAGTCATACTGCATTGATAAGGAAACATCCTTATCAATGCATATGCAACGGCCGGCAGTCTTGCTCGAGACGTCGGCTAGTTCACATGTGAATTTATGGAAATACGGAATTGTTGAGTGATATTTAAATAATATTGGATTTTGAAACTGACATATCATTGGATCAGTAATTTAAGTGATATTATAAGTGGAACACAAATTTGTTCATGTAAGTACTAAGTGATAATTAAATATTTATATTTAAGAATATTAAATACTGTGTTTGATTGGAAAGGAGAAATAAAGTGTCTTTATAGCTATCACATTAAGAATTTTACTAGTCAATCCCTATTTTCTGGACAGTTCCTTACAGTATGTGATTTAAATTACAGCACAACGTAATCTCAGAATACTTGCCCCCATAACGTGACTTCACTGGAGAACGTCGGCAAACTGTCATATATGTATCGCAATAGTTGACTAGCAATTTATAATGAGAAATATATAAAAAAATACAGCATATATTAATGAGCATTGATAAACAAGGGTTGTCTTCCGTGATGTCCAAAACTTAAAGGATTTTTATTTTAATTGTCTTAATTGCTAATTTATTGTGTAGGTGACGGTAGAAAGCAATATGACAACTTCAGTACTTATTTTGAAAACAGGGTATCTGTGGATAATTCTGACATCTAATGAAGTTTACGCACAAAATCTGTGTGAATTTTAAACTTCACTGCGATTCAAATACTAAATAAACACAAATCGTAGCAGAAAGTAAGCAAAGTAACAGTTTTGAACGATGTCTATGCCAGGTGTAGTCCACAAAGTACTTTAAAATACATATATTGTTTTTGTATACGAGTCATACCGTTGTACAAATCAGTGTTGTCAACATGGATTTTTGTAAAATTCTTACGTCAGACTAATATAGATATAATAGGTAGAAAATTCATAAGATGTTAAAAAGTATGCCATATTTTAATCTCCTAAGCATCACTGTTAATTGAATTTATACAAGAGTATTTACTAGCGCGATAAAGTAGGAATGTTTCGTACCTAGTCCCAGCTGAAGCTTAATTATAGAAAAAATTTACTTCTAATAATTGTTTTTAATATTATTATTATTTTACTATTATTAGTACATTTTAAAAGCAGACTTAAGTTAAAAATAATTTTACTAAGAAAAATAAATACTGAAGGATACAAAATTATTCTACTAATCTTACGGAAATATCGATTAACAACATTTAGTTTGCTGCATAAAAATCGTAAATCGTAAATCGTAGTCAGTTTACTTCATGAAACAAAGAAAACAAGTGGAAGTGAAAAGTGGGCGTGCCGCGAGCATCACTATTATGCGCTGTTACTCTAAATTGCCTTAGTGATACTTACCATATCTTTAGGAGATAGTCGTCGTGTGAAAATCTATTATACACTGAATTATGCCGTATTGTGCCATCCTTGAATGCAGAAATGATAGTAGAATACAGATGATTAAAAATGGAGATATTTCATATCATCCGAAAGTACAATTTTCATTTTATTTAAAAAAAAACCTGATTTAATATAATCTCTAATTATATAATAGGAAGTCAAGCTAAAGTCAGCCGTACATCTTACATATAAAGTTCATTTTAGGTTGACCTAATTTTTCTAGAAAGATATACGTAATGACAGTCATTACGTATATCGTTCTAGAAAGTTCTCTACTCAAATATGACCAACTGGTCGAAGGTCGAATAAAGAAGATTAATACACATACAGTTAAACCGACCGACTTTTAAAAAAGATGCCAGAACTTCGGCTCGCCGAGATGAAAATGCTAAGATGGATGTGTGGCGTTACAACAATTCATATTTATTTACTTAATATATAAAAATCAATTGCTGTTCGTTAGTCTCGCTAAAACTCGAGAACGGCTGAACCGATTTGGCTAATTTTGGTTTTGAATTAATTGTTGAAGTCCAGGGAAGGTTTAAAAGGTGAAAAAATATAGGAAAAAAAATAAGAGTAGTTAAAAAGGCAGAACAACATTTGCCGGGTCAGCTAGTTTATTTAACAAAATGAGCTTTTAATTCAACACCCACGTTTTGCAGGTACCTAGGCAGTTATGTATCCAAGAGACAGAGTATCACAGAGTACACAAACACTTAGGTATATCGGGCATGTAGGGTTTTTTGGAATAAAACTGTAGCCAGAACCAGGCCTAATTTCAAATGTCAGTAGTTTAATAGGCGGGAATTTTATCGCGCGGCGGGAGTAAGCTTGAGTAAGGTATGTCTGAACATTTCAAATTTAACATACAAAATCTTTAATATTCAATAGTCTGACCGTCCTATTGGTCGAATGGCGACACTGACCATGTAATCGATGGGGGTTCGGTATGATTCTCTGACAGAGACAAACTTTAGTGATGATGAGCATAGATGTTTGTTTCGCAGTTTGTATTGAATTTGGGTGTTTATTAAATATATTTCAGTATTTATTCAGGGAAAAATCGAAGCATTAGTTACAAAACTAAAGCGCGATTAGTTGAGCGCTTATTTTTCCAATCTTCTCTTATGGAGCAGAAACTTGGACGATTCAAGCTAGGGAGAGACGGTGAATAGATGCGTTTGAAATGTGGTGCTGGAGGCAAATACTTAGAATACTATGGACAGCCAAACGCAACGGATCTATCCTTTCGCAATTAAATGTAAAGATCCGCTTATCTGCTTTTTGTCTGCAATGTATTCTACATATTATGGCCATGTAATGAGAAGGGAAAGTGACAGTGTGGAAAAGTTAGTAATTGTTGGCAATACAGAATGCAAAAGATCTAGAGGCCGGTCACCATTGCGATGGTCTGATCAAATAACCGACGCCACCTTCTCTAACAGTTTTTACCAAGCGGTGAAAAAGAGCATGAACCGACACCAATGGAAGCATATTGTTCGAGCAAGTCGATCCAGTGATCACGATCCTCAGCAATGAGGGACCGAATGAAGAGATAGATTTATTATACGCATTTCTTTAGTATTGTTGACCCATATCTCGACCAAATAATTTGCTTACTGTGGAATTAGATGAACTCATGTAATTATTTTCGAAGATATTTATTTAGTCTTGAAGTGTTCATGAAATAGTCTTGAAGTATATAATTATAGCCACGATTGACGTTCCAGTTCCATTAAAATTAAATAATAATTAGCGTGAAGTTTAATCATAAACATATGGAAAAATCAATTACTGATGCAATTTACAACATGCGAAATATTTATTTTCTTACTAGCTGCCCCGGCAAACGTTGTTCTGCCTTTTTAACTACACTTATTATTTTCTCAATTTTCTTACCGTTTAAACCACCCCTGGACTTCAACAATTAATTCAAAACCAAAATTAGCCAAATCGATTCAGCCGTTCTCAAGTTTTAGCGAAACTAACGAACAGTAATTGATTTATATATATATATATATATATATATATATATATATATATATATATATATATTCTTGTGCTTTTAATAAGCCAGATTTAAAGAAAGCTATGGTGAAACTACCATAAATATCTATTAAACAATATCGAAAATATTGAAATTATATAAATATGAATGTCTATTAACGTTTTCTGAGTATTGTACATATCTGTTTCTTTTTTGTAATTAGAGGATAACAAACGAGCAAAGGGAAAAAAAGATAATCATTGCCATCATTGCCTCACAGATGGTGGAGATGCAATGCCACATGCATAAGTTTATCGCTAGGTACCCTAGAACCAGTAGCGTAGCTATCGAAGGGCTAGCCGAGGCAGTGCACCGCGGCCCTTAACCTCAGTGAGCCTTTAGCCTCCATTACCTATACAAGTTGAATAGAATATATTTAACATCTGTTTTCTTCTAAATTGTGCCTTGTAATGAAAAATAAGAAACGAATAAGAACATGAAATAGTTTTGCATCTTCAGACTGTTAAGTCTAGAATACTTAGTAGTAAGTGTAAAATAGAGCCCAAGTTTTGTTTTTTCCTCAGGGCCCTTGCTTGCATGGCTATGCTACTGCCTAGAACTAGGACATAACAATTGCAAGCACTAACGCAATTGTGACAAGAAAATAAATAACCATCACTTATTAACACCAAAAATAACGAAAATAAAGAAACACGTAATATCAACTCAGTAAGACTGCAGAAGTTCCCTACTCACTCGACTTAATTTTACGAGCTACCTGCCAAGAAGCGAAGTGATATTCTTCAAAAGAGAGCCCAGGCCCTAGACGAACACAGAGAAAAATCACTCCATCTCTAACACAAAGAGCTAACTTTGATGCAAAAATAAAAGATCGCAATTATATTCTCAATTCACACCTTACCTTATGTATGACCTTCATGCTCGTCACCACTTATTGTACTGCCGACGTTCCGCGCCCAATCATGAGGTCATTAACACAACCCGCGATAACATGATTACAAAAGCACTGCCACTCCATGTTAGAAGACAAAACTTCGCACACACAAACAGTGGGAAAAAGATCTAAAAAACTCCTTGATTTTTTACGACTGTTAGCTTAGCCAAATAGAAAACTCACAAAGATAGAGTTATGATTTCACAGCAAAGATAAAATATTATTTAAACATTCGATTTATATTATTATTAATAACAAATTAAGGATTACAACATGATAAACCAATTTTATCAAATTATGCGATTGAAGAATGAATACTCAAGAAACTCTATAAACACAATACGCTTGCGCATACAATGGACGAAACCAAAACAACTGAACAAATTAACGTTCGCTCTTCGTATCACAGGAATTGGATAACATAATAATAAAATTAGCTTTGCCCGCTGATTGTGTCATAAATGGAAAAAATATTTCTTTCTTAAATAGCTGATGTTTGTGTCTGTGATGTGTCTACATGTACCGTGCCAAAATAGCCTATAAAAATGTAGTTTTACGAAATATGTACCAGTTGTTCCGAGGATTAATAATATATATATATATATATATATATATATATATATATATATATATATATATATATATATATATATATATATATATATATAACATATTATATTATGTACCTACAAACAATTTGACCGCTCCGTTGGTCGAGTCGTTAGCGACCTTTGACTACGCAATCGACGGGGCTCGCGTTCGATCCCCGACGAGGACAAGCATTTATGTAGTGAGCATATATGTTTGTATTTCCAGGTTTGGGTGTTCATTAAATATATTCTAGTATTTATATATGTATTTCTATGTATTATTGTCGTTGATTAACACCCAAACACAAGCCAATAATTTGCTTACTTTGTGGTTAGATCAGTAAGTGTAATTTGACTAGTAAAAATTTATTATTTATTATTATTATTACTAAATTTCAAATAACACAAAAATCTCCTTATTATATTGACTGTAACCGAATACGTGAAACAATTATTTTTTAACGCAGTAAAACTGCAGCAACAGAGTTCCCATTTCCTATATCCGGCCCTGACTACGCAATCGACGGGGCTCGGGTTCGATCCCCGACGGGGACTAGCATTTGTGTGATGAGCATAAATGTTTGTATTTCCAGGTTTGGCTGTTTATTAAATATATTCCAGTATTAATATATTTATTTCTACGTATTAGTATCGTTGACTAACATTCATAAAGTAAGCCAATAATTTGCTTAATTTAGGGTTAGATCAGTCAGTGTAATTAGTCCCGTAAATATTTATTTATTTATTTCTCTGAAACCATGCAACCAGGACCTGCTGAACTCAGAAAAAGATTTTATTTTGACTAAAATATTTTTTTTCAGTTAGGTTATCTTTTTTGCATTTCCAATTGTTGAAATACGGTATTTTATTTAAAAAGTTTAGTAGTAAAAAAAGCTAAAATAGGAGATAGATATATAAAAAAACAATAGTGGATGAAGCCAAAAGTATTTGTAAGAAAAGACAAGATCTTCGCCAAATTAAAGTGGGATCAATCGGCAAGTAGGTATACCCTCTCGAACAGAGAAGAATTTTCAAAATTGGTTAATAAATGACTGAGTTCTGAGGTATCAAACATAAAAAACAAAAAAAATACAGCTCAATCGAGAACCTCCTGTTTTTGGGAAGTCGGTTGAAAACTAATTTCATTTGCGAATTAACATTATGTGTTAAGCTAATTAAGTATTAAAAATAAATAATAAGTCACAGAAGAGTATTATTGAATTTCGTGAATTTTAAGTTTGAAATTCACGAAATCCAATACGTGAATTCAAAATATGAAAAAATTGTGTAAACAAATAAAATTTACATACAGATTGAGGTCGATTTTCGAACTCTAATCATATACTATATGTACATATATATTCGCCAACAGCCATTATTATTCCACCTAATGATCGAATAACTGGTAGCTATATTCTTTTACTATACTTCTAACTCCAGCAGCCTTTTGTTTTTAAAATAACTAGCTGCCGCGTGCAGCCCGCTGCATTATAAAAGTTTTTGGCGAATCCCGCGGGATCATCCATTTTTTCGGGATTAAAAGTAGCCTATGTGCTACATTCCAGGTCATCATCTATCTGTGTGCCAACTTTCATTTGAATCCATTCAGTAGTTTTTGCGTGATTGAGTAACAAACATCCATCCATCCATCCAAACATCCAAATTTGTTAATCTATATTATAAATTTAATATTATAAAACTTTCGCAGTTATAATATTAAATTAATAACATAGATTAATAACGGATATAAAACAATATCTCTGATTATAAAATCCGGCACAATCATAAAACTGCTAATTGAATAATGCACTAACTACACTATTCCATTAAGTTAAAAGTTGTAAAATGGTAGCGCTGTTTCACTAAATACGAGTTTGCATCACATTTATAGCATAAAATATCAAATATGACCGCTTCGTGGTATAAAGGATGGGTCAGATCAGGGCAGCCTCGCATTCGAGGATTTTATCCTTTAAAATCGAAATCTTGTAACAGCTCAGATTCTGGTAGTCGTATGTAAATTCCACTGGTGTGCCCAGAATGAGCAAGTAAAGCTGTTAGTCCCTACTACCGTAAAAAATAGATACCCGTTATCCGGTCGGCAGAATACAGCCATGAGGATCACCTCCTCGTATAACGGCGTCGCATCAAGCCGGTGAATCATGATGAACCGCAGCATCTTTCACTGTTCAGGCCACTTTGTATACTCCGCAAAGGAACTGACGCGAAGTTGTAAATTTATTTATTTTCGATTTTTTTATATCATTATAGCAACCAAGCAGACGGCTCTCCTTATTGAAGGAGAAATCATCGCCTATAGACACCAAAGATGTCAATGATGATGGGGTATAGACGTACGTCTAAGAAATTTTCAAGTAGATAAGATTCCACGATGATTAAATTCAAAAAGCTCCCTACTCCCATAGTATACATCGACAGCTTTACGTATTTAGGGTAACAATTACTAACTTGACATTCACTGACTTTATACCCTGTCGTAATGTCCTCTACCCATAAAAAAACTAGGCCATGGCAACTATTAAATATCACCAAAGTGCGTCATGTCAATGAGAGTTAAACGGTTTATAGAAAAACTTTTTATCGATTCCATTGTCGAAAGCGCTTATTAGACGAAACATGGTTCAGGGACAAAATCGTTTGTAAATTCCAATAGGCAACAGTACGGTGCCGATACTTGATTTACCAATGGTGCGGTTTGCCGATTACACTATTTATTGAATACACTGTTTACCGAGTTCGTGAATCGCAGAAACACGAGTCACAGATAAAACAAAATTTATCGAATTATGTTCTACAGGAGGTTGTCATTTGAACAACATACGATCACGGAAACAGAATAAAACCTATTTTTTACCAATGGAGGTAGGCACAAATATTGCCTCCTAATGATCCTTATTTTGTAATCTCCCGTGTGACCAAACCAAACACATACAAAGTTTTAATCATACTGAAAAGAATAATCTATACATACTTATAATAAAATCGTAGAAAATTCAAAACTGTACATTGAATTTTTTTTAAATAATACTTGGGGCGTGATCTACAATCGATATCGAAGCCAAAAATATATTTTTTTTAAATTTTTGTCTGTTAGTCTGTATATATGTCCGGGGTAAACTCAAAAAATACTGCATGGATTAACTTCAAATTTTGCATGAATATTACTAATAGGTCGGGTCAACATATAGGCTACATATTATCACGCTATCACCTACGGGGGAGGAGCTGTGCAGATTAAACGAACTCAGCGCGGACGAAGTTGCGGGCATCAGCTAGTTGAAAATAATGGCGGTCTGCTATAATGCTATAATGTATGGCTGTCGTACTGTTCTGAAGGCTAAGGCTAGGAATTTACCAATACTTTTATTTGGAGGATCCTGACAATCAGATTACTTGCTTTACCACCATATAAGCAATTACCAGCGAGGATTTTCAACTGTCAGACGAATTTCCATGTAAAGTAATCGCTTATCATCATTTATCTTTGGAATCGAAAGCCCAAGTTGCCTCAAAAAAGCTTGATATTCTGGCAAGGTGAGATAGTATTTCAGCCCAGGTCCGTTAGTGCATGGAATACTGCTCTCACCTCTGGGATGGATCCGCCAAATACCAGCTGGAGACGCTTATAAGTGAAAATTAAGAATAACTTAGTTATTATTTTTTATTACATAATAAAATTTGTGCCTATAGTAATTCAAATCGTAACGTCAGAAAAAATGTAAATATTTAGATATGTTTATCGTTAATTACACTCGCCGTTTTTATATCATAGAATAACAAACAAGCAGATGACTCTCTAGATTATTATTAAAACACAGTAAAACTGCAACAACCGACTTTTAACATCCTCTATCTCTGGAAGCCAGGTCCTTACTAAATTTATATAGGATCAAATCGGAAACATATTCTCCCTTAAAAAAATATTTTGCAAATCCGTCTATATATGACGTACATAGTATGTACGAACATACAACAAGCCCGTTTATATATGACGGAGTTATGCGAACATACCATATTCAAAAAAAACATATAAACATTTAAATAGAGAACCTCCTCCTTTTTGGGAAGTCGACTGCAAAGAGACAACAATCGCATATAAACAACAAAGATTGTTAATTGTAAGTAGCCATCAGTGTGGCGGGTCGAAAAGCTACACGCATAAGTTTACTGGCCACCCTCCAAACCGGAATATGCCAATGACATGCACTAACGCTGTAAGGCAGAAATATATAAGGCGGTGGATAGACGTTGCACTGCGGAGTCGCGATCAACGTGACTAGTTTTTTTTTCCTGATTTTATTTACAAGGTTAAAAGTTTAGTGTAGTAATTTCAAAAAAACGCAAAATCAAAAATATTGTATTTAAATAATCCTTTACAGGCACTTTTGACGAGCCGACAACTTAAAAAGTACTAACGGATCGGAACGCGGCCATACACTGATAAGATCCGACGAAAGAAACTCAGCGGTTGCTTTTGTTTACTATTATCTATATATATAAAAATCAATCCCTATTTTCCTTGGTCACGACATCACGCCTGAATGGCTGCACCAATTTCGGTATTTTTTTGTTGTGTTTGTAATTGTAAGAAGGTTCTTATAAAAGAAAATATTAAGAAAATTGGGCGGAAAATCAGAAAATTTAAGAATACTTAACACCATATAAAGTTTAATGCCATTTTGGCTGCGCGGAAGGACAATCCCGTAGTCTTATATAAATTACGTGTCACGTTGTTTGTCCGCTATGGATTCCTAATATGTAAAGCAAAACAACGTTTGCCGGGTCAGCTAGTTTTTTATAAAGTAGGTAAATATATTACAATATAACCAGAATTGTTTCATATTAAAAAAAATATTAGAGGTTGGTATGAGGAGCAATTAATCCTCAAAATAAAACACGATTCTCAGCAAACAACTTGTCTAATACAGGAAATTAAAATATTCGTCATGTTGGAAAAAAGATGTGACAGTAACATGCACTAATGCAGGAATCAGAAGTACTTTATTCAATAAAGCTTTTTACAAGTTATTTTGACACGTCAACATTTTTTAAAACTACTACCGGATCGGAAACGCGGCCACAGCGGCTGGGGCCGCACTTGCGTCAATCGTCCCGAAGTTATATGCGCGTTAAGGCACACGCACTCCGCGATGTTATGCGAAAATAGCCGATATAATAATATGATGAAGGATAATTGTTCTTGTAATTTTTATATACATACTTACATATACTTTTTAGATATTATTTTACATGATCTACTAAACCGAATTGGCTTTTTATAGTATTTGGGGCCTTTTAGCTGCTAAAATATATTAAGTAAATGAAACATAAAGCTCTGACGACACAATTAAAGGCAAAAGTAGTTGACTAATTGAATTTAAAATTATTATAATATGTGACAGTACAGATATGTCTTTTAAATTACATTTTCGCCGTGTTGGTCCCGGCCTCCTTTGAAAAATAGGCCAACTGCCGTTCTGCCAGGCAGGTCGTAAAAGGCGACCGATTGGCTATCAGTCATTACCATCGTGGCTACTAGGTGGTAGAGTTCTGCATTGTCTCGCCCGGGTCTGGTACCACCGCCTTACCTATTCCTGCTTCAATAGCGTCAGTGCTTGTCGCTGTCGTGTTCCGGTTTGGAGGGTAAGGTAGCCGGTAAACTTATGCATGTGGCATTAGACCTCGCCACGAGATAGCAACGCACCATTAACATCTTTGGTGTCTATAGGCGATGGTTGACTCTTTCCATCAGGAGTCCCATCTGCTTGTTTGCTATCTTACGATATAAAAAAAAGATAAGGTTACAATTTATATTACTGTAGTAGATCCAGAATTATTGTTTGGGAGGGGGGCTTGATTCAGAGAATGTTTGTTTGGGAGACTTGATTCGGCAGAGGGTAGACTTTATCAAGGTAATCATCAAATTTGTCAAGATTTGCGGGAGGCTTGAACCTCCTAGTCCCCTCCTCCCCCTCGTATCAGCTACTGTTGTATAACTTTTAATAATCATTAAGGATAACAATATATGTATTTGCTATATGTATTTTTAGTGCAATAAGTAATATGATTTAATTGCTGAACATGAAATTTTTTTATTACAACCCATAGAAGAATGTAGTTTTATCAGTTGGTGAATGTTGTTAACATATTAATTAGAAATTTTTGTTACTTTAGCAATTACGTAATGCTATTGTGATAAAATAGCTGAGTTTGTGATTTTGTGCAGTTAAGAATTATTGAGTTATAAAATATTATTTTAAAATAATTTATTATGCAGAGCTTAATCCTTTTATACACCCAATTAATTTTATGAATGCAATAGTCTGCAAAGATTTTTGGATGTTAGTTAAATTCCTACCTTGACAAACTCAGTAAGAGGAAGGAGTAATGTAATAAATTGGTGATAGGAATGGATAGTGCAATTTAGTACCTTTGTATGATGTTATCATAATATGGAAAGGTCCTATGCCATTGAATCTCACTGGTTATGATATACGATACAAAATTAAACAAATATTCTTTAAATAGGGTATATAACACCCCATTCCGGGGTTTATCCGGGTTGCCTTTGAAGCATAGACCATCTGACGTTCTGCCTGGCAGTTCGTAAGAGGCTAATGATTGTCTATGTGAATCACTACCATCATGACTACTATGTGGTAGATTTCTGCATTGTTTCGCCCGGGTCTGGTACCACCGCCTTACCTATTTCTGCCACAACAGCATCAGTGCAAGTGACTGTCATGTTCCGGTTTGGAGGGTAGGGTAGCAAGGGAAACTCACACAGGTGGCATCAAGACCCAACCACAAGGATAGCAACTCACCATTAACATCTTTGGTGTCTATTGGCAATGGTTATCTCTTTCCATCAGGAGAGCCATCTGCTATTTTGCTATATTATGATATCTTTACATCCGACAAAAAATGTTGTAAATGCCAAAATAGCATTTATGGCAATTAACAAAAAACATTTTTGGCTTATATCTTTAGGGATATCTCTCTTTAAATTTGGGAGTAAAAGTATTTTTTAAGGTTAATTCTAGTTTCATATATTTATTTCGACGCAACACCAAAAATTAAGTAAGGCTGCATTCTAAGCTCATTTTCGCCATTATGGATTTGATGACCTTTGTTATCGATAGTGTCGATATATAAAAAAATATTTTAGTACGATCTAGATGTAAGTTTAAAGAATAATCCATACTATCCATACTAATATTATAAATGCGAAAGTAACTCTGTCTGTCTGTTACGCTTTCACTGCTAAACTGCTGAACCGATTTGGATAAAATTTGGCACAAATATAGTTTGAGACCCGAGCCGACCGATCCTATGTCCTTTACATAGGATAGTTCTTATCCCGGAAATCCCACGGGAACGGGAACTATGCGGGTTTTTATTTTAGAAATTTTTCCACGCGAACGAAGTCGTGGGCACAGCTAGTTTCAAATAAATGCAGAATTTAGATGAAAAATACATTTTTGGATTAGTCCCATGCCTTTTAAATGTGATTTTTTTAAACGTTTTGTTTATTTTTTTAATATTGTAATTTTCTTATTTGTATTAATTTTATCTTTCGATTAGCACAGATTTGATCATAGCAAAATAGAAATATATATGTCGCAGTGAAATTGTCAATAGCCGTTAGATTATAATCTACCTAGGGATTTTATAATTTGGTTAGGTTAGGTTAGCAGTTAAATTATAATATCACTTAGGTAAATTATAATCTAACGGTACTGACAATTTCACTGCGACATATATATAAAATAAATAGATTTGATGATAGCAAAAGTTGCCCATATCAGGCTTTATTCTCTACAAAAAAATATATTTTTCATATCATTAGTTTTATTTTGCCTGTTATACAGCATAACAATCAAACACTGCTAATAGTAAAATGCAATTTTTTTTTTATATATCATAAGATAGGAAACAAGAAGATGGGTCTCCTGATGAAAAGAGTCAACCATCACCTATAGACACCAAAGATGTTAATGGTGTGTTGCTATCTCGTGGCGAGGTCTAATGCCACATGCATAAGTTTACCAGCTACCTTACCCTCCAAACCGGAACACGACATAGACCAGCACTGACGCCATTGAGGCAGGAATAGGTAAGGCGGTGGTACCAGACCCGGGCGAGACAATGCAGAACTCTACCATACAACACAAGCAATAATCACACCACAATAATATTCCCTTTTTCAGTCATATCTTCTCAATTGAAAATTTGTCAGATTATAGCTCACATGATACTGTTTATAAATAAATATGTCAGCTGGCTATAGCTTGGTGGGATAATTGTCAGCTGATGCTCTCAAAGGTGTAATACAGGAACCAGACTAGAGTATATATTGTGTACTTAAATTCACCAGCTGATGAGTTTTCCCCCGGCATATTGCTAGCTGATTCTTCTTTTGACCTTCAGCATCGTATTAACTAATTAGCTTTTAAATTTTTGTGCGGGAGGAAATAACGTGTCTAAAGTTATTCGACATTATGCTTCACGCTCTAACAGAAACATATAAACTTTTTGTAATATTTTGGTTGTATCAATATAGGGAATATTTTTCAGTCATATCTTCTCAATTGGAAACTTGTCAGGTGGTAGTTTATAAGATGCTGTTTATAAATAAGTACGTCAGCTGGCTATATCTTGGTCGGATAATTGTCAGCTGATGCTCTCAAAGGTGTAATACAGGAACCAGACTGGAGCATATATCATGTACTTAAATGCATGTTATTTATAAACAACATCTTCACAGAACTTCAAGATACAACTATCTGAAGCATTCAAAAAAAAAAACTTGGTTATGAAAATCTGTTGCTGGCTCGCGTACTATATATGTTAAATGGGGATGTTAATCTATTTCCTCACATAACCCATTGTGTGGGGTATCAATGAATAGGTTTTTAAAAAACATTGTAGGTTTGTGAGAGCAAGTTTTCGATTAAGGAACTATTTAATTTTTGTTAGAGTCAAGTGTCTCCCCCCTCTGCAGGCTAAATTCTGGGTGTGGGAAAAAATCATGATAACAGTAAATATAATGATGTTAAAAGGAAAACCATCACAGGTTAGAAGGCTTTACAAGTTTTTGAGTAATAGTTGACCAACTTATAAATTGTGGTGTAGGTATATATTTGTCCTTGACCTTGGATAGCTTAAATGTTCGTAGTATGAAACTATAAAAGCGCTCTTCTTAGCCCGCATTATTGTGATGGGACAACTTCCGAACACTACTTTACAATTTTTTTTATGCTATGATAAAAAATAATAACAAAAATATGAGGACACTTTTTTATGCTATGATTAAAAAGTAATTAGAAAGATATGAGGACATTATTTTATGGTGTGATTAAAAAAGAATTAGAAAGATATGAGGTTATTTCAATTTTGAAAAATGACAATTACTAGCATTAAAATACACTATCTTTGATCATTATTATCGGAATATATCTGTGCCCTACATTTATATATTTTTGTATCTCTCATCATGAAAAATATTTGTTTAAAGTTAAATAGCCTTGTAAATGTTTAACTGACACTCCAGAATGTGATATAGTTTATTTTTATAATGTACTAGATTTTGCCCACGATTTCGTCCACACGGACTTCGTTTACTCCGCACAGCTCCTCCCCCATAGGTGATAGCATGATAATATGTAGCCTATATGTTGACCCGACCTATTAGTAATATTCATGCAAAATTTGAAGTAAATCCATGCAGTACTTTTTGAGTTTACCCCAGACATACATACAGATAAACAGACAAACAGACAAAAATTCTAAAAACTATATTTTTGGAATCAATATCGATTGTAGATCATGCCCCAAGTATTCTTTTAAAAAAATATTCAATGTACAGTTTTGACTTTCCTACGATTTTATTATATGTATAGATTACTTATTGTTTGACAAAATAATGTAAAATTTGGTAAATGTTATAACCTGAAGGTCCTCCAAAAATAGGTAATAAATTTTTTACACAGTGTTTAGTTCCCCTAACCAAAGATATTAAGCCAAAAAAGTATGATTATAGGCTTATTGTCTTTATAAAATCTATACAAATTTCATAACGCTTTTTCTCCATTAAGTATAAACTTATTCAGTTGTTTATGTCAGAGCAATTGATGATGTTTAATGCATACATAGTTTCTTGGAGTTCTGCATTGTCTCACCAGGGTCTATTACTACCCCCTTACCTATTCCTGCTGCAATATTGTCATTGCATGTCATTGTCGTGTTCTAGTATGGATTGTAAAGTAGTTGGTAAACTTATGCATGTGGTATTAAGTCACAAGCATAGCAATATACCATTAACATCTTTGGTGTCTATCGGCAATTGTTTCCTTTTTCCATCAGGAGAGCCATTTGCTGGTTTGCCATCTTATAATATAAAAAAAAAAACTAAATTAGACCAAAGGCAACCAAAATAACATGGGATATTACAATCGATAATGGCCAATATTTCACCTCTTGTCATGGCATATATGTATTTATGATTGTGAATTGAATGACACTAGGTGTATTAAACACTGCAAAATTTGATCATCTGTTTTGGAAGAATCTTTAGGTTTTAGCAATTCACAAAATTGTACATTATTGTAGCAAAATTTATAGTAAATTGAATTAGAGGATTTTTAATATAGATATTAATTTATATCTATACTTATAAAGAGAAAACATTTGTGATTTTTTATGTTTGTAAATAATAAACTCAAAAACTATTGGACATTAAAAATCTATACTATCCAAGAATTACTTAGCCAACTTTTTTAGCTGACTCAACAAAAGAAGGAGCAAAGAAGAAAGACTAGATCATATAAACAAAGTTACGCGTAACAGCTAGTTCAAAATAAACTACAAAATATTTAATACTCACTGGATCTGGATTTGAGTTAATTGGAACTGTAGCAGCATTAGCTTCTTCCATTCTATGTTCACCGTCACTTTCAACTTCAAAAATGATTTTGTATAGATCCAAGCCTTCAGGCACGTTTGACTCAACGTTTGCTTCAGGTCGCACTGTCAAATTTTGGTGTATCAACTGACTTGTACTTATTCTCAATGAACTTTGCAGTGTATCTGCTATAGCCTACAGAAATAAAAAAAAATATTAGCTTCTATTATCCTCAACATTCTAGTGTTCAATTTGACCCTGATATTAATTGAGCCACTTACTTCCAATATTATTGTCTTTAAAAAATCTCATACTAATTAAACACTCAATTACACATGTTATTTTAATTTCTATAAATAAATACGTCTCTTACAATTAAAGGTACTTTTCTCTACTACCTATAACTATAATTTTTTACCGGGTTAAATCAATACAAGTTAAATTTAAATAAGTCTTTGGTGGTATGGTATTTGTAGAAGAGAAACAAGTAGTGTTACGTACGTCGCTCAATATGTCTTCCAAATCTTCCGAGACATTTGTTGTAAGCACTGGTGGACTCGGTGTACTTGATCGATCAGAATAAAATTCTATATCTACCGAATCCAAGATCTCATTTGTTTGACATCCATGGAACTCCATCACTGTATGCTGTTAACAGCGAAAACTTAGTTACAAATAAAAAGCTGTATTTAAATAAAATTCTGTACCAAACACACGATAGCTTAACACATTCATCTCTTACCCATCGATATTTAGGTTCTCTTGCGAGAACAATACATTTTTTGCCGAAATCGTAAGAAAAGAAATAAGAAATCAAAAATGGTTCAATTGTACACAAATTAAAAAAAGTGACATTTGAAACATTGAAATATGAAATATACCATAGATTATACACTATACCACAGCTTCAAAATAAATTCAGACATGGTGACAAAGTGGTCACACCAAGGAAGTTATATTCTACCCGGAATGCTTACACGTACTTCAAAATCGTTCCGAAGAGTACCACGACATGAGTGGAGTGTGTCTCTTTCTACTAAATAAAGCGCCAATCGCCATATATAAGTGTGGCCATGCGTAGTTTGCAAATTACTACTAAGTAATTTTACTAATTTGAAAAACAGTTTTTATATTGCATAAGTAATTACGTAATAATTAAAATAAGCACATTTTAGAACTCACTATGTTAATTACAATACATTTAATGCTAATTTATTTATCGACGTGTATGAATAAAAAGGAATTAACGATTACCGAATATATAAAAATCTACCATTTAGATAGTTTTATTTACACTGGCAATTGCAAGAAAGGGACAACATCCACTCTTGTCGTTGTCTTGCTCAGAACGTTTTTCCCCTCTGTTAAGTAAGAAACAAATGTCAACTTTATAAGTAACGAAATAAAGTACATTTTTAGTTTACAAATGTTGCTTCGTAGTAATTCCAGTTATCGTATATAAGTTCCTTGGGTCACACACACACACACAGGCACAGAATACTGGAGACCTGGAGACTACACTCAAGACAAACTCGTGTATGTACTACACTTTTATACCTAAACTCGGCGGTCGCGCTAGGGTTGTCACTTTGGCTTATGCACAAAAAACTGACACTAGTATCTTACTCCAGTAAAATAAAATTTTAAGCCAAAATATATCACTCTTCTTTACATTTTGCATACAATGTAGTCTTAATGATATGAAAATGACATGTAAAGGTAATTTGGTCTGCAACCACCGGCAAGCGTTGAAAAAAAATTAAGTGTTTTTTTGCAATTAGGTACTCAAAAACTGTAAGAGTTAGTCATAAAAAGTTCTGAATTAAATGTGTAGAACTTATAATGTTACATAAAAAAGGTTATTTGACTTTTCCTTCTCTAGTCAATATAACCAAGTTAAAAGATGTTTTTAAGTTTAAGGGAAAAACGTAACTTAAAGAAAATGGTAGTAGAAATAAGGACATTTTAATTTTTTATCAATTTTTATCGATTACAAAAAAAAAATGCTTATTTCTACTTGTTGAAGATTTTAAAAGTTACTTTAAACTCACTGTTAGTTTAAGCTCTCTGTCTCTGTAGTTTTGACTCGAGGAGAAAAAGTCATATAAACTTGTTGATGATTAAAATTATAATTTTATTAAAAACTGGTTTATCTTTTATCATTTTTGAGTAATTGCAAAAAAAACACTCTTTAATTTTTTTTATCAACTTTTGCCGACCAAGAACTTTTTATGTTAATAATAACCAAAATACCCAAAATGCAAAGGTTTTGATTTTAAAACTTTATTTTACTCGAATATCGAGTTGTTTGATTTCTTGTTCAGAATAAAGCAGTTAGACCGGAAATATAAACCAATAATAACTTTAGTATAATCTATTGATATTATTAATCATTTAAAATTTCTTTATGTACCAAATCTATCTTTGTACCAAATTTCATTCAAGATTGATGCAGTGGCTTAAGCGTAAAGAAGAAACAGAGTTACTTTCGCATTTATAATATTAGTTTGGATTAACGACATTTTACTGTCGGCGTAAGGCATTTTCTAAAACGAAAAAACTTTATCTTTGCAATCTGACGACGGCATTTGTATACGAGTAAATTATAGAATTTGCCTACGACATCCATATAAGATGCACGTAAGGGAATACAGACAAATACCTACTTACCTCCATGAAAAGACTGGTAGCTTAAAAAACGACAATTCACTATTTAATGTTGAGTTTAAACAACCACCTACTGCACGATTACGATAACTTGTTATTTATGGTCCATTTTTGTACAAAAAAAACTTGAGAGGTGTCAAGGGACACCCGGGTGGAACGAAGTTCCTTTTATTATTATTTACAAAAAACCTGTATACACTCAACAAAAACAATGGTCGCGACACCACACTCTTCAATGCGAAATAGAAATGAAATATCTGGCTTGCTTTCTATAAGAGAGAGAGAGAGAGAGAGAGAGAGAGAGACAGAGAAACATCCGCACGCCGCACAGCTTACAATACCTTACTATAGCAAAAAGTGTCGTGACAACTTTTCGTTCGTTCTTTTTTTCCGTCTAGCCCCCTTTCACAACGCGTGATAAGGAACTTCGTAGAATTTCGGCACCCGGTCGAATTTCGACCCACAGTCGAATTTCGGCACTCGTTCGAAATTCGACTGTCCGTCGAAATTCAACCTTTGGTTGAAATTCGACATTCGGCCGAAATTATGTATAAATGTCGAACATTTGGCACTAGAAAAAAGTAAACTGAATCAAATAGTAGATAGACTCTTTCACTTTCAATGCACGAGCTAAAGGGAAGTGGCTGGATATTTCTGTGCTTACAATACCTTACTATAGCAAAAAGTGTCGTGACAACTTTTCGTAAGAATTTTTTCCGTCTAGCCCCCTTTTACAACGCGTGATAAGGAACTTCATTCCAAAAAATAAACAACTGTCATACGTATTTCGTGGGTGGCATCCGCCCTCGCATTGAAATTTGAACCGAAACGCTCGGAGATTTCGCGTATGTGAAAAGTGTCTGTGCGTTGCTCGAACACTATTCGTACGTAGATTGTCTTCTGTTAGTCTTCAGTAGTCTGTGACACAGGCCTAAGTTGAATTTCATTTTACTCGAACATGTATATTAATCTTTGTTCACATGGCCGTTGCAACTTACGTTTGCTCATAAAATATGTGTATATAATATAACGCGATGTTAATTTATAACTTTAACGATAAGGACTTGGCATTAATTTTCATAAACAATCAAAATTGTAAAATTGCATCCAACGCTGAACAAATAAAAATGGTTTTATCTCTGTCTAACAAGTTAGAATTTTCATAATAGACAAAGCTATAAAAATTTTGACAGTGATCTAATTTCAAATCATATAAGCAAATTGACGTCACCTTAAACAGCTTGCGGCCAAAATGCCATTACTAAAATACGCTGTCAATGTAGGTAAGTTAAAATTTAATTTCAAGTAATACCATTTGATTACAAAATATTAAATTGATTTTAGCGTTTATTTGTATTTTTCTATAATTTTAGTCTGTACCTTAATTAATCTAAATAAAAATTAATTGTTAATGTAATAACATGCCCTATTGCAATATAATTTATCAATTGTTATGTAGACAGTAAACAGCTGTTCTTAAGTTCCCCGTTACTCGGGACGAAGTGACACGGTTTTCCTTTGGTTATTTCATATTTAATAGTAGTTTCCTTCACCTAAGGCATATAAATACAAGTCTATGATCTAAGGTAGACAGTAAACAGCTGTTCTTAAGTCCGCCATTACTCGGGACGTAATAACACGGTTTTCCCTTAGTTATTTCATATCTAGTAGGTAGTAAAAACAGTAGCAGTCGTGGGACTGCCGATAGAAGTGAAAACGGAACTATTAAGTTGAGAGTAATTAAAACTATATGCAAAACATAGCTATAGATATACTATTATCATTAGCATGTCGGTGACGCGAACCGAGGATTTTACCCTCTACCAAAACGCTCAACGCGCCTAAAGAAGTTTTCACTTCAAAAAGTATCTTCACGCCAATGTCCCCGAAGGTGTAGGCAGAGATACAACAAGTGCACCCACGATTAGCCGAAGATACTTGGTCCCACAAATGTGATAGGTGGCAAGCCTATCGCCAACCGGGCACTTTCCAATCCCGGGCAACATTGTGTTTTTAAGAAAACTGAAAATATACTTTTTTATGTGCCTGACCCGGGAATCGAACCCAGAACCTCATGTCGTCAACGCCAACGCTGGACCACTAGACCACAGAGGCGATAGGCAGAGATAGTAGGTAGTAGTTTCATTCATCTAAGATTTACAACTATTGCGGAATTTTTAACTCTGTGGAGGGTGGTAAGGTAAGCGCAAGGAAGTTACATTCTACCCGGAATGCTTACACGCGCTTCAAAATCGTTCCGAACAGTACCACGACATGAGTGGAGTGTGTCTCTTTCTACTAAATAAAGCGCCAATCGCCATATATAAGTGTTGCCATGCGTAGTTTGCAAATTACTACTAAGTAATTCTACTAATTTCAGAAACACTTTTTGCATTGCATTAGTAATTACGTAATAATTAAAATAAGCACATTTTAGAACTCACTATGATTATTACAATACATTTTATGCTAATTTATTTATCGACGTGTATGAATAAAAAGGATTTAACGATTACCGAATATGTAAAAATCTACCATCTAGATAGTTTTATTTACACTGGCAATTGCAAGAAAGGGACAACATCCACTGTTGTCGTTGTCTTGCTCAGAACGTTTCTCCCTCTGTTTCTTACGTAACAGATGTCTACTTTATTTGTTACGAAATAAAGTACATTTTTATTTTTCAAATATTGTTTCGTAACAATTCCAGTTATAGTATATAAGTTCCTTGGGTAAGCGTTCATTCGCATTTGTTCAGTGAGTCTGCACACAGCATAAGCCTTTTGTCTATGGAATGAGTAAATTATCTATAATCTGTATTTTAAGCGTCCGTTTTTCGTAATGTCAGTTTGGTGAAGTTTAAAATTGTACCTATTTGTTTATAAACCAAATGCTTAAGTATAATAAAAAATTAATTAAACGCCATAGTTTATAACTTTTATGTCGTTAAAAAAGAGAAATGGAAAACTCAGTCAGTGAAAATGACATTCAACAGTTTCGGTCTCCTCCTAGACGAAGACGTTCAACGTTTTTCGAGCGTCGGGAATCCTTAGGTGCAATAAGTTCAGCTTTGGTTTAAAAACAAAATTAATTTGCCAACCTTAAATAATTTTTTTACTTATTTCAGTTCCTCAAACCAATTTAGAAAATAGTGATCCAAACGTCATGAAAGTAAGAGAAGTAGAAGAAAAACAAAGTCAAGAATTGCTGAAGTAAGCATATTCTTTTCATGACCTTTTTATCATAATTATATTTTAGTACTAGCTGTTGCCCGCGACTTCGTTTACTCCGCACAGCACCTCCCCCGTAGGTGATAGCGTGATAATATGTAGCCTATATGTTGACCCGACCTGTTAGTAATATTCATGCAAAATTTAAACTAAATCCATGCAATACTTCTTGAGTTTACCCCGGACATACATACAGACAAACAGACAAAAATTCTGAAAACTATATTTTTGGCTTCTATACCGATTGTAGATCACACCCCAAGTATTCTTTTAAAAAATATTCAATGTACAGTTTTGACTTTCCTACGATTTTATTATATGTATGTATATAGATACCAGTGTGATTGTAAAATGTATACTAACTTGTTTTAGGTATCATAAGGTTTTGTTAGCTGAAAAAGAGCAATGGAAAAAAGAAGTTAATAACAGGAGAAATAAGTACCACGATTTAAGGCAGTAAGTAAAATAAACTAGTAGAATGTGTAAATTAAATATTTTAGCAGATCTTCAGATTCATCGCAGTTCCTAATTAGTCAGGTCTTTATCATAAAATGTGTAATCAAAAAGATTTTATTTTTATTAATTTTATTTATTTTTTCTTTCAGGCAGTATCAAATGGCAGTAAAAGCTCCAAGTAGATCTAGAATATCATATTCTGTATTATCTAATGAAGATATTGAATTTCTCAAGGCAAAGGTTAACATATCAAAATTAATTGATAGTCAGCAAAAACTTCATAAATCTGTTAAGGAAGCACATGCTTTGTACAGAAGAGCAAATGAGTTAGACAATGTAATACTCACTTATTGTGAAAATAAAGTTAAAAAAGTCACTGATTATATATTAGAAAACAGTACAATTGAACCGAAAAAATGATATTTTGCTGATAACATCTTATTGTAAATAGTTTATTATAAGTAACTTTAATCTGAATAGGAATAATTTAGACAATTTATTATAGTTTTATGTACCCAACAAGAGCTGTACTCTTAATATAAATATTTATTATCAGTAAATATTTAAAAGTTTAAAGATTTGAACTTTTAGTTTAAATCTGTATTAGTAAATATGAAAGTCTCTCTGTCTGTTATGCTTTCATAGCTAAAGCGCTGAACTGATTATAATGAAATTTTGAGACAGTTAAAAGTCCACGTTCAAGGGCTACTTGTTTTTAAAAAATTAACCTTTTTACGATCGTCAATCTATGAAGGGGGTGAAAGTTTGTATGAAAAACTATGTTGACATGTTAATCTGTTCATGGGTGAAACTGTTATAAATATATCATAATATTTTCTGAAGGGTTACATTGAACATAACTAAATTATTTTTTGACGTGGTAACATCTTATAAATGGATGCACGCTGTGACTCATCCACCTCATGTTCCTCCTGAGTTGAGCGTGTGATTGATAAAGAGGCAGAATCTTGTTTTTTTTATGATGTTATAATGTAAAATTATCATCCATACACATACTTTATAGACAATCTTTCTTTTCTAAATTTTTTTGTCAAGTTAAAAATATGCATCACCCACTTAATTATGTATTCAAAAAAAAACAAATGGCTATTGTATATGTGTTTCAATTTCAATATCGCTATATCCAATATAACTTAATAAGTTATATTGGGTATGGCTCTTAGTTTTTCGTTGCACCTCTGATAAACAATTTACTACTTAAGTATTTACACAAAATTTACATACAAGTGACATAGTTTCATTTAACACTAATTTAGAAATAACTAACTTGGATTGTTAAATTTTAACTTTTTTACAAATTTATCTATATTGCGTGTATGTTAAGTCTAGCTCATTAGTATTAGCAAAAGCAGTTTGTACATTGTGTAAATTGTGCCATATTATGTTTGCATACCGTTTGTATGTTTTATAGCTTCCATATTAACATTTACAAATATTTATTTAATTTTCTAATCTATACTGAAGAGGAATTAAGACCTAAAATTGTAAATATGTGTAAGTTTTATAATTTTCATAATAGTTGGCATTATACATATACTATATTTGGCCCTTTTCTTTGATCTAACACAATTTCTTTTCCATTTGTTACTGGTGTAATTATTTGTGGAATTTCCATGTCCTACAAATCAGCCATTATCAAACAATCTGCTTTCTTAGCATATTGATATTGTATTTTTATCATAGCTTCATGTTAACTTATGTGTATCCAAGTATGTACTTCATTTGGTAATCAATGAGGATAAGGTTGCAAGACCTAAATGTCGGTCAAAAATTTTTGTAACTCTAACAATAAAACTTATGGTAGACCTTCATCAAATCATTTGTTATTTGACAATTTGTCACTGCCACAGAAAAAGTTAATCAGATTGATGTAATTATTTCTAGTATCATTCTAGATAAACACACTGCTATAGCTCTAAATTGTAGAAATTAGTTTGGATGTTAAATTTTATAGAGTTGGTACAGTCTAAGTGTAACCTGTTTTTTTTTTTAAATTAAAAGAACAGGAAGGAGTGTATACAATCCAACTAAATTAAACCAGTAACACGGCAACAACCAACTTACAACCTCCTGTAATTCTGGAAACCTGAATCGGATCTTTACAAACAATATAGGAACAAATGGAAATTATATAAAATAATTTTCCAAATCGCTTAATAATATTATACAATAAAAAAATGGAAATAACCAAATGAGAACCTCCACTTTTGGAAAATTAGTTGACAAGTCAGTGCAAAACTATATTTAAAAAAATAAGTGAAAATGTTTAACCTTTTCAGCTAAGATCACAAGGTCCCAGGTTGAATATGTGTAATATTTTTTTGTATAAATATCTGAGTCGAAAAAAAATCGAAAATGTTATGATTTTTAATTATTACCCCACCTTATAAGGCAGGGTAATAAACCAGTAAAGTTGTTGGTCTCAGTTATTGCAAAGAACATGCTATAATTGTTATTGTTTTTGAAATTTGATTAAATTCACCAAAACCAATAAAACGATGGATCAGAGGCTTTTTGTTCAAACATTGGGTTTACTCTGCCTGCCATTGACGAACAGATGTAAATATGTTTTTATACTCACAAATTATTAATGTCTAGACAATATATCTGTAAGTGGTAGACAAGAGTACTACTGTATCCAAAATGTTTTTAGTATATAACTATGCATTTAATGTTACATCATGCAGGCAATTATTAGCTGTTTTAAATATATTTATAGAAAAACCTGGCAATATAAAGTTATTATAATTGTAAATTATAACGACAGTACTATTTTGTGATGCAGTAATTTTTGAAATATCTACCATAAATACTTGAAATCATGTCATAAGTTGCATTGCTTCTTTGATGTAAATAATAGAATAATATTTTTTGTACATTATATTGTACATAATAATGTTGCGTAATGAAATATATCTTTAATAAAATTACTAACACTAAAATTTTTGTTTTGTATTCTAAACCTTTTTATGAGCAGCTTTGCCAGCAGACAAGCAGTTATATATACTAATATATTGATTAATTTTAGAGTTCTATACTCAAAAGATGTCAACCCAAAGCATTAACTGAGATTGTACTGTCCGTCTTGTTACAAAAATTTACCTAACGAACTAAAAACTTATTTAACATAGTTTGTATTGCTATAACAACTGTTATTATAATATAAATAAAAGGAGAAACTAGCAAAAAAAGCGACAAACAAGCTGTTTTCCGACTTTTTAAGGATTTAGTACCCACGGGGTGATAAACGGAACTCTGTTAACATGCCTTCGCTATCACACCTGAAATTTTCACGGAATGCGTATTGCTGTGGCTGCTATCACAACAAACTGAAGTTATCCTATGAGCGTCATCATACAAGTAATTTCAGTTAATATTGCTTGATGGTACAGAACTTTATATGTGCGAGTCTGTCTCGCACTTCCCAGGTTTTTAAGTCTTTTTTTAATAATGGTTTCAATTCTATATTTCAATGGTATTTATGTGTGTAAGAGCCCTAAGTGCTTTAACTCGACATTTTGTTAGGTGAATAGTGCATGCAAAAGAGTTGACCATCTGCCATGGGCGTACTGAGGGGCGGAATAAATGTTGATTGTTTAATACTCCCATTCAGTGCCTTAGACGCGAATTCGCGTCCTAGCAAACTTTTTTCCGGTGCCATGGACGCGCATTCGCGTCCTTATGTGACTTGTCTTGTTTTTCCTCGTTTCAAGAGTAAATAATCTGAAATTGAAAGTATACATACATCTAAATTCAAAGATAACAGTCTCAAAGCGGCTCCTGGATATAACATGAAATTTTAAAATTATTTAAATCATTGATTTCACGCACCATGCCTTGGACGCATAATCGCGTCCGGTACCATAAAATAAAACAGGAGTGACAAACTGTTCAACACGATTTATTTTGTATAAAAATACTAAATATTAATTTGTTTGGCGATGGCACTGTAATTATAATAATAAAAAAGGATCGTGGTTGTGAAAAGATATGTGCGCCCAAACAGATAAAAATCCTTTGTTCTCCAAAGTAACCGATTCTTTTATATTGTAACGCCGCGCGTCTCAAGTTTCTGGTTTCCGGGAATTAATGCCTTGATCACACGTACCTCGAGCACTCGGCCGAACAAAGCGGCGAGACAGTAGCTCGGCTCCGGTTCTACTTACTAGGCCGAGTGTCCACACTCCCGCTTCCCCGCACTGTCTCGTTCGCTCAT
This sequence comes from Apodemia mormo, assembly GCA_036924255.1. NCBI lineage: Eukaryota > Metazoa > Arthropoda > Insecta > Lepidoptera > Riodinidae > Apodemia > Apodemia mormo. Next base: position 9,913,360 of record JAUPFN010000001.1, read on the forward strand.
TCGGCAGGTCTGAACGTGCACTGTCTCGCCACTCGGCCGCATGATTGTCATCACGTTGCTGCGCGCGCCTTTTATTGAGTTAATTTTTGTTAAAACAACTCCAAATAAAATAAAATACACCATGTCTGCTAATATCATTTGGGATGTCGAAACAACTATTAAATTTATTCAGTTATATAAATTACATCCAAGTCTTTGGAATTTTCAATGTCCGGAATACAAGATAAAGCAAAAACGGGACGCAGCAATAATTCGTATATTTTCGAATCATTTTTTTACTATCCATCGTGTCCGAAATGTAGTCTCAATAGAACTAAACTGACTGTGCTAATTTCAAAACGTGTGAACAGCTACTCGCTTAGATCACTGTCTCGGCCGAGAAACATTTTACTGGCTCGCCCGTTTACTCGGTACGTGTGATCAAGGCATAAGCGATAAGCGCGGCTCGCGCTTACTGGTTGACGTTACCTGCTTTACAAAAATGACCCTAGTCTGACCAATAGCGTCCTAGTAATTTATTTTGTTAAGGATTCTATTGTTTAAAAATTTTGTTACCTGGTCAGATTCCGCTCAAAATTCTCAAATCAGTCGCTATTTCGTATCGGTTCGTATCACGTGTAGGTACTCGTTCGTTTGAGTTTTGACTGCTTCTTCTGTTTGCGTCGAGTTGAATTTATTCCTCCGCAACAGTATATTGAACTTTTTTTTGGTGAACAGTGTTTAAGGACGATATTTTATCAGTGATTTTACAATACCTACCCAACTGTATTAAATCGTAAGTACCTTTTACAATATATTTATTTATACAAAATCTATGCTTCCTTATCAGTGCTCGGTGTTAGTACGAGAGCTGGCAGACATTTTGTTTGAGTTATTCTAGCTCTTATAAAAGGTTATTTAACACTTTCGTTAGTTAAAGCTACATACAAATATGCTCGTCTTGCTTATAGGTCAGGGGGCTTTAGCGACTTATAAAATTTTTAATAAGCAAAATAATTGAGGCAAAAAGGTTGCTTTAGCATTGGAAAGACTTTATACACTTTAAAATTTAATAAAATAAGAGTATAAAATTAAGCATGCAAGACGATTAGGTCGAGCCAAACAGCTAGGGAGACATTAGAAAAGGGTTTTTTTAATGGCAATTCATTATTATACAGCTTAGTTGAAATTTTTACAAGGTAATATTTAGTATTAAAACTAGTTATTTACTTAAAGAGTGACGATATTAATGGGACTTTCGCCAAAAAGACGAGTAATAAAGTACGCATAAGTGCGAGTGAGCAGCGCCATATGCAAGCCGTACGTCTGAGCGAGACGGTATATCGACAGCACAGACAATGCACATATTATAAGTAGCAGGTAGGTAAATCCGTCACGTACCTAAGTTATTGAGCATTAATTAACAAATTAAACTCTTTATATAATTTTTAATGAAGCTCATAATAGTTTTAAATACCAATCATAATATACAATTACGATTCTAAATAATAATTCTAATTAACGATTTTATTTACTCAAAATTCAAATGACGATACTTATTGTTTTTACTTTATTTACAATTAGAAACGAACGAAACGAGTGCATCATTTGCATGTTGTTAGCGAAAACTAGTTATTTACTAAAATAGTGACGATTTTAATGGGACTTTCGCCAACAAGACGAGTAATAAAGTAGGCAGAAGTGCGAGTGAGCAGCGCCATATGCAAGCCGTACGTCTGAGCGAGACGGTATATCGACAGCCCAGACAATGAACAGTCACGAAAAATACATGCAAATGATGCACTCGTTTCTAATTGTAAACAAAGGTAAAAACGATAAGTATCGTCATTTGAATTTTGAGTAAATAAAATCGTTAATTAGGATTATTATTTAGAATCGTAATTGTATATTATAATTGGCATTTAAAACGATTATGATCTTCATTAAAAATTATATAAAGAGTTGAATTTGTTAATTAATGCTCAATAAGTTAGGTACGTGACGGATTTACCTACCTACTACTTATAATATGTGCATTGTCTGGGCTGTCGATATACCGTCTCGCTCAGACGTACGGCTTGCATATGGCGCTGCTCACTCGCACTTATGCCTACTTTATTACTCGTCTTGTTGGCGAAAGTCCCATTAAAATCGTCACTCTTTTAGTAAATACCTAGTTTTAGTACTAAATGTTACCCTGTAAAAATTTCAACTAAGCTGAATAATAGTGAATTGCCATTAAAAAAAAAACCTTTTCTAATGTGTCCCTAGCTGTTTGGATCGACCTAATCATCTTGCATGTTTAATTTTATACTCTTATTTTATTAAATTTTAAAGTGTTTTATAAAGTCTTTCCAATGCTGAACCAAACTTTTTGCCTCAATTATTTTGCTTGTTAAAACTTTTATAAGTAGCTAAAGCCCCCTGACCTATTAGCAAGACGAGCGTAGTTGTACGTAGCTTTAACTAACGAAAGTGATAAGTAACCTTTTATAAGAGCTAGAACACCTCAAACAAAATGTCTGCCAGCTCTCGTACGTCGTAAAAATCGACTTACCTACTGTAAGTCGATTTTTCGTATACCCTAAGAGCTGACTGAGTATTGTTTTCAATTATCACAACACAAGTGCTTATGTTACTTTAATTGGGTTGTATCAATATACTAAGTATTTGTAATACACCAATACGCACTGGGCTTGCGTGGTGAGTTATGGCCCGTTCCCCATGTATTCGTATGTTTGTATCGACAAGGAAGGCCTGAGCTCCAGCAGTGGAGACATAGGCTGATGATGAATAAAAAAAATATAGAGTACATTTGACCCCCTGCAAGGGTGTTTATAAGATTGTTACCCATTAAACGTATTGTTCAATAGCAGTTCAAATATGTCCTACTACGTAAGGTCCCATAGTGCAATGTCTTAACTAGGGATATTCGATATCATCATCATCATCACACTTCAGCCTTGAAATATTTGACATGTATTTCGCCTTTTTATTTTTTTCCCTTCCCAGATCCCCACTTCCCTTTTGCTTATTATTATTCTTCTTCTTTTTCATGTTTCATGAAACATTTGTTCTAATAATTGTTAAATAATCAGGTTTATACCAATCATAAGATTTTATTCCTAAATAATGAATTTTTTACTTACTACTTATCTACTATTTCATTTTATTTAAGTAATTGTGTTAAGGTAAAGAAAACTATCATGTCGCTTAAAATAGTTTAATAGCAATGATAAGTTTAAAGTAAATAATCACAAACGTAAAAGTATGGTCTTTAATAAAATAGTTTCAAGTAGAATTAAGGCTTTTAAACTACTATCATGTAAGTGGCAAAAAGTGTCTCTATCTCACTTAAATCAAAGCTATTACAAATAAAAAAAAAATGCGATGTTTGTTACCCGTCATTAAAATGATCAACGTAAAGTCAATAGCGCAAACTCTTTGTAATATTCCTATCTACTGATTGACGATACATTTTTGTTTGTTTTTATTTATAATTATATGTTATTTGTAAGTAGCCAGTGTAATGTGTCTTAATTAGGTCTTAAATTATTTAGATTCATATTTTGTTACAGTAAAATGGCCGACCATCTGTCAAACCCGTGGGATTCTCCCAAACCGTCGACGTCTCGGTATCCATTAGAAATTCCAAATTTGTCTCCTAATCCATCAACATCAAGAGATGTTATTTTTGATACCTTGGTATCATGGGAATCACCGGATCACAATTTTGATAGTGATACATATAACATGCCCCCTGAACCAGTATTTTCAAACATGGAATTATATGGGCTGTTAAGCGACAATATAGACGCTGAATTAGACGATGCAGATAGAAGCGACAATATAGACGCTGGACAAGACGATGCAATTGGAGGAGAAATAGAGACAACGGACGTCAATATTAGCGAAAATGACAATGCTACAGACGAAATTACCAGTCATGAAATTGAAGAGGAGTGGAAGTTTGGCCACCCAGAAACTATGAACCAGTTAGAATTTATGGCTACACCAGGAATAAAATCCAGAATGGTTAATAAACAGCCAATTGATTTTTTATTTTTAGTATTATCTCCAGCGATTTTAAATTTAATTTTATCTTGTACTAATTCCTATGGCAATGGTTTGCTAAGAGGAAATTTGAAGCCTCAAAGTAGATTTAAAGAGTGGGTGCCAATCACTTTGGACGACTTGAAAACTTTTATAGGTTTATTATACCAAATGGGTACTATAAAATTAAACAGAATCACAGATTATTGGAAAAGTCACTATTTATTTAAGACAAATATATTCACCAATTTTATGAAAAGAAATAAATTTCTGTTGATTATGAGAGCTTTAAATGTTCAAATAGAGGATGGACCGGCAAGTTTAAACAAAATTAAAAATCTTCTAGACTTATTTAACCAAAATATGGCCGAAATATACCATCCTACAAGGGAAATAGCGATTGATGAGTCCCTCTTGTTGTGGAGAGGCAGATTAAGTTTTAGGCAATATTTAAAATCAAAACGTCATAGATATGGACTGAAATTTTATACTTTGGCTGACAGAAAAGGAGTTTGCTGGAAATTGCATTTATATGCCGGAGCCAATGATTCCCTTGTAGGAGGACGGGGCCATTCAACAAAGATTGTTAAATTTTTAGTGAAAGATTTAAAAAATGTAGGACATTCTTTGTATGTTAATAATTATTATAGCAGTGTTTCTCTCACTAGCGAATTATTAAAAAATAAGATGTTTTGCACTGGTACAATTAAAAGTAACAGAAAGGGTAATCCTAAAATACTAAATACAAAATTAAAAAAAGGGGAGTGTATTATCGTACATGACGCTAATAATATTATCTTAACCAAATGGCTTGATAAAAGAGAAGTTACTATGATTTCAAGCGAACACATCAGCGATTTTGTACCTGTAACAAACCAAAGGCGAGCTGTAACGTACAAACCGGAAGTAACACGCGAATATAATAAATATATGCGTCATGTAGATAAACACGACCAGTTATTGTCATATTATTCCAGTGAACACAAATAATTGCGATGGTACAAAAAAGTTATAATTCGAATATTAGAAATTGCACTGGTCAATGCATATTATTTATATAAAACATGCCATGATAACATTTCACTATATGATTTTAGAGTCAAAATATTAGAAAAGATGTTGCCCTGTCCAAGCGTTGAAGAGAATATTTCAATGCCAGTGGGTACAAGAATACACTTGCCACAAACGTTAAAAAAAAATAATAAGGGCCAAACTATGCGAAAAAAATGTGCACAATGTCTGTTGCAAAAGAAACGAGTAGATACAATGTTTGGATGCCCAGACTGTCCTGGTTTTCCTGGCCTCTGTATTGCCTGTTTTCGACAATATCATAAATATTAATGTAAAAGTAACTTTAACCTACAATAATAAAGATAGGCTAAGGTTATTTATTCAATGACCGCTAAAGTATTTCTGATTGTTGATATGCGTGCCCTCTCGAGGGTCCTACCTGGAATTTTCAATCAATAATCACGACTGCGTATTAAGTAATTCTACAAATTAGAGATTGAATTTACAATTATTATAATTGGAGAACATTTACTGCAGGCTAACGTATACAAAACCACAGAATTCCAATTCCAAGTTGGACTTTCAGAGAGCACACAAACCTTCAAATTTTCCATTTCACTGATTTGTGTTTGTCGTTTCTTTATTTTTTGATTGATGATTTATACTTATCTATTGTATCCATTCACAATTACCTACACGATAAAACAATTTTCACAAAATTTTACTTGTTTTATTTCCATTACCAACGTATGATACAACTCGGAAATAACTTGTGACTTGAGTATCTGGTCATTATTATGATAAACTTAGTATTATTTCCAACCTATTTGTTGAACTTCTTTTCGCCGTCTTTTAGCACATCGAGAATTTTTTGCATTACTATATATCTTTGATCAGCATCAAATCTTAATAGTTCATTAGATACAAACTGGCCGAAATGTTTGCATCCATGCAAATCTATTATGGAGGGCACTCGGTCAATATTTTTATCGACAATTTTTGTGCATGTAGCACTGTCCTTAAACTTCTTTTGAGGCTTGAAAATTCCATCATCTAAGTATGATTGTGAATTTTGTTCGAAAATATAATTACAAGTTTCTTCTTCATTTTCACATTGAGTTTCATCATTACTATAGTTCTCTGTTTCAGGAATGTATTTGCGTTTTCGAATTAATTCTAAAAAAAGTGGGTCAATTTAACAAAATTATCTGAATATTTATATTAAACACAACACTTTTCCGTCTAGATAGGTCTACGGCTAGCCGCGCTTCACGTTAAATCACTTGGTATGTTATTAGTTATTGCAAAAAATTAAACACCTGAAGAAAGCGCGTCTTAAATTTTTTGTTACAAATAGTAATAGACATTTAACCAATTAAATTTAACTTGCACCTTTTTAATACTTTTTCAAAGATACCTAATAAACACATTGTAAGAGGTAGTGCCATGCTGCTTTGCAACCGAATTGGGCCGGCACGACCGGGGTGGTACCTCTCGCTCACGTGATATCGGCGTAAAATGACAGCTATGCTGTCGCGTTTCGTACGATTTGTGAGTTTCCGGTGGCCCACTGAGAGGGTATGGGGAAAAGGAGGGCAACGCATCTGCACACCTCTTGTGCGGATGTTCATGGGCGTCGGTAGTCACCAAATGGCTCCGACTGCTCATTTGCCCCCCTATATTATATATAAAAAAAACTTAGCTAGTAATAAACGAATAGCCCCCAAATTTGTTCACAACCATGGCAAAAAGTATTCGAAAATGGGAGCCGCAACGAATCGAAGTAATATCAAATGAAATTATTACGGAAAATAATTTATAGTTTACAACCCCTGATTTTTATAATTTTTAAAATTTTTGTCTCCATACTACACGAATATAATTTAAAAGTATGAACAGTTGTCATAACTACCATAATTACATTATAATATCATTGTAAAAGTAAAATTTACTTACCATTGGAAGTCATGTTCCGTAGCACCGATAAAAACCACAATTACTTAACTTATAATATTTTTCAAAGCAAATAACTGGTAATGAACGTTTATAGCAGTGCACTTCAAATGTTACTGAAGCTATTTGAAAAGAAAATAGCAATTTTCGATAGAATTTAAGTTCAATGTGCCGAAAACGCGAATTCGCGTCGAAGTAACTTTATTGGAGGTGCCGTGGACGCGATATCGAGTCCAAGTTTCGTTACCGCGTTTAGTACAAGGCATACGGTACAAGTTCATAGTATCGGCTAAGGCAATGAATGGGATAAATGTTGATTGTTTAATACTGGAGGGTTAGCTATTGTATGAATCGTAGGCGGAGTAGTGGGTCAAAAGAAATTTTCAAGTTCGAACGTAGCTACCTTACCCTCCAAACCGAAACACGACAATGGCAAACATGATATTGCGACAGGAATAGGTAAGGCGGTGATAACAAAATACTTTCCGAACTACCTGGGCTGAATGGTACATGGGCTGTTCGTCAAAGGGAGCCCGGGCCAACACGGGGACGTCATTTGACAGAATTCAACGTAAGGCCAATCGAGTTGAAGCGTTTAGGGCTCTTACAGGATACAACGTCGTGTCATGCTACGACGCAAAGCGGCAAAATGAAATTTACAAGCCACAAGGTCCAGCTATTTTACATCAAGTTGTACATTGGTATCTATCTACCTGCCTTATTAGGCATTGAAAATTAAACATATTTGGTTGATAATAGAATAAAATGGACATTGAACCATTGTACAACTTTTGAAATCGCATTATTTACTTAGTCATACTTACCAACTTGCCTTTTCAATTTGAATAGAAGTGTCATTTTCAAACACGATTCCATGTTTGTCCATTTATGATTGGAGTATATAAGAAACAAAAATGGACTAAGATTAAGCCCTGTGGGACACCCATGGTTACTGCAGAACCATCAGACCTTACATACCTAATTAATATTGACCTGAATTCTTCTATTTATTTTCAAGAAATTCAGTTCAAGGGTCTCGTTTCTAATTTCGTAATAATATAACTTCCTGATTGTTATTACATAAACGAATGCCTTTGACAAATCACAGAATACCCTAAGTGCATCTAACAATTCCTATTCCTTCCAGGCTTCATATCACAGCTAGGAGTAACATAGACTATGTTTTAACCCGACTGAGGAATAAGATGCACCTAAAACACTATAAGAAAGTCGCTAGTAACTAGTTTAATATACAATATAAAATCGAAACCCTGCATGCTCCCTTTTTTAACCGATTTCCCAAAATGAGGAGGTTATCAGTTTTGCTGCTTTTTTTTTTAATGTTTGTTACCTCAGATTTTTGTCATTTATAAGCAGATTAAAAAAAATGTATTTTTGGCGAAGTATACTTTCCTTGGCCTTGTCTCATTTTAATTTGGTAAAGATTTGGTGCAAGGTTACAGAGGTATAGATAATAAGAAATTGTTGCACTTTTACTACGTTCATAACAAATATTTGCTACAAGTCATTCGACCCTATAATAAAATGAGTTAGTCAAAACTAAACATAAGGAGGAATTAAGTAATAAAAACAATTATGCATAATATTTTATTCATTATTATCAATATTTCATTATAAGTTTATAATTTTCATACAAACAATTAATTATCATTATCTGAATTCAAATTAATTTTATTTTCGGTTACATTCAATATTTTATTGTTTTATTTAATTGATAAAACCACATACATTGGTATTTCATTTTCTCGGAATTCAAACATTTTATTATAATTTTAATTAATTTAAAACAGTAAGCTTAAGTAAAATAATAATAAAATTATTATTTTATTAAAAAAACATTATTCATATCTTTAAAAATGCCCAAGTTAACAACGTTTGGCTTTACGAATTTAAAAACTTGTAATATACAAACATTTTGTATTCTGACTCCGTCTTTCAACAGCACAATACAAAATTACGAAAATAGAGCCAGATATCCACATTTAACACATTAACCACCATACCTAATTAAAGGCTAGAACAAAGTAATACACTAGCTTCATTTAAATATCAAGAATAGTCCTTAACTGGGGTTACTATGTTGTGTATTGTGGTATAACCAACGACACCTCAAGGATCTGACTAAGGAAATCAATTTGCTCATTCAAATAGAGTTGTGAGCTGACATTTATATATTATATCAATATACATTACATTATAAATTATCAATACGAGAATCATTATATGATACTTTTAAATACATTACATTAAAAAATGAAATTTCATCTATACATATAATAAAATCGTAGGAAAGTCAAAACTGTACATTGAATATTTTTTTAAAAGAATACTTGGGGCGTGATCTACAATCGATATCGAAGCCAAAACTATAGTTTTTAGAATTTTTGTGTTTGTCTGTATGTATGTCCGGGGTAAACTCAAAAAGTACTGGATGGATTTACTTTAAATTTTGCATGAATATTACTTACAGGTCGGGTCAACATATAAGCTACATATTATCATGCTATCACCTACGGGGGAGGAGCTGTGCGGAGTAAACGAAGTCCGCACGGACGAAGTCGTGGGCAACAGCTAGTACATAATAACAGAAAACAATGAAAATATTATAACACATATTTATATTTTCTAAAATTGAGTTTAGATTCTTTTTTCTTTTTATTAAGTAATGTAATGGGTCAAGTAATAGTAATATGCATAAATGATTTGGTTTGTAAACGCATTCAAAGGTAAATTTACCTTTACGAAACTGATCACCGTGAATCGATATATCGGGGCTTGTCTCTATCGTGTTTCCCATTGGAGAGAATAGCTAACGGACCTCATGTGGCCTCGTTCTTAGCACATGGATAACTACCGTACTTACATTTTTTTAAATATATCAAGTTACTATGTAAAAATCAGAGGGTAACTTACCATCATAAGAGATCTCTTACCATCAGTCTGCTACCAATGCTGCAAATTTACAAAAAATGAGATTCCTAAAGGTTAATATTCGACGAAACCGCCCCAATACTCGATAATCCTCTACAGTCGGGTATTAGGTTTTTCCCTGACTGCATGGGAAATGTACGAAAAATATGTCGCGAACATGAAAAAAGCGCGGTTAGACGAGTGGCGTGGCATTAACGCTAGTTAATAGATGGATTAGACATAAGCGTTCGATTGTGCTTGTCAAATCCATTCATTATCCTTCTACAATCATTTATGCCACTTGTTTCGGCCCTCTGGAGCCACGTAACAAAACGTCAATGGAGTCGAAGCGTTTAGGACTCTTACTCGTTTTTTGACGCATTAAGACGCGTCGTACCACGACAAGACGTTGTATCGTGTTTATGAGTGTAAGAGCCCTAAGCGATTCAATTCTATTAAGGTTTTATTACGTGAATTTGGGCTGTTAAAAATACTGTTTCGCTGCTTTACATGTATGCTTTATTTATGTGAGTGTTAAATGTATTATGTAACGTCTTTTGCTTGTTGCTTCTTGTCATGTATCTTGAAAAAGTACCAATATTTTTATAGCAGGTAGGTACAACATAATAATATCTAAAATATTTTAAAAATGTATACAGACAAAAACACGTACGGTACGCACGTGCAACATAATAATATCTAAAATATTTTAAAAATGTATACAGACAAAAAAACACGGGCTGACACGTGTTGCGGCGGCTCATATCTGTTTGTAAACAATGAACTTCGATATCGATGCACGGGTGTCCACACAAAAAAAATTCATTGGATAAATAGGTCAACCGTGACCGTGGTCCCACGAACAAACAGCTTTATTTTGATGAGATAACCATCTTTTATATCTTTGAAAAATCTCGAATCGGGTAACTAATAAAGTTGTGGCGCTTTGAAACATTTTGATTCGGCGAAGGAAAAATATTTATTAATGACAATAATTATTTTTCGACTGTAATCGCTTGATTAATTATGAAAAACACGATGAAACGTTTGTCCTACATATATTCAATGAATTTTCTGAATAGTCCTCCACTTTAAAGTTTCGAAATTATGAGATTGTTAAATTGATATTAATCAATTTAAAAACAATCGAATTTTCTCAAAACAGCTTGTTAATTATTATTGTATTTCAAGGGCAACATTTTCCTACACGTAAAGTGGATTTTTTTTTAGTCCGACGCTCTTCTTTTTTATCTATCCTTATTAGTTACCCGACCAACCCGAGAAAAGATGGCTGTCCCGTCAAAACGAAGCTGTTCACAAAAATTCAGCTCGTTATTGGAACGAAGTTCCTTATCGCGCGTTGTGAAAGGAGGCTAGACGGAAAAAATTCTTACGAAAAGTTGTCACGACACTTTTTGCTATAGTAAGGTATTGTAAGCTGTGCGGCGTGCGGATGTTTCTCTGTCTGTCTGTCTCTCTCTCTCTTATAGAAAGCAAGCCAGATATTTTCACTTCTATTTCGCATTGAACAGTGTGGTGTCGCGTCGATTATTTTTGTTGAGTGTATACAGATTTTTTGGAAATAATAATAAAAGGAACTTCGTTCCATCCGGGTGTCCCTTAACAACCTCTCAAGTTTTTTTTTTTCAAAAAAAGTTTGTGGGACCACAATCTAGTACCTATTATTTTACATATTCGGTATCAGAGTGACACAACTGCAAAAAATATGAAACTGACCTAATCACACCAAAATTATACCCATAATAATCTACGTTGAGAATAAAAATGTTACATATGTAAATTAATAAAATGCCCGCTAGAAAGCGAAAATACGTTATTGAAATATTACGTTTTGGCGCGCAAATAATGGGCGACAACGGCCACAATCTAGCGTAGTGTAAAATTTAATAATTTACACTTATGTCACTGTCGCTCCATATGAGCGATATATAAACATTCATACATGTTTTTGTGGTTTTAGTAAACACACATTACATTACAACACACAATTCGTAAAAGTTCATAAATACTAAAGATTTATCGTATTACTTAGCATAAGTTTTTTTATAAACTTGATATATTTATTATTGAGTAAAACATTATTCCGTTTTATGTGGATAATCAATTCTTTCTGGCTACCTTAATTTGACGTGGAGAATGTAGATACATATGATTGTAAGCATTTCGAGCAAACAATATTTTCTTTTGCCCAGGACGTTATCATATTCACATTCAATTTAATCTATTTATATAAATAAATAAGGAACTAGGACAGTAGTCGGTACATTTCAACTGAGATGTTTTGCATGAAAACTCCGTTTTGTATGTAATTTCTTTTCTTTTGCAGTCTTATATTCTCGGTGGCAGGGACTATTTCTTAAATCTAAAATTGTGTTGACTTTTTCTACTATTCTTCTTGCAGTATCATTTTCGCATTCAAAATCGTGTGTTTTGTAAACGACATTAGGATGAAAAAAATTAACATTACCTGCAAAAATATATTAGTTTTATTAAAGATATAATCAAGCCTTTTTACTTACTATTTACTAACTGAACGCAATTTTTTTCTTGAATAAAAATTTTACAAATCGCACATAAACAAAACATTTTTAACCAAGCCTGTATTGGAGGAAGCTCTCAATTTGGTTGTTTTTTTTTTTAATATTGGAAATTACTGTTTTTATTGGGGAGTGATATGCAAATATAAGATTACCTATTTTTTCGGGCATTATTTTCCGGGCAGGCAGGTATGAACAGACATATTTATACTAGTTATTTTCACCCGTTTGTTTAATACAAGTTTTTTATATAAAAATAAGTGCTATTTCATTGTAAACATGATGATTTAGAGTTGTCAGCAAAAAACATATTTGTATTGATGATAAGGTTTTGAAAGTGAAATTTTGTAACTGATAGATACAACAGAGCATTCGAGAGAAAAAGATAGAGGATTCGAGGTAAATATCCCGTGTGATAGAAGAGGACGCCGCAATGCAGCTGTTTGCAGCAGAACCATTGATATAAAAAACCGAAGATACACAATCAGTATCTCAAAAACGTTCTCCAAAAATGAGCGCACAATTTTGAATTGTGCGTTCACTTCACATAGAATCGCGTCGGTCGCGACACTGTCAATTTTATTACTTTTTGTACACTGCTTTGTAAAAACAACTATAATTCTTGCGTTGAAGGTTGGATATGCAAAGACATATGTTTTTGCCATATCTGTAACTACTTAAATAAAATTAGGGACACTTTTAGTGTCAGTTTTGTTAGGAACTGTGCATCTTGGGTTTTTTATATCAATGAGCAGAACGCATCTATAAAGATATGAAAGGTTAAAAATCGTAACTATAATACCTGAATTATTTCTATCTGTGTATGCAGGGTCGTGATTCGGTGAATACACTATTCTGAATGTGGTTTTGTTGCTCCTTTCTTCTAATATTTGACACCAAGCAATCGAGTTCATGCTGTGTGATAAGTACTTGGGCCTAGACTGAAAAAAGGAAAATATTTTGATTATAGTATCATTTTAGATATTTATAAGGCACAGAAGATTAGCAACTATTAGTAAAAAAGTAAAATGTTATTCCTATTTTGTTTTATTAATTTAGTTTTACAAATACTTTTTTTGTTTCTTATTTGTAAGTAAATTGAAAATAATAATTATTTTTTAGAAAGATATAGAAAAACCATACTTGGTCTGGGCCCCTTTAGAAGAATAGACCATCTGCCATTCTACCAGGCAGATGGTAAGAGTTGATAATATGTGTCACTACCATCGTGACTACTAGGTGGTAGAGTGCTGCAACGTCTCACCCGTGTTTTGGTACCACCGCTTTACCAATTCCTGCCACAATTGCAACGGTGCTTGTCATTGTCATGTTTCAGTTTGGAGGGTAAGGCAGCCGGTAAACTTGTCCATGTGACACTATTGCGGCAGGAATAGGTAAAGCGGTGGTACCAGACCCAGGCAGGACAATGCAGAACTCTATCATCTAGTAGCCACGATGGTAGTGACTCGCATAGCCAAAATGTTTCCTTTTAAGACCTTCCTGGCAGAACAGTAGTTGGCCTATTCTTCAAAAGAGCCCAGACCAACACAATTTGTTTCCTGAGTCTGTGTTCCCCGACGAGTTCAACCTGGGGATCTACAAGAGAAGAGTGAATAGATACCTTCCACGGAAGCGCATTCCATCTTAGGCCGCATCTTAGCTTGCCATCAGGCGAGTTTATGGTCAAGCGCTTCCCTATCAATATTAAAAAGAAAAACAAGTAATTTCATCACCATTAAATTAGTAAATATTGAAAAATTTTAAAAATACCCAAAAAGCATGTTTGTTGGTAACAAGTGGAACAACTTCTATGCTATCCAAATCGATTCCAAGTTGAACTGGCGTACTTGTTCTCATCTTATGCAGCAACTGTACTCTGTATATTTTGTCTTGAGGTGCATCGGTCACAGCAGGGCCCAGCTGGAATCCAGATTCTTTGTTACCTATGATCATTATAAACTGATGTTTAATCTTTGATATTATAAATATGAAAGTTTGGATGTTATGAAGAATGGATGGATGTTTGTTACTCAATCATGCAAAAAACGACTGAACCAATTTAGATGAAATTTAGTACATATGTAGATGATGACCTGGAATAGCACATATTTTATATACATACATAATATACATTTTATCCCGGAAATATTAAACGTTCCCATGGGATTTGCCAAAACTTTCATAATGCAGCAAGCTGTATAGTGCAGCTTGTATTAAATATCCAACATTAGAAAAATAACTTAAAGAAAAAGTAAGGTAATTAAATTTCAAATGTTATGAGGCTGATCCTGTTGCTGGTGTCATCTGTTTACTTATATTTCCAGACTTTTAGTGAGATCAATTGCTTATTCTACTTTTTATGTGTCACAAGCATTTTGGAAAGCACACATTTCGCAGGCCACAGAAAATTGTTAGTTAAATTACCTTAATTTTTTCTTCAATATTTAAAACATTTTAACATACTTTCTCAAAGGAAGGAAAACATACAATAAAATCTATACATATGACAATTTATTATCATTATTATTTCAGATTATTATATCACTGTTGGATTAAATTGGGCCTACATGTACACTTAGTCTTCCTCTTCTCAGTTAATAAGTGGAGGGCTTTTTTATGGTAAGAGGCAAACAATGTTTATAGACATTAAAGACGTTAAGGATATGTTGTTCATGACCATCAAACCAACACATATATATATTTACCAGCTACTTTGCTCTAATAGCAAGAACACAAAAAGGACACTGCTGTTATGGCAGCAGGAATAGGCAAAATGGTGACACCAACTAGGGCAAGACATTTGAAAACTCCACCACCTAGTAGCCATGATGATACTGTATGTACATATATATTCATAATTAACTGACACCAAAGCAGGTAGTCTATTCTCAGCAATGGTCTTGAGTCTACACGGGGATGTGATGAATGTATAAGGTTTATAGTAGTTCCAAGGTTCCAAATAGCCTTGATTTGTGGGTCTATCTTCTTGCAGAAGTCTAATTTATCTACTTTTAATTTTGAAAAAAAACCTTGAACCACCTGGATGAAGTCATGGGACACAGCTAAAATCCTATAAAATACAAAACTGTTGATTGACAGTCACATTCATATATAAGTTTTTTATCATTAGTGTTTTTTCGTAATAATTATTCAACGTAATTTTTAAGCATGCTGTATATTCCATTTTACCAATAATCTAGTACTGAACCGGATCAGTCAATGATATCACACAGCATGCAACATTGCTGTATTTGAGTATGATATCACATGGCATGCGACATTGCTGCATTTGAGTTCAGTGAATTTAATGCAGTTGTGCAAATTTTATATGGCATGGCAATTATTTAATATATTTAAAAAAATATTTTTAATAAAAGTGACAATATTTAATTATTATGAAGTATTTAAATGGGCTAGAGAAGTCATTGAATACAGTGTCAACTCCACTTTAACACTATGAAAGGGCTATTCCCCTTTTTATTTAGAGACAATAAACTACTTAGTTAAGAGCATAGATCTTAAATAACACAATGTTAAAAAAATGGCCGTACCTTCATTAATTATATCTTTTATAATTTCTGATGTATCACTCCCTCCAATGTTTTGTTTAGATGCATTAAAATTACTATGGCCAGAAACTGATGCCTTCGGGAAACCCTGGAATGTGGTGCCCATTTCAATATCCGGTATAGGCCTTGGTTCCACTGAGACTTTGTTTTTTACGTTAATGAGACCTAAACATGTAAACCCAAATTTGGAACATGGTTCGTTGTTATCAAGGCAGGGAAATGCCCAATCTACTTCTCCATCATCTTCTGCTAAACAAAGACCGTAACTGTTGACTGATCCTAGTGAAATTTCTGGATGCTCTATGCTGAAACATTTTTGTATTTCTGGTGATAGCAATTACTTTACTATAAAATTAATTTTATACAGTAAAGCTGTACCCTTTGTTAAGTAATATTTCCATATTATAATCATTATTAAAATCACAACATATTTACATGTAATTTTTCTAATATTCCTTAAAACTAAGCTGTTCTCAAAAATGTCGACCAGACAGACAGACAAATAATCAAAATATCAGCAGCAGCAAGCTGTGGTTAGTATGCTATTTGTTGCAACTGCTTTAGATCCAACTGTTTATATACCCTAAATACTTAAAAAACCTAGTCAATTTCAATAGAATCCGACAGTCTAGCAAAAAAAATTTATGACAATTATTCCATAATCCTTTACATAATGTGAATATAATTCATGATTATCATCATATTTTAATTAATTGTCTATTATTTTAACAATGATTTTGACAGCAAATAAAGCTGGGCATGGTAAGAAATCTTAAACTACTGAAATACTCAAATTCATTTTAATTAGTACTGTCCTACTTCTTTTCATTTACTCACACCAACAGGTTTCATGTTTTAATGCATCATCAAGGGTACAAAACACCACTAAGAGAAAGAGTTGGGCATTGACGATAGACACTATAGATGTTAATGTTGCTTTGCTAACTGTTTGGAGGGATTGGGTTGCCATATGCCTAAGTTTACCGGCTACCTAACCCTCCAAACTGGAACAAATCAGTGACAAGCATTGATGCTATTGCAGCATGAATAGGTAAGGCAGTGGTAACCAACACAAAGTCCATATCTAAATCAAACACGTTACGTGCGTGCGCTTCCGAAGGACAACTGGCGGCTAGATAAATAGGTCAAGTTCAAATTGCAAAGATGAGAAAGCCACATGCCGCCCCCGCCCCCACCCCTTTCTCTGTGACTCGCTCAGGTTTGTTTACCTTTTCTTTGCAATGCACGTAGAGTTAAGAACGTTCAAGCGAAAAATTTAATACATATTAATTTTTGTATGAAAGTAAATTCCAACAAATTATCAAAAGTCGTGGAACAAATGTTGTTGCATATGATGTTAGCTACCTAGTCCTGCGAGGTTGCTGCTGTTTTAGAAATAACCATATACATACACACACACACACACATATATATATATATATATATATATATATATATATATATATATATATATATATATATTTACCTTTTTTACCAATAACTCTAGTGTGTAAAAAACCCTGTCCAATCATCAATGGCAATATTTGGTACTTAGTTTAGCAAAGTAATTATATTATGGATATTGATAAATAAATTTTCAAAATATTTGCTTGATTCAAGTTTAGTACTAAAATAAGGCACTTTAAAATATGATATTTTTTTGTTTTAATGAATTATATTGTTTGTTTTTTTAATAAATAATGATATTTTGTGGATAATGTTTTGAATTGGACAGGGTTTTTATTACATACCATATAATATTAATAGCAATCCAAGTAATTTGTGTGACGGGTATATCCTACTAATATTATAAATGCGAAAGTTTGTGAGTATGTATGTATGGATGTTTGTTATTCTTTCATGCAAATACTACTGAACCGATTACGATGAAATTTGGTATGTAGATAGCTGAAGACCCAGAATAACACATAGGCTATTTTTTATCCTGGAAAAGTTAGGTGATCCCGCGGGATTCACTAAAAACTTGTATAATGCAGCAGACTGCACGCTGCAGCTAGTTTCAATATAAATGGCATCTCAATTTACCTGTATTTGTAGCATGTGAAACCAATTAAATCTTTTATTTTGGCACTAGCAATGACACAAACAACCACAGGATAATTCTGATGATTTTCTGGAAGCATTGTCATGAATATCTTAAAGGATTTAGTTGGTAATCCTAACTGTGCAGTACCATCAAACTTAGCGAATTCTAAATATTGACGATGAGGTAAATCTGGACATTTTTCCATGAGTTCTGTAAGTAATGACTTTTTCTTTTCTGGTATTTTTATTTCTTTTTTTGGAAATGCTTCTGCTAGCTGCTCTGGAGTTAGTGGTACTGGATCCTCCCATTTTATAACCTTAATTTTTGCTGCTTTTTTCATTGCAAGTTCTTTTTTGTCAAGCCATTGTGCTGTGTTGGATCTCTGCCTGAAATATATTACTGTACTGAATATATTTAATACAAACAAGTTTTTTTATTATAATGTCTTTTGTCCGCACATTGCATAAGTAAAATGCAGAAACATGTATGTTTTTTTATAGATCATTAGATAGCACCCAAGCAGATGGCTCTCCTGGCTGGCAATAATGTACTCATCCGTACTGGAAGCTTACAAATTTGCAACTCATGTTGAAGTTACATATCTAGTGATATTCAGTTCACTCTATAAAACGATTCATTTTGTTTATTTCAAAAAGCAAACATGCAGATGGCACTCTTGATGGAAAAAGATAATCATTGCCTATAATGCCAAAGATATCAATTGCGTGGTAGGCTGTAATGCCATATGCATTAATTTACCAGCTGGAGGCTATCTTACCCTCCTATTAATAATGTAAGTACATTTTAGTATTATTTTTATTATCACTAATGTGCATTTAGTTTGGTTTATAAAATGTAAATCTGTAATTGGCTGTAAAATATAATATTCATGGATAGCTATCCATGTAATTTAAGCGCTGTGGATTTTGTTAATCTATACATATAATAAAATCGTAGGAAAGTCAAAACTGTACATTGAATATTTTTTTTAAAAAATATTTGGGGCGTGATCTATAATCGATATTGAATAAAATGTAGTTTTTAGAATTTTTGTCTGTTTGTCAGTATGTATGTCCGGGGTAAACTCAAAAAGTACTGCATGGATTTACTTCAAATTTTGCATGAATATTACTAACAGGTCGGGTCAACATATAGGCTACATATTATCACGGTATCACCTACGGGGGAGGAACAGTGCGGAGTAAATGAAGTCCGCGCGGACGAAGTCGCACTCATCAGCTAGTAAATAATAAAAAGAAACAACAGCAACAGGCAGACAGCATTGTGGCAGAAATAGGTAACGCAGTAGTACCTAACTCGGCCAAGATCTTGTACATCTCTAACACCTAGCTAGTAGTGACAATGTTGGTATTAGCTAATGCCTTCTTTTAACTTTTACTCAACATTAGTCATATATAAAAAATATGTTTTATGTACAGGTACCAACTGACATGCAGTTTGTATGGGTAGTCTTATGCCTACCTGTGTCCTCCAAAATCTTCATATCGAATGCAGCTTCCGTACATCATGTCGTCTTCATCACTATCTTCCATATTCGGGTAAGGGTCGAATTGAGTTACTATTTCTTTTTCATCTTCTTCATCTGTGCCAGATTCTTTGCTTGTACTGGGCCTAGTCAAAATATTTTCTTTAATTTGCTTTTTCTCTTCAATTGCCTTATTTTGAAATATTTTTGAAAAATCTTCCCCAGCCATAACTATTTCACACAAACTAGTATCGTCGGTAGCTATAAATGCACTTCTAACAGTTTTCAATAACCACGCTTTGTTATCGTAAGTTGCCATTATGTTAGTTAGATATTTTTATTTTATTTTATTTTATTTTTATTATAAATATTTTACGGGTTTGAGTTTGATATGTTTATTTATTTATCCCATAGAAATATGATATTTAGAGGTCAATGATTTATCCACAGAACAACATGAATAACCACAGATAACTAACGGCCATTTAGCGCGTAATATTACTCGGGTGCAAGGAACTTATATACGATAACTGGAATTGCTACGGAGCAATATTTGAAAAAAAAAAGTATCTTCACGCCCGTATCCCCGAAAGGGTAGGCAGAGGTACAACAAGTGCACCCACGATTAGCCGAAGATACTTGGTCCCACAATGTGATAGGTGGCCAACCTATCGCCAACCGGGCACTTTCCAATCCCGGGCAATGTTGTTTTTATCGGAAAACTGAAAAAAACACATTTTATAATTGCCCGACCCAGGAATCGAACCCGGGACCTCATGCGGTCAACTCCGACACCGGACTACTAGTCTTGGGTAGTTCGCGAGCGACCTAGGTGGGAAGAGCGCTCCTTTAGGTGAACTATGCGAACTAGTTCATTGAAAATCCCGCTCTTAGTTCTTTTTATATTTCTGTTAGCGTCCATTTTACTAGACAGTGGCACTATGTGACCAACCGAGTTATTTACTTTTACTGTGCGCGCCTTGATATTTCGATTATCGGTATAGATACTAAACAACTTCAAATCCCCATGGTTGAAATTTTATCAAATCATATGAAATCATAACAATCGTCAACTGAAGTATTGCTGGCTAATTATCAAACAGAATACTGTTACGAATAATCTAGAAGCGTGTAGAGTAGGAGTGCGCGCGCTAACTATCTAGAAATAAAGGAAAGAGATAGCTACTCCTATTGTCAAACAGATAGTTCACCTGGGCTATGCCATAATGGACTTTGTGGGATATGGCATAAGGTTAAAAGTAGCGTGTGCTAGGATTTATGACTCATAACATGTTTACGATAAGAAGTGATTCATTGTTTCCCGATAAATTTAGATTTTTCTGGACTTTACCCTGCCTATAAATAGAGAGCTGTTGACAAACACAGGGCAGTTTTTATCAAGCGATCGAGAGTGATACATCAAGTGACCAGTCCGAAGCGAGAAGTATTTTACTGTGTAGTGTTCTAAGTTCAGTGATAGTACAGCGAGTGACTAGGGTGTAAAGTGTATTTTAGTATTACGTTGTGTTGTGTAAATACACGAATTTAATATAAGTGGTGTTTTCCTACAATCACGAACCCGAGTACGTAACAATACTAATACCATTTATGTCTCATTTTACGGTAAGTTTAATTAAAATTAAAAAAATTCTCTTCTATTCCCATTTATTGTTACAAATAATTGATTATTATTATTATTATATATCACGTTAATTATGACTAATTATTAATATAAATCATTTTATTTTTTCGTTTTTATTTCGATAAAAGATTTTATGTGCCATAACAAAAAGTCAACTTTAATTCTAAAAATTCATACTTTTTAAGTATTCTAATATAATTACACATTATACTAGGAACTAGCCTAGCTGTTGACTAATCATTAATATAAATTCTTTTATTTTTCATTATTTAAATAAAAAATCTCATATTACATAAATGGACGTGTAAAATTTTCGTGTAATACTTTGTATTTTTTAAATAACAATAAAAAAAACTTACAACAATCATAAACATATATTTTTCTTTATTTATTGTTCTTAATAAATTATTTCAAAAAAAGAACTAATGAACTAATAGAACGAACTAGTTCATCCTTGGATTTTGAACTAAATTGAGCGCTCTCTGTAGTGACCGGTTAGGCCCAAGCCTACGGACTACTAGGCCACAGAGGCGACTAAATAAAAATGTACTTTATTTCGTTCCTAATAAAGTTGACATTTGTTTCTTACATTACAGAGGGGAATAAAGTTCTGAGCAAGACAACGACATGAGTGGATGTTGTCCCTTTCTTGCAATTGCCAGTGTAAATAAAACTTTCGGATGGTAGATTTTTATATATTCGGTAATCGTTAAATCCCTTTTATTCATACACGTCGATAGATACTTTAGCATAAAATGTATTGTAATTAACATTGTGAGTTCTAAAATGTGCTTATTTTAATTATTACGTAATTACTTATGCAATGCAAAAACTGTTTCTCAAATTAGTAGAATTACTTCGTAATAATTTGCAAACTACGCATGGCCACACTTATATATGGCGATTGGCGCTTTATTTAGTAGAAAGAGACACACTCCACTCATGTCGTGGTACTCTTCGGAACGATTTTGAAGCGCGTGTAAGCATTACGGGTAGAATGTAACTTCCTTGCTCGGGTGATATTACTTCAAGATGTGATGCCATATTACGCATTACGCGATGAAAACTAACATCACACCATCACCCGCGCTTTTACTATCGTTGTGAGGAGTGATGAAGTGATGTTTGATGTTAAATAATGTTCGTTTCTGAAACGTAATTTCGCATTCTGCCTACTCGAATCGATTTCGCACGTCGCGTGGTAAAGTGAGACAGACGGACGTTGTTCCACAAGTTAGATAGAGATACGAGATAAGGCGAAGACAAGAAAAGTTCGTGACGAATTTTAAGCCGTAAGTTTTTATGAGGTTTATTTTTATTTAGCCGGGTTTTTGAATTAGTTATGTAAACTTATATAATCCATCTTTATTCGGTGTAACTTAATATATTGAGCTTAAGTATGAAGGAAAATCAACTTTATTGACATAACCATTATGCGGTAATCAGTGATACATTATTTATTAATTGTCAAAAAAAAATCAGTAGGTAGGGTCAAACTAAAATACGGTAACACTTTCTCATATCTAAAAAAAATTTCTTTCAAATACACCTTGTGCTAGGAAGTTCATGTCAAGGTTTTCAACTTTCAAGTAATAATATGATCTAAATAAACTTTTTCTAACTATAAACTAAAAGTATTACGGCAGTGCAACAAGTAATAAGTATATTACGTATCATTCAAGTAATAGTACAGTTGAAGTACAAACGTTATCAGATCTTTCGAATGCGTAGCGTAATGTTTCGAATAATGCGTTATCGAGTAATATCACCTACCTGAAAAAGTAATGTTGCATCACATTACTTCATAAGGTGCGTTTTCCGCATGCTACTCTGCGTACCTATTTCGAGTTGTAAGTTGTAAGCCATAGATAATAGATTCAAAATAGATTATACATTTGTAGCAGTTTTGTCAGTGGCAAATAGTTAAATACTCTGAATAAGGAAATCTACGGAACAGCCATATGTGCGAAAAAACGTGCATACCTACGCAACAAAACATGGCGGATTACATACTCCGTGTGGTACTCCATCAGGAGAATATCATTGTTCTATGCTTTTGTATTTTACCATACACAGTATACACTTATCTATAAAACTATCCTTAAAGCTTATTGATTTCGTAATGAAGTCCACTTTGACATTATCTTAGTTAAAATGGGTTTTTAGGGTTCCATACTAAAATTGTCAAATGGGACCCTGTTACTAAAACTCAGTTTCAGTAGCAGTAGATAATTGTGAGGATACTATCGTACTACTACAATTACTACTGAATTATATTAAAATTATAAACGATTATATTTTAACCTGTTTAGTAGTGTCCACGGAGTATATTTATGGTTTACATAAGTACATAGCCACGATAAATGGTGGCTTGGCACACTCGTGACATCACGTAAAATGTTGTCAATAAAGCAAAACTATTGCGTATAGAACTGGCCAGTTTTCACTGCATATGTCAGACAAAGACGCCATTATGTTTATTATTTTGTCTTCTAAACTATTACATAATATGTAAGTATCTATGTATATGACATTGAAACATATCCATTAGTTTCCTTAATCAGAGGTTAAATAACACGAGACAGCTCAAAAAGTAACATTTTCGCGAGAAAAGTAACATTTCTTTATTGTATGTGGAAAATGTCGCTAATACTATAATATGACATTTTATTACTTATACAAAAACTAAAAAGTTATCGTTTTGAAAAAATCGTAAGAATTTTTTGATCAAATAATTGACTGGTAATCCATATTATATCTAAATAAAGATAACTAATTAGTTTATAAAAAAACCTCATCTTAGATCTCATCAATTTTAGTGTCTGGATTTTTTTAAATATTTTTCATAAGTCCTAAAAGTAACATTTTGCGTCGGTTAACATGAAAGTAGTATGAGAGGTTCAAAAGTAACGGAACATATTACAAAAGTAACATTCTGGCAACGTTGATTGGTAGATAGTTTGTAGAATGTACATTACCACTGGACAGGCTTTTCCGTACAACTGACCGCAATTTTTTTGTGTCGATTTGAAACGCTACCACCTTGACTTACAAGGTTCAGAATTTTGATTAACTAATTAGATTTTTAAGATTAAAAGTTGTCCTGATCACACCAAGTGCTTTGTAATCTGTGTCTGTAATTGTCAAGAATGTCAAGCTCCGTTAGGACTATATTGTTCTGTGGTAAGGAGTATATTGTTCTATTGACTATTCTCCGTTAGGAGTATATTGTTCTCTGGTTCTATGTATGGTTCTCTGATGTCAAGTGACTGTCAAGTGTCAATCATTCAAATTTCAAAATTCAAAGACCTTTCGCTAGAGGTCAATGTGAAAACCACATGAAAACAAACAGTTCCAGGGTTCCCAACTTAGGGGTTTTCCCCCCAAATTTAGGGGGAAAAAAAGTGGGATGGGATTTTTTTAGGGGTGTTATATTTTTAGGGGTATTTTTAGGGATTTTTTTAACTTCAAATATTTATTGATGATTACAATTACAATAATTACAAAATGATTTGTTACTTGAAGTTTTAAATAATTTATGAATAAAAAATATAAAAAAATGTTGCTGAATAAAATTATTTATTGATTGTTTTGAATTTATTGTTTGTTTAATGATATTTTAGTATTTATCAATTATTTTTAATGTATTATTTATGTAAAAATATTTAATTATTTATTTTATAAATAGTGAAATTTTTTAGGGGGAATTTCTAGTAATTGTAGGGATTTTGGGGGTTTTTGATTGGGGCTATAGGGAGATAAATTTTTGAGAGTTGGGAACACTGAACAGTTCAGTGTAATTGTAATTACAATTTAATCTTTGCAAATCTCTTTGGAAAGCTTTTAAACAGAACGCAGTAATAAATAAATTGCTCAGAAGTAGTCAATCAGATCGTTTTAAGTTTATTCTAGTTTCATATTATGTATAAGCGTTTAACTTTAATCAAAATATATTAAAAACTCCGAATATCGTAAAAAACCCGAGGTAAATAAATCTAATACTAATTGGATGTATTGTTAAATAAAACATTTAAATTATTATCTGAAAAAGTACCTATGTGAATGTGACTTTAATAAGGGGATTGCATTAGAGTGGCTGTACACATTGGGCCAAGGTGTTGGGCCAACGTAGTGAATTATAAATGTTTCTGTTTATACATTGGTGTATTGACCATTCTGCATTGCCTCTTTAATAAAGATGGACGTAGAATCTCTTACAGCCGTAAGAGTTGTCATTAAATATTCCTTTTTCTTTTTTAGTTCAATAACAGGAATACTTAACTTTTTTTTTATATCATAAGATAGCAAACAAACAGATGGGTCTCCTGATGGAAAGAATAAACCATCTCCTATAGACACCAAAGATGTTAATGGTGCATTGCTATCTTGTGGCGAGGTTTAATGCCACATGTATAAGTTTACCGGCTACCTTAACCTCCAAACCGGAACACGACAGTGACTAGCACTGACGCTATTGCAGCAGCAATCTGCTATATGTTTCTAAACGTCATTAACCTGAAATAAAAGTATTAAAACATGGTATTTTTTGATAACCTAACCTAATACCTAATGTCATCTGAAACAGTGCACTGCTCTGAACCTCCTCTTTCACCAATGAGGCAAAACAATGCGAAACGAGACAAGACGAGAAAGGTTTAAAGAATGACTAGTATTGACTTGAATTCAATACGAACAACATGTATTCGGAATTAGGATAGATTCCATATAATGATTCCATATAAGATACTGAAAATAATAATTACTTTATACTTTAAAATCAGTTCAAATCTTGTAAATATGTATCGATAAGTAATTATTATTTTCAATATGTTACAGAATTTCTCGATAAAGATGATCATATTTAATAATTGTGGTGTAATAATGAGAAAGTTTTAATTCATAAAGGACATTCATCATCATCAGTCATTCATTCATTGGTTCATTTTGATACATTTCTATGAATTGTAAAACCTCAGTGTTTGTTTACGCCATCGTAACTCGGGAACAACAATTTAACTCACGCTCAACACAACCGTCTTTACTGGCGTATGACAATAAACTGAATAAGAGGCCAACGTGTGAACACCGTTTGTGGAGCGCGCCAAGATCCTTTGATGTGTGCACGAAAAACCGACAACATGCGCTTGGCCGGCCAATGTTGGCGCCAACTGCCAACATAGCGCCAAGTAGGCTTCTATACGTTGGGCCAATATGTTGGCCCAATACTTGGCCCAATGTGTGCAGCCGTTTTTAGAAACGGGTCTCACGAATTTGGGGTTGAGGGATAGGAGTCGGAGTCTACTCCCCCTCCCTATGGAAATCCTTATAAAAAAATTGTATAGCCCAAAACTAATTTAACCTAACCTCAAAATGTCTCATTATTTTTTTTTAATTGTTGACTGAAATTGTTTAAACTAGATTTGAACCTAGTCCTCCTCACAGTCACTCCGCATAAACCAATTTTGTGATATTGTTTACCATTCTTTTTCCACCGACTTCCAAAAGTGGTTTATCAATTTGGCTGTGTTTTAAAAAAATGTGTTTATTACCACAAAACTGTCATTAATGACGATTTTTTTTATTTGAGAAAGTGTAGCTGTAGTCACCATTTTAATTTTGTGAAGATATGATGAAGATTTCTTGAGATATAGAAATAAGAAATCAGTTGCTGCAGTTTTAATATTGTGTTAAAAAACTATTATTTTTATACAACTTGTAACTGGATGAGACTATCTATTTCATACTGCCAAATGAAAAATTGTATTCTTTGATGCAACTTTGTTTATGGCGACTATGCTAATCAATATACAAAACAGTTGCAAAAAGTTGTTTTATGTTGTTGGGGATGCCAGGGTAATGTGAGAATAGTGATATCTGTGTAAACAGTCTCACAAGGAATCAACAAATTATGTTTATTGGTCAGTTGTGTAGTTGGTATATTTTTGCTACCTTTTAATCAATTTATAAAACTTTTTAAAATTAAATTTAAAAAAATAAGAGTTTGCAGAAAGTTGAAACTTAAACTACTTTAATTTCTACTTTGCGATAATCGTTTCTTGATAATAAAGATGTTAAGGATAAGTACAACTGGGAAGCAATGAAACATGCATACCATCTATCTTACCTTTGAGTATAAATCATAACAGTTATAAGCAACAATGCTATTAACATATAAAGTAGTCGCAATGAAAGCAATTGAGTGTTCATCTTTCATATGCTGTCTAGCAAATACTGTTGTCACAAACCAACAGGCAGCAAGGCGATTCGTCTTTGCGAATTATGATTTTTAATACCTGCCAGTCTGTTCTTAGCACACTACCGCTAAAATGATAGGTATAGCTTTTATGTTAAAATTGATGTTTATCAGTTCCTGGTTTTTTATAATTTAAGGGCAGAAAAACAGCAATAACCAACTTCCAATCTCCTGTATATGTAGAATCCTGGATGAGATTTTCACTACATTTATATGGGATCAAATGGGAAGTATGTCGTCTCAAATAAAAAAAAGAATTTGTTAATCAATTACCAAAGTCTGGGGCAGCAAACAAATAAATTTAAACTGAGAAACTCTTCCTTTTTGAGAATATCATTGAAACAACCATTAAATTATAACACTTTTATTTTAAAATTTACATAAAAGACACACTAATTAGAAAGTGATTTGTTATACAATGCTATAGTTTCCCATAGCTAACATACTGCGTCTCAAATCTTGGACACAGTCGTAATAAGATCTGTATGGTGGTGCCAGTGTGTTGTCATATAATTTCAACATTTCAGTGAGCTTCCTCACAGCCTCTCCATATTTTCCCTCCTCCATTGCTGCTCTTCCAAGCTTGTACATCATTTCCGTATCCTATGTAAAAATAAGTTATAGGTATATAGAAAAATTGTATATGATGAAATTTCATTATTGAATAAAATTTGTTGTTGCTAGTTCTTGATGCATGGGTAATGATAACCTTGAAAATGTTTTCAAATGTTTGTTTTTTGTATAATTGTTTTAGTGCTTAAGGTATGTTTGTATCAAACTATTTAAACACTTTTAAGTAAATTTAACCATGGTTATTATTTAAAAAGTAATTTAATAGTTTGATGCAAGTGGACCTAAGTTAGAATTCTGATGTCGGGCTTTTATTGATTTGTACTATTAACTTTTTTTTTCAGAAACTTCTATGAGCCCTTGGGTTTGTTTCTACACATAAGAATAATATGGCTGATGATGAAGAAGGTAAACATATTCATTATTCATGTTATTAAAAAGTACCTTCACGTCCGTATCACCGTAGGCAGAGATGATCACCGTATCACCGTATCACCGTAGATGCCGTAGGCAGAGGTACAACAATGGCACCCACTATTAGCCGAAGATACTTGGTCCCACAAATGTGATAGGTGGCAAGCCTATCGCCAACCGGGCACTTTCAAATCCCGGGCAACTTTGTGTTTATCAGAAAACTAAAACCTAAAAAACAAATTTTTTTTAAGTGCCCGACCCGGGAATCGAACCCGGGACCTCATGTCGTCGACGCCAACGTTGGACCACTAGACCACAGAGGCGATTTATTTCATATATTCATATTATTAATTTCGTATAAACTGTAACCTGTTAATGTAGAATTTATGCCAAAGTAAAGAACATTACAATCACTGTACAGAGCATTAGTGGACTAAAAAGACACAGAATTGAAAAATATGACTTGCTAAAGCAATTTGTAACGTTTTGTATTTGTATTGTAGCTTTGTTTATTGTAATTTTTAAAAGTGAGAGCCTTACTTTTTAATCAATCAACTTTACAAAAAGATGAGGTTCTCAATTTTGTTGTATATTTTTTATGCTTTCAAACCTCAGAACTCTGTCATTATTAACCACCTTGGAAAAATATTTTTTGTGGGAGAGAGATAGGTACTACCCATTTGATCTCATAGAAATTTGATGAAGATCTTATTTGGGGTTCCAAAGATACAGAAGGTTTAAAGTGGGTTGTTGCCATTTTACTGGGCTTAAACTATTTAATCACATAAAAATAATAATAATTTATTTATTACCCTATTTTGGGTACATAATTGAATCTTATTTAAAATTATGCTGTTCTTTATTTAATCCTATTTTGTCTGTTTTGTGGTGTGCAAATGTTAAAATTGTGTTGTAAATTTTAAATTAAATTTTATAACAATATATGTATATAATAGATATTATATATGTATATAACAGATATTATATATGTATATAACAAAAATAATATAAATGTATATATTAATATATACATACATAACCTTTTTTTTTGCAAAATTTACACTTGTTGTGTAAAAAGGACAACTTGCATATAAATAGACTTACAGCATTCATTTTGTAATTTTAGTTGTAGAAGAAGAAACCATAGTAGCTACAGGAGCTGAAAGTGAGACAGGGCTTAGCCCAGTTGAATCTGAGAAACCATTAGCACCATCAAAATATGAAGTAAGACCTGATCTTGGAGAAAAGTGAGTTTTTTTTATATCATGAGATAGGAAACAGGTAGATGGGTCTCCTGATGGAAAAGAGTCCACCATCGCCTAGACACCAAAGATGATAATGGTGTGTTGCTATCTTGTGGTAAGGTTTAATGCCACATGCATAAGCTTCAATTTTACACATACACCAAGTGTCCGTATGTTAATCACAGTGTAAGCTCCATGTAACTCCTCTCGATTTAATGACAAACTCCCTAAAACATTGAAATCACATGTTTTTTGGTTGGTTTATCTTGTGTCCAGACAAAAACACATCCTATGTAGCATCACAGCTATCAAGTAATAAACAGTACTTTTTAAGTTGTCATAGTTAATAAAAACTGCAGCTGTGTACATACTTTTGATTCTTTATCTTTTTATTTAACTCGCTTGTTGGCACCATACGGACTGAAGATTCAAATAAATTTGTTTGTTTGTTTGTTGTTTACCTCAACTCCTGCTCTATTGTGAAATTGTTATGCATTATATAATATGTTAGTTGTTCACAATGTGAACATAGCAATTAAAATTTTTATTGAGTTTTTTAAAAAAAGCATTATTAACATGCGAAATAGAGAATCTCTCCAAATCCTCATCTCTCTGTGTTTAACAACAACTCTCAATAATGTCATAAAATGCGCAGTCACTTAAGTGTCGTAATATAGAATTTACACTGTAATAAATACATATAGTGCTTTAATACGCCCAGACCCTAAACATTCTCGGTCCCGTCAAACTATCGGCCTATAGCGATAACCTCCTTGTTCTCTGAAATAATGGAGTTGATTATTAACTCCCAGCTTCTGAGGTATCTATAAGAACACTAGCTGATCAGTATGGTTTTGTCGCGGACGCTCAGCTAGTGATCTTCTGGTCTATTTGACACACTGGTGGCCGGTGGGTAGAAGCAGTGAAGATTAAAGTATTGGCAGTTAGTTTGAACATAGTGAAGGCCTTTAATCGGGTATGGTACAAGACACTTCTCACCAAGCTTCCATCCAACAGGCTTCTCGGGAAATTATGCAATTGGATCACCAGTTTCCTGAAGGATCAGAGCATCAAGGTCTTTGTTGATGGCGCATGCTCTGACCTTAAACTCGTCAATGTTGGTGTTCCCCAAGGCTGTGTACTATCTCCTACATTGTTTCTTTTGCACGTTAATGATATGTTGGGGTCAAGCAACATTCATTGTTATGCGTATGACAGTACGAGCGATGTTTCATACTCTGGTCGCAGCGGAATTTCTCGGGAACACGTCAAGTAGTGCCACAATAAACTTATCAGAAATTGAAGAACAAATATTCATAGTTTCGGAGTGGGGTCTAGTTTAACCCCAATAAGACACAAGCTTGCGCGTTTACCCCTAAAAATCACCTTTTGTCCTATCTCCTCGTTTTGAAAATGCTTCCCTGAGAGCTTCAGCCAATAATGGAATACTTGGAGTCGACATATCGAGCGACGTTTAACTCCGCCGTTACTTGGAAGGCAAGGCAAAATTAGCCTATAAAAAGCTGGGTGTTTTTAGCAGGGCCAAGCATTACATCACACCAGCCCATCGCTTACTGCTTTATAAGGCGCAAATACGGCGTTATATGGAATACTGCTCTCAATTATGGACGGTTATCTCATTGTGGTTAAGTGTAGAGTGGCTTGAATCATCGATGACAGGACTACTTTAAATTGGCTTGATTCTTTGGCTTTACATAGAGATGTGTCATCACTCTGCATTTTCTATAGTATTTATCATGGGTAATGTTCGAGCAACTGTGTGGATTAATAATTTTCCCCTTCGAATTTCACCATGGGACATCACGACAAAATTTAAAGTTTTATCCTCACCATCTTGATGTCTGGGAATCCATATCGGTGATATTCTCCAGGTACTTTTCACTACTCCTATATAGAACCAATTATCGTCAGGGATTTTACCAAATGATACAACTTGGGGATCTTCAAGAAAAAAGATTACTCGTTCTCAAAA
Organism: Apodemia mormo; assembly: GCA_036924255.1. Classification (NCBI taxonomy): domain Eukaryota; kingdom Metazoa; phylum Arthropoda; class Insecta; order Lepidoptera; family Riodinidae; genus Apodemia; species Apodemia mormo. The sequence continues at coordinate 9,945,063 of JAUPFN010000001.1, forward strand.
GGCTGGCAGCGCAACTGCAACACCCCTGATAGTGTACTTGTCTATGGGCAGCGTAATCATTTACCATTAGGAGAGGGGGACTCTCCTTCCCTTTTGTCGCATCTTCTATAAAAAAATAAACGCTTGAAAAAATGGGTGCTTTTGCAACGTGTGGGGAAATCTATTGTGAATATCACATCATCCAAGGGGGTTACGACGAGGTAATGGCAGTCTGTCAGCAGGTAAAACCCTTACGATGGCCACCTTTAGTGTCTTACGGATGACCTTGGGATCTCCGAAAAACGCACCGTTGTAACTCACTTTGCCTCAAAACTCGCCCAAAGGTAGTCTATTAGCCTTCTGATTGTACTCGTACATACGGTAGCATGTAGTCATGCTACGGTACCGTCCGTCCCGGGGTTGATTGCGAAAAGACTTTAAGTCGACCCCCTTCTTTTCTCTCTTACGACAGCCAGGGGTTACCGTAGTCCTATCCGTCACCTGGAACTACAGGCCCGATCGGGATTTAGATCTAGTACTGCATTTATCTGTAAAAGACCAGAACCGTTAGACCAATGACAAAATACTTGTTTATTTATAAAGTATCATCACGCCCGGTTCCCTTGTGAGTTGGAGAAAACCGAACGTCTATATACTTTTCAGTTCACCACGATTTACCGGTTTGTCGGTTGGTGAGATAAGTGGTGATCCCTGATAATGATTATCATTGATTTCTAGCGATAACCAGGACCGACAGCTTTACGTGCTCATCCGAGGCACGGAAGTAGTAACACACCACCCGCCAGACTCCGAGCTGCTGCTGAGATTTTGGATTTTCGGGAAAAACCACAAAAAAGCCTCAATAACACATTGTCCGACCTAGGGATCGAATCTGGGACCTCATGTTCTGAGCCGAATAGGCAATTTATTAATACATGTGTTGTATATTGATGACGTTTGTTATTTCAAAGTATACTTATGGAAAGAAGTTCAAAAATAAAAATATTAGGTTTCAGGCCCAAAATGTACGGGACATCATTATGTCGACAATGCAGGAGCAGTTGATGGGACGCCAATACCGAGCGGATCAAGCACCTCGCTGGGCGAAGGTTATTTCAAACGCCGTGCGGCAACGAGTACAAGAATTAGATATGAAGAGGTAAAAATATATATCTTTATACAAATCTGTCTATGTGTTAGAATCTGAATATATTTATGACACAAAAATACCAATAACTGCCCCTACTGCTATGTGTTTATCGCTGGAATGACTTGAAATTCGACCATTCATTTTATATATCTTTGTACAATCTGACTCTTTGTGTTGGGATCTGAATATATTTATGACACAAAATGATGAAGAAATGCCTGTAAGTGTTTATCGTTAGAATGAAGTGAAAATTAGTGTGGCTGCAGCTAAATTTATTTGACCACACACTTGCAAATTGAAAACGGCATATGCATCACATATATTAAACACTAGTTGATCCGCACTGCTTCTCCTGCTTCTACGGTCATAAATATCTCTACCCAAACTCTAAACCTACCGATCAAGCGAATACTTAATATCGTCATCTTTGAAAATCAATCTGTTATGCCAACTTTAAGACCCTAAGGGGTTAATTTTTGAATAAAAAAAACAGATTAGCAGGTTAGCCGTGAGAGTAACAGACAGAATGACAGACTCTCGCATGTGCGGATATCACCGTTATTGGCGTTAAATAAGTTAAAATTTTATAGTATGAATCAATGAAAAAGCCTTCTTTATCTGCATTATTGTGATAGACAACAACGGAAACCAAAATTTCTGTTTGATTGGCCATTTTCTCTCAAGTTACTTTATGAAAAACAATTAGTAGTTTTATAATTCAGATTAGATTAAACAGCGTGTTTTGTTAATTGTGTCTCCCCGTATTGAAAAACTTTTCTGACAGCCTTAAATTGTAATGAAATCGTTATATCGAGCAACGTTCAGTTCCTTGAGCAATTGGCCAAAGATATGGCGATATTAGCCTCTAGAAATCTTGAAGTGTTGAAGAAAAATGGTAAAATATCACGAACAAGGGTATTGAATGTATTGGTTTAATTCTTACGTATACAAATATGTATTTATTTACGTTTGTTAGATTTTTTATGCAAGTAGCAAAAAGCATCTGCATAAAGTATAATAATTATGTAGCAATCTATTTGCTATAAATGTCAATAATTTTAATAATAAGTTTATATAATTTTATGCACTATATGGATGACATAATGACATCATAACATAGCCCTAACCATCTGGCCACGGAAAATTCACGCCCGAGATTTGCGTGCGTACGTGCAAGCGGGCGGGCGGGAAGGCGGGCGGGCGGTCGTGCGTGCGTGCGTGCGTGCGTGCATGCGTGCGTGCGTGCGTGCGTGCGTGCATGCGTGCGTGCGTGCGTGCGTTTAACATTTTTGATGTCTAAAGGCCAGGTGTTTTCAACATTTTGGCTTCTAAATGGCATACTTTTAATCTTATCAAAGTTTGGCGGCGCAGTGGTAAAAAGTAACCACGTAACCAAATATACAAGGCAGGCGTCTACAGCTCACTTTTTTTACTTATCGTAAAAATGCAGCTTACAGCTTCGCGGAACATTTGAAAACACAAGTGGGCCGCGGCACACCGGTTGAAAGCCGGTTAAAAGCAATTGTATCTCTTTCCACCAGATGAGCCATCTGCTTGTTTATAATATAGTGATATATAAAAAATAAAGTACACAAGCGATCTGGCGTGAATATATGCTTCACCAAATACTGTAAATTGTGAATACATATAATAGTTGGAATGGAAAAAAATATATTTTTTTAATTTCAGGTACAAAATATTAGTACAAACAACAATTTTAGAGATGAAAGGCGCTGGGGTGAAATGCGGACAGAGATGTATTTGGGATCCGGAGACTGACGATTATGTAGACGATTTGTACAAGAACGACACAATATTTTGCTACACTATTGTTTATGGTGTATATATGTATTAACCAGCCGGTGGTTCAACTTAGCATTAACCTTTCAACCTAGATTAATTGAGATTATAATCTATTGTATAAATACATGGTAAATTATGGTTTTCGAATAATTACTAGTTTATTTTATAGCAAAATTATCGTATGGACTTAAGGTAATAATGTCTAAAAAAGTGTTTAAATATTGAGTGTTTAAAATAGTGCATTTGTGTATTGTCTAAACTTGGGATGGCTTTTGCCTCTGCGTCTCCCTAATGCCTTCTACTCCGTTCATGCATACCAAAGCTATTGTTCGTTTATAGAACTATAGTCTCGGTGAAGAACATACAACTGCACACAGTTAATAATATGGCAGGTACAGCATACAAGCAGAATGGTATGATTCAACTTTCGCCTATCGACACCAAAAACATTAATGGTTTCATGCATGTAGGAGTAATTTAATTCTGAAGGAAGTCTTTGACTTGACTTTACCCTTCAAACTGAAACACGGTTATGACAATCATTCACTCTATTGTGACGCATGTGAGTGTCAAAGTCTGTTTAGAAAATTTTTGTACAACACAAGAAGTTACATATTACCTGGAATGTTCACATGTGCTTCAAAATCGTTCCGAAGAGTACAATGACATTGATGTAGTGTGTCTCTTTCTACTAAATAAAGTGCCATATATAAGTGCGGTTGTGCGTAGTTTGCAAATTACTACTAATTCTACTAATTTGAGAAAACAGTTATTGCATTGCATAAGTAATCAGTAGTATCTTCACGCCCGTATCCCTGAAGGGGTAGGCAGAGGTACAACAAGTGAATCCACGATTATTCGAAGATAGTTGGTCCCACGAATGTGATAGGTCTATCGCCAGCCGGGCACTTTCCAATCCCGGGCACCTTTGTGTTTTTCAGAAAATTGCAAAAAACACTTTTTATGTGCCCGACCCGGGAATCGAACCCGGGACCTCATGTGGTCAACGCCAACGCTGGACGACTAGACCACATAATAATACACATTTTAGAACTCAATATGGTAATTACAATACATTTTATGGTAATGTATCTATCTATCAACCTGTATGAATAAAAGGGATTTAACGGTTACTGAATATAAAAATCTGCCATCCGACAGTTTTATTTACACTGGTAATTGCAAGAAAGGGACAACATCCACCGTTGTCATTGTCTTGCTCAGAACATTTTTCCCCTCTGTTAAGCAAGAAACAAATGTCAACTTTATTTGTAACGAAATAAAGTACAATTTTATTTTTTAAGTATTGCTTCGTAATAATTCAAGTTCTTGTATATAAGTTCCTTGGATTTTGTATGTATTCCCTTGCGCGTGACTGCAGCACGACCTGCCTGCGCGCTGCCTGCCTGTGGCCTGCGCGCAATCACAGCAGCGCCGCTAAGCTGCTCCAGAGTTATTATGGTCGCGCTGCTTGCTCACTACGGTAGTTAAAAAGGCGTTGTTCACCGATGATATGACGAGTTTTTAGTAGAACCAGTTCAGTTTAACACGCGGATCAAAATGCGATGCGGGAATGTGGATCTAAGATTCGAATGCTACCCGGATTTTTTTAGTAGGGGAGCCCAAGATGCTAAATGGATAGTTACTCGAGCGTCGTAGGGACCTTTTGGATTTTGTAGATTAAATTATAGGAAAAATAAAAGGTTATAATGTTTTTCATTTCAATGGTGGGGGAAAAATCTACAGATAAAAAAATGTTTAATAAAACCAGTGACATGGAAACACTGAAGCGCTTTAGATTAGGGTATGGTGGGATAATTGCCAGCTAAAATTTAGAAAATCTGACGATTCAAGTGTAGCGTAAGGGAGTGGGAGGATCACAAAGTTTCACAGAAAATGTTGTCTGGTCAGTCTCGAGCGCGACTGAATTTTCTTTTATTATGGAGGAAATTATGTAAGAATTACGAAAAAAGTATAATCTGACAATTTTCACAAGCCGAAGTTATCTTATTTTTGTTTTTTTTTTGCCATAGTTACCCCCCTCCATGGAAAGGGCTTATGTTTGGTGGAGAGCCTCAACAGTATGCGAGGTACCCCCTCCTATGTTAATCTGACGCGCTCGAGTAAATACCAAAATCCCCTCTTGGGCTCTCCTACTATTTGTTGCACGATTAATAGAATATGTGATCGTCCTGTGACTGAGAATAGATAATATGCTATTTTACTGTGAAATATTGGTTTAAATCCTTTTAATTTGCAAATAGTTTTAGGAACGAATATGTATTTGTTTACTATTTACTTAAATATGTTTTTATGGCTTCTGTTGTAATTCTTCGTACAACTATTAATACCAACTAACGCGTATAAATATAAATAAATAAATATAAATATTCACGGGACAAATTACACTTATTGATCTAACCCCAAAGTAAGCAAATTATTTGCTTGTGTTTATGGGTGTTAGTCAACGATACTAATACATAAAAATACATATTATATAAATACTTTTACATACATAATAAACACCCAAACCCGGAAATAAAAACATTTATGTTCATCACACAAATGCTAGTCCCCGTCGGGGATCGAACCCGAGCCCCGTTGATTGCGTAGTCAAGGTCGCTAACCACTCGACCAACGGAGCGGTGTAAGCTTTCATAAACTCTTATTTTGTATAAAAACCTATGTCATTTTTAATAGTTTTTAAACAAAAAAAGAATTGTAGGTAAATCAAATAATATGGTCTCGTATAGTTAGTCCTACGGGTATTTTTGTAATACTTCCGATGAAGTTTAATAATTACTTTAATTTTTTATGTGATCATGAATTGAATTTTGTAAATAGATAGGTGGTACATACTAAAATTTTGTTAGAGCAGGCCGCATTAAATTATTTATTTTTGTATTTACTTATTAATGTTAAATATTTTTTAGCAATACATAACAATAACAAATCAATTTGTGTTTTTTTTTTTTTGGTAGATGTCGAGGACTTTAAAAAGAGTTATCGCCAATGCAAAACCGGACCACATTGGCAAAATAGGTTAAAACTTAGTTCGCTTTCTTTCAATCACTCATGCGTGCTGGTATTTTGTCAAGGTTGCCCTAGGGAATTTTTGTCAGTTCTCCCTTCCTTCCTGCATAGAAAAGATGATGCTCTGGCCCATACCACAAAGGAAAAGCCCGATCACCTAGGCTTTGGCATTCTTTGCAGGCAACTTTACTGTGGATGACCAAAGATTTACGCAGAGATTTAGGTTCGCTTTGCATCTTTTATCGCATCTAAAACATCGATAGTGTTTCAACAAATTGTTTGGATTAATTCCTGCTGCTGAATTTCATTATCGGATATCGTTTCAAAACTCAAAGTTCCACCTTCAATACCTTGATGTCCGGAAATCCAACACCGTGCGATTATCTCTTTGGAATCAATTGGCTTGTGTCCACTAAAAATGAATCGGATATATTGCAGATTTTAATGACTTATTATTATTGTTTTACGGAGAATACCAAAACTAAAATATTTGTTATAAAATATAAGGATTAATAATATTATTTTTAAGGTATAAATTAGGCAGAAATAGGCATTAAGTTACGTGACAGTATAATACAATTTGGCAGTGTTACGTCACACCCTGAGGTCACACCGTGGTAAATGTCATTTTGATGTTGCCATTTTCAAAGAAATCACAGAGATGGTAATGTAGATATTACCACGGCGTGATGTCATTAGAACGAGGATGACATTAGGATTATAGACATATATATAGACACACACACACACACACACATATATATATATATATATATATATATATATATATATATATATATATATATATATATTTAATAACTGTCGTAACTTATTCTTCAACTTCTGAGTCGAAACGGCAATTATCTATCATTTCATCGTTTTCTGGAATAGAACTTAAATATTTCTTATTAATTGATTCATTCACATATTTTGGTCTGTAAGTGTCGATATATAGGTATTTTGTTGTACGAGGGTGGATTGAAAGTTCCGTCCGTAACACAGATCCGTTTAATTCTAAAAATCGAATCTACCAATATTATTTACTTCACTTCAGAGTAGTAATTATGTGAAGTTCGAAACGTGTGCAATAATTTGTTGTGATTTTATAAATTTTTTAACAAAGCAATCGGACATACTTTCTGCAAATGGAGCCAATCGAGCAGCGTGCCGTCATTAAGTACCTCCATAAGAAGAGGCGATCACCGAAAGCCATCCATAATGATATGGTCAGTATATTAGGGGATTATGCTCTATTTTATTTATGTGTCAAAAATGGATAGCAGAATTCAAGCGTGGCAGAGAGAGTGTTAAGGCCAAAGAGTATGTAACGTATTTAGTTAAGGTGAACCCCGATCTGGAAGGCCTTTGACGTCCACTACTGACGACAATATTAAAAAAGTACTTGATTTAATTATGGGAGACCGCAGATTAAAAATCATAGAGATAGCCGAGATTATAGGCATCTCTTATAAACGAACTCAAAATATCATAGTCAACGAATTGGGTATCCACAAAGTGGCTGCGAGGTGGGTTCCGCGACTGCTTTCAGTTGAACAAAAAAGGACACGATTGACTTTTTCACGTGACTGTTTGGATTTATTTGAAGCCGATGTAGATGATTTTTTAATCGTTTTGTTACAATGGAGGAAACATGGGTTCATTACTGTACGCCAGAAACAAAACAACAATGAAAACAGTGGAGACGACCTGGTTCACCACCCCCCAAAAGCTAAGGCGCTTTTGTCGGCAAATAAGGCAATGGTTTCAGTATTATGGGGCTCAAAGGTTGTGATTATGATTGATTATCTTGAAAGGGGTCAGACTATAAACTCTGATTACTACTGTGTCTTAATACGTCGTTTACGAGAGGAAATAAAAGAAAAACGTCCAGGAATGCTCAGAATAAAAGTGCTGTTTCATTAAGATAACGCCTGTGTTCACACGTTGCACAGAGCAATCAATCAATGGCTGAAATCCACAATTGTGGCTTTGAACTATTATTTTATTAATATATATTTTATTTAATAATAATAACCATTATATTATTACCGCATCTGCCTTATTCACCTGATCTGGCACCGTTAGACTTCTTTCTGTTCGCTAATCTAAAAAAGCACTTGGGAGGTCAAAGATTTTCGACAAACGACGAAGTCAAAACAGCAGTAGACGCATAAATGCTTAGAATGGTAGATGGCAAAAGTGCATCGAACTTGATGGTGATTATGTAGAAAAATAAAAATATAACTGATTTAGTATCTGTTTATTTTCTTGGTTAGGGCGAATACTTTTCAATCCACCCACGTATCGTGTTTTATTAACAGAAGGTCCTTTGCTGCCATAGATTTCACACACAAATGTTTCAATAATCACAAATATTTCGTTGCTGTGCCCTGATTTATAAGCACTTCTAAGATTTATGAAAGCCTTTTGAAATTCCAAATTTTTCCAAAGAATTGAAAATGGCCGTTTTTTTCCTTTTTTGTAAAAAGCTGGAAATCCTGCTAAACTCAATGATAAATATGGTCCAAGTTCCTTATAAAGCTCGCATACCGTAATACATCTTCTTTCATTTAAGGAGTCAACATCAGTGCTAATTCGCTAAATAGAGCGTTCACAAGATATTCAAATGAGAAATAAATTTAATTATAGATGAAAATGGAAACACAACAGCTTGAAATTGATTTTTTTATATCTTTAGCTAGCAAACAAGTAGATGGCTTGCCTGATGGTAAAAGAAACCAAATGTCATGTCAATGGTGCGTTGCTATCAACGTGTTTGGCGTGGATTTTTGGTGTCACTATCTTACCTATTAATGCCGCAATAGTGTTAATGCTTGCGCCTTGCTATTGTCGTGTTTCGGTTTGGAGGGTAAGGTAGGCTGTAAACATAAAGCATTAACTCCCTGCCACATGGATAGCAATTCACCATCTTTATCCCTTGTGGAAAAAATTTCTCGGATAAAAGTAGGTAAATAACTTACAAAGTGAAAGTAACAGTTTATGAATGTTTATTTTTATTTAAAAAGTCGAAAAAAGTCTTACAAAGTCGGAAAAACTCGGAGTAATTCCAAAATTTCGGACTCTTCCAGAAGAGTTATTCAGTGTTAATAAATCTTGCAACGTTTATGGGTACTAAAAGAAATATATTAAAAGTTATTAATACTACGAAAGTGTAATAAAGGGGAAAAAAATATAACTAATACTTACCCGGTTTTCCGTTTAAGAATTTGAAACTTTCTTCTTTGTTTAAAAAAAGGTTACCGTTACTGTCGATCAATATTATAAACTTTGTTTCTTCAATTTTTGATAATTATTATTAAAATCTATTATATCACAACGTTATTTGCCAATTTTTATTTTATTGTACTTTTATTACATAAATATATTTATAAATTAAGTAAAAATTAAAACAGATGATCTAATTAGCTTTTGACAGGTTGAGTCAGTGTTGCCAGAGAAAAAGTCAATCTTTCGTCCTTAAAGCCTCCTCTACACTACTCGCGAAGTTCCTCGGCGAAGTACTCGGCCGAAGTTGACTGAAGTCCGCGGTGCTACACTACACACTCGTTCAACTTCGCGAGGAGCGCATTCGTGTAGCGTTACCGGTACCCTGCGGACGTTTATTATAATGGACGCTCAAGTAGCAGCTGCCGTAGCAATGTGCTCTCTAGCGTATTATAACTACGTGCATACTTATCTCACGAAGAAGACTAAAAAGAAAAGAAGAAAAAGAAGATGGTGGATGATCGCAATGCATCGGAACAGAACTAGGTAGGTAATATTTATTTAAATAATTAGGATTTCTAATAAGTTAAAGTACATTACATGGCAAACTGTATTTTTTTTTACAGACGTACTATGGAACAACAATTTCTTGAACTCATACAAGAACCATCAGGAGAATTTGAAAATTTCCACCGAATGTCATTGGACGATTTTAATTTATTACTTTCTAAAGTCGAACCCTTAATCGCTAAACGAGACACTCATTTAAGAGAAGCTATACCTGCTAAGATTTGATTATCAATCACCTTGAGGTTTTTGGCAAGTGGTGACAGCTATAGATCTATGCACTATTTATTTAAAATTTCAAGCCAGTTGATTTCAAAAATTGTAGTCGAAGTCTGTGAAGCTTTGAACGAGGAACTCAAGGATGAAATAAAGGTAAAATTTTAATATTTATGACATATATTTATTAAAAGTTTAGGTATGTACAATTACAAAAATATCAGTGAGAATAAGAATAAGAATAATTTCATACATTACGAGTCATTATATGCCTGATATATTAAATCACTCTGATGTGTATTATCTTCTGGACAATCAGATTGAGTTTGGGTCTCTGGTATATGCAAAATATATTGAACATCGTTAGATTGATCTGATTGAGGCTGCTTATAGCGTTGATAAACTGATTGACTTTGGGTGTCTGGTGCAATAATTTCATCACTTATAACACGTATCTTTGAAGAGCGTTGATGAGCAGTGATTTCGCTTGGTTGTTGGAAGTATGTCGGTTGACATTCACTGGACTCATTAGATAATGTTATATATGTATCAGGTGGCTCTGAAAACGATGAGTGTGGTCTAGGAGATAATGTTGTAACATTATAATGAACTGCATTATTCGCAGATAAAGGACGCTTTCTAGAAGATAGTGATGTAGTTAACGGACTATAATATGGCGTAGACTTAGGTGTAGAAGTACGAAACGATTCACCTGATGGAGATCTTTCAAAACGTGATTTCCGAAATAGAGCATGTATATCGAACATTATATCGTCCCTTTCATGTTCAGGTAACCTCTTCAGTTTTTTGGCAATTAGTTTGCCGAATACGTCGCACTCGTCCTCAACTGCGCTGCTATCCTTTGAAGGATTATTTATCACTTTATTTAAGTTATTGAAGGCTTCTGTCATCTGCCTACTGGCAACTTGCAATTCCGGTGGGTTGTCACGCCGTTGGTGTGTCTATTTTTTGGGGGCTCTGGTTCTTTTGGAGTTGGAGAAGCAATTGGTACATCCTCTGAAGCGTTGGTTGATTCTTCCTGAATCGAATCAGTTCCATGATCCTGAAATAAAAATAGCAAAGGTTTAAATGTATATATCACGACCTATTTAATAATAAATCTTTATTTAATCCAATCCAAATTTGTGAGTGTATATGGGTTCTGTATACTATATGCATTTGAGTGCGCGTATATGCAGGAGTACTGTATGTGTATGTAGGAGTGTGAGTGTATGTCTCTGTATTTTATGAAAAATACATGAGTGCTACAATTAATCGGCTTTTTAATTATTTATATACAATTTGAGTGTCAGCTTTTAATGAAATTGACCGTGTCTTTTTACATATTATTTGATGATAATATTTTTTATATAATATACTTTTTATTTACAGATGCCGTGCAATGAGCAGCAGTGGTTGGAAGTTGAAAACGGATTCAAGGAGAATTTTCCACATGCCCTTGGCGCAATGGATGGAAAGCATATTGTTATACAATGTCCGGTTAACTCTGGTTCTGAGTACTTTAATTATAAAAAGACGTTTAGTTTAGTACTTTTAGCTTTAGTCGACAGTAACTATAACATTATGTATGCTGACATTGGTAGTCAAGGTAGGATCAGTGATGGAGGTGTACTTAAAAATTCTTCGTTATGGCAAAAAATTGCATCTAACGGGCTTAATCTTCCTAAGCCAAGTCCATTATCCGGAACGGATCATGTCGAAATTCCCTACGTTTTTTTGACAGATGGAGCATTTGCTTTACATAATAATATAATGAAACCATATCCTGGCAACCATGATATCAATTCACCGATTTTCAATATGCGCTTGTCAAAATCTCGAGTAGTAGTTGAGAATGTGTTTGGTATTTTAGCATCCAGGTTTAGAATATTCAGAAAGCCAATTGATTTGGATATTCATAATATCCCAATTATTACAATGACATGTCTCTTATTGCATAACTTTCTCAGAAAAAGTAATAAATCATCCCTTATATATATGCCTCCTGGTACTGTAGATATGTATGATGATAATGGAGTTTTAATTCAACCCGGGTCTTGGCGGGCAGACTTTGATAATAACTGTGTTTTGAGAGATATTACACAAGTACCACGCAGATCACCATTATCTGCCGTTCAGATAAGGGATTACTTTACAAATTATTTTCAATGTTTATAAATAAACACAACGAATGTAGGGTCATTTCGCCTGTTCGTTACCACATTAACTACATACTTTTTATATTAAAACTAATGCAGAGACATTATTATGTTCTCCTTAAAGCAAGCAACTGCACTAAATGGACGCAAACTGGCGAATCGACCTTACTGTAATCTGTACTTTAGTAATAATAAAACAAGTTATTGATAATAAAAAACTTACCGTGGTTATTGTTTGTTTACATTTATACACGGACCCCAAAAAGCTGTTCATGAAATCAAAGGCGAACCAAACTGGACGATAAACATCATCTGCGCCGGCACCACTTTTTAAGGAAGCTTCCATTTTTCTGTAGTAGCCCCTGTATGTCGCAAAAAGTGAATCCTTTTTTTTCTTCAATTCTTCAACTGGTATTTCCAAAACGTCCCGAATACGCACCCAAGCATCATTTACTTTTTTCTTGTCCTTATGACCTTTCCCACTGGGGTCCCAAATAAAAGGCTCTGCTTGAAGTGTTTCAAGGAACAACATAGTTTGCTCCTGTGACCTGTGACTGTATGCCGCTCATAATAGAGTCTCACACGCACATCAACGAAAAAATCTATTAAACACACGTGCGTTCACAACGGCGTCTTGACGCGTACTGAAGTCGGCCGAGTAGTGTATAGAGGTACTAAGAGCATGTGTCAGAGGCCTAGTAGCATATCAAAGCAGTCAAGAATAACGACGTTAATAAGTCGGCGATTGCTAAACATCTACAGCTGTAGTCGGGCCGTAATCACTGGATGGAATTTCATAGGCCACGCGTATTTTCGACAGAACGCCATATTACATTCCACGGCTAGTGAAAGAAGCCATTGAAATCAAAAAACATCCAAATTTCAACCGGGAAGACGCACGTAGTACGTCCTTGATAAGTTTTCTTGGCACGTATTGATTTTTGAAAAGCTGTATATTTTGGAAACGATGATCGATTTGATCTTTCAAATGGCATTCAACTCAATTTAAATATTGCTTTAGCTAAAAAATCGGTAGGTTCAAAAATTTCGAAGCAATGTCAAAAAAACATTTTCGTCTATGATAGATCCCAAACAAATTTACCGATTTTTATCCAATTAACGGTACTTGGCGCAGTTTTTAAAGGAGAAACGATGATAAGATTTTGAAGTCAATCGGTATATTAGCCTGAAAGTTATTTCCAAAATATTAAGTAACTTTGCTAAAGAAAACGTAATTTTAATATTTGAAAAGTTGTAACCTTTGAAAATAAGGTTCGGTTTTGATTTTTAAAAGGGCATTCGACGTAATTTTTATAGTATTAAAATATCGTAGAATACCAAAAAATAATTGGTTGAAATATTTCGAAGTTATGTCGAAAAAACACTTTTTTCAAAATTTTCGTCAACGATTACTTCCAAACGAATAAACTGATTTTGAGGCAATTTATGCATTAGATGTATTTTTTTGAGGAATAGTTTTTGTACTCAATCGGTACATTAATCTGGAAGTTATTAAAAAAAAAATTGTTTCGTCACAATTTGTTTAGGGTATTTTCAAAATTTCTCAAAATCTCTTAGGCCCATTTGGTACAAAATTTCAGGAAGTATAAGTTGAGCGGAATCCAATCGAATGCCACCAACCGCGTTTCAATCGGTCCAGGCGTTCAAAACTTATGAGTTGTTGACACACACACACACTCACACACACACATACATACAGACATACTGACGTCATCGCGAAAATAGTCGAAAATGGTTCCTAAGCCCACAAAACGCGGACATATGGTGAAAACTCCATTTTTGAAAATCGGAGCAAAATCAGTAACCTTCCTATCTACATACGTAGTGGGAAGTTAAAAAGTACAAGTGTTTTAATAGATTAATATTGTATTAAACTGGAGTGAATGAAAATGAATTAAACAAAATAAAACTACCACGCCAAAGCTTAAACCTAAAAGTGCGATATTTTTTTAGTAAAATGTACCACTAAAGGGCACAGATCGTCGCCTAGTGTAGCTTTGTAGCATTTTTACTCGTTATTTGACCCTCCCGTTGGTCGAGTGGTTAGCGACCCTGACTACGCAATCAACGGGGCTCGGGTTCGATCCCCGACGGGGACAAGCATTTGTGTGATGAGCGTAAATGTTTGTATTTCTGGGTTTAGGTGTTTATTATATATATTCTGGTATTTATATATTATGTATTTCTATGTATTAGTATCGTTGACTAACACCCATAACACAAGCAAATATTTGCTTACTTTGGGGTTAGATCAGTAAGTGTAGTTTGTCCCGTGAATATTTATTTATTATTATTATTTATTTATTTTTATAATAGATGGCGTTAGCAGTAATAAAATTCTAATACAAAATGTATTTTCTATTTTTTTAATGTTTATGAAATAGCATTTTAATGGTAGATAATATATCTAGACATGAATTTAAACCACCACGTCAAAGCCCACACCTTAAAGTGGGATACTTTTTCAGGAAAATGTACCACAAAAGTGCATAGAAAGTCGCCTAGTGTAGGGCTCGCTTCGCTCGCCATAATTATACTGGCTGTTGCCCAAGACTTCGTCCGCGCGGACTTCGTTTACTCCGCACAGCACCTCCCCCGTAGGTGACAGCTTGATAATATGTAGCCTATATGTTGACCCGACCTGTTAGTAATAGTCATGCAAAATTTGAAATAAATCCATGTAGTACTTTTTGAGTTTACCCCGGACATAGGAATAGTGTAGAGGAGGCTTTAAGGACGAAAGATTGACTTTTTCTCTGGCAACACTGACTCAACCTGTCAAAAGCTAATTAGATCATCTGTTTTAATTTTTACTTAATTTATAAATATATTTATGTAATAAAAGTACAATAAAATAAAAATTGGCAAATAACGTTGTGATATAATAGATTTTAATAATAATTATCAAAAATTGAAGAAACAAAGTTTATAATATTGATCGACAGTAACGGTAACCTTTTTTTAAACAAAGAAGAAAGTTTCAAATTCTTAAACGGAAAACCGGGTAAGTATTAGTTATATTTTTTTCCCCTTTATTACACTTTCGTAGTATTAATAACTTTTAATATATTTCTTTTAGTACCCATAAACGTTGCAAGATTTATTAACACTGAATAACTCTTCTGGAAGAGTCCGAAATTTTGGAATTACTCCGAGTTTTTCCGACTTTGTAAGACTTTTTTCGACTTTTTAAATAAAAATAAACATTCATAAACTGTTACTTTCACTTTGTAAGTTATTTACCTACTTTTATCCGAGAAATTTTTCCACAAGGGATTGTTTAAAGGTGATGTTGTATTTTCCATCAGAAGAGTGATCTGCTTGTTTGAGCAACCTGATAATATAAAACAATAACACAGCTACGTTAAAAAATCCTGTCTAAGTACGAATGTAATTATGTTCAAACAGATTCGCTATCCACTATCCTCCATCCACTATCATCCACTGTCCTCCATCTTTGATATTAAACATATTGTGGAAAATAAAATCCGCATACGCAACATTTGTGTTATGTATTAGAACTATGTTTAAAAATAACATCTAATAAAGAATCAATTGAAAGTACTAAGTCTTATGTCATGTTTTGTATATAGATCGCCAATGTTTGCATAACAATTTACTATTGAACACTAATACGATTATCATATCATTATGCGAAATAGCACGAGACTCAAAGGTATAACAAATATAAGAAATTCCTGGTACGATCGTTTATAGTTTATTAAGATAGAATAACTACGGCCGTTTCTCCATACAAACGTAGTCCCCTGATTCCTCCCTGGATAACGCTAGTAAAACAAAAAATATTGTAATAAATTTATGGCTACAATTGCTATGTTCCTATGTTTTCCTTTTTTGTACTTAATTTTAAGTGAATGTGATGAATATATCCGTGTAAGAAACATTTGCACACACTGTAGTTATAGATTAAAATAATAATAAAAAATGATATTAAACTGTGAAATGTTTGTACAATGTTTATTTTTGAGATTAAATAACAGTTTAGCACGAAAAGTTAAGAAAATATTTTGTTAAGTAATTTTATGCTATGTAATTTTAGTTTGATACATTGAAGAGATGTCTATAATAATTACTTAATGATAATTTAATACACCGACTATCCACAAAATAATTGAAATACTAGTTTTCCATATAAAGCAGTTCATGTATTTTTAATTCGTGATAAATGATGATATGATTATAGGTATAGGCTAAAGCTAAAGTGTAGTATGAGGAGGACACTTTTAACTTTATTGTCTAAGGTGTCACCTCTTCGGTACAATAAGAAATTCCATATCCGTTTATGTTGTTGATCTTTATGCTGAATTTTGTTTGTATTGGTAAGAGTTGCTGACCAACTGATGACGACTACAACTAAATATAATAATCCCTATTCTCTACGCTACAACTCTTTAATGGATCCACTTTGCTATAACCCCGTTTAGGGTAGGCAGCGGGGATTATGTCACGCGCGGGCAGAGAGATTTAACTAGTAAGAATAACTAACGTCGCGCTAACTAATATTAATATAGTATATATTAATTCCTCGGCAAACGTTTTCTCGTGATAGGAACCAAATATATTAGTCCTTCTTATTCGTCAAATATCTCTTCTTTCGGGCGTGACATTTGACGCGTGACACGTTGTTTATTCTGCGAGCATATCCATACTTGTTATTGTCACTTTTCAGTTAAGTATAGAACTTAAAGTGAGCGGTAAACTTACACATAAGGCTCACTTCAGACTTGAAGTAGGTAGAGATTGCGTAGTAGAACGTTGTCAATTTTGATATTTGCTGGTAATAGTTATAACCTCGTTATAACCAACCAAAATTTAATTCATATTAATTTTTGTATAAAAGTAAAATCCAACAAATTATCAAAAGTCGTAGAACAAATGTTGTTATTTATAATGTTAGGTATCTAGTTCTGTGAGGTTGCTGGTGTTTTAGAGGTAACCCTGTATATATACCTATTATGTGTCTTGCGATAACTAAACAATTACGACAGTTATGAATTGCGAGATACGCGATAGCCCCGCGGGTAAAGAAAAACATAAATAGCTTATCCTGAAAATCTTGGTATGAATAGCAGAAAGGAACAAAAAGTTTAAAATTAATTTATTTACCGACGATTTAAAGTTTTGAATTAATTGTTGAAGTCCAGGGAAGGTTTAAAAGGTGAGAAAATATAGAAAAAAATAAGAGTAGTTAAAAAGGCAGAACAACGTTTGCCGGGTCAGCTAGTATTATTTATTTATGACAGGGGGATGTTCTATCCCCGAAACTATTGCGGGAAAAACCCCGAAACATAAGCGCATTGGAGGACGTCTTCAAACTACTGGACTGGAAAGAATGAGGAATAAACTGTGATCTCGCACTTACCCTTTGCCGACGATATTGTCATCATGACTCAGATTCACTGGAGGAGCTGCAGGAAATGCTTATTAGCCTGATGGCACCTCTCAAAGGGTGAGACTTGGAATGAACTTGGACAAAACCAAGGTTATGTTCAACTCAAACGTTCAACCTAGTCCAGTCACCGTAAATGGCATGACTCTCGAAGTTGTTCGTGAGTATGTATACCTTAGGCAGATTGTGCAATTAGGTAAAAACAACTTCGAGAGGGAAGTCAATAGGAGGATCCAGTTAAGCTGGGCAGCATTTAAGAAGCTTCGTCACATCTTTTTGTCGCATATACCACAAAGCTTGAAGACGAAAGTCTTCGACCAGTGCGTCTTACTAGTCATGACATACGCAGCCGAGACGTGGACACTAACGGTGGGACTGGTGCGAGACTCAAAGTCGCTCAGCGGTCTATGGAGAGAGCTATGCTCGGTGTGTCCCTCAGGGATAGATTCCGAAACGAAGAAATTCGTATGAGGACCAAGGTTACTGACATAGCTCAGAAGGTTAGCAAGCTGAAGTGGCAATGGGCCGGTCAATCTGCCGTAGACCTGACCACCGATGTAGTAAACGGCTCTTGGAGTGGAGACCAAGTCTTGGGAAACGTAGCGTGGCGCGACGATTTGCGCAGGGCGGCGGGAAGTAACTGGATGAAGAGAGCCGAAAACCGGGCTCAGTGGTGCGCCTTGGGAGAGGCCTATGTCTAGCAGTGGAAGAACACCGGCTGATGATAATGATGATGATGATGATGATTTATTTATATTACACAATACTTACATTGCAAAAAATACATACCTATAGACTAAGCCACACTTGGCTCAGCTAGTTTAGACATAAATTATATGATGTGTTTAAATTAACACACACAAACATTTACGTATTGAAAAATAAAATATATTTAGTATAACAACGTACCTGCAAAGATTTCAATCCTTTTAAAATGTTAGTGTATTGTTGGCACAAGCCACACTGCACCATGAAGTCTTGACAGTCATATGGCACGGGTATAACGTTTGGACATGGACGGCCTGAGTCACACCTGAAGTTAAATCAATATAATCAATAGTAGGGAAGCCCAAGAAGGGATTTTTGCATTTACTCGAGCGCGGCAGATTAACATAGATTATAATAAAATTCAGACGCGCCCGAGAATGTCAAAACAACGTTTCCTTTGCAACTTCGTTACTTCCCACTCTCTTACTCCTTCACACACTTGAATCGGCAGATTTTCTAAATTTTAGGTGGCAATCCACCATGCCTTAATCTGACGCGATTTAGTGTTTGATGTCACAGATTTTTTTTAAAATTTTTTTTATCTGTAGATTTTTTTCTCCACCATTGAAATGAAAAACATTATTAACCTTTTATTTTTCCTATGTTTTAATCTACAAAATCCAATATGTCGCTGCGATGCTCGAGTAACTACCCATTTAGCATCTTGGGCTCCCCTACTACAAACTCCGGATGCTAGTAACTTAAATGACAAAAAAAAAAAAAAACATTATTATACGTTAGCTGAATTGTAATCAATGAAATTCTGTTCCATTAATGAAAATCTATTGTTTGTTTTTACCTTAACCTCCCATAACTTAATGTTAATTAATTTTTCATCTCTTTGTTAAAACAACTTGTTATTACACGAGTTATAACGAGGATTTTAATTTTTGGGTGAAATTTTCATTAATCAGATACCAGAAGTACTTTATTCAATAAAACTTTTAGAAGTTAATTTAACCGTCAACAATTTTTTTTAAATTATTACCGGTCGGAAACGCAGGCACACATTTCAATATGTCCATCACGTGAGTGAAAATTGATATTGAGATATGTACCGAACGTTCCGGCACAAAATAAATAGTCTACAGAAGTGAAACTCATGTACCTATGTACTTCACTTTTCGTTCCTACGCTCGGCAGTCGCGCTAGGGTTATCTACTTTTTCTTATGCACAAAAAACTGGTAGTGGCACTCGTATTCTACTCGTAATGGTGTTTCATTTATTGTAGAGAATGAAAAAGGAAAAATGGAAATGTAAACCAATAATAGCTAAAATATTTTAATATTATTATTATACCTGTTTCAAATATTTTGCACAAAAAGTTCACTGACGCGTGTCTCAAGCGGGTGGCACTCGCGCTTGCGCTATTCCAAACCATTCCGAATTTTCTGTACCTATTTACTTTGTGGTTCCGGTTCACCACAATACATAGTGTCGGTCGGGTATCATTTGGTGCCCACATTGCAAAGGATTTAGCATGTTGATATGTGTTTATTCGAAAATTTTACTATGTGGTAGAGTTTTGCATCTGTGTGTACCACCGGTATCGCCGCTTTATCTATTTCTGTGGCGATCGCAATAGCGCCAATGCTTACTACTATCGTGTTCCAATTTGGAGGGCAGGAGCCGGTAAACTCATGCACGTGGCATTAGCACGTTGCCACCCTGATAGCAATACCCCATTTACATTTCTGATGGTTTCCTCCTTTTATCGGGAGAGCCATCTCCTTGTTTGCTACCTTATATTATATGATACAAATATTTCTCAATCATTAGATCATTAGCCTTTACAAGCATGTTAATTAAAGTTCTTGATTGAGTGCAAACACAATAATTAGGTAGGAATATCTTGCCAATTATTGGGTGTTGACCACGTCTAATTAATCTTGTCCAAAATACTACTTCAGTTTCCAAATCGCCTTATATGTATATTACTATAACGGTCAATTCAACACGCGACAGGGACAAGCATTTTTGCGACGTGCTTATATGTTTGTATTGATTGGCTTGGGAGTTTATTAAATAGATATCGGTACGTATTTCTATGTGTTAGTATTTTTGTCTAAACAGATATTATAAACATGCTTGTTTTGGGCTTAGATCAAATCGTGTAATATTTCAGACGTCTTATTGTTTTGTTCAATTATTTTTAACTCCCGACGCAAAAACAAGGTGTTATAAGTTTTGAACAGTGTGTGTCTGTCTGTGTATCTGTGATACCGTAGCTCTTAAACTGGTAAACCGATTTAGATGCTTATTTTTTATTTTTAAACTGGTTTTTAGTGGTGGTTCCAAGACATTTTTAGTGGTGGTTCCAAGACATGTTTTGTCACAATTGTCTTTTCTGGTAAATAAAAGGAAACTGGTGCCAGACCTGTACTATATGATCGATACGAAATTCAGTAATTTGTTGCTTCATGATATTGTCTTTGGTAATATTGATCTGAGATTACAGGATTCATATTCGCAGATTATTAGCTCTTCGTGTTTCGCTCTGCAAATGGTGCGTCACGGCAGTACCTAAGGTGGTCTTATGACACAGGAATGTGTCGATTTTTTAAAATTTTTAATTAAGATTTATATACAGTGTATTTACAACACGGTAGTACTAAGTTGACCTTGAAAATTATAGTGATATAATTCTGCAATCGAGTTTATGGAGGATCCAATCTAATAAAGACAAATAAATATACAACGACAATACAAACACACTAGTGAAATTTTATTATTATTAATTATAGCTGATCAATTATTATGGTAGGTTTTTTTGTTTAGCATACTATACTTCATCAAGGCCTAAAAGTCAATGGAGCTTACTCCTACTACTAACTAACTAATGTTATAAATACCAAAGCAAGATTGTTTTTAGTTGAAACTAGTTTATACCACACTTTTATTTTTATTTCACTATAAGTATAGACTAAATTATGAAATTGATCGACCGGTTTTGCTTTTTAAAGCATCTTCAGGACGTAATATTCTTTACTGACCACATATCAGATAATTGTAACTAGCTGTTACTGACAGTTTAGTTTTAGGTGGTATCTAATATCATAAACAATGTATTTTTTAAAATGGTACTGAGTAAATTTAAAAAATAATATAAATACTCTGTACTGCTAGCTTACAGGATTCTCCCTTAAACATTTGGGTATTTTCAAAAGTCAAATAAAGTCAATTAAATTACAATTGAATTATTTTACGTAATTAATGTCAAAATAACTATTTGTGTGACGAACCTAAAGCTAGCAATTAAAATTAAAGGATGAAATTGCCAGGGACGTAATAAGCAACCCCTCATATGGGGTTAACTTTACGTTTACGAAAGTAATGAAATAGTAAGACGCGGTATAAATACCACAAACATTTAGAGAATTGAAAAAAAAACAAAATTCACCTGCTCGCTAGTATGTATAAGGGAGTAGGTGAAATTTGTTTTTTTTTCGATTCGAACACTGTTAATTACATATGGTAGAGGCTTTTACTTGAATTGAGGAGTTGCCTAAAGCAAGATTTTTAACAGTTCGCGTTCAGTTTTATCTTGCTTTAGGCAACTCCTTGACTCAAGTAAAAGCCTAACAACTTCCTATCCTCTGAAAAAATTTGCTAGTTAAAAATGTGAGCATCGCCGTAAATGAGTAAGTTTTCGACTTTTAATAAATTCGCGGATGTGATATTTATGGAATATCCCACGTCTTCACTTCCGTAAACGTCCTTTACTTCAGGTTCGTATTTGTGTGATAATTACTAATAAATTTTAATGCATTTAATAATAAATTAATAATATTATTGCCTTTATATTATTATTTGATAATATAATGATTATTGTATTTAATAATAAAGATTGTTTATTTGTTTTCAATGCTTTCACGTATTAATTACTTGGTTGTTCATTATAAAATGTTGAACTCATTGTTAGGAGTATAAATAGAATATAGGGTATCTATATCAAGAAAAAAGTATTGTGCGAGCGAAGCCCGGTGCGCAAAATCCAGCTATACACTGATATACATATAACTAACTTACTTGAATCTCATGTAATTTTCTGTCATCTGTTCGTACAAAGGCCAGTTCTGTTCACATGCTATGCAAGTACAATCAAACCAATATTGGCTCTTTAGTTCAGCTTGCCTTTTTTCTTTGGACACTGTAGTGAATATAGGCCCGTAGTTTTCGGATACTTCATGACCCTTTGGTATGTTCTTTACTGCACGTACAACGATGTAAGGTCCACAGAAATATCTAAAAATAAATATGTTTTTGTATTGTATTGTAAAATACTGTAAAAGATTATACACACTGAAGGAGGATGTTCAGTACTCGACTCTGATATCGAATATGTGAAGAAATGAATACTTAAACCTAGTTTTCCAATGACATTATTTACTATGGACACCCGCGCTCGGCAAATTGAAGCTCATTTTTTTAACTAAGTAAGCAAATTATATGCTTGTGTTATGGGTGTTAGTCAATGATACTAATACATAGAAATACATATATAAATACTGGAATATATTTAATAAACACCCAAACCCAGAAATATAAACATCTATGCTAATCACACAAATGTTTGTTCCTATCGGGAATCGAACCAGGGCCCCAGCGATTCGTAGGTTCGCTAACCACTCGACTAACGAGATGGTCGTGTTTGAAACGATTGTTTATAGGCAGCGAATTATAGAACTCGCGACTAGATTCGTTAGTACAGATTGCGGTGACCATCTGTTTTGAATATTTATTAATACTTTTTGAATAGTACTACACCAATTTCGATGAGATTTACTATGTAGTTAAGCAATAGTCTCCTCTTATTATATTGTTGTTGGTTACAAGTGACCATTAACTATTGTGCCCTTCAATATGTACGATTTAAATTTTTCTACGTACAATCCTAAATTTTTCTCTATGTAGAAAGGGATTATGCATAAAGGTATATATAGATCTGTGATATTTGTAAATATTTTAATTAATGCGTACATTAAAGTTGAAGGAATTTATATAATAACAGCCAAAAGATTGATGTAAACCCCTGGGTGAAACATTGAAGAAGACTACCACCAAATAATCACAACAAGTAGTTATAAGCTTAGCCTTGCTTCGCTTTTTTTTAGCTCAGGTAAGAAGGCAGTTAGTTTAGTGTTCTAACTTAGCCGGGACCGGAGTAAATTAGTTGCTGACATAAATCACTGAGTTAGTACCGTTTTACCTTTAAACTAATTTTAACTAAAATTTAAGAATTATTTTGGGATTATTACCTTACTACACCTGGATCACACGAATGGTTAAACAACGCAAGAGTAGGAAAAACAGCACCCGCTAAAAATACAGATTTTCCATCGTGTTTAATGATATTCCTGCCGACGTTTGGTTTTGGACATTGTAACTCAAACACTTCGTGAGCGTTAAACTGTAATATTTGTAGATTTTTTAAAATTAATCCACCAAAAAACGCTGCGTCTTCTCTGTTATTATCAGATACTGCCATAGTCTTCAAATCATCTGCACTTAATTTGTTTTCTTTAGGCTTACCATCAAAATAGCCAGATAACTCCAAAAGTTTCACCAAAAAAATTGCCATTTGGGTTCGATGCAAGAAGTCTTCTTTCGTTCTTTTATCTTCATGGGCAACTAAGTGAAATATGTTTCGGTAATCATCAGTCTTGTATGGGCCTTTTGGAATTTGTTCTATTTCCTCAGAAAGCTGCAGAAAGTAATCCCTTGAATGTTGAATTATCATTCGTAATGCAATATGGCAGGTTATTGAACAACCAGACTTCCATAAAATAGGAAGTATAGGACACTCGTATGCGTGATAAGATTTCTGAGCATTATCTACACATTTGTCACTGCAGAATATCACATTTGAACAGTTGGGACACGGCAATGGAATAGAACATCTGAAAGAAAGAAGAACGACAAGAAAAATAAACAAGGCAACTTATGCACTTATAATCGACCCACATTAAATTATTTTTAGTACCAATTTTGTATCTCAGAGAAGAGTTGTCCATATTAAACTCTAGCTGCGCACATTACCAGTGCTGTGGGGGTATGGGCATAAGCATCGTATCTCAGTAGTAGCAGCGCCAGCCATGGGATAGAACGAGAGAGAGCGGTCGGTCTAGGCGCCAGGCGGCAAGGGACGATAAATTGCCAAATTCCAGGAAAAAATACAGTTGCATTGTGTGTAAATGGTGAAAATTTCAAGCAAAAGACGCAGTACCATAATCTTGCTCTACCTTAATCAAGGGCTAGGGCCGTTACTGGGTAAAGTCTCAGAAAAAACATAAACTAGTAAAAAATATATATATTTTAGTTCTACATTTTTAAATTTTAGTATAGATTAATGGGTAAATAAAGTTGATACTTACTTTGCAAAGCAATTTTGACAATGCGTTTTAGAATATTCTCCTAATAAAACTCCAGAATGAGCTTTCTCCACTAGTAACGTTTCCCCAGCAGCTATATCTCTAGTTGCCGTTGCAAATCTTCCTTTTACAATATCTTGTTCAATCTGAATCGCATCTGATGCACTAGGATATAGCTTGTTACTATTTCCGGGTAGTTTAGGTTTAGGGATTGTTTTCTTTAAGGGCTCTGGATCTTTTGGATTGCCAGCTAGAACAAGACCTTTGTTTAATACTTCCAACATAAGCTTTGCGTCGGTCCCAATTTTTTGTTTTCTTTCTTTATCTAGATTTTTAGCATCATCAAGGGCTTTTATTGTTTCCCTGTAACATACACATAAAGGTTTTTTTATCGTGTTGGTTTTTTTGAAGAATAGACCAACTGCCGTTTTGCCAGGTAGCGCGTAAGGGGCAACTGATTGGTTATAGCTAGGGGTATGTAAATTTCGCAAATAAAAAATCGTGATTTCGTATTTAAAAAAACTCGAAATAGAAAATTTCGCATTTATTTCGCAAAAAAATACAGTATTAAAAACTCAATTAAAGGCTAGCATTGTTGTAATTTTTACATTTTCATCTTTCATTGTTTGCCTGCGATCAGTTACGACAATGTTGTAGATACTAAAGTACCTCTCGGCATCAACACTATTGACAGGGCAATTGAGACATTGAATAGGCTGCTTTTGGAAATCCAGGGTAGCAAGATTTTGTTCGCTCCTCATCTACGCAACAACTCATAAATTGGACGTTAGAAAATAGTTAGTAGGAGATTATGACGCGACTAGGTTTGCATTGCGGACGTAGCGGGACGATAATGCCACATGCATAAGTTTACTGCCTACCTTACCCTTCAAAGTGAAACACAACAGTAACAAGCATTCATGCTATTGTAAATACACAACGCAGGAATAAATGAGGCGGGCTTAACAAACCACCGCGTATAACCGCTGCTCCTTCCGTCCGGGCTCCTTTGAATAATAAACTAACTACTATTCTACCAGGCAGGTCGTAAAAGGCGATCGATTGACTATACGTGTCACTACCACCTGCACAATGACTACTAGGTGGTAGAGTTCTGTATTGTCTCGCCCGGGTTGGTACCACCGCCTTACCTATTCCTGCTGAAATAGTGTCAATGCTTATCAATGTCGTGATTCGGTTTGAATGGTAAAGTAGCTGGCAAATTTATGGCCTAGTAGCATTGTTCATCCCGCCATACGGATAGCGACGCACAATTAATATTTTTGGTGTAGACGCCTATAGATTAGGCGATGGTGTCACTTTCCACCAAGAGAGCTGTCTTGCTTGTTTACTAATTAAAAATATAAAAAAGAATACCCGGGTGAGACTTTGCAGAAACTTATCACCTATTAAAAATTAATTGTTAAATGGACTTGGAAAATAGCAACACGGTAGATTATTATATTTAAAATAATAATAATTTAAAAACCCTAAAAAGGCACCCCTCATGACACTCATATAATTTAAAAATAATTAAACAACACTGAATTACATAGTCATTTTCAATAGGAAAATATCCCGTTACATACTGAAGCTGTTAAAAAATTGTACTGATACGTCAATTATTTTGTGCGTAATCATACCACATTCGTACATATAGTACGTAGTACACATTCGCAAGTCCACGAAAGAAAATTTTTTCATCACTTTTTTTATTATACACTAGCTGTTGACCACGACTTCGTCCGCGCGGACTTCGTTTACTCCGCACAGCTCCTCCCCAGTAGGTGATAGCGTGATAATATGTAGCCTTTATGTTGACCCGACCTATAAGTAATATTCATCCAAAATTTGAAGTAAATCCATGCAGTACTTTTTGAGTTTACTCCGGACATATATACAGACAAACAGACAAACAGATAAACAGATAAACAGATAAACAGATAAACAGATAAACAGATAAACAGATAAACAGATAAACAGATAAACAGATAAACAGATAAACAGATAAACAGATAAACAGATAAACAGATAAACAGATAAACAGATAAACAGATAAACAGATAAACAGATAAACAGATAAACAGATAAACAGATAAACAGATAAACAGATAAACAGATAAACAGATAAACAGATAAACAGATAAACAGATAAACAGATAAACAGATAAACAGATAAACAGATAAACAGATAAACAGATAAACAGATAAACAGATAAACAGATAAACAGATAAACAGATAAACAGATAAACAGATAAACAGATAAACAGATAAACAGATAAACAGATAAACAGATAAACAGATAAACAGATAAACAGATAAACAGATAAACAGATAAACAGATAAACAGATAAACAGATAAACAGATAAACAGATAAACAGATAAACAGATAAACAGATAAACAGATAAACAGATAAACAGATAAACAGATAAACAGATAAACAGATAAACAGATAAACAGATAAACAGATAAACAGATAAACAGATAAACAGATAAACAGATAAACAGATAAACAGATAAACAGATAAACAGATAAACAGATAAACAGATAAACAGATAAACAGATAAACAGATAAACAGATAAACAGATAAACAGATAAACAGATAAACAGATAAACAGATAAACAGATAAACAGATAAACAGATAAACAGATAAACAGATAAACAGATAAACAGATAAACAGATAAACAGATAAACAGATAAACAGATAAACAGATAAACAGATAAACAGATAAACAGATAAACAGATAAACAGATAAACAGATAAACAGATAAACAGATAAACAGATAAACAGATAAACAGATAAACAGATAAACAGATAAACAGATAAACAGATAAACAGATAAACAGATAAACAGATAAACAGATAAACAGATAAACAGATAAACAGATAAACAGATAAACAGATAAACAGATAAACAGATAAACAGATAAACAGATAAACAGATAAACAGATAAACAGATAAACAGATAAACAGATAAACAGATAAACAGATAAACAGATAAACAGATAAACAGATAAACAGATAAACAGATAAACAGATAAACAGATAAACAGATAAACAGATAAACAGATAAACAGATAAACAGATAAACAGATAAACAGATAAACAGATAAACAGATAAACAGATAAACAGATAAACAGATAAACAGATAAACAGATAAACAGATAAACAGATAAACAGATAAACAGATAAACAGATAAACAGATAAACAGATAAACAGATAAACAGATAAACAGATAAACAGATAAACAGATAAACAGATAAACAGATAAACAGATAAACAGATAAACAGATAAACAGATAAACAGATAAACAGATAAACAGATAAACAGATAAACAGATAAACAGATAAACAGATAAACAGATAAACAGATAAACAGATAAACAGACAAACAGACAAACAGACAAAAATTCTTAAAACTATATTTTTGGCTTCGGTGTTGATTGTAGATCACGCCCCAAGTACTCTTTAAAAAAAATATTCAATGTACAGTTTTGACTTTCCTACGATTTTATTGTATGTATAGATGACAAATATTTTTTAAAGGGCACACGAAATATGTGTAGAAAAGGGTCTTTAAATCTGTGTACTTATATTATTGCATTAGTATAATGTGAGTGAATTTACTAGATGGTAGAGGCATTTTCTCGCCCGGTTCTGCTACTACCGCCTTACCTATTCCTGCCGCAATTGCGTCATTGCTTCTCATTGTCGTGTTCCGGTTTGATGGGTAAGGTAGCCGGTTAACTTATGCAAGTGTCATGAGACCTCATCACAAGATAGCAAAGCACCATTAACATCTTTGGGTGATGGTTGATTCTTTTCAGAGACCCATCTGCTTGTTTGCTATTTTATGATATAAAAAATATGAACACAATAAATACATTCAAGTCCAGAAAATGCTTAACCATGACATGTTGAGAGTAGAGCACTACGTCAATGCTCCGCGTGTGTAGCATACAATAAGGACTATTATATTATATAATCTGTGGTTAAGACCAACATTAACTTACTGAAATGCTTTTATTGCCTCCTGATTTCTCTTTAATACTAAAAGAGATCTTGCTTTTCTTTCAAAAACTTTGTATTTCAAATGTGTTGGATAGCCCAGGGCAATACACCGCCGTATATCTGCAAGTGTTTCTTCATGCTGTTCCAAATGATTCAGAGCCGCTGATCGATTAGCGTACACAATGGATAGTTCTTCAGCTACAACATTAAAAAAAATCAGGTACACGAAATCCAACCTGTCGCCTCTGTGGTAAAGTGGTCTAATGTCGGTGTTAACCATATGAGGTCTCGGGTGCAATTCCCGGGTGCAAAATAGGGTCGGGCAATTTAAACTGCGTTGTTTCAATTTTGTGATAAAAACAACATTGCCCGGGATTGGATAAGTGCCTTTTTTGGTGATAGGCTTGCCACTTTTCACATTGTAGGACATAATATCTTCGGCTAATCGTGGGTGGACTGGTTGTACCTCCGCCTAGCTCTACGGGGATATAGGCGTGAAGATACTTTTTAATCCAATCTCAAACTACGTAAATTATTTACTTACTAGCTGGCTCGCTAGTAGAGTTATATTTCATCAATATAACAAAATTTCAAACAATTTTTTTTTCGATATAGAAACAGGGGATAAAATGTTTGAAATAGGATTGAGCTTTGAAAAAACTGTCTGACTCCGAGTCTTCAACTATCTTCTTGATAAATTTTATAAAAATTGGTTCATCATATTAGGCGTGTAACCGTAACAGACATACTCTTCGCATTTTTATAAATATTATATTAATATATCCTTATAAATATACGCATATACTAGCTAATTATTATTATATATATTATATAATATTAAATAGACTAGAATACCATGTCAATTTTCGTCCCCTATTTCAGCCTTAAGGATTAATTTTAGAAGACTATATATGACCTTGGGTGTTCAACTATCTCCTTGCCAAATCTTATAAACTGACATATTAAGAGACTTAAGCTCTGAAAAAAGAAAAACATTGCCTACCTATATGTCGAAGACAGCTCGAACGATGCTATTTAATAAACATCTATACTTATCATTTTCGAAGATCAAACTTGATCCTCGTCTCGATAAGCGATTTACGCAAACCTCTCGACAACGAGGCGGTCACAAAATATTTATTTAAAAGCTTATTAAGATTTTTTATAGTATGATTTTGATTCTTCACGCCAGAACTTGATAGTCTCAAGCATCGATGAGCACTGATTGAGCAGTAGGAAAAGGCAAGACATCTTTGATAATACCTGCGGTTTTTTGAGATATAATGACGCATCGGTTGGATTGTTATTAGAAACTACCTACATCTGATCAGATTGGCTGACGAGACCAATCTGGAAGAGCAGAGGGATCCAAGGCTCAAATCTCAAGTGAAACAGTAATAATCTGAAAATTAAGTAATTTATATAAAGAATAGTTACGGTCTTTCTGCCGCAATATAAATCATCAAAGGAAGGGTCTTTAGCTAAATGGCAATATTCTAACTCTTCAGATTTAAATACTGTAAACCTATCTTATTTTATGTTATTTACAAACTGGACGATTGAGCTTCGCTTGGATAATACTTTTTAATGTGGAAACGTAGTATCATGGAGGTGACACTTACCCACAGAACACTTATACTCTCTAGGAGAGCACTTACCTATATTAATTTTAATTTATTATCTAAGTTGTTATCTAAACACAAAATTTCGTAAAAACCGTTTGAGCCATTTCGGAAAAACCGATTACGTAAAAATATACAAAAATTGCTCGTTTATAGTAAGTAGGTATATGATGTCTGTAATATTAGTATTAACGTATGTTGATATAATTCACCATAAAACTCGTTTGTTTATCATTCACTTTATTAACTAAAATAAATTAAATGTTAAAACCAGTTTTTTTATGACTTACAACGTGTTCTAGAATGAAAAACAATTTAATTTAATTGTTATCACTTAAGGTTAAGTACTTACTTTCTTTTTGGGGCATAAACAGCAGGCTTTGACTGTAATATTTTAAGGCTGTAATCCAATCACCTTTCTGTACAACGCCATTTCCCTCATCTTTTAATTGTCGAGCTTTTTCTAAATCCTTTTTCACTGGAAAATCACCACCGATTGCATTTTTAATTACATCATTAGAAAAGTCATATGATTTGATATATGGAAGATTGTGTATGTAAGAAACACGCTTTGAATTAGATTCAATATTAGCAAAGTTATTTCTTGTAATATCGTCTATACTATCATTTATTTCTTTGTGAAACTTCTTGAAAAAGCCGTCCTTTTCTTGCGACATAATTTATTCGTGATTAGAATGCCCTGAATTGTTTTATTAATAAAAATTTTGATTATATTAAGAAGAATTTTTTAGGTTACGAATAATAGAACGTAGAAAGACGGCGCAACGTGAGCACGACTGCTGACGAGTTCTATTTTTATATTACGGCGGTACATCTGGTGATCGACTTTTTTGTGTAATAATATTTATGAAACTTGCGTACTTGTTAATATTTTGAAAATACTAATTATTAAAATAAATTAATATTTACCATCGCGCGGTTCCCATGCATGTTAAGCAGAATAAGCCTGAGCCTAATGTAAGGCTACCCGGTTCACCACAATTAGCCGGTTTGTTTGTCGGCGCACTAGTTTTTTGCTAATTTTTACAACTATCAATATTTTTTGCCTTTACCAGAAACGACAAATTTACTTGCTATCTGAGCCACACGATTGTTGACTGTAATTCTTTATTCTTCTTGAGAGTTATTTCCTTCGAATAAGAAGTATTTTTTTTAAATTACCTAAGTATTAAAAACTTTTAGGAAATAGATGTGTACCGTGAATATTTTTTAAATAGTAAAATGTGTTTTTTGTTTGTAATATTCGTGCGATGAGTATAGATGTTTGTGTAGTTTTATTATATTACTTATCACCTAATGGTAAAAATGTAGCCAGTGATCAAAATGTTTCTTTATCGGTTTTTTGGGTAATGTTTGCAAAAACAACTTTTCCCCGTGTTGGTTCTAGACTACCTTGGAGTATAGGCCAACTGCCCGTCTGCCAGACAGGTCGTAAAAGATGATCGATTGGCATGCAAATAACTACAATCTTGGCTACTAGGTGGTAGAGTTCTGTATTGTCTCGTCCAGGTCTGGCATCACCGCCTTACCTATTCCTGCCGTATTAGCATTAGTCTTTGTAACTGTCGTGTTCCGGTTTGCAGGGTAAGGTGGGCGGTAAAGTTATGCATGCTTAGGACCGACGCCAAAGATGTAACGCCCCATTTACATCTTTGGTGTCTATAGGTGATGAAGGCGAAGACTCTTTCCATTAGGAGACCCATTTGCTTGTTTACTATCTTATGATACAAAAAAATGACATAGGTACGAGTTATATTTTCTGAAGAGAATTAGATGTTAACTATGACTATACTTTGTATCTTGGAAGAGATACTATTGATTCTTAAACATTTTGATCAAGCCACAAACTATATGGTAAAAATAATATTTAATTAAATGCAATATGCGCTTATACCTATATTAATTTCATTATGCGCGTGCTTATACCTGTATTAATTTCACTATGCACGTGGAAATTCCAGGATAAATACTTTGACCAAATTTGATAGATCCGTAAACGGGTGGTTGAATTAATTAGACACGGCACTTAATTTTTAAGATACGACGAATATTTATTTTTAGAAATGATTCAACAACTTTTTAGAAATCCACTCCCTAAGGGTAACACACGGAACCCTATTAACATGGCTTCGCTTATCCATATATGTGTATGTACAGACATAACCAAAA
This sequence comes from Apodemia mormo, assembly GCA_036924255.1. Lineage (NCBI taxonomy): Eukaryota > Metazoa > Arthropoda > Insecta > Lepidoptera > Riodinidae > Apodemia > Apodemia mormo. Next base: position 9,977,601 of record JAUPFN010000001.1, read on the forward strand.
TAACTTAAACAAATAATTCGATTCCCTGTTACATTTAAAGGAAACAGAAATAGGTAGACACCTAAAGTTTTCACAGAATGCCTGTTACTACGCAACTATCACAACAAATAATCTTTACTCTATACAAATAAATAAAATTGGAGTGTCTGTTTGTAATATTAAAATAACCACTTGTTACTCAATGCATAATATGGATGTATACACGGTACATATATCAAAATAACATTTTTTAGAATTTTTGTCTGCCTGTCGGTCTGTCTGTCTGTCTGTTTGTTCCGGGTAATCTCTGGAACGGCTGGACTGATTTTGACGGGACTTTCGCGCGTCATGTCGCGGGCTCAGCTAGTAAACAATAAAAATGATCCTAAAGGGGTCCCCTAGATAAGTAACGTCAGTTAAAATTGCTTAGTGGCACAGAACACTATGTATGCATGTCCGACTCGCACTTGACCGGTTTTTTATATCATAGGATAGCAAACAAGCTCTTCTGGTGGAAAGAAATAACTATATACGTAATAAACCCCAAATATGTTAATGCTAATTTCCCATTATCTGGTAGGGATATAAAGCCAAATGCATAAATTTACGGCTAGCTTATTCTCCAATTTGGAACACGACAATTTCAACTGACAAGCACTGAAACTATTGAGGCATAAATAATGGTTTAAGAGCCCACGACACCAAACCTAGTCCCATAAGACTACCGGATGGTATATACATAGTTAGATTCGTCGTTAATTGGAGAATACGAAGTGGCTATGCTGCAATGCGAAAAACCGGGTGGCGCTATTAAAAAAAAGAATGAAAAAAATCGATTTCTGGTACGATAAGACTACCGAATTTCGTTTGTTCCTCGACATAGGGAAGGGGAAGGACTCTACGAAAATGCGGTGCTACATGTCCCCATAACTGGCCTTCTCAGTGGCAGCAGCATTATAAGTGACGCCTTGTGCCTAGGTATCTAGTACCATCGGACTACCGAACGAACCAAAGCTTATCTGAAAGATCATCAATTTATGTGTAAGAAAAACCACTGCTGCATCTTCGAAACCTTGTAGAGGGTACCTTAAACAATATTTGTTTTATTTATTTTTTACCGTTTTTGATGGCATGACTAACATGTATAGGTACAAATGCCAAATTACAGCTTTCTAGTATTAAGAATCCTGAGCTAAGGCTAAGGTATATACCATCCGGTAGTCTTATGGGACTAGGTTTAATGTCGTGGGCTCCTATACTATAACTTGCTGGTATCAACTCTTGGCGAAACGACCTAGAACTTTACTACCTAGTAGCCACAATGGTAGTGACATCTTCATTCCTTTGGTGAACTACTGGCAGAAAGGCGTGTTTTTTTATTACAGTTGAATTTTTGGGTCGTTACTGTGTCACCGGACTTTTTGGGCGAGCAGAGTGCTCAACCAGAGTTTAAATGAATATTTGGGCTTTCAAACGCCCGCGCTAAGGGCTGTCTCCTGTGAGACCGGACCTCGGCTTAGTGCGGCGTTCGGACTAAAAATGGAGGGGAAGTCATGGCTGTGCGCCCCGCGTTACGCGCGGGGCGATAGAGAAGTCTTCGTCGTCGAGATCGGCGACGATGGTGTCGTGTTGTGTTTGTGTGTGTGTGTGTGTAATTGTCGGGATCGTCATCGAGATAGGAAAGTACGTGGCGAGGTCTCCTGAACCTGTCTATCACGTCCACGTCGGCCATGGCTGTGATTAATGAGTTAGAGTGGTTAGTTGCTTTATCGAAATAACGTTTAGCTAGTTCCTTCATGTGATGCATGATGGTTGGGAGTTCTAGGTCCTGAGTGCTAAGTGTGAGTTTTTCTTTTCGCATTCGATCGTGAGCGCGTTTGGAGTTTACTAGGAATTTGTATGTGATTTGTACAGCGCCACCTAGTGGTAAACGTGAGAAACCAGTTTACCACTAGGTGGCGCTGTACAAATCACATACAAATTCCTAGTAAACTCGAAACGCGCTCACGATCGAATACCAAAAAAAAAACTCACACTTAGCACTCTGATGAATATCTATGTTACGCACGTGCCATGGGCAACCGGTATCAATGCGTATAAACTTATTTTGAACGACCTGTAGACGGTGAAGATTGGAAGGGGTGACGCGGACGTGAGCAAACGCTACACTCGCGTACGTCAAAATGGGTCTTACTCACGTTTTGTAAAGTGTCACTTTATTTCTAAGTGACATTTTACTGTGTCTGTTAAGTAAGTAATAAAGGCTATTAAGTAACGGTGTGTTCTACAACACCCCGACTAACATAGGGAATATTGACCCTTAAATAAAGGTTAGACGCTGACGTTATTGCGACAGGAAAAATTAAGGTAACCAGCACCTAGGCCAGGGTAGGCAAACCTTTATGCATCAAAGTGCCATTTTTTCAAGAATGTTTAATAAAGTCATAGACATGCAATCAAATAATTTTGACTTTCGGATTATTTGGGAAATAATAACAATAAATACTATCAAAACTTTTTATTTACCACAAAAATCGCGTTCGATTGTCGAAAAATATGTATTTAACACATTTTTTCTTAGTTCATAATGAATTTCGTGATTGTTAACGTGCCCAAAATATTGTGTCGCATACCAACAGTGGCACGCGTGCCATTGGTTCGTCATCCCTGACCTAGGGCTTGTTTACCAGTTAATTTGTAAATCTAAACCAGCGCAATTACATAAATAGCGTTTTTTTAGCTTTAGCTCTACCTTAACCTCAAAAAAACTGGTTTTCTTATGGAGCAAAATTATAAGGGTTTTGAATTACTAAACCGATTTATGGAAGTGTTTTTAAATATTTATTTGCTGTTCAGCGATTTCAGTTATTGTCCATACTGTGTGACGTACCATCGCGATTTTGGCTTAAACCTGTTACTTAAGATATCTAGTTAAGACACGCTCCAAGCAAAACCTTTATAAAGATTAACCGGTATTTTATTAAACCGGTTTTAAGCCCTGGTGGTACCAAAGTTGGGTGAGACTTTGCAGAATTGTAACATCTAGTAGTAACGATAGCAGTATTATATACGTTTGTTCGTTCGCATTGCGTAAGCTGTCTGGTAGGCAGGTAGACGCATTATTCTTCAAAAATAGCCTAGACCATTATGAAGTGAATTTGTCGAAATTAAATTTTTTTTCTACCCTCCTTTAATCTTTTTAGTTATTGACTGATACTTTCGAAATTTTTAACCAACGTTCTCATAAAACAGTATAGTATAACACAATATCACCACTCACGAATAAATGAACGTTTAGAGACGTTAACTTTTCAGTTCACCACGATTCACCTACTTGTCCGTTGGTGTGATAAGTGGTGATCCCCATGGTCGCAATTTTCAACCTGATAATGATTATCATTGACTTCTAGTGATGACCGTGAACAACGGCTTTACGTGCTCATCCGAGGCACGGGAGCGGTAACACACCACTCACAAGACTCCGAGCTGCTACTGAGATTTTGAATTTTCGCGAACACCTCGAAAAAACCTCAATAACACTTTTGCTCGACCTGGGGATCAAACCCATGATCCCATCATATAAAATAGTCTGGTTTAAAAATTACATATAAAAGTTTTTCTTTAAATGCAAATCCTGTGACTCTAAATCATTAAAAGCCCGAATAGAGAACAATATTGTCAGATACAATTAACAATTCACTATTACTTTAATTTCACTTCACAACATATTTTTAATATAATTACTCATCCGGTTGCAATTTTTAAGCATCTTCAAGATGTAATATACCTACTTACTACTACTAAGTATATTCCTTACTAAGTATAAGCATTTCATCCTGAATATGCTTAAAAATTTGAAAAAATTTGGTTGAGTAATATACCAAAAATATGTTGTGTAGTGAAATTAAAGTACTAGTGTATTGTTAATAGTATCTAACAATAATGGAATTTTACCAAGAGCCGACGATGGAAAGTATAGAATAAAGAAACAATATGTCAGATTGAGCATCTGCTTCATACCTTTGCTATGCAATTAATTGCATTCTTATTTTTATTTTTCGCTAATAACTTTTTGTGTTTCAATGATCTGAGTAGCGTTGTAAAAATGTACATGGTACGTCATATTTTAGTATAATTACGACTCCAGCCCAGAATACTAAGAACGTTGCGAAGGTCACCTCTGGTCGTCCGTGAATCCTATCTTAAACGATAGGATGACCATGATATTATGACTACTACATACTAAATAAAAATATTACGTAAATAATAATCGTCTTTGTGGTCTAGTGGTCCAGCGTTGGCCTTAATCACATGAGATCCCGGGTTCGATTCTCGGGCCGGGTAATTTAAAAAAAATGTAATTTTCCTGTTTATAATAAATAATTAATATTCACGAGACACATTACACTTACTGATCTAATCCCAAAGTAAGCAAATTATTTGCTTGTGTTATAGGTGTTAGTAAACGATACTAATACATAGAAATACATATATAAATACTAGGAATATATTTAATAAACACCCAAACTCAAAAATATAAACATTTATGCTTATCACACAAATGCTTGTCCCCGTCGGGGATCGAACCCGAGCCCCGTCGATTGCGTAGTCAGGGTTACTAACCACTCGATCAACGGGGAGGGCGGTTTGTTGTACCACTGTCTATTCTTTCGAGGATACGGGCGTGAAAATACTTTTTTTTCCATAAGTAAATATTATCATGTCGGATCTTTACCTTAGTGGGCAATAAAAACTAGTGTTATCATGATTCAGACGGACATGTCTTGGAAAATTCTAAGTGTTTTAGTACGAGTATACTAAGTATATCTAAAAAAGTATAATAACTTTCTAAATATCACTACAACAGAAACTTTACTAAGATGTTTAGTTTATGTCAAATTTCAACCGACTTCCCAAAAGGAGGCTTTAGTTCGGCTGTATTTTTTTAAATTACGTTATTTAATCGCCTAGTAATCTGGTGTCGTTGTTGATCGAATGAGTTTCCGTGTCCGATTTCCGGGTCGGGCATTTCAAAATATGTTTTTTCAGTTTTCTGATAAAAACAACGATGCCCGGGATTGGATAAGGATCCGGTTGGCGACAGGCTTGCCACTTATGAAACAAAGTATCTTCGGCTAATCGTAGGTACACTTATTGTACCTCTGCCTAACTCTTCGGGGATACGGATGTTACGGTTTTTTTAAAACATAAAAGGATTGCCAACAATAATTTCAACAAAATATTCAAAAAACTAAACAGCCCGAATTAAATAGAAACGTCTTTAAATATAATTTCTTAGTTTATAGTTTATACTATTTACCGATGAAATAAAATCACTTCAAGGGTAATTTTTAAACCTTGTCATCTCATTCGGTACGATAAAATAGTACAACATGGTTTGTTTCTATTTTGTCACGATATAATATATTTACAAATGTATGACATTTTTGGCAATGATAGGAGCGTTTGCTCATATGCACTTTTTCTTCCCAATGAAGTGCCTATTAGTATTCATGTGGTCTGTGGCCTGAACCGTACCGCTGTCGGCAACTCATTTGACTCTTTTCAAGTACTTTACAATAACCAGAAAATACATACATACTTATAAACAATGACCTCTATGTATTAAAAAATAAAGCCTTAACTTTTTTATGCTAATGTCATGGGGACATTAAAATATTAAATATATTTTAATGTCCCCATAATATTAAAATAGTATTTCCCAGAATCCAGGAAATTTTATTTTTAGGAATAATGATGATGTTATGTAATATTAGCGACTCACCCCGGCTTCGCACGGGCAATGGTAAAAAATATATTTTTACAACAAATCTTTGAAGTGGATTTGAAAACACGTTGACTTTGCCATTTACACTTGTGCCTTGTGGGGCTTTAGGCAGTGTTTAAGTAAATTTATCACAAAATAACATTGAAACGCCTAACAAAGGCCTGTCGTAACGCCTTGTATTTTCTATAGTCAAGCTGACAGTTTTCTTTGCTCGCTATACGGCGACGGCGAAAACTGTCAGCTTACTCATTCCACTTCATTCATACTCATTCCACTTCACTATATTAGATTATAGAACGTTCTTGCAAAACCTATTTTATATTGGTAGAAAGGTCACACACCGGTGATGCTAGGGGCCCTAAATGTATTGTCATCTTAAATATGGCGCGGCAATCCTTACACTGGATAAAATGTTGCAATTAGACGATGCCACTGTCAGGGCTATCATAATCACCAAGGGGCTGCGAATTTGAACATTTGTAAAAATGTTTTCGTCTACCTCCAAGTCGGTCTAGAAAAATATGTTCTTTAAATTATAATATACATGTATTATATATGTAAACCTTCCCTTTGAATCGCTCTGTCTATTGATGAAAACTACGCTAAAATTTGTTGCGTAACTTAAAAGATCTAGCTAACATAAAGCGGAAGCGGCTTTGTTTTATACTATGTAATGAAGATACCTACGTCATAATATTTTGAAATAAATCTTATAATATTGTGGATAGGTTATGCTTGTCAGTTTATGGCTTCATTATATGATTTATTTACCCTAGATACCGATTGCTTTTCAAGACTAGTGTTCCAATCTTCAGTAAATCTCACAAGAATTAGTATTTTTGTAGTAAATGGTTAATAGACCAAAAAAAATAATCATTTATTTTTATTTCGGTACGCTTTGCTCGGACAGTTTTTTTTACAAAAATCATGTATACTCTACAAATTCTAAGTACCCAAATCGAATAAAAACTTTAAGGTAATTGACCGTCCCAATACTCAAGTCATGTAAAAAGACTGAATTATTACTTGTTTTCGTTCTAAAACTTCTAATTAAAAAAAATAGGGAAATGAGACAGAAAGCTAGCCTTATCGACGATGACAAGTGATTAACACCTCCGTGAGAATTTCACGGATAAAATTCGTACGGTTGCGTTGCCGGCTGTTTTATAATTAATTTAAGCTCTTTTCTTGAAATTATCATGTATTCGCCCACAAACTATCCGACTAATGAATAGAGCAGGGCAAAACGTGCCTTAAGAATCGCTCAGTTGTGGCACATTTCTACACACAGATAGTGAGAACAAAAAAATTTTTTGAGCTTAAAATATCACAATTTAATTTAAAGCTTCGGGGAAGACTTCCAGGGTCAATTACTTTGCAAGTTTTTTATATCCTTATCTTGATTTGCCGTAAAATAAACTATTTATTTTTGGAGCTTCTCGGCACTCTCTAATGCAAATAGTCATTATATGTTGTATCAAATTTGGCAATATAAAAGAATAAATCAAAAATCAAAATACGGGAATATAAAGATGACAAGGAGATATGTAAATGGTTTCATACTGGCATTATCTACCTACGTATGCATGCTACATATTAATATTTGCTCTTTTACTGTATAATTTTGTTCAATAGTATTTACATTTTCGTTAAATCATACTTATTTAGAGTATTTTCAGTACTAATTTCGTAACTTTCATTAGTTAAGTTTTGTTTTTTGTTTATAATGGTTGTCTTGTTTCAACAGATATACACAGTATTTTTTGAAAAAGGATGTTTTATCCATTGTCTATAACACCTACCTTAAAGTAACATCTACGTAGTATCATCACGCCGGTTCCCTCTCGAGATAGGCAGAGTGAATTGAACATCAATAGACTTTTCAATTCACCATGGTTCGCCGGTTCGTTGGTTGGCGTGTTGGCTGGTGATCCCCATCGTAGATTACAGATACAGATTACAGACTCGATAAAGATATCAGAAATCAGAAGTACTTTATTCAATAAAAAAAATTACAAGTTATTTTGACGCGTCAACATTTTTTTAAACTAATACCGGATCAGAAACACGGATAGTCACTGATTTCAAAGGCCAACTGCTTTACGCGCTCATCCATCCGAGGCACGTACGTGTTAACTGTCAACCACCACCGCGAGACTTCTAGCTACTACTGAGACTTGGCTTCTCGAGAAAAACCTCGAAAAACCTAAATAACAGTTTTGTCTGACCAGGGGATCGAATCTGTGACTTCATGGTCTAACTAGAATAGAAAGAATAATGAGTAAGAAAGTAAGACAGCTACACTTATTCAGCAAGACACACATGGAATATAAGTTACTACGTGTGTGTCTCACAGTGCCGCTAAAAAGGATCCAACTCAGCGTATGTCAGACGTGAGCCTGGCACTGGTTTTCAGTTTAGCTCGTAATGAGACACGGACATGAAACCGTAAGCTAAATACTAAACATTACTAAATATTAGCGCATAAGAAGAATGAAAATGTAAGTACATGAATTAACTCTTTGACCACGAGGCAGTCAGTCTCATCTAAACCTATATTTAAACGGGACTAATGTAATGTTATTTTATATGTACTTATTATATAACGTTACGTTAATTAGGATTATAAAACCTTAATCCCGTAGAATTTACCGCGCCTTTCGAAAGTTATCTCGTATTACATTCCGCGTAATAGTATTATGTTAATTACCTATATGAGAATATTTAGACCGCAACTCGTGAGAAATCAATATTGTCTTACATTTCCTAGGTGGTAAAGGTTTATATCTATATGATGATATAATGAATGTTTGTCTGTATGTCCTTTATAGAATGGTAAACTACGCATTTGATGAAAGTTTCTGAGTTGGTAATCTAATTAATGTCTTTCCTTCAAATTTATTCTAGTCGGTGGCGAAGCAACGCGCGTAGAGTACAGCTGGTCTATATGTATATGTTTGCTAGAACTAAAGAGTAATTTTGTTGCCTAATGCCTAATAAAATACTCTTTCATATACTACCACCTTACCTATTTTCAGTGTAACGGAAAATTCAGTACCAAAAAGAACCCTTTTTATTTGGCGGTCTAGTTTCAGAACACCTTCGTAACTGTTGGCCAGGGCATTGGAATTCTTGGAGTAAAAATTCCCACAGATGTTCAGTTTCGCAGTCACCTAGAAGATAAAGCTAAAGTAGCTAAAAATTCGGGTTGATTAACCTGGCGAAATATTACTTCATACCTGGTCAAAGATTGTTACTTAATAAAGCTCAGGTCCGTCCCCATATGGAGTATTGTTTACACTTATAGGCTGGTGCACCCAATTATCAGATTCTTCCATTTGACCGCATTCAGAGACGTGCATTACACACGATTCCAATCTGACCAAACATCTGATGCCCCTTGATTTGAAAAGAAATGTTGGTGCTCTGAGTGTGCTCTACCGGCTTTATAATGGGGAGTGTTCTAAGGAATTGTTTAGTGTGATACCAGCTACTTCTTTGCACTGCTACAACATTCGCCGAGGCCGGACCTCCACCCACACTACCTTGACTCATGGTGTTCATCAACAGTACGGTTTAGTCGGAACTTTTTAGTTCGTACCACCAAATTATGGATTGAACTCTCTATGTCTGTATTTCCTGAAAAGTATAACATTGGATCTTTTAAGACGCGAATTAATGAATTTCTTAAGAGTCGGCAGCGCGTCTCCTCTTATACTGTGGATGTCCATGGGCATCGGTTACCGCTTCCCATCAGGCGGCCCGTTTGCTTGCCTGCCAGCTCATCATATATCATATATCAAAAGGTATCGGCAATTTTGATACAAATACTAATATAAATTGTGAAGCGAGTAGAAACATAATCATACAGATTAATATGATAAATGCGAAAGTTTGGATGTTTGGCTGGATGGATGGATGGATGTTTGTTACTTAATCACTTGATTTTTCGCAAATCATGGATTTGGATGAAATTTAGCACACAGATATATGATGCCTGGGAATAGCACATAAGCTACTTTAATTTATAATTTTTATCCCGGAATATTGAGTTATTCCCGCGGGATATACCAAAAAGTGTTATAATGCACCGTGCAGCTAGTTCATAATAAAATATGCGAAAGTTTGGATCAATAATGGATGATGTTACTCAATCACGCAAAACCAACTGAACCGATTTGGTTCATGTACAGGTAGATGTAGATGTACATAGGTAGATGATGACCTGGAATAGCACATAGACTACTTTTTATTCTGGAACATGAGTTGTTCTCGCAGGATTCCCCAAAAACTTTTATAATTCAGCGGTATGCATGGTGCAACTAGTACGTTATAGTTTAAAGGCAGTATATAAAACTGTAGGAACTGACTTCCGTACTGTTGTATCTTTAAAGCCCTAGATTAGATTTTCATATGTGAAGATAAATAAGAAAAATATGTGGTGTGACACTCGCGGACCGGATTCGTAATGTCGAAGTGAGAGAGAGGTTAGGTTTGAAAGAAAGTGTCGGTGTAATGATGAGAAAGGGCATGCTCCGTTGGTTCGGACATGTAGAAAGAATGGTAGATTAAAGGTTAACAAAACAGATATACAATGCGAATGTGGAAGGATGTAGGTACCGGGGAAGACCAAGACTGACATACCACGATCAGATTGATCGAGTACTGTCCGAAGGTATTTTCAAGAGTCTTCGCAACCGGCGTGTGTGTATAAAGAGTGAATGTGATGAATGTGGAGAAAGCGAGACAAGCCTGCAAGGATCGTGATGTATGGCACTCGGTTCTCTCGGTATGTATGTAGATCTTCATCAAAACCTATATGAGTCAAAATGGTATATTTTAGGAGATATAAAAAAGATATAGTAGGAGAATCTTAAACAAAAGAACAATTTTCTAAATCAGTCCAGAGGTCTTTGAGTACCTAATCAAAAAACATACATAAAAAAGATTCCGACGAATTGAGAACCTGCTTCCATTTTTATGTGGGTTATAAATGATATCTATCAGTATTTCTTATCAATATTTTTAAAACACCATCACGCCCATATCCTCAATGTCGAGTAAAGGTGCAACTAGTAGATACCCCCACAGTTAACCAATAGTAAAAATTTCCATGATATTGCAAGTAGATTGGGCCAACCAATGAACAAATGGGGCACATATCCAATTTCAGGCAAATAATGTTTTTCAGTAAAATTGACAAGCGTATGACTGAATTATCCGACCCAAAACTCGAATTCAGGGCCTTATGCATTTAGAGAAGCCGGTACCATTAGAGTACTAAGGAGACTTTATTATGTTAAGTTTTTTAAAGAAGTTTATTGTCCTTTTCTTATTCGATTAACAATAATAAACAATGCCATAAAGCAAGGTGACAATGTCGATATTCATCCAGCGTTTCGCTAAGTGATCGTCCCCGAGAATGCGTGTGCGCACCTCGCATCATAATAGATATCGATGAAGGCGAAATTACTTCCGCTGTTTATGACAAACATGATTTGAAAGCAATTAAACTGCAAAAACCAACTTCAATTCGCTTAATATATTTGAATGTACTATTTCTCCAGAATCCCATCATTATATCCCGACTTGAGGACAATGAGATCACTGACAAAGTACACCAAAGGGTGTAAATGTATTTATTATTGTATCCTACAAAAGGTTGTTTAAAAGTAATCAAATAATAATTTTACAATCCAGCCCAACCGTCTTCGAGTAATTAAGAAATATACAAATAAAGACAAAATTGGTTAAAAAGTGGGACAGATACATGCATAGCTTTATGTAGTAATAGTAATCTCAGGCCAATTTATAATAGCGATCACCCTGTAGTCGAAAGTAAACAATAAAATCTCTTCTAAGTATGACAACAAACATTAGCTATATACAGGTGGTAGAGTTTACTAGGTGGTAGAGTTCTGCATTGCCTCGTTGATCTGGTACTACCATCTTACTTATTCCTGCCGCAATAGTGTCAGTGCTTGTCACTATCGTATTTCAGTTTGGAGAGTAAGGTAGCCGGTAAACTTATTCATGTGGTATTAGACCTCGCCAAAAGATAGCAACGTACCATTAACATCTTCGGTTTTTATAGGCGATGGCTGACTACTTCCATCAGGAGACCCATCTACTTGTTTGCTAACTTATGATATAAAAAAATAAACAAAGTAGTATAAATGTATAAGTATGTTGAACGAATGTAGTGTGCGTAATGTTATTTTTATAATATTATTTTTATTTATTTAATGTATTTCTAATGTATATTATTTAAAAATATTAGGTTTTTGCACTCTTTCGCTGTATAAACTTTAAGTGTGATAAATTTTATACCCCACCGTTGACGTAATTGTCTTAAAAAGGAATTCAAATATTTTGTTTTACGTATTTATTTATTAATATATAGTATAGATGGATCAGTAAAAACTTGCCAAATAAAAAAAGGAGTAAAATATTCTGGTAAAGCGGTGGCCCTTACCCTTTCTTGTCGCAATAGCGTCATTACTTGTCATTGTTGTTTTCTGGTTTGGAGAGTAAGTAGTGGGTAAACTTATGCATGTGGCATTGCCACACCGGTACACGGATAGCACACCATACACATGGATCTGAAAGCAATGGTTTCTCTTTTCATTAGGAGAGCCATCTGCTTGTTTGCTATCTAATGATTTAAAATAATCTGTAAACTGGTTGACCCTGCAGCGTATCCCTGAAACTTCTGCAAACTTAGGTAGGTATTTTTAACTAAAGGATCAAAAACTATACCAAGCATAGTTCTTTCAAAGTCCAAAATATAAAGTTTATGAAAAATGTCAGTATTTTGATTTTTGAAACGCTGTATATTTTGAAATTTGTGATCGATTTTAATCTTCCGAATGGCATTCAACACAATTTTTGAACACTAAAATAGTGTCTCAGCTGCAATAAAAACGCTTAGCTGGTTGAAAAATGTCGAAATAATGTCAAAAAAAATATTTTCTCAAAAATTTTGTTATTGATAAATCTTGAATAAATCAATCGATTTTGAGCTAATTTACGGAATACCGTAAATTAGCTTAGTTAAATAAAACGCAACATTTTAAGTAGAAGAGCTGATTAGATTTTATAATCAATGTAATGATTGTGTATTAGTCTGAAAGTTAATTTAAGAACATGAAGTTTGTTGTAAACTATGTAATTTTCATATTTTTGAAATATTGGGCGCAGTTTTTTAAATTCTTTTAAATATTATAGAAAGTTAAAAAACGATTGGTTGAAAAATCTCGAAGTAATGTAAAAAAAAACTTTTTGTAATTTTTTTCAACGAGAGCACGATGACGATTTTTGTTTGTATGATTTGAATGCTTATGAAACATATTTTTTCATACATATCAAATATATTTCTGTGTATTTATATCATAAATAAGCACTTATTATTCATAATAACTTTTTCTCTTGCTCTTTTCCTTTCTCTTTCACTTTCTCTTTTGCTCTCCCTCTTCCTCGACCCCTCCCTTCGGTCCCTCTCACTCTCCCTTTCCCTTTTTGCTACTATATATTTTAGCATGTGTATTAATATCGTTAATTAGCAGTTATTATTCGTAATATCTTTCTCTCTCTCTCTTTCTCTCTTCCCCTTCCCTTTCCCTTTCCCTTTCCCTTTCCCTTTCCCTTTCCCTTTCCCTTTCCCTTTCCCTTTCCCTTTCCCTTTCCCTTTCCCTTTCCCTTTCCCTTTCCCTTTCCCTTTCCCTTTCCCTTTCCCTTTCCCTTTCCCTTTCCCTTTCCCTTTCCCTTTCCCTTTCCCTTTCCCTTTCCCTTTCCCTTTCCCTTTCCCTTTCCCTTTCCCTTTCCCTTTCCCTTTCCCTTTCCCTTTCCCTTTCCCTTTCCCTTTCCCTTTCCCTTTCCCTTTCCCTTTCCCTTTCCCTTTCCCTTTCCCTTTCCCTTTCCCTTTCCCTTTCCCTTTCCCTTTCCCTTTCCCTTTCCCTTTCCCTTTCCCTTTCCCTTTCCCTTTCCCTTTCCCTTTCCCTTTCCCTTTCCCTTTCCCTTTCCCTTTCCCTTTCCCTTTCCCTTTCCCTTTCCCTTTCCCTTTCCCTTTCCCTTTCCCTTTCCCTTTCCCTTTCCCTTTCCCTTTCCCTTTCCCTTTCCCTTTCCCTTTCCCTTTCCCTTTCCCTTTCCCTTTCCCTTTCCCTTTCCCTTTCCCTTTCCCTTTCCCTTTCCCTTTCCCTTTCCCTTTCCCTTTCCCTTTCCCTTTCCCTTTCCCTTTCCCTTTCCCTTTCCCTTTCCCTTTCCCTTTCCCTTTCCCTTTCCCTTTCCCTTTCCCTTTCCCTTTCCCTTTCCCTTTCCCTTTCCCTTTCCCGTCCCCGTCCCCGTCCCCGTCCCCGTCCCCGCCCCGTCGCCGTCCCCGTCTTCGTCCCCGTCCCCGTCCCCGTCCCCGTCCCCGTCCCCGTCCCCGTCCCCGTCCCCGTTTCCGTCCCCTCTCCCTCTGCCTCTCCCTCTCCCTTTCCCTTTCCCTTTCCCTTTCAGTTTCCCTTTCCCTTCCCCGTTCCCTTTCCCTATACCTATCCCTATCCCCATCCCTATCCCTATCCCGTTTCCGTTTCCGTTCCCGTTCCCTGCCCTGTTCCTGTCCCATTCCCCATACCATTCCCCATTACCTTTTCTCATTCTCATTCTCAATCCCTGTTAAACAATGTGTATAATCTAGAATGTGTTTATATAAAATTTTATCTTAATTCATTTTGCAAATCAAATACAATATCAAAATATTTTAATGTTTAAATTTTCGCATTATTAGAATATTTATAGAATATATTTTAATTTGCTGTTGGCGGAAAATAATACATTCCTTTTTGGCAACAAAACAGCTGTATAATACGAGAAAAACATTTGACCTTTATGTACCCAACGTTTGGATAATTTCCTTATACACAGTACATATCTACACTAATATTATAAAAGAGTAAAAATTGTTTGTTTGTAATGGTTAAACTTATAAAAAACTGGGCCTATTTTAAATACATATTATTTCACAAATATTAGGTCGGGGCAAAAGTATTTCCGTATTGTTCATACAAAGAAAATCTTTTTTTAGGTAAGTATATTTTTTTAAATTTATAACTATCTGACCCGACAAACTTTATTCTGCCTTTTTAACTACTCTTATTTTTTTTCTATATTTTCTCACCTTTTAAACCTTCCTTGGACTTCAACAATTAATTCTAAACCAAAATTAGCCAAATCGGTTCAGCCGTTCTCAAGTTTTAGCGAGACTAACGAACAGCAATTGATTTTTACATATAAGAAGATATAGATATGTATGTGCCGTTTTGATCGATGAGTTGTTGTCATCTTGTGGGTAGTGCCATGATCCCATTACTGTAGAAATTTTGAGATTTTTGATTAAAAAATCCGACCTCCCTGTCGGATTTTTTGTTGTGATGTGATGTTCACAGTGTTCTTTTAAGGTTAGC
This sequence comes from Apodemia mormo, assembly GCA_036924255.1. Classification (NCBI taxonomy): domain Eukaryota; kingdom Metazoa; phylum Arthropoda; class Insecta; order Lepidoptera; family Riodinidae; genus Apodemia; species Apodemia mormo. Next base: position 9,992,811 of record JAUPFN010000001.1, read on the forward strand.
TTTATGCTTCCTAAAGAGTTCTGCAAAGACCTAAACTGGTAGAAATCTGATGAAGCAAGGTCATGGCTATACGAAGGATGCATCAACACATCCAAGCTAAGCTCTCTCAATTTTTGCTGCGTGGCTATAGATGAGTCCGGTCTGGCGTCGTCATGGTGGAACACCACGCCCTTCCTATTCACCAGTTCCGGCTGGGTTTTCTCAATAGCTTTTTTTAACCTTATCAGTTGCTGACAGTAGAGGTCAGAGTCGATAGTTTTACCCGATGGCAAAAGCTCATAGTGGACGATTCCTTTCCAATCCCACCATACACATAGCATCACTTTGCTCCCAGTCAGACCGGGTTTTACCACGGTCTGTGGGGCTTGTCCATGCTTCGACCATGTTTTTTTTTCGCACATTCTTATGGTAAGTCACACATTTATCATCACCCGCATTAGGTTTCTCTCAGTGAGATCATGTGGTACCCTAATGTCAAGTTTTTTCTTTTCATGACTTTCGTGAATAACGTAAAATTGTTTTATGTTCAACATCCAGTTCTTCAGCAATGTCGTAGCTACTAATATGTCGATCTTGCTCCACTTTCTCAAAGATGGCACTGATTTTATCTGACTGGGCGTCCAGAGCGAACCTCACCTATCACACTAAAATTTCCAGACTTAAAACGCTTGAACCATATTTGTGCTACTCTTATTGATACCGCATTAGGTCCGTAAACCGGATAAATTTTATTCGCGGCGTTCATCGCATTTTTACCTTTTTTGTAATAAAACTTTAAAATGTAGGTAACGAATTTCTTCGTCACACATACGTTAATTTTCCTTGCTTGAAAAACAATTGAAAAATGGCGGGAACTAGTTTTTTTTAATTTATTTCATCTTCAGAATGTCACATTTAATGGTATTAAAACCAGCCAGTTACATTCAGTACAGCTAAAGGTTTGATTACCAATAATATATTCAAAATACTTTTGCCCCGACCTATTATTTCAACAAAGCTACATTATTATTGACTCTAACATAGGCTACTTTTTACCCGTCCGTGTGAAAGGCGGGTAAAAACTAGCCTATAGTAGTACATCACTTATGTGTGTTAGCCACGCGAAAAAAGTCGCAGGAATAGCTAGTTGAAATATATAAACAACGGCCGCTTGTTGGCGAACACCGTTTGACGACATCTTATAGACCGTGGTCCCACGAACAATTTTTTTTTTATTAATAACAAGCTGAATTTTTTGAACAGCTTCGTTTGTACCAGACAATCATCTTTTCTATCTTCGAAAAATCTCGAATCAGATTCCTAATAATCAGGTACAATTAACTAATTATCAGGTAGGACAAAAGTTTTTTCATAACATAATCAAGCGATTAAAGTCTAAAAATAGTTATTGTTATTAATAAATAATTTTCCGTCACCGATCCAAAATTTTCAAAACCCATAACTTTATTATTTACCTTATTCGAGATTTTTCGAAGATAGAAAAGATGGTTGTGTCTATTACCTTATAAATTACTAGCTTATTATAATTTGCTCGTTAATACACGATAGATATACTGAAAAATACTTGTGTCCGCCAGATCTATTAATCAGAATCCGGAATCATTCATCATTTAGCCGTGTTACAACAGTGACTAACACTGACATTATTGCGGTAGGAAAAGATAGCAGATTATGTACCAATCAAACCCGGGCAAGACGTTGAACCACGGGTATCGAATCGAATTAGTTTTAGTTTTCATATGGTAGTGCTTTTTTCTCACTGTATTTATGTGAGTCTATCAATGAACATGATATCTGTATCTGTATACCAGCGACAAGTTAGCACTAAACAGGTAAATGATAATATAATCGCATAATAAAAACCGCTGTTAATGTACCTAGTGAGCTATTCGTTTTTTTAGACAGACTATAATCGATATACCTAATGCTTCCTGCATTAGGTATATCGATTACCGATGAGCTAAAATGCTTATGGCCTACTTCATGTAAATAAACTCGTAATTACTGTTACAACACCGCTTTGACTAATTAACTTTCGTCTTAATTGGTGATACTTTTTATAACGATCTTTGTGTACTTAGGTTTTCCCCCGCGTTGTTTCTGACCCCCTCTGAAGAATAGACCATCAGCCATTCTGCCAGGCAATTCGTAAAAGATGAACGATTGGCTGTACGTGTCACTACCATAGTAACTACCAGGTGGTACAGTTCTGCGTCGTCTCCCTCGGGCCTGGTACTACCGCCTTACCTTACATTTAAACATTCGCATTATTTTCATTTAATGGCATCAGGAGAGCCATCTGCATATTTGCTATCTTGTAACACAAAATAAACCTACTCAGCAATTAGGTATTATCAAATGTTGGAACGAAGGTGTTGGGTTCCTTTTAACATAATTTTTTCACTGAAGTTTATGTCACGAAATTGTAATTTGTATTAATTTTTAGATAATGCTGAAATAATCGATTCGTTTGTTTCACAGACCACATGAATGTTTGTTTCCTTGATGGTCTCGTCGCCTTAACGGGAAAACCTTCATGACTTCTATCACTAAGGTGTTGGGTTCCTTTTAACATAATTTTTTCACTGAAGTTTATGTCACGAAAATGTAATTTGTATTAATTCTTAGATTATGCTGAAATAATTGATTCGTTTGTTTCACAGACCACATGAATGTTTGTTTCCTTGATAGTCTCATCGCCTTAACCGGAAAACCTTCATGACTCCTATCACTAAGGTGTTGGGTTCCTTTTAACATAATTTTTTCACTGAAGTTTATGTCACGAAAATGTAATTGGTATTAATTTTTAGATTATTCTGAAATAATTGATTCGTTTGTTTCACAGACCATATGAATGTTTGTTTCCTTGATAGTCTCATCGCCTTAACCGGAAAACTTTCATGACTTCTATCACTAAGGTGTTGGGTTCCTTTTAACATAATTTTTTCACTGAAGTTTATGTCACGAAAATGTAATTTGTATTAATTCTTAGATTATGCTGAAATAATTGATTCGTTTGTTTCACAGACCACATGAATGTTTGTTTCCTTGATAGTCTCATCGCCTTAACCGGAAAACCTTCATGACTCCTATCACTAAGGTGTTGGGTTCCTTTTAACATAATTTTTTCACTGAAGTTTATGTCACGAAAATGTAATTTGTATTAATTCTTAGATTATGCTGAAGCAATTGATTCGTTTGTTTCACAGACCACATGAATGTTTGTTTCCTTGATGGTCTCGTCACCTTAACCGGAAAACCTTCATGACTCTTATTGACTTCTATTATTGACATGACTTCTATTCTTTTCTTTCTGTCTTATGCTTTCTGGGGAAATTTACCGTCGTCGGTCGACGTCGACCGTCGGGGTTTATATCAGACGAGTGCACAGCTCATATTAGAACTCGAACATCATGCTCGCAAACCGAGTTGCGTATGGAGGTAGAAGGAGCTAGCCATGATGAGCTTAATCTTTTGTCTTAATTGAAGTATGTGTGAAAGGTATAATATTACAGTAGTTTTTAATTGGAGGGTCCTCAATTCAGATTGTTATTGCAGGGGTACAATAACAGTGTGAATTGCGGACTACGCGAAGCGTTTAGGTATATAGTGCTTTACTCTCGGTTTACCTTAATGTCGATAAGTGTCTTCCCACAAGTTTAATAAAGTTATGCAACATTTTTTTCTACAGTTATCGTGCTTAAAAAATTGTAAAACTGTGACCTTGAAATATATCTACAGTAGTTATGCGCTAAGACATGTAATAGCCCAATGGGACATGTGTATAACACATGACTGGAAATTATTTGGGTTGTCTTTACACAAAATAAACTTTAGTATTAATGTTGATACAATATATACGAATCTTATAAGTCAATAAAATAGCAAATCATGATAAAAATTAGCACTGTATACTTACTAGACGACCTCAAGGTAGTACAGAAATATTACCAGCGCAAACATTAGATAAACTACAATAGCGCCGCGTTATCGTTATCAAAACAGTGTACATAGTCAGAGTTTTATCACCTTTATCACTTTCTCTTCAACCACAGCTTCACTTGCCCAAATTAACGATGATCTGATGGCAAAATAATGTTTTTGCGCGATAGTATTATCTAATCTTTACATCAGCATACTTAAGTATCACCGGAGAGTCATTTAATTTTTTTATATTATTAGATAGCAAACAAGCAGATGGGTCTCCTGATGGAAAGAGTCGACCAACCAAAACATGTATGCCAATGGTGCGTTGCTATCTTGTGGCGAGGTCTAATGCCACACATGCATGATACATAAGTTTACCGGTTTTTCCAAAGAAAGCCGGTATTTTCCAAACCGAATTCCAAACTGAAATAGGAAAGTAACAAGCGCTGATGCTGTTGCGGCAGGAACAGGTAAGGCGGTGATAATAAACCCGGGCCAGACAATGTAGAACTCTACCACCTGGTACCCACGATGTTAGTGACTCGCATAGTCAATCAGTCGCCTTTTACGAACTGTTTCGCAGAACGGCATTTGGCCTATACTTCAGGGGAGCCCTGATCAACACGGGGGACTTAAATCCATACTAATATTATAAATGCGAAAGAAACTTTGCCTGTCTGTCTGTCTCTTCTTCACGCCCAAACCACTGAACCGTTGTGAATGAAATTTGGTACAAAGATAGTTTGAGACCCGAAAAAGAACAAAGGATAGTTTTTATCCCGGAAATCCTACGGGAACGAGAATCATGGGGGTGAAATCTTGGGACTATTTTTTAAACCACGTTAATAATGAGTAAACTTAGGCTACTTTTATTTTAGAAATTTTGCCACGCGGATATCAAGTCGCGGGCACAGCTAGTAGAAATATCTAGTCTAGATCTTTTGATAAACATGCTTCCGGTGAGCATAAAAACAAATGATGTTATAATTATTATTGCAGAATATGCAAAGATATCTCAGAATCACCTTTGTCCTCATCGTTTTAACAATAGTCTAAGTAGGTATTTTCTGTCTTGCGATTTAAAAAATACAACTCCGATAGTTTTTAAGGAAAACAAAACATGATTTTCGTTGTGGTTATTAAAACTTACTTCAGTTAACCAGTAAAGTGGATATCTGCTTAGGCAAGCTAAGATGCTCGCCAATTTTATGAGGTAGGCTTCAGGCGCACGCATTTTCAATGTAAGTGTAATTTTCAAAGATTGCTTAATACGGGAAATCATATATTACATTATTGGTTTTAATAATTAGAAAACTGAAAAAAAACACATTTTGATATGCCCGACCTGAGAATCGAACCTTCATGTGGTCAACATATAAAAAATTATCATGGTATGCGTCAGAAGCCTGGTTACGAAAAAATAGAATTTGAATAAGTATAGTAAAGTATCCAGTAGTAGGTACAGTGAGATTTTTTCGCAAAAGTAATTGATTCATGAAAAGTTGCATAAGCAAAATGTTATTAAAATATTCATAAACTATTTTATCATGTAAATAGTCATATCATTTTTATGCATGAGCGTTTGAATGTATAATTAAAAACAGCGGAACTGCTACTTTTAATCTATACTAAAAACACTTTGTATTTTCGTATGTCTGTAACGATTAAACTCAAAAACTATAGGACCGATCTTAAAGTAGTTTTACCATAGAAAGCAATATTATTCACGAGAAATATATGTTCCTTTTTTACCCGAATGCATAACAGGAAGTCATAATTTTGTGACACACGAACGAAGTCGCGGGTAGTATTTCTTTAAGTGATCATCAAAATTTTTTGATTTACACAATACCTCCATATGCACAGGACTTTTTGCTGACTACAAAACAACTTTGACCCATTGAATAAAGTCTGGAGATATAAACGAGCTTGATATTTGGATGCCACACGAACTCATGAATCGTTTACTCTTTGCGGATTCTTTGTTACAACCTAATAAAACCGAACTGTAATTAAAAAGATTGATGATATAATGAAGAGTAGATTACCTACGACAAGAACGTGTGAAAATAGTAGTCAAAGAGCAGTCATGCTCCACAGACAATAGCGAAACCCGAATTAACTCGCAATAAAGTAATGCTGTATGTATGATGAAATTTCAGGAAATAAAGAAAACAAGTTGTTTTCTTTATTTCGTGTAAAATTTGACCGCTGCTTTGGTCGAGTGATTAGCGACCCTGACTACGCAATCAACGGGGCTCGGGTTCGAACCCCGACGGCGACAAGCACTTGTGTGATGAACATTAATGTTTGTATTTCCGGGTTTGGGTGTTTATTAAATACTAGCTGTTGCCAGTGACTTCGTCCGCGCGGACTTCGTTTACTCTGCACTGCTCCTCCCTCGTAGGTGATAGCGTGATAATATGTAGCCTATATGTTGACCCGACCTTTTAGTAATATTCATGCAAAATTTGAAGTAAATCTATGCAGTACTTTTTGAGTTTACCCCGGATATACATACAGACAGACAGACAAACAGACCAAAAATTCTAAAAGCTATATTTTTGGCTTCGATATCGATTGTAGATCACGCCCTAAGTATTCTTTAAAAAAATATTCAATGTGCAGTTTTGACTTTCCTACGATTTTATTATATGTATAGATATTCCAGTATTTATTTATGTATTTCTATGTATTAGTATCGTTGACTAACACCCATAACACAAGCAAATAATTTGATTACTATGGGGTTAGATCAGGAAGTGTAATTTATCCCGTGAATATTTATTTAATACTAGCTGTTGCCCACGACTTCGTCCGCGCGGACTTCGTTTACTCCGCACAGCTACTCCCCCGTAAGTGATAGCGTGATAATATGTAGTCTATATGTTGACCCGACCTATAAGTAATACTCATGCAAAATTTGAAGTAAATCCATGCAGTACTTTTTGAGTTTACCCCGGACATACATACAGACAAACAGACAAATAGACAAACAGACTTCGTTTCGTCCGCGCGGACTTCGTTTACTCCGCACAGCTCCTCCCCCGTAAGTGATAGCGTGATAATATGTAGCCTATATTTTGACCCGACCTATAAGTAATACTCATGCAAAATTTGAAGTAAATCCATGCAGTACTTTTTGAGTTTACCCCGGACATACATACAGCCAAACAGACAAATAGACAAACAGACAAACAAACAAACAGACAAACAGACAAAAATTCTAAAAACTATATTTTTGGCTTCGATATCGATTATAGATCACGCCCCAAGTATTCTTTTAGAAAAATATTCAATGTACAGTTTTGACTTTCCTACGATTTTATTATATGTATAGATTTAACTAGCAGCCCGTCTCACGTGCTTTGCTATGTATCGCCATTTATTGAATTATTTTGTTACAAAAAATTTCACATAAAGCCTAAACATTTGGTTTGGAAAGGTGAGGCCGTTCTTCAGTTATAAAATTACAACGAAAAGTGGCATTGATTTTTATATATGTCGCAGTGAAATTGTCAATAGCCGTTAGATTATAATCTACCTAGGGAGTTTATAATTTGGTTAGGTTAGGTTAGCAGTTAAATTATAATATCACTTAGGTAGATTATAATCTAACGTTATTGACTATTTCACTGCGACATATATATAGATTAACAGAGCATCGTTCATTATCAGCTTTTATCGCCGAACAAAATCATCGATACAGATCTCTATTGCCAACAGTTAATGAGATTTAAGCTAGGAATAAAGAAAAAACGTACGTGTGGTGTTTAAAAAAACAGCCTATATAATATGATCTTGGTTTTTCTACTAACTCTGCCAAATTTCAGTAAAATACGTTCAGCTTTTTAGCCTTAAAAAGCGCAACAAATATACAGATGTACAGTCTTTCGTATTTATAATATTAATATGGACAATATATACCATAATTAGAACAACAGTTCAGAACTGCTACTAACATTTAGATTTTTTAAGGAAATCCACGAAAACATAACACTTCCGTCCGACCGAGGAATTGAACTCGGGAACTGGTAGGCCTATGCGACTCGATCATGATCGAGTCGCATAGACCTACCACTTTACTGGTACGGTTCACCGTGAGGCTATATAATATTAACATTTAATAATATAGCAGGCCGTGGTGGCAAAACCCGATGACCGTATTTAAAGCTTTCAATTTTTTTCAATGTCAAGTTGAGTTGCTCCAATTAAATTTGGAGTTAACATTAACAAAAACTATACATTTTTAGGTAATGCCCATTTCATTGCTAGCATCTTGCCATTCACATGAATGTACGGTTGGGTATTTGGTTGGGAATATCCAAGGTTATAAAAACAGTTAATAACTTAACTGGAATCAGTATAGGTACAATACGTAGGTATAATAGAACATACGCCTTACTTTTTTATGTCATAAGATAGCAAACAAGCAGATGAGTCTCCTGATGGAAAGAGTCAGTCATCGCCTATAGACACCAAACATGTTAATGGTGCGTTGCTATCTTGTGGCGATGACTAATGCCACATGCCTCCAAACCAGAACACGACAGTGACAAGCACTAACGTTATTGCGGCAGGAATAGGTAAAGCGCTGGTACCAAACCCGATCAAGACAATGCAGAGCTCTACCGTAGTTACGGTGGAAGTGACTCGTATAGCCAATCAGTCACCTTTTGCAACCTGCCTGGCAGAACGGCAGTTGGCCTATTCTTCAAAGGAGCCTATTCATATTATATATAAATAATATGGATTTTGCACTGATCTCGCGCCAGACAAAGCTTTCTAACTTGACTAAGAAAAATTTCGACACGACTGGAATATACTTCTTATTAACCGACTTAAAAAAAGGAGGAAATTATATTTGAAATATATAGAATTTTGTTTAATTTTTTAAAATACTTTGATAACATATATATCAAAATAATTTTATAATTTTCTTTGATGTGAAATTTTAGCCGCTTGGAGCGATTTTTGATAGTCGTAGAAGACGTGTGGCGGCGTCCATAAATTACGTGAGGTGTTTTTTTAAATTTTCTATCCCTCCCTCCCCCTGGTGAGATGTCGTGAGATTTTATTCAACCCCCTCCCCCATCCCCCAATCTCACGTGACATTTTTCAAAATGTGAGTTTCTTAAATATGTAAACGCTTTTGATTGTTATTGTAAAAAAAATTGCTTCGTGCTTTTATTTACGACTAGTTAAGACGGTATAACGTCGAAGTATGGATCAAATTATTTTCTTCCAAAGGATTTAGTGAATGATCTTAATCGTATTACGATTACGCTTAAGATTAAATCTTAACCATGTACAATCTGGATAATGGACCAAAATAGTATGATTTTTTTTTGTTTCAATCAGAAGAATAATTGCGTGATATTTGCCGAAACCCCCCCTTTCTCCAACGTAGGATTAGATGATATTTGACTCGACCCCCTCTCCCTCATAAAAATCTCACGTAATTTGTGGGCGCCCCCTGTAACGTATTCAGTATTGCGTTATAAACATCTCGCGACAGTATGGTGTATTTTATTTTAATTGATTTGTTTATTCTGCTGATGACAAAAATAACGCCGTCTGTAAAATGTTAACATCGGTAACATCAAATAAATACGTTACGGATGTGTTGGGCGCTTGTGCACTACAATGAATTTTACTGTCCGGAATCCTGATGTTTTATGGTCCGATATAGCACCCCATAGACGTGTATGGGTATTAGCTTGTGCACTGTCTATACGTAACTTTACCGTCCGACATTTTACTTTTCTCGAGTCCGGACCGATTTATGTCAGTTGGTGGTACTTACACACACCTTTAATTTTGTGTCTTGGCTCTGGATCCATGCAGTAAAACAAAAAGCTTAAGCGGTATAGCAAAAAATTATAAGTAGCTATAGACATCTGATAATAATTTAAAAAATCTTTCATCCTGCCACAGCTTATTGTGTTTTACGTAAAATGACCCTATCAAGTACTTTTCATTTATAAAGGTATGAACTTAATATTTTTTTTGACTTCTATGTCTTCGCACCGCTAATAATTATGCCACATACATATATACATGCCTGGCACGTAGTTTCAAAGAAAGATACCCTAAGCTGCACTGCATCGTTCCGAGTAAATACGGACAAGTACACAAGCCAATCATCCGTTTTTTTCATGCCGCATCGGACCGTAAAAAGTCAGATTGCCGGACAGTAAAATTCCTTGTAGCGCACAAACACCCTTATTGTTATATTGAAAAACCGGTCATATATGCGAGTCACACTCACATATAGGATTCCGTACCACTGAGCGATATTAACGGAGGTAATCAGTACGGGGACCTCCTTTGAGAAATATTTACTTTTTTATTATTTGGTGTAACAGCAGCCACGGTAATGTATTCTGTAAAATTTTGCAGGGGTCTGTTCCGTATAAAAGATAAAGCTCTATTACAGACAGACTCGTCTTGATTCGGGTCACCTTTAAACAACATTGTTGTGTTCTGTAAGAAGGGTATGATAGATAGTAAACTTTTGTGTTTTGCAATCCCATACCGACACACGGATAGCAACGCATCATTTTTAGAGTGCATCAGTCTCAGTGTGCTCGATCCTACATTATTCATAAAATTTGAACAATAAGGAAAATTTGCTTGTTGCGTAATATATTATTAAATTTTTATAACATTATTATTACTTTGATTAAGAAATTTTATTACAATTCGATTAACATTAAAATAAAAAGACGCTACATATAAAGATAGGCGTTTTAAAGATAAAAATGATTACAATTGATATTTTCATGTAATATTATCGCCGACTGAGTTATTGCACTTCATAAAGATTATGAAATTCCAATTGCCTGTGAAGGTCATGTATTCACAATTTATCTTAACATCAATCTATACATATAATAAAATCGTAGGAAAGTCAAAACTGAACATTGAATATTTTTTTAAAAGAATACTTGGGGCGTGATCTACAATCGATATCGAAGCCAAAAATATAGTTTTTAGAATTTTTGTCTGTTTGTCTGTTTATCTGTTTGTATGTTTGTCTGTTGGTCTGTTTGTCTGTTTGTCTGTTTGTCTGTATGTATGTCCGGGGTAAACTCAAAAAGTACTGCATGGATTTACTTCAAATTTTGCATGAATATTACTAACAGATCGGGTCAACATATAGGCTACATATTATCACGCTATCACTTAGCGGCCAGGTGCTGTGCGGAGTAAATGAAATCCGCGCGAACGAAGTCGCTGGCAACAGCTAGTATATACATATAATAAAATCGTAGGAAAAATCAATGTATGTCCTGAGTAAACTCAAAAATTACAGCATGGATTTACTTCAAATTTTGCATGAATATTACTAACAGGTCGGGTCAACATATAGGCTACATAATATCACGCAATCACCTACGGGGGAGGAACTGTGCGGAGTTAACGTAGTCCGCGCGACCGAAGTCGCGGGCAACAACTAGTAATATATAAATTACGTGTCACCATAGATATATTAAACGTCGAGTGTCACGTTGTTTGACAACAAGAAACGTGGTCCGAAACTACTGGAACGAAATTTTGTATATATCTACTGTTTGGAAAAGATAGGATAGTTTTTATCTCAATTAACCCCCCCTCCCCAATTAACAAATAATTTGTATGGCAAAACATCGTTTGCTGAGTCAGTTAGTGCATTTATAATTATTTATAAATCGTGAAAGGAACAAAAAGGAAAATTTCGGATTACTAATTAAGAATATTGTGCGCATGGATTATTTAATACTAGGCATACTTAAAACTTATTGGTGCTGCTAATAAACCTGTTTAATCAAGCATGCAAATTAGTGCTCATCTTTTTGCTTTGACTACGACGTAGCAATATGTAAGAGTGAAAGAGACGAAACGAGCGTTTATTCAATTGCACGTGTACCTAAATCGATCAAATTTTAAGATAGTACCTATATAACGTAGAAAAGCGAAAAGCCTAAATTTTACCATATTACTTATAAATTATTTCCATCATATAGAAGACTACACTTATCATTTAACTTATTGGATTATCTAATTTATCAAACTTCAGAAGCAAATACTGTAGCAAATACTATAACATACATATATGTATAGTTGGCTTTGCAGATATGGAATTGGAAAACGTTTACTATAAGAATGAGTAAGCTTAGTGTGGTAATTAATGAATAATCATGAAGTACTAGGTAAACCTAGAGCTAAGACTCATTAATCATTAGCAATAAATAGCTATGCATTTTATATCACTCTCTGAGGCCTCACCTTCCTTTTCGTACCATGAGAAATATTATTAACCCATAGAGAGAAAGAGTGTGGCCTCAGAAGTTGATATCATCAAAATATATTCATCTGCCACCTGTTTTGTCCACCTGGGCCCTATTTAACAAACGTGACAATTCGATAATAATGTCACTGTTGGACAAATAAGTCAAACTGTCGCGACAAGTAACGCTTAATAAAGACGATAATTATGACCAAATGCAACAGGAAAAATACTGACTAAATTGTCAGAATAAAACACGTTTAATAAAGACGACAGTTGCCAGAGTTTACCTGTCGAGTATCTAAGAAAATATTTACGACATATTTGTCATAGTAGCTGACCAACTTGTTATGTGTCAATTACTATGACAAATAGTGTTATAATAACTTTTTACACAATATCCCATCCCATCCAATGTAATACACATAAAAATTTTTAAGTGGTGTAAATGTTATATTCCTTCTTGTGTGTTGAAGTGGCTGTCCAATTTTATTTATTAAGTATTCAACGGTGGTTTTAGATACTCGAAACCGTGCTCGAAACCGTTCCATGAATTTTCCATCGAAAGTAAAGTTTATTCTTGGTTTAAATATGCAACGTCGTCATCGTACAATTCGCACCAAATACTCATCTTCACTACAATTGTTATCCGTCGAAGACGTTAACACCATTTTTTAAAACTAATCGTACTTATTTAACTGCCGAATTAGCGACAGGTGACAATTTGTCCGGAAAAACTTGTAAAATTTGTATTAAACACTAAATTGTTATGGCAGGTAGACATATTTGTCGATTTGTCAGAGATTCTCGACAGGCTTTTCATCCAATGTCAATCCTATTCAGCAGTTAAATTAGTACGATTAGTTTTAAAAAATGGTGTTAGCGTCGTCGACGACACAAAGTCAGTCCCATAAGACTACCGGATTGTATATATGTCGCAGTGAAATTGTCAATACCGTTAGATTATAATCTACCTAAGTGATATTATAATTTAACTGCTAACCTAACCTAACCAAATTATAAAATCCCTAGGTAGATTATAATCTAACGGCTATTGACAATTTCACTGCGACATATACATAGATTCGTCGTTAATTGGGGAATACGAAATGGCTATGCTGTAATGCGAAAAACCTGGTGGCGCTATTAAAAAAATAAAAACAAAATGAAAAAAAAAACAATTTCTAGTAGCATAAGACTACCGAGTTTCGTTTGTTCCTCGATATCGGGGAGGGGTAGGACTATACGAAAATGCAGTGCTGCATGTCCCCATGACGGGCCTTATCAGTGGCAGCAGCATTATAAGTGCCACCTCGTACCTAAATATCTAGTACGATCGGCCTATCGAACGAACCAAAACTCACCTGAAAGATCATCAATTTTTGTATAAGAAAAACCACTGCTGCATCTTCGAAACAGTAGATGAAGTGGTTGCTACAGCGATTGAAGGTCGTCCACTGCACTGTTTTTTCGTATCCTCTTTTATTCGCGGGACTTTTTGTATGGGGTACTTTTAGTCTTCTGTGTGAGTTATACAGTTTATTAGGGATCTATATTGGTGGACAAAAAAGCACTTCGAGGAAAGTCCCTCACCTGCACAAACCATTACTGATGTCGGCTACTATGTAGTACAATAATACAACTCGTCCGGGACGGTGCCACCACACTACCACAATACTTATTTCTGTCGCAACAATACCTATCCGTGTTTATCACTATATTGTTTAGGTTTAGAGGGTATTGTAGATGGGAGAATTAATTCTGTACTTTAGATGATTGCCACGCGTACACGGTACCTGTTTCTAACAACTAACATCATTGGTACTTATAGGCGATTGTTTTCTCTTATCAACAGGAGAACTGTGTGCTTGCTTCTTATGCTACGATTAGCTATAAAACAATCGGGACGTTGCTAATATAGGGTAATATTAGTATGTAAATATAATATGGTAATCATTTTATAATACGATGTGATGCCATACTGTGCAATCTATTCTAAGTACATTTTATTTATGACGAGTAGCGTTGGCGTATAATGCCTTTGAGGATATGAGAACGTTATTATATTATTTTTAACTCCCACATCGAATTACGCTAATGTCGGTCCCACTGAATGCGATGGCAACTAGCACTTTCTTAAGCATGTTAGTAAGTATAGATATGTGGACTACATATCTATACTTACTAACATGCTTAAGAACTCTTTAGCGATTTTTGATTGTTTGAGAGACACCCGAAATTATGAATAGATTTGTTTGGAATTTTGATTTTTTTTATGTCATAAGATAGCAAACAAGCAGATAGGTCTCCTGATGGAAAGAGTCAACCATCGCCTATAGACACTAAAGATGTTAATGGTGCGTTGCTATCTTGTGGCGGGGTCTAATGCCACATAGCAGGTGCATTAAAAAAACGTGATTATTTGCAAGTAGCTATTAGTGAGCTTAGCGACACACTAGGTATAACTGATGTAATATGTCTTTCTGAAATTTTTCTTAAGCAAGGTTCTGAAACAAACTTTAAACTTGACGGTTACACTATGGCATCTCATTTTTCTCGTGATAATCAACGTAGGGGTGGAACTTGTATTTTAGTTAGAAATGAACTTGATTTTAAAATCCTAGACTTACAAATACGCTTACCATTTGAATGTTGCGCTTTTGAAATTGTTAATTATAAACTAATAGTAATTTGTATGTATCGTACTCCCAGCTCAAATGTTATTAAATAAATTAGAATTATTATTAGAAAATATTATGAGATATTCAAAAAAGAAAATTATTTTATGTGGAGATTGGAATATAGACCTGATGCAGGACACTTGTAAACATAAAAATTTAACAAGCATTCTTTCAAATAACAACATAAATCAACATATTATAAACCCTACTAGGAAGCATGCATGTCTGGATCTAATAGCAAGTAACTTAAATAATGTTCAGTCTTTCATACACTTGCTTTGTCTGACCATGAAACTGCTCAGAGTATACAAGCCAATATAGAGTCAGTCTTAGAATTTAAACAAAAAAGAGCTTTTTGGTTTGAAACAAAGCGGATATATGGGCAGGAAAATATTAAAAAGTTCCATGAATGTTTATCAAGTTTAAGTTTTAATGAAGTTTTTACAAAGTCAAATTGTGAAGAAGCATTTAATGAATTTCATGATATTTTACTGTTATTTTTTGAGTTATGTTTTCCTAAGGTGCGTGTAAAAGTTTTAAAAATCTAAATAAACCTATAAAAAATAAATGGTTAACTAAAGGTCTTCTAAAATGTTGCAAAGTAAAACGCCAGTTGTACCTTAACTATCGTCATGCTCAATCTAATAGGAAAGAAAATAAATGTAAATATCTACATTATAGGAAAATTTTGTCTAAATGTATATTAGAATCACAAAAACTGTCTTCTTTGAAATACATTGAAAATTCCTCTAATAAATGTAAAGCTTCATGGAATCTAATTAAAAGTACATTTCAGAACAAAATAAATAGTAGAAAAATAGAAAAAATCAAAATAAACAATTTAAAGTACACAAATACTCAAACAATCTGTAATCTATTTAATAATTTCTTTATAAACCAGACAAAATCAAGTAGGGTAAAAGTCAAATTTACAAATACTTCAAAATTATATTTTTTACCAAATTGTAGTAAAACCATGTATTTGACACCAGTAGATGAGCATGATGTGAAAAAGGTTATACATTCATTGAAAAATACTTATGCTACTGGCTATGATAATATTTGCACAGAATTATTGAAAAATTTTGCTAGTGTAATATCAAGACCTCTTAGCCATATAATTAATTTGTCATTTTTGGAAGGTAAATTTCTAGAACGATTAAAAAAGTGTATTGTCAAACCATTATTTAAAAAAGGAGATATGTGCGATATGAAAAAAAAAGTAGACCTATTACTTTAATTCCAGTTATTTCAAAAATCTTTGAAAAAATTATGTATGAAAAGCTCTATAATTATTTACTTGATTTTGGCCTACTAAAAAATAATCAATATGGATTTAGGAAAGGTCTACTACATTAGCATGTTTTGATTTAGTGAAGAGCATAACTGAATGTCTCAATAAGAAAATGTATCCACTTTGTGTATTTTTGAATATGAGTAAGGCATTTGATTTGTTTCACATAATATTTTACTATCAAAACTTGAAAAATATGATATAAGAGGGAAGGCTTTGGATAAAGAGTTACTTAGAAAATAGGAAACAATGCGTCGAAATATCTAAAATATGCGGAAACCGTAAAAAATATTTCCTTCAAACTACCGTGTTAACAACTGTGGTGTACCACAGGGCAGTGTTTTAGGACCCTTGCTATTTTTAATTTATATCAATGATCTTCCTGATAGTACACAACATGATTGCTTTTTATTTGCTGATGACACTACCCTACTTATTAAATGTAAAAATAAAAAAGACATGGTAAACGAAACAACTGAAACCTTACTTCAAGTTTCAGACTGGTTAATTAATAATAATTTAAAAGTTAATGTAACTAAAACAAAATTAGTTGAATTTCAGAACTACTACAGTAATATTACTAAAGCACAAATGTATTTTTAAATAAAGTAAATATAGATGATGTAGATTATACAAACTTTTTAGGAATAATTATTGACAAATATTGTAATTGGAAAGCACACATTGAATCTCTATCTAATAAGATTGATAGATTTGTCTATGTCTTAAGAAGACTAAGAGAAGTAGGAAACGTAAAAGCCTCCCTATTAGCATATCATGAATATGTCTCTTCTAATTTACAATATGGAATTCCTATTTGGGGAAATTCTGTTGAATTGATACGAATTTTTAGAGTCCAAAGGAAATGTATTCGAGCAATATGTGGTGTTAATCAGTTACATTCCTGTAAACCACTTTTCAAGTCTCTTAAGGTACTTCCCTTACCATGTTTGTATATTTTAGAGGTATGCGTATTTGTAAAAAAGCACCAAAAGTTATTTAAAATAAATGCTGAAGTCACTGGTAACTCATATTTTAGGAATAGTAAAAAATTATATGTGCCTAATCAAAAATTAAATATTTTTACACAAAATGTGTATTGTATGTCTGTTATTATATACAATCATATTCCTGATAGTCTTAAATCATTACCTATAAATAAATTTCGCAAAAAGTTGTTTGATTTGCTGTTAGATAAAACTTATTATGATATTAAAGAATTTTTAGCTGATAAAATTAAATATTAATGGATAGAAATATAAGTTTGTTGAATTGTCCTTAAAAAATGTCAATGTACCTAGTAAAATTTTGTAAATACTGAACATTTTGTAAATTATAAAAAAATTTAATTGCACAAAATATGAAATTTGTAATTATAAAAATTTCTTTTGTAATATGAAACCATCATTGTACATTTATAACAAGTACATAAAATAGAGAAAAAAGACCAGCCCGCTGAGTTTCTTCCGCCGGATCTTCACAGTGTGTGGCCGCGTTCCGATCCGGTAGTAATTCTAAATAATCGATAGAATCTTTTAAATGTAATATTTCATAATGATAATTTTTTTTAAATATTTGCACACCATATAATGGTAGAATATGTTGGTAACTTAATTTATTTTTAACAACTTGTAACACCCATATTCTTGCAAATAAATATTTTCTTTCTTTCTTTCTTTCTTACCGGCTACCTTACTCTCCAAACCGGAACACGACAGCGACAAGCACTGACGCTATTGCGGCAGGAATAGGTAAGGCGGTGGTACCAGACCCGGGCGAGACAATGCAGAATTCGACCACCTAGTAGCCACGATGGTAGTGACTCGATAGCCAATCAGTCGCCTTTTACGACCTGCCTGGCAGAACGGCAGTTGGCCTATTCTACAAAGGAGGCCGGGACCAACACGGCGAAACGGTGATGTATTTGTAATAAATAAAACTGACCATAGAATAATAAGCGAAAGTCAGTCTGGAAATGAGTCACCACTTGTTGAGATCTTCTGCTGACCTCCGGGGGACTGCTCGCTTGTATCGGGTAATTTGGTACCGGTGCTAGATGATTTTACTTTCTATTACAACAATAAATTATAAAATAAAATTATTTCATGTAATACTTCCGTTTATTCGGAAGAGACATCCTATCAAGACATTTTACAATTCTCTTTCAAGTAACAAAGATAAGCTTTGTCCTTCCCACTTTTTATCGCTGCAATCATCCTCAACTCTCGCAGGAATTCTGCGAATGACATTTTCGTGTCGTTTTCTTCGCTTAACATAAACTTATTCTAACATTTTTCTTTCAGCGTAGTGGTAAACGCAACACCCTCCGCCATTGTTTTTTACACTTTCGAGGCTAAACCATTGAACCGATTTTGATGAAATTTAGCAAGGAAATAGTTGAAAACCCGCGGTCAAACATAGACTACTTTTTTCTAGAGTCAACCCAGAGGCTGAAATGAGGGATAAACAACTGTATAAAAGATTATATTGATGATCTGTTATTTTACTGGCGGCGAAAGTTAATAATTCTTAATATAAGTGTAGGATCGAGAAATCAAGCTCAATACTTCCAAGGATTGCAAACCTTCGCTATTATAAATCTACTGCCTGCTGATTATTGTATTTTAATGGCATATACATATGTGAGTTAATGCTATGAATTAAATATCTATAGAATATTTAATATTTTTTCTTTGTATTTGTGATAAGATTACGTTTGAATTGCGAATTATAATCGCAATCTGCCTTGGAAAAAAACAATAAGCTGTTAACTATACAATAGTAGTTTTAGAGCGTGTACTTTAGATAAAATTCTTTACATTGATATTTTATATATTAAATAAACTAGCTAACAGCCGCCCGCGTCGCTGGGCATAAATGTTAAAATAAATATACATAGGTCTACACTGGACAAATATATCTATACAAATATACACGAATTGATCTGACCACAAAGTTAGCATTTTTTTGCTTGTATTATAGATGTTCAACTATATTAATACATATATAAACACTGTCAAATATTTAGCTTACACCAAAACCCAGAAATACAATTGTGTGTCCTGCCGGGAAATCGGGAACCCGAACCCTATCGATTGCATAGTCAGAGTCGCTAACCACTCGACCAACAGAGTAGACATGACGATAAAAATAAAATTATATGGCCTACATATTTATGAAATCACGTGTTCTGACTGTATACCAAATTTCATCACGATCGGTCGAGCCGTTCTTGAGTTAAAAATTTGACAAAAAATTATGTAAAGGCTTAGAAGTAAAAGTTGTAATTAGTGTCTAATCTTTGATTTTATTTTCTTGTTTTTAATGTGTATAATTTTTCTTTGTCTCTGTATTTTTTTACTCTGTCAGTAGCTTTAGGGTCACATTTGTATTTAGTTTTATTTAATATGTACGCAAATATTTATGTTTTTTATTGCTTTTGTCGTGCGGCTTAGCATGAAACCACAGATCACATGAATACTAATAGACACGCCATCAAATGTCACCGCGTTTCGATCGGTCAAGCTGTTCAAAAGTTATGTTCAAAATGGCAAAATTAAGTCGTTAAATAAAGAACGCTACTGCGCGGCAATGCATTAAATACGAACAAGCAAATATTGAATTTTATCCGTACTAATATTATAAATGGGAAAGTGTATATGTGTGTTTGTCCGTCTTTCATGGCAAAACGGAGCAATGAATTGAAGGGGGTTTTTAAGTGGAGATACTTAAAGGGATGGAGAGTGACACAGGCTACATTTAGACTTACTTTACGCGAGCGAAGCTACGGACAAACGCTAATCTATATTATTCATTAATTAATTAAGATTATAAATGCGAAAGTTTGGATGTTTGGATGGATGTTTGATTGGATGTTTGTTACTCAATCACGCAAAAACTACTGAACGGATTTGAATGAAATTTGGCACACTGGTAGATAATGACCTGGAATAGCACGTAGGCTACTTTATCCCGAAAAAATTAGGTGACCCCGCGGGGTTCGCCAAAAACTCATAATGCAGCGGGCTGCTGCACGCTGTAGTTAGTAATATATAAAATATACTTATTATATTGAGTTAGTCGATATATACTGGAAGTCTAACCTAACAAGCCTTTAAACTAACGACTTAAATATTGTTGTTAAATTTTTATTTAGTTAGGCAGTTTAAAAAATTGATTTGTTTTTTAAAATTTCCTTACTCTAACCTCCATTTTACTCCTATAAGGGAATTCGCTTCTACAATGTTTCATATTAAACTATTAGCGTACTTTTGCAATAAAAGTTGAGGACTTGTACGCTGTAACGACAAACAGCATGACATTCTTTAGTCATAACCATGATTACAGGAGATATTTTTCGTAAATATATACGGCAAATAATAATTGGTAATTGAATTGCGAAACCGACTCTATCAAATATTACTTGTTTTATTATACTTATTATTATATAATTAGAATATACATTATATTAGTGTTTTAGTACTCACCCCATGCTTGGGAAAACTTGAAAAAATTAAATACAACAAAGAAAAGTTGCGATTTTTCTTGTTATGAAGCATTTAACTAGTTATACGTATGTATATCTAGCGATCAGTACAATTGACGGAATCGAATTCGCTACTTTGAACTAGTTGACACTGGTTCAGTTGGTTAGAGCGTACTGGTTTCAAGGAAGGCCGCAGGTTCAAATCCTAGCGTGTTGAATATACATTATTATAAGAAATTAATGTTATTAACCGGACTCTATCAAATTACCAAATTAATTGTGCCTAATGTTTTTGCTGGTTTTTATTTATTACTGCTATCAATTTATGTGTTTTTATCTGGGCGGCTCATGACGGCCAACAGAAAAAATCATTTTATAGTAGACGCATGCGTCATAAATATACGCCTTTCAATTTTTAGTAATTTACAACGTGCAGATTACACGTTAATGGATTAATCATCGATTCACATTCCATTTTTCCAGAGTAATATCAATTTAATATATTATATTCAGATTCATGTTTGTAATTTACGCTAAAATTGACTAATTTTAATAATTTTGTATACCTACTTATGGGATCACCTGGATGGTTTTCTGCAAAAGTTGGATTCGATAAGTTATCCAAATCCACAAACAATCAACCAGGACAATAGATTCAATATTATCCATTCTCATCATACTCATTTACAGTTAAAGTTCTTTTATAAATTATGTTCATAATAGGGCGGTATAAGATTTTTAAACTGATTTCAATTTTAGATGTTTCTAGAATCTTGATTACTAATGTAGCATAATTAATTATTTAAATCGTACTGTGTTACAAACCAGTTGATATAATTAGTGGCGTATAAAATTGCCGTTTCCGTCCTTTATTCAATTGTTATGTTCTTACCTTGCACTGTTTTTTGCTTTGTGATAAAATTTGACGTTGAGTATCTATACAATTACTTTGTCAAGAATTTGAACATGTTAAAAAATATGGTTTTTCCGCAGATAGAGATAGAGATTAGCCACGTTTTCGAAGAATCGATACTTTGGTGACTAACAAGTAAAACAATTATACTACTTTAATTCAAGTTTTATTTTACCAAATAACAGTGATATAAAAATGTAACTTCGTAAATGCTCGCAAGGGCAGATCTAAAGCGGAGGTCATTAGGATCATGACCCCCCTAGGCAGGGATCTAGATCGAACTCTGATATGTCTTTTCCAGTGTTGGGTCTGAGCCCACTTTAAAGAATAGACCATCTGGGGTTTTGCCGGGTAGTTCGTAAAAGGTGAAGGATTAGATATACATGTCACAACCATCGTGACTACTAAATGATAGAAATTCGCATCGTCTCGCCCGGATCTGGTGCCACCGCCTTACCTATTCCTTTCGCAATAGCGCCAGTGCTCTTTACACTTGTATTTCAGTTTGGGGGATAAGGGCTACTTTATGCTTAGTAAATGCATGCATGTGGCATTAAGGATAGCAACGCATTATTAACATCTTTGATGTCTGTAGATAATGGATTTCTCTTTCCATCAGGAGAGCCATCTGCTTGTTTGTTATTAAGATATAAAAAAAGTTGATTGCTAATAGCCAAACACATACAAGAACATTTGCTTAGTACGCCTATTAGTCTAGCTCACAAGTTGAAAATGGTGGAAAATAGAGATAATATTCGTAAACAATTTGCAATAGCTCGTTAGAATAATGTTTAAATAAATGTTTTAAGCACATAAAAAGTTTCAAATATGTGCAACAGCTCATTCGATCTGGAATAATGTTTAAAAAAATGTGCTGAGACAATATTACTTTACTCGCGTCTTCATTAAAGCCATCAAAAAGTATTTAAAGTGGCAAAATTTTATTATAAAAAAACCACAAAAATGATGTGGTGTCGCGGGACACCAGGTAGGAACGAACTTCCTTCGGCTAAACGGCACTACTCGCTTGTGTACGCGACTGTCGCGCCTGCGCACGTCTCATTTAACGCTTTTATTCCACGCATTTTTCTTACGGTTTTACTATCACATTTTTTTCAGTTCGGTCGCGCAGCAAAATCCCTATCCCCTCCAAGCCTGCCGTAAGGAACTTCGTTCCAAAAATGTTTCGTTTCCCCGACCTTTTCTTAAATCAGAGTATAAAAGTTTTGTTATTGTTTACTTTTGTATTCTAATTTTTTTTAATTAAATATGTACTTATACTTGTAGAATTTTTATTTTTTGTTAACTTTGAAAACGTGAAAAAAATAATCAGGATTTTTAAACTTTTTTGACGTTGGCAAATCAAGTAAACTTCAAACATTTTTTGTGTGTTATGATTTGTTTTAATACGCGTGTCCAGTAAAATTTTGTTAATTAATAATCGCCTAGCTTTGTGAAAAAATAAATTGGTAATCAATTTCAAGTACTCAGAATAGACGCTATTTTTTTTAAATTTTAAAATAATATTTATTACTAGAAATTAGAAAAATTATACTTTATATGACCCACTAGCGTTAGATGCCGCATCCCAAAAGAACACGGGCCGTTTTAGTTTTGAACATCCCTTGTGTGTCTTTTGGAGTGGCAAATATTAAATAAAGTGAAATAATTTTATAGCTACGTGTTTTAAATCAATAAAACAAAATATATATCTAGGAATTGTTATATTAAAAATATTGAGACTTTGATTGACTTCTGCTATTTTAAATGTTACCATAGTACAATAACAAAATATTTTATTTCATGTACTTTAAATATAAATAAGTTAATATACAATCATCTTTATTACATATAATAACCAAATTAAAATGCTCACTGTTTCATACAAAGGAATAGTTTAAAGCAAGGATTAAAATACCGGTATTATGTGATATCGTTATTGCTCACGGCAAGACATAACGATATTTTCAAGCATAGCGCTATCCAATAATGATACAGAATTTGTTACTATTTAATAACGTTATTCATTACGTTCTGTTAGATCCAAAAATTTTCGTTATGGTATATGGTATTATGATTCACTCATTTGTGCTCCCCTTGTTGTTTCTTGTATTTCACATACGGGACTAGTTAGATTTAAAATTAGAGGTTTTCATCAGAGTTTGAAAGATTTTGTTGAATGTGCCAGTTTTTGGTACTATTATATTTAAAATACTGTTTTTCAAATTTTCAAATAATTAATATTACATTTATATTAAGTGTGAAGTTTCGTAATTATAAACAGGAAAGTACCTACCTTTCATAGCGAGACTAGCTGTTACCCACGGCTTCGCTCGCGCATATTTACTTTAGAACTTTTTTTTATGTCATTAGATAGCTAACAAGCAGATGGGTCTCCTGATGGAAATAGTCAACTATCGCCTATAAACACCAAAGATGTTAATGGTGCGTTGCTATCTTGTGGCGAGGTCTAATGCCACATGCATAAGTTTACCGACTACCTTACCCTCCAAACCGGAACAGAGACAATGCAGAACTCTACCACCTAGTAGCCACGATGGTAGTGACTCGTAAATCCAATCAGTCGCGTCTCACGACCTGCCTGGCAGTTGACCTATCCTTCAAAGGAGCCCGGGACCAACGCGGGGTAGACTTATTAAACATTTCTTACAAGACAATTTATTTAACCTTTCTTTATAAGCTACTTTATTAAAAATCTCGACATAGTCGGGTGGGCCGGTAATATTGTATAAAAAATAATATTAACATGTTCATATTAGTTATTTATTAAAATATATTTTATTATAAAAATTTAAGTAAAACACGAAAAATAAAAATAACTGTTGGTAACATACCTATCGAACATACTAAAGTAATTTATACAAATATATAAAATTGGAGTGTCTGTTTGTAACATTAAAAGAACCGGGTTTAACTAAATGCATATAGATGTATATACACGGTACATATAACAAAATAACACTTTTTACGATTTTTGTCTGTCTGTCTTAAACAGACAGACAGACAGCCGGAATAAACTTCCGGCTAATCTCTGAAACGACTGGACCGATTTTGACGGGACTTTCACTGGGAGATAGCTGATGTAATAAACTCCTTATTTTATTACATCAGCTATCTCCTAACTTAGGCAACTTTTTTTAAAAAAATCACACGCGGCCGTATTCGCGGGCACAGGTAGTTATAAATAAAACTTGCAATTAAAAGGTAATATGAAAATAATACTTATTATATTATATACCGAACTATACCACAAACCTAAATAAATTATACCTATCTATTAGAATTGCTGTGTATATAATACACCTATCTAACCAACTTACGTACCTGTATTAAAAAATCTAAAAGCCGGTTGACCTTGTAGGTCATCCCTGAAACTTCCCGCAAAATTGAGGTATTTTAAGCTCAAACAAGAAAAACTATGCCTAAGCTCACTCAAAACTCTATGTTTTGAGTTCTAAGAGTTCAAAAATCTAAAGTTTTTTTTAAATGATAGGTACTTAGTTATTCAGTGTTCAAAAAGATGTCTATTTTTTCAAAATGATGACCAACTTTCGAATAACATTCAACGTAATTTTTTAAGTTCTAAATTGTTTTATTAAGTAAAAAATGTCGAAGAAATATAACAAAAAAACTTTTTTCAGTAACTTTTGTAATTGACTTATCCCGAAAGAATCAACTGATTTTAATTCAATTTATGGTACTTGACGCAGTCTTTCACGTAGAAGAACTGATCAGATTTTAAACTATATCGGTATATTTTGTTTTGCCTGAAAGTTATTTTAAAATTACGAAGTAAGTTTCCTGTGAACAACGTAATTTTTATATGTGATAAGCTATTAGTTTTGAAAATTTGTATTGATTTTAATTTTTGAAACGGCATTTGACGTAGCTCTTTTAGTACTAAAATAATAAAGAAGATAAAAAATATTGTTTCCTAAGTTTTTACAAAAAATAATTTTTTTAAACCGCGTTTCGACTGGTCAAGCCGTCTAAAAATTATGAGATGTTTACATACACACATACACACACAAACATACATACATACGTACATACAGACGTACTGATGTCTCAAAACGTGGAGATCCGGTGAAAACTTGATTTTCGAAAATCGCGGTAAAATCAGTAGCTTCCTGATCTACATACACGCACGTAGTGGGAAGTTAAAAATCAAAGGAACAAATGCTATATACTTAAGGACACTATGTTTTCGGAGTTCAAAAATCTCTATTTTGTTAAAAATGACAGTAATTTCATACTTGAAAAGAAAATCAAAACATATTTTTTTCAAAAATGTTCGTTATTGATGAATCCTAAATAAATTGATCGATTTTGATCAAATTACGGCCTACGACGCAGTTTTTAGAGGGAAAAGCTCTTAAATTTTTAAATTCATCGGTGTGCCTGAAAAGAATTTTAAAAATATTAAGTTAGTTTGCTGGAAACAACATATTAATATTTGAAAAGTTCTAACTTTTGAAAACTTGATTCGATTTTAATTTTTGAAACTGCATTTGACGTAGTTCTTAAGTACTAAAATAAGTAAGAAGATTGAAAAATGATTGGCTAAAAATTTCGAAGTTAAGTCGAAAAAAACACTTTTTTTATTTTTTCTTCAGTTTTTATGAAATTTCATCCAAATATCTTACCTCCTATTCCACCCTCTTGGGGGTTGAATTTTGAAAAATCATTTCTTAGTAGATATTTACGCCATAAGAGAAATATGGGTGCGAAATTTCAAATTTCTAGCCATAAGGGGCCTGTACGTTTATATGAAACTATTATGCCTTATTTTTCCTTCTAATGAGCTGAATTTTGAAACACGCTGAAATACTTAACTCATTATTTTTGCCATACTCAACTCATACGAAATTTCATGCAAATATTTCCAACGCATAAAAAAATATTAAATTTTATACCCTATTTCATCCCCTTCTGATTTAAATTTTGAAAAATTCTTCCTTAGTAGATGCCTAAGTCATAAGAGGAACATGTTGGCGACATTTCAAGTTTCTAGCCCTAAAGGTTTGGACTGTGAGTTTATATAAAACTTTCATCTCTTATTTTATCCTCTAAGGGGTTGAATTTTTAATTACGCGGAAATACATAACTCATTTTTGACGTACTCAATTCATACGAAATTTTATGCAAGTATGTCCAAGGAATATAAAGTTTCATAAAAAATTCATCCCTTATTACACCCCCTTGAAGGTTGAATTTTGAATAGTTCTTCTGGCCTGTGCGTTTATATAAAACTTTCTTGCCCTATTTTACCCTTTACGGGGTGGAATTTTGAAAAACGCTGAAATGCGTAACTCATTATTTTTGTCATACTCAATTCATATAAAATTTCATGCAACTATGTCTGAGGAATAAAATGTTTAAAAGTTTTATCCCCTATTTCATCCCTTTGAGGGTTGAATTTTTAATTATCCTTTTTAATGAATTGTTCCGTCATAAAAGGAATACGTGTGCAAAACTTCAATTGTCTAACACTAATGGTTTGCCAATGGTTTGTGCGGTTGTATAAAACTTTCATCCCCTATTTTACCCTCGTAGGGATCGAACCTTGAGAAACGCTTAAACACGTAATTCATTATTTTTGTGTTATAGCACTCACCCCGTGCTTGGGAAACTGGAAACACCTTAAAAACGGCTTTAGGGAGATGGTCGCAGGTTCAAATCCCGCATGTCGATATTTTTCTTTGTTGTTTTTAAGGTTTTAACGTAATTCATTATTTGTTTTATTCAATTCATACGAAATTTCATGCAAATGTGTCCAGAGAATAAAAAGTTTCATACAAACTTTTATCCCCTACTTCACCCCCTTCTAGGTTGAATTTTGAAAAATCCTTCCTCATTGGATGCCTATATTATAAGGAAAATACGTGTTTTCCCCGTGTTGGTCTCGGGCTCCTTTGAAGAATAGACCAACTGCTGTTCTTCAAGGCACGTCGTAAAAGGCGACCAATTGGCTATGCGAGTCACTACCATCATGGCTACTAGAGTTTTGCATTGTCTCGCCCGAGCCTGGCACCACCGTCTTGCCTATTCCTGCCGCAATAGCGTCAGTGCTTGTCGCTGTCATGTTCCGGTTTAGAGGGTAAGGTAGTCATAAAATTATGCATGTGGCATTGGACCTCGCCACAAGATAGCATCGCACCATTAACGCCTTTGGTGTCTATAGGCGACGGTTAACTCTTTCCATCAGGAGACCCATCTTTTTTTTTTATAGAAGAGGGGGCAAACGAGCAAGAGGTGCACCTGATGGTAAGTGATCACCGCCGCCCATGGACATCTGCAATACCAGAGGTCTTGTAGTTGCGTTGCCGGCCTTTTAAGAATGAGTAAGCTCTTTTCTTGAAGGTCCCTATGTCGTATCCGTTCGGAAATACCCCTGCCGGTAATTGATTCCACAACAGAGTAGTGCGAGGCAAAAAGTATTGGGAGAAACGCACAGTTGTGGTTTTCTAGACATCGAGATGGTGAGGATGGAACTTTAAATTTTGACGCGATGTCCGATGGTGGAATTCGGCGGCAGGAATTATTCCAAACAACTCGTCGGAACACTCCCCATGATAAAGACGATAGAAGACGCAGAGTGAACCTACATCTCTGCGTAATGCCAAAGAGTCGAGCTGTTCCGAAATAGCCTGGTCGTCAACGATTCGAACCGCTCTACGCTGTATGCGATCAAGAGGAAGAAGCTGGTATTGGGGAGCTCCGGCCCAGTCAGGCCCATGAGAACAGTAGTCCATGTGAGGCCGAATCTGTGCCTTATAAAGTTGAAGGCGATGGGCCGGCAAAAAGTACTGTCTCGCTCTGCTGAGCACACCGAGCTTTTTAGAGGCTAATTTAGCCTTGCCTTCCAAATGACCGCGAATCTGAACGTAATTCGATATGTCGACTCCCAGGATTCCGACACTAGCCGAGGCTGTCAGAAGAGTATCCCCAAATCGAGGTGATACGACAAAGGGTGTCTTTTTTGCGGTGAACACGCAAAGCTGTGTCTTCTTGGGGTTAAAAGTGACCAGGTTTTGACGACCCCATTCAGAGACATCGGTAAGTCGATTCTCGACTTCAGACACAAGCTTGTTTCGGCACTCTTCGACGTGTTCCCGAGAAATACCGCTTCGGCCGGAGTATGTAGCATCTCCAGTACTGTCATCCACATAGCAATGTATGTTGCGAATTCGCATCATGTCATTGATATGCAGAAGAAACAGAGTCGGTGATAGCACGCAGCCTTGGGGAACACAAGCATTGACAAATTTAAGGTCGGAGCACGCACCGTCGACGCACGACGCACGCATCGTAAACCCGCCACACGGATGGCAACGCACCGTTAACATTTTTGATGTCTATAGGCGGTGGTTTCTCTTTCCATCAGGAGAGCCATCCTGATGCAAAGAGAAATCATCGCCTATAGACATCAAAAATGTTAACGGTGCGTTGACACAAATAAGTAAGGCAGTGGTACCAAATACCCGGGCGAGACAACGCAGAAATCTACCACTTGTTTGTTATTGTCTTGTTCCGGTTTGGAGGGTAAGGTGGCCACATCACCAAACACATCCACACGGATAGCAACGCACCGTTAACATTTTTGATGTCTAGAGTATAGGCGATGGTTTCTCATACCATCAGGAGAGCCATCAGCTTGTTTGCTATCTTATGATATAAATAACAAATATTCATTTTAAACACTAATCATCTAGACTAACAACAACTTGTTTTTTCGTTTCACATCTGTATATTATTTTACATAGAAACTGGCTGATAAAAACTACATACTAAAAGAGGGTATTCAGTACTCGATTTTAATACCGAATATGTAAAAAAATTAGGTACTTAAACGTTGAGCTAATTATCCAATGACATGTTTATACTTATATGGACGCCCGCGCATAGATACAAAACATGTTTATTCAAATTCTCCTTTATAGGCACCATCGAAGTTCATTATTTACAAACAGTGATTTTCCCAACTCGTGACTAGACTTATTTCTCAGTAGTCACCGCGCGGATGATAACAACGCTATTACACGTACGGTGACAGTATTTTCTTAATATTTCTTTACTAATTTGGTTGTGGTTGACAACATAAGAGTTAAGCAATATTTTGATAACGTCATTTTCCTCGCCGAGTAAATTTTCCTTAAAGTAGTCCTAAGAAAACTGGTATTTTTCATTTTGTGTTTCTTTTATCTTGCGGGGCTGCCATCATATAAAGGAAGCAATATTTTATTTATTTACTTATTTTAATTTACTTTCTTTCGTACTAAATCTGGGCGGTCGCAAACTAACATCATAATTTTCGACCAGGGTGGGTTTGCGACCACCTATTTTAGTGAGTGAATTAAAAAAAGTTCTATCAAGAAAACATTTGGTCGTAAACTGATGAGATGCATCTTTATACTTCTACAACATCAAATTCTAAATTATACAATCATAAAAGCATTATTGAGATTATAATAAGCAAAATATTATGTAGCTTTAAGTGTCAGAATGCGACCACCCGGCCACTTTCTAGCGTATTAGATATTTACGTACTTCAGTTTGCGACCACTGGATTTTAAAATAAATATAAGCTAAAAAATGATATGACTGCAACTTTCGAACAAACATTCTTCTTCTTCTTGTTTGAGTGTAACATTAGTATAAGATATCAACAGATAACTTTGTTCGCCGCCTGGCATGGTATTTTTGCAGCACTACGTGACGTGAAGAACATACCGTCATAGGAATACACAAACCGGGAAAACCGCGAAATAACGTCAGTAAATACTGACTTTATTTTGCGGTTTTCCCGTCCCATTACGTAAAATCCACGAAAAATGTACACTAAGGCATTTGTTCACGAGAAAAGTCTTATAATAAAATTGCTCATTCTTGCGCTAATCAAGTGCACCGCATCGCAGAGTACATTTACTTTTTGCCTACTTGCGATCCGAGCCCAAGAGCAAGGATCAGCCGATGGACAAAACAATATCCCACCCTAAGCTGAAGATTGATTTCACAGGCGACATCCTTAGGGCGGAGGGCATAAAGTCTCACATCTTTAAACTTTAACTGAGCATTCTGCTCGCCCTCGCGACCAATAAGCCAATGACCAATAAGTAAGCAACAATTCAGACATTCCGAAAAAAAATCATTAGTCGTACAGGTGCTATCGTCGATCGGTTCGGACGCCTTCATCTTTTTTGCATTCTCAACACTTCTTCACTCTTTTGTATAAAAATCCACGGGTTTCATTAGATTGCTATTTAAAATCCCTTTC
This sequence comes from Apodemia mormo, assembly GCA_036924255.1. Taxonomy (NCBI): domain Eukaryota; kingdom Metazoa; phylum Arthropoda; class Insecta; order Lepidoptera; family Riodinidae; genus Apodemia; species Apodemia mormo. The sequence goes on from JAUPFN010000001.1 coordinate 10,023,682, forward strand.
AGTTAGTATATGTTACTTACATTTTGATATGGCTTTTTAAAGATTTTTTGGCTAATTACAATTTTTCTTTAAATTTTTCACTTAAGTGCCATGTATATTTACTGTAAGCATTTAAAATTATTTTTATAAATTATACAAAAACAATATACAATCAATAAATCTTTACAAGAGCTTTCGAATAAAACTTAATCGAACTTTATAGTTGCTCTGAGTCAGAAGATATACCATATTATGCAAAATATGTATCGCAGTGAAATTACCTAAAAATGACGGCATTTCCTACTCCACTATCCGTGAAGCATCGTAATCCGCCTTTAGCTTATTAAATTCTTTGATTCTTTAGCTATCCAATGATATAATTATATCTTGGATATTTTTGTGTTATTGCACTCACCCCGTGCTTGGGAAACTGGAAAAACCTTAAACACAACAAAAAAAAATATCGACACGCGGGATTTGAACCTGCGACCATCTCCCTAAAGCCGGGACGCTCTTCCACTGAGCTAGTGTTGACAGGCTCAAGGCGGCGAAATTCTTCTTTGATATATGATCGATTACGTAGATTGTACTGATCGCTAGGTTACTTATACTTATAACTAGTTAAATGAGTTCATCGTTACAGATAAAATTCACATTTATGATTTTGATCAGTACTTTCTTATTTCTAAATATTTTTGTGTTATAGCACTCACCCCGTGCTTGGGAAACTGGAAAAACCTTAAAAACAACAAAGAAAAATATCGACACGCGGGATTTGAACCTGCGACCATCTCCCTAAAGCCGGGACGCTCTTCCACTGAGCTAGTGTCGACAGACTCGAGGCGGCGAAATTCTTCTTTGCTATATGATCGATTACGTCGATTGTACTGATCGATAGGTATACATACGTATAACTAATTAAATAAGTTCATCGTTACAGATGAAATTCACATTTATAATTTTGATCAATACTTTCGTATTTCTAAATATTTTTGAATAGCCTTAATTCTGGGGAAAGACATAGGTAGGCTACTTACTACTAATACTACGCGGGCTACGCCGCGGGCGAAAGCTAGTTAATAATTAACACATTTGTTTGAAAAAAATAATTTTTTTATATCTTAAGATAGCAAACAAGGAGATGAGTCTCCTGATGAAAAGAGTCAACATCGCCTATATACACCAAAGATGTTAATGGTGCGTTGCTATCTTGTGGCGAGGTCTAATGCCACACACATAAATTTACCGGCCGCCTTACCCTCTAAACGGGAAGACAACAGTGACAAGCACTGACGCTATTGTGGCAGGAATAGGTAAGGCGGTGGTATCAGGCCCGGGTGAGACAATCCGGAATTCTACCACGGTAGTAGTGACTCGCATAGCCAATCGCTCGCCTTTTACGACCTGCCTGGGAGTACGGCAATTCGTCTATTCGAATTCGAACCAACACGGGGTAATTACGTTAATAATTTGTATTTTAAAGAAAAATCTAAGATACCTAGTAACATTTCTTACTACATAAAAACTCACGGGAGAAAAAAACATGTTTCATAAAGATACATTGTCTTATGTAGGTATAATAATATGTATTAAAAGTTAGAATTGTTTTCTAATTTTAAATATGTAGGTTGGAATCCTTTAAAAATAATTATTTGAAAACCATGCGTACCGCTTGTAAATATTTTTAATGCGTGTCTCGTAAATCGTAAATCGCGATGTCTCATTGCACCAAACTTGTAAATTTGCGTAGGTACCTTGTTGCCAACTCGCAGTCATGGTAGTTGGCGAACCATCGACCAATCACGAAACAGCATGAAACGCGGCAACGTCGCATAAATATCAGTATTTATAACGTTATTTACCGCTCATAATTTCGTTCTGTTATTTTGGTAGCGATACACATAGTGTTCTAAAATAATTTTGTTACTGAGGTATCGCTACAATAATAACGTTATGTATCGAAAAATTTGTTCTGTTATTTGATAACGTTTTAAATCCCTGGCTTTAAAGCAGATAGCAATTACTATTGACGTTCGTATCTGAGAGTTACTCTGACAACAGTATGTGTCGTGTCGATACGTCTTGTCGTCCTTAAAAAATATATAATAAATGTGGATAAGTTGAGGAGTTAATATTGAATCTTCCGTAATATATGAAACTTTAAGATGATTAGTAAAAATAATGATGTATGGAGTCTTGCTTGTGTTCTTTGCCTTCGGAGCGCTTATTTTTGGCATTCAATTATAATTATGTATTAAAAATATATAAATACTAGCTGACCCGGCAAACGTTTGCCATTGCCATTCAAATTACTTGTATTGAATATTTTGGTGGGTACTTGAGAGGGGGCGGAGTGGTTAATTGAGATAAAATCTATCTTATCTTTTAAGTTGGACCAAACAGTACAAATCTACAAAATTTCATTGAAATCGGTTTAGTATTTTCGGAGTCCATCGCGGACAAACAACAATAAATATATTAATATTGTAATCATAATCATAATAATCATAATCATTTATTGCAACAAATATGGTAGATACATAAAGTTGAAAAATCCTCTTCTTTGGGAATCTTTTTTTAGTTCTTAATTCTTTTTTTTACGTCATAAGATACCAAACAAGCAGATGGGTCTCCTGATGGAAAAAGTCATCATTGCATCGCCTAAATACACCAAAGATGTTAATGGTGCGTTGCTATTTTGTAGCGAGGTCTAATGTCACATGCATAGGTTATAAATCCTATTCCTTATAATTTTTGAAGTATTTATGAAAACCTAAACACAAGTTCTGCAACGGCCGAGAAGGCTTTTTACACTTAGCGGGTTAAAAAACTTACCTTAAAATTCCAGTGGCAGAAGACCACCTAACTGGATTTGCACTACTCTGCGTCCATAAAAACATACCCATTGAAGTGTAAGAGGTTTCGCAAGAAGACAAAAGCGAAAATTTTGTATTTCATTTATTAATGCTAGGAGCGTCATACAATGTATGACGCACCTAGGGAGGAAAGTATGCCATTGTAAACCGTGTGATAACGCGGTTTGTAGCGTCATATTTTTCTGCCGTGTCGCGTATGCTACTTTTTATGAAAGCTGGAATTAAAGTTCGTATTACACAGCACTAATGTAAACAATTTAAAACTAGCTGACCCCGCAAACGTTGTTCTGCCTTCTTAATGATTACTCTTATTTTTTTCTATATTTTCTCACCTTTTAAACATTCCCTGGACTTCAACAATTAATTCAAAACCAAAATTAGCCAACCAAGGTTATTTACATGCTCATCCGAGCAAATCATTTGTCATTGACAAACCATCACCAGGCTCCTAACCGATCCTGAGATATCGATATTCTTAGAGAGCCTAAAAAACTTTAATACGGGTTAATATGCAACTCATAATCGAAGCCGAATAGACTTTTATGTCACAGGAAACCAAATAAGACCGCTTTTCTGATAGAGGGAGATGTGAATGGTGGTGATGAGGAAATGTGGTTAGCGACCCTGACTACGCAATCAACGGGGCTCGGGTTCGATCCCCGACGGGGACAAGCATTTGTGTGTTGAGCATAAATGATATCCGGGTTTGGGTGTTTATTATATATATATATTCTAGTATTTATATATGTATTTCTATGTATTAGTATCGTTGACTAACACCCATAACACAAGCAAATAATTTGCTTACTTTGGGGTTAGATCAGTGAGTGTAATTTGTCCCGTGAATATTTGTTATTTATATTATTTATTTATTTATCATTACGCAACATGCATAAATTTACCGGCTATTTTACCCCCCCCCCCCCCCCCAAATTGGAACACGACAGTAATAAGCATTTACGCTATAGTAATTGGAATAAAGTGATGGTACCAAACCTTGAGACGTTGCGGAAACTAGAAGTCATGACGGTAGTGACACGATTGGCTAATCGTGCGATTTTTATGAACTGCCAACCAGAATGGTAGATGCCTTATTTTTTAAAGAGGTCTCGGTAAAACTAATGCTAATGGTCCAGGCCATAATTAACACGGCAATTTTAAAGTTTCAACGGTGCATTCATTTCCTGTTGACAAAAATATACAAAAGTTGGCAATAATGTGTTTAACACATGGGAAGTCCAACGAGCACGAAGTTAAAAATAAACTGTTGTCTGTAAAACTTTGCCGGTGTATTTGTCAACACTCAGAGTTGTTTCTGAACTATTACGTTTATTGAAAAAATTAGGAGCGTCTTGGGGTTTCTTGAATTTGTTAACTTCAATCACGCTTAAATTAGTCAGGTATATGGTAGGCATAAAGAATGTAATACTTAACATCTGATCGATACTTTACCCAGTGATTATCCGAGCCTCTTTTTGAAGGCAGGTTCAACTACCTTACTGCGAGGCATCTCGTAAAAGACGAGAAAAGGGTAATATCTGACTACTTACTAGGTGTTAATTTATATCATAAGATAGTGAATAAGCAGATGGCTTTCCTGATGATAAAGATAACATCGTCTATAGGCATCAAACATTGTTAATAGTAGAGTTTTGCAACGTCTCAACCGGGTTTTGGTACCATCGGCTTTTTTTTATAGAAAAAGGGGGCAAACGGACAGGAGGCTCACCTGATGGTAAGTGATCACCGCCACACATGGACAATGAAGAATGTTACTAGGCATGCCAAATCGCTTGCAATTTTGTCTCAGTAAAGCCTGTATGTATACAAATACACTAGTTTTTGTTGTAGTAAAAAATGCCTAGTAGTTTTGATTTTATAGGCATTCAAAGTTTCGAAAAATATCAAGTCTCGCTAACAGCCACGTGACCGCTTGTGACGTCATGAAACAACGCGCCGCGCCTCGCTTAGTATCAATTTGATACTACTACCGCTGGAGACTTGATTTGATACTATCAAATCAAGTCTCCAGCGGTTATAGTATAGTAAGGTGTAATAGCTTGCGCAGTATTTTGTTGTTTTCGTCAGCGTATTACTTTAATAGTCTATTAATAGTAAATATTAATCGATTAATAAAATCAATGAAGGATTCGAAAAAGGGCAATCGGATATTTCACCTAAAATAGATGGATTAATGGTTGCGCATTATTTTTCAACAAATAGTGATTAAATAAATAAATAAATAAATATTCACGGGACAAATTACACTTACTGATCTAACCCCAAAGTAAGCAAATATTTGCTTGTGTTATGGGTGTTAGTCAACGATACTAATACATAGAAATACATATATAAATAGCAGAATATATATAATAAACACCCAAACCCGGAAATACAAACATTTATGCTCATCACACAAATGCTTATCCCCGTCGGGGATCGAACCCGAACCCCGTTGATTACGTAGTCAGGGTCGCTAACCACTCGACCATCGGGGCGGTCATTTCGTTGGCGCCGAAATGCGAGGAAGAAAAATGCAAAGGTAAGAAAACTTTCCTTGCTACTACTTATGCTTAATAGTTTATCTCTTCTAAATTATTTTATCAAAACAAAATACCCAACTAATGTCGTAATGAAAGAATGCAACTCAAATAATAGAATGACCTACCTACCATTAAATTTTTACGTTAAAGACAACAAATATGTATTAGTTTTGTAGCTATAGGTAGGTACGTAGGACGTAGGTATATGTACGTGTATAGGTACCTACCGTTCTTCTTAATTTAAATAAATACCTCGGGAACTCCATCCTTTCATACGCTTGCGTAGCGTTTGCCCATCTCCCCCGTACGGACTTGCATCCGTTGCAAGTGGTACAAAATAAATTCCTGCGTATTGCCACGGGAGCACCGTGGTATATGCGCAACGTAGACCTTCATAACGATCTTGAATTGCCGAGCTTAGCAAAGCATTTCAAAGACATCTCCGAAAGATACTTCGATCGTGCCATCTCGCATCCGAACCCACTGGTGGTAGCCGCGGCTGACTACATCCCAGACCCTAATCCCGATCCCAAACTACGTAGGCCCCGCCACGTTCTTACCGATCCCGATGACCCGATAACTCTGGCCAACGGTTTACACGATAACACTACACACCTACATTCGCGACACCGTCGCCGCCGGCGGCGACGAGGACCCCTGTTTCGCCCTTCGGCGAACCGAGCCCAAGGACAAGATTCGGCGGACGGACAAAACAATGCTACTAGCCCTCTCATCGCAAATCACGACCCCACCCTAAGCCGAGGTTCGGTCTCACAGGAGACACCCTTAGGGCGGAGGGCGTACAGCCCTACACCTTTAAATTCTGGCTGAGCACTCTGCTCGCCCCCGCGACCGGTGATGCTGTAACAGCCCATAAGGCTAACAGCAATTGAGACATTCCGAAAAAAAAAATAACCTCGGGAACTGTACATTTTCCCAGAATTAAAAGGAGCCGTGAGTTATTCCAGACTTCGTCCAGATCCGTTCAGTAGGCACAACTCATGATTTCCTAGTATTTGGATTGGACATTTTTTTTGGAAAAGTATTGAGGAGTAATTTCGACGGCACAGGCGCGCGACCGCGAGCGCCGGCCGCCGAGCGAACTAGACTGAGCGTGTTGTGAGATGACGTCACAGCGTCAACGGCAGCCAGCGTCGTGCGGTTCAACTTATTTTACTTCTAAATCGGAAACTAATTGACGTATCGAAGTAATTCTTTCACTAGTATTTTTTATTTTTCATATAGAATATGGAGTGCTAATAATCAAAATTAGTTAACATTCTTCATTACACTATCAAAAGACTTGCAGTTGCGTTAACGGCCTTTTAAGAAAGAGTAGGCTCTTTTCTTGAAGGTCCCTAAGTCGTGTCCATTTGGGAAAACCCCTGCCGGTAACTGGTTCCACAAAGTAGTAGTGCGGGGAAAAAAGTTCCTCGAGAATCGCACAGTTGTGGATTTTCAGACATTGAGATGGTGAAGTGAAATTAAACCTTCCTATAACTCGGTTTACCTATTCTTGCCGCGATAGCATCTTTATCACTTTTTAAGGTTAAAGTTTGGGGATGATTCGCCTTTGTATAGGGCCGAAGCCCATGTTGGGTCCATAATGCCAGTGCTTCGGTAGTCTAAAAAGGTGACGCGCTGTTGCAGTCGTGATATGTTGACTATGAGTCGTGTTGATAACCCTAAGTGTAGTGTCATTACTCAGTGTACGTTAGTCAGTAATCTTTGTCTGTGCTTTGCATTTGAGATTTCTATGCAATATATCGATTAATTCGATCCCAAACTATAAGGTTTTACTCTATTTAGGAATTCAAGTCTCCATTTGTAAGCATGTGGAATAGTTGCACTTCGTTAATGAATTACCTTCCTAAGTTATTCTAAATTGGCTTGATAAAATGGCTCGATTTACTGCCTTGTTGATTTTGTAGTTAGTCTGTTTGGCTCAGATCCTGATGTTTCAAGTTCAATTTCCGCATGGCATAAAGTGTTATTGACTTTATTTTATTTATAATGAACTAATAATTCATACACAGGTTGACTGGTATTAGTCTGAACATACTGAAGGAGATGGAAGTTAATGGTCATATGTCATAGTACCCAACAAAAATAGTATAGCAATATTCAAAAAGTATGTTCACAACGTGAGCCGCTTACGAGTGTAGTACCTAACGAGTTTAGCAAATCGCTTTTCGTAAACAATAAACTTCGATATAATGTGTTGGTATCCCTACTAATTTTTTTGTGGGATAATTAAGTCAAAATATAAGTACCTACTTTTTTACAAGTTCGGTATCAAAATCGAGTACCTACTGAGCACTCTCCTTCAGTATGTACAGTCTTTTATAAATCAACCCATTGATATACCAGTAGTAATTTTTTTTACTATTAATATATCAATAAGTCAACCTGTATAGTAATTATTAGGACAGGTCACGTAACAGAGTGAGAGTAGTAAGCACCCTGTTTTTTTACTTTGGCGGGCTCTGTGCTGTGGATTGCCAGGAATACCATGCTATTTCTTTACGAGCGGTGAGGTCAACGATACTACGGAACGAAGAGATCAACAGTAAACCGGCTAACTGCCACATCAAAACGTAAGTCTTACCTCATCGACCGCTTGCACTTCGACGGAGGAGTTCTGGATATAGCTACAGGAGAGCCGGCACGTTCTTCACAAACCTGGGTAGCCTTTAGAATTGTAAATTGATCACCTTCAACATTGAATATCGTCAGCATTAGGCAAAACTGCATGTTAACGTATATTTATATAATGTTATAAGTACTCGTACTGTTTTACTTTGTTTTTATTTATTAACTTCATCTGGTTTCATGTTTTAAAGCATTATCAAGGCAACAAATAAATGCTGTTAAACAGTATTGATAAAGAGTATTGATTTGTTCCCCGATAATGCTTAAAAACGTGAAGCCGGTTGGTGTTAGTAAATAAAAACAAAGTAAAACAGTACAAGTGCTTATAACATTATATAAATACACGGTAAATTTATCATAATAAGAAGTATTATGATTTTAAACGACCTTTATAAATATCCCTTCTTAATAATCAACAAATATTACTGGACAAAGTACACGATTTAATCTGACCCCAATGTAAGCAGACTATTTGCTTGTGATATAGAAGTTAGTTAATAATACTAATACATAGGAATACACAGATTTATTTACGACAGTCTGGAGTTTGATGGCATCATCGACAATAATAATACCTCTAGACTTGTAACTTCAAACAAAATTTCTTTCATAAACGGAACCACGACGTTTGTTTTATTTAAACAGCTAGTTTGTTTTTTATTACCATCAAGTAATAATGATTGGCGGTATGATCAATGCTCGTCCCTGATTGGGTAAATATCGCATTGTTATATTTAAATTAGAGGTGCGTGAAATTTAAAATAAGAACAACAATTTGACAGCCTGAAAAAGTAGTTAAGGAGGGTGCTATATGAAAGGTAGCAATTAATTGATTTAATTTTTTAACCAGTCGATTTTTAATATTTTACATTTTTTTAATATGTACTTAAAACTGCTAAAAATCGAATTAAGTTTGGTAACATACAGCTTTTTGATTATAGAAAATTTGCCATTTACAACAAATTTTATTTATTTAAAATATTTATTACACAAAATGTACAAAAGGTGAACTTAACATCTGAAGACATTTTCTACCAATAACCTTAAAGTTGTAATTATATTTTCTAGATTGAAATATATTAATTGATGGAACCTCTTGAATATAATTTGGGAGATAATTCGAGAGAGGTATTAGGCGAGAGATTTCTATGTATTAGTATCGCTGACTAACACGCATAACACAAGCAAATAATTTGCTTACTTGGGGTTAAATCAATAAGTGTACTTTATTCTGTGAAAATTTATTTATTTACTAGCTGACCCGGCAAAGGTCGTTCTGCCTTTTTAACTACTCTTTTTTTCTATATTTTCTCACCTATTAAACCTTCCCTGGACTTCAAAAATTAATTCAAAACCTAAATTAGCCAAATCGGTTAAGCCGTTCTCGAGTTTTAGTGAGACTAACGAACAGCAATTAATTTTTATACATAAGAAGAAGATTATTTAATGGCCATACACTAAAATCAGTAAGTGAACAATCAATCATCTCTTGTTTATGTACCCTTTTGTTTGGAGTTAAAAAAAAGATTGGGACCACCTCCGGGTATATTCATTGCAATAAAAAAATAAATGATGTGGTGTCGCGGGACACCAGGTAGGAACGAACTTCCTTCGGCTAAACGGCACTACTCGCTTGTGTACGCGACTGTCGCGCCTGCGCACGACTCATTTAACGCTTTTACCACGCATTTTTCTTACGGTTTTACTATCACATTTTTTTCAGTTCGGTCGCGCAGCAAAATCCCTATCCCCTCCAAGCCTGCCGTAAGGAACTTCGTTCCAATAATTGCCAAAATCGGACTACTCTGTAAAAAGTTATGCGTGGTCTAACATTAAAAGATATACGCGTCGAATTGAGAACATCCTTCGTTTTTTCGTCGGTTAAAAAAAATTTGGTCCGCTTGCACCAAACCATTTAAATACTTTTTAATAAAAGTAGTCTTTTACTAAAGTCAAATAAATTTAAAAAGTACTTAGGCATATAGCTTGGTGCAATCGCACCTAAAACATTTTAAATAAATTTGACAAAAAACCGTACCAGATATTATGCAAGTTAGCCGACTTCAATCATTAGATTGTTAATAAGTCAGAAAAATAATTCGTAACAAGTTTTAAATTGTAGGTATTAAATAAGCCTAGATTATCTATAAATGTAACGTTAGTTGTACAATTTAACACTTTATCACAACGAGCCCAGTAAAATCGGGTCGGGAATAGTGTCACTTTGGTTTTGATTCTAGCGCGGATCGGACGCGGTTACACAATTATTGTTTTTCAATTTCAGTATTTGGACTTGATAGTATTATCAACATTTATAACAAGACTCGTAAGTCGTAGCATTAAAACCGTAGCGACCGTCTACGCGGGTTGCGCGTACGCCGTGAGTTTAATTCTTTGTGACGAATCGAATTTTTGAAAAACAAAGTGAAAAAATGGCGACCAAAAATGTGCAAAGTAAGTTGTTTTTAATTTTATCTTATCAAATTAAAAATATATATTATTATATAAGCTGCAAAATCAAGAATTTTCCCAATTTTAACATATTTTTTAATTTAAATCATATGAAATTGTAAATATACTTAAATGAAAAATTCTTTTTCGCAATAAAAATCCGAATGGTTCTCATATTAAAATCTAGAAAGAAATAATTCATAGCAACATTTCATAAAAAAAAAAAATATTTTAATAACGAGAACTTATTACTTTAGGAATCGCAAGGTTCTGGCTTAAAAAATATATTTTAAATGGAAACTGTATTCTTCATAGTCTATAACAGTGCGTATAGTTACGATCTGGTAAATCTTGCTTTAAAGCTTGAGCTTTTTGTAGCATAACGTAGCAAACACATCGCCCAAATAAAATCGTTTTAAATTTCAATTTGTACGAAAATATTTTTTATTGATAACTTAAAAAACAAAAGCTAAGCAATTAATAAACACGTAGGATTCTCTTATTTTTCAATAACAGAGGAGATAGATTTTCTAAGCTCAAGGTTTTGTCAGTATACTTACTATGCAGTGACATCTATGAGATTTAGTGATAATTCTGTAATAAAATTTAAATATTTTGTCTTGATAACTAATTTTAATAATTGTTTTAAAAAAGTTCCATAATGGGAGTTAATAACATATATTAGCAAACTATCCGAATAAATAGATTCTTCTAGTAATATTTCTAGTAAGGAGATTCACAAAGAATTGTGAGTCACGAAGAATTGTTGCATCGAGTCAAATAACTACGTGAATATAACCTGTTCCTAGTATTGTTACCTGACTGAATCGAAACCTATGGATCTCCTTGATCCATAAAATGCAAAAAAATCTAACAGAAACCCTGATTTTAAAATGTGTGTGGCCGTGTTTTGTTCTCCCGTAATTACCAAACGGATAGACTGGGATTTGTCTCTAGATTTGCATTTATCATAGGATATTTCAAATTATAAAAACATTACCAATATTTTTTTCGAAGCACTAATTTTCGGATTCATAGTTTAAAAAATATTTTTAAATGTGCAAAAAAAAAACAAGAGTATAGAGAGTGAGACTTCTTTTATTTTTGAGCATTCAAAGTTTTTCATTAGAATCTTGTATCAAACGAAGAATCAGTTGTGATTTTGAAGTACATGAATAAATTATACAGCTTTTAGGTTTAGGGTAATTTAGTATACGCTACTCGATTCTCTCTCACTACCTCGCAAGGAATCTGGCGTGAAGATATGTAAGTCGTATAGCAAATCATATGGGCATAGCTATAGCTTTATTATGGGTAGGGGATCCAAGGCTTTCAAAAAGTACAAAATTTAACCAATGTACCCCAAACTTCTAAATGGTGCAAAAATGATTTAATTAAATTTTATATACGAACACGGATATCTTATGGATGATAAGAATTTTATATATCTATTCCACTCAAATTATTAGATTAAAGAATGATCTGTAATATTTATCCAGCCTGTACGGCTTACATCACGACATCGTAAGTTATACTGTGTCTGACAAAGCATTAATAGGTTTTTTCTGTTTGATGAAATGGCAATGAAAAATTTCGTCACATATCCAATCTTGAGCAAGTTATTTTTAATTAAGTATATAATGTATTATGAATCCGATATTGTGTGAATTTAGCCCAGAAAGTTTTTAGAATATTGGCAATAAGCAGAGGTAAGGAAAAACTGTAAGGGAAATAAACAGGGCAAAACGATACACTAGTAATCAGTTTGCACAATATAATTTTCCCTATTAAATATATTGACGTAGCCTTTTTGTAAGTAGGAAAAGTTTGTAATGAATAAATCAGAGATAGTACTAGTAATGAAATACTAATTATTTACTGTTCTAGCCTACGTATACGTTGGGATAGTGACTAATACAAATAACAAATTTTCAAATGTCTATTAGTACTAATTGTGCGTTCGGTTTTTTACCTATTCCTGCCGCGATTGCTTAATGCTTGTCATTGTCATTTTCCGGTTTGGAGAGTAGGGTAGTCAATAGATCTATGCAAGTGGCATTGCCAACCCGCCACACGGCTAGCAACGTACCATTAACATCTTTGGTGTCTATAGGCGATAGCTACTTTTTCTATCAGGAGAGCCATCTGATTGTTTGCTGTCTTATGATGTAAAAAAACGTTCTGCCAAGCAGTTTGTAAAAGGCGAACGATTGGCTATACGTGTCATTACTACCGTGACTATTAGGATGCAGTATTCCACAACGTCTTGTCCGGGTTTGGTACCACCACATTACTTAATTTGCTACAATAAGCAAAATAATCAATGCTGTTGCGGAAAATTCACTGTATGTCGTGCTCCGATTTAAATGGTAAGCCGGTATAAACTCCCAATATAGTATATGCTATGTAGTTATGTATGTATGATGTGATACTACCATCCTACCACACAGATAACGTCACCATTAACATTTCTATAAGTTTATTGGCGATGGTTGTCTCTTTCCATTAGGGTATTCCATCTGATTAGTATTTGTTATCCTATGATAATAAAAAAAATCTCTTATTCGCACACATTTATACGAGTATATGGGTTGTTCACAGACCTCCAAATCCCATTATTCACAAAAAATATAATTTCATACATTACTTCTCTTGACCCTCCAGGTGTCTTTAAGTACAGTCACTAGCAATTAAATATTTATATGAAATTTCCATGAACTATTTTTGAAGTCGAACGAGAAAAAAGTTATGTAGATATTAAATGGTAAAGGCAAAGAACATGAGGATGTATATTACATGGAATGGTCTATATACTAATGACAACCATATATAAAACGCGAGGGAAAAGCTTTGTAACACCATGTTGTACTGTTTTATCATACCAAATGAGATAACAAGGCTTAAAAAAGGCTTAACACCCTTGAAATGATTTTGTTTCATTGGTAAGTAGTATAACTCTATATTTCTGTGTGTAATTGCAAGCTGCCAAATTAAGAAATTGTATTGAAAGGCGTATATGCATTTAATCCGTGTTTGTAACCCTTTTTAAGACAATGACACGATCGGTGGAGTAAGAAATTTGACGAGGTTAAAGTTTATATTGCAAAGGACTGCAGATATCTAATATTTTTAAAAAACATGCCTAAGAAATACATTAAATTAATAAAAAGAAACATTACCCACACTATATTCATGTTAAATACATGGATCTATATTCACATCATGAAGCTATAATCTATCTACTTCATGATTCACATAACATATATTATTTTCTTTACGGTTAAAGTCAAACATAAAAGCGATTATATTGTTAGTCTATGGTCAAATTTCGGCCATAGGCTATTGCTAGTGCTGATTATTAAACCTCAAAAGCCAAAAGCAAAAGTCAAAAGCTACTGATCGATTTAAAACATTCTTTTACTAATATAAAAGAAGGAAATTAACGAGCGCGATGTACATTCTTGTCGTTTGTAAGGAAAAAGCAATAAGAAAAACGAGAAATATAATTAATAATATGATAGTAAATTTATGTTTATGACTGTATTCATTGGAGGTCGTGGTAATAAAATTTTGGAGGTCTGGAAACGACACAAGTATGTGTATGTTTGCACCCACAAGTATGTATGACGTATTGTCAAGTTGAATTCCCTTCGGAATGGTCACGCAAACCCGAGTACCGTGATTTATATCACGCTCGTAATTGTAGGCTAAATATTTAAGTGTAGTATAAGTACTTAAAACTTAATGGGAGGATGAACTCCATTGAAAATTTAATTAGGTTTATCATTTTTGGCCGAAATGGCGATAATTACGCTTACAATATAATAGTTTCGCCGGTAGCTGATAAAATCCTGCAAAATATATTTCCATTATCACAATATGTCATGAACATGATGTATAAATGCATCTAACCATTATCTGATAACACGCTTTTGACAATAACTACTACCCACCTACATAATTTTAAACGTGATAATTTATTTTTATCTTTGCCTCGTTTTTATAGTGATTATCAGATTCGAATGTAGATCACGAGTTTGATTCTTGAATCGGATAAAGTTAAAGTCAAAGTTTTCAAATTTAAGAAAATTTTTATGAATTTCACGGGAACAACGCGGTCTTGTGTTAGTCTATGCGTAGGTACGGCCAAATACACTCATTTTTAATAATAGACAAATACCATTTGAATCGAAAAATTTAATTAAAGTGATATCAAATCCGCCGTGGAAGTTTAATGTCAAATGTTACCTAAATCCTCGTTTAGCGCAATGAGCTAACAAACATACACATATGCACATACAAAAAATTTTTGCGTTTATAATGTTCGTGTTATTAAAATGAGCCAATCACGTCTGGCCAGGTTTGCACGAAATTTTGTATACAGATGAAGTATGTCATTATTTAATATATAAGGTACAATAAAACAAAGTGTTTGAGTGTTCAAAATAATAATCAGCTGTCTGCGAATCGTAGCTTAAAAATATCAATAAGTGTGTATGATGTAGTCAATGACCTCTGTTCTTGCATCGGGATATTTCAAGGCATATATAAATGTATTTTTACAGAATTAAACATTTAACTCTTGAAAAATAATGTATCGCTGAACTTTAATCGGCACTATAAATAAATCGCGCAATTCGAGTGCTCCGATTGTAATGGTTCGTTGACCACGTTAAGACTTATTCACACCGAAATACCGAATTTCAATAGGGATAAATTAGCAATGACTTCGTTTAAGTTTTGATTACTTCTTAGAAACCAGTTTTTATCTATTGAAAAACTCATGGACAACGTTGGCTACGTTTTACATTAATTGTTTTGAACTTTGAAATATGAGACTTAAATACGAGATTTTGGTTCTACAGTTTATTGGTTTCCCTGGTGACTGGTGTAACCCAGTGCCAGATTAAGACTACTTTATGCTCTAAGCAGTCCATGCCTGTGCATGTCCTATCCATAAAAAATAACTAGTGCCGATCTCAAAAATAGAAATCAGAAGCACTTTATTCAATAGAACTTTTTACGTGTAATTTAAGTAATAAGTAATTACTAATTTTGATGTGTCAATTTTTTTAAACTACCACCGGATCGGAAACACGGCTAAATTAACGTATTTATTACAACGAGATTACGTGAACCCAAGCATCAACCTTTTATGCGTTATTAAATTTTTTAGTGCTGTTTTTGGGTGACCCCAAGACGTTGTACCCTAAGAAATAGTTTAATTTGCTTGTGGGCTAATCCGGCACTGATGTAAGCCTATACATGGAGGAATATTTGTTGTATTGATATGATTAGTCAATTGTATTACTAATATCCCATGTTATGGAAAACATTTAATTTAAATGAGGAATAGCCTAGTCAAGAGAGCAACAATTTCCAGAATCAAAAGTCACAGAATGAATTGTTTAATAATAGAATTTTTAAAAGGATTCATGCATCGTGAAAATCCAGTTATTGACCGGTCCGTTGCTTAGTGACTCTGACTAGGCACTAGGAAGACAAAAGGCATTTAAGTGTTTGTATCTCCGACTTTGGGTTTTTAAGAAGTATATTTTAGTTTTTTACGTGTATTTTTATGTATTAATGTCGTTGACCCATATCAGAAGCTAATAATTAGCTTACTTTGGGATTAGATAAAAGTGTAATTTTCCCACCGATATTATTACATTGGACTCACATTTATAAGGACAAGAATATAAAGATAACTAGCTGACTCGCACAGCTTCGTCCGCGAGTATAGTAACATGTCGTCGACATAGATTTTCACATGAATTTTTTATCCTATTTCAGCCCCTAAGTGTAGTCTATGTTTGACCTTAGCCCTTTAATTATCTCATGACCACAATTCATTAAAATCAGTTTAGTAATGTAGCAGTTAAATGAATATATAGGATACCACCCGAACCCAATCGCAGCTCCACCTACCAGGTTCAATTGTGAATCTAAACCATCGAATCGACTTGAACACACACATTTTTAGTTGAAACTAGTTTATCACTCACTTGTACTTTTATTTCACTATTATTATACCCTAAATTATTTAATTTTATCGACCGGTACTACAGTAAACAATATTACGTCCTGAAGATGCTTTAAAAAGCGAAACCGGTCGATAAAATTAAATAATTTAGTGTATAATAATAGTGAAATAAAAGTACAAGTGAGTGATAAACTAGTTTCAACTAAAAATACTGGAATTTCACCAAGTGCCGACGACTGAAAGTGTAAAATCTATGAACACACACAAAAAATCATTTAAATCGGCACAGCTGTTTAGAATGAGTTTGGTTTTCATTTTCACATTCACATTTACCTGATAAATTAAATGAGTATGATATATTTTATCGTTTATTAATCAGTCACATTGACTTACCCAAACAAGAACTAAATAAAAAACATAATTCAATTATATTTTTTACTAGCTGTTGCCAGCGGCTTCGTCCGCGCAGACATCGTTTACTCCGCACAGCACCTCCCCCGTAGGTGATAGCGTGATAGTATGTAGCCTATATGTTGACCCGACCTGTTAGTAATATTCATGCAACAAACAGACAAAAATTCTAAAAACTATATTTTTGTCTTCTATATCAATTGTAGATCACGCCCCAAATATTCTTTTAAAAAATATTCAATGTACAGTTTTGACTTTCCGACGATTTTATTATATGTATAGATTACAAATATAATTAAATTATTACATAAATGTTAATAATTTAATCATATTTGATTTTGATTAAACCCTGTGCAAATATCTGCTTAATTTCAAAGCCTGAATCGGACAATAAAAAAATTATGTTAGGGTATTTTTTGGTTGGGGGAAAATTTTAGTAGATTTCTTATTTAAATTTAAAGGTTCTTTAATTACAATGATTTAATTTCTACGTTATATAATAAATAAAAAATTGAGTTTACATTTAATTTAGTTTCGACAATGCTATTAGAAAGAGGGTAGACAGATTTTCGGCATTTCCTAAGTGATTTAGACGGATAGTTTTTCGAGAACATGGCAGCGGCAACAAGTAGTCATGAACCTTTATTATATGAAAAATGTGGTAAGAATTTCTTTTGTAATAAAAGTAAATATTTAGATAACCGCGCTAGTTAAGTGTTTACCTTTGATTGAAATCATGTAAGTACACGTACTTTTATTTGCATTTGTAGGTAAATAGAACCGAAGAGATTAATTTAATTAATTAGGTTAATCCAAATGACCATGTGATATAATACAAACCTAAATTGATATTAAGACAGATACGACAGTTAATTATTTACATATTAATAATAATTAGTGTTTATTATTATTAATAATAATAATTAGTATTATTATTATTAATAATAATAAATAAAATAGTATTAATTTTGTAAAGAAAAAATGTTTAGTAATGATTAAATAAAATTTTCTGAGTTTTTTAAAATGATTATACTAAAACAACTTTTGTAAGTTGTTTCTTGCTCTATAAATATTATTCCATGATAATAAATCCTTTCAGTGGTCATTAATACAGTTGAATGTGTAATTTGTTGCTCCAATTATAGCATTAAACAGGTTTACTCAAAGGTCTTTTACTAAACTATTATTAAAATATGAGACTACTGAAAATGAATACCAATGAAAATATACATATATTTACAAACAACAAAGACAAAGTAACATTGCTTTGTAGCGAAACGATATCTTAATTCGTCATTGTCTCTGAAAACTTGGATGCCGTTGACGATTGACCATAAGATTTAGCGCGGCTTTTGTGAATTCCATACATTTCATTCTCTTCTAATTTCTTTATTTTTTTTCGTTATTGTTACCGTTTTAGTTGTCGTTTTTATGTTATTACTTTTTTAAGCCCCAACACCCAACCCCGAAATACAACTATTTATGGTTATCATCAAACGCTTGTCGGAAATCGCACCAGAGCCCCATTGGTTTCATAGCCAAGGTCCCTAACCTTTAAAACACGGGGCAGTCAATGGCATATATGCATCCGACTTTTATTCTAGTAGTTACGTATAAATATAAGCTATAATTACAGCACAAAATCCAAGCCCAGTTACTCCAATAACAAATTAGCCACCCTGAACATGGATACCTATGAAAATATACATCTGTATAGGCATCCAATTTTTATTTTGGGAACTACATCTATACATGTAATAAAATCGTAGGAAAGTCAAAACTGTACATTGAATATTTTTTTAAAAGAATACTTGGGGCGTGATCTACAATCGATATCGAAGCCAAAAATATAGTTTTTAGAATTTTTGTCTGTTTGTCTGTTTTTCTGTTTGTCTGTTTGTTTGTTTGTCTGTTTGTCTGTTTGTCTGTCTGTCTGTCTGTTTATGTTTGTCTGTTTGTCTGTTTGACTGTTTGTCTGATTGTCTGTTTGTCTGTGTGTATGTCCTGGGTAAACTCAAAAAGTACTGTATGGATTTACTTCAAATTTTGCATGAGTATTACTTATAGGTCGGGTCAACATATAGGCTACATATTATCAAGCTATCACCCACGGGGGAGGGGCAGTGCGGAGTAAACGAACTTCGCGCGGACAAAGTCGCTGTCAACACTTAGTAACATATAAAAATTATAGAAAGGTTACAATTGCAGCAAAGCTCCATTATTATAACAAGATATTATAACGAGCCGTTTTAATCAAGATAAAAGAACCTAATTAAAAATTTTATAAATTTAATCTGATATTGATTTTCAGTAATTTACACGTATTCATCAAAGAATTAAAATAGATAGTGGCAAAATGATTGACAATGATGTCATCATAAGACAGGGAATGAATATGTGAAGGAGCCGTAATGATTTGAATTACAAGCGCTGAATAGCATTTTGGCAGCTGCTGACGTTCCATTGATGTTATTTATTACTACGTACAGTCAGAAAGAGTAATCCTTTTTTACTTTACGACAAAGACAAAGCTTAATATAACTTATAAGAATATTGGCACATAAAAGTATTTTTCAAAATTTAGTTTGCATATATACATTATACATACTTATATTTATTTTACCCGTATGAATATTACGAAATAATACGGATAAATTAATACGTAAACAGAGACTGGTGTCCGATTACAAATATATAAATTGACTGCATTGATGATCTAGTTGGTTCAGTTCCGAGTTCGATCTACGGGGTAATGTACCTATTATCAGATTTTTCTATCAAGTACAATCTCAAAAGCAACCCAAAGACGGTAAGGTGTTTTCATATTCATATCTGCGATTAGTTTTAGAAGTTGTCG
Source organism: Apodemia mormo (assembly GCA_036924255.1). Classification (NCBI taxonomy): domain Eukaryota; kingdom Metazoa; phylum Arthropoda; class Insecta; order Lepidoptera; family Riodinidae; genus Apodemia; species Apodemia mormo. The sequence goes on from JAUPFN010000001.1 coordinate 10,043,434, forward strand.
GTCTAATTATAACAAATAAGAGAAAAGTTGATAAAACGACTGTAGCGAACGCAAGCTATCAAAATGAGCTAGCAACTTTGGTAAAATTGAGCGTCTTTTGCGATGGTTGACTCTTTCCACCAGGAGACCCATCTGCTTGTTTGCTATCTTATGATATAAAAAAAATATCGAATTAACTTAGTCTAGTCGGCTAGGAAACTGTTGTGATATTAGCTTTTTTGTGTAATGAAAATGTATAATTGTAAATTACTAGACTATATATTATCGACCCTTCCGAGGATATATTTGTTACTAGCTGTGCTCGCGACTTCGTTCGCGTGGAAACAAATCTAAAATAAAAACCCGCATAGTTCCCGTTCCCGTGGGATTTCCGGGATAAGAACTATCCTATGTCCTTTCTTGGGTCTCAAACTATATTTGTACCAAATTTTATCCAAATCGGTTCAGTGGTTTGGCCGTGAAAGCGTAACAGACAGACAGACAGGCAGAGTTACTTTCGCATTTATAATATTAGTATGGATTTAGTATTTGGTTACAGATACTACGGTAAATTAAAATATTTGTTATTATCAAAAGCGACATAAGCAAATCATTATTCGCAGAGAATTCTAAATCAATTTTATTTGTCCATGATGTTATGTGTAATATTATCTTGGTAGTTGTTACTTTGCATTAGGTGGCTAACTGTTCGTAGTATGCCTTTTGATACAAAAAATAAACACCAATGTATGCTCAAAGACACTATACTACACATAAGCAGTGACGCAGTTTAAATAAAGATAAAATGGCAAATACGAAATAAAGATAGAAGAACTTTTTTCTATGTTAATTTCAAATTAATCTTATCTCTGGCCATATGCCACATTCAGATTAGTTACGCCACTTGATGAATTTAAAGAATTAAATTCATCACTTCGTATGAGCCTAAAAATTTTGCTTAATAAATTTTCTCGTGTAGCTTCTAGACAATTCTCTGAATCCAATCATTTCATTGGCTCAAATTAACCTCTGGACCAGACATGCGGCTGTCACGCTTGTGTTGTTTTGGCGCAAAAAAACATGCAATTTGGGTGTCGACTGCTGAGACGTTAATATATGCTGAATTCTTTTCTACGTTTTTTGTGTTGTTACTTTGTTAAAACTGTGTGGTATGCGGTTAATTTCCTAAAACGTTTGTGAATGTATGTATACGTGTTTATATGTTTTTATTAACTCTTCATATCTTAAGCGTTAGACCAATTTGGATGAAAAATAGACTACACCTAAAATAAGTCGACTAATCCCACATAGGATGATGCCTGTTGTAATTAAATTATAGGTTTTTTGTAGAATTTCATAAAATTAATCTTTTGAATTTTCAAAATACTTAAAATTTTATATAACGATATATAGCGACATCTTCTTACGTCATAATAATCACTAGTCATAAAATCACGGCTAACAGGTGATACTTGTGTGGCCTGCTGATGATATTATTTGTGCGACCCACGATAAAGCAAACAAGATTGTTTTAACATTCCTTAAACTCTTCTATTTCCAAATCCCTAATTCATTAACATTCGTTGCATAAAATCTTTAATTTTTTGCTACTATTTTAGAGTTTACTGTATTTCATTAGCCCAAAGATTAAGAACCTATAATACTCCTTCATAAACATTGAAGGTCATATCGACATATAGTATTTTTTTTGTTTCATGAAACAAAATGAAATAGCATACGTCTATACACTAGGTCAATATCAAAATACAGCTTATACATGAAGTTACCTAAACATATGTATGCAGCTAAATTATAGTTTGCTATTATTATTATTGTTAATAGTAATTATATTATTGTTTCTTTGTCGTGAGCCGCACAATATCACCTGCGTACCGCCGCGCAGTTTCACGCCCATTGCAGTGACGCGTCAACCCACGACGCCAACCCCTTCGCGAAGCAGTTCGGAATAGCCGGAACACATCGTGCTAGCGCCATACTTTGCCGTAGCCCGGTATGTCTAGCCGCGCCATAATAGCACAACAAACATTTAAAGGTACAAGCATCATAACGTCACATCTAGATTAAGTGATTTGAGTAACCCATTAATATACCTATTATTAGGTGTGATCGCATTCTGGTCGAAATTAGACATTAAACTAAACAATAAAAATTCTACTAAGTTTGACAACAGACTTTTACCATAAACAAAATAGTATACATTTGTGTATATTACGATTTGTGTCAAATGAATCTATGTGTGATGTTTATTTTTATTGATTTAAAAAGGTGTTTCTATTGTATATTACAATAAAAAATATTAGCTTTCTGTATTTTTTCACCATGTACCTAAACTTTAAAGATACCATATTTCAAACTCCTCAAATCGTCAAACAAAAAGGTACAAACGTTAAAAGTTAAAAATAAAGGTTAAAGTTTCTACGTTTGTTTTTTTGGATAGTTGTATACTCAATTGCGCGAAAAGTACAGAATCGATTTCGATAAAATTTGACACACAAGTAGATTTTAAACTGAAATAGGTTACAGGTAACATACTTTTAATTCTAGAAAAAATCTTTGTTGTTGTGTGTATTAAATAGGCTGTGGAGCGCAAGTGTTCAGTGATTCACATGGACAATCCACTCTTTGTTTGTTTGTTAAGCTCAACAATATAAATATTTACGGTAGTTTAGAATATAAATGACTCAATTGATTAAATTGTAAATTTATTGAGTGCGCGAAATAAATAATGCATATCACTTAAATAAGCAGATATACAATTATTAGCATTCCGATCAACACAATGATGACTTATCTATGCTGCGCGTGTTAAAAGCTTTACACGTTTATAGGATTAAGAAAATAGCTTGTTAATCACACATAAATATAAATATATCCACATGACACAAATCAAATGACAGATTTACCTAGTGTGACATTATTTTTTTTTTAAATAAATAGGTTAAAAGCCTAAAGAGAGACACCGAGTTAGCGGTCGATTAAAGCGCTCAGCCATAATTGAATTAAATGTTTTGGCTTCTTAGTTCTTGGTGGTAAAGTTCTGTAACCTGACCTGTTCCTGTTGTTGTCGGTACTTGTCGCTGTCATGTTCAAGTTGGAGGATAAGGTCACCGATAAACGTATGCATTTAGATCTTTACACAGATATTAACGCGTCATTATCATTTTTGGTGACTAGAGTTATCTCTTTCTATAAATTGTTCATCTTCTGTGGGACCGAATTTTGGCTTAGAGTGGTGGTTTTCAAATTGTTATGAAGGAGCAGGGGCGGATTCACTAACAGGCTGAGTAGGCTCCACACTAGTAGGCTCCACGGCTAACCACAAGGATAGCAACGCACAAGTAACATCTTTGGTGTCTATAGGCGATGGTTGACTCTTTCCATTAGGACTACCAATTTGCCTCTTTGCTATGCTATTATATAATACAAAATAATACGTGTCACTAACATCATTACTACTTACTAGGTAGTTTTTTGTCTTTTTGTCCTGATATTTAAGAGCATAAAACAGTAAGATTACTTGTTAATGTTAATAAGTTGTTAATAAGACAGCTGAAATTTTATACAACAAATACTATAAACAATAAAATAAATATTTTAGAGTGGCTCCAATATAATAAATGCGACTTTTTGCCGTTTTTTTATAGATAATGGTCCGGAACTCTTCGTGCGCAAGTCCGAATCGCAATTGGCCGGTTTTTTAGTGATGGGATCCCCTGGCCTTTGTGCTTCTTATATTTACGAAAATTATTTTACTGAGCACCAAAACATAATATGTTTTGGTGCACAATAGTTATTTTGGGTGATATAATTTTGCAATGTCTTAAACGGGTTTGGCACCACCACCTATTCCTGCCGCTTAGCTCGGTGCTGTCGTGTTCTAATTTCGCGGTAAGGTAGGTAGCCGGTAAACTTAGGCATGTGATATACTTAACACGTAACACGCACAGCAACGCGACATTAATGTCTGGTGTTTATAAGCCCTGGTTATCTCTTTCTATCAGGAATAGGCCATCTGATTGCTTGCTATCATAAATTAAGATAAAATAAAAATTGAAATAAATTGTACCATGCGTTCCAACTGCAAATAGAACTGCCAAGACGCCATATTTTCCGCATTTCGCGAAAACTTCATTAGTGATAAGTGTGGGAGCAAAAAAATACTAACAAAGAATTCATCAAATAAAAGAAATTCATCAAAAAAATTAATTTGCGTTCTAATTGGTACAATATTTTCTATTCCGATTCTTATTCTCATGCTGGTATGAGTTAAAGTAAGATGTAGAAAAGAAAACAAAATATAAAAATACAAATAGATTTATTTTTATAAACAAAATATTTAATCAAATGTCTATATCGGATTTTAAGTCCTTTACACCGATTATAAAGACTTTGTTGCCGACATCATTGGTGTACGAATCTTTTTGTCGCACATTATATTGTTAAATCTAAAATTAATTACGTGTTTCAAATTATGTGTATAATGACATTATTTAAATAGATACACTTAGGTAGGTAGATGTAGTATGATATGAACACTAATATTATTATTATAGAATTATTTGAATAATATTTGTTGTTTAAAAAATCAGCCCAATTTTTTAAATTTTTTTTCTGACATTACTTATTAACGTATGGACTTTAGTACGTACGGAGGCAAAGCTCTGGACTGTTCGCTTTTGTGTTCATACGAGTTTTTGGGAGGCGACGCTTTAATTAGAAAATTACTCGGTAATAATTGAAACAGCGCGCTAATAGGGATAACAACTTGTACTGATAAACCTACACTTGAGTAACTCTGCAATTATGTAGTTTACCCACTTTTTGCTTTTGGTGCTGGTATTCCCAAATACGTAACTAAAATGTTAAAGCTCTATAATCAAGCTAAATTATTGTTTTTTGTTCATTTCGATTGTTTTGCTATAAATTAGGAAGACAAAAACTGCAGGGTATTTTTAAAGATAAAGAGGTCATATGTTTTAAAATCCCACGACACAAAATCTAGTCTCATACAGACATATATATATATATATATATATATATATATATATATATATATATATATATATATATATATATATATATATATATATATATATATATATATATATATATATATATATATATATATATATATATATAATATTTATATATAATTAGTGAATTGTGAAACAGTACAAGTGTAAAATTTAAAACATAATTATAAAAGTTGTAAAGCATAATCTTTTAAATAAGTAATTTAGGCCCATTAATCCCGCTATCTTGAGAATAATACAGTTATTTTAAGGTTATCGTCTAACGGTATCGCATATCTATCTAATATCTGCTACAACAACTATGATTTTATCATTTTTAATTATAGCGGCTTACAATAAATAGAAATGTTTGAATTCTAATGTATTGATAAAAATTTAAGTAAGATAAGTAAATACGTATAAGTAAACAAGTTACTATATCCCCTAGGCCTTGAGCATAGGACATCATCCATCTGCTTTATTCTCTCTTGTCTGATCGTCAAAGGCATTGTTTGGTAGTTGAATACAATAATAATATAGGTATAGATAAAAAAATTTCACCGATAAAAATAATGTTTTTTTTTTTTTTATGTCATAAGATAGCAAACAAGCAGATGGGTCTCCTGATGGAAAGAGTCAACCATCGCCTATAGACACCAAAGGTGTTAACGGTGCGTTGCTATCTTGTAGCGAGGTATAATGCCACATGCATAAGTTTACCGGCTACCTTACCCTCCAAACCGGAACACGACAGCAACAAGCACTGACGCTATTGCGGCAGGAATAGGTAAGGCGGTGGTACCAGACCCGGGCGAGACAGTGCAGAACTCTACCACCTAGTAGCCACGATGGTAGTGACTCGATAGCCAATCGGTCGCCTTTTACGACCTGCCTGGCAGAACGGCAGTTGGCCTATTCTACAAAGGAGGCCGGGACCAACACGGCGAAGGCCGGGACCAACACGGCGAAAATATTCAAATATTAGTATGCCAACACATAATGTCGACCAGAAAATGTGAACAGACACAGGCTAATGCTTACGAACGCGACGTTAAGGGTGGTTTCCTTTTATGTGACGACCGCGGACTTGGCGTAGTGTGTTGTCTGGTTCAAAATATTCGCAAAATTTTTACAAAATTGCAAGGTAAATACGAGCATTTTAAAAGACCATAATATTTTTATTGAAATAAACAGAATAATTTCATTATAATTTTTAATAATGTCATCGACATACCTATACTTCCATTTCGGGTTGCAAAGGGTTTTTATTATTCTCTGTATGTGTTTTAGCGCTGATTCCGAACTAGAATAACTTTTAAACAAAGAAAAACTTTGACACAACTTTATTTAAATCAACGACAATCTTGCCTTAAAGTCAGGCGACGCTCTTACGCTTATCTACTAGTGTGCTACTAGTGTCAAATACTACTTTGCGTTGTGATCGATTCGGAAGATGGTACTATATATATATATATATGGTATATATATATATATATATATATATATATATATATATATATATATATATATATACCTATTGCTTGCCTGGCTTTAAAGCAAAATGGTCGCTGGTTTAACTAAGCCAAGTCAAAATTTTTCCTTGTTTAAAAATGTTTTTATTTTATACTAGATATGTTTATAAATTCGCAATCACCTTATCACACAGATATATCTAAACAAACAATTAGTAAATATGATTATTGTTATGGTAGATTGCAATTGCAGGGTGAATAAAATGAATCGAATATCGATAAATGATTCAGTTCACCACGATTCACCGGTTTATCAGTTGACATGGGTTTCTTCACAGCGTTTGTCAACTTTAACGACCGTCGCATGTTATTTGAAAACCTGTATCGATAGTTTTATATGCACAATCAAGGCATACAGGTGTTAACACACTAGACTAGACTCCAGAATGCTAGTGAGATTTTTTAAATAATAAAAACCAAGAACATTTTGTTAGAATAATTCACAAGTGTAAAGCGAAATTTTAATAAATCGATATTTATTAAAATTAAGGATATCATTTGACTATTACTGTATTTAAAATTCTCTATTATTATTTCCGGTATCGTCTGATTCCGGTTTCCGGTATCGTCGATCGTTTCTTTTCGATGTTTGTTTCGTATCTCAAGATTGGCGAGCCGGCCGGGGTAGCGCGGCATTCTATCGTAATTTTTCGCAATTCGTAGCCTTTCGAAAGAGACGCTCGTAACACCAATAATATCTTGTAAAAAGGGAAAAATAACTGGAAATTGTGAAGTGGTGTAAAATATCAAGGAAATAAAGTATTTATTGAGAATAATGAAATGTAGTGTTATTTTAAATTGAGGCTAAATCCTGACCGCATCCAACAAGTTGGTCCGATCAGGGCAGCAAATACGAATGTATGTTTATTATTGATATCGAAAAAACACAACACGAGCAATATAAATATGTTTGCCACAATGATCTGGATGTACCGACTTTGGAATAAACGCAGGAGTTCCAGGACTAAGAATTTCTTCGTCTATTTCAAAATTTATCTAGGAATCCTAGGTTGTAATTCCAGGTTGAGTAATTCGTTCTTAATAATTATTATAGCTTTTCTGTTTATATTCCATTTCACATTATACATAAGTATGAAACTACTGGCTGTTGCTCACGATTTCGATTATGTTAAATTCGATTTTACCCCCTTTAGGGTTGCTAATTAGCCTGGCTGGAAGTTTTAATTTTAGTCTGGCTTTGGTGTGTCTTGTTCATACTACTTTCAAAATCGCTTGATCGATTAACCGATCGATCTATCAACATATATATATGATGAATTAGTTTGAATAATATAATAATTTGACTATAAAGAAAAGATACGAAAGACTGGACTTCAGTGTTTCTTCCGTCAGATTTTGTCAGTGTGTGGCCGCGATCCGACCCGGTAGTACTTAATTATTATAAAAATGTTATCTCAGAAAAGTGCCTGTAAAGCTTTGTTTAAACAAAACAATTTTTGCCTGTTTCAAAAAATATCTACTGGAGGCAATACTAGTTGGCTGTACGTGTTACTACCATCGTGACCACTAAGTGATAGAGTACCGCAACATGTCGCCCGGGTATTTGGTATCTTCGCCTTCCCTATTGCTGCCGCAATACCGTCAATGCTTGTCATGGTCTTGTTCCGGTTTGGACGGTAAGGTGGCTTACTTATGCATGTGGCACTGCCATCTCGTCACATTAACATATTTGGTGTCCATAGGCGTTAGTTGCTCTTTCTATCAGGAGAACCATTTGCTTGTTTGCTATCTAATGATAGGTATATAAGAAAAAATATTCAAGAGACTAATGTACTACGTACAGTACATAGGAGACGTTGAAAAATAATCCATAGGTATTGACAGTAATTTTACACGTGCATTATTAAAATAAAATCACGTAAGATTTTTAATATCGAAATTTTAATGGCAACTTAGACAAATTATATTCTCTCATTTATAATAATTATACATAAAGTTATATTTTGATTAATTACTCTATGAACATAGCAATCTTGCAGCTGAATCTCGTACTATTAGAGTAGTGTGTATAAGTATAAATAAAGCAAAATTAAAGAAAAAAGCAAAAAGTATGTTGTCCACACAGTTTTTTTATATAAACTTTCATTTCCTATTGCAGACCCTTAGGTTAGACTGTGTTTGATCCCGAATCTTCAGCTATCGCCATGCTGAATCTCATCGAAATCAGTCCACAACAACAGGCAGACAAACAGAGTTTGGTATTTATTTTAATATTAACCCCTCAGGGGGTGATTTTAAAAAAGTTGGCTTATGTTTCCATGTGGCCATGAGTCCTCAACTATTTTCATGCCGAATTTCGTAGAAGCCCAGCAGTTTGCCGTGAAAGCGTATCAGATAGATAAACAGACTTTCGTATTTATAATATTAGTATAGATAGTATGGATTGTTAAGAATGCGCTAAATGTGCGGCTAAATACTTTTATACTATTTAATTGTTAAGCCTCATAATACAAAAGCCACAATTTGGTTATTACTAGAACTGGTATTTATTGCTTACAGCCGTTTAAATTTTCAGTTTGAAATTTTTTAAAGAGTGTTTTCCTTACTTTTGTTCCAGTCTCTGCCATAGTTTTTCCCAGTCTGTCTTTCAAATGTTAGCTATCACAATGTAAGTTAGAATGAGTCGTGAGATGAAATCTTGTTCATTTATATTTATTTCTTCCCTGAACTGAAGATTTAAAGTTTTTTACATTTCTATACGTCATTTCATAGAAGTTATGGGGAAGACTATGAATGTGTTATCGCCTCTATGGTCGAGTGGTCCAGCGTTGGCGTTGACCACATGTGGTCCCGGGTTCGAATCCCAAGTGGGGCACTTAAAAAAAAGTTTTTTATAAGTTTTCTTATAAACACAAAGTTGCCCGGGATTGGAAAGTGTCCGGTTGGCTTGCCACCTATCAAATTTTTGTGGGACCAAGTATCTTCGGCTAATCGTGGGTGCACTTGTTGTACCTCTGTCTAATCCTTCAGGGATACGGGCGTGAGGATACTATGAATGTGAATTTGCCAAGAACGGGTTGTTACTATAGTGTTAAATATGGTTGCAGATGTAGAGAGCGGCAATTCAAATCCTTCGCCTGGGACCGAGGCGCCAAAAGTTTCTCGCCTGCCCTTGCTCGGTAAGATGCATGGGGCTTCAGCACGGAATTTCTTAAGTTCTTCATAAGTGCTATTATATCACAAATCATGTTATGATAAAGTACACCTTTGCACTGTGAGTTATGAGAAATATTTGCACGAAATGTTCTGTCTTTTCTTTGCGCACTGCATTCATAGAGCTTTCTTTGTTGCTCATTTTATACTTATAAGCTTTTGTTTTTTTGTAGGAATGTTTAAAATGCATCTCAGGTCTTTGGTATCAATTATATCAATTACCCTACAAGTTATTTTTTACTTACTAATTGAAATACTCGTAGAAAATTTAAATGAAGATTTGATCCTGTATTTTGTATATTGTAATAGTCTTGACTGTTTAGTACTATAGATATTTTAACGCAATATATAGCAATATTTTTATGTTTGTATTTTGTAATAGTCCTAACTGTTTAGTACTAAGTATAGATATTAACATCAGATCAGGATCTTAGGTTTAGATAAAAATTATTATTGAAGATTATTCGATTTCGATATTGGTTTGAGGTTAATAAAATCAATAATCTTACCAACAGACTTGTAGATCGGGATGAATAGAAATGTCGCAAGAGAACCAGCCTGATTATTCTTACATATTTTTATTATATAATAGTTAGTTTTATCTGTTTTTTATTATTAGTTTAATATAATAGTTAATTTTTATCGACGTTATTTTGTAATTAAAACAGTTTTTGAACACACAATCACCAGACAAAGAGCCGCTTTTGAAACTTGAAATGAAAATTGGGGATAAAACCTTAATAACATTTTAACTGACCCGGGAATCGAATCTGGAACCAGTTTTTATTTTTATTTTGTAGAGTTGCAAACAAGCAGATGATTGTCCCGATGATAACGGATAGTCGTCGCCTTTAGACACCAAATATGTTAAAGATGCGGTGGTATCTATTTGCGGGGCTGGAATGCCACATAGAGAAGTTTACCAACCTTTTCCTCTAAACAGAAACACGGCAGCGACAAACACCGAAGCAGTTGCTGCAGGAATAGGTAAAGCGGTGTTGATAAACCCGGTCGAGACGTTGCTGAATTCTACCCCTAATTGCAACTGATTCGTATAATTACAAAATAATATTTAATCTTCTTAAAATTTAACGATTTCAAACAATTTGCTAATATTTAATATCAAATACTAGAGTACCGTATCATCTACAATTTCAATAAATAATGACCATCTCGATAAACATTGTTTTACATATGGACACAAACCAGAACTAGAATCACGTGTAATCATCTCACGGCCTTGCATTGTTTTAACTTAACTGGTTTAAAATAAATGAGATTTAAGATCTGCCATGCTCATAAAATTATTTAAATATATTTTATTAGCTGTGCACCGAATCCCGCAGTGTGATTAGTTTTTAGGAATTTTATTGAAACACATTGCAATGTAGGATATAGACATCTAATATATAAAGATCTTGTGACAAGACGCTTAGGGTCGCACTCCACCGAGAATTTTTATGATTTTCAACCGACGTTCCAAAAGGAGGAGGTTATTAATTCGGCTGCATGTATTTTGTTGTCTGTTACCTCAGAACTCGGTCATTTAAAAACCGATTTTAAAATTTAATTTTTGTTTGGGAGAGTATACTTCCCATGTGGTTCTATTTTAATTTAATGAAGATCTGATGCAGGGTTCCGGAGATACAGGCAATGGGATGTCAGTTGCTGCAGTTTTACTTCGTTAAAAATATTTCTTGTGTATTTGTAGGTACGAGAATAGGTCATAAAGTATACTTCATTCCGCTATGCGATTGGGGTGTCTCTTTGTAGAAAAAAATCTATTTTTTTTTATAGTAGAGGGGGCAAACGAACAGATGGTGCACCTGATGGTAAGTGATCACCGCCGCCCATGGACATCCGCAATACTGGGGGTATTGCACTATTGCAGCTGCTTTGCCGGCCTTTTAAGAATGAATAAGCTCGTTTCTTGAAGGTCCCTAAGTCGTATCCATTCGGAAACACCCCCGAGGGTAATAGATTCCACAAAGGAGTAATGCGAGGCAAAAAGTGTCGACAAAAGCGCACGGTTGTGGATTTCCAGACATCGAGGTGGTGAGGATGGAACTTTAAATTTTGACGCGATGTCCGATGGTGGAATTTAGCGGCAGGCATTAGTCCGAACAACTCGTCGGAACACTCCCCATGATAAATATTTGATAAATATTTCTTTTTATTTGGCATCACAAAAATCCTATAACCCCCTATTTTCACCCTCATATCCCCCATGAAACTCTATCATACTAAAATATTCTCTATAAATAATTTATGTGGCAAAACAATTTTTCATTCAGGATTCAAGCGTTACTTTGAGAAAATCATAATTAATTAAAGACGATTAAGATAATTATTTATTTGCAATTTTCCGCAAATGGTTTGCTTAATTTCTTAAATGAAAACAGATTGATTGAACAGGTAAGGCAGTGGTAACAGACCCGGGCGAGACGTTGCAGAAATCTACCATCTAGTATCCACGATTGTAGTGACTTGCATAGTCAATCGTTCACCTCTTACGAAATGCCTGGCAGAACTGCAGATGGTCGATTCTTCAAAGAGAGCTCGGAACACCACGTAGTCACTATGATAATGACATGTTAATAATATTAATAATAAATTTTACGCCATGTTGGTCCCGGCCTCCTTTGAAGAATAGGCCAACTGCCATTCAGCCAGGCCGGTCGTAAAAGGCGACCAATTGGCTATCGAGTCACTACCATCGTGGCTACTGGGTGGTAGAGTTCTGCATTGTCTCGCCCGGGTCTGGTACCACCGTCTTACCTATTCCTGCAGCAATAGCGTCAGTGCTTGTCGCTGTCGTGTTCCGGTTTGGAGGGTAAGGCAGCCGGTAAACTTATGCACGTGGCATTAGACCTCGCCACAAGATAGCAACGCACCATTAACATCTTTGGTGTCTATAGGCGCCCCTTTGGCCGAGGTTAGCGACCCTGACTACGCAATCAACGGGGCTCGGGTTCGATCCCCGACGGGGACAAGCATTTGTGTGATGAGCATAAATGTTTGTATTTCCGGGTTTGGGTGTTTATTATATATATTCTGGTATTTATATATGTATTTCCATGTATTAGTATCGTTGACTAACACCCATAACACAAGCAAATATTTGCTTACTTTGGGGTTAGATCAGTAAGTGTAATTTGTCCTGTGAATATTTATTTATTAGATAGTCTATTATTCAATGTGGGCAAAACTAACACGGGAAAAACGATTTGAATTATGGTATATTAATATATATGCTTTTTTATTTTTGCTTTTAAATAAGTTTGTTAGCACATTTTTTTTAAAGAAAAACATGAAAATATGCTATAATTTTAAATTGGGGACACATGTTATGACTTATATTACACTAGGAACGGGAAAGCTGTAAGCTTAATTTCTTCTTTTGGCTCATAAATATATCACGATCCAAAAGCGTAACACCAAATGTTTTATTATATGCTATATTAATGTATGTGCGATTTTGGATTCGTAAATCCAAAGAGACCAAGTCAGCAAAATAACAATTTTAATAACTTTTACACATTAGTGAGTATTTGCTGACCCTTTACAGACAAGATCTAAGGTTTGCTTACATTATTAAAAGAAACGATCGTAAAATACGCAGGTTGTGCGTAGCACGGCGCATGTTAAGTTGTATATCACAAAATCAGTGACACGTATCATCCACCATTAATATAGCCTTCACATTCATTATAACTTACATTCCATTTTTATTGCCATTAGGCACGAAATTAATGGCGTTATGATAGCGTATTGATGCTTTGATTGGTCTTGTTAGTACAGCGATCTGCATGGTAGCGATGAATTGTCATGTATGCGGACTTAACGACTAACCTACTTTTCAAAATGTAACGAAAAGCACTGATTTTATGACGATAGGAATAACAAAACAGTGCTAATGGTGGTGGTCCTTGAGTGAGTCTTCTCAGAACTCTAAAATCTTATTATTGTAACGTTGTTGACAATGACTAAGTTAGTTATTTTAGGTAAAAAAGAAGGTTATTTCGATTTGTTTGTTAAGTGTTCTCAGGTTTTTCTAACTGGAAAAATTACAAAGCCATCTTTGCCAGGCATCAAAATTACAAAGCCAGGCTTTGATTCGAATAATGGTATTTTTTAACTTCCTGTTACGTATAGATAAAAGGAAGTTACTGATCTCGCCCCGATTTTCGAAAATCGAGTTTTAACCAGATATTCACGTTTTGAGGTCCTAGGAATCTTTTCCGACTATTTTCACGATGACGTCAATATATATGTATATGTAGGAAGTGGGTCAGATATGATAAATAAAATGCGGATGTGGTAATATAACAACTCTTTATATTTTGTTCAACTTGTATCAAAAAAATAACATAAAATCACTATTAAAGCTTTCCATCACTAATGACTAGTTCTCGTTTAACAATTCCAAGTAACTTAATTATTCCTTATTACAAATAAGTCATAATTTAAGCAATAGATAGTCAATTATAAATTGTACTGCGACTAATTTATAGTTGACAATACTAATTAACTTGTTTGCACAAATTAATTAATTATCCGAGTGTCAAGGATAAGCTACTATAGTGCGCACGGAACTAGTTGGCCGCGCCTTACGTATTACGTATTACGTATGGCGCGGCCAACTAGTTCCGCGCGCACTATAGCAAGATACAACAAGTGTACCGAGCCACGCCAGAGCCTAGACTGCCTTATCGGCGGGCGCTCAGAGCCTTTTATACAGGTAGCAAAACAAGTTGAGTAGTAGGGATATCGAACGATGCGCTTGCCGGCCCAGGCCGTGCATTTGTTGTTTACACTTTACAATATTCTTGCATTTGACGACGCGGACGCAGTCATATGTATGTGTGTGTGTGTGTGTGTGTGTGTGTGTGTGTGTGTGTGTGTGTGTGTGTGTGTGTGTGTGTGTGTCTGTAAACATCTCATAACTTTGGAACGGCTTGATTAATCTAAACGCGGTCGGTGGTATTCGATTGGATTCCGCTCAACTTACACTTTCTAAAAATTTGGTCCAGGGGATATTGAGAAATTTTGAAAAAACATAAAAAAATTTTTGGCGTCTGCCAAAAAAAAATTTTTGCCGAACAGTATTTTTTAACATATCTTCCAGATTAAAGTATCTATTGAGTACAAAATCTAATCAGCTCTATTCCTCAAAAACCTACGCCCAATGCTTAAGTTTCATCAAAATCAGTTTATCTATTCGGGAATTATCGTTGACGAAAAATTTTGAATAAAGCGTTTTCTCGACCAATAATTTTATGATATTTTGCGATATTTTAGTACTTGAAAAATACGTCGAATACTGTTTCAAAAATTAAAACAGAGTAAAATTTTTGAAAGTTATATATATATATATTTTTTTTTTTCGAAAAGTATAGTTCTATCAATTTAAATTTAAACAAGGTTAGGTTAGGTTAGGTTTTGCTTCTTTGAGCTTAAAATACCTCAACGGGAAGTTTCAGATTTGGCCTGCACGTCCAACTGGCTTACAGATTTTTTTTTGTTTTAACTGAAAATATAACTTGTTATTTATTTACCCACATTCTCCAGGCTTTAGCATGACAGTTTTATCATAACAACCCTTTAATATCCCCGTGCCCAAGGAAAGCACGAAAAACTGTTAGTCTGTTAGTACTTAGTAGTAATCAGTGTAGAAAAAGCGATACTTGTACAGGCGGGTGAAATGCGGCGATTGGCAACTCATACAACTTACCAACCGACAAACCGATGATCGTATGAATTGGCGCTTCTATTAGCGTTCACTTTATTCCGCTTATTCTGTAATAGACCGGCGTATATTCATTTATTCGTTTATACAACAGAGCTTTCGAATAGTGCTGTATATTTTTTCAAGTGTTCATAAAAAAACACAATTGTACTGGCTATTTTTGTCAAATCATGTCCCCAATGCGATTCAATCAACCGAATCGCCGAGTTAGGTCATGCCTCTTGAAATAACAGGAGGAAATGGTGGGACTGCAGAATAGCCTCTCCCACGCGAGTTGAGAAACAATTCTGCCCAATTGTGTTCTAGTTACGGCAACTAAACTAATCGATCCGTTTATTAATTTATTTGTTTATAATTCTCTTTATTTTGTACCTCTAATGAAATTTATTTGCAGCCGTCGTGGTTTCTATATGATAAAATAAAGGTAGGTATATATATTTTATATCTTTAAATGATGATTAAAAAGTTTGACACATCAAGCCACCTTTGAGTACATCAATTTCCTTAGATTCAACCCTAATTTTTGTTGTTCAATAAAATAAATAACAAATATTCCCCTGACAAAAAACACTAATTGATCCAACCCGAAACTAAGCAATTTATTTGCTTGTGATACGGGTGTACGGGTGTTAGTCAACGATATTAATACATAGAAATACATATATAGATACAGAAATGTATATAATAATAAAACACCCAGAAATGCAAACAAACATCTATGCTCTAACACAAATGTTCGTCCCTGTCGGGAATCAAAACCGAGCCCTATCAATTGCGTAGCCAGGGTCACTAACCACTTGACCCACGGGACGGTCAAAATTCATACAAATAAACATACAAACATAAAAAAATACAAATTTTCTCTCTTAATAAAAGCTAGTAGATTTTTTTGATAGAAATTTTCTTTAAACATGATAGAATAGGTAGAAAGTTATAGTGCCTCCCTACTCGTACTTTATGGCAGCTTTTAGCAGTAGTATTTTTAACGACCGTTATTAATATTATTATGTTTATTAGTGCCAAAGCGGTCAAAATTCTAGTGACATGTCAATCATGAGTAAAATGGAAGTGATAAATTCACATAGGATCAACACTTTTCATACCATTTCGATCTTTAAACTATAGTATACGTAGGTCACATAATAAGTTTTGCGTAACTTAAAAAAACAACATGTTATAACCAAAATATTATGTTTATTACTTTTCAAAATAATCTACTTTATATTTTAAACATTTTTTCATGCGATCGAAACATTTTTTAAAACAGGAGGACCACAGATCTGAAGGCATGTTTTCTACGTGCTGATTGAACGCTATCACTGCCTCTTCGGAATTGGTAAAAGTAAACCTCTCATCAAATCTTTGATTTTGGATAAAATACAGAAATCAAAGGGTACTAGGTCGGGGTTATGCGCAGGATAAGTGACGAGATGTACTTTTTCGGAAGCTAAAAATGACTTTGTTTTGTTGGCCGTGTGTGAAGAAGCGTTATCATGGTGTAGGAGAATGCGGATTTTGGGTCGTCTTTCGCGAACTTTTTGTAACACTCTGGGTAAACAAATGGTAGAATACCACTCGACATTAATACTCTTTTGATCTTCAAGTGGAATTATACAGATGGGACCCGTAGTTGAGAAAAAAAACGCGATCATTTTTTTACCAACGTTTCTCGCCTGTCTCACTTTTGTTGGCCTGTTCTCATTTTCAAACACCCATTCACAAGACTGCTGTTTTTTTTCGGGTTCAAAACAAAAAATCCACGTTTCGTCTCCTGTGATAATGTCATAAACAGTATTAGAATGTCCGTGGTCGTGCTTCAGTAGTATCTGTGAGCACCATTCCACGCGAGTCCGCTTCTGCTCCGCTGTCAGTTCATGAGGGATCCAACGACAACAAAGTTTCCGAACTTTCAATTCTTCGTATAGAATTTGGCTCATGCCAATTCCCAATAGTCCTCGAATTGTCTCATAGGTAATCCGGGGGTTTTCTTCAATTAACCGCTTAACAGTAGCCACATTATTTTCGTTGACGGCAGTCTAAGGCCGCCCTTCACGAAATTCGTCATGTAAGGAAACTCGACATCTCTCAAATTCAGCAAACCATCGCCTCACGGTGCTCAAACAAGGTGTTTTTCTTCCAAAAGCATTTTGAAGACGAGCGGCATAGTCTTGCGGAGAAAGAGAACTTTTAAAATCATAAAAAATCATCGCTCTAAAATCTTTTCGACTTAATTCCATTTTCGTTGCGTATCTAGAACTTTGATGTGTGATAAAAAAACAATTGACCAATTATTTCCCGCCAATTGTTTTTTTTTATTACTAAGAAGGTTGCAATGTTTTAAAAATATAACATTCCAAATTCAAATAGTTCCGATTAGCTAAAAGTGTAAAACTTTTAGTGTGCCCCATGTAGTATGTATACAATTTCGTGTATTTCTATTTCTGATAGTTTAATTATTTTGTCATCTGTTTGTTAATGTTAAAGTATATTTTATCTTAATTTGGTTCATATAAGAGACCGTGAGCGCCAACTATAAGTTGAGCACTATTGATGAGTAGTTCACACGAAATAAAGAAAACAACGGAATTGTCAAGTACAAACATTTGTACCAGGACCGCGATCGCCACACTCACACATAAAATAAGCATTATTGCATATAAACTACTAATGCAAACATTGTTTCATTGGTCGTTTTCATTTTAAGCAACAATAATCCGAAACACACAAACAGAACATTTAAAAATATACCAAACTGCGTTACAATAAATTTTATTTTGCTACAAAAAAAAAGAGTATTTACGTCCTTTTGTAGTCTATTCAAAATAGACTCATCTATTTGTACAATAGTGAAACTTAAGATCGTAATAGTTTCGCTATTCTACAATAGATGGCAGCATTGATTTTTCCGTAGTTTTCAGTTGATCATATTTGAGTAGAGAACTTTCTAGAACGATATACGTAATGACTGTCATTGCGTATATCTTTCTAGAAAAATTAGGTCAACCTAAAAGGAACTTTATATGTAAGGTGTACGGCTGATTTTAGCTTGACTTTCTATTATATCATTAGAGATTATATTAAATCAGGAATTTAATTAAAATAAAATGAAAATTGTACTTTCGAATGATATGAAATATCTCCATTTTTAATCATCTGTATTCTACTATCATTTCTGCATTCAAGAATGGCACAATACGGCATAATTCAGTGTATAATAGATTTTCGCACGACGACTATCTCCTAATGATATGGTAAGTATCACTAAGGCAATTTAGAGTAAAAGCGCAGAATAGTGACGCACGCGGCACGCCCACTCTTCACTTCCCCTTGTTTTCTTTATTTCGTGGTAGTTCATATCAAAGTATAAATAAAACTTTCGATTCCCAACCTCAAAAGTACGAGTCGTGCGTTATAGAATAGAGAAACGATATCTTTACAAAACGACCCAAGTCGTACCCAATAACTAGTTTACCGAAAACTGAGCTGACATTGGCATTGAGCCAATGAAACTAAGTTGACCACCTAATTTAAAAAGCATTAAACATTGAAAACAGTCGTATTTACTCTACATTACTGTACGATAATAGTAAATAGCTTTACATTTCGTAGTTGCTGCAGTCATTTATCTCGACGGACGTACCGCTCACTGATCGCAAAATAGTGCTAATGCCCTCATGCTAGGGTTTGAGGTACTGCGTAGGTGATTCGAATAATTTTATTGATTGCTTAAATGCTTATGCATCTTCAATTAAATTATATTTGAGGTATAAATGACGTGAAGTTCACATAAAATAAAGTCAAATATTTAAAACGATATCAAAATTTAATAGTTCTTTTTTGTTATAAGAACTACAAGTTGGAACGTGAGCTATATGTTTTAACCATTATGACTCTTCAAAATACATCTAACTAAGGATATATATTAGAAAAAAAAAACCTCGTGAAGGGGATATATATGCGTATTATAGTATGGGAAAGAAAATTGGATAAGATAGCAAGTAAGCAAATGGCTCTCCTAGTTGAAAACGTAATCATCGCCTATAGAAACTAACATATCAATTTTGGGTTCCTATCTAAGCGGGGATGAAATGACGAGTAAGTAAACTTACATGCTAATTTACTATCCAAACGTAAGCAGCCCTACCTCTTACCTGTAAATCACTGTTGGACGGTGTTAGTAATGACGTGTAAAATGTCTATAGACACTAAGTTCGCCTGCTGTTTATTTTGTGCAATAATGAGTTTAAAAAACAAATAAAATTAACATTAACCGATAATAATTATTGAATACAAGACAAAAGTGTCTAAAAGTATATAAATACCAAAATTATGTCAAAAATATTTTTTGGTTTTACCTATGACTCACTATAATGTATTATTTTAATGGAAACGTAGTTTCTTGCCAAGTTTTATCACAAGTTCAAATCACCTAGAAACCTAGCAAATGATAATATTAACTTTAAAGCAAATAGTACTCTATGCGTTAAATATTTAGGTATTAAATTTTACAAATTTCTTAGTGCATAGATGTCAGCTTGTAACAGATCGTGCGGTTTTATTTTGAAATGCCGTCTGGTCTTCTAAGAAATTACAGTCTACACACTGTCAAAACGTCAATGACTTTGTGAAATATATTACTTTAAATCTGTTGATCAAATTACTGAAATAAATGAGTACTCAGAATCACTGTGCCAAGTTCATTTTATACTTAATGGCTTAAACGTGACTTGAATGTTCTCATATATTTTTCATAATGTCAATAACACATGTCGTATCGTCAAATAAAATTCTTATCAATAGTAGGGTGGAAGTACTTTATTATTTATAGTACTTTATCAATAGTAGGTTGTGACCACTGTACCCATACCATTTGTGGCCATTAAATGACAAAAATATTATAAAAATAACTCTACATGTAAACAGTATCTTCAAACTTCAAGTGGCTAAAACGGGTACTGCTATCAAATTTTCTCTAATTTTGATAGAAAATCTTTTGTATTAAAAATAGTCAAAAATGGTATGAAAATAGCTCTACATGTAAACAGTATCTTCAAATTTCAAGTGGCTAAAAGGGAGACTTCTATCAGATTCTCTACTATTTTGATAGAAAATCTTTTGTATTAAAAATAGTCAAAAATGTTATGAAAATAATTCTACATGTAGACAGTATTTTCAAATTTCAAGTGGCTAAAACGGGTACTTCTATTAAATTCTCTATTATTTTGATAGAAAATCTTTTGCATCGAAATAGTTAAAAATGTTAAGAAAATAATATACATGTAAACAGTATCTTCAAATTTCAAGTGCCTAAAATGGGTATACCTATCAAATTCTCTATTACTTTGATAGAAAATCTTAACTATACATGTAAACAGTATTTTTAAATTTGAAGTGGCTAAAACGGGTACTTCTATCAAATTCTCTATTATTTTGATACAGAATCTTTTGTATTAAAAATAGGCAAAAATGTTACTTGTAATTGTGTAATGTATGTTGTTAAAAATAACTCTACACGTAAATAGTATTTTCAAATTTAAAGTGGCTAAAATAGGTACTTCTAACAAATTCTCTATTATTTTGATAGAAAATTTTTTGTATTAAAAATAGGCAAAAATGTTATGAAAATAACTATACATGTAAATAGTATTTTCAAAATTAAAGTGGCTAAAAAAGGTACTTCTAACAAATTCTCTATTATTTTGATAGAAAATCTTTTGTATTAAAAAATAGGCAAAAATGTTATGAAAATAACTCTACATGTAAATAGTATTTTCAAATTTAAAGTGGCTAAAAAAGGTACTTCTAACAAATTCTCTGTTATTTTGATAGAAAATCTTTTGTATTAAAAATAGGCAAAAATGTTATGAAAATAACTCTACATGTAAATAGTATTTTCAAATTTAAAGTGGCTAAAATAGGTACTTCTATCAAAACCTCTATTATTTTTATAGAAAATCTTTTGCATCGAAATAGTTAAAAATGTTATGAAAATAAATCTACATGTAAATAGTATTTTCAAATTTAAAGTGGCTAAAATAGGTACTTCTATTAAATTCTCTATTATTTTTATAGAAAATCTTTTCCATCGAAATAGTTAAAAATGTTATGAAAATAAATCTACATGTAAATAGTATTTTCAAATTTAAAGTGGCTAAAATAGGTACTTCTATCAAATTCTCTATTATTTTGATAGAAAATCTTTGGTATCAAAATAGTCAAAAATGTTATGAAAAATGTAAACAGTATCTTCAAATTTTAAGTTAGCAGCCACTTAAAATTGTTCTATCAAATTCTCTATTATTTTGATAGAAAATCTATTGTATCAAAATAGTCATACATTACATACATTAAATGTAATGACACATGATACGTCATTACATTTAACCTATAGATGATAGTAGTTTTTACTTATCAGTTCATGTGTTTTTCGTTTATGTTGGCTCCACACAATTGGTAAATACTGTCATATACCTCGCGTGATCCAAAATCACAACCTCCTCTTGCTCACTCGGGTAAAACGTAGCCTATATATTGCCCTATAAACTTCTCTATCTTTCAGTGAAAATTCCTTCAAAATCGGTCCAGCCGTTCCAAAAATTACGCCGTACAACAAACAGACAGTAATTTTAATAATGGTTGTTTAGATATTACTATCGTAAAATTAACATATTGCACTTGAAAAAACCTAGTTCTTTTGAAATGACAGACACTAATTTTATTTATATGTATAGACCAGCTGACCCGCACAGCTTCGCCGGTGAGTAGATTAACATATCGTCGATATAGTTTTTGATACAAATTTCACCCGCATTGGGGTTGATTTTAGAAAAAAATTAGCCTATGTTTGACCCGAATCTTCAACTATTTCCATGCCAAATTGCATGAAAATCGGTTCAGTCGGTTTCTAGAAAATCGGTTAAGCTGCAAAAACGTAACACACAGACAGACAGAAAGACAGACTTTCGCATTTATAATATTAGTATGGATATGGATTATATAATTTCATTATTTAATCGCCTCTGTGGTCTAGTGGTCCGTCGTTGGCGTTGACCACATGAGGTCCCGGGTTCGATTCCTGTTCCGTTCTGTTCGAAATGTACTGTTACATGATTAGCATTATTGAAGGAAGTCTGTGACTCGACACTAACATATATCAAAACCCGATATAGTCTAAGATCAAACTATAGAACCTTCACCAAGCTGGTTAATGGATGAAAAGTATTTTATATCCAGTAAAAATTTTGATAAATATATTTCAAAATAGGTTGACTAAAAAATTTCAGTCCAGAATTTCCGCATCCTTCAGTTGTAGAATTATTGTGCACATTGTAGCGTTTGTTTACGTTTTTTTTTATATCATAAGATAACAAACAAGCAGATGGGTCTCCTGATGGAAAGAGTCAACCTTCGCCTAATAGACACCAAAGATGTTAATGGTGCGTTGCTATCTTGTGGCGAGGTCTAATGCCACATGCATAAGTTTACCGGCTACCTTACTCTCCAAACCGGAACACGACAGCGACAAGCACTGACGCTCTGACGCTATTGCGGCAGGAATAGGTAAGGCGGTGGTACCAAACCCGGGCGAGACAATGCAGATTCTATATTAATAATGTTATAACGTCACTATTTCATGTGTTATGAATACATAGGTGAGATATTATGTATGCAGGTGTTCATAACATTAGATCTATGAATTCTTTTATCTGAATAACAATTTGATTATGATACAAATGTTTTGACGGTTGTGTGTCTGTTTTGGAATATTTTCGACATATTGTTTTGATAATAAGCATGGTTAGAAATACAACACAAAAAGAGAGTACATATCGTAAGCGGTAGCGATTTATATTGTACGAATATATATATATATACATATATATATATATATATATATATATATATATATATATATATATATATATATATATATATATATATATATAATATTATAAGGCACTCGCGCGTTTCCTCACTCACGCGGAAAACGATCGTGAGCGCGTTTCGAGTTTACTAGGAATTTGTATGTGATTTGTACAGCGCCACCTAGTGGTAAACTGGTTTCTCACGTTTACCACTAGGTGGCGCTGTACAAATCACATACAAATTCCTAGTAAACTCCAAACGCGCTCACGATCGAATGCGAATAAAAAAACTCACACTTAGCACTCAGTACTACACGCGAGTCGAGTATAAATTGACGCGCGAGTAGATTCGCTCGTAGAACGCCTCATCTGGACAGGCTTTAAATTGGAACACGTTTGTTACCATGCACCGAGCTATTAATGTGATCACCATTGCCATTATTGTTAAGCTTAACTATTATCGCTTGCTACTTGGAATAATTGAGGCTGATATAATTACGTAGGAAACACAGAGGTGATCAGAGTTCCAACTGCCTTAAATATAAATTCAAGCTAAATTCTTGACGAGGCAGACAAAGGCAATATAATGACATACAGCAAAACACCAATTTAGTTAATCAAATAAATATTATAGAGCTAGTTTTCTTACGAGGTAGACTTTTTCATTAAAGTTGGGGACACTTCTATTAATTTTTATAATTAATAATTTTATTTTCGAATTTTTTGATTACATAATAATTTGGCCCATATTCCTGTTATTGGTCAACATATGTATGTTTAATTAAGTATGTAATACTTCGATCAAAAATAACTGATCTAAGTAGTAATATAATGTAATAATGGGCTTTAATATTCTTTTTCTACTTGAAGTTAAATATAAAGCTATACTATAAACATTATTAGTGGATGGTTTTCATAAATACAATTTTTTTTATATTTATAAATCACTAGCTAACCCCCGCAGCTTCGCTAGCGAATAGAATTTTTTTTCCTGTATTGATTTTATGAGTTTAGTTGTAAGTAAATTGTAAAGATAAATTGTGAACTTAGATTTATAAAATGTAATTATTAATTATAATTAATTAGATTGTAATATTATGTATTTGCACACCGGAATTGCCGGTAGATTATGGCGTTCTGAAAGCTGTAACACCTATTAACTGTAACCCATTTTCATGCAAATAGTACGTCATCAATATAATCTTTTATATAAATTTTTTACCTCCCATTCCATTCCCTTCTTAAACTGTCTCCATGCCAAATTTCATCAAAATCGGTTCAGCGGTTTAGCCGTGAAAACGTGTACAATCAATCGAAACTCAAATCAAAGAAACAATATAATATGCTAAAGAACAAGCCCGATGCCGACAGGTATGCCTGATGACTCGTGCTGTAGAGCACCGACCGTCATTTTAGCTGCCGGTTGTCTGGCTGCCGAATATCCGATCATCCGGCCTGATGGTTGGCCGAGTATCTGTTAGCTGGTATCCGGACAAACAGCCATCCCTTTCATGTCTTTACGTCCGTATATTCGAAGAGGTAGGCAGAGGTACAACTAGTGCATCCACGATTAGCCGAAGATACTTAGTCCCTCAATGTGATAGGTGGCAAGCCTATCGCCAATCAGCCACTTATTCTATCCCAGGCAAAGTTGTTTTTATCTCTATATTTTCATAACTTTAATTAAAGTAATTAAAAGGACAACTTTTATAGATATGTATGTAAGTTTTGCTCGCGCGTGTGTGTCTGGCAGGAGTTTAGACCAAATTTGGATTGCAGATAGTCTAAATCTAGACTTAACTAACGAACTAAATTATTCAAAGTTTTTTTGCGAGCTGTTTTAGCTAGTTATCATTTATTATACTACAACTACTGGAACGGAAACGCGGCCACAAAAACTCAACCACTTGATTGTCCAACTTTCATTAGAACTTTCTTTCCGATTTTCGAAATTAAAAAAGTTAAAACTTCTAATTTTATCACAAGAATTCGATTCATCTTCTTTTATTACTTTTTAACATTACTTATATTAAATTATTAAAACCCGCTTCAGTGTGTAAATTGCAAACTGGCTAAAGAGTGTAAGATACTCAAGGCTGTGTAATGCCGTTTGATACGCATAGCCATTGCCAACCGTGAAGGTTTAGGTTAGCGTCGCTTTGATATATTAGTGATAGCAACACTTTTTATCACTAATATATTGCGAATATCTAATACCTTTAAACGAGCAATTATTGTATATGTATAAATATATAATTTGAATCTCGAAAACGGCTCCAACGATTTACATGAAATTTTGTACCTAGAGGATTTCGGGGACGATAAATCCATCTAGCTACGTTTCATTTTTACAAAACGTCGTTTTTATTTATTTATTTATTTATTTAACACTTTATTGTACACAAAAACAGTTACAGTAAACATTAAAATTAAATATTAAGACAAAAGGTGAGCTTATCTCATATTGAGACTTCTTCCAGCTTACCCGTATGAAGAAAACAATAAATAAACACAGACATTGTGCACAACATAAACAAAAAATGTGGCCTTAAAGCTATTGACAAAAAAAAGATATAAAATAAAGAGAAAAGAGATAAAACACTTACACATTAAAAAACTATAAAAAAAATAATAACACACAAACAACAAAAATTAATATATTAACTTATTTTACTTTTGCGTCAGATAATAATTATTTAATCGTGTCTTAAAGATTGATAACGATTCACTGGAACGAATGTTAAATGGAAGTGAATTCCACAGCCTAACTGCATGTACAGAAAAGGAATCAGAAAAAAAATTAGATTTGAAGGAAGGGAAACGCAAGAGGGAACTGACATTAGCGCGACAATCATTACTCGGGGCATGAAGAAAATGAAAACGCTAGGGTACAGTTTTATATTACCAGACCAGGTTGCTAACTTGATTTATTTTAAGTGCAATGGTTATTAGTTAAAACGATAAGATCGTTAAAAACTCTCACATATGATATGTATATTGGTTTCAAACGTCAATTATTATCAACAATAAAGTGACATGATAAATAGCCAGATGACAGGAAGATCAAACACGTTAATAATAACGAAACTAAGAAACAGTGGGCGGCATTTTTAACTATAAAGTTATTGAGCCACCCCGCTCCATTAGTCGAGTAGTTAGTAAACCTGATTACTTAATCGATAGAGCCGGCGTTCGATTTCCGATAGTTACAAGCATTTGTGTGATGAGCATAAATGTTTGTATTTCTAAGTTAGAGTTTTTTCTTTTTTTATATAAACAAAGGAAGAAAGCAAACAAGCAAATGGTTCTCCTGATGGAAAGAAAAAACTATCGTTAATAGACACCAAAGATGTTAATAGTATGTTGCTATCCTTGTGACAAAGTCTAAATGCCACATGCTGTTTTTCATTAAATATATTCCATCAATTAATATTGCTGATCAGGGCTGGAAAAAATAAATCATAGAAATATCTCGATTTTTTGAAAACCTGTATGATGTGGTCAGATTTAATCTTGATTAAAATCAAAATGATTAAATCAGGTTTATCCTATAATGCTGACTAAACTTCCATATCGACATTAAGTGATTTGCTTACTTTGAGGTTAGATAACTCAAAAAACTCTACTCTTTAGCCAGATCTCTTAAAGAGATAAGCACGCCTATGTACATAGTTTATGTAATATTTGAGTTTAGATATGTTTTTTGTACATAACGAGTTAAATAAATAAATCAATAAAACCGTGTAAATATATTTTTATTTGATAGTAATTTTGTAATACTCAATACCTTTTTATATTATTATTAATAATATTATCTCAACTCAAAAACTTCGTCGATTTTTTTAAATATTCAACCAATATAGAACTACATTATCACTGCCCTGATTTTTTACCCGACTGATAAGAGAAAGTAATGTGTGTGTCATGCGAATGAAGTCGCGGGAAACAGCTAATTACATCATAAAATTTATCCTCATTCAAGAAATATTGTAGAATATGTAGGAAACGATATCGAGCATATTCGCATAAAACGTGGCCGAACTCTACCACTTAGTAGTCTCGATGGCGGTGACTCGTATAGCCAATTGAGCGAATTGTTCGTTGTTTATGAACTCTGGCACAATGGCAAATAGTCTATTCTTGGAAGGGGACCAATACGTAACCTCGTCGGCCCATCGTATTGGAGATCATTATTTCAGATATACCTACACACGTAAAGAAAAACTATAACATACTACACGTAAATATACTATATCTCCGTTAATAATACATACACAATCGTTTATCCTAAATGACTATTATCAAATGTCGCGAGAGTGTATTATGTAGGGTGTATGTAGTTGCTGTAATGCGAGAATTAATAGTAAACATTTGACCTGTCTACTTTATTGTACATGTTCTTAAGATGAAAATAACACGTGCTTAAAACGGTTTTTATTTGCCTAGATTATACGATACTAGATTACAAATCGCATATTTTGTTATGTAATTCTGCTGAGAATAACAAGCAGCAATTGGTCTAAGATCTTGTCGTGTCACGTCGACAATATACTAAGTAGTTTAACATCCACTCGCAAATGTCATTGTCATGGCCAATGATAATTTTCCGTTTTTTGTTTACCGTACAATTTTGCACGCTATGAACTTTTTATGCAGTGTTTTCGCTGTTTATTATCAAGTTCAATAATTTTGAGCTAGTATTCACATCTTTATATCAATTGATGGATTTTGTTATATCAGAATTTTAATCTACCAAGACCAACTTTAAATAGTTAGTTAATGTACATGTAATATAGAAATCGATATAAACAATTTTAAAATTAGATATGAAAAATCTTATATGGAAGATAATTGAGGTAACAACATCAAAACTTTCAAATTTTGGTAGGTTAATTTGGCATGGGCTAAACGATTTTCCCTAGCAAAGATATTAGTTTGTTAATTGTTGCATACATCATCGGAAAGCAAACAAGAACGGCTTTCCTACAAGTAAAAGATAACCATTATCTAAAAGCACTATAGATGTATCAATATCTATATGACAATGATACTTTTGCTTTGTTGATCTGGACCCTTTTTGAGGAATAAACCATTTGCCATTCTGCCAGGCAGTTCGTAAAAGGCGAACGATTGGCTAAATGTGTCAATAGCAATGTAACTACTAGGAGTACTAGGAGGTAGAGTTCTGCAAAGTCTTACCTGGGTTTGTTATCACCGCCTTACCTGTTCCTGCCGCAATAGCATCAGCGCTTGTCGCTGTCGTGTAGACTTGCGCAAAATGTATCCGAGAAAAGAAAAGAGTGATATGTATCTTTCAGAGTTACGGATATATATCACTCATTTATATCTTCAACTCCTTATAACTCAGTAGAAATCAGAGTGATTGGGATTGGTGACATATTTAGATTTAATGATAATATAAGGAAATGAAATGATTTACAGATTTAAAGACAAGATAAACAGTTGAAATAAATGATATGTATTTATGGACTCTGTTTGGTATTCTTTTACTTAATTATTTAAAAAGCAATCACGCTTGTTTTATTTGATACTATGGATTGACTGCGGCTTCTACTGCGTGTGAAAGAATTATGTAAATTACATTTAACCGACTTTTAATGTTTTTAAAATGAGAAATAGGTATATTCGCCGATATATTAAAGATTTCAAGTTTCTAGTCTTAAGGGTTTAACCGGTGCGATATAATGACAAGATAAACAGTTAAAATAAATGATGTATTTATGGTATATCGAACAGAATCGATATTATTTTATTAAATTATTTAAAAACAAACGCTTATTTTTTATTATGCGTGCGTTTTTAAAACAAAGTACAAACAAAATAATTCTCATCGCTGTTTATTATTACTATCCGCATTTGAACAATATTAAAGATATCTTAATCCCATTAGTTTAAGGTATAACTTTGTGTGTACAGTATGTAGTTCGACAATATTCTTCATTCCGAATGATTGTTTCCTCTCTTTCTACTCCCTGATAAACATATCATTCCTTTCATTCTATTCCGCTGAGATGAAATACAATCACTCTGTGATATAAAGATATAGAGAGTTAGTTTGAATACTACGGAGTTACTGATATATTCACTCCTTTGTAAAGATTATATCTTTTTGAGTTAATCACTCCGGAGTTACACAAGTCTGCTGTCGTGTTCCAGTTTGAAGGGAAGTTAGCCGGTAAACTTAAGCATGTGGCATTACTACCCACCACACTGACAGCAATGCGCCATTTACGTCTGTAGTGTCTATAGGCGATGGCTTCTCTTTCAGTCAGGAGAGAATCTGCTTTTGTTGTTCTATTATATAAGAAATATAGTGTATAGAAGCAAGGCTTGTTATATACCAAAATATAACAAGCCTTATAATACAGCAGGAAAAGGCAATGTGGTGGTACCAAACTAGGATGAGGCGTAACTCTTTGTGCGTGCAGTACCGTATAAATAATAGCAGTGCAACTTCTTAGATAAATATAAAACACAATAACAAATAATAAAATAAAACTATGTATGAAGTACTATGCCCTCAGATGTCCATACTTGGTATTCTATCACTTTGTGTAGGGCGCTCTTTTTGCTCCACTAAATCCACTTTCTTGGCGTCGACTATCGGATATCTGTCAACCGATCTTTCTTTGTCTTTCAAGATATCGTATTTCTTTTCTCTCAATTAACAAAATGTTCATAAACGTGGCGCGTACTTAAAATTTTCTCTTAATTCTTGTCTATTTAACGATTTATTAATAGTAGCGATCGCCCTGTAGCCAAAATTTAACTATAGACTAAACAAAATCTATTTCAAATTAGATATCAAACGTTCACCATAAAGAAAATAGTATTATGTAGTTATATTTTTGTTTTATGTCATAAGAAAGAGTCAACCATCGCCTATAGTCACCAAAGGTGTTGATGGTGTATTGCTATCTTGTGGCGAGTTCTAATGCCACATGCATAAGTTTACCGGCTACCTTATTTTCCAAACCGTAATACGACAGTGACAGACGCTATTGCGGCAGGAATAGGTAAGGGGGTGATACCAGACCCGGGCGAGTCACTGCAGAACTCTACCACCTAGTAAATCAAGTAATTCAAGGTTTTTCTAACGCATATTAAAAAATGTTAGGTTTCTGCAAGTCCTCTACAATGTGAACTTTAATGTGCCAAGGTTCATAATCCACCGTTTGCGCATTTGTGTTAAAAAGGGGAGCAATTTTTTCTCTTAACGTATTAATATATGATAATAGAATATCATATATTAATACGTTAAGAGAAAAAACAATCTTATTACCAGTAGTAATTTTTTATTATAAATTGTTGGTCCGGGTTCCTTTGAAAAATAGGATAACAGCCGTTTTGCCAGGCAGGTCTTAAAAGGCGACCGATTGGCTATGTGAGTCACCACAATCGTGGCTACTAGGTGGTAGAGTTCTGCATCGTTTCGCCCGGGTCGGGTACTACCGCTTACCTATTCCTGTTGGATTAGCGTCAGTGTTTGTCACTGTCCTTACCTCGCCACAAGATAACAATGCACCATTAACATCTTTGGTGTATATAGGCGATGGTTGACTCTTTCCATCACGAGACCCATATGCTTGTTTGTTATCTTATGATATATATATATATATATATATATATATATATATATATATATATATATATATATATATATATATATATAAAATCATAATATCTGTAGTCGGGTGCTCGTCTTAAGAAATGGATACCAAAACTTGACGATACCGGTATTTATTCAAATTTTACGGTTTTGAAACCTGTTTATGTCTTTAACGATTTCATTGGCAGTCAAGTTTAAAACTTATTTCTGAAAAGTGAAAAGCATCACTTGTTTATATCTATATATGCGACTGATTTTTTGATAGGCTAGTCACCCTCCATGACGTGAATGTAATATTTACGACGAGTTGCACTTTTGCCTACTCCTCGATTATAGTAATGACGTTGTTTATTTACGAATAACCTTAAGTTTTTGAGTACCAACGGCCTAAGTATAAACATTTAATTCTCATTGCAAGCTCTCTTGCACAATAAATAGATACTCCATACCCACATAAGCCACTCTAAATAATGTAAGCACTGTAGAGTTTTTCCCCAGGGCATATTAAATTCGTACTTGAATACAATCACATATTGCCTCTGTTATTTCTGCTTCTAGTAGGACTCGAAAAGGTTCTTCTTAAATTAAAAACCATCACGCTCACATCACCAAGCAGGTAGGAATAGACGCAATTACGATTACCCTGAGGTATTAAATCCTATGATACGATAGGTGGCCAACATATCGGCAAAATCAGCAATAAAACTAAAAACTTATTTCAAACTATTGCTCAAACGAAATGCGAACTCGAGAGCTCACGAGTTTATGTCAAAACCAATACTGCTAGACCACACAGGAGACAAGACTCTACTTGCTTTAACGAAACCAATCACTAAGCGTGATTGCTTTCGTTAAAGCAAGTAAAGTCTTGCTTACCACACCATAAAATCCACTGGACAAATATCAAAGAAATCCTAAACAGATGCATAAAAATGTCGGTCCCAAAGGATGACACACTAGAATTAAAACTCTGTCATATTATGTTCTAAAACGAGTGTATACTTAATAATAAATATCACTAGATAAATTACATAAATTGATTTTGAATTAAAACGTAATTAATTGTTTGTGTTATAGGCGTTAGTTTGTGATACTAATACATAGAAGTACATATTGTATAAATACTAAAATATATTAAGTAAACACTCAAACCCAGAAATACAAACATTTGAGCTCACCGCAAAAATACTTGTTGCTGTCGGAAAACTAGAAGCTGTCGCTAACCACTTGAATAATGGGGCGATAACATTTATTGATTAAATTCTAGATTTCAAACTTGATGGTTGATGAGATGAGATGGTTCAAGAGTGGTGTCTCTATGAAAATTGCGACCATAGCTAATTAATAATGTTACGAATAATCTAGAAACGTGTAGAGTTGGAGCGCCTGAGAGATCTAGAAATAAAAGAAAGAGATAGCTACTCCTATTGACAAACAAATAGTTAACCTGGGCTATGCCATAATGGACTTTGTGGGATATGGCATAAGGTTGAAAGTAGCGTGTACTAGGATTTATGACTCATAACATGTTTACGATAAGAAGTGATTCATTGTTTCCCGATACATTTAGATTTTTCTGGATCCAGCTAGGACTTTACCCTGGCTATAAATAGAGAGGTGTTGACAAACACAAGGCAGTTTTTATCAAGCGATCGAGAGCGATACTTAAAGTGAACAGTGCGAAGCGAGAAGTGTTTTATTGTGTAGTTCAGTGATAGTATAGTGAGTTACTACTTTGTAAAGTGTGTAAAGTGCATTTTAGTATTACATTGTGTTGTCTTGTGTATTGTGTGTATCGTAAAGCCACGGATTTAATATAAGAGGTGTTTTCTTACTATTACGAACCCGAGTACGTAACAATAATAAGACCCGCATTAATGTAGTCAGACCATTTGTCGCTAAGTAATATATCTCCCGCACCCGTTTTAATGAACTTGACATACATAACAACTCGTTTTACGAATCCATCAATGCGAACATGGTTAATGATTATGGTAGCAAATTGGGCTACAGATATCGATATCGACCTTTTACTGACTTAGATAACGTGTGTTTGTCGTCAATATTAGATATATAAAAATGTACGTATATATTATAATGTGATAACATAGATATGCTCACTAAAATAATATTAAATGTAGGTACTTGACTGATTTTCAAAGGAGATTGATGAGAGTCTATAGAAAGTTCGCCTCAAAAGCAACGAATGTTGATAGATGCTTATATTATTGTTTAAATTCATTGACTTGCACATGCACCTGTTGGACATATTACACTTCTTTGATTGGTCATAAATGAAAGTGTTGAAATAAGAAAAAGTCTACAAGTTTGATTAGTTTCATGACTTCCAAGTACATTACTTTTTAAAATTTACTTGATATTCAAAAGTGTGCGTTGAATTCTAATATGGCCTTGTTGTACATTAAATCAATTTATCTTTTTTATCTCGGAAGAAGTATAAAGAGGTAAAAAAGTAATATAAAATCTTTACAAAGTATTGTATGTTCGCTTATAACTCTTAAATTCCGCAACGGATTTTAATGCAGTTTTTATCAATAGACATAATGGTTCAAGAGGAATGTTTATATGTGATACATGGATATTATACCAGAGAAAAGCTGTGAATTTCAAAGATCTGTCAATTGCAAAATCTTATTTTTATACCCGTGCGAAGCAAGGGCGGGTCGCTAGTGAAAGTAATATTTTGGCAGTTCTCTTGCATCAGTGTGAGACAAACCTTCAAATACGCTTAAATCCATCACATTACATCAGCTTGTCAGGAATAGGTAAGGCGGTGGTCCCATAGACCCTGGCGAGAACTCTACGGAACTCTACCACTTAGTATTCACAATGGTAGCGATATATACGTATATATAGCCAATCAGTCGCCTTTTGCAGCCTTTCTAGCTGAACGGTACTTGGTCTATTCTTCAAAGGAGCCCGAACAAACACGGGGGAACTGAAATTGTCATTCCCGTCACCGCGTTTATCAACTTCTAACGACTATCTTTTTTATTTGTGAAAACCGACACCATTACAGCTTTTAGTACTTTGCCGAGGCACAGTAGTTCTTACGCGGCACCACCTACTCCGGGCTAGAGAGATTTTTGTTGATAGAAAATCCCAATAATACTTAGTTGGATCTGAAGGCTCACGTCTGGTGACGAATACTAAATGTTTCATTAGAAAGCTTGATTGTAAGATTGTCACTGGACTAGACATACCTGCTGCTATACGAGTAAATTTTAATATCCGTAATATCACAACAGAAATTGAGTTTAACGCGTGTTGGTCCAGATCATTTTTAAAGAATAGACTATCTGGTCTGGTCTAATCGCCTCTGTGGTCTAGTGGTCCAGCGTTGGAGTTGACCACATGAGGTCCCGGGTTCGATTCCCGGGTCGGGCACAAAAAAAAAGTGTTTTTTCAGTTTTCTGAGAAACACAAAGTTGCCCGGGATTGGAAAGTGCCCGGTTGGCGATAGGCTTGCCACCTATCACATTTGTGGGACCAAGTATCTTCGGCTAATCGTGGGTGCACTTGTTGTACCTCTGCCTACCCCTTCGGGGATATGGGCGTGAAGATACTTCTAGACTATCTGCTTTATGCTATGCAATTCGTAAAACCCGTTACTAGTGATATTTTTAAGTTTAAAAAGATATTTTCAAAAATTAAAATTTTCATACTACCTTCAGTATATATTGTTAATTATCAAATTGTCAACTGTAGTAAACAATATTAATTTTTGCCCTGATGATGCGTTAAAACGCGAACCGGTTGGTTTCGCGTTTATAATAATTATTACAAACGCAAAACCATTATTAATAGATAAAAATCAAGTAAAACAGTACAAGTGCTTTAACACAATATAAATCCTGTTACTAGTATCGTGGTTTATGTGATAAAGTTCTGCAACATCTCGCCCGGAATATTGTACCTATTAGCGTCAATGCTTGTCACTGCATGTTTTGGATTAAGGTACCCGGTAAACCTATGAGATGCCTATACGAGATGGTCAGCTCTTTCCGTCTGCTACGTTCATAGATATAAGTCAATTAACCAAGTGCGTATTGGATGCGCAATGTAGGACCCCCTAGTAGCCAATCACAATAATGAAGCCAAAAAGAGGGGGCTTTTTAATGTTTCATACATAAAAATTTAATGTTTTTAACACCCATTACGGATATATTGGTCTTTATTTCTCCAAGTTTACTTGTATTTACTAAAAATATTAACGTTTCCTTCAATTTACACACAATATACTCGAAATACTAAAATTTGTTAAAAAATATCCCCAGTTCTCTAAAAAACAAACTGAATACCCACGAAAATTTACAACACGATTCAAACACAATCTAGAATTACCAATCTCAAACCTTAAAATACACAGCTCGGGGCCAAACGTTATGGCTGTAAAAATATTTAATAAATTACCCGAAAAACTTAAATCGGAAGAAAATTGTAAAATATTTTACGCGATGTTAAGAACCTACTGATAAATAAATGTTACTACACCTTAAGCGAATTTTTGAATGATAAATTTTAATAAGAAACAAATTTTATTCAGAAAAGTGAATGAGTCCACCTCTGCATTGCTACACCCTATCAGGGTACATATGTTGTTCCTAGAATGTATACTTAACACCTATAAATGTATAACATATGACGCAATAAAGTATTGAGTATTGAGTATTGAGTATTTTGTAACTTTGTCAACGATTTATCGTAAACAACTAATTAGCTGGCAGGGGGCACTTGACTTTAACAAAAATTAGAATTTTGAAGCTTAATATTTCAAAATTGGATCCTTTTATCGAAAAATGAAAGACCTACCTAAAACACCCAACATTATGAAGTACGCCAAAAAAACATCCCCACTTTATAGTATATAATATATACCCGTAAATGATAGCCTAAAACCCTTTTTATATGTTTTAATTTACAGTTTGTCGGCGTGACTAGTACTAAGAGTATGTGAGCTATTCTGCGAACAGAGGGACCGATGGACGATGTAAATTGCAAAACTATAAGGGTTCCTTGTAGAAAATGGAATCCTAAAAAAGAATATAATTAATATGCGGCAGTAAAAATATATTACTGAAAAAATTAGATCACGCCGGTTCCCTAGCAAGCAAGCCAGAGAGAACCGAACGCCTAATAGACTTTCCGGGTTAACATGATTCGCTCATTTGTCAGTAAGCGAGATAAATGGTGATCCCCATCGCCGTATTCAAATAACCTGATAAATATTATCGCTTATTTCTAGCGATATATGGGGCCGCCTGTTATTACGGGGATGGTGACTCATCATCCACGAGACTCCGATCTTCTACTGAGATTTTGGATACTTGAAAAAAACCTCGCAAAATCCTCATTAACACTTTTTCCCGACCCCGAAATCGAACAAGGGACCTCGTGATCTGAGCCGAATATTCTAACCCATAGACCAAGAAGCCAGCACTAATTGTAATTTATCTTTTCTTATTACTTTGCTTTCTTTGCCACCAACTTAATCTTAAGTCACTCTTAATATTCAAAATTTTTCAAGAAATTCAAAATTGATTCTGTAACTTGAAATTTGGTAATGTAACTTAAATAATAAGTAATTATTAAAAAAACGACTGCGTCATGGTCCGTAAAGACATAGTCATATATTCTATACCACTTTCACAATTAAGACGAATTTAATGACACTTCTCAAGGTGAAATCCGTCAAGCCGTTTGGGCTACAGAGCGTGCCAAAGAAAAATACTACAAGCATACCACAGTATTCACGTGCATACATGCACAAGGAAAATATAACCCTCATTCTAGCACTAGCACAGTTGGGTACAAACAAGGTGATTAACGTTTATTGCTATTTTATAAATATTTTTTAGATATATCGCCAAGATATAGCGACAAACATTAAAATCAGATCAATTTTTCAAAAGTTACACCTTTAAACATTATAATTTCGTTGCTTAAACGATTATAAGTAGCCAGTAGGTATACATTTGAAGTTTACTATATCGACAAGTAATATAAAAAAATGTTATAAATTAACCATATTTTTATATAATTATAATATTTTACTATAACTAAAAATATATGAGATATATATTTTGGCCCTTGACATGAAAATAAAAATTATGCACTCGCATTTGGCTCTACGGTTGATTACGTCATCTATGGGTGGTGTCTAGTTAGGTCGCTCGAATTGTACAACACATAAAACACCCCTGTACTTGCCTTAGTTTCATTTAAAAATCTTTTATTAATAATAAATAAATTATGAGACATTTTAAATGTTAAATCCAGTAATTTGCAACCGAAACTGGAACGAAACAAGCCACAGCTTAATATAATGACCGCCCCGTTGGTCGAGTGGTTAGAGAACCTGACTACGCAATCAACGAGGCTCGGGTTCGATCCCCGACGGGGACAAACATTTGTGTAATGAGCATAAATGTTTGTATTTCCGGGTTTGGGTGCTCATTATATATATTCTAGTATTAATATATGTATTTCTATGTATTAGTATCGTTGACTAACATCCATAACACAAGCAAATAATTTGCTTACTTTGGGGTTAGATCAGTAAGTGTAATTTGTCCCGTGAATTATTATTATTATTATTATATTAATGCTTATTTTTGTCATTCATGATATATTCTAGTTGGTTTCGTAGAACATTCTTAATTCGTACTTAAATACGGCGTAAAAAACAATAATGCGCTAACAATATTTAAACAATTCAGCAAGCGTACTTAATATTTCAATTGTTTTAAGTCCAATTACATGGTAATCTCAAATTTGCATCACGCATTAAGTAGACTTCCTTAAATTGATGTTTAACAGTCATGGTTTTTTTCTAAACCTTGAACGGCTTACATAATTATATTTGATAATATTATGTTTACATTCAAAAAGTTAACATATGTCTTTTTAACTTCGTTATGTTGCAGTTACGGTTTGTAATATAAGTAAATATTAAATCTCTCTGCCTCTTTCTCCGTCGTGGTGTATGTGTGTACTACCTACTGTTAGAATAATTCTGTATTGTAACACAAGTGTAAAGCGAAACATCGATATTTATTAAAATTAAGGATATCATTTGACTATTACTGTATTTAAAATTCTCTATTATTATTTCCGGTATCGTCTGATTGGTTGTTGAGTTGGCGCTTCGATCGATTCTTTTCGATGCTTGTTTCGTATGTCAAGATTGGCGAGCAGGCCGAGGTAGCACGGCATTCTATTAGTCTTGAGTTATAACAGGTCGAACCAGATATCTGTTGATCCTATTACTGTTACTGAAAAATAACAGATGTCATTATCTGTTACTAAGAACAGCCTGTTATTTTTCCAAGCACGGTCTCAGTATATAATTCACGTACAGTACAAAATATGTGAGTAGCATATTACAAAGTACTCTGTGGCGAGTATAGAGTAGTGAGTACTAAGGCCATTTTAGTAGACGATATTTGGCAGATGCCAGACACGTACAAGTTTATATGGAGCTACTGCGTTTTTAGATCCCATTTCACATTCTTAGATTTAAGATCTGACAAATATGACCTTTTAAATTAGCCCTACTTTAGTTGATTATTGTTTGATATAATCTTAAAAATGTGTAAACGGTTAACCCTGCAGTCCATACCTGAAACTTCCCGCTAATATGAGGTATTTTAAGCTAAAATGAGTAAAAACTATAAGCATAATAATGTATATTTTTTTAGTTCAAACATCTACATAGATAGTTAGTTAAAAATCACAGTAGGCTATATTGATTTTTTAAAAACCGTGTAGGTATTTTGGAAACGATGATCAATTTTGATTTTTCAAATGGCATTCAATTTCATTTTTGTGATCTAAAGTTCTATTTTAGCTACATAATTGATAGCCGATAGGTTGAAAAATGTCGAAGCAATATTAAAAAAACATTATAATAAATATAACTAGGTACCAGTTCTGCTAATCACCCGAACCGTGGGATGTTTTTATTCATATGTTTTTGCAAATACGGATGATCAAAAGATAATTAAGCCTTACGTAAATATATTGCAGCTCGCATAGTGCCCACCTACATCTACAAAATGGTCCCACACACACACACGCACACACACACACAACACTGTCATCTCTTATTTACATTTGCCATTTTGCTGAACTAATATTATAAAAACTTTTATACAACTTAAACCTAAATTATTTAAATTTAATAGCTAAATATATCCTATCAGAACTGCTTAATTTATTACCTATATATACAAAAAGAATATGAATACCTACTATTTTTATTCGCACTAGTAAACCTTTTGTTTACAAAACAATTTTTTGTTTTCCCTAAGTAAATTCAAAACGAAATCGAAAGAACATAATCCGAAAAACGGGATAGAAAACAAATTACCAAAGAAACGTTATGACCTGGGTGTCTAATTAATATCACCTTTATGGTTAAGTCATAAAGTCGTAGTTACGTTGAACATTTTGTGGCCAATGGCGTCAATGCTAACAAAGACGTTCGGAAACGCGCTATTATATAAACGTTTCGAACTTTCAAATAATTTCTGTTGTAATTTCACTACGAAGAAAAAAATATTTTACCGTTATTTAGATTTTATACGAGTACCTATGTTGATAATTTTGTGCAAATAATTGAGATCGACCTTTTTGTTTTTACATCCCTACAAAAGGACGTAATATTTCAACATATCGTTAGAAGTATTCTTGCAGTGTTTCCGAATTGAAAATTAGTAACAGGAACAGATAACAGATTATACGACTAGAAATACTTGTCACTATTCTAGGAAGATATTTTGTTATAAAAGATTACTATTTGAATTTTCGGATAATAAATACTAGGTGCTTCTCGTTTTAGCAAGATTCAATTAAGCGGGTGTGAGCGAGAGAGACTTATACATACGAAGAACAGGTAACACGAATATCTGTTATTGAGTACGTACCTAGTACCTACTGTGACTGAAGAACGTAGTGTAGATTGTGATTCAGTATTGTGACTGATATTTTTCAACAGATATTTGATATTGTAGGAACAATTGTTATCTAGTATTTACGAATACCTGTGATTTGTATCTGTTACGATAAATACGCCTCACTACTACATTCTATCGCAGCCTTTCGGAAGAGACGCTCGAGACACCAATAATACTTGTAAAAAGGGAAAATAAGTGGAAATTGTGAAGTGGTGTAAAATATCAAGGAAATAAAGTAATTATTGAGAATAATGAAATGTAGGTTTTTAAATTGAGGCTAAATCCTGAACGCATCCCCCGTGTTGGTTCCGGGCTCCTTTGAAAAATAGACCAACTGCCGTTTTGCCAGGCAGGTCGTAAAAGGCGATCAATTGGCTATGCGAGTCACTACCATCGTGGCTACTAGGTGGTAGAGTTCTGCATTGTCTCACCCGGGTCTTGTACCACCGACTTACCTATTCCTCCTGCAAAAGCATCAGTGCTTGTCGCTGTCGTGATCCGGTTTGGGGGGTAAGGTAGCCGATAAACTTATGCACGTGGCATTAGACCTCGCCACAAGATAGCAACGCACTGTTACACTGGGCCCGAGATTTATGTTTTTAAAATAAAGAGTTTTTAATTATTCAATCGTTTATTCACTTAACACAAGTTATATTATATTAACACAAGTTAAAATAGAAATAGTAAAGAAATAGTAGGGGATGAATTGAAAGACTAGTGATCTGGTAGAGATCTGGACCGAGACTGACTGATGCGGGCTAGGGAATAGAATAAGGGTCAAAAGTGCTGATGAAGCACTTTTGAGGGATTTGTTGACGGGGGTCTGATGCAAGCCCTTTGGCCTACAGTCAGGGGATATAACAGCCCCCCGGTCAAGAGTAAACTTCAGGGTTGAAGTGAAGTTTACGGAAATTAAGATGGAATTAATAGAATTAGATGTGAAGGGAAACTTTTTATGCGGTCAAAGCCGCAAAGCAAAGCTTAGTATATTTGTGTAATTATACTTTAGTGCGTATTTTAGGGGCAGAGGTTTCGATATCAGCGATAGTCTGTTCGTTAGTCTTAATTTCTGAGAGTTGATTCGTTTCACTTGGGTCTTTAATATTTGTACTCTTTAAAACTTTCAAAAGTTTTGGGTCACTTTTCCTTCTGTACAATTTAATATAGAGATTGAAAATGATTACACTTATTATTACTAGGACTAAAATAATAGATAGAACAGAATAATGTACCCCGTATTTAATTATATGCGGTTGGTTAATAATTTTATCTAATTCTTTTAATATTGGTTTATTGAAGATATTTTGTTTAAAATTAATATTTTCTAAATCTATGTTTTGAATATTCATAGGGGGTGCATTATCGACAGTTTCTTTGAACTTATCAAAATTACAACATGAATCATTAATTAAATTAAAGTTAGAGTAACTCATCGTAGGTGAAGTTATGTTTAACACATTATCACTAGTATAAAGTTTTGTACTTCTGCAGTACGCAGTGCAATGTACTGGAATAGTAACGATGCCAGTACCGGCAATGTTCTTTTCGATCAGTTCGGAATTAATACAATCTATGGATAATTTCGTAGATTTAGATTGCACGAAGATCCAGCGGTTATTAATAAGGGGTTTCCACACATCTAATTGTCCGTGTAGGAAATCTGTTTTACACTGCACTGGTATAGTTGTTAAGACTTTTGATAATATTTCACTTTCACATGACGGGTTTGCACTCAGCGGGTAAACATTCATGATTTTGCAGACGTATTCATACAGATTGGCGTTTTTACACTTTTCCAGAGAATCCAGGCTTGTATAATGAGTTTTGTCTTTAGTGATAGCGGTGTATTTGTTGGCGGGTATTATAATGCTAAATGAGTCTGGTCTTTCTACATGATGCGGTACAGGTAAGGGTATGTTATGGTACAAATAAAATTCTTGCGAGGTTACAAGAGGTATTTTTAACACAAACACAATTTTATGATTTAAATAATAACATATTAAAGTTGATATATTCAATATTGAATGAATAGATTTTATATCTAGACTTAAAGCTAATTCTAAATTATTTGGTATATGTCTATAGTTATTGGCAAGCTCTTGATATAATTGGTAAGGTGTTATGACGGAGGGATGTAAGATATTAGAATTACAAAATAAGATAGCGTTTATTATATCTTCCAATTGGAAAGATACACTAAGTATAGAAGTTTCTAAACTATGTAGAATTGAACTAATTTCTAAAGACGTTGCTAATTTATTCGAAATAATTGTCAAATTTTTGAATTTTATAGTGAGCTTGTCGATAGCTTCAGACAAACTATCTTCATTAAGTTTTAATTTATGAATAGTGTCATTATACACTGAAATAGTTGAAGTAGTAACCAATATATTCTCTTTAATTAACGAAGCTAATTTTCTACTATTATCCTGTACAGTATTTATGGCATTATCATATTTATAGGCATCATTTTCATCTAAAACGCCAAAGATGTGCTTAAAGACGCTTCCGATTCCTGCAAACCATGCACGTTTCATTCGGTTATCTATAAGATGAGCAATAGAGGAAAATTGGTTTTCTATATCACGGTAACGAGTTGTAAGTGGTTCTAACATATTGTGACATTCTAAATTGTCTATTTGCCTACACATGAACCTTATAGTTCCTAATACAGAGTTTATGTTTTCGATATGAGGTTGAATATGTGAGATATCAATAGGCATTAACACATTTAGATGGCCATTGATTATTTTTAATTTACCTATATAATCAAAATAAATGCCTGAGCTTGACGGTATAGTTTGCACGATATCTTGGGCTGCCATTGCAGACACGTAATTGCAAAGAACGAGACTGAAAATAAGAAAATAAAACAATAATGACCTTATGTACTAATTCTATATGGGTAAATAAAAGTGTAAAATTTAAATTAAAAATAAAATAGTGTAAAGGGGTTGTATATGTAAAACAATAACAATGTAGAAATAGCATGACTTAGGAGCTCTCTCGTCGGGCGAGCTTCACTTCGTCGAAGTGGTGAATGACGTGACGGCGATTTATTAAAAGAGTCAGAGAATTTCTGCCGTTGATTTTAACCACCTTGTACGGTCCCTTCCATATAGGAGAGAGGGACTTCCTTAGTCTAAGGTGATTTTTTAAGAACACATAATCGCCGATTTTGTAAGTTACAGGTCGGGTGTGTGTCTCGTAGTAAGTCTTAGAAATTTCTTTTGATTTCTCTATATGTTGAATTGCTTTGTCTCTACAACACTTGAGCCGGTTTTGCAACATTTTCACGTAATCCGAATAAGTAATAGTAGATGAATCGTAAATGGAGCTAGGAATAAATGGCTTATGCCCGAATAGAAGTTCGTGGGGAGAAAAATTGGTAGTTGAATGCGGAGTGGTATTATAAGCCAGCATGGCTGTGTAAACATAACGGGGCCAATTGGTTTGTTCATCATTAACGTAGGATTTTAAATATTCTTTTAGCGTTGAATGTGAGCGTTCAAGCGCTCCTTGAGTTTGAGGGTGATACGGAGATGACCAAAGTTGTTTGATTTTTAGAAAAGAACAGGTCTCCTTGAAGAGTTCCGCTGTGAAATTGGTACCTTGGTCTGTGAGGATTGTTTTTGGAATGCCGAATAGAGAAATGAAATGTAGAAGACAATCTGTGGTTTCTTCGGCAGTTGTGCTCCTGATGGGATATGCGGTGGAGTATTTAGTCAGGTCGTCTTGGAGGGTAAGGATGTATTTTATCTTAGCGGTACCTGACTCTGGAAGGGGGCCTACTATGTCTAAAGATATGCGTTCAAAAGGAGATTTGGAAGTGGTAGTAATCTGCATAGGTGCCTTATTTATTTGTCTGAACGCTTTATTTGTTTGGCAAAATGGACAGTTTCTTACGTATTGCTCGATGTCGCTTCGCATATTTTTCCAGTAGAATTGATCTCTAATTTTATTATACATCCTCGTGGAGCCGGGATGCCCAGCAGATGGGATGTCGTGATTATCGTATAGTATCTTTTTTACTTCGGTTAAGGTTGGGTAAATAATGTTGTTGTGGTATACATTTATTGTGATATTCGTCTTGTGAAATAAAAATGTAAGTATATTGTATATTTTCGTAAACGACAGATTTTCAAAAGGATTCTTAAAATCCGAGATCGCGATTTCTTTTGTCTCTTTATCTAATATTAAATTGTCTTTTATCTGTTTCAGGGTTTTGAAAATCTCCGGGTAAGTAGTGACGTCGAAGTGATGGACCTTCGTGTAAATAAAGTAAGTATCTTTGTCTTTCACGCTTATCTTTTCAAAAGAATACAATTGCTTTTCAGAATATAATATATCTTTAGGATTTTCGA
This sequence comes from Apodemia mormo, assembly GCA_036924255.1. Classification (NCBI taxonomy): domain Eukaryota; kingdom Metazoa; phylum Arthropoda; class Insecta; order Lepidoptera; family Riodinidae; genus Apodemia; species Apodemia mormo. Next base: position 10,087,738 of record JAUPFN010000001.1, read on the forward strand.
GATTTCCTAAGATTTCCTGGGTATAGAAATTAGATTCATCTAAGTCTAATGATGTGGGTATAACGATTGTTTTGCAATGAGTTTTCATCAACGATTAGTTATGTTCTATGATATTAGTATCATAAATATTGTCCTTATTAGCAAGGTTTTTTAGGAAATTAGAATAGTCAGCGTCTGTATTTTCTGAAGAGTTTGGAGAGCGTTGCGTTTCCGGACTTGGAAGGTTCAGTGTTTCAGGATTAGGTGAATTTTGCTTTTCAGGGATTGGTAGGTTTGGCATATCGAGATTTGGCATATCAAGATTTGAGGGGTTCGTCGTTTCAGGATTTGTAGGATTTAGGGTTTTGAGATTTGTCGGGTTCAGCGTTTCAGGATTTGGTAGATTCAGTGGTTCAGGATTTTGTATCAGATCGTCTAAGGTGATAAGTTCAGGATTAGGTCGCGTTTCAGGGTGTGCCGTGTTTTCTTCCAAAGGAGAATTGGGAGGAAGGTCGGCTAAAGGGTTAAATGGTTCGATTTCATCTTCGTTAAATGACGCCGGGGAAACTAGTAGGTCCATGAGGTCCTTGTCATGGTCGTACTGATTTTCGTCAGTGGAATCAGGATTGGGAATTACTGGGTTAACGGGGAACCGTGAGAGTGCGTCAGCGACAGAGTTTAATTTCCCCTTGCGGTATATAATTTCGTATTCAAATTCTTCAAGCTTTAGCCGCCATCTTTGGAGTTTACTGCTTGGGTCTTTATGATTAAACAACCATCGGAGAGGTCGATGATCGGTAATTATTTGGAATTTTCTCCCGTACAGATAGGGACGGAAGGTTTTGCAACCAAACAGTATTGCCAATAACTCCTTTTCTGTGGTACTATAGTTGCACTCACTTTTGTTTAGGGTTCGCGATCCGAATGCAATCGGTTTATCTTGGCCGATCGGGCCCTGTGACAGGACAGCACCGATTGCATGATTTGATGCATCACAAGTTAATACAAATGACTTAGTAAAATCGGGATAGCATAGAATGGGAGCAGAGGTTAACTTATGTTTTAATGTGTCAAAAGCAAGTTGTTGAGGATTTTCCCACTTGAAAGGTATATCCTTTTTCAATAAACTTGTTAGAGGCTTAGCTAATTTTGAGAATTCAGGGATGAAGCGGCGATAGTAAGAGACGAGACCTAGGAATGACTTTATGTCTTTTGGGGAATTAGGAATAGGAAACTGTGTCACGGCTTTGATTTTTTCGGGATTAGGTTTAACTCCGTTTTCAGTAATGATGTGTCCCAGATAAGCGACTTCACGCCTTAAGAACTCGCATTTATCAGGCTGGAGTTTCAAATTGAATTGACGTAGTTTCTTGAAGACTTCGGAAAGGTTTTGAATTTGGGATTTTAGATCGTAGGAGTAGATGACTATGTCATCAAGATAGACAAAGCAGCGGATTCCTTGTAAGCCGGACAGTGCGGTATTCATTAGACGTTGAAAAGTTGCCGGGGCATTTTTCAGCCCAAACGGCATACGAGTGAATTGGTAATGGCCTTGAGGGATATTGAAAGCTGTTTTGGATGCGTCATCGGGATTCAGAGGGATTTGGTGAAAGCCAGAAGCAAGGTCCAGTGTGGAGAAGTACTTGCTATTGCCAAGTTGGTCAAGGATTTCATTAATTTGTGGAATTGGGTATGTGTCTCCTATCGTAACATCGTTAAGTTTACGGTAGTCGATGACTACACGCCACTTTTGCTGATTAGAGGCATCCAGTTTTTTGGGGACCACCCAGATAGGTGAGGACCACGGGGAAACAGAGGGCTCTATTATTCCTTGTTCTAGCATCGCGTTCATCTGCTTGTTTACCTCTTCTTTATGGATTTCAGGGAAACGATATGATTTAGTATGTATAGGTATGTCAGTATTGGTTTTAATGTCATGCCTAATTGAATTAGTAAAAGTTAATTTTTCACCTGGCAAATGAAAAATGTCTGAATATTCTGAACAAACATCGTAAAGAGCATTAACTTCTTCGTCGTTCAGGTGAGAAACTCGGAGTTGGCTTAAAACAGTGTTAGTACGGTCATAGGAGTCGTTGTCTTTAGTTTGATTTACGAGGTTAATAGAATAATTAAGAGATTCTTGAAGATGATTTTCGTTATCAATAGGGGTAATTTTTAGGTTAAGGTTAGAAGTTAACGTCACTGCAGAATTCGATATATTTACGACGGATATATTAACGCGATTATTGGGTTTGACGCGTGTGAGGCAATTAGCTATTATTACTTCGTCAGTTATGCTTTGATCCAAGATGTAACCTTCTTTCGTCTCAGGATTAAGGACAGAACATTCAATAACCATTTCTGTCCTGGGAGGTATAATATAAGAAGGGTCAGAGAATTTGAGTTTAATTTCTGTGTCATGTATATGTAACACAGCTTGAGTATAATCGATATTACAGCCAAATTCATTAAGTAAATCAGAGCCAATTATACCGTCGTATGGCAAGTTGATGTTATTAACGACATGGAATTTATGAGAAATGCTAAGACGTCTTGAGATATATAAATTTAATTGGAAATGTCCCATGGTTCGTGAACACTGATCAGTGGGATCTATTCCCTTTAATTTGATAGGTTCGTTTTCGAGTTTTATATGTGGAGATTGGATACACGGATATTTTATTAGACTTACAGCTGAGCCTGAGTCGATGAGGAGAGATAATGGATTATTGTTGATGGGAGTTTTAATAGAAATATGAGGTAGTAGAGTTTTTGTGGGATTGGTAGTAATTTCGTATGTTGGATATGGCTTGGGATCAGATTGTAATGTATTGGATACAGTGGGATCAGTGGATTCGGTGGATTTTGATACAGTGGATACAGCGGGGCTAGATTTAGCGGGCACAGCGAGTTTTGATTCATTAGATTCAGTGGATTTAGGAACCGTGGATACAGTGGGTTTGGATACAGCGACGGTTACGGCGGGTTTAGATACAGCGACGGATACAGTGGGTTTGGATACAGCGACGGATACAGTGGGTTTGGAAACAGCGACGGATACAGTGGGTTTAGATACAGCGACAGATACAGTGGGTTTGGAAACAGTGTCGACTTTAGATTTAAGTCTCGTGCGACACTCAGGCGAGACTATTACTCGTTTAAATGATTATTGTCTACTTCATCATAGCCTTCTTCTTCAGGATTAGGTAGAAAGTTGACTCGAGCAGCGGACGGGTAGGAAGGCTGATTGTTGAAGTTTTTGTGCCGGTTATTGTATTCTCTCTTCTTGCAATTCTCTATAGTATGTCCCGGAAATTTACAGTAACGACATATCAAAGGATTATTTTCGCGAGGAGTAAATTGTCTCTTAAAGGGTTCAGTGTTACGTGTTTGCACGGGATGCCTTGATGGTTGACTTTGGAAAGTAGGATTCGGTCGAGTTCTATGTCTGTTGTCTGTCTGTAAATTTCGTTTATACAGGGTCTCTTGTATCCTTTCTTCTGATATGGCATAATTGATTGCTTCGTTTAGGGATTTTGGAGATTTACATCTCACTATATTTGAAATACGAGGTTGCAAACCTATTAAAAAGTGGTGTAAGGCTAGCTCTTCCATAGCAGCGATGCGTCCTGGTAATTCCTTAGCTTTAGAATTTGTGAGTGAAATTTCTGTGAGTAATTGTGAAAGATGTGTTTCAATACGAAGAGAAAATTTGCTTACATTTTCGTTAGGAAGCTGTTTGCTATCTTGGAGTTCCATCAAAAGGTGGGAGTGATGTTTCCTTTCGCTAAATTGCGTCTTTAAAAAATCTTTTAGTTGTTCCCAATTTTGGAACTCCTTGATTGAGCAAGCAACTTCCGCTTTTCCCTGAAGTTGGCATAAAATAAATTTGAATATAATTGGTTTCTGTGCAGGCGTGGCAAGATCATAGGCATTGTTACAATTGATAATAAAAGAGTTTAGTGTTTCTCTGCTGCCATTATAGGTTTTAATGAACTTTAGTAATATGCTAAGGTCTAATTCTGGCATGGCAGTACATGCGTTTACCTTTCGAGACCTGGTTGACCTCTGTGAATCGAGAGGTCGTTCGTCCTCGGATTCAGAGGGTAATAAAGCGTCTTGAGGAACCTGAAGGGTCTCCTTTGCCATCTTTGATGTCTTAGCTTCCGACATTTTTGTACGCACAAAATGAAATTTACACACACAAAAGAAAATAAGATACACAAAAAATATTACACACAGGAAAAAAAATGTAAATTAAAATGAGAGTTTGAATTATTATATTGTATAAATTATTACTACAAGGTACAGTGTGGAACAAACCCTTTCTGTACGGATATTTGATATTGTAAACAAAGAGCCAGACTCACGCGATAAGGAACACCTGCATGCTTCAGCGTTGATATGCGGACTCCAACGACGAATTTGATGAATTAGTAATTACACGGATATGGATATTATGATTTCTTGGTGGATTTCTGTGATAATTTGAAAATGGTAGATTTTCTTTTATATAGATGATTTCCACTCGGCCGTAGAGAAACTAGTAGGTATGATAACTTTTCTTCTCTTAAGAAAGTCTCGAATTTAGCACTTTTAATTTTCACTTTTCACTACGATTTTAGAGTTTTGTATCAGAGACGTTCCGAGGATCTGTTTCGAGATCCCTTATAGCTGCCACCAATGTTACACTGGGCCCGAGATTTATGTTTTTAAAAAAAAGAGTTTTTAATTATTCAATCGTTTATTCACTTAACACAAGTTATATTATATTAACACAAGTTAAAATAGAAATAGTAAAGAAATAGTAGGGGATGAATTGAAAGACTAGTGATCTGGTAGAGATCTGGACCGAGACTGACTGATGCGGGCTAGGGAATAGAATAAGGGTCAAAAGTGCTGATGAAGCACTTTTGAGGGATTTGTTGACGGGGGTCTGATGCAAGCCCTTTGGCCTACAGTCAGGGGATATAACAGCACCATTAATATCTTTGGTGTCTATAGGCGATGGTTGTCTCTTTCCATCAGGGGACCCATCTGTTTGTTTGCTATCTTATGATATAAAAAAAAATAAAAAAATCCATCACTACTCATCACGAAATTTGGCAGAAACATTGGTTACGAATAGTAAACAGCTAAAAAAGGATTTTCAAACAATGCCGGATTAAGGTCTAGACTCTAGGCCCTAAAGTCCTAGACTCTAGGGGCTTTCGGAAGTTTGTATAGAAGTATATTACACTTTTCGTCGTTACAACTCCATTTCACTTACTCACTCACACTCACTAACTTATTGTCACTTATTGTGAAGCAGTACAAGTGTATCTATGTATAAATATTGTCAATACAAAACAATATAAGAGTCCTAAATTTTTTGTACTAGAGATAGGGGTAGGGCTACCCCGTATGTAAAATAATTTTACCACCGTAATGATATTTATTTAAAAATATTAAATTTAAATACATTTTATTATTTATTTGATTATTCAAAGCTTATTCAAAGTATTATGTATTAACGGCGCGGTTCATAATTAAATTTTTTGGCTAATTTAATATTTTCGTAGAGGACTTCATAGTTGTTGTGGAACATTTTTTTTGAAAAGACCCTCATATTTAAATCCTGTCTGCTATTTTTGTATGATATACAAACTTTTGCATTTGTTATGTTTCAAGCTGTTGCCCGCGATTTCATTCGCGTGATCCAAAACATTATCCCTTATTTCCCTCCCTTTTGCATAGTCGGGTTGAAAAGTAGCCTATGTTGGTCTCAAATCATTTTCACATTATTGCTTTCCAAATGTTTGGAGTACATCAGTTGGATGGGTAGCATGTCATTGTTATTATATATATGAGCAGGACAACGTCTACCGGATTTAGCTTGTTACATCTGAAATTGGATCATAACAATCAACAGCTGAATAGAATGCTTATTCTCCATAAATCTTCTATGTACTATTACGTAGCACATTATACTTTCTGTTATTTTTATCATTATTATATCAAAGAAGAAAAATTTTCAAAATATCCATTAAAATTATATTGGCAAAAAAGAAAGTATATTGCAAAATTTACCTCTTCGGCTGAGAGTTCGGCCCTACCTATTGATCTGGGTAGAGCAAGCCCATCGTTCAGCGCCCTTTGATCGACACTTCACCATTTTCCAATAACGTATACAACCGGCCCTGACCGCTACAAAGCCCAGTGCTTCTCAAAAATTAGGGGACCGCTCTACAAGCTCTACCCTAGGGTCGGCACATGCCTCATGATGTTCCGGGTTTTGAGGCAAGGTAGCATGTGTTGTATCCCTAAGGATATGGTAATATGGTATGGTTTGACGGTGCGATGCGATGCGTGTATGCGTGCACACGGATATTATCGCACCGTCAACGTCTATAGAGTCAGTACACAATGATTACCTCTTTCTATCAGAAGAACTACGGATTTGTTTTCTGTTCTATGATATAATAAATACCAGTCAGTACATTATGCCTAAATCGCAGAGATATCAGTGTGATGCATTTTATTAATTATCACATGGATAGCAAGGCTCCATAAATACCTTTGGTGTCTATAGCTTATTTGCTATCATATTAGAGAAAGATGAGGGGTAAAGATTATGATTGCATTGGCAATCATAAGATTATAGGATGAAGTAATTGTTCCATTTGTCGCTCTGTTATTGAACAAAGCGACAAATGGAACAATTACTTCATCCCATTGAAAAATAAATTTCACTATCTTTCTAGATTAACGTTTTGTAACGTTATCGCAGAAGTGTGGTATGCAAACACAGATTGTTTTCTTAACTCGAGGCTAAGACAATAATAGTTTTATCTTTTACACACAACCACTACTGAATTTTACGGCTAATGAGGCTAATACAAACAGAAAATTTTAGCTAATTAGCCCATGAAATATCATTTTATAACTTCATTTTGAGAGTTAGGTCATAATTTACAATGCACAAAATAGTTTAATGTTAACTGAAATTTTATTTTACATGATGTCATTGACCTATATAATATAACTCTATAACTCCAACTGATAGATATATAACTCCAACTGATAGATTAAATGAAACAGAAGCAAGAGAATTAATTGAAGCACAGCAAGAAAAAGATAAAAATACGTAGAATAAAAGTTGTAAAATAGGAACAAACTATAAAGAAGGTGCTTTGGTAAGAGTTCAAATAGAAGTAACTGTTTAAATTCTACAGATAATTTATGAGTCTGTCTTGTAGTCTAAATGTTGACATATTCAGCTCAGATCATGAGGTACCAAGTTTGTGCTCTGGGTCGGGCAAAAGTGTCATTCATTTTTTGGGGGTTTTCCTTGAAAATCGAAATCTCATTAGCAGCTGTGATTGGAATCTTGTTTGTGGTGCGTTACTCCGCGAGACACAGATTGTAGACACTCCGTATCTCGGATGAGCACTATTGGTATCAGTTTCGGTAATTCTAAAAAACTAGCAATTGGCATTATCAGGTTGATAAAATACGGTACCCAAATTACCGGTGAAGCGTGGTGGTAGAGTTTTGAATTGTCTCGCCGGGGTCGGGTACTACCGCTCTGCCGCAATTGCATCTGTCTTGTCACTGTCTTGTTCCGGTTTGGAGGGTAAAATAGCCCTCACGTCACCACAAGGATAGCAACGCATCATTTATATCTTTCGTGTCTACAAGCGATTGTTGTCTCTTTGCATCAGGAGAGCCCTGTGCCTGTTTGCTATCTTACGATATAAAAAAATCGTTTCTAATGTACACCGACGTGACGTGTTCTGATATAAGCCGATTAAAATACAGAATATATTCTTATCATACATATCTGTTAAGCAAAAGCAATATGTTATAGAGTAACAAAATTAAATGTAGGTACAGTCACGTTATTTCTGATGGAACTAGATAAATTTTAATATTTTTATACGATAGAACAGACAACAAGCAGATGGCTGACCTGATTAACAGAGACAACCATCGCCTATAGACGCCATAAATGTGAATGTGCTTTGTTGTCCGTATGGCGGGATGGTAATGCCATATGCATAAATTTATCAGCTACCTTGCTCACAAAAACAAAACATTAGAGTGACTAGCATTGATGGTATTGGTGCTATTGTGTTAGGAATAGATAAAATGTTGCTACCAAACCGCGGGACGTAGCGAAATCTATAACCTAGTAGTCACTATGGTAGTGACATGCTTAGTAAATCGTTCGTCTTTTACGAACTGCCTGGTAGAATGGCAATGATCTATTTATCAAAGAGCGCCCGGACCATTACGGGGAACTAATAAAACTAATAGACGCTATGTCTAGATTGGGACTATTTTTTTATGAAAATACTAGCTGTTGCCAGCGACTTCATCCGCGCGGACTTCGTTTACACTGCTCCTCCCCCGTAGGTGATAGCGTGATAATATGTAGCCTATATGTTGACCCGACCTGTAAGTAATATTCATGCAAAATTTGAAGTAAATCCATGCAGTACTTTTTGAGTTTACCCCGGACATACATACAGACAAACAGATAAACAGACAAACAGACAAAAATTCTAAAAACTATATTTTTGGCTTCGATATCGATTGTAGATCACGCCCCAAGTATTCTTTTAAAAAAATATTCAATGTACAGTTTTGACTTTCCTACGATTTTATTATATGAATAGAATAGATATGAATAATTAGCGGCCCGGTACGTGCTTCGCTACGTATAAAGTTAAAATAAAAAAATAATAATTGGAACATCAAATTCATTTATTCAAACAAAAAAATATGATAAATGAAGAACTGCTCTACAGATTTTGTGCAAACTTCACATAAACTATCTACTAAATAGTCCGAACAAAGCCTAAATATTTGATTTGGGTAGGTGAACCCGTTCTTAAGTTATAAAATTACAACGAAAAGTGGCATTGAGTTTTATATATGTATATATGTATATAGATATAGATTTCACGAAAGTAATACCTGTTTATTTATTAGGTTTGCCACCTAATATGACATAAGTGCAGTATTAGCCAAAGGCTTACTTTTCTTACATCTCTTCAGGGTATTGGGCGTGATTGATATTTTAATAAATAAATATCATCACGGCCATATCAGTAAAGGTGGGCAAAGGTGCAATGCACATACAACTAGCCACTATTATGTGACAGGTGGTTAACCTATCGACATATCAGGCACATATTATCTATTCTCGATAAAGTTGCGTTTTTCAAACAAACTTATTTACAATGATTTTTACGATCTACGATTACTCAGGATGGATAGAGTCGGAAATGTTTTGATTTCTTCAAATTTAAAACTAAAACTCATAAAATAATTTGTGCAGTATCTTGGCAAAAATAGTCATAATTTTACTTTAGCAACCTAAAAACAGCATACAATCTAAAGACAGCTGCCCTCTGTCGACATGATGCTCAGAGTTCTGGTTACTTTCTATGGGTTAAACGACGTTAACAAGGAATGTATTCTAACAGACATAATTTGCCTGAAGTGATATGAGCCCTGTGTACATTGTACACTCCTATGGGTGTGCACATAGGGCTCATATCGCACGCAGTCTTTACTCCATGAAACGTTTTTTAGGCTAGCCCTTGTATACAATTTGCGTCTCTACTCTCTACCTATTTTTCGAATACATGAGGCCTACAAAAATCCGAAAATATATTTTTTTATTTTTGTTACAAATCCCTCAGGATTCGGTCATTTATGGACCAATTTGAAATATTATTCTTTTGCTAAGGAGGGTATACTTTCCTTTTGGTTCCATTTGAATTTGATAAAGATCTGATACAAAATTCCAGAGATACAGCAAATTATAAGTCATATATTGCAGTTTTGTAGCGTTTAAATTACTTTGTATTAAATATTATTCAGTTCCGTTCTAAAGCCAGAGATTTAAACATTTATTCAAATAATTAATATTCATGACCGGTTATGCGTTACCCCCTGTTGAGACAAACGGCGCATTCCGTTTAAATTTCTCCCATTCTCAAAGCATTATATTGGAACTCTTTTCATTAAATTATATTAGAAGCCTTGTAAGTCTCGTATTTAAAAAGAATTTAAGATTCAACAGGTTCACCAGGATTGATCAGTTTGTTGGCTATTCAATATTGGATCAATTGTTCCTTATGACTAAATATAAGTATAATACCTTTTTAAATATTTAAACTTTTTTTTATAGGTGGTAATATTATTTAATATACACGTCATTAAACATATTCAAAATGCTTAAATTAATAAAATACATATAATCATTAATTAATTACAAAATTGTGTCAAAATTCACATATTCTCGTTGTCAAACCTTAATACTAGCTATTTAATCCAACCTGGATCGTTCCCGGCGCAAAAGTGCCCATGACACTCGCCGCGTTACCGCGTTGAATCACGATGGCCAACCTTTGCACCAAAAACGATCCAGAGCGGGAGTCCCCTGTGATTTCGCTAAGCCTGCGTCCAATCTCCCTAATTAGGCCCTTTGCCTCCACACTCCAACTACCCAAGGTCTTACGGCCACTGGAACGAAATGGTACAGCGATTCCAGAGCAGCCTATTTGAGCTAATATTATTTAAACTAAATAAATATAATATTCAAACATTAAAATTAAATTAATTAATTATTATACTTTATATTAGGTAATGTGTGTATTTAATACTGTATAGATTCATATTACGAAATATCATTATTTTTAATATAAAAATTTGACAACCAAAATCGGTATTTACTACAAAGACATAAAGTTAACATCTATTAAAATTAATTCTAATTGATTATAGTTTTTTAGATTATATTTATTAATAAGACCGATATTAATTTTCACAAATAACAGCTCTAAATGAATCACCATCCAATGGATCAACAAGAATAACAGAAATAGTAGCATAATGCTATGCTTAAATTCTGAACATTTGCAAATAATGCGGGATGAATATCAAATTGCTGTTCAATTTATAAACATCGCATATGGAGATAGATACATTCAGAATAAAAAGTCCGCCGCGGTGACCCGACTGTCATCCCCGGCAATCGGCGATCGCACACTCAGGTGTATGTAGCGATACAGAAAGGTAGTGTCGCCGTGAATTGTTGATAAGCCATTTCCTCCGGGGCTAAGGAATTTTCAATTACAAATAAAATTGCTTGCGGTACTGGACTGCGCAACAGTGCGGTGTAGGCGACTGTTAAAAACGCTGTCACTAGAACTTTTATAGAAAGTGTTTGCTGTTATCAAAATGAAAACGGATTACGCGATGGATGAAATGCAGAAGAGTAAGTCTTAAATTATGATTCTGCTTTCGGTGAGGGTGATTTTGACCTATTTCAAAAAAAGAGGAAGTTCAGGAGGCTATATATTCGGCGTGTATTTTCTTCATTTGTTTACGATTATGTAAATACGTACCAATTTCTTAAAAGTTTCAGTCTCAATAATGAGTTTGTCTCCTAAATTCGATGCAGATTAAAACGTACAATTTTTGATAAGAATGTACTGAAACTAAGAAAAAATTTATTTATTGCATTGTAAAACTATTGCAAGTTAGTTTTTATACTTTTATAGCTAACATCAGAAAGTGGTACAATTTATCAGACATTACTAAACCCTATAATAATACAATATGTCTAATACAATAAAACTTAAATAGTACGTAAATTTCAATAAAAAAACTCGTTACATTTAGGAGTAGGCTACATTTTATACACTGAGACCTGTACTTCACACTGTTGGAATTTTTTTTAAAAATGGCAGGGATGCTTCCAGTCGGCTACAACTTCAAAACCTTCGAAAGAAGAGTTTATTTATTATTAAAAGCCGGCAACTCATCTTCAAGTCTTCGGTCTTGAATATGTGTAATGACGGTGGTGATCACTTACGATCAAAGGTGCCCGTTCTATAAAAAATGTTATTGCTTGGCAAGATTTAAACATACATAAGCTGATATGAAAAAATAGATCATAAAAGCAGCGAAGTTATCGTGTCGTAGGTGACAGATTTATATATATGCGAGAAATATAAAGATGATGTAGATGTATTCCTGAGAAAATTATGGTGTTAGCTTAGGCCTCAATTTATTTATGAGAAATACTGTCATTATACGGTGTATTTTTATGCCAAGTACTTATTTATGATTATATATATATATATATATATATATATATATATATATATATATATATATATATATATATATATATATATATATATATATATATATATATATATACATATATATATATATATATATATATATATATATATATATATATATATATATATATATTCTTTATTTATCTTTTATTCTATTTACTGGTAATATATCTTTCTTAAATTATTCTTAAAATCTCTAATTAGATCTTCATTTATATGAGATAAGTTTTTAAATAACGGTGAATACATTCGGTAAAAACGAAATGAAACCTGTTTTTTCAAGTTAGTTGTTAAACAGTATAAACAGACGCATTTCCGTATTTCGAGAGCGATAAAAACCTTTTCTAATTTAAAACCGATTTACTTCTCGGTTATATTGCCTTGTTGTTTTGTAGGTTAATTTATTTTTAACAATCAAAAAGCATTTCAATATTAGGAGCTACTTGTAGCTAGTATCGTAATCGCTTCACATCCTAAATTGTGTCCAGTATTTTCCAACGTGGGTATATCTCCGTGAATCCCATTACATATACTTTTTTTATCAACCGACGATAAAACGAAGGAGGTTCTTAATTCGCCACGTATATTCTTTTTATGTTAGACCACGAATAACTTTTTACAGAGCGGGCCGACTTTACTAATATTGAAATGAGTATACCCCGAGGGTGGACAATGGGAACACAAGCAAATAGCACACAAGCAAATGGCTCTCCTGACTGTTTACATACACACACCCACACACACATACACACACACACACATACATACATACAGACATACTGACATCATCGTGAAAATAGTCGGAAAAGATTCCTAGGGCCTCAAAATGTGGACATCTGGTGAAAACTCGATTTTCGAAAATCGGGGTAAAATCAGTAAGTAACTTCCTTATCTACATACGTAGTGGGAAGTTAAAAAATAATGACAGCATAGTTTTTATAATTATTTTCGTGTTGATCAATCAGATACATCTACATATTTTGATTTTTTTATGTCATAAGATAGGAAACAAGCAGATGCGTCTCCTGATGGAAAGAGTTAACCATCGCCTATAGACACCAAAAATGTTAATGGTGTGTTGCAATTTGTGGTGAGGTCTAATGCCACATGCATAAGTTGACCGGCTACCTTACCCTCCAAACTGGAACACGACAATGAAAAGAATTGACGCTAATGTGGCAGGAATGGGCTAGGTGGTGGTACCAAACCTAGGCGACACGTTGCGGGAATTCCACCACCTAGTAGTCATAATGGTAGTGAAACGTATAGCTGCCAGGGTGAGTGATAGATGGTATTTTCTTCAAAGGGGCCCGGACTAATACGTGGATAAATATTCCATAATGTTGTAACAATAACTATTTAAGATGGTTGTCTTTTTAAGTTATCACAAAATAATAAGTTTATAAATAGCATATTATCAAGGAAGTTATAATCAAAATATGCAGATCACAATCTTGTTTTGCTTGATAATAAAACGTCACGAAGGAAACAAATGCTATTAAATCATTACACATAGTGATGAAAACGATATATCGATTTTTTCTAACATCGATATATCGTTCATAAACATCGATGTTTAATCCACAAACATCGACGATACATCGTTCTTCATAAGCGATGTTTTATGACAATGTCTTATCCATAGTACCATTTTCCCCCCACTCTCAAGTACCCCAACAAAATATTCAATACAAATAATTTGTATGGCAAAACATCGACCATAATCGACATCGATGTATCGTTCATAAACTCCGATGTTTTTAACATCGATGTTTTACTTTAAGAAACATCGATGTCCTGATATCGATGTTTTTATGAGCGATGTTGCATCCCTAATTACATAACCATTAAAATTAGCGATCGCCTGTGGTCGAAATTCGACCATAGACTAAACAATAAAGTCTCTTTTAATTTTGACAACTGATTTTATTCGTAAAGAAACAGTACTCATGTGTGTATAATATCATGTATATCACATGAATGTAGTGTGAGTAATGCTTATTTTTATTAATTTAAAATATTTTTAATGCATTTTATTTAAAAATATTAATTTTCTGCAATCTTCCGCAATGTAAACTTTAACTGTGCCAAATTTCATACTCCACCGTTCACATAATTGTCTTAAAAGGGGATCTGAAGTTTTTCCTTCACGTATTAATATATAGATTAAATAAAAATATAAATAGAACATTGATGACCTTATTATCGGAGCATTAAATAATTACCAATGCTGCCAGTTAGTAAGTACCACGGTCGCGGTCGTGTCGCGTCGTCGTGTAGTATGTCGCGGGTTACCAGCAGGCTTAGGATAAGCAGCACGATAAAATTTTATTGACCCGTTTTCTCGACATTCATGTCACTTCTTCTGTTTGCTAACGCATTTGACACTTGATTCGACATGATACTTCAAAAGAAGAGAAAATGATCATTATTACTCGACGCTAGTTATTTTTTCTACCGATCGAACGACTTGCTTGCTTTTATTAAACAAAAAAAAACAGTCGAGTAAACGTCACTAACTCGATCGAGACGTATCTCGCGGTGTTTATCCTAAGCCTGCAGAATGACTAGGCGCCATTAATTTACTACGAAAGACTGTTTTTGACAGATTTAAACCTACTCATTCCCATCTATAAAAAAATAAAAATAGGCCGAGTCCCTCTTCTAGTGTTTAATATTTATTACGTCAGAATCTAAAGAAAAAATTAATACCTACACGTTTGGTTTAGTACCTATGTTTATTTTTCAAAGGATGTAACAATTTTTAGGATTGTTTATTTATACTTACAAAGGGACTAGTAATTTTTCTTTATATACTATAGACTAGTAATAAACTTTGGTTTTAATCATTCACCTATACACATCTAAACGCACTTCGGCATTCGCGCGGTTGTTTACGCTTTCACAAAGTATAATTTTGATTTTGCACATTTTTGTGAACTATTAAGATTTCTCCCCCTCTCCCCGTTATAAGAATAACTTAGACATGGTTGACCCCCTTATGATAAGTTTTTAGCTTTCTTCTTTCTATTATGATAAAAAAAGAAGGACCTTATCTATTAGACCGCCTAGATAGATATTTTAATATTGATTGTTATAGGATAGTTAGTATAGTTATTTTTATAGCTATCAGATGGTAAAGTTCCGTAACGTCTTGCCCGGGTTTGATATCAGCGCTTTACCTGTTTCTGCCGCAACAGCATCATTACTTATAACGGTCGTGTTCCTGTTTGAAGGATAAAATAAAATAAGCAGTATACTTATGCATATAGCGTTATCATTCCGCTATACAGATTACGACGCACCATCAATATGTGCTCTTGTTATTCTAAAATTAAATAAAAATATTAATATTATTATCTCTTATATACTGCGCGTAAAACGTGTTCCTGCTAGACTTATGTCTGAGTCATAAAACCATCAATAACGTTATTATGGTGTATTGACAATTGTAGATAAAGTGGTTTTTATGAATCAATTTAAAATATCGTTTATGGACATAGATTTGATTTTTTATCAAAAAATACAATATAATAGCTGCTTAATTGTGTATAATCTCCAATGTTTGTAAGAAGCAAAAAATATCCGTATCGGGTTATGTAAAGTAAAAAATTTCTTTTGAATATCATATGATTACGGAAGTGGTATATTTGTTTAAGACGTTTTTCCTTAACGTTTCGATAAATGTTTAGAGTTCTGTGTAAAATCTATAAAATTTAAGAACTGTGTTAAATCTATAGAATGGAAAACATTATAGGATTACCATAATGATCCCAATAATGACGTATATAAAATACAGAAATAAGACTGAGAAAAATAAATAACTGTGTGATCTTAGATAGATGTTTCCAATGAACTGACAGACGTTACAAGTTTAGCCCGCTTGAGATATTATGCAATATTAGATATTATGTTTTTTAAATCATGAGATAGCAAACAAAAGGATGGCTCTTCTGATGGAAAGAAACAACTATCGCCTATAGACACCTTATATTAGGTTTTGGCCGAAATTCGTTTCACATTCGGTTTAACTGAATTTCGGCAGCTTGAGCTGAACTTCGACATTCGGTTGAAATTAGATTTAAATGCCAAACATTCGGCACTAACATAAGCAATATTATATTTTCAACAAAATTAAAGACACCTACCTAAATAATTGGAACAATATAACTCAAGGTATCCATTTTTTTCCGATAAGTCATTATTTCGTTTGCGTTACGAAAACCATGGTTAACGATATATATAAAATAATTTAAGTAAATTTGTAAAAAGATCACGACGTTACGATCTCGAGAAAGCGCGCCAAAATTGAACCGTATTTCGGTCGAAATTCGGCAGATTTTTTTATTTTCACCGACTGATCGGCCGAAGTTTGAATCCAGTTCAAGCCACATTCAGCCCATCTCTACCAAATACGTAAAAAGTGCGTAACTAATCTTGTGGCGGGGATTTAATACCACGTGCATAAGTATACCGGTTACCTCACCCTCGAAATTGGAATATGATAGTGACAAACACTGACGCTATTGTGGTAGGATTAGTTAAGGCGGTGGTACCAGACCCGGTCACTTCCATTGTCGTTACTATTAGTACCACAATGGAAGTGAATCGTGTAGCCATTCGTTCGTCTCTTACGAACTGTCTTGCAGAACGGCGGATCAACACGGGATGGAAATTTTGTCGGTTTCAATGAATATCACATTTATCGTAACGTGCATGCATTCCAAGACATACTAGACAAATCAATCACTAACAAGTATACGAGATAGCAACGCACCATTAACATCTTTGGTGTCTATAGGCGATGGTTGACTCTTTCCATCAGGAGACCCATCTGCTTGTTTGCTATCTTATGATATATAAAAAAAAAAAAAAAAAAAAACTATTGCACCACCATGTTCGTGAAGTAGACATGTACCTATAAATAAATATTCACGGGACAAATTACCCTTACTGATCTAACCCCAAAGTAAGCAAATTATTTGCTTGTGTTATGGGTGTTAGTTAACGATACTAATAAATAGAAATGCATATATAAATACAGAAATATATTTAATAAACACCCAAACCCGGAAATATAAACATTTATGCTCATCACACAAATGCTTGTCCCCGTCGGGGATCGAACCCAAGTCCCGTCGATTGCGTAGTCGCGAGCCACTCGACCAAGGCGGTCAATATGCCTTCTATTATGAAAAAATGACACGATAAAATACTCTTACGATCTGATCACAAATTCCCACTTTATGCCAACTCTCATTATCATCGATCAAGCCATTTTTAATTTCTAACGGGACATATATTTGACACAGTCAGACAACAATTTTTAAAGTGGTAAAATTTATTTCAGTGAGCCGTATAACAGAATTACGAAATTTGATGTAAAAATGTACGTTCAGACAGAAAACACAGATTTATATGATTGTAGTATGATTAATATGATTGATGAAGCACATTCTACCGCAATAAGATAAAAAGCTTACAATTTCACCGATAAAAGATGGCCTTTTAACATTCAAATGTTACCGGTTGTGCTAAAATATATAATTAAAAAAAAAAAATTGTGTTAGCTTTAACTAATAAATAATATTAAGTATTTTATAAAGTACCTGCCATTCCTGCTAAAAGCACAGCCAAGATATACAAACTCACCCACTTGTTCCAGCAAAGCATTAAATCATCGACCACAATTCTAACATAGGTTTTGGTTGCTTCTCTTTCAAATACTAGAATTTTAGTTTCCTTTCCATTAAACGGTAATTCCATATACTTAAAAATCATCATTTATAACTGTGACCAGTGTTTGAAACTCATCTAGCTTTAAACACTGGTCACAGTTATAAATGATGATTTTTGTTTTGATAAATAATGATGATGATTTTTGAGTTGAGCCTAAAAGTACAGCGTCTTCTGCATCAAGCAGGCAGTTTACTCTTAGTTCGCTCATGCACATTCATACATTCAATGGATTTAAGCTTTGGAGACACTAATTATCCAAATTTAGGATAAACAGACAAGCTGACAACACACAACCCTGCTTGATTGCAAAATATTGACATCGAATTGGGGCGATTTTTGCCGTCCACCGGCACACATGTTTTGCAATCCAAATATGTGAATTGTACAGCACGCAACAGAGGCCAATCTATCCCATAACTGGGTAAAGTATTCTAAAGTTTCTTTCGCCCGAATCTATCAAACGGCTTTGTTGTATTTTTGATAGGATTAAAAACATTATCAAGAATTTAATAAAGGCTTTTATGAATTACCAAATATTATTACGGGACCATTAATCATATAGTATGATTGTGCTTTGTAAATATATTTTTAACATCTAATTTAAATAGCTGTCAAGTTTTTACATTATATGGCAACACTTACGTTTTTGCACGTTTTATATCGTTTCCTACTTCTATAATATTTTTTGGATGAGGATAAATTTTATGCTGTAATGTAGCTGTTCCCTGCGACTTAGTTCGCGCTATCCACATATTGCTTCTACTCATTCGGCTTTTCGTAGCTTTATATTTGTGAAAGAATATTTAAAATCGACCCAGAAGTTTTTAAGTTTATCTATTTTAAAACTAATCCTATGAGTCTTAAATAAGCAATTTTTGCTAAACATATATTGTGTTATACATATAGACAAAATTAAAGTTTACTAATGGTTGTATTCCGGATTGTTTTCGGCTTAATGAAAATTCAAGAAAAACTTATATGCTTATACTGTAATATCTCTTGTGGCTGATGTCCACAGTCGGTGGCACTTTTAAGTGAGCATCATCTCTATTTCGAAATTAATACTTCCGTCTGTACCGTCTCTACTACGCAAGATTATTGTAGAAGAAAAATATTTTTTCTTCGCAAGTACGCTTTGTATGTGTTTTTTTTTTTTCAATAATAAGACCTTATAAACATAAAGAAAAAAGTTCACTCGTTCCTTTAAGTCCGAATAATTATTAACAAGATCTTTAATGTTCTAACTTACAATAAACACAAGCCAAAAACCTAAAAACTTTTCGATAATTTTAACTGATTCCTTCGTAATTTGGTGTCCTGATAAAGAAAAAAATTAAAAAGAGGTTGCATCATCCACCAATTTATCATATTTTTTGTTAAAAAAAAAGATTATGTACCAAAATATATAATATACATTTTTGACAATTTAAACATTTTGAAGTTGGCAACATTATTTATATGTAATGAGGTTGGCAACGAAATAAAATTTTCTAAGGTTGGTAATTCTAATAATTTTTACCGTCGTTTATTTTTTTTTTTCACTAATTATAACCTAAATTAGTGTACAAATATATACTCAATTTGCTGTGTGTTTTATTAAAAATTAAAATTATATAATATTATAATTAAAGCATTTTATATTTGCCCCGTGTTAGCCTCGGGCTCCTGAAGAATAGGCCAACTGCCGTTGCGCGATTGTTGCGAGTCACTACCATCGTGGCTACTAGGTGGTAGAGTTCTGTATTGTATTGCTCGGGTTTGGTACCACCGCCTTATCTATTCCAGCAGTGTCAATACTTGTCACTTTCGTGTTCCGGTTTGGAGGGTAAGGTAGCTTTTTTTTTTATAGAAGAGGGGGCAAACGAGCAGGAGCACCTGATGGTAAGTGATTACCGCCGCCCATGGACATCCACAATACCAGAGGTCTTGCAGTTGCGTTGCCGGCCTTTTAAGAATGAGTAAGCTCTTTTCTTGAAGGCCCCCAAGTCGTATCCGTTTGGAAACACCCCTGCCGGTGATTGGTTCCACAACAAAGTAGTGCGAGGCAAAAAGTGTTGAAAGAAACGCATAGTTGTGGATTTCCAGACATCGCGATGGTGAGGATGGAATTTCAAATTTTGACGCGATGTCCGATGAAAGTTAGCTGGTAAAGTTATGCATGTGACATTAGACCTCGCCACAAAATAGCAACGCACCATTAACATCTTTGGTGTCTATGGCGATGGTTGACTCTTTCCATCAGGAGACCCATCTGCTTGTATGATGTAAAAAAAATTAAATATGATTTTAAGTGAAAATATAACCAATAAATATATATAAAATTTTTCCTATTTTTTTACAGTAATCTATATTAATTAACCCTATTATAAATGCGAAAATTTGGATGTTTGGATAGATGTTTGTTACTCAATCACGCAAAAAATACTGAACGAATTTGTATAAAATTCGGTACACAGGTAAATGATGACCTATAGGCTATATGCTACTTTTTATCCCGAAAAAATTAGGTGATCCTAAAAAATTAGGTGGGATTTGCCAAAAACTTATAATGCAGCGGGTTGCACGCTGCAGCTTCTAAATCGATATATTACGAAAAATGACGGGTGATAAAAAAAACTGTTATGAAATACGGATTCAGCAACCAAAAATACATAAGATTTATTACATTTTTATTATATAAGGTATTATGTTATTATATTATATTATATATTATTATTATATTATATATTATTATATAAGGTATTATATAAGTTAAATTTGTTTAAAAAAAATTTCACAAACATTTATATTGTTGGCCTGTGTAATTATTGTTCTTGGGCGATGGCGATCACATACCATCATATAACCATCCTGCCTATTATCCCTCTCTGATAAAAATAATCGTAATTATAAATTTGGAACTCGTATTTCTGGTACAACTTCGTAATTATCATATTTTAACCATTACTGGTCTATTTTGTAAACTGTTAATGGAAAAAAATAAAGTTGCAATGTTTGTTGAATTCAGTGATTCATTATTATATCAACGTTGTCAAAATGAAAATAATATTAAAATAGCAATATATATACTGCTATTTTAATATTTACATTTTACAGCCACTTTTCAATAACCTCGGCAAAATAGCCTAATCTAGCCTGCAATACACAATACACATCTGTTCGTATTTGCGATTTGAAAAAAATTGCGTTAAATAGCCCATTTCTTTTAAACTAGTATTATAACTTAGCAAGGAGTAGCTAGCGTAATAAAACCGCATGTGATTATCAGTGGCGGACTTACGCATAATACCGGCCTAGGCCTCGATTAATATGCCGTTTTTAGGGTTCCGAAGTAAACAAGGAATCCTTATAGTTTCGCTTTGTTCGTCCATCCGTCCGTCCTCACGACTGTTAAGAGATCCTTATTACTACAAAACTGTCATTTGGCACGAATATACATATAAGTCACATCGACATAGTTGTAACATAAAATTTTGAATTTTTTATTTGTTATGTTACCCCAAAATATTGTAATTTTCTATTTTGTAAATTAATTTTTAAAATTGGTTTGTTCGATCATTTTCTCATATGTGTTGTCTCTGACTTCTACACCCTTGAGAATTTTGTCTCGTCTCGAAAATTTTGCCACCTCTAGAATTATGCTGCCCTAGGTTCGGGTCTCAAAGGTCTGTGAGTTAATCTGCCACTGGTGATTATCATCAGATCGCATACCAATGTACATATACCGTAAATAATGTAATTTTTTATTATGTAAATTAATTTTTAAAATTGGTTCGTTCGGACATTTTCTCATATTATGTTCGATTGTCAAATTCGTATTGTCTCTGAGTTCTTCACCCTTGAGAACTCTGCCCCTAGTGATTATCAGATCGCATACCATGTACATGTACCGCTTTCAATGGGCTACTTATAAGTACTCTTAAGGTAGAATAGTTATCAACCTTGACCTCACTGCAAGAATTTTCCTAGTCGCGTTACAAGGTATATGTAATTATCAACTACATTAACCTTACACATTCAGATACTTAATTAGATTATTTAATAGGTAATATTTAAAATCGGAGATTTTCTAATGACTTCCTGCATTGATTTAACTGTTTCAATTTATGTTTCGTGATTAGTAGGATGGCAGTAAATAAATCTTTTCGTATAAAAATAAAAAACAAAAACTAGTTATGTTAATCATAAGACACGTAGTTTCCACCCCGTGTCCTATAAACACAAGTCATGCACAACCACTTTAACTGGTCTTGGGAATTTCGCTTATGAATAACAAAGATGTTTGAAAAAGATCTTAATCAGAATAATTTACGTTGACATTTTTATACGTTTTTTTCTTCTGTTGCATAAACTTAGGGCGGCTTGCACCAAAACGCTTAAATAATTTTAAGTCACTAAATTCGTTTAAAGTTTTTTTTTTATATCATAAGATAGCAAACAAGCAGATGGGTCTCCTGATGGAAAGAGGCAACCATCGCCTATAGACACCAAAGATGTTAATGGTGCGTTGCTATCTTGTGACGAGGTCTAATGCCACATGCATAAGTTTACCGGCTACCTTACCCTCCAAACCGGAACACTACAGCGACAAGCACTGACGCTATTGCGGCAGGAATAGGTAAGGCGCTGGTACCCGGGCGAGACAATGCAGAACTCTACCACCTAGTAGCCACGATGGTAGTGACTCGATAGCCAATTGGTCGCCTTTTACGACCTGCCTGGCAGAACGGCAGTTGGCCTATTTTTCAAAGGAGGCCGGGACCAACACGGCGAAAAGTGACAGAATTTAAGGCGATTTGACATTTGCTAAACATGTTTAAGGGACTAAATGCATTTAAGCATTTTCGTGCAAGCCGCTTTAAAGTATATACCTAAATCTTGACTGTCGAGCCCGGCAAAAACATTATTGATGTTTTCCTCAAAAATCAAAAATCTCAGTATCTAGCATCTCAGAGTTAGTGGGTCAGTACTCCCGCCCCTCGGATAAGCACGTGAAGAAATCGTTTTCAAGTTAGTAAAATGTAGCGATCGGGATCACCACCTATCTCAACAATCGACAAACTTGTAGATTGTGGTAAACCGAAACGACTATAGACGTACGGTTCGCTCTGGATAACCGGCATGTAAAACCGGCGCGGGCGTGATGAGCCTTACTTACCTAAATCTGTCTCAATTGTTCTATTTCTAGTGTATCGTTTTGTAAACTTATATAATTAATATATATACAATATTCATATACTTTTATACACTTTTCATCTTTAACATATTCATTACAAGTAAATGATACCTATACTTTTATAAAACTTATTGTACATGCACCATCATACGAAAATAATTGAATAAAAATTAAGTGTCTATAGATGATAATTATCTATTTTCATCTTGAAAGATTATGCTTATATGTGTTCGCTCCACTTGGTAAAAGGGTAAAAGATTTATTAATTTAAACAACAACTGATGGAATATTGAATTATATTAATATTAATTAATTAAATACAAAATACACGACTGATGACACTTTATTGTATGTTACGACACTTCACTTCTCAGTTTCTTCTCAGTTTTTATAATATTTTATTCTAACAGTTTATTGATTTAACAATTACCTTAATCAAATAGTTGACTTTATATCAGCACAAAAATCATATTAGTTTAAAATACGTTAAATAATTAACAATACTTAATATTTCATTAGATGTTTTAATAATAAGTAAAAATTAACACTTCATCTTTATTTTGACGTAACAATTTAGAAATTGATGGCCGCATATACTCATTTTAAATATGTTTGTGTAAAATATTGACAACATATGTTCGAGTAGTATGTAAAAACGGTAAGAATACCGTATATTTAAAATCTTTTATTTACAAAATGCTATTATTTATATTTTACTATTATTAAAATGCTGTTAAAATTTTACAAGAAATATTTGAGCAGACTGAGCTAACCTCACAGGCTTCCAGCTTTATTGGAATTGACCGCCTCAAACATTCCCACTTCTGGTGTATATTAGGTATCTTCACGCTCGTATCCCCGAAGGGGTAGGCAGAGGTACTACAAGTGCACCCACGATTAGCCGAAAATACTTGGTCTCACAGATATGATAGATGGCCAGCCTATCGCCAACCGGGGCACTTTCCAATCCTGGGCAACTTTGTGTTTATCAGAAAACTGAAAAAACACTTTTTTTTAGTTGCCCGATCTGGGAATCGAACCCTCATGCGGTCAACGCCAACGCCGGACCACTATACCACTTAAAAATATATATTTTTTCAAGATTTTATTTTCTCATTTTGTCGGCGTGATTCATATTATGTTTATTCCAGTCCACAGACCACATGAATAGTAATAGACACGCCACTGGGAAGGAAACGTGTCGCCGCGCATATAAGCAAACGCTTGTATTACTGTCAAAATTTTCATAATTTGTAGGTTGTAATATATTATGAAAGAATAGAAATAAACCATGTTTTACTGTTTTATCGTACCTACTGAATGAGATGACAAGGTTAAAAAATTACCCTTAAATGATTTTATTTCATTGGTAAGTAGTATAACTCTGTATTTCTGTATGTAATTGCAAGCTACGCTGACAAACTGAGAAATTGTCTTGAAAGGCTTTCTAATACGAATAATCTCTGAGCTAGGCTCCATATGGACGTGCAGACTACATATAAGGGTTCCTAATTGACTTCGGAACCCTAAAAACAGCTATTGCAATTACTACAACCAAATTAAACATTTAATTTTGCTATTGTTATAGAAATATATCTTTTACTATTTAAATATAGCACTTCATATGCATATTACTGAGTTACTTTATGTATTCAGGTGATTCTGTACAACGTGTCATACCTACTCGTAAACGATCATCTTTATTTATTTTTAAGAGTACAATGTGGATCAGCGTATTAATTCTATTAAATTATATCTATACAAAAAATGTAATTGTGGATTATGTATAACTTAGGATTATGGCAATTTTGACAATAAAATCGTCACCTTTCTTCAGTCATTAAGAATTATTTTCCCTCTGTTGGAAATGTATTAAAAATACATTTCTCTCTCTCTTAATTTCTTTAAACTATTAATAAAGGCGAATAAGAAAACAAATATGTAATTGAAAGTTATGCATGTATGAAGCAAAACAACTGTGGTGCTCCTTGTCAGACTGGCCCCGGTGAATTTCCTCCTTAAAAAGTGGGTCACCTGCCATTTTGCCAGGTAGTTTGTAACATGTGAACAATTGGCGATATAAGCGTCGCTACCATCGTGACTTTAGTAGTCACGATGGTAGCGACGCTTATATCGCCGCTTATATCGACGTGTTGAGTTCTGCAACGCCTTGCCACTAGATTTGGAACCATCGCTATGCTTTTTCCTGCCAAAGTAACGTCAATTTTGTTACTATTACGTTTTGGAAGGTAAGTTAGCCCGGAAACCCATACATGTGGGATATGCCACATGTATGGGTTTCCGGGCTAACTTACCTTCTTCTATTTATATGGCGAGGCTCCATTAAATATTTAGTGTCGATATTTTTTCTTTCTATCAGCAGAGCCATCTACTCTGCTTGTATGCTATCCTTTTTAATAAATAAAAAAATATATAATTCGTATTTCAAAATAATAAAAAACATACAAATTAATATTTATATAATTTTCACATAAAACATACTTAATATTTCTTTTGTCAATGATTAGATTAGGGATAATACTTTTTTTTTCAAATAAATAATGCAGTGTTATTTCTTAACATATTTGTTATTAGAAATATGCTGCATTAAGAATAAACGTACATTTTAACTTTTAAATCTGGGTGATATTATACGCTGATACAGCCGTCACAGTTAATGTCTCGATTTAAGTTAATTACGGGAAATATACCAAGGAAATAAAATACTCGAATTAAACTTAACGGTTCTCATTAAATATGTAAATATGTCTTCGTTAACTGTAAGTGTCTTTGATAAACTTAAATATTTAAGCATAAAAGTTTTTTGAATAATATAGTATACATCTGTGTTTACATATCAACACTCTTATTAAATTCCATCATCATTAGTCCGTGGGGCACCACCATTTTTATTGAACGATCAATCTATACATATAATAAAATCGTAGGAAAGTCAAAACTGTACATTGAATATTTTTTTAAAAGAATACTTGGGGCGTGATCTACAATCGATATCATAGCCAAAAATATAGTCTTTAGAATTTTTGTCTGTTTGTCTGTTTATCTGTTTGTCTGTTTATCTGTATGTATGTCCGAAGTAAACTCAAAAAGTACGGCATGGATTTACTTCAAATTTTGCATGAATGTATACTAATAGGTCGGGTCCACATATGTATAGGCTACATATTATCACGCTATCACCTACGGGGGAGAAGCGGTGCGGAGTAAACCAAGTCCGCGCGGACGAAGTCGTGGGCAACAGCTAGTATATTCTAAAGATTCAAAGTCGAAATTAAAGCATTTAGTTTACAAATTGCCGCGAAATCGTATAATATGTAACTGCTGTGATGTAGGTAACTGAAACAGTTAGTCTCAACCCCAGAATAGTCACCCACGTCAGCAGCAGAGGCGAAAACACACAAATTATGTATTCAAAGCACGTTTTACTTAATAACCGCAGCTTCCTCAGGAGAGTTAAATAGCACTTCACTCTATAAAGGGTTAAGCATATACTACCATGGGTCACTCCGCAGTTTAGGTATATTCAGCAGCGCGTGCCGCCCGGATGACGTAATATGGCAGTGGGGTGTTCCGTTAGTTATATTGTTCTGTGGGGCTGTCTCTCGGCTCGCACGACATTCGCGGTCACGTCACGCTTGCGCATACTACATCAAAAAAACGTGAAGAAAAGAGATAAAGGTCCTAAAAATATGAGCGATGGCTCATTCGATCCGTAATCACCTCTAGAAAAATGTTTTTGAAGGATTTTGATGCAGGTTAAATTGCAATTGTTATTCACAAAATAAGATGAAAAAAAATGATATTTCGTTTTTTGTTAATAACTCGAAAAATAATAATTGTTATAAACAAATAGAGAAATTCAATTTTTTTTTTTTGGTTTTTTGTTGTTTACAAAAAATTGATTTAAAAAAATTTCTTAATTTTAATTTTTAATTGTTTAAAAACGATTTTTTTGTAATTTTTTGTAAACAACAAACAGCAAAAAAAAAATTCTTTTTAAATAATGGATTTTTCTATTTGATTATAGCAATTTTATAAACAAATTACGTAAAAAACTATTACATAACCTATGTTAATTACTGCCATTGTTCAATGTGAAAACAGGCATAGCTAAATATTAATTGAAAAAAATATATCAACATTTTTTAGATTTTTAATTTTTCAATAGTTATAAAAAATCATAATTAACAATGTAAAAACTTTTAATGAAAATTTACCGCAGGATCTTATAAAGTATATATATCAAAAGGGCTTCACGAAGTTTAAAATTTATAGGCCAATTATTTATACCTTTCATCCCATTGTTTATGCCAATGAAGATTGGGAAAAAATTGGTTAGTTAACAATTGAATAACTTTTTGAAAAAGGTGGTTAAACTTTTTTTTCACAGGGCTCGATTTTTTCAAGTGTTAAGAAGATACTAGAATTTTTTCAAATTTTTATAATCACATTTTATGTTATAAAAAAATATTTTTATTGCTGAACTCTCTTTAACCGTAACTGCCGCGCGGAGCCCTATTTTCAACGTCTAATTAAAATTATAATTAATGGAGGTAGAATTCCGGGAGTGAGGACTTTTTTCCTCCTCTTTAACGAGTTTTTTTTAAATTGCTTAAATGTTAATATTTTTCGCGTTATTAACAAAAAACGAAATATCATTTTTTTCGTCTTATTTTCTTAATAACAATTGCAATTTTTAACCTGCACCAAAATCCTTCAAAAACATTTTTCTAGAGGAGATTGCGAATCGAATGAGCCATCGCTCATATTTTTAGAACTTTTATCTCTTTTTTTCACGTTTTTGAACTTGTTGACTAGCGTATAGGTTCAAAAACTTATCAAGTGACAACTCCGTGCCGACGTTCGCAGCTAAGTCATAAATCTGGGGCACGCAAAGAACATTCACGCTTCGCGCACGGTTATAAGTTCTAATGTTGATTGCAGGCTGGCGACTTTAGGTATATTATTATACCTAAACATGGCTTTTATTAAAAAATACAAAATATCTTTGTAAATCCACTACAGAGTGATTCTCATGGCATTTTTACTTGCCTTTTTAAATATTTACCAGAAGAGGTATTCCGAACCAATACGACTAGAATACAACGAAAGCCCCTTTACGCAAGAAAGAACCTACTCATTCCTAAAAGTTCTATTACCGACTTACAAGATCCCGCGAATCTCATGTTTCCTTGTTCACAGATGGAAATAACCTACCATCAGGTGAGCCTTCTGCCCTTATGCTCATTTTTTCAAAAAAAAAACCCTTTATTCAGTCAACAACATTAATATAGGTAAAAAAAACTACAAATAAAAAAGAGTAAAAAAAGGAGTTTGTTGGTAAAACACGTAAAGCCAGTCACAGTTATCACAAAATAACAAGCGATTGTCAGGGGCCTTAAGTCGTAGAATCATCATGTTATTATTGGAGTAATACTATTCACAGAAAAATTAAAATTAAATTTTTGTTTACAGAAACGAGCTCCATAATCGGCCTGTCAGACGTGACAGATAACAAGTTAATATGGAGGCAGCTCGTAGCAGAACTTATCGGTACCTTCCTCTTGACGTCCATTGGCGTCGCTTCCTGCATTGCTCTCACTACCAACAACGTTCCAGCTGTCACCAGCATCGCCCTGTGCTTCGGTCTCTTGGTTGGGTCCATAGTTCAGGTAAGTCTTTTATTTAATACACAAATTACAGTAACCTGTACACATTAGTAGAAGTTTCGGTTTTAGCCATCTTAGCACAGTACCATCAGGTGGCACGTCTGCCAGTTTGTCTATCCAACTAACATAAAAAAAACTTTTTACATAATTCGACTCTTTACAAAACTGTTATTAGATCGTTGATTACGTACGATAGTACTCGCCCAAATATTTTACACCCACGACACATGATACAGAACAAATTTATGCGCATCACGCATGGTTATCGACAGGGCACAGTATTTCTGTAATAGTTATAGATTTTCACAAAGACCTAGAATAACCGACATTACAGCAATACTTCAAAGAGTACTTACGTAACAATGGCACTTTGAAAAAAGCGATGGGACGGCTAAACCTTTTGGTGAGAGCCACGGCCGATTACGTCCCGGCCGCAATTACCGACGACAAACTCAGAAGGCCACGTTATGTTCTATCTGATCCTGATGATTCTATCACAGCCTATACTTCACAATTTACACG
Source organism: Apodemia mormo (assembly GCA_036924255.1). Classification (NCBI taxonomy): domain Eukaryota; kingdom Metazoa; phylum Arthropoda; class Insecta; order Lepidoptera; family Riodinidae; genus Apodemia; species Apodemia mormo. The sequence continues at coordinate 10,116,990 of JAUPFN010000001.1, forward strand.
CACATGTCAGCATCGCCGCCGGCGGCTCGCAAACACTTGAGACCCTGGTCAATTAGAGTAATCAGCGAGTCGAAATCCTAATGCCGCTAACGTCCCCACTCATCGTATAAATAGGTACCTACTGCTTAAATACGAGTATAATAATTATCACAGATATATTTAATTATATCTAATAACGTGTTTTAATGTATGCATACACATATGTATTGGTTATGCTATCTACTGCCTGCTATATCTTCTTAATATACATGTACACACACATACAGACATACTGACGTCATCGCGAAAGTAGTCGAAAAAGTTCCTAGCATCTCAAAATTTGGAAATTTGGTAAAAAATTCGATTTTCGAAAATCGAGGCAAAATCAATACCTTACTTTCTTATATCTACGTATACGTAGCGGAAAGTTAAAAAAATCAACAATGCTTCTCTGATAGTGCTTAGAGTCTCTGAATGTCAAATCTAAATTTTTACTTTCGTGGACACTAACACAAGGAAGCATAATTTTTATATAAAACTAGTCGGACCGGCTGCTGGCCGGCTGGCTCAGACTAATATTAATTGCCCGATGAAACTTTGGAATAAAAAGTGATAAAAATACTCGCCAGTTCTATAGCTTTGTTGTGAACAATTATCAAGTCAATCAATCTTCGGCTAGTTTTTGAATTTTGTGAATAAAAATATACGGAAGCAAAACTTTTATATATATATAAAAATTCAAATGAAATAAATAAAATATCTCCCTTATCACGTTTGTAATCTTGTCTACATGCGTATTTGTAAAAACTTCGAAATGGGTTTGAAAGAAAACTCATATTTTAGAAACTATGAGAGAAGGCCTAATATTTATTTAAAAGATGCAGATTATATATGTTACTGGCCCAAACCCGATTTCAGGCCAAACTAGGTTATCCTAAGACAAAGCGGTTCATCCTAAGCGTGTCAGGATATACTGGTATAGCCTAGGACAATCTAGTTTAGCCTAAATACTTCAGGCGAAACTAGTGCGGTAGGCCGAAATGTTTCTAATTAATTATCATTAAACTGATTGAATCATTGCAAGTGGTAACCTCTGTAGGCGGAGATACCCCTTGACGACTGACGACGTCGTAAGTCTGAGACGTCTGACAGATTGTCAACAAGTTTTTAATTTTGACAGTTTGTTAGATGATTGTAGATTTAATTTGTGTTTCACAAACCGGCCATTTGAAAGTTTGAAGTAGAAAACAATTGAATTTGCAACCTTCCGCGGGTTCTCGCGTGTGACCTCTACAATGCCACTGAAAGGAAAAGTAAATAAGGAGTGTAGGAAGTGGTATAAATTCACCACATTTGCAGAAAATAAATTAGGCCCCGGTTTAGTTTATATAATTGCTTGAATTGGTTTTTTATTTTCCTTTATATAGCATTGCAGAGGTCATACGATATAATCCGCGGGAAGGGGTAAATTGAATTGTTTTCTCCTCTGAGTTTTGGAATTCCGCAAAGTAATGGCTGAATATTTAAAAGATCAGATTATCAAAACTACTTATAAGGTACTTCCCGTTGATCTAGAAATATGAAATTTGGCAAGAAACAATGTCTTACATGTTAAGTTATAGCAAATGTAAATGAATAAAGCCGAAAACCGTAATCTTTTATTTACTTCACAAAAATACAAGTTTATACAGAACTCTCCGTATGCGAGTTCAACTCGCGCTTGAACGATTTTGTTTGCAGTCGGGATCCTCCTGAAAAATAACTCTAGATACGCCAATGACAATTATTAGGTGAGATGTCTGTTTTTGTATATTTATATGCGCCATGAATAAAACAGTAATTACCTATTATGTCTTGATCTGTTTACTGGAACCTCAACCTTAACCTCACTTCAAACTTCGACACGTAAACACTTTCGTAATATATATATATATATATATATATATATATATATATATATATATATATATATATATATATATATATATATATATATATATATATATATATATATATATATATATATATATATATAGAGAGAGAGAGAGAGAGAGAGAGAGAGATATATCATTAGATGGCAAATAAGCAAATGGCTCCCCTGATGGAATGAGAGAACCGTCGCCTATAGACACCAAAAACGCTAATGGTGCGTTGCTACCTGTATGGCGAGATGCTAATATCGCATGGATAAGTTTACCGACTACCTAACCCTCCAAATCGGAATGCGACAATGACAAGTACTGACGCTATTTCACCAGATGCACCAGATGTCTATTCCTCAAAGGGGGGCCGGACCAACGCGGGGTGAGATAGGAGAATGTATAGTTTATGAGCTTCATTAAAAACGTACCAGTTTATGAGTTTCATTTAAAATTATAAATGTTACTTATATATGTTTATGACAAAATAATTTGTAGGCTGCTTGAAAACTTTAATGCCTTTAGATCCATGCAACTAATATCATTAAATTTGTTTTCATGTTTCCCACATTATAATAATCATACATTTAGAGAATTTTCTCCTCTGGTAGCATTGGTTAATTCATAGTATCCTAAAATTTTGTTGAATGTTACTCGCAGCATCGTTAGTTAATATCACACACAAATATTGTGGATGAATGAATTTGTTTGTCTCGCCTGTGAATGATTGTAAAGTTCCACTAGAAACTTGTTTCTGCCACTTTCTACTCTATAAATTATTGTCTATTACATAGCACTATCACTCTTTAGACTTTAACATAGCCGCTAATTTACTAGTATTAGAGTTTAAATGTTAAGCCATCGTTGGCATCCTGACACATAAATTATGGGCAAGTAATGATAAGTGTCTAGAAAATAATAATAGCTGCGGAGTAAAACATTATTTAAAAGAATGAATTCAGAGTCCAAATAGATGGGTTGTTGCACATCTACTGTGTACATATTTTGAATAATCATTTGGCAATATTCAATTTACAGGATTAGCTCTCTAGAAAAATAAAATCGGACGCTCGGTGCCTTAAATAACAAACATTTCAAAATGGATCAAAACGTATTCTATATGTATCAATTTATCTTTCAAAACGGCTCTATTGTCTATTTCCATTTTTTAGGAGGTTACCTTAGATTTCCTTTGTGATTATATATATAATAATATATAACTAACTGCCATTTAAAAGAAATTTAGAAATAATTTATTACATTAAATTAAACCACAAAAAGTTCTGAGTACAATTGCGGAGCAAAAGCTCTAGCCTCTACTTATCATCTTAGGCATAGTATCTTCGAGTACATTGATCAGTTTATCTCAACCTTATTAAAATGCAATCTTTATTAAGCATGCTAAAATAATGATTTAAATTAAGAAATTTTAAAACTATTTTTTTGATATACATACCTATAAATTATTTTTTGATATTGAAAACTTAAATTTTTGCTTTCATAAAATTCCAACAAGCAAACAAATCACCAAACGCGTCACCGTCAACTTGACTACTAGGTAATAGAGATCTGCAATGGCTCGCCTGTGTTTGGTACCACTATTTTACAAACCGTAATAGGATCTTTGCTCGTCATTATCATGTTCCGATTTGGGAGTTAAAGTTACCGAAAAACTTATGTACATGTCGTTATATCACTGCCACAGGGATGGCAACACACCATTGATATACTTGTTGTTTAAAGTAAAGGATTGCACCTTTTGGGATAGCTATCTGCTTGTTTGCGATCATATGATATTAAATTCATCAGTATTATTAAATTATTATGGTTAGGGTATGGCCTAATATAACGTACCAAGCAAGGAAAATTCGAGAAGATGGAAGTTCAAAAATATTTTATAGAACATGCAAAATGGATTTTTAATGTAAATTGATGGCCGTTTGAATAATACTGTTGATTAATAAACATTAATTATCAATTATTATAAGACAATTAGCCTATTTTAAGTAACCAGCTTTTGTAGAACATTGTACATGCGAACAATATCAAATGATACGTCAATGACACTCCGTTAAGGACCTTTCTCGCTGTCACACTCACGACTTACTATTGTATGTATGTGTCCCAGGCATTACAAAAGATTATAAATATAGCGGCATCTATATTTATAATCTTTTGTGATGCTTACAACCACGGTGTAACTATTGTTATTATTGTGAAGTAATAAGTAATGGTAATACCATGACAGCCTGACATTTAGTTCACGCTAAATCACGAACAATTTTACAATTTCAATCAAACTTAACTGCTTATTTTTAGTCGCTCCTTATTATTTGATGAATTTTAATATTTGAATCGAACAAATAACTTAGGTTAGCTAGTTTACAATATTCACATATATATATTGATATGCAAATGTGTCATGATAACACCTAGATGTTTGTATTTACAGATCTGGACGCTTATTGAATACCTCCATTACTGTATTTATTTGCGTTTTTTCACGTGTCACTTATTTATTTAATGATTTCTGCAAAACACAGTGACTGTATACTCTTTGCTTTCTGTTATAGTAGAGAGTAGATCTGCTATAAATACAAATACACAGATGCACTCAACACATATTTGCTTGTTATTTAAAGAATGTTAATATAAAGAAATAAATATACACGTTGACTGGTAAAATATTGTACGTACTGAGCATGCGTTCAGTACTCGATTCTGATACTGAATATGTAAAAAAATATGTATTTATATTTTGACCTAATTTTCCACTAAAAATATTTAGCACGGACAACAGCGCACGGCGCATAGAAGTTCCTTGTTAACAAATAGCGATTTACCGAACTCTTTATTGCATTTTTGTTATTTACTTAGGTTTATTAAGAATCGTATACAACATGTACAATCTTTTATCAGTCCATTTGTATATTACTGGGTAAATTAAACGAATGAATCTAACCCCAAATTAAGCTAATTACGAGTATATAGTGATATGGGTGTAAACCAAAGATAGTTAATATACCTACTTGGCGTGAATAAACATATGTATGTATCTACGTTCTATACGTTAAAATACATTTCTAAATATTTAAATTTATTTAGTATTACACCAAAGCTCAGACATTCAACTATTTATGCACGTATGCACACAAATGGTCGGTTGGTGGTCAGAAGTAAATAAAAGCAAATCATTGCTATAAAGTGAAGTTAGTTAGTTGGTCACATTTAAATAATTTAAAGGCTTTTCCGGTTTTTTTTTCATGTGGTTTATTTAGGTTATTCCCTTCACCTATAAATTACCAAGCCCTGTCTTTTTTGACACTATGGTTTGTTTATTTGCCACTAAACTCCAATTATCAGTAAAATTGGTAAAGTTTACTACAGTCAATTTCTTTTAAAATGATTTAAAAAATAATGTGAGAAGTACAATCTGATTTTTATTGAGAAAAATGTCATAATAATGAAAGACATCAAATTATATAAAAGGTTTCTCACAAGCGATGAGTTACTTTCTAAAAGATATGACATGAGACTGACAATGTAGTAGAGTTCTGTAGTGTTTTGACTGGGTTTTGTACTACCGTCTTACTCTTTCGGCTTTCAGCATCAGTATTTGTTACCACAGAATATTGGAGACTAACAGAAGTCAATCTACATATAAGTAATATTCGAGCAACGCACACATCGGGACAGTTTGTTCCGAACCAGTGTGAGATATCGCGTCCGTGAGAGGAGTATATGTGTGAGTTTCCCAAATATTACTTTTATGTAGATTGACTTTTGTTAGTCTCCAATATTTTGTGTTGTTACCGTCGTGTTCCTTTGTAGAAGATAAGGTTGATAATAAGCATATTGTTACGAGCTTAAGTTCGTATTGTGCAATGAAATACCACTTATATTAAAACACAAATACTTATACAATGCACTATAATGAAATACGTAAATACACTGAAAAGCACTAATAACACTCACTAAACTAAACTAGAATTAACCGAATACACTGCACTGAATCACGAAACTAAAACACTTCCCATACCCACTATATAGTACTATATATTACTTCATACTGGTCGCCCGTACTATCGCTCCGAAATCGCTGTATCAAAACTGCATTCTATTCGGCAACATATCCCTATTCATACCCAAGGTAAAGTTCGACCATGTTCCCGAATCTTCCAAAATCATCTCGTAAACAATCACTTTAATTATAAACAAGTTCTAGTATACGCCATCCCCCCATGCCCTATGACACAAGATCCATTATAGCATAGTTTGGGTAACGGCAAACATTATTTATCAATAGAAGCAGCCTATCTCTTACTTTTATTTGCTCGATTTTTCCAGTGTTCTAACTCTTCTCTTTTCTAGATTATTCGCAACAATATGTATGTGTTACGTGGTATTACATGGATGCCCAAGGAAATGCACGTTTAATATTTTTGATGTCTATATGTCATGATTATGTCTTTCTGTCAGGAGACCCATAATATAATAATAATAAATATGTTTGCTTGCCTTTCTATTTATATAAGTTGACTGGTGGAAGACTATTATACTAAAACAGGGTGTTCAGTACACGATTCTGACACCGAATATGTAAAAAAATAGTTAACCCCGCCCCCCCGGTACCCCTCCAACCCCGTATATATCCCCGTGTTGGTCTGGGCTCCTTTGAAGAATAAACCAACTGCCGTTCTGCCAGGCAGGTCGTAAAAGGCGATTTACGTATCACTACCATCATAGAGTAGGTGGTAGAGTTCCGCAACTTCTCGCCCGGGTGTTCTGTAACACCGCCTTACCTATTCGCGTATAACGTCAATGCTTATCATTGTCGTGTTCCGGTTTGGTGGGTAAGGTAGCCGGTACATTTATGTACGTGACATTGCCATCCCGCCACACGGATTAGCGGATAGTAACGCACCATTAACATCTTTGTTGTTTATATGCAAAGGCGATAATAGCAGGACTAGGGAGGCATTTTTTGTTAAATACGGGCTAAATAAAGCTCCCGTATTTAAAAAAAAATCGTATTGCCTTGCTAGCGTGACTAAACACAAGCATTTTGATATACCAGCTGAGACTTCGTTTGTTCGTATGTTTAATATGTAAAAATATTTTTTACATTTACTTAACAAAATGAAAATCTTTTAAAGGCTGTTTCTTCCGCCTAGAAATATAAATTCAAAAAATAAAGATTTTTTAATTTATTATAAAACTAGCTTTGTCCGCGACTTTGTCCGCGAGGAAATTATACTAAAATAATAAAAAAATGATGTGGTGTCGCGGGACACCAGGTAGGAACGAACTTCCTTCGGCTAAACGGCACTACTCGCTTGTGTACGCGACTGTCGCGCCTGCGCACGTCTCATTTAACGCTTTTATTCCACGCATTTTTCTTACGGTTTTACTATCACATTTTTTTCAGTTCGGTCGCGCAGCAAAAATCCCTATCCCCTCCAAGCCTGCCGTAAGGAACTTCGTTCCAAAAGTAACCTAAGTTACTCCTTATTACATATAAGCTATCTGCCAGTGAAAGTCTCGTCAAAATCAGTCCAGCCGTTTCAGAGATAAGCCGAAACAAACAGACAGACGGACAAAAATTGTAAAAAAAAAAAAAAAAATTTTGGTGTATGTAACATGTATACATCCATATGTATTTGGTAAAAAGCGCTTATTTTAATATTACAGCCACTCCAATTTTATTTATTTTCACAGATAATGCCACTTTATCAAACCGTAAAAAAATCTCAAGCCCGTATTTTCGATACTGGTAAACCTTAAATCAAGATGTGACAGATGGAAGCCTTAAACAGGACGATCACACGTACACATATCTATAAAACTGAGTGCTTTAAAAGATGAGCTGTTTATAAGCAGTGGTAGATTTACCCATAGGCCCGTAAGGCCCTGGCCTAAGGCGGCAAAATTTTTGAAATAACAAAATTTGAAAGGCGAAAGAAGTCAAGGGCAATACGAATTCAAAAATCATGTATGAAAAATTATTAGAATAAACTTATTTTATCCCTTCTCTTAATGAAAATTGTTACCGGATTAAATGAAAAGTGATGTTTTTGGTCCACCTGAACGAAGTCGTGAACAATAGCTGGTATTAAGTAAATTATAAATCAACTAATAATAAGTTTTTTGCTATTTTATCTATAAAATCTATATCTATAAAATATATTCGTAAATTACATGCATCATTTTAGTTATCACTCCCTTACAAAGCAAAAAAAGCGGCATTCAGTCGGGGCCTAGAGCGGCATCAAGCTTGAATCAGCCACTGGTTATAAGTTATACCGACAGACACGTTCTCGTGATTACAATAGGTAGTATAATGACTGAAATATTTCACGTCCCCAATTTGGCCTGGACTTGAACTTTAAACAACATAACGATGTTGTAATACAAGTAATAATGTTATGTCATTTGTTTATACGCAGCTGTATTCGTGAGGCGGCGCGAACACTGATACAATTATTATAATGTAATTATTTTATATCACAGGATAGCAAAGAAATATATAGCTCTCTTGAATGACACTCCTGTGCATACAGAGATAACCATCGCTTAAATACACTAAGGAGACGTGGCTGTTTGCGTGACGGGGAGTCGTCATACCAGAAGTCTTTTGGCTATCATACAAATCAAAATACGATAGTGACAAGCTCTTGTGCTATTTCAACAAAAAGGGTGGGACAATGGTGCCAAATTCTATCGAGACAATGCAGAGCTCTACTTCTTAGTAGTCACTAAAATAGTAATGAATTATTTAATCAATCATTCGCCTTCTACGCACTAGTAGTGCAGGTTTTTAGTATATACCTAAGTGTTTCTCATGAGAGTATGTTAGCAAACACGTTCAATATTATCCAATAAGTTGTTTTATCATTATCTATTAAACATAGGTTTCAGTCGTTTTAACATTATCTATTTAACATAGGTTCGTCCGCCCGTTGGTTGAATGGTTAGTGATCCTAACTATGCAATCAATGGAGCTCGGGTTCGATTCCGGACAGGGGCAGGTATTTGTGTGATTAGCATAGATGTTTTTATTTCTGGGTTTGGGTGCTTATTAAATATATTTTAGTATTTATATATGTATTTCTGTGTATTAATATCGTCCCCTAACACCCATATCACAAGTAAATAATTTGTTTAATTTAGGGCTTTGACTATATATAAACCCTTTAGGGTTAGAATTTAGATCAACTCGAGTAATTGACAGTATGCGTCCAGAAATATTTATTATTATTATTATATAGGTCCCGAATAGTTAAATTGGCTTATATAAGCTAGCTTAGTAATTAGAAGAACTTATAAAGATAATGAAATAAGAAAATGCCTTAGTAATTTTAATTTAAATAAAGTAATTCGTGTTAGGAGTAAGTAATGTATGCAGCCAATAGTAACTCAAATGAGACACTTTAATCAATGTCCGGCCTTTCCCACGCGGTCGCGGACCCGTAGTCACTCTTGTGTTAAATGTGTTACACATGTTCCGTTCAATATCATTAAAAGGCCAATATGCGAAATAGATGAATTAATGAACCTTGACATACGATCATAGTACTATACAGCTTTTCAATAACGGAGGTGACTACCTACGTGTACAGTTATATACAAATAATGTGAATGATTTTAATGATATTCCAATTTAGAGTTTTATAAACAAACAATGTCAGTAAAATATATTTTATGCATACGTAGATAAGGCGTATAATTTATAAAAAATCGTCAGCTATGCATCATCTTGAACTATAAATTAGGTCGTGGAAAACAGATAGATGTAGCAAATAATGAGGATTATTCAAAATGTTTTATAGATACAGGCGTACTGTGAAATTCATAACTCAAAAAATTCATAACTCAACGAAGAAAACTTTTTAATTTACAAATATTTACGAATTTTAAAAAATAAAAAAAAGCGTTGTAAAAAATGAAACAAAGTCACCATAGGCCTGAAAAATAAAGAAGATAGTTATCCACCCTCGTCTACCATACTTTCCAGTAGACAGTAGCAAGCACAAAAGCGCACAGTTTACGCACTCAATACACGTTTCGCTTCGCAACCGAAGTATTTTCAGAAGAAACGAACGCTTCTTGACTTAACAAGAACCGAAGTAATACCGAATAGGTTTTACCCTTTAAGTGAAAGTTCGCGGAAATTCGCAAACAAAATAATTAATATAATAAACGCTTACTGCAAATGGCAATTTTTTTTGTTTAAAAAGATTTACTGACGACAATAAGTCTACTAATGTAAGAAAATAATAGTAGCATATAGTTATATAAGCCACTGTCTCAGCTCATGTATAAATATGCCAAGGCAATCTTAATAAGACAGATTGGTTAACTGGTACTGATAGTGCATTAACAGTTTATTGACATTGTAAAATAATACATTCACAACCAGTTTCATATTTAAAGAAAATATTCAACTAACTTATACTTAATTAAACTTTTCAATGTCTAAGTGAAGAGTTATTAGATTTTTAAGTATATTCATTATACCCGCCATGTCAAAGGTGAAGTATCTCAATGACCCCTTGTCGTGCAGTTACAATAGAAGGTTAAGATAATTTTGAAAGAAATTTATTAATTGTTTTAATCATTAATTTTATAATATGCAAAACATGTTTTTGTGTGTATCATATTTAGTATCGCCATGTATTATTCGAATATTTAATGTGGCTCAGATTCGATCTCCAACCAGGACGTGCATTTGTGTGAATACCTAACATACATGTTTGTATCTCTGAATCTGGATATTTTATTTATCTCTATTGGTTGTGTGATTGTCCTATGAAATTCACATACTTTGGGAATTGGTAGTCGTCACATCAGTTCTTGTAATTAATTTGGTATTAATTAATTTTTTTATTAAAACATATGCGAAGTTTTATCGGGCACAATGTATATAAAACATCGACTAATTATCTACCTACTTAAATCAAACACAACATAACCCCAAACCAAATACTAAACAGCACAAAAATATTTTTTTAATTCGCTAACAACTGAAAATAATAGTGTTATAATACATTTTAATACTGTAAGAAATAATAGGTAAACAAATAAATGTCGCTGAAAATTTTTCACAAATTTATCTAACCCTAAAGTAAGCTAATTACGAGTAGGAATTATTTGCATGTGATGTGTTGGCGAAAGATACTTAGGTATATAGAAAAATACATAATAACACTATTTGCTTAAAAATAACTTTATGAACTAGACCAACAACGTAGTTTTTGGAAAGTATTCTCAGATATTAAATTAAATATTGCTTTATCGCCAGACTGGATTTAATGAGACTTAAATTATATCCGTAGAACAATAGCAGACGAATGGAGCGCAACTGATACCTTTACATATAAACAAAATAATAGTATTGTAACTATAATAAAGAAGAGTAAGTATTGCGTAATTATTACAGAATTGTTCGACTTTAATGAAAATTGCAAGTTCAAATGAAAATAAATGCCTACATAATGATAATACACCAATAGAAGCGTAGGCTGACAAGACGCCACTTAACACATTTTTTCAAGCCTCAGAGGTACATATCATTAAACAAAACAAACCTAAGAGCTATGTGGTCACGAATAAAGCATCTTTGTGTCACGCTTTCAGAGCCCTGGACGTTGTGTAATTTGATCGAATATTTGATATACCTGCTACATACATTTAAATTAAGAGTTTACAATCAATAAATGCTTAACAGCCGGATAAATTAAAATGTTTTATAATATACATATTATATACGACACACGTATTAAATAGTTATACATTATACAGTGCTTTTTAGTAAAAATTGCATTAGTGAATTTTCTATTCAGGCTATTGTGCTAAACAATAAAAATTCATAAAACAGGTAGGTATAGGTTATTTAACTACAAGAACTATTGACGCTATCTTCAGTAAAATACATGATGTTTTCAAATAAAGAACTACTAGAAGCACTAATTTTTAGTAATTAGTCCTCATAACTAATTAGTCCGTTGTGATGTCATTAAAACAATAACACGTCGAGCTATTTTTATTATTCAAAAGTCATTATCTTTCTTTTACGAAAATGATTCAGTAGTTTGAAAAGAGAATTGTAAAAATTAGACATGTCTAGTATAGTTTATCAGTGATGCGGGCACCACTCTGAAACGAGTTATTGGTAAGGTTTAAATAAAGTCGTGACATCACAATATGTTTAGCTTTCCGCTACGTATGTAGATAAAAAATCTATGTTAAAGTATAGTTTTGTTTCTACACTTTTTATCGTCGGCACTTGGTGAAACTCCATTTTAACACAATATTTGCTAGCTGATAACACTTGTACTGTTTCACAATAGCAATAGAATACGGTTAGTGAAATTAAGTTAGTTTGTTTGGGATTTATCATTGACGAAAATTTTTGAAAAAAATATTTTTAACATTGCTTCGAAATTTTTCAACCTATCGATATTGTAGTTAAAGCAATATTTTAGATCTCTAAAATTGAGTTGAATTGATTCGAAAAATCAAAATCGATCATCGTTTCCAAAATATACATACATATTGTCACGCCAGATCCCATACGGGGCAGGCAGAGAGAACCGAGTGCCATACATCACGTTCCTTGCAGGCATGTCTCGCTTCCTCCACATTCATCACTCTCTTCATACACACACGCCGGTTGCGAAGACTCTTGACACCACCTTCGGAGAGTATTCATAAAAGTATTCGTTTTTTAAATTGGTGCATAACAATGTTTATCAGGTCAGCCGCATACGGAAATTTATTTTTCGTATCTCTGAAAGAGCTCCAATTATTTGGATATTTTTTGTAATTACAATTTTCTTTTGTATCTACACCGATAAGTTTTTGTAAAAACACAATATGTATAAAAAACGTGTTTTTAATACTAACTGCTTCCATATTGACACTTTCATCTATGTATATGATATCTTGAAAACTTTTGTACCTACATGGAGTTGCCAATTGATGACAAAAACATTATCAAATTTTTTGTGAGATAGCGCTATATGACATAATATCCATATCTATAGCATACCAGCCGTACCGACGACACCGTCCGCTTGGAAAAAATCTAAAATAAAAGTAGCCAAGTTAGTCCTTATTCTATCTGTCAGTGAAAGTCCCGTCAAAATCAGTCCAGCCGTTCCAGAGATTAGCCAGAACAAACAGACAGACAGACAAAAATTGTGAAACATGTTATTTTAGTACATGTACCGGGTATTCATATGCATTTTAGTAAAAAGCAGTTGTTTTAATCTTACAAACATACACTCTTATTTTAATTATTTGTATAGATGTATAGAAGATGATCGCATCTAAATATGTTATATTCCGGAAAACACTATATTAGGAAAAATTACAAAGTGAAACTCAGTGGCCTATCGATATCGATATGGATAGATGCTAACAATAATGTACGACTCACGGACTTTTTTGCAAAAACAGTTAAACAATAAAAAAATATTATCGAATAAGATAAGTGGTAACTCGATATGCTGTACAACGAATATAATTTTATGTAGATATGTAGGTACATATCGCAAATTAATTTAACAAGAGTGTATTTAAAAAGTTGACCCTGAGTAGCTTGTATCGATCAATAATTGTATGTAAATAAGCTCAAGTACTTCTCAAACGATTGTACCTGTACATCGATTTGGCAATAATAGGTGTAACCTAACGTTCCACTTTAATGTCTAGTTAAAATTCTTTGTAAAAGTCAAGGAAAATAAATAACTACAGGTATACAATAGCATGACAAGTGTGCTTGTTCCTCAGTGTTATTGTTTAATTTTAACTTGGACTGTCCTCAGAACATTACATTATTGTCCAAGTACATTTTTATTTTTAAAGCAAAAAATCTGTAAGCCTGTAGGCATTCCCTTAACCTTCCCGCTTAAATTGAGGTATTTTAAGCTCAAAGGAACAAAAACTATATTTAAGCATAGATTAATACTTCTTAATTTTGTTATTATTTTATGAAAAGTTGTATATTTTGGAAACAATGATCGATATTGATATTACGAATGGCATTCAGCGTATTTTTGAGCTCTATAATGTTTTACAGCTACGTAATCTATAGGCTGAAAAATGTCAAAGCAATATCAAATTTTTTTTACATTTTCATTAATTATAAATCCTAAATAAATCGACCGATTTTGATGCTCTGTACTGTATTTACGCAGGTTTTTAGGAAGAAAAGCTAATTAGATTTTTACGTCAATTGGTATGATGGCTTTTAGGCTTTTAGGCTAATGCCATAAAAATACAAAGTAAATTTTCTGTAAACAAAACATTAATATTTAAAAAGCCGTACTTTTGAAGACTTGATTCGATTTTGATTTTTGAAACTGTATTTAACGTAGTTTTATGTTGAAATCAAAGTTGGGTTGAAAAAAAAAACACTTTTTTCAAAATTTTTCGACGATACCTCTCGAACGAATAAAAGAATTGATTAGATTTTGTACTTAATAGGTACATTAATCTGGAAATTAGATTAAAAATACTGTCTCGCCAAAATTTTTTGAGGTTTTTCGAAATTTCTCAAAATCTCCTGGACCGAATTGGTTCAAATTTTCAGGAAATCTAAGTTAAGCGGAACGCAATCGAATGTCATTAACCGCATTTCGATCAGTCTAGCCTTTCAAAAAGTTATGATATGTTTACATACATACACTCATACACATACATACATATAGACATACTGACGTCATCTTGGAAATAGTCGAAAAAGATTCCAAGGATCTCAAAAAGAGATTTGGTGAAAACTCGATTTTCAAAAATCGGGGCAATTTTAGTAACTTCCTTATTTACATACGTGCGTAGCGGGAAGTTAAAAATATCAACAAAGTAGATAGCTTTCTTGGCAAGCGCTTAAAGATGCCAGTAATTTTAATTTTAATAGTCTTTTCTCGCCTCTTCTTGATGTAAATATTTACAGAACAAATTAATTAATCTAACCCCAAAGTAAGCAAATTATTTGCTTGTGTTATGGGTGTTAGTCAACTATACTAATACATAGAAATACTTATATAACTACTGGAATAGATTTAATAAAGACCCATTTCCGGAAATACAAAAACTTATGCTCATCACACAAATTCTTGTCCCCGTCGGGGACCGAACCCAAGCCTCGTCGATTGCGTAGTCAGGGTCGCTAACCACTCGACCAACGGGGCGGATATAAGCTCTATACTCTCCACCTACGTCGTAAGAGATCTGGTGAGAATATATATATGTACACAAATAATTACTTGAAAATGACTGGAATTAACAAAACCTCTAAATAAGCAAATTATCTGCTTGTGATTTTCACACCCATGGCGTGAGTCCATTAAATTAATATATTATTGAAAATAATATATACCTATTTTTAATAGAATTAATATGTAACTAACACCCAAACCTATAAATACAAACATATTTTGTGCTCATTACACAAACACTTGGCCCCATCGGGATTCAAACCGATTACGTAGCTAGAGGGTCGTTAAACAATTGACAAACGGGGCGATCAGTGTGTATATCTATTTAGGGTTCCGAAGTGAATTAGGAACTCTTATTGTTTCGCTATGACCGTCTCCGTCGGTCCACAGTCAAAGAGACTAATATATTAGGTTAGTACATAGAAGTCGTTGTCCGCAGTCTAGCTCAGAGATCCTTTGTACTAGAAAGCTGTAATTTGGTATGAATACATATATTAGTCACGGCAACAAAGTGGTAACATAAAATCTTAAAAGAAAATATTTTGTTTTACCAAACAACTTATAAAATGTACTTGGAGAATTTTTTATAGGCGGTAAACCTGTGGTGCGGATATATCCGTCACCGTCCATAGGCATTAAATAGGTTAAATTTTTCATAGTACTAGTGAAATAATAATTATCCTCTTTTTAATTCATATTATTGAGATTGGAAACTTCGAAACCCTGTGTTGCACGTGGCCCGACAGGAACTTTTTTTATATCATAAGATAGCAAACAAGCAGATGGGTCTCGTGATGGAAAGAGTCAAGCATCGTCTATAGATACCAAAGATGTCAATGGTGCGTTGCTATCTTGTGGCGAGGTCTAATGTCACATGCATAAGCTTACCGGCTACCTTACCCTCCAAACCGGAACACGACAGTGACTAACACTGACGCTATTGCGGCAGGAATAGGTAAGGCGGTGGTACCTGAGCCGGACGAGACAATGCAGAACTCTACCACCTAGTAGTCACGATGGTAATGACGCGCATAGACACTCGGTTTTTACGACCTACCTGGCAGAACGGCAGTTGGCCTACTCTTCAAAGGAGCCCGGGACCAACACGGGGTAAATTTTACTAATTTATTAAACATTTGGTTACGAAACCCTAATAACACTAAATACAATAAATGGCTTAAAAATATCAAATGCGTTAAAACGAGTGTTTTTTTTTTTATATTCGTGTATTCGTTTTATTCCAAAAGTATACACAAACAAAATATATACATTTTTACTTCAAAAAGTTATTTGAATTCGGTATGATGAGAGTAGAGTACTAACCTCCAGCTTCGCGTTGAGACGTGCCAAAATGAAATTGAATCGCGTCTGCCCCAACACACCGGTGACAACGAAGGAGATAATATATTTTAAACGAGACGTGGTCTTATTTAATTACTAGGTCTCAAATAATATTAATTGCTGTCTTGATTTGCATGTAATATATTAAGCGGTCATTTATATATTTAGATACACTTTATTTTAAATACACCGTGTTTGCATCATGCAATTAATTTGATGTAATATTCCGATACTGATTACTTATTACAAGATAATTATTAATTACACCACGTAAGGTCTTATCGCTTAAATCTTGGGTCTTTACATAACATTATACTGTGTTATTTTTTACTCTTAATATGACCCATATCCTAGAATGAATTTCAAGTCATGATTCAAATGACCAAAAATTGTTTACAACGTAATTTGCTGTGAGCTAAAATTATAGCCTCAGTTGAAATGATATCTGTTTTATTACTAATACATATATTATGTATCTAATGGAAATATACTAGATGATGTAATAGGTGTTTAGTACATGATATATTATCTAGTAAAAATATAGCTGACTAGCTGCGCCCTGCAGCCCGCTACATAATGAAAACTTTTGGTGAATCCCTCAAAAGCAACTATTTTTCCGGGAGTAGTATATATGCTATTCCAAGTCATCATCTGTGTGTGTGCCAAAATTTATCCAAATCGGTTCAGCCGTTTTTACGTAAAAGAATAACAAACATCCATCCAAAGTTTCGTATTTATAATATTGAGTAAAAAGTATGATATATGTCATGTTATTTTTTAAAGATAATAGATAACACAACTCGTAAAAAGATAACTCTAGTTAAAATTTAGGACATAAAGATATCTGTTAAGTACCAAAACCAATATATAAATTTCAGAATTTCGTGACCACTGACGATGAACTCATAGCTCACAACCTTGATGGCTGATAACTTTTCCTTCATAATCGTGTGTTCGAGCCAAAAGCTTTTATAATTAAGGGTCTTAACTGTAGACCTTTAATTTGATCGTTTCGCAATTTGTTGCACAAAATTAATATCTATGTTAATTTTGTCAAAAATAATATGGATGTGTGATGATTTATAGGGCGTAATAATTGAACAACTACACGGTTAATATTTTATTAGTAGAGAAACACGCTATCAAATATTAAATGTACACTCTATGCAATGCAACAAATGGATAATTAGGGCGTTGTTAGTTTAATTTTATATCTTGACATTGCATTACAAGCAGATTTCTAAACACATAAATATGTAATTATCTGTGTTCCTATCCATGTTGCAGACAATGCAATCTACAGAAGTTTATGGGATACTTTACACTCTAAACTGAAGTAAGAACACATACATACTCTACTGAACACATACATATTTTCCGGCAGAGGGGAAGGGGGGTCCTTCCCCTCTGCCCGAAAATATGTATGTGTCTGACGCGGTATAGGTATTTAAAATTTGTATAAGCAAGGGATATCCTCATACAATATACAAAACAAATGAAATGTGTTAAGCAAATACAATAGAATTTTATTGTGAAACAGTACAAGAGTATAAGTGATCAAATATTGCATTGAAATGCAATAGAAGTCTGTGGTAAAACTAGTTAATGTGTAATTTAACTAGTTCGAGTTTATCCCGTGTTATTTCGGCCCCCTTTGAAGAATCTCTGTCATTGTGCCAGGTAATTTGTAAAAGGTTGACGATTAGCTATACGAATCACCACCACCGTGATTACTAGATAGTAGAGTTTCGCAACTTTTCGCCCGGGTATATGGTACACCGCCTTACCTATTCCCGTTGCTATAGCATCATTGCTTGTCATTATTTGGAGATTAAGGTAGCCGATAAACTTATGCATATGGCATTGCCATCCCGCCACATGGATAGCAAAGTGTCATTATTATATTTGCTACCTATAGGCGAGGTTTTCCTTTCCATCAGGAGAGCCATCTGCTTGTTTGCTATCTAATGATACCATTATAAAAAATGTTTGTACATTTTTGAACTATTGAACTCCTCCCCCACCTTTAACAAAGCTATAGGTACGCTCATAAAACACTAAATTTACTACGGTAAAAATAAATGAGGCAGTGGCGAAAATCCCGATCGAGACGGTGCAGATTTTTACGAGTACCAGTGAGTAGTTACGATTGTAAAGGAAAATTTAGCTTTTGCTCTTCTTTCACTATCAGGAGATTTGTTCTCTAAATGGGGTTCAAATAGCGAAATGAACGTCGTTGTTTAAATAGGTAAGCTAGCTAGCCAGTGAGGTAGAGGTTTCGTACACAAAGGGTGCTGCTAACAGGGCTCTAGTGCTAAGACTCTACTCTAGTCTTTCCGTGCATTTACCGCATTGATGCATTTTTGAACTGTAGTAAAAAGGAACTAATTTTTTTTCCAAAATGTGTATAACTGTGGCCCCTATAGCAACTTTTACTAGGTGGTAGAGTTCATCTGAGAAACTAGAAAAAATAATATCACGTGATAAATGAATTTCGCCTAAGGTATGTGTCTCCCAATAGTAAATCATACCAGCTTATTCCAAAAATAAATAAATTTTCGAATTACATGGTAGAAAAATGTAAAGATGGGCGTCTACTTGGTGTTAGTGACTCTGATTACACAATCGACGGGGCTTAGGTTAGAATAAGAATAAGAATTATTATTTACGACACATACTATACATATACATGGGGCACACTAAAAGTTTTGCACTTCTAGCTAATCGGAACTATTTGAATTTCGAATGTTATTTTTAAAACGTTGCAACCTTCTTAGTAATAAAAAATCAAAATTGGCGGAAAATGATTTGTCAATTGTTTTTTTATCACACATCAAAATTCTACGTACGCAACGAAAATGGTATTAAGTTTTAGAGCGATGATTTTTTATGATTTTAAAAGTTCTCTTTCTCCGCAAGACTGTGCTGCTCGGCTTCAAAATGCTTTTGGGAGAGAAGCACCTTATTTCAGCACCGTGAGGCGATGGTTTGCTGAATTTTAAGAGAGGACAAGTTTCTTTACATGAAGAATTTCGTGAAGGGCGGCCTTCAACTGCCGTCAACGAAAATAATGTGGCTACTGTTAGGCGGTTAATGGAAGAAAACCCCCGGATTATTTATGAGACAATTCAAGGACTATTGGGGATTGGTATGAGCCAAATTTAAAAAAATTTACACGAAGAATTGAAAGTTCGGAAACTTTATTGTCGTTGGATCCCTCATGAGATAGCGGAGCAGAAGCGGGCTTGCGTGGAATGGTGCTCACAGATGATACTGAAGTACGACCACGGAAATTCTAATGCTGTTTATGACATTGTCACAGGAGACAAAACGTAGATTTATTGTTTTGAACCCGAAAAAAAAACAGCAATCTTGTGAATGGATGTTTGAAAATGAGAACAGGCCAACAAAAGTGAGACAGACGAGAAACGTTGGTAAAAAAATGATCGCGTTTTTTCTCTCAGCCACGGGTCCCATCTGTACAATTCCACTTGAAGATCAAAAGAGTGTTAATGCCGTGTGGTATTCTATCATTTGTTTACCCAGGGTGTTAGAAAAAGTTCACGAAAGAGGACCCAAAATCCGCATTCTCCTACATCATAATAACGCTTCTTCACACACGGCCAACAAGACAAAGTCATTTTTCGCTTCGCTGCGCATAGCCCCGACCTAGTACCCTGTGATTTCTGTATTTTTCCCAAACTCAAAGATTGATGAGAGGTTTTACTTTTACCAACTCCGAAGAAGCAGTGATAGCGTTCAATCAGCACGTAGAAAACATGCCTTCAGATCTGTGGTCCTGTTTTAAAAAATGGTTCGATCGCATGAAAAATGTTTAAAATGTAAAGTAGATTATTTTGAAGAGCAATAAACTTAATATTTTGTTTATAACATATTGTTTTTTTAAGTTACGCAAAACTTATAGTGTGACCTACGTACAAGTATAGTATATAATACATACTATACATATTACAAGGTTCGATTTCCGACAGAGAATTATATATTGTCGAAGATTTATATATTTCCGATAACGTGCTATGTATGTAATATTCTAAATCTAAGTTGTAAAAACAAAAAAATATTATAATTAAAATTGTATGTTATTATTTTACAGGTAATAAACTGTTTTGAATCCCAATGGTAAGGCTTAATTTTATTTTCAATTTAAACTTTGATGGTTGGAATTGGTACTAAGACAAATTTATTAAGCATAAATTAAGCACTTTCTCCGTGTTTTTCCGTGTAACTTCTAAAGTATAGACCATCCGCCGTCCTGCTGCTGGACAGCTTGTAAAATGCGTGCAATGGCTATGTATGTCACAATCATCATAATCTATAAGCGGTAGAGAACGTCTTGCTCGAGTACCATAGGTATCAAATCAATAGCTTCAATATTGTAAATAGAAACCGGTCTCTATCTTTTAGTAACATCGTTGGTGTCTCAATCAATTATTATCCTCAATTAATATTGCGGGCTTTTGTAACTTGGTGAAGTCTTTTAGTCATAGTAATATTCAGAACAGTATTAATTAGACAATAACATATACAAGCACCGAGGCTATTGCGGCAGGAATAAAAAAGGCGGTAGTGTCAAACTGTGGGAAGACGTTGATGTACTATACTACCTTGTTATGATGGTAGTAATACGTTTAACCATCTGTTGCCATTCACTCACAAGAACAATAATTGTCTCTCTTCGTGAGTTTTTTTTTACGTGCAGCTTTTGCAGTTTCAGTGACACTATATTAGTGTCATATTTTTTTATAGAATGGGGGCAAATGAGCTGGAGGCTCATCTGATGGTAAATGATCATCACCACCCACGGACATCCGCAATACCAGGGGTCTTGCAATTGTGTTGCCGGCATTTTAAGAATGAGTAAGCTCTTTTCTTGCAGATTCCAAAGACTTCAGTGCAGATAGACCCCGCTGGTAGTTGAATTCTTAAAGATGAAGTGCGGGACAAAAAGTGCTTAGAGAATAGCAAGGCAATGGGTTTCTAGACATGGAGGTGGTGAGGGTCGAATTTACTTATTGAATTATAATTTTTCACAACTTAGAATTAAACAATTATATCCGATTTACTGAGCTGAAAGAATTTAAAAAATATAAATTGAATAACAGCTGTTCGTGTTCGATAAAAGATTTCTATCTCTCCGTTCCGATTAATGTACATGGTCTAATGGGCATAGATGTCGATAGAACGGAGATATTGGCCGCCTTATCATGTTTGTTTAACCATTTATACTGATTATTGCTTCATTATTTTCTTGCGTATCTTGATTGACGTATCGCATTGATAGTTTGTGATCCAAGAAATTAATAATTTATAAAATATTGTTCTGGAATATTCTGGATAAAGTTAGGCAAGGATAGAAATGTCACGCCGAGACCATTATTTATTTAATAAAACGTATATTTGTTTTGCATATACATTTTAATATTATAGTTTAAATAATATATCATCGTATCAAATCAGTATATAATAAGCATAATTTGAATTCATTTTCAGTTACCTACTTTGTCGCAATAAAATAAAAATAAAACCAATCTGGCCTATTTAGCTTGTTATTATCCTTTTGATTAAATAATAATGGGCACATTTTCCAGAAACTTTTAAAAATGAATTTTCTGCCCTGGGGCTTAAACTCGGGAGCTCTTGTGTCTATGCAGAAGTCGGTAACATTATACCATTTAGGCAGCCAAAGATAAAATTTAAACTCAGTAAAAATGCAACAATCGACTTTCATCGCCCTGTAACCTTGTATCCTAATTCAGATATTCACTAAATTTAAATAGAAACAAACGGAAATTATGCTTTCCCAAACAAAAATGTTTTTTAAAAACTCGTCTATAATATGACTAGGAATGATCTAGAAACACCCGAATATACATAAAAAATAGTATACAGACACCCCATGTTAGTTAGGGCCTCCTTTGAAGAATAGACTATTTGCCGTTCTGCCAGGCACTTCGTAAGTGGCGTACGATTAACTACATTTCCATCATGGTTACCAGGTGGTAGAGATCTGTATTGTCTCGCCTGGGTCTGGTACCACCGCCTTAACTATTTCTGAAGCACTAGCATCAGCGCTTGTCATTAGCAGGTTTGGAGGGTAAGCAAGCCGCTAAACTTATGTATGTGGCATTACGGGGTCTTAATGAGGATAGCAACGCACCATTAATATATTTGATGTCTATGGGCGATGGTTGTCTCCGTCTGGAGAGCCATCTGCTGGTTTGCTATCTGGCGCAATAGTGTCAATGCTTATCACTATCGTGTGCCGGTTTGGAGGGTAAGATATCCAGTAGACTTATGCACGAGGTATTCTAGTAATTATTTATGTATTTCTATGTATTATTATCGTTGACTAACACCCACAACACAAGCAAATAATTTGCTTACTTTGGGGTTAGATCAGTAAGTGTAATTTGTCCCGTGAATATTTATATTTATTTATTGCTGTCCCGCCACAGGGATAGCAATGCACCATTAATGTCTTTGTTGTCTACAGGCGATAGTTGTCTCTTTCCATAAAGAGAGCCATCTGCTTGTTTCCTATCTATTGTAAAAAAATATAAAAAACATACGATTTTGGAACTTCCTCCTTTTTGGGAAGTCGATTAAAAATTCGTGAAGTAACAAATTGTATGAATATCCATTAATATATTTCTAAGCTTCTTACTTCTTATACTTTAAATTATGTAATTAGTTCTTGATGTTTATTAAACAACAGACTAAAAGCCAACTACTTTAAATCGCTACATAAAATACAATTTAATTGCTTAAATTAGCATTGTTTAATATTACTTAGGCACTAAGCATACACATTATTCCGTGTTTACCTATTCGTATACATTTCGAAGGTTTTAAAATTGTTTAAACACAGCCTAAGAGCAAAGGCAGTGCTTTATAATACAGTAAACCATAAAAGCACTTACATACATATTCATATCTTCACGCCAGATTTGTTATGGGAAGTTTAAAACATTATTGAGATTATATATAGAAGATATAAGTAAGGTAAGTGAATAGTCATCAAAGAGGATTATTTTTATCAAATATTTAAAACATTTGACCGCCCCTTTGGTCGAGTGGTTAGCAAAACTGGCAACGCAAACGATTGGGCTCAATTTCGATTCCTGACAGGGACAAGCATTTGTGTGATGAGCATAAATGTTTTTATTTCTGGATTTGTGTGTTAATTAAGTGTATTACAGTATTTATGTATCTACTAGCTGACCCGCGCAGCTACGCCTGCGAGTATATTAATAAGTCGTCCAAATAGCTTTTAATAAAAATTTCATCCCCTGTTTCAGCCCTCCAGGGACTGATTTTTGAAAATAAAATTAGCCTATGTTTGACCCCAGATCTTTAACTATATTCATGCCAAATTTCATGAAAATCGGTCCAGCGGTTTAGCCGTGAAAGCGTAACAGACAGACAGACAGACAGACTTACGCATTTATAATATTAGTATGGATATGGATTAATATAGTTACGTAACGTCCACAATACAAGCAAATAATTTGCTTAGTTTCGATTTGTGTAATTTGTTCAGTGTATATTTATTTATTTGGAAATCCGATTGTCTGATTAGTATAAATGTCTACCGAGACGTTTGGTATTTTTTGTTAAACCTGTGACGTCTGTATTTAGAACAGGGTAATTAAAACTTGCTTTGATGTGTGAGCTTGTATGATGTTTACAAGTGTGTTTCATTTTTTTGTTACTTTTACCTAATTTTCAGAAATCCCTAAGTCCATTTTCAGATTTCAATAAGATATGTGTGATAAAATGCATTGTTATATTTTAAAAAGAGTATCTTCACACCCGTATCTCCAAAGGGGTAGGCAGACGTACAACAAGTGCACCCACGATTAGCCGAAGATACTTGGTCCCACAAATGTGATAGGTGGCAAGCCTATCGCCAACCAGGCACTTTCCAATCCCGGGCTAATTTGTGTTTATCAGAAAACTGAAAAAACACTTTTTTTTATGTGCCCGACCCGGGAATCGAACCCGGGACCTCATGTGGTCAACGCCAACGCTGGACCACTAGACCACAGAGGCGATATATTTTATATTTTAAAATCAGAAAAACGATCTTGGGAATTTCTTGCACTTGGCTGTGTAGTTAAAATAATGTGACATAGCTTACTATCATCGACATGGGCGGCTTGCACCAAATTCTATTTAAATATGTACTTTTAAAAAAAAGTACAAATGAAAAACGGATCGTTATAAATCATTTTACAGACAGGAAAATTACGTTTACTAAACTGACATATGAAGCTCTTGGTGCAAGACAACTATAAAGTAAATTTAAATTCAGAGAATCTATTTATAGAATTAACTAAATATGAAATCGAAATAGTCATATTGAAAGAAAAAAATGATGTGGTGTCGTGGGACACCAGGTAAGAACGAACTTCCTTCGGCTAAACGGCACTACTCGCTTGTGTACGCGACTGTCGCGCCTGCGCACGGCTCATTTAACGCTTTTATTCCACGCATTTTTCTTACGGTTTTACTATCACATTTTTTTCAGTTCGGTCGCGCGCAAAATCCCTATCCCCTCCAAGCCTGCCGTAAGGAACTTCGTTCCAATAAACCAAAATCCCTTTAAAAATAGGGTTTAGAATAAATTATATGTCTAAAATCTATTTTCCAAGGGATCTTTGTTACAATTTCAAAAGTTGATATTTCGGTTCTACTCGACGCCGGGCTTGAAGGCAAAATCTTTAAGAAGACGGAAAATGTAGTCATCTCAACTTCGATATAGAGATTAGATCACAATTAGGCACAAATATTTACAAAATAATACTTAAATTACATAAATACGATCACTCGTATGTCCGTTGCATGTTGTGTTTGCACGCAACATGCAACGGCTATGTTTCATATACAATTATATTAGTAAGTCAATGTATACATATACAATAACACAATTTCATACAATATTATATTAGTCTATGCGGCCACGTCTTAATTTATTTTGAAATTTGAATTTACTTGCCACCTATCACATTTGTGGGACCAAGTGTCTTCGGCTAATCGTGGCTGCACTCGTTGCACCTCTGCCTACCCCTTCGGGGATATGGCGTGAAGATACTAGAATTTACTTCGTCGGTCGACATCCGTAAACGGCCAATTACAAATTACTCAGAAATTCCCAGAGTTTAAATATTGCACAGGATTAAAAAGCTTGTGGGCAGCCCCTGGATAACTCCGGGATGAATAAACCGATTTTTTTAATTATCGATACGTAAGCGCTTGAACTCGATCTCGCCTGATGGTAAGCTAAGATGAGGCCTAAGATGGAACGCGCTTCCCTAGAAGGTACCTGTTCACTCTTCTCTTGAAGATCCCCAGATTGTACTCGTCCGGGAACACAGACTCAGGAAGCATGTCCAGGAAGCATGTCCTTTGCGGTTCGAATGAAGAATGTTGTGAAAGAATGAATGACGATTTTGATCCGATTTGTAGAATTCGATGCAGTTTTTCAAAGAAAAATCTGATTAGATTTTGAAATAAATCGGTGCAATCGGCCTAGGCCCTAGAGGTATTTTTTTAAAATATTATTTCGAGGATTTTTTAGGTTTTTTTTTAAATTTCTTACCATGCCTTACAAGTTTTTGAGCAATAGTCGCCCAACTTATAATGTACTTGGCAACGTTTTCAGAGACTGTGAACCTGTCATACGGATATATTCGTCATTGACGTTAAATAGTTTCAATGTTTATAGCATGAAACAATATAAGCTTTCTTCTTTGTCCGCATTATTGTGATAGATAATTTTGGAACCCTATATTGTGCATGCCCCGACACGCACTTTGCCAATTTTTGTTTTTATACCGATCCCAACCTCGTTTGAACCACTTGAACTATAAGGTGTTTTAAGTGACGCCAAAAATATAAAAATAATGAATCAGAACAAAGCTTTCTTAGTTCGTGTGACTAATATCTAACTAGTTTTATTATTACTCACATACTATCAAATTAAAGTTTTTCTGGTATATAATCAGTTACGTGTCCCGCGATTTCTTAACTCATTTGCTGAAACCGTTACTCACTTGACGCGAGCCTGTCTGTGTAAAAAATGTACGCTAAAAATTACCTTCTACAAATTGAAAACAACATAATAATACGACACAAAAACAAGACGTCAGAATCTATAAGCATAAAATAGAACGGTGTGGTCTTGTTAGAAGAATAGTGCAATTCGTTTTTGTGATATAATGTTTTATATCAAAACTAGCTGTTGCCTGCGACTAATTCCGCGCGGACTTCGTTTACTCCGCACTGCTCCTCCCCCGTAGGTCATAGCGTTGACCCGACCTGTTAGTAATATTCATGCAAAATTTGAAGTAAATCCATGCAGTACTTTTTGAGTTTACCCCGGACATACATACAGACAAACAGACAAACAGACAAAAATTCTAAAAACTATATTTTTAGCTTCGATATCGATTATAGATCACGCCCCAAGTATTTTTAAAAAAAAATATTCAATGTACAGTTTTGACTTCCCTACGATTTCATTATATAGCAAACAGATGACCCTCCTGATTTAAAACAGATAATCACTGAATACAAACATCAAATATATTTATGCTGCATTGCTATCCGTGTGGTTGGATAGCAATGCCACATAAATACATCTATCGGCTACGTTACCCTTAAAACCGGAACACGACTACGATAAGAATTGACGCTATTGTGGCAGGAATATGCATATAAGGCGGTGATACCATACCCGGGCAAGACGTAGCGGAACTCTACACCTACAATAGTAGTTAAGATGGTAGTTAGCACATATAGCCAATCGTTCGCCTTTTACAAAGAACTTCAACTCTAATTGAAAAAACGCGCTTTAGAATAATGTGAGGACTGCTTAATGCAGCGACTTTAAAATCGCAAATACCAATGATGTAACTTGCTATCGGGTGACTCTTTGGCTTACTTATATCTCGCCCACACAATCCAAAAATGATCATAGTATAATCAATAACACAGGCAAATGCCAGTAGATTTTCTAGTAATACCTGAATATTATCTGCGAACATCACAAAAACTAACAACTTTTTGTGTGGATTTTTGAAATTAGTTTTATTGTAGATTTTTTAGATAACAGAGCTACATATAGTTGCCACGCATAAAATTAACAGTGTTAAAGCCTTGTATTTTTTTTTCCAAGCAATTGAAAATTAAGACGATGTCTTAATTTTCATTTGCTCGAAAAATAAATTCACGACTCTGACTCTTATTATGTTTTATTATAGAATATAAATTCCTATTTTTTGTTGTTACAAAAATAAAATGACCTAACAATATCGTAGAGTCTAATGCTTTAACCCTTGGCTGTAATCTAAAATCCAATTATTCGTTTACAAAATGTTAAGCGCTACTAAGAAGTCAGGAAAGAGGAAGACGACGCAAAGAAGAGTTGCCATAGGTGTTTCAAATTTATTTTTCTCGCTAATATGTCCATTTTAATACAAATGTATATTGTTTTTGAGATGTACAATAGTAAAACCATTGTATGGATCGAAAAGATATTGCATGAAATCGACATGAGGATTAATTGAAAAAGTAATTTTACAAAATTTTAGATGTGATGGGGTTGAATCGAATTCAGCGCGAGAGGAGTCGCGGGACACTGGCATTCCACACGCATATCATAAATGAGAATTGTCGTATGTGTTACGCACACGCACATGCACACACACACACACACACACACACACACACACACACACACACACACACACACACACACAAACCTCGACGCGTGTGCGTGTGTATATGTGTGTTTTTTCTTAATGCTGAACGACCCGATGAATTAGGTTATTTGTCAAGTTAAAGTCCTCGTAAATCATTTTTACCCTTAAAATCCATTGGTCCCGTTGGATTCACACACACTGCTGCCACCACTGCCGCAATAGCGTCAATGCTTGTCAGTATGAAGTATCGTGTTTCCGTTTCCGGTTTAGAGTTTAAAGGAGTTATGTGGAATGAACACCTCACAACGCAGATGACAACGGTTTCATTTCCACCCAGAGCGGCTGACCTGCGCGGAGCGGCGTGAAGAATCGGGAAGTACCCCCAAGAACTAAGAAGCCCTAAACATATATGGCAGACCCATATCTTTGGCAGAAAACACAAAGACCTCTGTGTGTTGACACAGGGCGATTGATACCACGGACAGGGGGCATAGCCCCGGAACCGTTTCCCCGCCTCCTCAACAGGGGACGCGAGATGACCAACGAGACAACGGTTTATTAACACTGATGTATGTAAGCGATGGTTGTTTCTGTGCCTCAGAAGAGCGATCTCCTTGTTTGTTTTCTTATGAGAAAATAAAACACATGGACTGCAAACGCATTTATTTGGTGTAAAGGCGCTGATGTTCGCCCCACCAGGAGAGAACATCATGTCAATTTGCTATTGGATACCAACTAAGATACCTAGAATATTTTACATAAAAATTTATCCAAGTCTTCCAGGCTACTACAAAATAGATGATTAATAATTACGTGTTGCCTTAGATATCTACATAGATAGGTATTTCCTAAAATCGAATTGCATTTTTCCAGTTGACGTCTTCAATCCGAAATGACGTCAGAAGTCATTCAGGCTGCAAATCCGTGACGTTACTAGTCAGTTTGCGGAAATGTCCATCTGCATACACACTAACATTTCTCGATATTAATAACTGTTAATAAATTTTTCACAGTAAAATAAAGTTGCAGAATAAAGTCATGATAATATTTATCAAACCTCAATCCAATTTAACAAAGTAAATATGTTAAATAAATAAATATTCACGGGACAAATTGCACTTACTCATCTAGCCCCAAAGTAATCAAATTATTTGCTTGTGTTATGGGTGTTAGACAGCGATACTAATACATAGAAATACATATATAAATGCTGGAATATATTTAATAAACACCCAAACCCGGAAATACAAACATTTATGCTCATCACACACAAATGCTTGTCCCCGTCCGGGATCGAACCCGAGCCCCGTCGATTGCGTAGTCAGGGTTGCTAACCACTTGACCAACGGGGCGGTTGAGTTAAAGTTTTATAATTTTTGCAACTATTTATATAACCATGAAAAAAATCCATCGTAGAATTTTGATGATGACTTTATTCGGGAAATATTTAAATTGTAGTGTGTAATTTAACATTTTTTTTTATATCATAAGATAGCAAACAAGTAGATGGGTCTCCTGATGGAAAGAGTCAACCATCGCCTATAGATACCAAAGATGTTAATGGTTCATTGCTATCTTGTGGCGAGGTCTAATGCCACATGCATAAGTTTACCGGCTACCTTACCCTCCAAACAGAAACACGACAGCAACAAGCAGTGACGTTATTGCAGCAGGAATAAGTAAGGCGGTGGTACCAGTCCCGGGCGAGACAATACAAAACTCTACCACCTAGTAGCCACGATGATAGTGACTTGATAGCCACTCGGTCGCCTTTTACGACCTGCCTGGCAGAAGGGCAGTTGGCCTATTCTTCAAAGGAGGCCGGGACCAACACGGCGAAAATTGTCCACCAATCTGCCGGTGCCACTTAAAATTCACATAATTCTAGTGATTCGGTGTCGGTGTTGAGCACATGAGGTCCCGGAATCGCCCGACCGCAATTCAAAAATGTGTCTTTTCAATTGAAATTAAATGAAAATTTTCTGATAAAAACAATTTTGCCCGGGGTTGGAAAAGTGCTTGGTTGGCGATCACATTGTGGGTCTATGTATCTTCGGCTAATCGTAGATGCACTGGTTATACCTCTGCATATCCCTTCGGGGATATGTGCGTGAAGATACTTTTTTATAATAACATTAAGAAGAAACATACTTGTGTATTATACGAAGTAGATGAAAACATATTATTGTGATAAATATAATTAGTCCATTTTATACTGGAATGAGGTGGAGTGCTTTTTTACATATGTGTAATTTCTGCCATTATATGGCTTTCAGAATTTTTAAATGTAACATGGTACAATATACATTACATTTTTATTATTTTTCTATAATTTTTTATATGAAACAGATAAATCTTCACTCTCCTACAATTTCAATACAACAATAACCATATTTTGTTATCGTTTTGTTCCAATTGTAGTGGTGGAAATAAATATATTCTTCATTTCATTCATTCATTCTCCTGATGGTAAGAGACAACTATCACATTTTTACAGATGCTTTTTCTACCGCATAGCGGGAGTGTAAAGCCACATACATAAGTTTACCGGCTACCTTACCCTCTAAACCGGATCACGATAGTGACAACTTCTAATGCTATTGCGGCAGTAAATATTAGTATTAGTGTAAATGTTTGTTGACGCGTCAAAATAAATAAAAAAATCCCGGGCAAGACATTCAAGAAATCTAACCTAAGTTTTAAAGTTTATCATAAAATAACAAACAAGCAGGTGGCTGTCTAGATGGAAAAAACAACCATCGCTTAGGGACACCAAAAATATTAGTGGTGCGTTGCTATCCGTGAGGCACGATCTTAGTGCCACGTCATTATGTATGTTTACAATAATAGTGACTCTATTGCGGCAGGAATAGGTAAGGCGGTGGTACCAGACTCGGGCCAAACGGTGCAAAATACTAGCAACTAGTAGCCACGATTAATAGTGACTCATACAGCCAATCGCTTTTAACGAACTGCCCGGCAGAACGGCGGAATACACCTTAATTCTTTAAAGAGATCCGGATTCCGGAGGAACTCAACAGGTGTAATTTAAAAGTATCTTAGGAAGAGAAACTTTCTCAGGCTATGTAATGATGATAAAATTTATACATAGGTCTGAATTTGGCAGGACTACACTACTGCCATAACAGGTATCAGTTGATAAATTGACCTTGACTCTGATTTGTTTTCAAACAAGCAAAACCAGTCCTACACCGTCGTGACAGAAACTACTTTGTTTGATTTAAGACCTCGTGGGAAGAATTTCACCATAGTAAGATTTATGTGGGCATATCTGTATTTTTTTTGTATATTGAGAAAACAGGAGACTTAGACCTACATGTTCCGTGTTGGTCCCGGGCTGCTTTGAAGAATAGGCCAACTACCGTTCTGCCAGGCAGGTCGTAAAAGGCGGCCGATTTGTTTTATTCTCTGTTTTTTATTATTGTTCCTAACAAAACAATCAACAATTAAATTTTATTCGACAAAAAATATTAGTCGTTTGTTCACGAATAATTTAAGAAAAGTTATTACCGACTTAAATGGCATCGACCGTTCCCGTAACGTACGATTACAATAATGTTAATTTTTTAATTAATATCGTAAATAACACAAATAGAATGGTATTATAAAAATCATATTTCATAAGAAAAAATAAACATCAAGTGCGAGAAAAAAAACGAATAAAATGGCAAAAGGGTTTTATGGGACATGAGTGTAGTAACAATATCGGTATTTTACAATTTTGTAAAGAGGTCTTATAAATAGAATGAAACGATATTTATAAAATATTGGTGGGTCAGACTCAGAGTAAATATATATATATATATATATATATATATATATATATATATATATATATATATATATATATATATATATATATATATATAGAGAGAGAGAAAGAGAGAGAGGGTAAACATAAGTATATATACATTCGATCGTGAGCGCGTTTGGAGTTTACTAGGAATTTGTATGTGATTTGTACAGCGCCACCTAGTGGTAAACGTGAGAAACCAGTTAACTACTAGGTGGCGCTGTACAAATCACATACAATATCCTAGTAAACTCGAAACGCGCTCACGATCGAATGCGAAAAGAAAAACTCACACTTAGCACTCGGAATACCTGGACAGTCCAACTCTTAAACACTGCAACGGCTAAGTGTCCATTGCAGCATATTCCCCCTTTGAAGAATAGACCAATAGGCCTACTGTCGTTCTGCCAGGCAGGTCGTAAGAGGCCTGTGATTGGCTATGCGAGTCACTACCATCGTGGCTACTAGGTGGTAGAGTTCTGTATTGTCTTGTCCGGATCTGGTACCACCGCCTTACCTATTCCTATCGCAATAGCCAGTGCTTGTCACTGGCAACTGTGTTCCGGTTTGAAGGATAAGGCAGCCTGTAAACTAATGCCACATGCATTAGACTTCGACACAAGATAGCAACGCACCATTAACATATTTTGGCCTATAGGCGATGGTATACACTTTCCATCAGGAGGCCCATCTGCTTGTTTGCTATCTTATGATATAAAAAAAAGCCAGAACCGCAAGTAACTGTAGCGTCTTGAAATATCAATTATATTCATGCGACTATTTTTTATGTTATTTTTTTTGTTTTTGGCTGACTACGAATAAAAAATACTTATTATTCTTTTTTATGCAGCAAACTAAATGATGCCAATAGTTTTTTTCCGCAAGAATAGTAGATTATTTTTGTATCCCAAGTATTTATTTTGACTGAGACTGAGACTTTGAGTCTGATTTTGAGAGAGAATGAGACTAAAATGATATATATTTTTTAAACATATTGTGAATTTTTTAATAATTACACAGGTCAACAAAAAATTATTTTTTTTCTGAGTCTGTTATTTAGTGACTATTTTCTGATTATATACATCGAATAGTAAACAGAAACGCTATTAACAATCAATAAACTTTGCTTTCGTACTTTGGGGCCTCATACAAGAAAGTTTTGATTTTCACAAAGGAAATACCAATACTATTCATTTTCTAAAGCTTTTTTGTATTCTTTTTTGTATTTTTGTGTTTATTTATGCCGTATTTTATAATTAAATTAATAAAAATGTATAATTGATAACTTGTTTTCCTTTTAAATATAATTGAAATTTAAAAATAGAGCTTTTCCATAAAATTTGAATTTTCGTGCTGGTAGCTACAAAAGCAAACTTTATTAGATAAAAATATTTTTACATTCTTTAGTTAGGCATAAGTAATCAGAATCAGAGGTACAGAACTCAGACTCAAAATTCATGTTGACCTGTGTTATCTTTATTAGTCAGACTTAAGTATTTTAGAAAAATCCATACTGAGAACACTGATTTTGTATCGTACGACGGTATGACTTGTATAGAAAAAACAATATATTTTAAAATATTTTATGGACTGCAATCGGCGTAGATCAAAACATCATTTAAAACTGTTACTTTGCTTACTATCCGCTACGATTTGTGTTTATGTAGTGTATCAAACGTAGACCGCAGTGAAATGTGAAATTCACGCATATTTTGTGCGTAAACTGCAATATCTATCAAAACTATCCACAGATACCCGGTTTTCGAACTAAGTACTGAAGTTGTCATATTGCTTAACTTCGCCAAATAAGCTAACCTTTAAGATATTTAAATACATAATGTAAAATTCTCCAAGTTCTGGGTATCAAGAAGAAGATATCAGGAAGAAAACCCTTGTTTATCAATGCTCAGAAATTAATGCTGTATTTTTTATATATGTCTCATTATAAGACGCTAGTCCGCTATTGTGATGTATGAGAGTTTACCGACGTTCTTTATATCGATAAACATCTGAAATAAAGCAATTAATATTGTTACGTACTCGGGTTCGTACTTGTAAGAAAACACCACTTATATTAAATCCGTGTATTTACACAACACAACATAATACTAAAATACACTTTACACCCTAGTCACTCGCTGTACTATCACTGAACTTAGAACACTACACAATAAAACACTTCTCGCTTTGCATTGGTCACTTGATGTATCGCTCTCGATCGCTTGATAAAAACTGCCTTGTGTTTGTCAACACCTCTCTATTTATAGGCAGGGTGAAGTCCTAGCTGAATCCAGAAAAATCTAAATGTATCGGGAAACAATGAATCACTTCTTATCGTAAACATGTTATGAGTCATAAATCCTAGTAAACGCTACTTTCAACCTTATGTCCTATCCCACAAAGTCCATTATGGCATAGCCCAGGTCAACTATTTGTTTGTCAACAAGTGTAGCTATATCTGTTTCCTTTATTTCTAGATAGTTAGCGCGCGCGCTCCAACTCTACACGCTTCTAGATTATTCGTAACAATATTATTATTATGATATTATAATTTTATTTCATTGTTATATATAATCTAGTAAATATTTTAAATACATACTGTAATGTATGATCTAAGGACACTTGAAATAAAATGTATTAATATTGGTATGTAACTCTTCCTGGAAATCGAATCGATGACTAAATGCCTCCACACCGACTAGAGTACTGGCTTAATACTAAGTCATCGGATTTATTAGATAGTTTAACTAGTGATTAAGTAGTGCTATGCTATGTAACATCAATCCTTGTCAACATCTTTAACTACCAACGATATTATGTTATGTCACTAGCTGACATGCCCTGCGCTTACGTCGTACAAGAAAATGAAACATAATTTACAAGTTAGAGTTTAAGCTAATTGCGGAAGTTTATTCAAATTGTGATTTAATGCCAGATAATAATGAACACATGATGACACGAACGCAATAATACTGTGGAACATTTTATAATAATAGTAATTTTTGCTCCCATCTCGCTACATACTCTACTGCATTAGTATTCGGAGCGTGATGTTGATGACTGATATGTGGTTATTATTTTTTAACATTCGTAGTGATGGATATCAAATAAATACGCTCTTATTATTTACGACTGACTAGACGTTCATGCCAGTTCCGTTGCGGAGTAATGATGCATTACGACAGATACCGAGTATTAAAATATAAATATTCACGGGACAAATTACACTTACTGATCTAACCTTCGATCAGAAATGATTGAAGGATCTAACCCCAAAGTAAACAAAATGTTTGCTTGTATTATGGGTGTTAGTCAACGATAATAATACATAGAAATACATATATAAATACTGCAATATATTTAATAAACACCCAAACCCGCAAATACAAACATTTATGCTCATCACAAAAATGCTTATCACTGTCGGGGATCGAACCCAAGCCCTGTCAATTGCGTTGTCAGAGTCCCTAACCACTCGACCAACGCAATATAAATATCGCGAGACAAATTACATGGTTTGATCTAACCCCAAAATAAGCAAATTATTTGCTCGTGGTTTTAGATAATGACACCAGTACATATAAATACTAATTTAACACCCTGAAATATTTTGAATAAACACCCAAACTCAGAAATACAAACATTTGTGTTCATCACAGAAAAACGGGAATCGGACGGGGAAAAAAGTTTACAGAGGAATAAACAAATAGGGGAGCATGTCTTGTTCCATTTAGATTTTACATAACAGTAACACAGGAGGCTCATAAAATATAACAAATAGTCGATTGGTTTTAGATTTTTTTGTCTGTCAGTCAGTTTGTCCGTCTGCTTATTTGTTCAGTAAATTTTTAATCTCCAAGACAATAATATAACGCACTATTTGCAACTGGGTTGGAACAGAAACTGTTTCTGACAGAAAATCCAAATTACATTTCTTGTCAGGCTCGAAAATTAAAAGCTCGTAGCCTCATGGCATCAATTCGCCAACCAGTAGACTTACAAGACAATTAAATATAAATAAATAAAAACAAATGTTTATTACCTCCTTCCTCAATGCGGCCTTTCATATCTCTTGAACTTGGATGGTAATGAAATTCATTACCATCCAAATTGCAATTAAACTTGATTCTTGTTACATAATTTACATCCCTTACCACTTAATATGCGCGTAATCAGTCGTTGAATTTTAAATCCGTTAATTTATTAATAGCATTTGCATTCTCGGTCATATTCAAGCTATTGCTGCTTTATTCAATTTTGAAGAATAAATAAGTAATAAACTTGTGCAGCCCTTGTCTTCGACGACGTCTTTGATGCCTATAGGCGGTACTTATCTCAATTCTCCATCCACCAGCTTATTTACTATTCGTTATTATAAAAAATAAAATGTAATTTAAAATAAAATTCAAAAATATTTAAAGGTAATTTTTTCATGAGTATATGTTATGTATTTAAAATCGTAGAATATAATTGTCAAACCTCCATGAGTCCATGATGTGACTGGTGGTTAACCTATAATCAAATATAGCATATACTCGATCTCGAGTTAGCTATATATTGAAAAAAAATCTGAAAAACTTATTAGGACGAGTTATCCAATCTGGGTTTCAAAACGAGGACCTCATGCGTCTATATCGTATGTATCGAACATTATTTTAGAACATTATATATAATTAATTGTTACAGATAATTTATACGCAGTAAAAATGCCTGATTCCTAATTTTTTTTATACCAGTCCCTTAATTAGCAATCTGTTGTATCTTTGGAATCAGATTTTCACCAAATTTACATAGGACCAAATGAAAAGTATACCAGAAGAATTTGC
The DNA here is from genome assembly GCA_036924255.1 of Apodemia mormo. Lineage (NCBI taxonomy): Eukaryota > Metazoa > Arthropoda > Insecta > Lepidoptera > Riodinidae > Apodemia > Apodemia mormo. The sequence goes on from JAUPFN010000001.1 coordinate 10,153,815, forward strand.
CACGTGAGTGAGTGTGAATCTTTGAGAAATAAGAGAACGTAGGTATATACAAAAAAGATTCCGACGCATTAAAAACCTGTTCCTTTTTTAAGTCAGTTCAAAATAAAATAATGATAATATTAACTTACAAACTGTACAGCCGCTTATATGCCGTACATTTACGTTACATTGTAGTGTTGAATATGTAATAATTATGCACCAGTATGAAACACTTATATGTACTGTTCATTTGGAGGTTGATGCAGACCTCAGATATTGCAATTACAATATAAAAACAATCACACGTTTATCCATATTATGTTACCACTTTAATATTTAAATTTTGTAGAAAATGTGTTCTTTAAAAATTAAAAACATTATCTAGCAAGTACCAAATTAGTTTATAAAAACTAGAGGAACCAGTCGTTTTGCTCGAGCATCGAATTCTATAATTCTATAATTATGTAGTGACCTAGATGAGATGTACATCTAGACCACCTAGGTACCCACTCAAACATAAAGTAAAATTTACCAAAACCGGCCAAGCCGTTCAAAAGGAATTCAGTTACATACACACTTACATAATGTCATCTCATTGTATTAGAATTGGATATGGAGGTTGGAGATAAAGGGTACTATATCTAAGTAAAATAAGTGTACCTAAAACAGCCTTAAAATAGATAAGATTGCTATACCTACTAGTGGACTATTTTTATGGTAAGCACAATATCTTCTTAACAAAAAAACTAATGAAATTGGTAAAAATTGAAGCGTGATCATACATTAAAATCAGTGAGAGAATCATCATCACCTGTGTTTTTATATCTACCATTTTGGATGTTTTTTTTTTCAAAAATAATATAAGAACTCTCGGGGTAGGTATACCAATTCCAATAAAAACGAGTTATCAAAATCGAACTACTCTGTAAAAAGTTATGCATGGTCTAACATAAAAAATATATGCGCCTTTAATTGAGAATCTCCTCTGTTTTATTCGAAGGTTGAAAAATAGCTGATGTTGAGATAGCCACTCACCAAACTTTGTTTCTTTTGGGACGGCTCAAGTCAAATCATTCCCTTCGCTGGGCATTCTGGCTCCCTTATTCAATGCTAGCTATTTCGTGATCACTGTTTGGTCGAAAAAAACGTTTAATTAGTGCTGCTTATCTCTAAAGTCCATAGAATTGGTGCTAGAAGCACCGGTTTAAGCATGCATGAATGAATTTTTAAGAAAACAGATTTCACTCTAGTTTAAATGACTTTTAAGACCACCCCTGACAAAACGAGAATTAATACCATTAGGATGCATTAGTAGCATCTCTCCGCACTGTTTCCAGATTACAGGTGTGGCGTTATTTGCTGTAAAAATATATTGTCCTCTCGCCTCTCGGATTCCGTGTGGATCGGTCGTGTCTAAGCTAGTGTCTATTTTTTTACAAAAATAAAATTATAATAAATATAACTTACCAGGAATTAATGGTGAATAAGAGCGACTAACGACAGTGACTATCGCTGACGCTGACGTTGTCTACTTAGTAATGATATCGGGTTAATACATTTTTTTATATTTTATTTTATATCATAAAATAGGAAACAAGCAGATGGGCCTTCTGATAGAAAGAGTCAACCATCGCCTATAGATACCAAAGGTGCTAATGCTGCGTTTTGCCGACTACCTTACCCTCTAAATCAGAACACGACAGTGACAAGCACTGACGCTATTGCGGCAGGAACAAGTAAGGCAATGGTACCAGACCCGAGCAGACAATGCAGAACACCTAGTAGCCACGATGGTAGTGACTCGCATAGCCAATCGATCGCTTTTTACGACCTGCCTGGCAGAACGGCAGTTGGTCTATTCTTCAAAGGAGCAGGAGCCCGGAACCAACACGGGGAAAAAATTTTTAGAAATTGGATCATTCAATAAATAAGAGAAATATGTGAAAGCCAAAGTTATCTCCATCAACGAGCAATCTTAAAAATTGAAATCCTTTGAATATTAATAATTACAGTTTATCAAAATGTTACTAAGAGAAAATGCCCTTTTGTGTTGACCGAGTCACTCTTATTACTGACCCTGACTTTTTTTACGTGTTGCAAGTGTGGTTCAATAACATGAAAAGATCAAAAACAAGTGTATTTATTATAAACACTATAGCGCCCCGATTTCAACACTTTCCTTAATTATTGTGCATGCCTGTGATCTTACAATCGAAATATCTTTTAAAATTAATGCGTCTTTGCTCAGACAATTTTATCAATAAATTGCGAAATCCAGTTACTGAATTAAAATATAAATTTAATGTACTACAGTCATTCCATTTTCCTGGTAGTTAACATTGAAACAAAACAATCATTATAATTTACAATATGTATACAAAACAATCATTATAATTTACAATGGGTAATACGTATGTTTACAATAACTTTTTATAATCATAGTTACATGACGTTCAGTAGTTATACTTAATTTGTAAAAAAGTGCTTAGATAAAATGAGATTTAAAATATACAATCAATCATTTAATAAATAGTACCTAAGTCTAGATTTGTTCAGGTCTATTATTGATCACCAACATGCTAAGCGCAATAACTGAAACTGTTTAATGTTAGATAACCCACGATAAACTAACTAACCAAAAACATTCCAAGATAAATTATACAAACTAGCGATCGCCCTCTGATCGATATTCGAACATAAACTAAACCATAAAATCTCTTCTGAGTTTGATAATAAAGCTATGCACTCCATCGTCATGTAAACTTTAATTGTGTAAAATTACATATTCCTCTGTTCGCGTAAGTATCCTACCAACAAACAAACTACAAAGGAAGCTACAAAGTTCTTGCTTTACGTATATGTAAATATATAGATAAACTTATACTTCCTTTTATTAATATTTATACACCTACATAATTTAAATCTGGTAAAACCTGCGGGTAAAACTGTATCAGCCGACTTTCAGTCTCCCGTATCTCAGGAATATGTGACAGAAAGTACAAGTTACTTTAGTTTTCTTTTATGCTGGAGCCACACTTGCGTCTATCACCACAAAGCTTCGTGCAATAATACGATAAATGCAGATGTGACCCAACATTTATCGTGTCATTGCACGAAGCTTTGTGACGATAGACGCAAGTGCGTCTCCAGAATTATACAACAAATGAAACAATATTTAAACACACCTTATGAGTTATGACTGAACATTAAAATGAAATACCCCTTGTGTTGGTCCAGGCTCCTTTGAAAGATAGACCATCTGCCGTTTTGCTAGGCAGATCATAAGAGGCAAACACTGATAATGCAAGCTACTACCATGGTTTTTACCATGGTTACCATCTGCATTGTCTCGCCTGGGTCTGGTACCACCGCCTTAGCTATTCCTGCCGCAATAGCATCAGTGACTGTCAATGTCGTGTTCCGGTTTGGAGGTTAAGTTAGCCGGTAAACTTAGGCATGTGGTAGTATGTCCCCGCCACTAGGATAGCAATGCACCATTAACATCTTTCTTGTTAATAGTCAATGGTTGTCTCTTTCCTTCAGAAAGCCATCTGCTTGTCTGTCGTAAAAAAGTAATACTTATTTTATATCTGAAAACCTGCAGGCTTAAGTTCATCACACATGGTTAAGATACCCTAATATAATATATCTTAAAGCATAATATTTCAAAAATCGATCACCATACAAATCCTATGACCCATCACACACGACTAAGATAATATATATTTTATTACCTTTAGTATCTTAAGATACGGATCTTAAGATATCTTTAGTATCTGAAGATATGATCTTAAGATACGAAATATATATTTCTTCGCATCTTAATATAAAGCTCATCACACACGGTTAAAATACTATAATATTTGATTTTAAGATGCCCTAATATAAAATATTGCAATATCTTAACGTATCACACATTACTAAGATACGATAATGTTAGTCTGCGTCGTTGGAGCTATATATACAGTTTGATTAACCATGAGTGATACGGCCTTACTTCTTGATTTGTTAAACAGCTCCTCAGACAACGATTTTGATATAGAATAATATGAAATATCCTTCTTGACTTATGAGTGGTGTAACTAACACGACTTTATTGATGTTTTTTTACAATTTTTTTATTGATGAAAATATAAAAAACGTTATAATATGTACTTTAATAAATCAGCAATATTTTTTAAACAAATGTTTTTTCCTGACATTAATTCCACACTTGTGATATGAAGTTAATAACAAGCGCGATCCTATTCTCAGTTGGAACGCATAGTAATAACTAAAAAAATGGAACGCATACTAAAGGTAAAATATACATGGGGCACACTGAAAGTTTTGCACTTCTAGCTAATCGGAACTATTTGAATTTCGAACTCTATTTTCCAAATATCCAAATTCATCATCCACATGTATGCCAAATTTCATTTAAATCAGTTCAGCCATTTTTGTGTGATTGAGTAACAAATATCCATCCATCCATTCAAACTTTCATAATCCATCCATACTATGTACCTACCATTTACTTAAACTATTATACTATAATATTATAAATGCGAAAGTCTATCTGTCTATCTATTACGCTTTAACAGCTAATCCGCTGGACCGATTTTCATGCAATTTGGACATAGTTGAAGATCCGGGGTCAAACATAGGCTATTTTTTTTCAAAAATCAATCCCTAAGGGGCTGAAATATGGGATGAAATTTGTATAATAAACTATATCGACGACATGTTAATCTACTCGCGGGCGAAGCTGCGCGGGTCAGCTAGTATTTAATATAGATAAAGTTTTCCTTTAAACTTTATCGTTCCATACATTCAAGTAACATAAAGTTTATCAGTCCACTTAATGACTTTATCTGTCAGCGGTTGGACATGTGCTTGCACACGAGTTTATTTGCTTCGCTGATTTGTTTGCCCTTTATTGAACATTTTTTGTGTCAAGAGCAAAATTGAGAAATGCTGAGATTTTTTTTATAGCATAGGAAGGCGAGCAAGCAGGCGTTTTCCCGATGATAAGAGATATTCGGCGTTTAAACATATCTTACTTATATGTAACTATATAAAAACTATATAAATTAACTAGCAATATCCGTGCGAATAATTCGCACGAAGTAAGTGTAATAATTATCACTTTACAAAGTTACAAAAAATATTTATTTTATTTATTTACTACAAAATTTCTTTATAAACATTATTCGAACAATAAATAAACTCATCTGGTAACAATTGGTTCGTAATTTTTTGTTATTGATATCATGTTGACGTTGTTTCAAAATTAAAGCCGTCAGATGGCAGCATGGCTGTATTGTGGCTTAATGTATATCTGGTAGACGTTCCAGGTACCCGGACAAAGCGATTCGACTCAACATTCTTCATTCGAACCGCAAAGGACTGGAACATGCTTCCTGAGTCTGTGTTCCCGGACGAGTACAATCTGGGGATCTTCAAGAAAAGAGTGAACAGGTACCTTCTAGGGAAGAGCGTTCCATCTTAGGCCTCATTTAGCTTACCATCAGGCGAGATCGAGGTCAAGCGCTTACCTATCGATAATAAAAAAATTAAAAAAAATATCTACAATATCTACTGTATGGTCTAGTGGTCCGATGTTAGTGTTGGCAACATGAGGTCTTGGGTTCGATTTCAAGGTCGGGCAAACCAATTATATACCTACAAAATGTATGTATATATATATATATATATATATATATATATATATATATATATATATATATATATATATATATATATATATATATATATATATATATATATATATATATATATGTCGCAGTGAAATTGTCAATAGCCGTTAGATTATAATTTACCTAGGGATTTTATAATTTGGTTGGGTTAGGTTAGCAGTTAAATTATAATATCACTTAGGTAGATTATAATCTAACGGTATTTACAATTTCACTGCGACATATATATACCTGTTTATCGCCTGTTTACCTTCTAAATCAAAATATGTTATTGTCAAGAACGAACGCCATTGGGACAGGAATGGGAAGATGGTGGTACCCAAACAATACCCAGACAGTGACATGTTTGGCCAAAAGTTCGGTTTTTACATACTGCTTGGCAGGAAGACAGCCTATTCTTCAAAACGGAGGGTTGAGGGTCTCAACCAACATTGGAAAAATAAATATCTCTCTTTTTTTAATTTGTAAGTGACTATATATATATATATATATATATATATATATATATATATATATATATATACACTGAAACAGCTGAACCGGTTTAGATGTAGTTCAGGCCCGCTTTGACCAAACTATTTTAAAACTTTTTAAATCCCTTTTATTAAGGTTAAAGTCGTGGCTGACTCGTGGTCCAGGGGATACATTATTCGGCTCTAATCATGAGATCCCGGGTTCGATCTCAGGATCGGGCAAATGTGTTATTGAGGTTTTTTCGAGGTTTTTCTTGAAAACTCAATATCACGGAGCAGCATGGAGTCTGGCGGCTTGTATATTGGCCCGTGCCTCGGATGAGTACGCAAAGCCTGTACGGTCCTGGCTATCGCTAGAAATAGTCGAATATTGGTCGGTAAAATGCGGCGATTGAGATCGCCACTCATCACGCCGACCAACTAACCGGTAAATCGTGATGAAATGGAAAGTCTACAGATGATCAATTTACTCTGCCTACTCTGTTAGGGAATCCAAGGTGATAACACTTTTTTTACTTAAAAAAAATTAGTCCCTACTTCGACTTAATTCGCAGGCTCCTTTTTGTTTAAAATAATGCATTGTTCTTGTGGTATATACCAAAGATTTTATAATGCGATGAGCTGCATGGCGGATCATTTTATACCCACCTACTTTTTCATAGCGCAAATTGTTAATCAGTCGATATCATGAGGATTACAAATATTTAATTTATTATTACTATGTTTGTAGTTTTTCATCTATCTTGAATTATAGATATTTATGGAAACAGTAAAGTATAATTATAGTAGGATTTAAAGATAGTTATAACTTCGAAACTTCAAAGACACATTAAAATTAGTTCTCAGGGCAAAATTAAAAGTGACTAAAGATACCTATAATATATATATATATATATATATATATATATATATATATATATATATATATATATATATATATATATATATATATAATTTTAAATTTATAATATAAAATTAATAAACATAGAGTACCTAAGATAAAACTAGTATTAGTCATAAAAAGGTAACGATATTAACATGTTGATTTTCTGTAAAAAATATTTAAGATGAAATTCATTTTATGTTTAATATAAATTTATTTAGATATCGTAAAAATCGAAAAACATCTATTCAGTTGCTTATATAAGATATGCAAATAGAATAACATAAAATACAAATTTAACTACAACTCTTCTTATATTCTATAATGGGCAGTGAATGTAATAGTTTAAATACCCATTGATAGACATTCGAGTTAATCGCTGAGCGGTCACTTTCCATTCGATTCCATGTGCCCTTTATGATTAGTTACCAGTTGCTAACAACATTCTCCACTGATTACCCTTATATAATACACGAAATCAAGATTTTGTTCACTAAAGCGATTTATCTTTGTTACATTTCTAAAATATTAACTTCAACTTATGTAACGCACGATTTGAGATATGTGCGGTTAGAGATCGGTGTGCTGGTAATGGCCGCGATGTATTGAAAGGTCGGCTTAAAGCTTCTTTATTCGGCTCTTCTTTTAATTTTCGTAAAGACGTTAAATATATTTAACGAAGGTTTTAGCAATTCATTAATAACTTTTCAATTCGTGCTAATTAATTATTCTTTTGCCGCAAGGCATCGTTTAAAACTAGGTTGAAATAAAAAAAAACGAAGCTGGTTGACCCTGCAGGCTATCCATGAAACTTCCCGCTAAATTGAGATATATTAAGCTCAAACTAGCAAAAATTATATCTAAGTATAAATTTTAGAGTTCACAAAATTCAAAAATGTGAGATTGTAAAAATGATAATTAGTAATTTAATATTCGGAATGATTTTTTTTTTTTCAAAATAATGATCAATTTTGTTATTTTGAATAGCATTCAATGCAGTATTTGAGCTCTAAATTGTTTTATTAGCTACAAAATCGATGGGTTAAAAGTATTGAAGAAATGTTAAAAAAATGTTGAAGAAATGTTAAAAAATGTTGAAGAAATGTAATCAATTGTTTTTACACAATAAAAAAATAATGAAATTTCCCCAAGTGCCGACGATGAAAAAGAATTGGAAAATTTCGAAGTTACGTCGCAGTTGCAGTTAACAGCAGCTGTATGGATGAAAAATATCTTAAGATAACTCTCTTGTCCGTGAGTCGTTTATGATAATATAAAAATTAAAACTACATGTTTTCGGACCCTATCCTATGTCTATAAAAATATGTAAAAAATTATTTAAAAATTTCAAAACTAATAAATTCAAAAATGAAGTAAAGCATTTTTGAAATGAAAATTAATCTAATGTGTTAAAAAATAATTAGACGACAAATTAGCTTAATAAGAAGCCACAGCAGAGGAGTAGGTACCTACTTCTGCTACTCCAGTTAATAACATAGGTACTCGTAATAAGTCTTCTAATATATGTAATGTAAAACGCACAATTTATATGTATGTTATGTTGATATACAGGACTTACTTACCTACATATATCTAACACAACTATAAAGAATAAATGAATAGGCAAAACTCACCCGGATATGTACTTAAGTTTACCTTCAATAAGAACATAGACACATCTAGACAAAGTCATGACCAATTTTGATTTTGTTAAGCCGAAACTTACGTAAACACATACATATATATATATATATATATATATATATATATATATATATATATATATATATATATATATATATATATATATATATATATATATATATATATATATATATATATATATATATATATATATATATATATATATATATATATATATATATATATATATTCATTATCTGTTGCAGGTAAATATTACTGAAAAATAATAAATAACACAGCCGCAACTTTAGGTAATTGAACCCCGCATAATATGACAACTTCTCTTGAGTCCACCACGCCACTGATTTCGAAGAGTTGCAGTTCAGTAGCTAGCGTAACAATTTACAAATAATACACATATTAGTCATAGACACACTATTTACTATACTATATGTATATTGTTATACACGTTTACTCGTACACAATCGCTTCTGTGGTCTAATGGTCCAGTGACGGACCACATGAGATCCTGGGTCTGATTCCCGGGTCAGACGATTCAAAATTTTCTGTTTTCTGATAAAAATAACATTGCCCGAGTTTGGATAAGGGCACGGTTAGCGATAGGCTTGTTGTGCCTCTGCCTACCTCTTCGGAAATCGTAAAATATGTTGGTAGTTGGTATCTTTGAATTTTTATGATAACATGTAATTCCCCTATAAGACTTTCTAAATATCACTTATTGTAAGTAAATCTTTTCGTTATTAAAAGAAGATTTAGTCGCCAATAAAGATTTTTTATATCGTAAAATAGCAAACAAGCAGAATATGGCTCTCCTGTTCTAAAGAGATACCCTCGCCTATAGACACTAGAAATGTTAATGTTGCGTCGCTATGTATGTGCTGTTGCCGTCCCGCCACATGCGTCTGCGTTGCTCTCTAAACCGGAACACGACAATGACAAGCATTAATGTTATTGAAGCAGGAATAGGTAAGACGGTATTACCACTATATACTTATACTGTGGTGTTACCATATACCCAGGCGAGACGTTGCGGAACTCTACCACCCAGTAGTCATGATGGTAGTGACACGTAAGTATAGCCCATCGTTCACCTTTTACGAACTGCCTGGCAGAAAGGCAGATGGTCTATTCTTCATAGGGGCTCAGATCAACGAGGGGTTTATCAAATAATATTTTAGTCGCCACATTGTATATTTCTTAATTTTTTTTGACTTCGCTTTCTAAGGAGCTACTGATTATACCTATTGAACAGTAATTGACATCATTACATAGTTCACCAAGCTATATCAAAAACGTTTGATTAAATATTATGCAAAATTTGCATTTTTATTAGTGCATCAAAAATGTTTTTGTATAATTGGTAAACACTTATAAAGTTATACATAATGACCGAATTAGGTGAAGGCTTAACGTTCACATGTGATTAGAACTTCAACTGCAAATCTCATTAACATTGGCGATTGCTGAGTTCATGTCTTCTAACCTCTTGAAAACGTTGTCCAGTCCAATTAATAATGAATCAGTGGGGTAACGTTCGCCAATTAAATGGTCGCGGCCTTGTGCGTACTATTTATCTTAATACTCAATTGGCAAGCTCTTTAAGCTTATTTTTTTATTAAACATAGGTACTGCTCCCAAACTTTGATGCCAATTTTCAAATCCAGATATAATAAAAAATAGTCCCTCTGTACATTAATAATAATCCCCTTTACCTGGATAAATAAGGCTGAACTTCATACTATTTCGCTCCTCGTAACTGTGAGCGAATTATCTTTTGTAAAATTAAAACGAAATGTGATATACGGGTGTATTGTTTACATTCCTATAGTCGTATATCACACGCAGACATTTCTCTAAACGGTTCCGTAGCTCCGTTATCTTGATCACCCCATGTTTTTCCCCGTGTTGGTCCTTGCTCTTCTAAAGAATAGACCAACTGCCATGCGAATCAAAATAGACGACCGATTGGCTATGCATGTCACTACCATTGTGTCTACTAAATGGTAGAGCTCCGCAACGACTCTCCTGGGTTTTTGGTACCACCACCTTATCTGTTTCTGCCGCAATAACGTCAATGCTTGTCATTGTCGTGTTCCGGTTTGGCGAGTAACGTAACCGGTAGACTTCCCAAGCAGCAATCAAGCATGTTTAATACCCATAAAGCAGCTCATATATTACTTAAAGTTCTATTGCAGCCGTACAATGGTGTAAAAAGATGCTTTTATCGGTATAAAAGACCTTTATGAGTTTTTATACAGCCTAATGCTGTACAAGGCCTTACTTAGAGTATCGCGTAAGCTTTAGGCGTTATATCTGAATATTAATACACTACTGTACAACTTTAAGTATTTTGTAACTCATAAGGCTTATTTTAATACTTAAAGCTGTACATTAGCTGTATTATGTTTAGCACGGGAATTTATTACAGCTTTAAGTGTTATTATAGTATCACTCAACGCTTATTTCTGTAAAATGGGAGATGCAATCACCGTTCTACAGCTAATATTTATGGCGTAATTGTAGACTGTTATGCAGCCAATGGTGTTAAAAAATCTGCATATACAGCTGTAGTGCAGCTCAAGGCTGTATTACTGATTTTGTTATTTGCTGTTTTTATATCTGCATCGTTGATATCATGTGGAAAAAAATCAAGGGGAAGATTGAAAAGGAATATTTAAATATTATAAATTACCAACCAAGTAATCGTGATGAAGGTAAAGCTGAAAAATTGCTAAATCAGGTAACCTACAATCGTTATTTTTATTAATGTTCAAGGAAAAGGGTTCCGTAACAAAAACATTAAAAAGTGATTGTAGGTTATCTGATTTATTATTTTTAAGGCTTATCTTCTTCATTAAGGTTACTTGGTTGGTAATTTATAATATTTTAATTTTTTTTTAATGTCATAAGACAGCAAACAAGCAGATGGGTCTCCTGATGGAAAGAGTCAACCATCGCCTATAGGCAGCAAAAATGTTAATGGTGCGTTGCTATCTCGTGGCGAGGTCTAATGCCACATGCATAAGTTTACCGGCCACCTTGCCCTCCAAACCGGAACATGACAGTGACTAGCACTGACGCTTTGCAGCAGGAATAGATAAGGCGGTGGTACCACACCCGGTCGAGCCAATGCAGAACTCTATCACCAAGTAACCACGATGGAAGTGACTCGCATTACCCATCGGTCGCCTTTTACGACCTGCCTGGCAGATAGACAATTGGTCTATTCTTCAAAGAATATATAAAAAAGAGTTAAAAAGAGAAATAAAAATCATTACACTGAGAAAATATATATATTTTTTTATTTTTAACTTGCTACTATACGGAGTGTTACAAAAGTGGTATAGTAAGCCGAAAGGGGGTGACTCAGAGGGTCATTCTGAACAACTTTTGTTCAACGATTTGTAAAAATTCGCGAAAAACAATTTTGTTTTTCCACTGTGAAAAGTCACGTGACCAACAAAGTTTCTATGGAGAATCAATATTTTTTTCGCGAATTTCCAAAAGTCGTTAAACAAAAGTTGTTAAGAATGACCCCCTGAGTCACTCCTTTTCGGCTTACTGTACCACTTTTGCAACACGCCGTATATATGTATTGTATACTTACAATCATTTTAAAAATATTATTACAGGCAAAGAGTATGTGTTTCTCTTTGAAGAACTAATAATATTAAATCACAAGCACGAAATAAAGTATTCTTCTTAAAAATATTTTTGTGATAGACCAATCTTTAAAGGGCTAGATTTTTCGTTCTTGATCAACTTAGTTATATCATTTTGTTTTCTTGGCCATTATAATTCACCTTTATCCTCCCATAAACTGGATACGATGCAAATACATTTTTAGCTTCTCTCAATTGTTTTTATTATTTTATAAGGCATATTTCCCTGAAAAATAAAGTAAAACATGATTGAAATGCATATCCCATAAGTTATAGTTAACAATAAGTTGGTTTAGTTGTAAAGTCAAACGACCGACATAAATACATCACAATAGCGAAATCAAGTGATATATGTTTTGTATTTAGGGTTCTTCAATTTTTGTACGCATCTCTAAACATAAGTTAAGTGATTAAAAGCCAATGACTGTATAATAGATTTATATAGGGACTTAGTACAGCCTAAAGTGTATTTGGACGGTAATTAAAAGCCAATAGCGGTATAATAGAATAAAAAAGAGATTCAGTACAGCTATTTGCAGTATATCAACCTCCAAATACACTTTAGGTTGTTTAACAAAGCGTCGCCATTATTGTGTATTAAAAACAACATTAAAGAAATATATTGTTAAATAAAAGATATATTTAGCAATAGCTATAGCTATATCGTGACAAGCAACTTATATTATAATCATTATGCCTTTATATACAATATTGTATCATAAATACTTGTATATTCTAACCTTAAACACAAACACTTACCGTATTTTGCAATGATTTTATTTGTGTTATCTTGATTATTTCGTTGGCGCGTGAATATTTTGAGGGAAATCATACACGACTTCACGATCATTTAGAATTTGCACTTTGAATACACCGTTCAATACTGCTCCAAGTCCAAGAATTTATCGTTTATTAATATATTTTTAATTATGGCGTCTGCAGATACGTGATATAATTAATGTTATACAATATCAAAAACAGATTGTTACTTTTTATCATTTTCAAACACCTATTAAGAACATTTAGCTGTACGAGAGAGTATATTTAGTGTTATAGTTTCTTTATACACCGTATAACAGCCTTTGTACAGCCTATAACAGCTTGTACAGCTATTGTGCAGCCTATTTAACGCTTAGCTGTACAAGACAGTTACAAGAGAGTATTCTTAGTGTTATAGTTTCTTATACACCAAATAACAGCCATTATACAGTTTATTACAACTTGTATAGCTATTGTGCAGCCTACATAACGCAATAAGCTGTATAACTTGGGGCCCTCTTTGGTGTTATATCGGCTGTAGAAGCGCTTCTACAGCCTTTGTACGGCTTAGTATACAGCTTTAAGTTTAAAAATGAACCTAAATGCAGCCTATATACAGCTTAACGTGCTACTTGGGTTATATATGTGACATTGCCATCCCGCCACACGAACAGCAACACTCCATTAACATCTTTGTTGTCTAAAGTGATGGTTTCTCTTTCCATTAGGAGAGCGATCTACTTGTTTGCTATCTTGTGATATAAAAAAACCATCTCGTGTTGCGGATCTCTGTAAACTGCCTTAAGGTTATTGCACAGTACATCAGCACCGTAACGGCACAGCACCAGCACTGCGCCATTTTTATATTAAGTACTACTAGTTACTAGCACGCTAATTGTAGTCAACTGAGGCCCAATCTTTTTTACTTTAATACATTCTGCGCAGGCAATGCTTACAGCGCACCGCTCATATGCACGTGCCTGGTCCCGGCTCCGCTCGCTTAGAGTTTAGACAGACGGACTGCATTTCAACTGCAATCCGACTGCTAAATGACAGTCAGATGCAGTTTGAATGCAGTTGACACAACTGCAATAGAACTGCAAACCAAATGCGCAGTTTGATTGCAGTTCAATTGCAGTTGACACGACTGCAATTGAACTGCAAACCAACAGTGTGCAGTTAACAAACACGGCTGCACGCCGACTGCAATTGAACTGCAATCGGACTGCGCATTATTTTGCAGTTCTATTGTAGTCGTGTCAACTGCATCTGAACTGCCATTTAGCAGTTGGATTGCAGTTGAAAGGAAGTCCGTCTATCTACACCCTTAAAGCACATGAGCTGCACTTCGTATCGATTTAAATAGATTCCCGGTGTTGGTCCCGGGCTCTTTTGAAGCATAACTGCCGTTCTGCCAGGCAGGTCGTAAAAGACGACCGATTGGATTTGCGAGTCACTACCATCGTGGCTACTAGGTGGTAGATTTCTGCATTGTCTCGCCCGGGTCTGGACTAGCGTCTTATCTATTCCTGCCGCAATAGCGTCAGTCTTGTCGCTGTCTTTGTCTTTAGCTAATAACAAAATAATGTGACAAAAGCGACGATTATCTCTTACCCTATTCTTGATTTTTAAGTAAAAACTCTATCCTGACTATAAGAAATCGTAACACATCGTTCGAGATATTTGAACGGTTATTATGTTAAAATCTAGCTTAATATATTAGTTAAAATAGTTTAGGATGTAGTACGTGCCGATGACATACAAACGTTTGAAAAACACCATCCTTTTTCGTGCGTATTCGCATAAAAACAAATAGTTCTATACCTGCGCAACACATAACAATTACCCTAACACATGCCATGCATAGATTCGGCCTCGTTTTTAAAGCCTACTGACAACATGCTATGATATTATGGTAGAAAAGGTAAATTGGAACAACAGTTCAGAAGTCCGCATATATAACAGTGGATGTTTATTACGTGAGTTAGTAATCTCTTTAGTAACGCTTTCGATTTGTAATCTGGATTTAGAGATTAAGTTGTAACGACATCTATGCCGGGGTATAATTGCTTACCGTATTTTTATGCAATATTACCACTGTTACTGTTATGCTTTGATTTATTAATAATATGATGACGTAATAATTTAAAAGCAGTAAAATTGCAATAAGCGACTTCCAAATTTTTCTCTGGAATTTTCTGGAATTCTAAATTTGATCTTCACCAAATTCATATGGGATCTAACCGGAAGTATATTCTTCCAAACAAAAAATAATTATGCAATCTGGTACGTAGGTATATAACGGAGTCATGCTCGAACATACTTAAAGCATCCGGATTCATACTTTTTGGAAAGTCAGCTGAAAATACGTTATAACCGCATCTATAATTTCGTTTTGACTAACTCTATGCACTTCTCGAGAATAAATAGATCCCAGGTTTATTTCCTGGATCGGCCAAACACGATGTTTTCAGTAGTAGCATAGTAACTCGGAATCTAGTGATTGTGTGTTAACACCCTCGTGTTTTGGATGAGTTCGTAAAGCTGTCGATGTCGATTTGGAACATAATTTTTTCAACTCTTATACAAGCCCACTTTAACCTAGTGCTTTAACCTAGTGAAACATCTTCAAAAATTCTATACACCTCTAATCTAAATGCAAAGATAAAAAACAATTTAACATTTTTTCCTCTTTTAATGAACTAATTGATAATGTTTGGTGGCTGTTAATGATTTTGTTTATATTACAGGATTTGCTACCTTGTAATATAAAAAACTAAAGTCAAATGATTTTCCTGATAGAAAATGATACCGAACGCCTTTACACACCAAAGATCTAACGGTGCGTTACTAACCATTCATGCGACAACGATGTAACGTACCATGCGAAAATTTTTCTAGCTGCCTAACCCTCCGAACTGGAGAACGACAGCGACAAAATATGTAGATGCTATTTCGGTAGGATAAAATAAAACGATGTAACCAAACCAAAGTGAGATGTTACCGAATACCGTCTATCATTTAATAGTACGCTCAAGATTGTAGTGACAAATTTAGCCAATTATTCGCCTTTCACGAATTGCATTGAAAGTGGTTCTAATTTTATAACTTACCTACAGTTTTGTTCGCATGATCCAAAGTCATTATTTTCGGTTGTAGCTCAGTTGTATAAAAATTAGCTTATGTCATGCCTAGACAGTGTAGCTTTCTATTAGTAAAAAAAATTAATATCGGTACAAAAGTTTTTGAATTTATTCATCACAAACTTACATAAAAATACAAATGTTTTCCCTGTATATGTAATCTTTTGTTTGTTCGCTATGGATTCCTAAACCACTGATCCAATTCCAATGAAATTTTGTAGATATCTACTGTTTGGTCCAACTTAAAAGATAGGATAGTTTTTATCTCAATAACCCCTCTCTAAAGTATGAACCTTTAATATAGTTCAAAAGTTTTCTCTAAAATACTCTACTAAAATATTCAATACAAGTAATTTGTATGGCAAAACAACGTTACCGGGTCAGCTAGTAACATTATAGGTATTTAAGCTAAACTTAAATCCCATCCATCTATAGGTTCAAAGTATGCAGTATAGGTATAAAATATCGTAGAATACCAAAAAATGATTGGTAAAAAAACTTCAAAGTTATGTCGAAAAAACACTTTTTCAAAATTTTTCGTCAACGATTGCTCCCAAACGGATAAACCGATTTTGATACAATATATGCATTAGACGTAGTTTCTTGATGAAGAGAGCTGAATAGTTTTTGTACTCAATCGGTACATAAATCTGGAAGTTATATTAAAAAATACTGTTTCGGCAAAACTTTTTTTTGGGTTTTTTCAAAATTTTTCAAAATTTTCGGGGCTGACTTGGTTCAAATTTTCAGGATATCTAAGTTTAATCAAATCCAATCGAATGCCGGTTTAAATCTTCAGGAAGTCTAAGTTGAGTTGAATCCAATCGAATGCCATCGACCGCGTTTCGATCGGTCCAGCCATTTAAAAGTTATGAGACGTTTACATACACACATGTACACACACACACACAAACACACGCATACACATACATACATACAAAAATACTGACGTCATCGCAAAAATAGTCGGAAAGGGTTCCTAGGACCTCAAAACGTGCAGATCTGGTGAAAACTCGATTTTCGAAAATCAGGGCAAAATCAGTAACTTCCTTATCTACACACGTAGCGGGAAGTTAAAAATTATGCGTTTTAAATGTAATCCTTAAAGTTTACATTGCGGAGAACTGCAGAAACTTAATAGGCGTACTGAGATCATTGGTCCACTTTACCTACCAAAAAATCAACCTTACAAATGTTCACCTTAAGTTCTTTAACTCTCTTGAAATAATTTCGATTAAACTCGGATTCCAACAGAAACCGCAACACTGACGTATTAACACAGCAACAATTTTAAACATTTGACTTAAGCCTTTCTCTCTATTTCCTAATCTTATTGCAAATCCTTTAACTTTAAAATAATTGTGATGACCTTTACGACTTTATCGATCATTATTTTATGATGCTATATTTATAGAAACTTAGGTTCACTTGCAATAAATTATTTATATACTTTTAGAATGACTTTTACTATAATTAAAAGTATTGAAATAATTCGGTGCAAGCGAATCTTAGAGTGCTATTTAGTTATGACGGTTATATATCTACGAGTTTGACTGCCAGTCTATTCCAGAAGCTTTTTAAATTTTCTAAAAAGGTACATAAATAAATAACATCACGACATATTTACTTTATACTCGTACTAGAGTATAATTATCTTGTTGTTACTTGTATAATCTGTTGCTACCTATGAGGCAGGAATGTAAGGCGGTCAAATCAAACCCAGTCGAAATACTTCAACATCTAGTATAACGTAGTTACATATATGTTCTACTCCTATATAATTATTATAACTCTTTATTAATAAATTAATACTAATACCACACATTACATACTCAGACCATCTCTCTGATTTATGATTATCTGAACCATCGTATTGAATAATAGGAGTTGAAAACAACCTATGAAATCTACCTAGATCAATTTTAATAGTAAATCCAAAATTTTGTCTAAATCGGCAGAGCCGTTTCGGAGAACCTAATTGCTTACAAACAAAAGTACAAGAATTGCTCGTTTAAAGTTTAAAATAATAAAGCCTATCTATATTTAACAGATAAGCAATTTTTATACGAAAATTCATTGTTCCTATGGGATTCACTAAAATAACTTTGATCATGAAATGGGCTTCGGTGCGCAGCTAATCCGTAATAATATTGTAAATGAGAAATATTGTCTGTCTGTGTGTATGTGTGTCTATTACGCTTTCACGGCTAAACTACTGAACTGATTTTTATGAAATTTAACCAAGATATAGTTGAAGACCTGGGTTCAAACAAAGGCTAATTTAAAAAAAAAAACTACCTCTAAAGTGCTGCAATAGGGGATGAAAGTTTGTACGAAAGATTATTTTATTAACATGTTACTCTACTTGCTAGTTGAAACGGGCAAAGCTACACGGTGCAAAAATAGTAAATAGTAACAGAATTTAACATTATTTTTACTTTCACCTTCACTGGAAATTTTCCAGTGAACATTATATAGTATTTTTTACTTTTACTAGCGCATGGCTAATAATCTTTATTAAACATTTTGTATTATTCATATGTATGTATTCGAATCATACAAACAAATCAATACTACAACATTTTCAGTAAAGTTTGAGAAGAGCGGTAAAAAAATTAGATGTTTAGGAAAAGAAAACATAAAGAATGTTCGGGGAAATCATAAAATTCTAGGAAAACGAAAATTCCTTTTTTTTTTTCATTGAATTTCAAAGTTGTTGTAATACGGCCAGGACAGCGTCTATTTGATTAGGTTGCTAATAAGAAGTAAATCTTTATATGTATCCAAGCTATTGATTTAACTAGCCGAGTGTGGTCCATTGAGTGCACTTGACCGACATTTAACCGGTCTCTATGCTCGGGCGCGGAACTCTTCCTATCGGCACGCTGGAAACTGGACATGTGTCACATTATTTTTATTATTGTGCTACAGATAAAAAAGGTCAATCTCTAATTTTTTACCACTGTGAAAGTAGCAGTAAAAGCGGAGTACTTTCTCTGATGCGGACTGTAATAACTTATACGACTACCTGTTATTCTCGGATTCACTCGCGTTGACCTCAATTTCATCCTCTTAGAAATTGATTTTTTAATATAAATTATCTTATGTCTTTACACTGTTAGCTAGCTTGTTACACGCGACTCAATTCGCGTGGACCAAAATCATTATTTCATTTTTCTCAGTCGGGTAAAAAATTATGTTACTCCTGGATAGTGTAGTTTTCTAATTGTAAAATATTTTTTATGATTGGTTTTTGAGTTTATTCGTTGTAAACACATGTAAAAATAAATTTTTTTCAGTCTAATATGTATCAACTGTATAGATATTTATGCCGAACGTTAACCCCATCCATTAGTTTAAAGTATGCGATGATATTTTATACGTTGTTGTCTAATTACAATTAATTTTATTAGTATAGATAAAGCAAAAACTTTGTACCCCTTTTTAAGACAATTTAGTGCAAAATTTGGCACAAATAAAGTTTATATTACAGAAGACTGCAGAAACCTAATATTTTAAGTAATGTGCATTGGAATTATACTAAATTAATAAAATTAAACATTATACACACTTTCATGATAAGATACATTTTTTTATAGAAGAGGGGGCAAACGAGCAGGAGGTGCACCTGATGGTAAGTGATCACCGCCGCCTACGGATATCCACAATACTAGAGGTCTTGCAATTGCGTTGCTGGCCTTTTAAGAATGAGAAAGCTCTTTTCTTTCCTTTTTTTCTTTTTCTTTTCCTCAAATTTAATATACGTATACTGATACGGTACGGCTATTACGGCTATTCGTTATGGCTTAAGTTTGTTGCCAATTTAAAAAGGGATTTTATTGTTTAGTCTATGGTCGAATTTCCACAGCAGGCCGATCGCTAGTATAATATAATTACGCTAATTATAGAAAAAAAGGTTTTTTTTTCCACGGGTGTACTCAGCTTACTAAGAGCTACGGTCGTTGCGTAATATATAACCATGGTATAATTTATAACCATGTATCCAACCGGTAGATTTAAATATTTAAAGGTTCAAACAAACAAATAAACTTTCTTCGTTCTATCTATTTATTGTTTAGTCAACAAAGTATACATTAATTTAATTTACATGGTATACATTCAAATTATAAGCAAAAGAAAAAATACAGATTTAGTAATGTGTAAAGGTTTAAAGGTTAGGCAATAACTACTTTCTTTAACTATAAACAAATAACTGATATAATACTTATGAACCGATAAAATTATATTCCAAAAATAAATGATATAGGTACCTAGATTAAATAAGGCCTAATGCTGTATTTACATTTTAAAAATTTGAGTACATTAGAAAGGAAAATGGGCAAAATTTTTATTTTCCTAAACGATTTTAAAAAGCTTAATGATTTCTTTGTATTCCGTCATCGTGATTGTTCTATCTAGTTGAACTCGGTAGATGACGATGTTGTTACTTAGAATCAAGGATACATAGGTCTCCGTCTGCCTAAGCGACTCTGCGTAATCCCAGTTTTTGAAATCCTGCGGGAACTATATACTTTTTTGAAATAAAATCTGTTTTGAAATAAAAGTTTGTAAGTAATAAATTTGTAGTATTAATTTATTAAGATGTCTGCCATAACCAGTAGATACTTATTTAACAATGTTGTGGCAGGTAGGTTTGATTGAAAACATGAACATTAGGAGTTACTTAATATGATTGTTATCACTAAAGGCCAATTAGTAGATAATTAAACCAAGGTCTGAGAACATTACGCAAAGTCCTAAAATCGCATCTGTCGAAGCACACAGACGGAACAATCAATCATTAGAATATAAATTAATATTTATCTGTGGTATTGTTTCACGCCACCGCGCCGTCCATTGTTCCTAAATAATAACTGATGACGTCCATCAGTTTATATAATCTTACTCGCAATTCGTCTGTAATTTATATGTATCGGAATTCGAAGGACGAGCCTATTGACATTTCAATGATAAAATTGATTATTAGAAAAGTGGCTACAATGCCATTTTTATATTGTTTTGCATAACGTGGCGTCTACATTATTACAATATGGCGAAGATTCGCGTTGAAGCGATGTGTGTGGCCAACAAATTTGCTGAATCGCGAATCATTCGTGTGTTCCGAAAATCTTTAGGTTTTAAACGGTTTTTACCACAGCTACGTCCATCTCGCTTTTGAATTAGTGTGCATCGCAAGTTTTTGGGACTATTATTTATGACTATTGTTGATTGAGAAGATACATGTGGCCACGTAGCCCGATAACAAATTTTTATCGCGACAACGCTCTACGAATCTTCGCCAAATAGGTATGTCCATGTATTAAAATATATAATCTGTGGTAACGCATCGGTGGACGGCATCGCGATTTTGCTAGTTGAACCGAAATAATTTAACTTGTATAAGTAACTAGCAATGCTGTGTTCTTAACTTATTTTTATACATAATAAAAATTGACAATTGTTATAAATAAAAAACAAACTGTCATCAGATGATGTATCAAACTGAACTCAACACTTAAGTTTTTCAATTTCCACCTTAATTTTCAATGTTTTAATAGATGTTCTGCTATTCGGCACACAGACATATCAAACAAATCTAAATATTAAAAATCGACCTAATTGTTCTTGAGATATCTATAAACGTAATTATTCTTACGAGATGTAATTATTCTCAACTCGACTTTATTTATATACTAGCTACATTATAAATAAAAACTTTAACTCAATCCCGCGGGATGACCTATTTTTCTGGGATTAAAGTAGCCTATGCGCTATTCCAAGTCATTATCTACCTGTGTATCAAATTTCATCCAAATCCGTTCAGTACATACAAACTTTCGCATTTATAATAATGATATAGAATAATACGCTAAACGAAAACTTTGTTTCCCTTTTTACGACAATTACGCGACACAATTACATTATATTAATTTAAAAACATTTCATACACTATCATGCATTTTATACGCATTAATATACCTAAAAATGCATGTGCAAAATAGTAGTTAGCTAACTATGTATGTAAAAGTATGTCTATATGTATGTATGTATGTGTATATATATATATATATATATATATATATATATATATATGAGTGTGTGTGTCTGTGTGTGTATCATATGGTGATTTATCACACATCAAATGAAAGGTTTTTTACACTCTGAGTGATTCATATATGGGTATAAGTGTATATATAAGTAATATGTATATATAATAATATGTGTAGTATAAGTAGTATATATTTAAATTAATAAAATCTATGACATATATAATCTATGACATGACATATATTTTCTGAGGCATCGTTTACATGCTTTGTGTTTGCCCAAAGGTTGGCTGGAGGAGAATGCCCATAGGCATGAAGTCCGCGTTTTGTACAAACTTATTAAAGGTGTACAATAAAGTTAAATAAATAATATACACACATACACGTTTAGTATATGGTCAATCAGAATCACAGAATTATGGTCGTATTTTGACCAAATGACGATTGCTAGTACGTATAGATAAGCGTTGTATGACAAATATATCCAACGCTTTTTCATGCAACTCCGTTCCTCCGTTGTCCCAATAACAGACGTATGATGCGGAGCAGTGTGATGACAACCTGATTCTTTCGTTTGTTGGCTGGCAATTTGAATGTTAATTTCCTTTGCATGATTTTATTCTATGTAACCCACCGAAATACCATCAGCGTTTATTATATCTTACTAGCTGTTGCCAGCGACTTCGTCCGCGCGGATTTCGTTTACTCCGCACAGCACCTCCCCGCTAGGTGATAGCGTGATAATATGTAGCCTATATGTTGACCCGACCTGTTAGTAATATTCATGCAAAATTTAAAGTAAATCCATGCAGTACTTTTTGAGTTTACCCCGGACATACATACAGACAAATAGGCAAACAGATAAACAAAGAAAAAGAGAAACAGACATACAGACAAACAGACAAAAATTCTAAAAACTATATTTTTGGCTTCTATTTCGATTATAGATCACGCCCCAAGTATTTTTAAAAAAAATATTCAATGTACAGTTTTGATTTTCCTACGATTTTATTATATGTATAGATAATACTGTCGGATTAAACACATGAAGTTCAGGATTTGAATCGTAGGATGGGCAATTCGTTATTAATATTATGTTTTTCAAATTTTTAAGAAAACATAACTGAGACCGGAGCCCGCTGAGAATATAATATGTCTGATGTGTCTAAAGGCTAGTATAAAAAGTCTAAAGGCTAGTAATAGTTGGTTTGGCTAGTAATAGGCGCTGGTGCCTCCGGGAATCTATACTAACATTATAAAGCTGAAGAGAGTTTTACGGTTCCGTGCCTCAGAAGGAAAAAACGGAACCCTTATAGAATCACTTTGTTGTCCGTCCGTCTGTCAAGACCCTTTTTCTCAGGAACGCGTGCGTGATGGTATTAAGCTGATATCAAATAGTCAAGTCTACTATCTCTTGAACCTATTCAAAATTAAACATCTAAACCAACGCAAAGATAAAGTCGTTTACGCCGCAAATTTTCACAAAATTTCGAACTCGCAAGGGAATAAAAACCTACAGGGTACTTCCCGTGAACTTAGAATCTTGAAATTTGGTATGAAGCAACATCTTATAGCACAGATAAAGGAAAAATTGCGGAAACCGTAAATTTTTAGTTACATCATATAATAAAAATATTTTGATTATTTTGCGGTTGATATATTGTTGCTATCATATATACAGGTTTTTACGGAACCCTCGGTGCGCGAGTTAGACTCGCACTTGACCGGTTTTTTTGTTTGTTTAAAAAAAATTGGCTACGACCAGTAGGAGCGGAGTGAATGAAATCCGCGCGGATGAAGTCGCGAAGAGCAGCTAGTATAATATATGTATGTCCGGGTATAACTGGCTAGCCGTGGGCGCACTTGTTGTACCCTATTAGGGGGATATAAGCGTAAAAGTATTTATTTTTGGTTATTTTATTTATTATATTGTATATAGTACAAGATAGCAAAAAGCGATTGGCTCACGATAGCAATCTGCTTGTTTGCTCTCTTAACCTTAATGAAAAGAGATAACTATCGCCTACAGACATCAAAGGTTATGTTGATGCGTTGGTACGCATTTTCGAATTATAGCGTAACACATACATCATATTTTGACGTTAAATGATGGATCGTTTAAATAACATTCAAATTACGAAATTTCCTGTGAATTAAAAATTAAAGAGGCTCATTATTCATTTAATTTGACTTACAAGCTACTTCATATCAATATAACCCTAAGGTTGGTTGATTGATAGAATATTAGAACATAAATCATTTCGTACTTGATCCTAATCGTTAACTGTAAAATTTTTATGACGTTAATTAGCTTTTACTTAAAGTCTTAATATGAATATCGGTAAAATATACATTGATCAAAACAGAATTATAAAATACTTATATAATACCCTATTAAATAAATACACGTTATTTGGAATAAATAAATCAAAATCTTTATTAGATGGTAGAGTTCTGCATTGACTCATTAGGGTCTGGTACCACCGCCTTTTACCTTTTCCTGCCGCAATAGCGTCAGTGCTAACTACTGACGTGTTCTGGTTTGTAGGGTAAGGCAGCCCACAAACTTATGCATATGGCATTAGACCTAGCCACAAGATAGCAATGCACCATTAACATCTTTGGTGTCTATAGGCGATGGCTGACACTTTCCACCACGAGACTCATCCGCTTATTTGCTATCTATGATGATTTGCTATATATGAAAAAAAACCGAATCAATTCATATAGCATATTATATAAGACAAGGCTTGAAACCGGTTTAAAAATACGGTTAGTAAAGATTTGTAGCAAAAGGTTTTGCTCGGAGCGACCGCTTCATAAACATAAATAAATCGATTGCGAAAAGCGCGAAAAGTATTTCACACACAGTGCAGATGAAAATCAGGCGGACATAAAAGGAAATGTTTCTAAAAATCTCTATAAACCGGTTTATCAATTCAAAACCCGTTTTAATTATTTTTACTTACTTAAAGGAAACTTAAAGGAAAAATTTGAATTTTTTGACAGTCAGGTTATGAAACTGCGTTCAGGTGAACATCTTACCCTGCGTATGCCTGCTCATAATTCATGTTTTTATGAACATTCCTTTACGATTCAAGATATTAAGCTGTGGAACAAGCTACCTACTAACATTAGACGTGCGAAATCATTAAATACTTTTAAAAATTTAGTCAAAACGTATTATTTGAATTTAAGTTTTACAGAATAAATAATTTTTTTTCCTGTTTTGATTTTTGTGCATTTTGTTGTACATCAATGTGCTTTTATGTTGTGATTTCGGATTTGTCTATGTGTGATTGCATAATTTGTATGTATAGATGTAAAATAGGTATATAGTCATGAGATAATATAATAGTATATATATATATATATATATATATATATATATATATATATATATATATATATATATATATATATATATATATATATATATGTGTGTGTGTTATGGATACCCTACTCTACCTTTAAACGTTATCCTTATCAACAGAGGTTGTCTGGCAGAGATCGCTCTTTTGGCGATAAGACCGCCTTTGTGTACTACGAGTATAGTAATTAATTATACTAAACATGTATTTTTAAATTCTAATTTTGTGCACAATAAAGAGTTTCATTCATTCATTCATTCAAAACCCATACGATTTTGCCCCATAAGAAATCCAGTATTTTTGAGGTTAAGGTAGAGCTAAACCTTAATAAGAGGCTCCTTGTGTAGTTTCATTGCCTTAGGTTTAAAAATTAACCGGTTAAACCTCTGATATGAGTCTGTAACAATGTGCCCCAATGTCGACTACACCTTTGAACCTGAAAGTAAATAAATAACTATTCACGAATAACACTTAATGATCTAACCCCAAAGTAAGAAAATATTTGCTTGTGTTATATGTTAGTTAAAGATACTAATACATAGAAATATATATAAATACTTGAATATATTTAATAAACACCCAATCCCAGAATTACAAAGATTTATGCTCATCATACAAATGCTTGTCCCCGTCAAGAATCGAACCCGAGCCCCGTCGATTGCGTAGTTAGAGTCGCTAACCACTCGTCCAACGGGGCGGTCAATACTTAACATGCAATTATTATAAAAATAAAAATCCGACTGCGACCCGATCCGAAAAGAATAAGCCTATGTTAATTAAAAGGCTTCTAAAGACACATCTAAAGCTGTCCTTTAAGCACCCATCTCTACTATCTATCGTAAAGTTACCTATTCATGTTGCAATAGCCTCAGTGCTTATCACCGTCGTGTTCCGGTTTTAAGGGTAAGATAGCTTGTAAGCTTATTGTAGGCATGTGGCGTTAAAACCCAGCCAGAAGGAGAGCAAAGCACTAATAACATCTTTGGTGTCTATAGGCGATGGTTATCTCTTTATTCAGCTGCTTGTTTGCTATTTTATAAAAAAAGTTGTTTAGGTACAGAACGAGCCAACGAAATATTATAGGTATATACATATGTACACACACTCAAAAAATGTAATCCTCCTCGCAGAATCGGGTAAGAAATATTATTCTATTTTGAGTTTCTTATACCATAACATAACAAACCAGCAGATGGCTCTCCTGAGGGAAAGAGAAACCAGTGACTGTAGACACCGAAGGTATTTATGGTACGTTGCTATCTGTGTGGCGGGATTGAAATGCCACACGAATAACCTTGTCCTTTCAAATCGGAACACGTTTATGACAAACATTGTCGTTATTGGAGCAGGAATAGGTAAGGCGGTGGTACCAAATACCCGGGCGATACATTGCGGAACTATAGTAGTCTGTAGTAGTAGTAGTAGTTACGGAAGTAGTGATAGTAGTGACACGTATAACCAGTTAGTCACATTTTACCTGCCTGAGAGAACGGCAGTTTCTAACACACTTGCTGTAGGTAGGGTAGCTTCGTCTGCGAGTAAATTAACATGTCAATGTAAGGTATTTCGTACAATGTTTCACCCCAATTTCGACATTTTAGGAGATGAATTTCAAAAAATCCTTTCTTTGTCTTTGTCTACATCGTAAGAACAGCCCCTGTGGAAGATTTCTCCGTGGTCCAAGGGCTTAGGACATTTTTTTTATACACAGACATGAACGTACCGATGGGGGGGGGGGGGGGCAGGGAGGAGCAGCTGCCTCCCCCTGGAATGTGTTTACCTCCCTTTTAAGTGTCTACTGTTGTAGATAAAAATATATTAAGATACGAGTAAAAATATAGTTTTAAAATGTTATGGTTGCCCTCACCTGGATACGCCCATATACACAGACTAATATTTAAACAACAAACACTATATTAATAAATTAAACTATAAATACAACAAAAAGCAATTCTGTCTGTTGTGAGTGTACCTATTATAACAAAATGGTCATATACGTATACATATTTTTAAAGGCTTGCTTCTCTTTTAAAATGTGTTTTTATAGGATGTTACAATAAAGTCAGAAAGTCAAGTGATCTCGAACGTGTCATGTCATCGTGTTACTTCGCTGATGCCCTGAGTGACCGATACCGGTTTATTTGAATATTTAAGCACATCGACATGCGACCTGCACCGACGGTACCGTTACACGGTCACTTGCAACTTGCTAATAATGCTGACATTTTTATCTGGAACCAATAGAATAATTTATTTTGTATTAATAGTATGTTATAAACACTTATACTGTTTTACTTAGAGTTTATTATAATAAACACCAAACGTTTTCGCGTTTTAACGCATCATCAGGACAATAATAAGTAGATACTGTTCATTAAAGTAAAACAGTATCGAATTTTTACCGACCGAGCGGTTGGTATTTATTAATAAAATCTAAGTAAAACAACACTTGTACTGTTTTACCAAAAAAGTTTGGTAAAACAGTACAAGTGTTTGTAACATAGGTACTATTAATACAAATTAACGTGGAGTTTTACCAAGTGCCGACGATATTTAGTGTTCAAATGAATAATTTATATTATTTTTTTTATATCATAAAATAGCGAACAAAGAAATGGGTCTCCTGATGGAAAAAGACAACTTTCGCCGATAAACCCCAAAGATGTTAATGATGCGTTGCTATCCGTGCGATGAGGTGTTAATGCCATACCTGTAAGTTTGTACCGGCAATTTTATCCTCAAAATCGGAACACGATAGAGCCAAGCACTGACGTTATAGCAGCAGAAAGGCGCGGTGGTACCAGACCCGGGCGAGACGATGCAGAACTCTAATCTCTGCTACCTAGTTGTCACGATGGTTGTGTCACGTAAGTCCAGAACCTTTTACGAACCTCTTACGAACTGCCTGGCAGAACTGCTGATGGTCTATTGTTCACGTACCAACACGGGGGAAATTATTATTTGTGGTTCAGAATCAGTGTTAGTGTCAGAATCAGAAACAGGGTCTTAAAATGGCCCTTAAAGATTTAAAACTGTATTCGAAATCTGCGCAACTTCTTAAAAAGATTATACAAAAAGTTATACTCCTTAAATTGTAAATCTATATATGTATAATTGTATATAAAAATCAATTCTTATTTTCCGTGGTCACGACATCACGCGTGAATGGTTAGACCGATTTCGCTAATTCTTTTTTTGTTGTATTTGTAATTGAAAATTTGAAAATTTAAGAATACTTAACCACCATATAAAGTTCAATGCCCTTTCGGCTGTCTGGAAGGACAATCGCGTATACTTATATATGTAAATTATGTATCAAGTTGTTTGTCCGCTATGGATTCCTAATATGTATGGCAAAACAACGTTTGCCGGGCCAGCTAGTAACATTTTTTATAAATAAGAAATTGCCTCTGTGGTCTAGTGGTCCAATGTCGATGTTGACCACATGGGGTCTCGGGTTCGATTCCCGGGTCGGGCAATTCAAAAATGTGTTTTATCAGTTTTCTGATAAAAAAAAACGTTGCCCAGGATTGTATAAGTGCCCAGTTGCGATAGACTTGCCACGTATCAAATTGTGGGACTGGGTATTTGGCTAATCGTGGTTTCACTGGTTGTACCTCTGCCTATCTCTTCGGGGATACGGGCGTGAAGATACTTTTTAAAAAACGACATCTTTTAAGGCTGTTGTTAATATGAAATCCGAAAAAATAAGTCAATTTTAAAAAAATAAAAATACAACAATAGTGTGTAATTTAAAAAATTAAACCGACTTCAAATGTCTACTAAACTCATATCTCAAAACCTACAGAACCGATTTTTATTAAACTTAGGCAGTTCTCTAAGTTGGAATATATAAGCAATTTAAATCAAAAAGAATTATCTCAATATGGCTTTTAATTTCCGAGAAATTCTTGGACAAACACATACACTTACGAAATTTCGTACACGTGCTTGGTCGCCTAAATAGATATCTACTCAAATAATACCCAATTACAACAATATTACATATATACATATCAAACTGATAACCTTAATTATTTAGTCGGTTGGTTACATGTATAGGTATACAATCTACAATAAAATCATATTAATGTTATAAATATAGATATGAACAATTCAATTATTACTTATTTATTATCACATGATATCTACACTTTAAATTGGCTATATGCTAACTTTATTCATTGAAAATGTTACTTAATTATGCGTAACGAGTATTGAATATCGAGTCTCCAATAAAGCGAGCTGGCGTCATGCTGGCTAGCGGCTGCTGCGTTGGAGTTATGTACGTAGTCGAGCTTTAAGCCGGCGTTTTATGAAACCACTAGTTACGCCACACACGGCGCTGCATAATCAAAGTTTTGTTCGCACATCATTAACAAAATCCTGTTCTTTTTTAATACGTATAATACTAAATAAATATATTTTGTCCCCGGAAATACATTTTGACGCTATTGCTGCAGGAAAGATAAGGCGGTGGTACCAAACACGGGCGAAACAACCGTTCATCTTTTACACTTGACAGAACGGCAGATGGTGTATTCTTCAAATGAAGCCGGACCAGCACGGAAAATTGTCAAATTTAACGACTATACCAAAGACTTGCGATATCTAGAACCTTGAGCACTTACATTCACGTTCTCCCTGAGGTGGGTAGGACGTTGAATAACAATCTTAAATGCGCTACCAATTTTTTTATAGTTAGAAAAATCCTCAGTAAAAGTTTTACATGAAATAGAACTCGAACTGAAAACGAGACCAACGAAGAAACTGGTACAAATAAATTATATTTATGTAGTCGTATGTCGCAAACTCTCATCTATAAAATACTCAATTCAAACATTCAAGACAGAATTTATTTACAAAAACAGTATGACGTTATTAGGGGTATTGTATGCACAATATATTAACTGATATTTTTTTGTGTAAATAAAAAATAATACTAATTTATTACTGATCAAGTACCCAGTTTTAGACTTTTCTCTTTTTCATTATTAAAATTAATGAAAAAGAGAAAAGTATTATTAGTATATACAAAGGGAAAGAAACACAATATATAATAATTGTGTTTCTCGTAATTTTATAGTAAAATCTTATCAAATCCTTACAATTTTTTGTTAATCGCTAATAAATCAATGACTAAATCGATTTTAATGATTTTTCAATATTTATCTGCCGTTTTTAATTAGCTTTCGGTTTTCTGACCCAGAAGCATACGAGCAGGATACTAGCTATAGAATATTCCAGTTTCAGAACATAGAAATATATCTACCAACTAACGAGCGTTCATATCCAACTTAGATATGGTTGTATGAGAGTGTATATCCACCTAAAAACAAACTGTTCCTTCCTCCTTCGTACCATTTAGGCGGCCGTTATTAAAGCAATAGCATGACATGGTTCACAACAATAGCTGGCATAAATAACAAAGATGGTATTTTGTTTCAAAAACTAAAACAGTCAAAACAGTACCTAAATTCGTGTATATCATTAATTGCTATTTATAGCAAATGTGTTAATAAAACACCCTGTCCGATCTTAATTATTTCCTCATTTTTTTGTAAGCTTAATACAATCATACATTTATATACCTATTATGCTATTATTTTGTGGATATAGATAGATACATTTTCCCATATCAAAATAATTAATTTTAAATTATATTTCAAATATTTGTATGGTAAAATGTTAGTCGAAATGCGTCGTCAGACCGTCTGATTTCTGCGGTCATAGGCAGACGCCTCCTACAATACGTCTGACTCAGACGTAGAAGGCGTCTACCTACGATCGCGAAGTAACGTGACGTGACGTTGACGTGTTTTTTTATACTATAATATAGCAAACAAGCAGATGGGTTTCCTCATGAAAAGAGTCAACCATCGCCTATAGACATCAAAGATGTTAATGGTGCGTTGCTATCATGTGGCCAGGTCTATTGCTACATGCATAAGTTTTCCGGTTACCTTGCTCTCCAAACCGGACCACGACAGTGATTAGCACTGACGCTATTGCGGCAGGAATAGGTAAGGCGGTGGTATCAGACCCGGGCGAGACAATGCAGAACTTCACCACCTAGTAGCCACGATGTCAGTGACTCACGTAGCCAATTAGTCGCCTTTTACGACCTGCCTGGCATAACAGCAGTTGGCCTATTCTTCAACGGAGTCTGGACCAACACGGGGAAATAATAATTTAGTTAATAAAGCGTTAAGTGTGCCTTTTCGGGTTGAAAAGTTGATCCAAAGGGAAAATCTGCGTGAGTACTAGATGTTTAATATCTTAAAAAATCAGTAATATTGTAAAACGAAACGATTATATTGTAATTTATCGTTACACGGTGATATTAAACGACAACTATAGGTTAATACAGTTTGATATATATACGGGTTACAGCGTAAGATCGAGTCGTGCACGCGACCCCCCGAAGTGTAATTGATAATACTAGATTGTTTATCAGTTACTTAACTGTATATTCAGTTTTAAAGGTTGTAGGAATTGACAGTTTTTTATATCATATCGTAGTCAACAAGCTTATGGCGGTTCTGATAGAAAGAGAAAACCATCGCTTATAGACTGATTAAAGGCGAAGAAGGTATTAAAGTTGAGCTGTCATCTGTGAGGCGAGTAACAAGCTTGTGAAGAAGGCGTGCATAGCATAGGGATTTAAATAATGTAGCATACTTAATAATAGTAAATTAACCCCAAAATAAGAAAATTATTTTTGCTTGTGTTATGGCTCTTAGTCAACGATACTAATACATAAAAATACGTATATAAATCTGTTACATACATAGTACCAAACCTAGAAATACAACCATCTATGTTCATTACACAAAAGTTTGTCCCTGTCGGAAGTGAAACCCGACCCCCAATAAATTCGTAGTTAGGTTCGCTAACTACTCGAAAAACGGGGCGGTAGGTGACATAAGGATTTAATTATAATAGAACTATTATTATTATATTCGTAATGCAAACATTTCAGCGTCAAGTGTTACATTACAAGCTCATGAATATTGAATAGTCTATAAATCTCTAAATACTGCACCTAGTCGAATTCAAGCTTATTTTTATACTAGCTGTTGCCCGCGACTTCGTTCGCGCGGACTTCGTTTACTCCGCACAGCTCCTCCCCCAGGTGATAGCTCCTAGGTGATAGCGTGATAATATGCCTATATGTTGACCCGACCTGTTAGTAATATTCATGCAAAATTTGAAGTAAATCCATGCAGTACTTTTTGAGTTTACCCCGGACATACATTGACATTCCTGCGATTTTAATATATGTATAGATTGTTCTTTGTGTTCTGGCCCTTTCTAAAATGAAACGACCCGTTTTTCTGCCACGCTGTTTGTAAGAGACGAACGAGTGGCTTAACGTATTATTACTAGTTACTACCAATTACCATCGTGATCAAGTTAGTTTACCGGCCAAACTTATGCGTGCGAGAACATAGCTGATAGCCGCTCGTGAATGATTATGCACCATTTATAAATACTACATACTTTGGTATATATAGGCGATGGTTATCTCTTTTCAAAGGCCTGCTTATTTGCATACAGAATAATTTTACTTCACAACATAGTTATTAAATTTACAAGTATCTTCACGCCCGTATTCCCGAAGGGGTAGGCAGAGGTACAACAAGACCATTTATAAATACTACATACCTACTTTGGTATATATAGGCGATGGTTATCTCTTTTCAAAGGCCTGCTTATTTGCATATAGAATAATTTTACTTCACAACATAGTTATTAAATTTACAAGTATCGTCACGCCCGTATTCCCGAAGTGGTAGGCAGAGGTACAACAAGTGCACCCACGATTAGCCGAAGATACTTAGTCCCACAAATGTGATAGGTGGCAAGCCTATCGCCAACCGGGCACTTTCCAATCCCGGGCAACTTTGTGTTTCTCAAAAAATTGAAAAAAACACTTTTTTTATGTGCCCGACCAGAAATCGAACCCGGGACCTCATTTAGTCAACGCCAACGCTGGACCACTAGACCACGGAGGCGACTGTGGTGAGGTTATTAAATTTACCAGGTAAGAAGTGTGCACTTCTAAGGTACATATTATGGTTTTAACTTTTAGCCGGTCGTTATTAGAACAGTAGCATAGCACAATTCGCCACAATAACAAAGTATTTAAATTATAATATTGATTAACGTGAATTAACGATAATAATCTAAAGCGACCAGATTCTATGTCGATGAAAGCGACATTTAATTAACACTATGCATGATTTGTTTCTTTCCCAAAGTTTAAATAACTCAGAAAACTCGGAAAATAATTAGCAAAGTTAACCTGTTTCTTTTTTAATTAATTATCTTTGTGAATTTAAATAAAAAGCGTGTTTATTCAAAATTAATCGTTTTTAAATAACATTTAAAATCTCATTAGCAAAGATATAAGTACCTAGGTATTACAAAAAAGCAATTCTCAAACTTATTAAAGTCTACTGTTCAAGCAAGCAGTATTTGTAATGCTTCTACAGTACCCGGCGATAAATATTGCACATCGACCTTTGGAAAGAGACAATCGGCTAATTTCGGCTTCGTAGAGCGTTATCTCTGTCGCACAAAATACAAACAGTCCGGTACCTATTAGGAGCTGTTAAAACAAGTGATTTGCTTCTTTTGATATTTTTATTCTTTGTATAAAATACACTAATTTTTCTATAAGTGATGGCTTTAGGTTGGGGTAAAATAAAATAAAAAAACATTTTTACATTATGTTTACGTATTTAATTATTTTGGAACATTACAGCTTTAGTGTACATAATAAACACCATTACACCTATTGCTAAAATGAGACATTGCAATAAAAATAATAATAATTCTAATTCTCAATTACTTCCATTTCACTATCTGTGCTCTCAAAGAGGTCAATATCACTGTCACTATCAGCCGTATTTATTACTAATCTATCAGTGTAATTGTCTAAACTGTGTTGAATGCTTCTATATTCATTCTCACATTTGATTGCATGATCGCAAACCTTTTTCCACTCTTCAGCGCCGATCATGTTTACTTTTTCAGTCAATAATGTTTTTACTGTAGTTAAGTTCATACCCACATTTCTAGAGGCTACATAGCCTTTCAGTTGAGACCATATATTTTCAATTGGATTAAAATCCGGATGATATGGTGGCAATCGCAACACAGTGTGCCCATGTTCGGCAAGTATTTTGTCCACAGAAAACTCTGTATACCTCTCCTTGTGCTGACATATAATAGCGTAAATCTGGGTTTTTGTTAATTTTGGATCAACTGGAATTTCATGTCTGTTTAACCAGTTGATCATTTCCCGTTTAATGGTGTTTGAGTTGGGGGGTCTCTCAACATACTTGTTGTGATAGGGTGCGTTGTCGATAACTATAATTGTCGATAACTATTAATCCAATTGAAAATATATGGTCTCAACTGAAAGGCTATGTAGCCTCTAGAAATGTGGGTATGAACTTAACTACAGTAAAAACATTATTGACTGAAAAAGTAAACATGATCGGCGCTGAAGAGTGGAAAAAGGTTTGCGATCATGCAATCAAATGTGAGAATGAATATAGAAGCATTCAACACAGTTTAGACAATTACACTGATAGATTAGTAATAAATACGGCTGATAGTGACAGTGATATTGACCTCTTTGAGAGCACAGATAGTGAAATGGAAGTAATTGAGAATTAGAATTATTATTATTTTTATTGCAATGTCTCATTTTAGCAATAGGTATAATGGTGTTTATTATGTACACTAAAGCTGTAATGTTCCAAAATAATTAAATACGTAAACATAATGTAAAAATGTTTTTTTATTTTATTTTACCCCAACCTAAAGCCATCACTTATAGAAAAATTAGTGTATTTTATACAAAGAATAAAAATATCAAAAGAAGCAAATCACTTGTTTTAACAGCTCCTAATAGGTACCGGACTGTTTGTATTTTGTGCGACAGAGATAACGCTCTACGAAGCCGAAATTAGCCGATTGTCTCTTTCCAAAGGTCGATGTGCAATATTTATCGCCGGGTACTGTAAGGATGTTTGAAGTGTATTATATCCGCAGTAGGTAGACAGTAATCCGAAGTAGGACGTCCGCAGTAATAAGCGTAGTCAATAAATTAATGGTAACTAAAATGCCTTTTCCAAATATACGGGCTGTTAGTGTAAACACCGTTGTCCTTGAAACCAGTGGTTTGGTTTCACTTATAGAACGTAAATTCAATGAAAAAAAAATTTAATGTAAAGTCTCCATTTTTCCTCGAAATTATTTCACCCTACACAAGTGCACGGCAAACTAGACGGAGCGTGGGAAACAGCGCTTGAGAGATGAGACACCGCAAGCTGGCCGGACGGCCAGTGCGGCAGGTCAGCGCCCTTTGCGCATAATATCCATGAATTTACGGACGATGTCGGACAGAAACTTTAATACATTTTTGAAAGAAAATAACGTTTTTTTATTTTTAAATTCACAAAAACATATTTATAATTAAGTCAACTACCTATGGTTTTAGTAACAACGGTTTTTATCCTTATAGCCTGTATTATTGTCTCGCTCAAAAAATTATTTCATGAAGTAGCTACATAATGGGTGTATGTAAAGGGTGTGTTTAGGGGGTACGGACTCCCCCTTAGCGACAGTCCATATATTTGTGGAATAGGTGTTAACAAATTGTATCCCACTGTTCACATGTTGTACTAGTAAAGAGTTCGGGGTAAAACTATTTAATTTTTGCAAATTTTGGAACTCTGAAACTTCTCTTATATCAAAACTAGCTACATTCATAGACTAGTTATTATCGATAAAAATTTGTTTCAGCTAAAATTAAAGCGAGTTAATTTAAAAAATATATATTACATAATTGTTTTGACATTTACTCTAAAATGATAAAAATAATGAAGAGTAACTGTTTACTCCCTTGTACTCAATACTTACGGAGTTCTTTTTCCCTTAAAAGGAATTTACATTTACGTTACTCTCATTTCTAAATGTCAATGTGTCACTAGTGGTTAGTCTGTTTTTCTTTTTTCTATCTTATAATCAAATGGCTCTCCTGATGAAAAGTGACAACCATCGCTGGTTGACAAGAAAGATATTAATGATGTGTTCTATCCGTATGGTGGGATAATAATATCTCAGGCCTAAGTTTACTGGCGCATCGTTTTGATGGTTTTAAAGTCTATAACAGATGTAGCTAGAAAATCAAATAAGTGTTTAATTGCACTGGTTATAAGTTTGAACTATTTACTGAAAATTTTCCCTGTAATGGACATATAATACCACACACATTGCGGTTTCGCCTTTTAATTAAAGTAATTTATCCGTTTGACGAAAACGTTTTTTGTTTATTTCGGTGACACTTTTCCTCTTTTTATTTCTCTACTAATTAACTGCCTGCCTCTTGTTATAGTTTGACTGCCTCGTGGTCTTGGCGAAAGGCTATTAGGCCCCTGAGGTCCTGGGTTCTATACCTGGGTAGAACAAAAGCGTTATTGCGGGTTTTTCGAAGATTCTCTTGAAAATCCAAAATCTCAATAACAGCTCCGAGTCTGGCGGGTAGTGTGTTACCGCTCTCGTGCCTCGAATAAGCACGTAAAGCTGTCGGTCCTTGTTATCACTAGAAATAGTCGATAATAGCCGTGAAAGCATAACAGAGAGACTGACAGATTTTCGCATACATATGGATTTTAAAAAAGTATTAATAACGTGTGATATTTTAAAGAAAACTTACTTGTAACTATAGTTAAAAGAAAAACGAAGTTTCAAAGTAAAGTTAGACATTATTCGCTCTTGTAATACCTACATGCTTAATAGTTTTGTTACGTGCATAAAATGCTTTTAGAAGTTAGCTACATGTCGCTGTGGCACCGGTGTTTGCAATGTATGTGGGCTTGTGTGACCTAAATCTTATAATCGTATTCGATCACAATCGATAGAAATATCTTACTATTGACAATGTTATGTTATGCCTACACTTCAACGACTTAATATCACGACCAACGGCGTGCCACGTTGAATCACGGAGTGGAACTATTTGACATGTGTGAAGTTCTTTGATGTTCTTTAACCGATTTGTTGCGGAGCATATTTTCCAAAACTTTTATCAGTGGCGGCGTACAAATATTTCATGACACGACTGCCATGTCAAACGCCATATAAGTTGATGATACGGTTACCGTGTTACCCACCATACATTAAAAACTATCATGACACGGCTGCCATGTCATCTGCTACAAATCGGTTAACTAATGCGGCTTTAATGCGCATAATAACCAATACTAATGTTATAAATACTTAAGTCTATCTGATACGCATTTACGACAAATCCGCTGTACTGATTTTAAAAGAATTTGGCAAGGAGGTAGTTAAAGACCCGAGTTCAAACATAGGCTAATATTTTAGTCCGGGCTATTTTAAAGAATAAACCAACTGCCCTTCTGGCAAGCAGGTCATAAAAGGCGAACAATTGCCTATACGTATCACTACTATTGTGACTACTAGGTGATAGAGTTCCGCTTAGTCTCGCCGGGGTATTTGGCACCATCGCCTTACCTATTCCTGCCGCAATGGCGTCAATGCTTATCATTGTCATGTTTCGGTTTGGAGGGTAAGGTAATCGGTAAACTTATGACATTGCCATTCCGCCACACGAATAGCATCGCACCATTAACGTCTTTGGGGTCTAATGGCGATGGTTTCTCCATGATTGGTTTCTCCATGTTGGATGAAATCCATATTTATACTAATATTAGTATTATCATTATTCCCGATTCTCTTGCGGGGAAGGCATGGGGACTGTAACACACCACACGCTTGGCTCCAAGCTGCTACTTGAGAAAAACTTCAAAAGAACCTCAAAATCACTTTTGCCCGACCCTGAAATCGAACTCGGGACCTCATTATCTGAGCCGAATAGGCTAACCCCTAGGCAACGAGCCAGACAAACATTTGACTGCTATTGCAGTACCAGCTACGTAGGTATAATAATAATTATTTAATAATATCATAGGAAGACCAACATGCAGATGAAACTTGCATAAACATACCGGCTACCTTACCCAGCAAACCAGAACACTACGGTGACAAGCGCTGACATTAATTCACCAATAATTAGTAAGGTGAGCTACTTACTTAAACATATTAACAATCAGAATAATCTGATAAAATAAAAATATATTTCGAGAAGTCTAATCGTGAAGTAAAACAACTGAAAGATAAAAAATAAAATGCAAGTGTGCCAAGATTAAAAACACATATAAAAAACGAAATATGCATACA
Organism: Apodemia mormo; assembly: GCA_036924255.1. Taxonomy (NCBI): domain Eukaryota; kingdom Metazoa; phylum Arthropoda; class Insecta; order Lepidoptera; family Riodinidae; genus Apodemia; species Apodemia mormo. The sequence goes on from JAUPFN010000001.1 coordinate 10,192,777, forward strand.
CAATCCAATTACAAATCGTAAATAGATAAATAATTATATCCGGCGCGCGTCGGATATAGCGAAAAACGTGCGCGCCGTACGTATGTGTTATAGTTGCCGCGTGGATCAAGATGTGAACTTTTAGCGAAATTTAGAAATTATCGTCTAATGATAGCAAAGAAGTTAATGGTGCGTTGCTATCCGTGTGGTGGAATGGAAATGCCACATGCGTAAGTCTACCGGCTACCTTACTCTCCAAACCATAACACGACAATGACAACCAAGTTGTGAATTTTTATTTATAAAATTGTAATAACTACCTACTATCTATCTACTAGGTGGTAGAGTTCTGCATTGTCTCGCCCGGGTCAGGTACCACCGCTTTACCTATTCCTGCCGCAATAGCGTCAGTGCTTGTCGCTGTCGTGTTCCGGTTTGGAGGGTAAGGTAGCCGGTAAACTTATGTATGTAACATTAGACCTCGCCATAAGATAGCAACTCACCATGACCATCTTTGGTGTCTATAGGCGATGGTTGACTCTTTCCATCAGGAGACCCATCTGCTTGTTTGAATGTATTAAAAATAAAAATTAGAAGTGGCGTAGTAGGACACCCGATTAGGGGCATCCATAAATTATGTCCAACAAATTTCATGATTTCTGAACCCTCTCCCGCCCTGACATAGCGGGTCACATTTGCGAGACCCCCCCCCCCCCCTATCTAGTGTGATATCACATATTTTACAATTTCACATTGGAATAATGATCTCATTCAATTATTTTTTATCTATACAGGTGGCTTTTGAAATTTAGTGTGGAAGATGTAATATATACTTAAAATATATAAAAAATATTATATTTTGATTATATTTTGAAAAAATGTGATGTCATAAAATTTGGGACCCCTCCCTACTCATTGTCACACAATGTCACACTTCTTCGACCCCCTCCCTCCCCCATAACGTATGACGTAATTTATGGATGACCCCTTAGAACTTTCGCTATATCTGAGACTGTGACTGTAACGTCGATACCAGAGAGTGAGACCCCCATTCACAGCTGTGTAGTAATAAATTATTTATAAAGGATATTTAGACGTTTAAATTGCAATTTTTTTGTATATTCTCGAAACCTTGTCCGTTAGTTGAATCAATAAAAATGTTTCAATTTCCTAGGTATTTGGAAAGTGCTTCAAAAATCACTGCAAACTGGTCGATTTCTTTTCTAGGACCTCAAAATTCAATTTTGGAAAATCGGGGCAAAATCAGTAATTTCCTTATCGGTCCTTATCTAGTATATACGTAGGGGAAGGTAAAAATTATCAACAAAATTTTATTATCTTGCTGACTCGTCATTAAAATAATCGTTTTTTTTTATTTACATTTTATGTATATTCATTATCCTAATGAAAATTTAACTTTGTAAATTAATTTTAAAATCCTAATCTACTGATTATCAATTAATGCTAAGTTCATGCTTAGCATATATTGGCTAATGAATTAAAAACTAAATAAATAAAAAATGATAGGCTATAGAGCAGGACACGGTCCGTGATACGCATTTCATATAAGAAAGAAGATGCAGCGCGAGCGGACGCGGGGCGTTTGCAGTGCCAGCCGTTTCGCTGCAAGGAATTTTTTGGTTGTAATTTTAAATCTGTGATATCTTCTAAAGTACTCATTTAAATGAAAAAAAGTGAAGGACAAATTTGTCTACATTTAAATGGCCAAGGTCAAGTAAGGATTAATACCGATTAGGAGAAATTAGCATTTGCAGATAAAGTATTAATTATTTAAAGATAAAAATAGTTACTGTGTCAATATTAGTAGATAGATATATGCTATTGCGTACTTTTTTTAATATACATATATTTTCGTAGTACATCATTTTGATGTATCTAACACGGTTTAGCCAGCGCATGCGATGTAATCGCTCGAAAAACTTTTTTGCCGGTTTCATCACAAAATATTGAATTTTCTCTATTATACGATTTTTTAATTAGAATGTTTTTATGTATAAACCTACGGGAATAGATTTTCTAAATAACAGTGAAAACTGCATCAAAATCCGTTGCGTAGTTTTAAATTTATTTTCAAGTTACCTCATTATCGTATCGTATCTCAAATAGTACAATATATCATAATATACGATTCTGCCATCATTAGAGCTCGATACTCGTAATTCGAATTTTTCTTGAAAAATAGTTTGCAGAAGACTGAATAGATATATAGACTTGCCACGTACCAAAACACGCGATTAATTTAATTTTAGTTATGCGCCTCGGTAAATTAGGTATTTCACAACATACGTATAGAACAGTATCAATATAAATTAATAAGGTGCATATTTTAATCGTAGTGCCATGATACCCATTGGCGTACCGAGAAAGGGGGGAGGGAGGGTAGGGACAGCTCGGCAGCCCTCCTCTGAAATTTGTTTATCTCCCGTATCTACTGTTGTCGATAAAAATATAATGAGTTAAAAAATAGTCTTAAAATGTAACGGTTTCAGTCAGAGCTGGAACAGAAGCTGTAATGACAGATTCAGTTCTGGTTGAAAAACCAGTCGTCACTATTTAATATGTGACGAACCCGGGTTCCATTGATTGTATAATCAGGGTCGCTAACTACTCGACCAAAAGGGCGGTATGTTATGTAAAATAAAAGTGATTAATGTGCATACATGTGTTTACTAAAGACAGTAAAGCACTATTAACATCTTTGGTGTCTGCAGGCGATGGTTTACTCTTTCCATCAGGAGACCTCTCTGCTTGTTTGCTATCTTATAATATAAAGAATTTTTTTTAAACGGATGGAGGAAGTTTGCGGTTATTTTCAGGTATTCTTCAGTTTAGCACGGCGAGAGACTCTGTGAAGTTTGGTAGCTTTCGGAAAAACCGAAAATTTGTATTGGTTTTTGATAATTTTGTGCCATATTACTATAAATAATCATAACTAAGCCGGGGCAAGTCGCTAAAAATAAATAATAATCACAGCGCTTTCACTTAAGGCAATCGTACAGGGATTGTTGCCGCCCTTGATCGTACGGTGACCGCAGAACACATGGTACTTTAATAATATATTATGTGAATGTTACATGATTGCTGATATGTCATACTGATATCTATCACACACATGTAGTATATTAGTATTAGCTACTAAATGGCTAGCCACTAGGCCTACCACACACCTCTCCGACTACTATAAATCCAATATTAAAACACAACAGGTACTAACTCTATGCTTATAAATCAATTTATCATATCGGAATAGTACTTAATACTACTAATTTCTACTAAATAGTCTGTGCGCTTTTCTCGGCACTTTCTGCCTCGCACTACTCCTTTATTGAATCAATTACCGGCGGGGATGTTTCCGAACGGATACGACTTGGGGACCTTCAATAAAACATCATATTCATTTTTAAAAGGCCGGCAACGCAACTGCAGGACAACCCAGTATTGCAAATGTGCATGGGCGGCGGTGATCACTTACCATCAGGTGCACCCTCTGCTCGTTTGCCCTCTCTACTATAAAACAAAATCACATACAGCATGTATCAAATTATAATGTCATAAAAAATTAAACTTTTCATCTAGGTGTATCTGAAAATAAATAGAACATGCGTATTCCATTACTTTTTATAGTTTTTGACTTATGAATTATATATTTTATTTTATTTATTGTAGGTACTTATTTTACCCGTAGGTACCTAATTACTCGATTAAATATCCATTTTTTAATTCCAATTCTAGATAGGTACCTACTTACCTACTTACGAAAATATCTATTAATAAAAAATAAAATGATAATAATAAAACCGGCCAAGTGCGAATCGGACTCCCGCACAAAGGGTTCCGTACATCTATAAAAAACGGCAAGAAATCACATTTGTTATATACTAGCTGTTGCTCGCGACTTCGTCCGCGCGGACTTCGTTTACTCCACATAGCTCTTCCCCCGTAGGTGATAGCGTGATAATATGTAGCCTATATATTGACCCGACCTATTGGTAATATTCATGCAAAATTTGAAGTACAGTTTTTAGAATTTTAGAATGAAATGAACAGTTTTTAGGATTTTTGTCTGTTTGTCTGTTTGTCCGTATGTATGTCCGGGGTAAACTCAAAAGTACTGCATGGATTTGCTTCAAATTTTGCATGAATATTACTAATAGGTTGGGTCAACATATAGGCTACATATTATCACACTGTCACCTACGGGGGAGGTGCTGTGCGGAGTAAACGAAGTCCGCGCGGACGAAGTCGTGGGCAACAGCTAGTAAATAAATATTATGTGAATATTCCAAGCGTCTACCAGTTGTCGTTATTTAGATCGAGAAAACAATTGCAAAAAAAACGCGTTTGTTCTAGGGGGGCTTAAATATTTATTTTATTGTTTTTTCGTATTTGTTGTTATAGCGGAACAGGAATACATTATCTGTAAAAATTTCAAGTGTTACGGTTCATGAAATACAGACTGATGACAGACGGACGGACGGACAGCGGAGCCTTAGTAATAGGGTCCCGTTTCGCGTTTGGGTACAGAACCCTAAAATTTATTCAAAAACATTTATTTATTTATTTATTTATTTATGTTTGAAAAAAAAATTTTTTTTTCAAACTATTTTAATCGAGTTGACTCGCGCAGCTTTGCCCACGAACAAAGTAACGGGTCATCAACATAACCTTTCATAGAAACTTTCATCTTCTATTTCAGCCTTCAACTCCTTAGTGGTTGATTTTAGAAAAATGTTGTCCTCGACAAGTTTCAACAAAATCAGCTAAGGGGTTTACAATGCCACGACTTGGACCGTTTACGTTTATAAGATCAAGATAGTTTATTGGATACTAGCAGGTTTATAGGATACTCGCTGGTTTACAGAATACTAGAAACTCATTTCATAATTATAATTTTTCTAATTCTTTAATCCGTCAAACCGTTTCACCATTTTCACTTACACGTTTTATTATAGACCGAGTTCCAGGAATAATTTTTTTTTGATTAATAACAAGCTGAATTTTTGTGAACAGCTACCTTTTGACGAGATGCTTTTCTATCTTCGAAAAATCTCAAAACGGGTTAGTTACCCGTATCGAGATTTTCAAAGATAAAGTTAGGTGGCTTCAAACACGTTAATTTGCTGAAGGAAAAATATTAATAACAATTATATTTTTGCTTTAATCGCTTAAAAACGCGAAAAAGCTTTTGTCTTACACATTCGATGTTTTTTCTGACGAGCTGTCACTCTGAAGATTCGGAATTATGAGATTTTTTAAATTCATATTAATCAATTTAAAAAACCTAATTTTCTCACAACAGCCTATTCATTATTATTATAATTCAAGGGTTACTTTATTCTACACGTATAGTGGAAACTTTTCTTACTCCGACACTCTAAATTTTCTTTTTTATTTATCTTTACTAGTTATTCGATTCGAGATTTTTCGAAAATAGAAAAGATGGGCGTCTCGTCAAAATTAATCTGTTTGAATTCAGCTTTTAATTAATTAAAAAAAGTGTTCTGGGACCACTGTTTATTATCTGTAGTATTCATAAATTTCAGTTTAAAGCAGTTTATTCTAAACGCTTGATAGGTACTACCTATTAGACTAAACTATACCTTATCCTAACTTTTGATGTTTTAATGACAAGTCTCTAATTTATCGCAAAGAAAATATCATGTCATTTACTCACCTAATGTTACTAAATTTTTACAGTTTTATTATTTGAAATTTATTCACAAACTTATACAAATATTATTATATTACATATTACTAAATGTAGCTAAATCTTTGTACCCCTTTTTAAGGAGATTGCGCGGAATGAGGATAGGTAATTTCGCACAGTAACATTTAAACAGAACCGGCTTTAAGTGCTGAGTGAATATGGCTTAAAGTAAGTGTAGGGTTTTTTACACGACCATCCAAGGCGACTGATTAATGTGTTTTGCTGTACATATTATCACATGACAAGGGCGCCTAAAGAGTGGCTCGCCCAAAACGCCCCAAGTTCTAATAACAAAGCTAATATTTTTATATAAAATATATTAGAAATAAATTACATTTATAAAAAAAACATTACACAAACTACCATGCATTTGACAAACACACGTAAATACATACTATCACAGTTTCTTTATTCTATGTCTCATAGATATTTGTGATTTAACATGAGCCTCTGTCACGGTATAGGTACTGGAGACTAACAGTAGTCAATCTACATACGTGTGATATTCGAGCAACGCACACATAGACACCTTTCACGGACGCGATATCTCGGAATGGTTCGGGACAGTTTGTTCCGCACCAGTCCGAGATATCGCGTCCGTGAGAGGTGTCTATGTGTGCTGTGCTCGAATATTACTTGTATGGAACATTGACTTCTGTTAGTCTCTAAGTATTCTGTGCCTCTGTGGTCTAGTGATCTGGTGTCGTAATTGACCACATGAGATTCTGGGTTCGATTCCCGGATCGGGCAATTAAAAAATGCATCTTTATCAGTTTTCTAATAAAAATAACGTTACTCGGGATTGGATAACTTATCCCAAATAAGTGCCCGGTTGGCGATTGGCTTGCGGAGTAGGTGTCCTCGGCTAATCGTAGGTGCACTGGTTGTACCTCTGCCTACCTCTTCGGGCGTACGGGCCTTAAGACATTTTTTTTAAATGAATAGGTTTCCTGTTTAATTGCTATCAGAAAATTTTATTATAAAATAATTTCATTCTTGAGTGTGAGATATATTATTCGTAGCAAGCGCACGCTACCATAACAAATAGAACACGACTTATTAACCATTATGTTTACACAAACGAAGTTCTAACACTTCCTTTCCAAAGATTTCTTCTCTTATAAAATCGCCAATTAATTTATATAAACAACAAGTACATGCATATGTAAAATGTGAAAACTGTAACATTATTACGTAAAGATGATATGAAAGTTTATTAGCATATTAAATTGCCTTTATTTGTTTGTTTGTAAATTAATATGCAGACTTTGCAGTATTCTACTACTTGTTAGTCATGATGGTCATGATAGGTTTGACCTATCTTTCGCTTTTAAGAACTGCCTGGTTTATCGTTTTTTTATTTTTGATTGGAATAGGAATAGGCGTTAGTCTTCAATCTCACCTGATGGATAGTGCCGATGAAGACGAAGGTGGTACACGCCCATCCAAAAGAAACCTATTCACTCTACCCTTAATGGTTCCAGGACTATATTTGTCAGGAAAAATAGACGCAGGCAGTTAGTTCCAAACCTTGGCGACTCGAACCAAAAAATACCAGTACCATATTAATATTTCTAAAAGGGTCCGGACCAATGGGAAAAGCGGGAAAATTATATATTGTCCAAAATAGTTGTTACATTAAATTATTCTTATTTATGATATAATAATATTAGGTGCGCCCCACATCTTGTTTTTCAGAGTTTTTCATGAATCTTACGAAACACTTTTCCGGAATAAAAAGTGGATCCGAAATATTCCGTTCAGCCATGTTTATGCGATTTAGAGCAAACATACAAACTAGATATTACATATACAGGTTGATTGGTGTAAGACTGTGTCGAAGAACATGACAGCTAATGGTGATATGTAACCAATAAAAATATAACAAAAAGTGAATATTATTCAACTACATACCTAGTATCTCAACGAAATAAGTGTACTAATATTAAAAAAGAATGACACCGCACGAGCGATAGCATCGTACAAACGAGTCTAGTCATGAGTTCGGCAAATCGATGTTTGTACACAATGAACGTCGATATCTATACGCGGGTGTATGTACATAACCGTTTTCACTAAATAATTAAATATCAGAATCGAGTGTTGAACATCCTCCTTCAGTACAGTCTTTTACCAATGAACCTGTCTAATTATGTCTGATAATGAAGCTGATGCAGTGTTGCCAACTCTATATGTTAAAAAGTCGTTAGCTTAAGCTTGAAAAGTCGCTAGATGTCGCTAGCTACGGAAAAAAGTCAAAAGTCGCTAGAAGTCACTAAATGATCCCAAAAAATTGAGCGTTCGGCAGAACACTCAAGTCTCTAGTATACAATATCGTAAAAATTCACGCGGAGATTCCCCTACTCTGTACACAAGTACTGCATTGGGGGAATCCCGGCTTAAGCATAAAAGCCGAGCTGCACACTGTTGGAAATAAGGCCTCTACATGGGTCTCCACCTGCGGCTTATAAAAGTGTAAACACTTGTTTGCAACGAAAATTCATCTGATCTCTACTAAGGTCACCCGTGTTGGAAGCTTGTCTCCAACAGTGTGGCTCGGCTATAAGAATTTATGGTAGCGTTCCGAAATTAGATAATAAATAAGTCTTTACCAATGAAATTGCCGTTTTTCATGAAATAAATGAAGCTTTTTTTCTATAATTTTTTATTACTCTGACTAGAATTTGTCTCATTCAAAGGCTACAAGTAGGATAAAGATAGACTTGACAGAATGATGTCCGATTTCGGAACGAAGTTCTGAATATAGAGAACTCAGATTTCTGAGCTGAGATCTTGCCATATTTCATGGAGGTTAAAATACTTGTTTATTTTTTATTTGAACTCCAGAAGTCGTTAGAATAGTCGCTAGATTTTTTTTGTCGCTAGACACATAATTTAAGCCGCTGTAGAAGACGAAATGTCGCTAGATCTAGCGACAAAGTCGCTAAATTGGCATCACTGAGCTGAAAGGCTGTGTTGTTAATTACTATAATAATGTTCAACGTTAACGGTATGGCGTTTAAAGAAATCATACTTTCTTAAAACTTGAGCAACTGAAATTATCGTGCTAATTTTAAGACCAAATAACTAAAACATAATACTAAAAAATATGAAATTTATTAGTATAAATAGTATTACGGGTAACAATTTGTTATTAAAATAAGTATATATACTATACATGTGTAAGCTGTATACTATACATGTGTGTATAAGCTAATACCATACATATATATGATATACATGTATAGTATTAGCTTTATCGAAGGTTTTTATTAATAAAAGACATCAAACAAGCAGATAGCTCTCCTGGTTTAAAAGTACATTGCCACCCGTGTAGCAGGTTCGTAAGCCTCATGCTTAAGTTTACTCGCTAACTTATGCTAAAAACCGGGACACAATAGGGATAAGCACTGACGCTTTTGCAGCATGAACAGGCAAGGTAGTAAGTACTATGTTTAGGCGACTGTACTGTACGTTACTATGCCAGCTACAGAACTCTCCCATCCAGTAGTCACGATATTAGTGACATGCTTGGCCAATCGTTTATCTTTTACGAACTGCCTGGCCGGGAGACACGTGACCTGCTTTTAAAAAAATGTCAAACGCATTTTCGGTTATTAATGTATTATTTGTGTCCTATTTTTGTATTTAATTAGCCTTGGCATACATTGCCGAATTTCTGAACTCCAAATAAAATAATCTAAAGTACTCGTAGGTATTTTATGTTGCGCTGACAACCTAATTATACATATCTTGACAAAGAAACACCTTTATCAATTAAACAAATCTTACAGCTGAAGACAGCTCACATGGCTGAAAAAAGTATACAGAATAAAAAACATCAATCTGTATATTTTAATATATAATCCGAGATAAATGAAAAATGTACCTAAATAAAAATAAATAAGTATACAGCATATAATCTTTAGGAATACATTTTATTAATTTACAAATGCTGTGTAATTGAGTAAAGATCCACGTTTTTCTTATTGGTTTTATTTATTGATTTACAGGAGAGTCGAATAACACTACACCCTACAAGATTTGAATCATTAAAATGCAGTAAGAAATGGTGATATCAGAATATGATATGTCATGTTAAAGAGGCGAGCGATTGGTTATGCGAGCCACTACTATCATGCCTACTTGGTGGTAGAGTTCTAAATTGTCTCACACGGGTCTGGTACCACCGCCTTACTTATTCCCGCTGCAATAACGTCAATGCTTAACACTGTCATGTTCCTGTTTGGAGGTTAAGGTAAGGTAAGGCAAGGATAGCATCGCACCATTACATCTTTGTTGTCTAAAGACGATTGTTATTTCTTTCCATCAAAAGCGTCATCTGCTTGCAAGTATACGGCAGCAAGAAACCTTCGTATCTGACTTGTACTTGGTCAGTTTTATTAAATAGCTTTCAAAAATAAACTTATAAAGTATATTAATGAATAAAGAAATAATTTATGAGTAAACTTTAAGCTGAAATTACTGTTTAATAATCAAGGTAAATTTATTTTATTGATTTATAATCTACGCACGAAATAATCTCAATGTTGAAATAATATTTACGTCTTAGAATCATATTAATGTTAGGTTAATTACTGTCCATAAATTATTATATGAACCGGATGTTAATTTATAATAATAATGTAAATAAAAGTCAGGGTTGCCAGTTCATAAAAGCTGAAACTTTTTTCACTTGAATTGCGACCTTATAGAGGGATATATCAAAAAGGATATTCTTATTAAAATTTGCTTTTAGAAACTAAGCTACAACAAAACATTACTTGATTTTATCCGCAACTATGTGTGAAGTACACATTTTAATTATCTCATTGTAGCAGCGCCATCTATTGTGCCCTTTATAGAAAAGCTACTCTCCTATATAGGAACAATATATAGGTATAAATGTTACTAGCTGACCTGTGCAGCTTTGCCGAATCTTCAACTATCTCCAAGCGAAATTTCATCAAAACCTACTTAGCGAATTTGCCGTGAAAGAAGAAAGACAGACTTTCGCATTTAGAATATAATGTGTGGATTAATATGGATTCTACTTACCAGGTTATTATTCATTTATAACGAGCAAAAGAACACCATTTTCCAAGACATGTACTTATCTGAGTAGCAACCAGATATGTTTTTCAATATTAACAAGTCAAAAATACGAATATTCAGCTACCATTGATAAACATTCCTATAACAAGCTATACCTATTATGATAAGCCCAAGACACAACTTATCTTTTATACCTACATACAGGTTTTTCTAATCGTTATTGACTTGTTAATGCGATATTATTAATTAAAAAGATAAAATCTGTCAATTTAAATGTTCCTACATTAACATACTTTTTTAATTTACTGTATACAGTATATACAGTCAATTAAAAAAGTATACTATAGGTATACTATCTGTTAGGCTCCGGTTACACTTTGATTAGTGTACTATAATACAGTATACTATAAGTATACTATCTGTTAGGCCCTGGTTACACTTTGATTAGTGTACTATAATACAGTATACTATAAGTATACTATCTGTTGGCCCCGGCTACACTTTGATTAGTATTAGTGCAAGTGTGATTAGTATTAATGCAGGTGCTTAGTATTAAGCAAAAAACACGTGTAGACAACCGTTGATGAGAAGTGAACAGACGCTGATAACTAATCACTCGCGCTAATCAATGGCTGTCTACAGGTGTTTTTTTGCGTAATATCTACTAAGCACCTGTATTAAACACTCGCATTCGCACTAATCAAAATGTAACCGGGGCCTTACTCGGGACCACAGTCTATCTCGGGGCTTCGTTTGCGTGATCCGAATTCAATACTTCCTTTCGCTTAGTCAAAAAAAGTTGCCCATATAAGGATCATTCTTCGGAGTACAATTTTTGAGCGTAACAGACTTTTATCTCCTATATAAACAAATAATGTTTGCATAAATCTGCTATAACATTGCTTATACATTCTATATGCATATATATCAAAGTGTCATATAGATTTTATTATGTAATAACTATTTATATAGGAGTTATTTACCCTCAACACCTCAAATCCGGTTAATTTTGCACGTTTTGCACGCGTAATACGTGCACCGTCTTCTGGTCAATCGCAGATATTTTTTTAATTCACTTACGCTTTTAATCAAATTTACACACAAAATTGAAAAATACAAATCATTTTACATTCTGGTCAAATTTTCCATCCTATTGTAGTGAAAGTTTTTATTTTATGAGCATAAATAAGTATGTTACACACTTGGCAAAATTTTAGCTTCACTTTTTGCGATGGGTACTATTATGAACTGGCGAGGTCTAGACGTATTGGTTTTTGTGATTCTGTAGTTATGCTGCTGCTTACGGGTCAAGTTGTCGTGGCCCTGATTCTCTCCATTTTGGCGCTAGAGTCAGTTCTCCAATTTTTCAATTTTTGGTTCTCAATTTTTAGGAATTTCCATGTCACATTTTTAGAATGTAATCGTACTATTTTTAGTAAACAGGTATTGAGGTTTTATACCTAACTCCCAAATGTAAATAGCTAATAACAAACTAGCATCTTATATCTTTCCAATGGCGAAAAATTTCAAAATGTATGCTTTTTGGTGATTTCTATGGTGTAATTTCTGTGTATAAAACACCATGAAAGTTACATTAAACCCATGGAAATTACTTTATTACATTTCATTTGAAATAAATAAAATGAAATATTCAATGTTTATACTGTAATTTATGCGGTCACCAAATTAAATTATAAAGTTTGTCAGTTATTTTTTATTTAAGTCTGCTAAACCAAAGCTCATTATCATTTAGACTGCCTCGTGGTCCAGAGTTCGATCCCAACGGTGGTATTAAGGTTTTTCGAGGTTTTCTCGAAAGTCTTGAGCCTTAGTAGCAGCCAGAGTATGGTAGATTGGTGTATTACCAATCCCGTGACTCGGATGAGCACGTAAAGCTGTTAATCTCTCGGTTTCGAATTCGAATTTCGGTTCCGGTTATCGTTAGGTTAGCTTAATATTTAGGAAAGGAGTCCCTTAATCGAAAAACTATTATCACAAACTTACAATATTTTTTTAAAAACCTATGATACTCTACATTCTGGGGAGCACGAGAAAAAAAAATAACTTCCCTACTTTACACGAACAGGAGCCACCTAACCCAAAAAATATTTTGCAATATAAAAATAATATGTTACCACTTTGTTGCTGTGTCTAATACGTATATTCATATCAAATTATAGCTTTCTAGTACTAATGATCTCTGAGTTAGACTGCGGACGGACGGACGGACGGATGGACATAGCGAAACTATAAAGGTTTCTAGTTTACATCGTAACCCTAAGAAGAGTGTGCTCAATCAATAAAATTAAAATAAAAAAATTCAATGAAACATTTTGAAAAATTTTAAACTAACTTAAGCACAAGTTTCACGTCAGGTTCGCGTTCAAAGTTTTGATAATACTCGTAATATTGGAAATTGTAGGTATACACTGTTATTTTCCAGTAAGAACAACATGCTGAACGCTAAATTTAGGGGAAATGAGAAATTGAGAAAAAAGGAGTCGCTGAAAATTTGGGCTAATATCGTTTTAATGTATATTACAGCCGTTCATAGTAGCCCACATAACTGTTATCTAATCTTATTTTCATATCTGATACGATATTTAGCAAAATTTTACCTGCTGGGTCATTTCCGTGGTCTATAATGTAATTTCCATGGGCCACAATAAGTGATAAAGTATACTTTATTATATATATATATATATATATATATATATATATATATATATATATATATATATATATATATATATATATATATATATATATATATATATATATACAAATTTCTTTTTGATTTAAATCAGGTATATTCAAACTTAGGATACAGTCCAGTATTCATCAAAATCGGTTTATTAGTGCTTAAGAAAGTTAATATTTCAAGTTGATTTAATTTTCTATATTACTGTTACTGTCTTAATATTCTCGTTGTATTTGAGAGAAGCATGTTTTCCAGGCACGAACTTCGCCTTGAGAGGACAGTTCAGTGATAATTTTAATTTTATGAGCTTCAAATGACAATTAAATTAATCAAGTGTGACCTACTAATTACGATTTATTACTAAGCAAACTCTAGATTACGTGTTAGATTTATTAATTTACATTCACACAATTATCTAACCTCATAAAACATTACTGTAGGCTTGCAGACTGACACCTTTAATTTGTATTACGCTAGAAGTAAGGTTATGTTTCTAGAGTGTATGTTTACCTTACTAAATTTTTTGTACAAGAATTGATCTAATCCCAAAATATGTAAGTTACTTGCTTGTAATATGGATGTAAGTCGACGATACTAATACATACAAATATATAAATAAATACTCAAATATTATTGATAAAATAATATTGCATAATTATTAAACTTATGCATGTGGCATGAGACCTCGCCACAAGATAGCAACGCACCATTAACATCTTTGGTGCCTATAGGCGATGGTTGACTCTTACCATCAGGTGACCCATCTGTTTGTTTGCTATCTTATGATATATTAAAAACATCCAAACCCAGAAACATAAACATCTATGCTCTTCATACAAATGTCTAAATTACGTCCCTGCCGGCAATCGAACCCGATCCCCATCAATTGCGTAGTCAGAATCACTAACCACTCGAACAACGGGGCGGTCTCTAAATGTTTGTATGTATGCATTATATTTTTTAATTGAACCTCTTTAATTAGTACTGGCATCCACTTTCCGCCTTCGTACTTCACGCCGTAATGAAAGATTTCATCCACCCCACACCACCTTCAAGCTTGGGCACCTACCACTGTTTGCTTTTCACGCACATTCCTGGCCCGGACAGGAAAATTCTGGAATAATCCTCCTCACACGATGTTTCCCAGGAGCTTTGACATGAGTATTTAAAGAGAGAGATTAACAGTTTTTTTAGTGTCGGCACCGCATTAGCGGCTAGCGCCTTTTATTGTTGATGTCCATGGGCAATGGTAATTGCTTTCTATCAGGTAGCCATTGCTCGTATGTCGTGAAACTGTAGTCTAACCGGTAGGCGTATCATCCAATGTTTGCGATTCGCCAGCGATCAGCGATGACTCTTTAACGTAATGAAAAAAACATCAAAAACGTCGCCAATTGCTTGCTGGTCACTAGATGCATTTTTTGCAATGTCACAGCATCAAAATTAATCAAGCGGTAACGACTACCACTAATGTACAAGGCTGTTATGTGTCTTGCAATAACTAAACAATCACGATAATTTCGCATTGCGAGTTACGTGATCACCCCGCGGCTTGATGGATTTAAGTTTCAGAGATATAATATATGTATATTAGATTCGTCTTAATTGTACGTGATATGCGCTATATAATATTTAACTGTATGCATTAGAAGGTGCTTTATTTTTTCAGATGGGATAGCAATCGGGTTTTGGCCTTTATAATTACATCATGTCTGTACAACAAGATTGCACTAAATATGCGCATGTGGTGTGCGAGTCATTATCATATTTGATGTTATAGAAAAAATAATTCGTTTCATCAAAGATGTTAATATTGCCTTACCATATAATAGCGGAGATCTAATAGAACAGGCATTTTACCGTCCAAACACGAAAATCATTACGACAAGCACTAATTCAATTGCAACAGAAAAAGATAAAAAAGTGATACCAAAATCGGGTGGACTCGTGACCATCTGCTTTTCTACTAGAAAATTCTTAAAAAACGAGCTTCCTTATAGGAAAGAATAAGAATAATATGTAGACCACATATAATTCTTCTAAATGGGTACGGAACAATATAGGGGACCAAATTGTCTTATAAAGTTATATCTTTTTTTATTTATGTTTATAATTCATTAACCTAACTATATCTGTATGTGTTTTCCTTTTAAGAAGTTATTAATAACTAATACATAGTAAATAGCAGATCAGTCAAAATCAAACTCATCAGTCAAAATAAAACTCAAAGTTGTTTTTAAATCATCTGTGTGTAGAAACAGCTCTACATATTTTTCTCGAGGTGATGTCACCACTGCGGAGGTTGATGATGACACACAAGGATGGAATAGGGAAGATCTTCCCACTATAGGTCGGTTGCACCCCAGTCAATACAAATTGTCATGGCTTCGTCATCCACAATGAATGGTCTCCAACCATCCATCTGAGAAATGTTGTAACTTGTATAAACGTTATCAGGTAACTGTTACACATAGAATTTTTTAGTATTTAATTTTTACGCATGCTGTTGCCATTACTATTGCTTTGTAAGCAATCCACTTAAAATCTAGCACTACGTCAGCTCAATCAGTGACATCGTGCACGAGCGTGAGTTGTTAAAACCCTTTACTTACAGCTACTGTTTGTTAACCTATGTGCTATATAATAAATTGTGAAAAATTGTGCAAACAAGAACGGGTCACTCGTAGTTCGAAAGTTATAACCTTCAATTCAATATTCGGGCCCTCAATCCTTCATGTTTTTTGTTTTTATTTTATTACTCTTAAACTACGAAAGAAAGACAAAATACAACAGTGTACCTATCATTTAGTGAAAAAAATGTGCGTCCAATTGGTACTATTATTATATGATGAGAATTATGATGAAATTATACATCTTGAAAAATACCAAAATCGAACTATTTTTTAAGTTTGTACGTAGGTTGTGTGACAATAATTTATTTATTTTTATCTACGCTCATTCAATAAACGTTACTGCGGGCATGGACAGTTCGGTGTGTTGTAATATTTATTTGCTTCAGTTAATCATATCTCGCAAGCAATTTTATTGTTTAAAGCTTATGATCCATTGCGATGCTACAATTTGAGGACCTAATATTTCATGTTTTAGAGGAAGCAATTTTTTTGGGGACATGTGTGGGGGGTCAATAGAAGCTTAACTCCAAGTTTATGCGGTTGCCGCCCTTGTCCCCCGGCTGCCATCTTGGAAAAAGGGGTGCAAATACCTTTTTCGCGTTGTCTCGGAAACTATGCGTCCTACAAAGAAGTAAAGACATAATTTGTAGCAAATCGCTTTGCCTACAAATATGTTTGTATAACTTTTTGCCACTTTAAAATTAAAGAAGTTATATAAGAAAAGCAAGACTGAAAAGGAGATTGATGAGATCGGCCTAAAATGACCGATCTCATCAATCTCCTTTTCAGTCTTGCCTAACGTAGCAGTCAATTACGAATTGCATTTTGTCATTGAATTTGATTTAAATGGTACTAGTAATTATTGCCTGCAGGATTAGGATTAGGAAGAGTGTGTGGGATACACACTCTAAGAATAAAATCCAAGTTGTGCGAACTCCTCGGAGCAATCGAATTTTTCCTTTTTTTTATTTATACCATAAGATTGCAAACAAGCAGATGGGTCTTCTGATGGTAAGCCGTAAGAGTGAACCATCGTCTATAGACACCAAAGATGTTAATGGTGCGTTGCAATCTTGTGGCGAGGTCTAATGCCACATGCATAAGTTTACCAGCTACCTTACCCTCCAAACCTGAACACGACAGTGTCAAGCACTAACGCTATTGCGGCAGGAATAGGTAAGGCTGTGGTACCAGACCCGGGCGAGACAATGCAGAATTCTACCACCTAGTAGTCACGATGGTAGTGACTTGCATAGCCAATCGGTCGCCTTTTACGACCTGCCTGGCAGAACGGCAGTTGGTCTATTCTTCAAAGGAACCCGGAACCAACACGGGGGAGATTCCTTCTTCTTACCCTGATAGTATTGGTCATTACAAATGTCACATATTAATTAATGGTAATCAAACTTGTGCATGTGACTTTAGAACTCGCAGCGTTGCTATTTTGCAACGCACTATTAACACCTTTGGTGTCTTTTTTCATCAGGATACCCATCTGCTGGTTTGTTATCTTATGAATAAAAAAATTTCAAAAACATTTTTTCTTTGCTACAATCTAAAAAAAAATTGTCACCCTATTTCTTGATGTAAGAAATATTAAAATTCCAGTCGATTTTCACAATGAAGATCTGTTCATTTTACTTCTGATATCGAATTTGTTTCACATTTTTTTCACTAAATGATACAGTGTTTTATTTTATCGTTTCTTTCGTAGTTTATGAGTAATTAAATAAAAACAAAAAAAAGTGGAGGATTGAGGGCCTAAATATAGACAAGGTTATACTTTCAAACTACGAGACGCAGTGACCCGTTCTTGCTTCCACAATTTTTCACAATTAATTATATAGCACATAGGTTAACAAACAGTGCAATTTTTCAAAGAGTTTTAATCGAGTGACCCTCATACCACACACACCCCCTTAAGGCGAGATATTTCGACGCGCGTCAGTTCTATAGGCGGCGCGGCATGTTCTGAAATCGCTGGGAAACGTGTTAATTTTCCGATAAAGAAATATAGAACTTCAGGTGAAAACCAAAATGTAGTACATTCTTTTTTGTATTTAAAATTAAATATCACCACACATAAAAATCAAGTAGATTAGAAATATTATTAACAAATTACTTGTTTTAGACATTTTTTTAGCCTATTTTCGGAATTTTAAATGATCGAGTAAAGTACATTCTATCATGTAATATGTTAGCACATCCCTTAGATAATACTTTCAGGTATATCCTATATTTTTTGTAAAATTGTTATTTTACAATCAACACAAAAAACGTGATTTAGCAAACCAGTTTTTTCCGTTTGTCCCGATGCCTCGTTAGTTAAGGCGACTGACTCATATGACATTATATAATTTGTATTTTAATAAGGATTTTCGTCTAATTATGTTTTAACTGCATTAATGCATATTTCAAAACTTTATCACTGTAGTTCAACGTTGTCTAAAAATTGAAATTAATTATTTTTATAGGTGAACATACAAGCAGCAATATTATTTAGCCATGTTTATTTATAAGGTGCTAAAGGAGCATTTTATTTTTGTTGCAGGGCATCGGGCACGTGTCCGGAGGGCACATAAATCCAGCGGTCACCGCCGGACTATTCGCGGCTGGTGACGTCAAACTACTGAAGGCAGTCTTCTACATCGTGGTGCAATCTCTCGGGGCGGTAGCTGGGGCTGCTTTCATAAGAGTGAGTGTAGAATATTATATTTACAAGTTATAACTATTCCCTCACGGGGTAATTAGATACCTACTGGGAAACAAAAGTTGAACCTTATCAAAAACACTCTTAGGATAAATAGCGTGTGATATGTCGCGTGATAGTAGGGATGTTTGACCAATAAAAAGAACTTATATCTCGTTTAATGCCACGACAAAAATTTCCTCGTTGCGTCACGTCGAATAAACGAGATCGGTGTAATATCGCACGTTGTGTGAGCTGGCTTACTACATTTCACCGTTTTATCGGTGATCCCTATGATAGGTCAATATGTGGTGAATGGTGATCCTCACCACCCCATTGGTCAACTTTAACAAATAACAATATTTGATGGCAAATATCAACATTTTCTATCAGCAGAGTCTATGCTTGTACCAAATAATAAATAGCTAAATCATGCAAAACTGAACACCCATTGTAATATTTGTTTACTAAGGCCCCGTTTTCACTTTGTTTAGTGTGAGTGCGAGTGTTTAATACAGATACTTAGTATTAAGCAAAAAATACATGTCGTCGTCGATCAGTGCGAGTGATTAGTAATCAACGTCTATTCTCTTTTACTACGCTGAATACTAATCACTCGCACTGATCAACAGCTGCCTTCGCGTAATTTTTCGCTTAATACTAAGCACCTGCATTAAACACTCGCACTGTCATTAATCAAAGTGAAAACGGAGCTTAAGTGCAGGTGTCTTTCCGAACGATTCGTTATCTTTTACGGTACCATTATCTGCGTAGTACTTGTAAGTTGTTGGATTAAAATTTCATTGACTGGCTTGACGTCTGTATTACCTACATTGTTATTTAGAATTTAGTAAACAGAATATAAAGTGTATGTAAAAATTATGAAATTTAAATAAGTATCCTGTGTCTAAACTATTGTGTTTCTTCGATTAATTTTTTGCATACAGTCTAAAAAATATTCCCAAGGCGTTGTGTTAATTAAATGGATTCTGCTTTTGGCATTATCGCCTCTATGGTCTAGTGGTCCGGGATCGGTACTGACCACATGAAGTCCCCGGTTCGATTCCCGCGTCGGACAATTCAGAATGTGTTTTTTCAGTTTTCTGATAAAAATAATGTTGCCCGCCAAATCACATTGTGGGACTAAGTATCTTGGACTACTCACGGGTGCATTGGTAATACCTCTGCGTACCTCTTTGGAGATACGGGCGTAAAGTAGTGCATAGTACTTTTGGGAAATTCAAGAAAACAATACAGTTTTTAATTATTTTTTATTTTTCCATGTGTACTATTAGTTGTTATATATCATTTTGGCAATTAAAATATTATGATTTAAAAAATATATAGGCTGCGCAGCAATTTAGATTCATATTAAATTAAACTAACGATTCATTTTTTTTTATTTCACGGGACAAATTACACTTACTGATCTAACCCCAAAGTAAGCAAATTATTTGCTTGTGTTATGGGTGTTAGTCAATGATACTAATACATAGAAATACATATATAAATACTAGGATATATTAAATAAACACCCAAACCCGGAAATACAAACATTTATGCTCATTACACAAATGCTTATCCCAGTCGGGGATTGAACCCGAACCCCGTCGATCGCGTAGTCAGGGTCGCTTACCACTTGACCAAATTAAATTGATAGATGGTCTCATTAATGTTCTGTTCTTTGCTTCACGTCATTTTATATTTATAACGGAAACAGTTCTTCCGTACTGTATCTGCGGATTGCGGATTAGGCCGGCACGCCCGGGAGATACCTACTACTCTCTCACTTAACACCTACGTAAAATAATAGCTCAGCTGTTGTTTTCTTATCCGGGCCCAAAGCACCGGTTACGCCCCTGTCACGGCTTCCTTTGTTGCTGCCACGTTCGGTACCACAAGTCAGCAGATTGAGACGGGATGCGGTCCTTCTTTGCGTCCTACTCAGGGCGAATGTGCTTCTCGCTAGATATTCTTGATATTGTTGCTGACGCTGTTGCTGAAGTGGTGCTGCAGGGTATGGACATTTTCATTTTCGTCGTCAGGATTTCCATCACTGACAAGTCTCAGCCTTGATTTAGTCATCACTGAAAGACAGCTTTACGCCGAAAGCAGGAGTGATACCGAGGCTGGTCTGCGAAACAAAAGAAAGAGATTTAATATTTTGTTTTACGTTCACGTGTCACAATATAAAGAGATTTAAATGTTTCTAGTCACGATTACAGTCCTTTATTTAAATTTACTTCCTTTCTCTTCACTCACTAAGCAATCAATTTTAAGAGATACCATCATTTATGTAACATCATTTTAAGCAAGAAGTACAAATCACGCTTACTTATATGAATATTTTGACAACGTGAGATCCAAGCCATGACAGAAAACAATAATCCAAAGACCGAAACAATAATTTTATGAGCGAACAGATCGAAGCGAAGAATAATTCAAAGACTCGAAAGCGATAGCACAATACTCCAAAAGCTTTAAATGTTGTTATTTCAGCATATGCCTCATGTAACTAAAAACTTTAGGCTATTTCTACACAATTGTATAGTAATATCTTTATAAAATTTACACCCATGTTGATTCGATTCAATTGAAAATAATAGTCACTGCTATTTTCTCGTCGTAGGCGCCTGTACTATCGTGACTAGAAGGGGGGTAGAGTTTTACAACTATGCACGTTGTAATCCGTATATGATTGGAATAAGGCAACGCATAACATGCTTAATTGCGACCCGTGTGCCATAACACGTCCCACTTCCATTATACACACACAGTACACTGTTATTCTTGCGAGTACAAACAAATTCCCTGAAAATATACACACAGTGGAATCAAAGTAATGTCCACGACAGTTCAAAGGTAATTTTTTTAATCCGTCACATGCGTCGACTTGAGCGTCGCTGGTCGTTAGCTTCGAACTCTTGCACCAAATGCCAATCTATCGTTATAAATAAGCTTTTGCGTCCGATGTAAGGGGCTTTAACTGTCGTTGCACTGGTTAAAGCTTAAGCATGTTTGTTGATCTTAATATAAAATGTGAAAAATCCTAGAACGCTTAAGGTAGTACATAGTACATACTAAGGTGTAACATGGTGTGTAACATGGTGTAACATGAAAACAGTGATGCATAGACCAAGGCTAGCCATAAAAGGAAATGCACTCATAAATTATTTTAATTACATATATAATTATTCTTGCGTAATCGCTGGGACCAGGGATTTACACATACCTAAATAAATTCCCTAATCAGCCATAGACTAAACAATAAAATCGCTTATCATGTATGCGACATGAATGTAGTGTGTAATGTTTATTTTAATTAATTTAATGTATTGCTAATGCATATTATTTATAAATAATAGGTTTCTACAGTCCTCGGCAATGTAAACATTAACCGTTCCAAATTTCTTACTCCACCATTTTACCAAAAACTTTTTTAATACAGCGGGCTGCACGGTGCATCTAGTCCATACTATCCATACTTCCATACTAATATTATAAATGCGAAAGTAACTCTGTCTGTCTCTTCTTCACGCCTAAACCACTGAACCGATTTGGGTGAACTTTGGTAGAAATATAGTTTGAAATCCGAGAAAGGACATGGGATAGTTTTCATCCCGAAAATCCCACGGGAACTAGATCTATGTGGGTAAAACCACGGGACTGTCTTTAGAAATTTTTTACGCGGACGAAGTCGCAGGCACAGCTAGTTCTTAATAAATGGCAGTAAGCGATTAAGGCGGGGACTTTTAACGCGCGCCAATATTATAGGAAGTGGGCGGCGCGGTATGTTCTGAAACCGTTTGGAAACGTTTTAGTTTTCAGATAAATATGTATTAAATAAATATAGGACTTCAACTGAAAACCAAAATTTAATGCAATCTTTTTTGTATTTAAAACTAAATATCACCGTATAAAAATCATGTGCAAAATTAGAAATATTATGAACAAATTATTTGTTTCAGCCTGTTTTCGGAATTTTATATGATCGAGTAAAGTATATTCTATCATATTATAAGTTAGCACATTCCTTAGATAATATCTTCAGGTATATCGTCTATTTTTTTTAAAACCGTTGTTTAACATGTGATTAAGCAAATCAGTTTTTTTCCGTTTGTCTCCGGTGACTCGCCTTAATAGTACCTATTTATTTTATACTAGCAGATCCCAGTAGCTTTGCCCGCGAGTAGGTTATCATGTCGGCGATATAGTCTTTAATTTAGAATTACCGGTGGGAGGGATGCGCTGTGCCGCGCTTCCGGCTGCATGGGTACCACCATCTTGCCTATTTCTCCCGTGAAACAGGTTTGTTGTGTTTCGGCCAGAAGGGCAAGACAGGCTGTTTAATTACTGGAAACGAGACATCATCTTATGTCTCAGGATAGGCAACACATGAATGGGACGCCTGGATTAGTTCCAACCCAGGTATACCATTTATGTTCATTGGCGAAGTCGACCACTTACCATCAGGAGGCACGTCTGCCAGTTTGCCTATCTCACTAACATAAAAAAAATATTACAATAGTAAAGCCAAGCCAAGCCGAGTAAAGCATTGAGTATTTATATTCCTCTCTTTAGACTGCAACGTACTCGTATCTAGCATTCTAATCTCCTTTTATAGTGATGTCTTTATAATGTGTTGATTAGCTCTCAGAACTGTCTCGCTTACCCTGACACTGATGATCTTAGAATAAAGGAGTAAATTGGAGCGTCAACCTTGGTTCTGTGAGCTTCGTGCCCGTGCGATTAATGTGTTGCGAGATGTGCAATCAAAACCGTTCCACATAATAATGTTAATGAAGAATGTTACTAGGTATGCCAAATCGCTTGCAATTTTGTCTCAGTAAAGCCTGTATGTATACAAATACACTAGTTTTTGTTGTAGTAAAAAATACCTAGTAGTTTTGATTTTATAGGCATTCAAAGTTTCGAAAAATATCAAGTCTCGCTAACAGCCACGTGACCGCTTGTGACGTCATGACACAACGCGCCGCGCCTCGCTTAGTATCAAATCAAGTCTCCAGCGGTTATAGTATAGTAAGGTGTAATAGCTTGCGCAGTATTTTGTTGTTTTCGTCAGCGTATTACTTTAATAGTCTATTAATAGTAAATATTATTCGATTAATAAAATGAATGAAGGATTTGAAAAAGGGCAATCGGATATTTCACCTAAAATAGATGGATTAATGGTTGCGCATTATTTATCAACAAATAGTGATTAAATAAATAAATAAATAAATATTCACGGGACAAATTACACTTACTGATCTAACCCCAAAGTAAGCAAATATTTGCTTGTGTTATGGGTGTTAGTCAACGATACTAATACATAGAAATACATATATAAATAGCAGAATATATATAATAAACACCCAAACCCGGAAATACAAACATTTATGCTCATCACACAAATGCTTGTCCCCGTCGGGGATCGAACCCGAACCCCGTTGATTGCGTAATCAGGGTCGCTAACCACTCGACCAACGGGGCGGTCATTTCGTTGGCGCCGAAATGCGAGGAAGAAAAATGCAAAGGTAAAAAAACTTTCCTTGCTACTACTTATGCTTAATAGTTTATCTGTTCTAAATTATTTTATCAAAACAAAATACCCAACTAATGTCGTAATGAAAGAATGCAACTCAAATAATAGAAGGACCTACCTACCATTAAATTTTTACGTTAAAGACAACAAATATGTATTAGTTTTGTAGCTATAGGTAGGTACGTAGGACGTAGGTATATGTACGTGTGTAGGTACCTACCGTTCTTCTTAATTTAAATAAATACCTCGGGAACTCCATCCTTTCATACGCTTGCGTAGCGTTTGCCCATCTCCCCCGTACGGACTTGCATCCGTTGCAAGTGGTACAAAATAAATTCCTACGTATTGCCACGGGAGCACCGTGGTATATGCGCAACGTAGACCTCCATAACGATCTTGAATTGCCGAGCTTAGCAAAGCATTTCAAAGACATCTCCGAAAGATACTTCGATCGTGCCATCTCGCATCCGAACCCACTGGTGGTAGCCGCGGCTGACTACATCCCAGACCCTAATCCCGATCCCAAACTACGTAGGCCCCGCCACGTTCTTACCGATCCCGATGACCCGAAAACTCTGGCCAACGGTTTACACGATAACACTACACACCTACATTCGCGACACCGTCACCGCCGGCGGCGACGAGGACCCCCGTTTCGCCCTTCGGCGAACCGAGCCCAAGCGCAAGGTTCGGCGGACGGACAAAACAATGCCACTAGCCCTCTCATCGCAAATCACGACCCTACCCTAAGCCGAGGTTCGGTCTCACAGGAGACACCCTTAGGGCGGAGGGCGTACAGCCCTACACCTTTAAATTCTGGCTGAGCACTCTGCTCGCCCCCGCGACCGGTGAAGCTGTAACAGCCCATAAGGCTAACAGCAATTGAGACGTTCCGAAAAAAAAAAACTTTGGGAACTGTACATTTTCCCAGAATTAAAAGGAGCCGTGAGTTATTCCAGACTTCGTCCAGATCCGATCAGTAGGCACAACTCATGATTTCCTAGTATTTGGATTGGACATTTTTTTTGGAAAAGTATTGAGGTGTAATTTCGACGGCACGGGCGCGCGACCGCGAGCGCGCGCCGCCGAGCGAACTAGACTGAGCGTGTTGTGAGATGACGTCACAGCGTCAACGGCAGCCAGCGTCGTGCGGTTCAACTTATTTTACTTCTAAATCGGAAACTAATTGACGTATCGAAGTAATTCTTTCACTAGTATTTTTTATTTTTCACAGAGAATATGGAGTGCTAATAATCAAAATTAGTTAACATTCTTCATACGAATTATTACGGGTTTGGGTGTTTATTATATATATTCTAGTATTTATATATGTATTTCTATGTATTAGTATCGTTGACTAACACCCATAGCACATGATTTGCTTACTTTGGGGTTAGATCAGTAAGTGTAATTTGTCCCGTGAATTATTATAAATTATTATTATGAATTGGATATAAAGCTTTATCTGTAAGCTTATTTCAAGATAAATGGTAATCTTAAAAAGTAAGGCTTAACTATTTTTCTACCGAATAAATCAAGGATTTTAAGGGAGTAATCCATACTATACTAATACTATATATACTATATACTATATATACTATACTATATTACTATATAAATAATAAAATCGTAGGAAAGTCAAAACTGTACATTGAATATTTTTTTAAAAGAATACTTGAGGCGTGATCTACAATCGATATCGAAGTCAAAAATATAGTTTTTAGAATTTTTATCTGTTTGTCTGTTTGTCTGTATGTATGTCCGGGGTAAACTCAAAAAGTACTGCATGGATTTACTTCAAATTTTGCATGAATATTACTAACAGGTCGGATCAACATATAGGCTACATATTAGCACGCTATTACCTACGGGGGAGGAGCAGTGCGGAGTAAACGAAGTCCGCGCGAACGAAGTCGCTGGCAACAGCTAGTACTATATAAATGCGAAAGTTTGTCTGACTGTGACACTTTCATGGCTACACCTCTGAAATGATTTTAATAAAATTTGATATGGAGATTTTGAAGATCCAGTGTTAGACTACCTTTTAATAAAAAAAAAGAATTTCTAAGAGGCTGAAATGAATGACGAAAATTTGTACTAAAAACTATATCGACGACACGTTAATCTACTCAAAAGAAATAACTTCAAAATAAAAGAATCTAGAAATGTCATATACCTACACAATTTATTTTTAATTTTTTAAGATTAAGTACTCTATGTCTCCCCGTTAGGTAAACAATTCCGACCACAAAATTTAGATACTTATAAAAAGATTAAACTATTTGATTTTATTTTTATATCATCAGATAGCAAACAAGCAGATGACTCTCCTGATGTAAAGAGAAACCATCGCCTATAGACACCAAAGATGTTAATGGTGTGTTGCTATCCGTGTGGCGCGATGGTAATGCCCACATACATAAGTCTACCGGCTACATTACCTTCCCCACCGGAACACGTCAATGACAAGCATTGACGCTATTGTGGAAGGAATAGGTAAGCCAGTGGTACCAAATAACCAGGTGTAACGTTGCGGAACTCTACCACCTAGAAGTCACGGTGGTAGTGACACATATAGCAAATCGGTCGCCTTTTACGACCTGCCTGGCAGATCGGCAGTTGGTTAATTCTTCATGAAAATATCAAATTAAAAAATAGACAGGTATTAGTAAAAAAAAGTATTTATTTTAAATTAATAACACGTGTAAATTTTAAAATAAAGACTTATCAATTTGAAAGGGGGCTAAGTGCGAGTTAGACACCCGCACTAAAATAACTGACTTAATTTTTTATTTTTATTTTTATTTATTTTATTTAATAATAATTTATAACTGTAATTTATTTTTGTAACTGTTGTTGTAGCAGTTGTAGTTATGGTGAAATTTTGAGTATCTATCAATAGAGAATAAAACTACCTGTTAATATACCTGTGAACGACGGATGGACGAACAGGCGGTCAATATGTTATTGTTTGACATTACTTACCTACTTACTTTTTATTAAATTAAAAATCTTTACTAAACACCTAATAATTAACTCCAATACGTGAAACTTTTTAAACCTCCTATATTAATAGCCCTTTATTTATGAAAATTTGTGTGGACAGAAGAGTATGAGATACTTAATTTACCTTGTCTAATGCATTGTATTGAAAGGAGTAAATGTTGTTTGTCGTTTCAAGATTGCTAAATTGTTATTATTATAATTATTATATTTTTTTTTGTTTGTATAATGTTTATTTATCAGTATTTGATTTGTTCACTGTAAGTCTACTTAGATGTATTATTTTTTTCCCTCTGGGTCTTACACGCACCACATCGTATTTTATAGTAATCCCTGGAAGTGAATTGTTACCCACGACACAGGGTAACCTAGTGTGGGGACAATGTATGATATAATTTATGTTGTAAACTACTTTTGGTCAATAAACTATTATTATTATTATTATTATTATAAGATATTCGGGTTATAATAGGCTTTCGTTGACGCCGTTTAGAAGTAACCCTAATAACTAATTAGCATTGTATTATCTATAATGCTTTTATCCCGCTTTTGAGTGTAGGGGCTTCTGCTCCTTGATAAATTAAAACGGCCGAGCTTATCAACAACGTTCAAGTGCAGTTCAAGAGTCCGACATAAGTCGGCGGTTTTATAAACTTAGATAGCAGTTAATAGCGTGTCTGTTGGAGTGCTTGTTATTGCCGTAGATCACATAAATGTCAAGATCTATAGTAACATCAGAAATGCATTTCCAGATATTTAAATTTTGAATTTATATTTTTATATCATAACTGATGCTTCTGCAAGCTGTTGGTTCTCGTGGTGGAAAAAGACAACCATCGCCTATAGACTCCAACGATGTTCATATATGATATTGGATTGATACTGTGGCAGTGATGGTATGCCAAATGTAGAAATTTACCGACTACCTTACAAACTACCTCAACTACCTGCTAATTAACCTAACTAACAAAAAGGCAGTTTAAATCTATTTTTCGAAAGACACCAGGATCGGCATCAGGGAGAAAATGTAATCTAAGCGAAGATAATAATTTTTTTTATTGATTTTTGCTAGTTTGGTTTACAGACCAGTTAAAATTCAAATAACACTTTCGGTAGTAATAATTTTAATCAGTTATGATATTTTTAAGCTCAATATGTTTAGTTACGAAAATGTGAATTTGGACCATTGTTTAATGTATTAAAAAATTATGGCAAACAAATTGTGAATTTGTAAAATGCGCGAACAATTGTAAATACTATAAATTGTAGAACACGGAACTCGCTACATAGTCTATTAAGAATGAGATGTCGAAAATTGCAACTTGTATTCATTTTGACTGTTCATTATCGGATCAAATAATTACTTACATTGAATTTATTTGTGACAGTCCAACTCCAACAAAAATCTTCGACTTCGAAAGGAAAATATATGGCATTAGTTTGTAAGTAGGTAGACGTATAAGTAGCCAGCTTTTTTGAATACCAACGATTTAGAGCGCTTTAACATTTAATATATAATAATAATAATAATAATAATAATAATAATAATCTGACTCAGCAGTGTAATCCAAAAATCGAAATATTTGTCTACGGAACATTTAAAAACGAAAACTTTGTACACAACTTATCTGGTGTATTTTTATTTCATTTATTTGCTTATTAAATATCAAGCAATAAACACCTATCAATAAGTTAATTAAGTATGAGTCATGGCTCATTATGATCAATTAAAAATATTCACTTGACCTTATGGATATTGCTTCAGTCGCGACATTTTACTTACATTCAATAAGACTTAAGTAAAGACCATCAACTTGATCGATCACGATTCTATTGAAATAATAAATTACTAATTAGAATTCACTGCTAAGCTTTTAAGTATATCAGTTCAAGACTAATGCTAACATCATTTAACCCTAAGGTTCAGGGCTTAAAAGACAGACGCTATGATATCTTGACCTATTCCGATTCAATATATAACATATCGATCTGTATTTACCAAGTTTGTGTCATTACTATCGATTGTTATGTCTCAATCCTTTTGGTAGGAATATAATTTAAGCGGAATATAAATATAAATTATTTTGATTATTATGAAAATAATCGGCATCTCCTAGTTTCTAACTTGTTAGGTCCTTGCTGATTGTACTATTAAAAATTATGTGCAATTGGGTGTTCTTAGAATTAGAATATTTTGAATTGCTGTTTTCTTGACTATTTTTATATACATCTTAGGACAAAAGGCAGGCAAGTGTCTTTTCTTATGGCAAGTAATAATCTTCACCTATAGACAGATACAGATGCTAATAGTGCGTGTATAAGTTTCTGTCAAAACGAAACACGACTGAGACAAGCAAAAACACTATTGTGGCAGAAATAGACAATAGTTACTTGGCGGTTGTACCAATCGCCTCACTAAGGTGGTATTTATTTCTTTCCATCACGAGAGTTTGATTTCCTATTACAATATAAAAATTTTACGTTTACAAGAGAGCAGGCTGGCGCCTGGCGGTGGATGGTCTAGAGGTATTTCAAAAGCGATTCTAATCAAAACGAGACTGAATAACTCATAACCTGAGTATATAAATAACGCATGTTTTATATATTTGTTTAGTTCGTAATATAGGTACCTAATTTATACCTAATTTTTAGAATTATCATCAGTTTTTTGGTCAAACCTTTGTTGTTTTCCATTTATCATGTAAAAGTGGTATGTTATATAAGTTTTTACAATAGTGGCCAGCCAGGCTTAATACACGACACAATATGGTAATTGATTGATAGCCATTTGCGCGAAGTTAAAATTTTCTAGCAACCTAAATGTTACTTGCACTTCAATTTAGGACAAGTTTGTTCTCGTTATATTAGACAGATATTGCGCAAAATCAGAGTAGGTACCATTCCTATTAGGTCAGATTAGTTTGTACAAAGATATTGTTAGACATAAAGAAACTAGTGTGATTGATTTGAATCTGTACCTAATGAACAAGCAACGTTATCTATTAAAATTGCTTCTTTTAATCTTCTTTTAGAGACACGTAGCTAGAATCCTAAGTCGGTTATTTCGTTTTATGTTTTTTTTATTTTTTCCTAAATCTATATCTTCTATACAAATAAATAAAATTAGAGTATCTGTTTTGTAATATTAAGATACCGCCATTTTGGCGTTTCTTAACCTTTTCCAATTCGCGGACCCCTTTGAAAATCAAGCACAAGTTCAAGGACCCCCTTACTAAAAAACATTGGCAACTATTTATTAATTTATGCGTTCATAGACAAGAGGGCGGACCCCCATACATATACTCGCGGACATACCCCATACATATAAGAATCACTGCGCTATTTACTTAAAGCTGCGTCACCACTTGTAACAATTTACCGTACATTATCCCGTGACCGTGTCAGACACGCGTGTTAATACCGATTAATGTGGACGTATTTTGTTACGCGTACAATTGTGACGACCTGCAGTACGATTCAATCCATTCCGAACACTGAAAGAAACTGCCGCACACAGAATAAACGGCCGAACAGTGTACGGAGTTACGACCTACTAGCCGGGCCCAGTATGGACGTTGGTCTGTGTACTGTCACGCATCTAAGCCACGTGTTACGAGCCGATCCATCAAAAGTCGGTTTATTTCAAAGGATTTTCGCTATTGTCCGCGGACCAGGAGACGTCTACACTTGTATTTATGACACGACAATGAGACAATGGGTTGGAGTGTATGCTATAAACATAATTGTATACGTTATTTAGTTTTGTACTGCGACCTTAGATCAAATATACTATAGATTGTGGGTGGGTTCAAATGTGCAGGTGTATTAAATGTAATTAAAACAATAATGTTGGTTAATATAATTCTGTGTTTATGTACCCGAATTGATAATGCGCCTCCACTATATTTTTGTTCTCGTTACCTAATATTTAAAAAAAAATAGCTCTTCAAATTTTTGAGCAAAAAGTAAGAAACTACCCTAAGCACGTTTTAACGAAATTTCATTTTGTGTCATATAAGGTATTTATTAGAGCTAAGGTTGGTTTTGTAATACAGTTTTTTTTAATGTGGTGTTTTGTTTTATTATCCATACAATCATTTCGATTTCGATATCGAAAATACGCACACAGATATATATATATATATATATATATATATATATATATATATATATATATATATATGCGCTAGTGGTAACACGGTGTCACGTTTTGTGTTAACATTTGTATGGAACACTACATGTATAGTATGTTTGATTTAAACTGCGCCGTGTCGCCACGTGTAGCGATGCGATGTGACCTTGTGGCTTGTGACCTTGTCAATGCAACTTATACCGTCCACATTTAGCGTAACATGTCTGTAGCGATGCCACGCTGTCCGGTCCGTTGTAATGTTACAAGTGTGGACGCAGATTAAGTAACTTCTTAAAAAGGAGGAGATTCTTAATTCGGCTGTATTTTTTTATATTTCTTATCTCAGAACTCGATCATTTATTGATCAATTTGGCAAATTCTTGTTTTTTTAATGGGATGGTACATTTCCCATTCAATCCCATGTAAATTTGTTGAAGAACCCCCATATCAGAGGGTTTCAGAGATACAGGAGACTAGAAGTCGGTTTTTGCAGCTTGCCAATACTTGCAACCGACAAAATTGGTCAACGTGGTTTCTTTTTTATATCATAAGATAGCAAACAAGCAGGTGGCTCTCGTTATGGAAAGAGACGACCATCGCCTAAAGACACCAAAGATGAAGGTTTAGCGAGATGGTAATGCCACATGCATAAGTTACAATTATCACGGAATAGTCATCAAATTTGTCCAGATTCTTATTATGGAGGCAAGAAGTAGAGACGCGAGGAACTGCAATTTTAATTGGATTTTAAATATTAACATGTAAATTATGTTTCAGTTGGCTATACCCAAGGACATGGTGTCAGAATCAAACTTTGGATTGACTTTGC
Organism: Apodemia mormo; assembly: GCA_036924255.1. Classification (NCBI taxonomy): domain Eukaryota; kingdom Metazoa; phylum Arthropoda; class Insecta; order Lepidoptera; family Riodinidae; genus Apodemia; species Apodemia mormo. The sequence goes on from JAUPFN010000001.1 coordinate 10,225,071, forward strand.
CAGGAACCGGTATCACGGAAGGACAGGTACCTGCGTTATTACAAGTACACCTATGCAAGCAACATACACACACATGCACATTTTTTTGAGTTTTCTTATTTTTAGCTTTCATCGTGACTTTTTCAGTCTAATATTTCTATATTATACTTCGGTGTAGTATCAGGTTTTTTTAATACATTTCAAACTGGTTTTTGTATGTTACATTTCTATCTTTTACATTTCGATTTTAATATAACAACCAGCTTAATCACTGCCAACTCCGTCTGAAATAATGGCAATAACCATTATTTCAGACGGAGTTGGCAGTGATTAAGCTGGTAAGTGTAACTTTTAAAGTAAAACTTCTTTAAAATCGTTGTAATTTGAAAATCAATGAAATGAAAATGCGACGAGAGAATGAGGTAGAATGCATTAAGCTCATCACACATGATTAAGACACTATAATATTTTATCTTAAGATGCCCTAATACAAAATATTATATTATCTTAATGTATCACAAACGGCTAAGATACGATAATATTAAAAAACTCTTCATTTTCTCATAAGTCTGCCTCGTATTTTTTGTAGTAATTCTATATACAGAGTGACTGACTATGAGTTATACGGCCATACATCTTGATTTGTTAGGCAACTCCTCAGATGACGATTTTGTTATAGAATGTGAAATTAAAATTGCAGAAGCAAATTTCAAAGAAAGTTAACTTTCAATGAAAAACTATCAAGACACGTCAATCGTTTGCGGGCGGATACATAGCTTATTGACATAAAAGACAACAACTTTCGTGTGTAGTTTTCCTCCTCTACCTTTTGACTGGACGCGGCACAGAGCTGGCCTGGGAGCACCCCGCACTGCTTATATATTTTTTTAATATCATAAGATCATAAGATAGCAAACAAGCAGATATCTCTCCTGATGGAAGAGAAACCTTCACGTATAGACACCAAATATGTTAATGGTGCGTTGCTATCCGTGTGAGGGGATACCTTACCCTCCAAACCGGAACACTACTATGACAAGCATTGATGCTATTGCGGTAGGAATAGGCAAGGCGGTACCAAACACTCGTGGTACCAAATACGTTGTGGATCTCTACCACTATGGTAGTCTCTATGGTAGTGACTCAGTCACTATGGTAATGACATATATAACCAATCAGTCGCGTCTTACGACCTGCCTGGTAGAACGGCAGTTGGTCTATTCTTCAAAGAAGCCTGGACCAACACGGGGGATAGTAATTACTATATTATCTGTGGTACTGCGTTTGCGTATATCCTGAAACAAAGAAATACATGTATTTATATTAAGATGCGTATATTTCGCCTCTTAAGATAATATATTAAGTTATGTATATTTCTTAGACGAAGGAAATATCTTTCTCTTGTGAAAGGTATATTAGGTATATTTCCATATTGCCCGTATCGCTCGGTATCTTAAGATACTAAAAATAAAATATATATCAACTTTGTCGTGTGTGATGGTTCTAGGATTTCTATGGTGAGCGATATTCTGAAATATGCTTTAAGATAATACATATTTTACACTATCTTAACCGTGTGTGACGCGCTTTACACCGTATTTTATATTTAAAATATCATCTATTATAATATTATTATTATTTAATAGTTCGCCTCTACAGTCTAGTTGTCCGATGTCGGTGTTGAATATTGAGGTCTCGGGTTCGATTCCCGGGTCAGGCAAATCAAAAGTGTTTTTTCGGATTTCTGATTAAATCAACGTTGCCCGAGATTGGATCAGTGCCCGGTTGGCACATCACAATGTGGGACTAAGTATCTTCGGCGAATCGTGAGTGCACTGGTTGTAACCTCTGCTTACCCTTCGGATTTACGGGTGTAAAGATACTTTTCTTATTGGTCCCAAAAGTCCAAGGCACAATCAAAGAAATTTTACTACTACTACTACTTAATTTTACTGCTACTTTTTACTACTAAAATACGAAAAACGGTTTTCGTCGACTCCATTTTTATTGTTATATTTTATTTTGTATCATAAGATAGCAAACAAGCAGATGGGTATCCTGATGGAAAGAGTCAACCATCGCCTATAGACACCAAGGGTGTTAATGGTGCGTTGCTATCTTGTGGCGAGGTCTAATGCCACATGCATAAGTTTACCGGCTACCTTACCCTCCAAACCGGAACACGTCAGTGACAAGCACTGACGCTATTGCGGCAGGAATAGGTAAGGCGGTGGTACCAGACCCGGGCTAACCAACGCAGAACTCTACCACCTAGTGGCCACGATGGTAGTGACTCGTATAACCAATCGGTCCGCTTTTACGACCTGCCTGGCAGAACGGCAGTTGGCCTATTATTCAATGGAGCCCGAACCAACACGGGGAGAAGACTCCATTTTATTTCTATCTCTCTTTTACGTTATTTCTCCGCGCGTGAGTTCACACTCTTTATTTACGGTATACTGTCAAAGAATTTACATTTTAAATTTTCTGCTAGTTTTACTTGAATAACATGAATATTTCATTCATGCTATGCCAGTATGCAGCTATGACTTATCATGATATGAATTAATTATTGTATACGATTTCTAATTAATGAATTTTCAACAGGCTTTATTAATAGAGGCTCTCATCACATTCGTGCTCGTACTGGTGGTGCAGGGAGTTTGCGATTCACGCCGTAGCGACTTGAAGGGGTCTGCGCCTCTTGCCATTGGACTCAGCATCACTGCCTGCCACGCCGCCTGCGTAAGTTATCAAATTTAAAATTCAAATATTTTTTTCATAATAAAGCACATTTTTTGTTTTTTGATTTATCAAAAAGCTCTTAAATCTTATTAGACCAACAAAACTGACATGCAAAACTTGATAAGGTAATATTTTAACATTATTGACTATTATTCTTCGCCTCTGTGGTCTTGTAGTCCGGTGTCGGTGTTGACCACATGAGGTTTTGGATTCGATTCCCAAGTGGAGCAAGTCAAAAATGTATTTTTTCAGTTTTCTGATAAAAACAACATTGCCCAGGACTCGCTAAGCGATAGGCTTGCCACCGTTCATATTGTGGGTCTAAGTACCTTCGGCTAATCATGGGTGCACTGGCTGTACCTCTACCTACCTTTTCGCGGATACGATCGTTTTTTTATTATCAATCATTTCTTTCTACTTATTATTTTTTGTTGTTATTAAATTAAAAGCTCAAATTGCTAAACACCACATAACTAAAATGTTAATTTTTCCTTTTTTTAATAACAAAATTTGTATGTTATCAGAACGTTTTAGTATGGAACCTATCATATTATCTATCATACTTGCGTAAATTATACAAATTTAAATAACAAGTTCTTTGCACGCGAACTTTATTGTTATAGTAGAGTAGAGAGATGGAAAGTGCAATTTACTTAAATCACATCAATTTGAAATGATCACCATAACTTATAACTAGAATTATTATAATTCATGTTGAATTTAAAAATTTGCTAGTCTGCAGGAAGTCAAAAATTTTAAAGTTTCCATATGAGATCCTTATTAAAACGAAGGAAAGTTAAAAGATTAATTACTTAAGTTTCATGGCCTATACCTATAATTGTTCACCATAGGGGAAGATTCGGCATCGGGGACTAAAAAAAACAAGACGGATTTGTGAGTTTATTATATATCTACATGTTAAATTATTATAATTATTGACCTAATTTTTCTATATTAATAATTTCGTCAAGGGCTACGGTAGACTCAATCGAAACCTTACCTAAATTATAAAGCGTAAAAAAATAATAATTTTGTGTCGACAACATGAGGCAAAATTCGGATTGTCGAATAGTGTTAACTGTGCGATCAAAAGTTTTTTTGTACGTTTTTAGTTTATCGTTTTTTTAATTTTCTAAAATTAACTCTTAAGTTGGTGAGGAGAAATTGATTTTTTATTATTTCCTTTTGCTATTTCAATTGTACGTTAATTATTCTTAACTGTGCGATCAAAAATTTTTTAGTTTTTTTAATTTTCCAAAGATTAATTTTTTGATCGGGAAAATATATTCACCTATCAATAACCACAAAATATTGACACGTATAAGTATGATCGTATTAAGCTCTCAAATAATGCCTTTGACGATAGGACAGTTTATGTTACTCATTGTATATTCAGACTTAAGACTTAAGTCTGAATATACAATGAGTCCGCTGAGTCATTAAAGCTTTTTGTGAATTCCACGGAAATATGTACCTATTTATCCTGGATAAAAGTGCTAAGATTGAATCCATGTGCTATGTGCTAAGGCTGAATCCATGGGCTATATGACGATAGAACATTTTTTGTTACTTATCATGTAGCCCAAGGACTCAACCTTAGCACATAGCTCATGAATTCAGTATTAGCACGTTTTTCCAGGATAAATACATTTATTTCCTTGGGAGTCCCAAGAAACATTAAATGACCCAGCGGGCCGAGTTGTAACTACAATAAGAACATAATATTATGTCAACACTTCTTCTAAAGTCATTAATTACACTCATATTTTTTTCAAACGCTTCAAAATAAGTATAACTTCAAAAAAATTGAGACCTTTGGGACTAAAATGCAAATTATTTAAGGATTATGTACCGAACATTTTTAAATTTATATGCGCAATTACAGACTTGAGCAACAAGTATCTCTTACGATTCGCTTAAATTTTATGGTAATTTTCAGATACCTTTTTCGGGATCGAGCATGAACCCGGCGCGGTCCTTCGGCCCCGCGCTCGTCATTAACCACTGGACAGCTCACTGGGTAAGTTCAACGACCTGAATTTCAATGACTTGAGGTTTTTAATGTATAGCATTTACTGACGAAGCGTTTTTTTGTTGGCACGCCTTGAATGACGCTACATGACGCTACTTGATTTGAAGCTTTTAAGACTACTTATTAATTTAACTGCCGATAGAAATACATTTACCGCAGCTTTTATCTGCTTAAATTTAATCCTACTAATACAATTATAAATGTGGAAGTTTCTACGCAAAGACAAGACATAACTATGTTAGATGGTCTGTACCTATTAATTATTCTAAAAAAGTTAGATAAAAGTAGATTTTTTAATTCATATCCAAAATTAGCACATGGTATTTCTTATGTAAAAATGTATGTTTCAATTTTATTCATAAAACTCCAGGAACATTTAGGGCCTACTCAGTATTTATAGTTCGATTAAAATTAATACTGCACCCTAGAAAAACTTATAGCGGGCCCTGCCTTAGCTAATCTAATCAAACTGAGTAGCGAATTGTTTGTAGCAATAAAAACTGACAGCAAACCAGATAGGTCTGTCCGTTACAATTCCAGAAAGATGATAAATTGAAAATTAATTAATATAATCAAACATACGGACCCCTAGCGATTTCAATAGAATGAATCAAACGTGGTTCACATAGATAAGGCTACCCAATGAGTAATGACATTACTTTTGTACGTATCACTGCGGGTACCTAAATCCTAATAGCTTCCTACTTTCATAATAGCAAATCTTACTCATTTCTACAAGACCGGGAACACGTCTAAGTGTTGCTGTTGAGGATATCCATCCATTTTCCTCCTCTTATATAATAATCGCTACAATTCACCGTTAAACAGCTTAATCGACGGGCAAGCGCTATTCATCCCCATTGCCGTCTTTGTTATTTTGATATCTATCGTATATTTTTTTGAATTCGAAACTTGACCTTATGATCTATAGGATATGCCTATACGTAGGCTATCATAGCTTATCTAACCTCTATTGGTCACCCAACAAGATATATCATTAGAGAATTAAACGTGATTTTTTGTTTTAGATACATACTAATATTATAAATGCGCACTATAGCTGTCTCATGTCTGTCTCTTCTTCACGCCTAAATCACAGAACCGATTTGAATGAAGTTTGGTACAAAGATCGTTTGAGACCCGAGAAAGGATATAGGTGATAGGATAGTTTTAATCCCGAAAATCCCATGGGAACGGGAATTATGCGGGTAAAACCCCGGGACTGTTCATTTTAAATCACGACAAAAACTTTTATAATACAGTGGGCTGCACGCTGCAGCTAGTTACTTATAAATATTCCCCCATGTTGGTCCCAGGCCCTTTTGAAGAATTGGCCAACTGCTATTCTACCGGGCAGGTCTTAAAAGGCGACCGATTGGCTTTACGATTCACTACCATCGAGACTACTAGGTGGTAGAGTTTTGCATTGTCTTGCCCGGGTCTGGTACCACCGCCTTACCTATTCCTGCCGCAATAGCGTCAGTGATTGTCACTGTCGTGTTCCGGTTTGGAGGGTAAGGTAGCCAGTAAACTTATGCATGTGGCTTTAGACCTCGCCACAACATAGCAACGCACCATTAACACCTTTAGGCGATGGTTGACTCTTTCCATCTGGAGACCCATCTGTTTGTTTGCTAATTTATAATATAAAAAAAATGTTTATGTAATAAATACACGAAATAAAGAAAACAAGATTGTTTTCTTTATATCGTGAATAAATACGAGTGCTCTTGGAGCACCAACGATTAGCCAAAAGGATTAAATCCCATTTAATAAATCCCGTGTTTGACCGGCCATAAATCCCATTTAAAGAATAAACCATATGCTATTCTGCGAGGCAGGTTATAAAAGGCAACTAATTGTGATCTATACGTCATGTCACTACCATCATGACTATTTGTAGTAGTTCCGCAACGCTGCGCCGGGGTATTTGGTACCACCACCTTACCTATTCCTGGCATTGCGGTGGTAAAGCGGTTATAGAAATAGGTAAGAAACTTTTCCGAGTTTTGTACTAACGCCTTACTTATTCCTGCCACATTAGCAGGTTTCGGCTTAGCAGTAACTCGAAGACGACAGCGTGGCCAGTAAAATCATGCATGAAGCATAACATTACAGAATTAATATACTGGTTTACAGTAACTTTGAGCATATATAAGATGTTGGGCAAGTTTTCCAGAAAAACCTACACAGGCCTAACTGATAAAGGATTCAAACTCAGGTCCATTTATACGGAATGCATTTATACCGAAGCCTATACCATATACCTATACCACAGACCATTAGAGCGGCTTTTAATAATTATGTAATAATCTGCTAAAGTCCGTCTCTTGTAAAGGACTGTCACTTTCACATTATCACGTGCGTAGTTAATAGATCGTATACAGTATAACAGTTAGATAGGTAATATTGAGAAATACACGTAATGATCGCATCAAGCGCCCCCCAATTATATAACCGCCTGTCTCACGTGGCATGCGCCATCTTCGCATGATAAAGTTATGTACCGTTACTAACCTGTCTTTGGTTTTAAATATTTCACCTTTTGCTTTCTCACGTAATATTTTTTATATCACTTCAAATAAAGAGTTGATTGCTTTTTAATAAAAATATTTTTAATTTTCTCCTTGTCCAGTTGTTTGTCTATACCTATTAGTAAGATCGTGAAGTTTTCCAGTTTCGGTTTTTAAGGTCGAAAAATTGTGGTGGTGAGTTCATACTCTCGATTAAGCATATGTATCTACATAAGTGCTGGTTGTCGCAATAAACCAAAGAGTCATTATCAAAGACTTCTATGTACCAACGTATAACGAATGTCATTACTGTACAGGCTGCACTGCCTAAACTTCATATTGGCACAAACCCGAATTTGTTTTTGGTATAAACTATAAAATAAATATCATTACGCTGATTTACTTGCGAGCTAGAAGTACTTAACCGAATGTGCCAAAGATGCTGCTGATCCGCTGATTTATACATTGTTATGGATAAATTTTATTTTTAATTGCGGCCAGCAATAAATAACTATTCTCATAAGAGAGAGATCTAGTGGTCTGGTGTCGGAGTTGACCACATGAGGTCCTGCGTTATATTCCCGGGTCGGGCAATTCAAAATGGGTTTTTTCAGTTTTCTGGCAAAAACAACGTTACCCGGGATTGGAAACAGTGATCGGTTGGCGATAGACTGGCCACTTATCACATTGTGGGACTAAGTATCTTCGGCTAATCATGGGTGCACTTTTGTAACTCTGCCTATATCTTCGGGGATACGGGCGTGAAGATACTTTTACTTTCTAATAAGAGCCCGTTAAAAAACTTTTTAAAATGACGGAATACTGCATTCACGAGATGTTACTCTATTATACTTCTTAAAGCAAAAAGCAGTGAATGCGTTGTCTCTCTCGTAATTGTGATAATTAATATTTTATAATACTAAGAGTTTAATTTTTTTTATATTACAGGTGTACTGGGTTGGACCAATCGTTGGCGGTGTTGTGGCTGGGCTCGTTTACAGATTCATTCTTCGTATTGGCAAGCCCAGTGAGGCTGGTTCTTACGACTTATAAATCATTCGTTTTCCATATTTACAACGCGCTTTGTGCCTTATATCTCATAATAAGTATTTAAGTATTAAAAAAATATAACAAGAAAGTATAATAGAGCAAATTCTATTTCTTATACTTAAAATAACTATTAGATATAGAATTTGCTCGAAAACGGCATATAATTTCCTTAGAAACTTACGCGGAGACAACGAAATAGAATCCAAAATACTAGAGTAATGTAAAACTTATTCGAAAATATGAATTGTCTTAAAAGAAGGAAATAATACATTATAAAAGTTTTATTTTCACCTAGATTTTATATTTTGTATTCCTTAATGCAAAAGATTCTCTCTCAAATAGTTAAGAATTTCTACGCGCAAATATGCCAAAAATCATTTATTTCGATTCGAAGTCGCCATTATCAAATTTCAAGAGATGTATAAATATTTTATAATCACATGATAAGCTTTTTGATAAAAAAAACATTACACTGGCTTATTTATTCATGAGAAGGATTAAAATAATGTGTAATAAAATTCTTTCCGTTATGCTTCTGTCAGTAGGTACACTGGCCTACTACTTTCAATAACGGCAAAATGGTTATATTGTTTAGTAGGTTAACTATACCTATATTGTTTTATTTATCAACTAGTTTATATCTAACCAATTTTCTTATATTTTGTTTTGTATAGATGGAAAGTAAAATCTCAGAATCGTGATTTATGTAATCAGATGCAACAGATGTATCGTTTTGTAAGATAAATAGATTTTAAGATAAGATAATTATAAAATATTAAGTTTATTTATATTGTGAATATTTGAACATTAAAAAATGTTTAATACAAATGACTTTTATTTAACTTTTTATTACAGATTTGTTGAATTTTAACGCACGGATTCTCGACTTGCAAAACACAGATTTTTAGCTAAATTTAGGTACTAATCCACAAAACGATTCAGATGAGGCCGCTCTTAATTTGTACACCCATTTATCATGTTAGCTAAATTGTAGCATGTAGCGGTCCATCTATGTTATAGTTTATCAGATAATATTCTTTAATATTATAATAATAATATAAATATAATAAGATATATATACCACATTATATTATTATATACCATATATACCATAGATCTGAAGGCATATTATATACAGGGTATAACAAAAATAAGCACTAATACTGAAGGAGCGTTCAGGATGTGTGGTTAGCTATTTAATTATACATTTTTAATAAATAAAAACTATGAAATTTCTGAGAAAATGAATGTCAAAGTTTTTTTTCAAAATGATCTGTGTCAGCCCTGAAGTATAGCACGCAGTAACGTACGCGCACGGTTTACGCAGCTATGAAAGGTCACAATCATATGATAGATGTCAATGAACTGCTAGACGCACAACAAAGTACTAATTACTTGACAGAGTAAATAATGTAGATATTATTTAAAGAGTTTTTTTATATTTTTTTCTAGCAGGACTGATGTTGGAATAAACCCATGAGGGTCCTTAGTTCGATTACCAGGCTGGACAATTTGATTCATAGGTAACTTAACTGGGATTTGATAGCCATAATTATTACATTATGTTAAAAAAAACACTGTCCGACTATTTGTGTCACTCGATAGCATATTACGATCATATTAAAATAATTATTAATTACTATACTCATATTCAATAAAAAAAATCTCATAAAATTTTATTAATCGTAAATACCTACCTAGTAGTCTCATACCTAGTTTACGTAAGGCAAACCTGCGGCTATTTAGGTATTTCATGCAGGAAAATCTCCCGCCTGGCAACAAAATTATATCAGCTGTGTACCTAAAATTTATTGTGACCTGGATTATTATTTCTAACTCTGAGTGAAACTATTAGTTATTTGTGTAGAGATTTTTTGCTTAGTAAGTACTAGGTACATACATTCTAAAACAATCGTGGCAAATAATCCAATATAACTAATTAAGGTATCTTTTTGTAATGAAAACACATTACATAAGTTACTTCATCACACAATATCCACCTTCAAAGTCAACTATTCACATGTGTTTTCAATGTAGGTACCTAAATCTATTCCGTGATTCATAGGCATTTTACAATGTATTATCTGGCATGGTTTCAACTTACAAACTGTTTTAATGGCATAATACTTACCTCTAGTACCTACCCTGTTTGCTTCTAACTTCACATAACAAGGTGTCTAAGTAGGTAATTAGTTTTTGAGCAGGTAAATCATAGCTATTATCACTTTTATTACACACAATTCTAAAAACTTAGTAAAACTTTCTCGTTGATTACACGACACTTCGCAAAATAAATATGCATTATCATTAAGAATTAAGACACAACACAACCTTTTATAAGCATTTTTGACAAATAAACCTACGCATTGATTAGCCTAGAAGTCCTTTGATTTGAAGTATTACCGACATCGTGCTAGGCGTCTCAACGCGGCCAACAAAGCGCCCGACTTAAGGCCTTGCTCACACACACTACTGACTATTTTCCGCGGGTATTTTAATTGCGCAAATTAATTTTCGTTACATATGAAATTTGATATGGCTAGCACTGCTAAAAAAATGTCAAGAATCGGAATGTTCCCGGTGAGTTGATAGGCTCGTTTGTCACTATCTGATGGTAAGTGGTCGACGTCGCCAATGAACAAAAATGGGATACCTGGGCTGGAACTAGCCCAGGTATTCCATTCATATGTTACCTATCCTGAGACATAAGATGTTAAGTCTCGGTGCCAGTAATTACAGTGCCTGTCTTGCCCTTCTCTCCGAAACACAGCAAAGCTGTTTCACGGGAGAAATAGGCAAGACCTTTCTAAGTAGTAGTTATTTCAGGAAAAAGATAATTTTTGACTACGTTTTTTTGATTACATTTTAGATCAAAGATTTTATAAAATACTAGCCGTTGCCCGCGGCTTCGCACGCGTGGTTAGAGTTTTTTGTGAATGTCAAAAATAAACCACGCAAGCGAAACCCGGGGGCAAAGGCTAAAATACAAATAAACTTTCCTCTTGAATCACTTTAATATAGAAAAAAACGCATTGAAATCCATGGAAACAAATTCACAACAATTAAAACCATATGCGGGTACGCAGAGGTACAACTAGTGTACCCACGATTAGCCAAAGATACTTGCTAATAATACAATTATATCAAACAGCCGATACAATAATATTAACTGCTAGTTAACGAGGTAATTATGATCTTTAGCAACGAAAACTATTGCTAATTTTAGCGATTGCCGGGATTACATATCAACCTGTTCATTAATTCAGAAAAATTAATCTTTTTCATCAAAATATTGTTTATCATACTGGAAATAAAAAAGTATTAAGTTAACTTTAAAGCCGCCGCCGGTCGTTTGTATAGGCCTTTAGAACTTACACGTGTTTTGCGGCTTATACAAAGTGCAACGAAACGCTTTGATTGGCGAAAAGACCACTTTCGGAAAGTGACAAGACACTCCCTTTTTCTGCCATTTTGTTTTTATGTAAAATCATAATAATATGTAGTTCCGTATAGTTTTAGTCAACATTTTTGTCACTTTTATGATAAGAGTGATGCCGGTTTAGGCATTTCTTCGTAAGGTACTGGGTTCGATTCTCAGTTCGCCTGGTAGAATGGAGGGTAATTCTTCTTAAGGCACTCAAACTAAAACGCGAAAAGATTTTTTTTATTTATGGTGCAAGGGGTCCCACCACCACCTTCGGGACCCAGGACAACCTGACTGCTGTACAATGAAAGAGGTCCTGGCACCGGCTTCTTTCAGAGGTTCGGAGGTTAGACGGCAGTCGCTACGGCAAACTCAAACTCGTTCCTAGCGCAAGCGTGGGGAATAACCGGAATAAACTCTAAGATGAAGATTATTTTTAAATTTGTTTCACTGAACCCTAATTAGTTCGGAAAAGTACCTAGATAATTGTAAAGGCATTTTTATTTTTTTATTCAGTTGCCGTTTGTCTTTGGAGAGCGTAACTATTGCTATTATTGCCGATTTATGGTCAATCTTACTTAATACCCATTGATTGGAAATCGCGATTTTAAAAATGCCACGTAGAAATAATAATGACCGTCACCTTTACACTAACTAATAGTGAATTTTACGAAATGATGCTATGTGTTGGTGCTACTAGGAATGGTAGCAGGTAAAATTAATGCAGCATTTAGGTCCATAACCCCACATATGTTGCATAATGTAAGGTTATCAATGTTACGCAGAACTGCTCTTTGCATTGAGAAGGGTGGTGGTCATTTTGAACCTTACTTATAAATTAATTTGAAGACAGTGTTGTTTTATTATTGCCTGTAAATAGTGAATTTGGATTAATGTATAATAATCAGTGACGAAAGTGATATGTAAAAAATTGCTTATTAAATGTGTGTAAGTACAAGTAGGCGGTATTCTTCATGTCTATGTGTGCGTCACGCTATTCATTCAACGTGTTGCTGACGTCACATCACTTCCATCTTCAAGGTAGGGGTGTGAAAATAAATTTTAATTTCTTATTTTACTAAATTTATATGAAACAAAAAATGTGTGCCTTTTGGTATAATATTTTACCAGGTGTTTGTTTAGTTCATGTACATGTATACCCTTGAAAGTTAGTGCTTATTTTTGTTATACCCTGTATTATTTTATTTATTTATTTATTTTATTTCATCAAAAAAAAATTAACATAAACTTACAAATATTTCAACATCCTTAAACCTCTTTGTAGGTTTGTGTGGATGTTGCACACTTCACGGTTTAAGTATTGATTGATGTTTTAGCGAAGCTACATTACACTACATAAATTTTAACATTACCATCGCTCTTATCAGTTGAAATAAACTAGTACCTATCTTAAATCAACTTGTTACTGGGTGTTCCACTCTGTGTCGTTTGCGTACAGGCCATATTCCATTGCTAACTGTAGTTAAAACCAGTTTTGGTCTGATTCATAAATACTTTTACTGTGCATTAAAGATAATGCGATCGTCGTTACGTACATAATATACAATGCGTACAGGCTGCTCCTTTTATTATGATAAAATATGTGTGTGTGTGCAGGTGTGTTTGTGTGTGAACAATGCATGTCAGTATATATTTGTGTGTGGGTGTATGTTTGTGTGTGTACTTGTGTATGTGTGTATGTGTGCGCGTGCGTTTTTATCTGCATATAAATTTAATTTGACTGTGTTAAAATTTATATGTACACATGATTAATTATTCTTGTGAGAGTTCGCTCAAGTATGCATTTAATTTATGGTACTATAATAGCTTTTAATATATGTTTCAAATTATTTTCATTGATTTTATTTCGCATTTCAATATTTATATTATTATTAATTAATCTAGGTACTAAGTAGTCAGTTGTTCTTTCTCCATAAAAATTCCTAGCACTTACAGTACTTAGTTTCTTTGTTGTTATTTGTCTAGTTACTATATAACTTTTTCTTTCATTTTCTATATATTTAAAATAATTCTCTTTAATAAGTGAGAGTTTTATTTTCTCGCTTACAGGCAACACTTTACAATATTTGAATAAGTATTCGGGATCTTTTTTATACTTTATTTTAATTGCACTTGGAACGATAGTTTTTAGGATTCGTAACTGTAGCGTCATTATTTGCTCAATGTATGTTCTGAAGGTGCGACCGTAGCTACTTAGTCCGTATGATATAATGCTTTCTACTAAGGCATTGTACATTTTCATTTTGATATAATAAGGTATACGTTGATTAATAATACGAAATTTTGCTAGAATTCCTCGTAATTTGTTACAAGTAACATTAATATGCTGCTTCCAGTTAAGTCTGTTATCGATAATTAGTCCAAGGTAAGTATACTGACTAACTTGTTCCAGTGCTGGACAGCTGCATCCTTGTGATTTATTACGATCATGTAAACACTGATGGGTATGAGATTTAATTTCCACGTCTTTCGTGGCTTTTATATGACTGGAGTGTATGTGCATTACTTTGGATTTGTTGGTATTAAGCACAAGGCCATTGTCGTGGGACCACCTACATATGGACATAAAATCTTTATTTATTTTTGAGAGCGCAAGATCAAAGCTTCTATCATGAGATATTATACAAGTATCGTCCGCGTACTGAAATATTTTGCAATGGTGAACAACGTTTTTTATATCATCAACATAAGCGAGATAGTGAAGTGGACCCAACACAGAACCTTGTGCCGTTCCCTGTGTTACTAATGTTTTATTACTGTAATCGGCTCCTACTTTTACGTAATAAGAGCGATCCTCGAGATAGTTCGAACACCACTTTAGCAGGGGACCACGTATACCACTATTCTCAAGTTTTTGTTTGAGTACCTTATGTTGTAAAGTGTCAAACGCCTTACTATAATCTATGAATATTACCATAACATGTTCTCTTTGGTTTAGACAATTATTGACATAATCGGTAAAATTGGAAAGTAATTGTGTTGTGCTTTTGTTAGATTGAAAACCATACTGATCCGCTGACAGCGCATTATATTTTTTGTAAAAATTATGTATTTCATTACATATATATTTTTCGCAAATTTTATCAAGTACAGGTAATATTGTAATTGGCCGGTAGCTGTCATAATCTTTTTTATTTCCTTTTTTATATATTGGTCTAACTATTCCTGTTTTTAGCTGAGACGGGTATATCCCAGTGCAAATGCTGGTATTAATGAGATGCGTTATAACATTTACCATATTAGACGCAATGTTTTTTATGTCAATTGGTCTTATACAGTCAATTCCCTTCGATTTCTTTGTGTTTAATTTTTTAATAATATTAAGAATATCTCTTGTGTTTGCCTTTTTTATATACATGGAGACATTGCAGCAGTTACTATACTCAGTTTTATCCAATAATGGAATTGAGCAATCATGTATTATATTATTAACTGATTTAGTAAAAACCCTAGCAAAGTTGTTAGCGATTTCGTGCTCTTTTTCCTTATTATTTATAAAGGCTTCACGAATTGCGTCATCTACAGACGTCATTATTCTTCCCGTCATTCTATTTAATATTTTCCACAAGTTTCTTGGATTGTTCATATTAGAATTTATCATATTTTTGTAATATTTATTCCTATTTTTATGTATTAGTTTATTTATTTTATTTCGAAATTTATTATATTCAACTATAAGTGTATATATATATATATATATATATATATATATATATATATATATATATATATATATATATATATATATATATATATGTGAGAGCACTAGGCTCATCATCTTGTTCAGCCTCTGATCCTGGCCTCTTACCCAATCTTAGAGCCCCAGAAATGATGATAGGTGACGTTGGGCGTTTGTCCATTTTAATAAAAGTTGAATATTTCTATTGATTACACTTTTATTGCTAAAAGTAATTATTGACTGTAACTGTGTAGCAGTAAGTACAATGTCCTATCACTTTGCGCGACGAAAGTAGAATGAATGCAAATAATAGATCGTCGTTCTTTTATAATGTGAACGAAGTGGGGACTGTACGCCCGCCACACAGCTGCAAGTCTTTAAAATAATAACAAAGTTGTTTTTGTACTATCGAGATAAACACATTATCAAAATGAATCAACGCGTGCACGTGTATTAACACCTGCGCGGCGACACGGCCATACTGACTGTTGGCGCGTGCCCTGCGCCAACTCTTGAGGTTTCGAGGCCTCCTGAAGTCATCGCTTTGGACTGGCTCAGGGTCTACAAAGAATACAAATAAATGTAGTAGATCAAGTGGAATTAGGTTAAAGTAGGTGATAGTTTAAATAAAGATTAATCAGGTTTTAATTGGTTAGTCAAATACAAAACTGTCGGACTGGTTTTATTTTAATCTGTGTGTGGCACAAAGTTGTCCGACAATTTTTTTTTTGTCTTGCATACACTCCACGTGTTATGCCATTGGTTTGAAGAATATTGAAGATTAGCTCATTGTAGTGCATACACTCTACGTGTCATGTCACTGGTTTGAAGAATTTTGAAGATCGTAGTGCACACACTCCACGTGTCATGTCACTGGTTTGAAGAGTTTTGAAGATTGTTGTGCATACACTCCACGTGTCATGTCACTTGTTTGAAGAGTTTTGAAGATTAGCTCGTCGAAGTGCACTCCACGTGTCATGTCACTGGTTTGAAAAGTTTTGTAGATTCTTTTTATTTTATTTTATCTTTTTTTTATCATATTTTTTTTATTTATTATAATTTTTTAATATTTTTTTTTTATTTTTTTTTGCAGTACATGCACTAAATGTGTAATGTTACGGATTTGTAGATTTGTGTAGGTGTTTGTATACTGCTAGCGATCACACTCTATGTGTGATACAAGTGACCTAGAAAATCATGAACATGAAATATTTACAATAAAATGAAAAGGGCTCACCAGTTTGTGGTTAATAGGCTGAGTTAGGTGAGATGGCATCATTGGATGTTGTTGCACTGCTATCATTACATACATTTAACGGCGACACTGCCATTTGTTCTCGTGGATTAGGTGCTTTCCGCAATTGGTCGTGAGCGACTTTCCGTGGTTTTCCCCTTCCTATAACACGCTTAACGAGGTATCTGTCATTGTCTAATATCTTGCAAATTTCGTAAGGTTCGCTAAATTTTAAATCCAAAGAAGTTTGATTTCTAGGGTTGTTTTTAATCATAACGTAATCTCCACGTTTAAAGTGCTGAATTTTAGCCATTCCTTGATCGAAACGTTGTTTTGCTTTCAAAGCTAGCTCAGTTGTTCGTTTTTGAACATGTTTTTCTAGTTTTTCTATATCAACGCTATTATCATCGAAATTAATTAAGTTCAATAACTCGGATGGAACACAATGTTGACGTCGTGTTATCAAAGTTAGTGGAGAAACGCCTGTTGTTTTATGTACTGTACAATTTAATGCAAGTTGTAATCCTCCTAATGCGGTGTGCCATTCGGAAGTTTCGTAATTCCTGATCATCACTAATCCATTCTTTAAAATTGACATGACACGCTCTACCTGCCCGTTCGCTCGGCTTATTCCTGGCGATATAACGTGAATGTCAATTCCAAAATTATCACAATAATTTTTATACTCTCCCATAAATTCGCGACCACCATCGACAACGATTTGTTTTGGAGCGCCAAATAAATGAATTACTTGCTTTAAAGCTGCCAAGGTACTATGATTGCTTTTATCATTGGCGTGATACAATAGAATGTACTTGGAGAATGCGTCAATGGTTACAACTACATATTGTTGTTCAGTTGGCTTACCAAGTTTTCCCGTTACATCCATATGGAGGACCTCAAATGCCTTTGTGGGTTTTGGTATTGGACGCAACTGGGCCTGTACAGCTCCTGAAAATCCTTTTGAAGTTTTGCAAACAATGCAATTGTCTATAAATGTGCGAATGATACTATTCATCTTATGGAACCAATAAGACTCTTTGATTTTATGCAAGGTTTTCTCCCATCCAACATGTTTAAGAGAATTATGGTAGGCATTTATAAGACTATACTGGAATGCAGTTGGTACAACTGTTAATATCTTTGTGCCTGTAATGGGATCACAAATGGATTTTTTGAGAACATCATACTCTAAGAACATATCTTGAATAAATTTGCCGTCATTAAGTTGGTTAATAATGGTTTTTAAATCAGGATCTCGCCTTTGTTCGACTGCCAACCATTTCAAGTCTCTAGTCATTAAATTTACATTAGCTGCAACAGAAGCAGGATTTCGACTGAAAAACTCCTTTCCTGTATTCAACCTCAAAGTCGAAATGTTGAAGGAACGCCCACCAACGGTGAATACGTGGAAGGAGGTCCTGTTTATGCTTAGAAGGTTTAAGGGAGTTACAGTCGGTTATTAATTTGAACTTTCTACCGTACAGGTAATGATAAAAATATTTGATAGCACGTACCACTGCGAGGGTTTCGAGCTCATATGAGTGGTATCTACTTTCGGCACCAGTGGTACGCATGCTCATATAAGCAACGGCATGTTGCCGATTATTAATAATCTGAATAAGAACTGCCCCATAACCGAGAGAGCTTGCATCGGTGTAGAGTTCTATGGGGGCATCTTCTTGAAATATAGTTAAAACAGGTTCAGCTGTCAAATATTTGATTATGGCATTTCGTGCTGTTTCATGTTCATGATTCCAATTCCATGTAGCGCCCTTTTTGGTTAATCTGTAAAGAGGTATCATTAAGCGAGAAAAATTGGATATGAATTTTCGGAAATATCCTGCAAGGCCATTGAAAAGCCTGACTTGCTTAATTGTTGAAGGCATTGGTGATTTTACCAAGGCCTCAATTTTTCGAGGACTAAGGCGTACCTGACCATCCGAAATTACATTGCCCAAATATTCAACAGATTTTTTGAAAAAAGAACATTTATTTAAATTAATCGAAAATCCACTCTTATGTAATGCACTTAGAACTTTTTCTAAATTTATTAAACCATCATCAAAATTTGTGCTTTTACATAATACATCATCAATATACACCTGCGCTGTATCGCCAATAAGTCCACCTAAAGCTCTATTAATACACCGTTGGTATACAGCAGGAGCATTGCAAAGGCCAAAAGGCATTGTTAAAAATTCGTATAGACCATCTGGGGTAATAAATGCCGTTTTTTCTATGGAATCGGGCGAAACGGGTATCTGATGGAAACCTGAAGCCATATCTAAAATCGTAAAATAACGGCTTTTTGATAGTTGATCAATCTGGTCTGCGATTAAGGGCAGAGGGTAGTGATCGCGAACAGTATTTGAATTTAGTTCACGATAGTCCACACACATACGGTCATCGCCATTTTTCTTCTTTACTAAAATAATTGGGCTTGAAAAAGGAGATTTGCTTTCTTGAATTATTTTATGATCTAACAAATCTTTTAAAATATTTTTAACTTTTTCTCGCTCGACCGTATTCAAACGGTAGGGCCTATGTTCAACGAATTTATCGGGATTTTTAAGGCAAATTTCTAGTTGACCTGTATTGACGCGGCTATCAGCAAAACCTTGAGTGAACATATGTGAAAACCGATCAAGGAGTGCAAGAAGTCGTTTAATTTCACTTTCATTTTAAAGATCACAATCCAAATTTTCGAAGGATGAGAGCGAAGTTTTTAATTGCATAATATTGGAAGCTTGAATTAATTTAGCACCACCATGTGTAACTATAACTGAAAGTCCAGTTTGTTCCAATAAGTTAGTACTTAATAGTGCATCAAAAGAAAGCTCGTGATCGGGCAAGACACAAAATTCTATTTCAATAAAGACATTGTCTATGAAACAAGTGCTTCGCACAGTTTGAACGGACATAGTTAGGACCGATCCTAAGCCTTTCAAGTATGTAACAACATGTTTTCGGCGTCCCGGGATTTTAGCGGCAATAGACTCCCTCATAACGGAGCAATCGGCTCCACTGTCGAATAAAGCAGTCAGAATTAAATTGTCAATTTTGATGACCATGGTAGTTAATTTGGGTGTGCCAATATTGTTGACTTGTTTGGATGTAATATCTTTGTTCCTTTTATAGCATTTTTCTAAGTTATGCCCCTTTAACGAGCAGTATGAACATACAGGTATTACAGTCTCAGTATTAGGCTTATGACGTACATTTCGAGAAGAACTAGGTCCTGAATTTGTATTGAAGTAACAGTCCTCTAAGGAATGGCCCTGTTTTTTACACTTAGTGCAAAAAGGATAAGATTTGACGTAATGGTTTGATATGAAACGGGAGCGCTTTTGTTGAGGTTGCGAGGAATGATTTTCACTGGCCCGTTTTTTCGGTCTTATGGAAGAAACTACAGAAATCAATTCAGGCACGGAACGAGCCCTTGCATTCATCAGCTCGATCCTTAATTTTTCATCGTTTACGCTTCCAATGACAGCTTCTACTGAATCTTCTTGATTTAGCTTATCTTTTGTTACTCTTCGCCATAGAATCCATGCAGTAGAGAGAAATTCTGCTAGATCCGTATTAGGATCATATATGTGCTCTTTGAATTTAGCAATATCGCGAGAATATCGATTTTCTGGCTCGAAAGTAGTGATTAAGTTTTCCTGTAATTCACTCCATGATTTTGTTGTAACAAGCCACTTATCAGCCCAAAGCTTTGCTCTCGAGAAAGCACGCCAAAATTGAACCGAAATTCGACCGAATTTTTTATTTTCGCCTAATGTTCGGCCCAAGTTTGAATTCAGTTCAAACCACATTCGGCCCATCTCTAGAAATTAATTAATTGCACAGGTTGACAGGTAGAAGATTGTACATACAGAAGGAGAATGGGTGTTTAATGTTTGATTCTGATTATACAATATGTAAAAAATAGGAACTTTTTTGACCTAATTTTCCAAAAAAAAAATTTAGTAAGGCGCATATCGC
This sequence comes from Apodemia mormo, assembly GCA_036924255.1. NCBI lineage: Eukaryota > Metazoa > Arthropoda > Insecta > Lepidoptera > Riodinidae > Apodemia > Apodemia mormo. The sequence goes on from JAUPFN010000001.1 coordinate 10,245,738, forward strand.
ATGGAAGTTCGTTGTTTACAAACGGCGACTTACCGAGCACGCGACTAGACTCGTTAGTACGTCGTGCGGTGTTCATACATTTCGAATATAACTACACTTCGTTCAGGTTTACTATGATATTAAGCAATATTCTCTTTTTATTATATATTTATACCATTAATACGTCACGTCCTTCAATATGTAGGTAGGTACAGTCTCTCAACCAATAAAAATATGGTTAAAAGAGAAAACCCAACATAGTAAAGCCCAAGCCAAATGAGTGTAGCGATATTCAAAAAGTATGGTCACCACGTAAGCAATAGCGGTGAACTAACGGGTCTAGTCACGAGTTCGGCAAATCGCTGTATGTGAACAATGATTTTTGATATATAAGCGTGTGTGTCCGCACTTAAACATTTCTATTGGATAATTAAATCAAAAGTATGTATTTTTTACATATCCTGTATCAGAATCGAGTACTGAGTACCCACCCTCCTTCAGTATGTACAGTATTTTACCAGACAATCTACAGAGATCTTAAAATATTTTCCATTGTCCTGGATGCTCCAAGCTGGACTAAAAAAATATAGGTATTGGCAATTGTGTCCAATAAGAATGAATCGAATATATTTGCTGTGTTTAATGATTAATTATGATATAGAGATAACAAAAACTAAAATACTTGTTATTTATGGTAAGGATTTATAATATTTTTCAGATATAAATTCGGCAAAAATAGACATTAAATGCAACCCTGGAACCTGCAAACCCTGGAGACTGTGAATGCAATTCATCATCTTGATGTCATTTTCATAGAAACCACAGAGTGTGTAATGTAGATATTACCACGGCGTGATGTCATTAGGACGCCATGACAGTCCAGAGCGTTTTTGGGATACATTTTACTGTCAGTTTTAAAACGCGAATCTCTAATTACAAATATACGTTATGTAACAAAAATAAATAGATTTTTGGTTAATATACCTAATAAGTTAAACTATTAGACAGTTTTTCAAGTCAACTAGCCTAATAGGCTAGTTGACTTGAAAAACTGTCTAATAGTTCTAATGTCAATTGTGATCGCATATAAATTAGGTATGATTATTCGTTTCTCCTTAAGATGGCGGCATTTAAAACTGCAATCATGAAATCATGCTCTTCATAACATACAGACCTCAACAACTGCAACTAGGGTAAAATATAAAGGACTACGAAAGTTTTATCAAATAATTTATTACAAAACATTGATTAAAATAATTTAATCAATGACATAAGGATAAACTCTAATGCACCGCCGGAAATTATGCAATACAATATAATAATTTGATGAGTGACATGTGACACATAAAAATGTAACTCTGAGCCACGAGGTAGTTTGTAGAGTATAACTAAACTCCCTCATGAAACGTACCTCCAAAAAACCTGCGCAATGTGAAAATTTTACCGGATTGAATGTGATCAATTTACGCGGCGACTTACCTATTACGATTGTAATAGAGTCAGCGCTATCACTGTCATGTTATGGTTCAAAAAATAAGGTAGCCGGTAAACTGATAATGCATATAGGATTACATCTTCGCCAGACGGATTACAAAGCAAAGCACAATTTACATCTTTGTTGTTTAATTGTCCTATGACGTAAAATCGTTTCCCTTTTATTCATTTCAATGCACAAAGACCTAGCTTCATTTAATCTTCCTGAAATTATGTGCGTACTCATTTATAACGTAGCAGTAATTAAAGATGCGCATTCAATTTGAGGATTTATGTGTTATTACATTTTCATCAATACGTCAAATTCATGACATTATTGTTTGAATTGTATGTTGTACCTATTCCTGCTGCTATAGCGTCGATGCTTATCACTGTCGTATTCCGGTTTCGAGCGTAAGGTAGCCGGTAAACTTACGCATGTTGAATTAGATCTCGCCACAAGGTAGCAACGCACCATTAACATCTTTGGTGTCTATGGACGGTGGTTGACTAATAATAATAATGTCACTGGACAAATTACACAAATTGATCTAACCCCTTAAGTAAGCAAATTATTTGCTTATGTTATGGGTGCTAGTCAACAATACTAATACATAGAAATACATAAATATCGTTACATACTAACATCATACACACCCAGACGCAGAAATACAAACATCTATGCTCATCACAGAAATGTTTGTCGTTTTCGTTAATTCGTAGTTAGGTTCCCTATCCACTCGACCAATGGGCCGGTCAAACTCCATTATCAATCATTGGAGATAAACCAAAGTATCAATTCTATCAATAGTATTGTTAGACAATATTGCATTAACTATCGATATATTCGATACTATCGATAGTTTGTACAATCGATAGCATCGTTCAGTATTAGAATAAAGTTGACTATCGATAGTTTTAATAGTATCGATACTATCGATAGTAATTGATTTAATGCAATATTAAATAACAATACTATCGATAATATCAATACTTTTGATAGTTTATTTTTTAATCATGACTATTATCGATGCTATCGATTGTATTGCTGTTTATTGATAGTATTGTCCTTTCTGAGGAAATGATAATGGACTATCAAGCGGCAACACTATAAATCAAAGGTTTCGAGTTTCGACACTCATTCCAAAAATTTGTCAAACTTCTTGTAAAATTAAACGTCTATACTATACCTACCCCGATTCTTGTTTAAATCATGTTCAAATGTGTTCAAAGAGAATGTGTAGTACACACTCTCTTTCAAATAGTAAGTGTTAAAGTACAAAACGACTCCCCTTAAGCAATATCGAGAAACAGTTGAAAAAGTCATCTTGCTCTCGGACTATACTGGTCACGGCGGTGAATGCAAGTCCCCGTGGCCTGAAAATCCGTGGCCGTATTTTCGCCTCGCCCGCCACGCCTCTGCCGCCACCGCCGCCAGTTCGCGTGGCCGGGCGATGAGCTGTGGCCACGTCGATATTCGGTAGTACATTGATATACATATATAGGTCTCACTATAAGTTTTGCGTAACTTAAAAAAAACATGTTATGTTTATTGCTTTTCAAAATAATCTCCTTTACATTTTTTCATGCGATTGAACCATTTTTTAAAACAGGAGGATCACAGATCTGAAGGCATGTTTTCTACGTGCTGATTGAACACTATCACTGCCTTTTGGAGTTGGTAAAATTAAAACCTCTCATCAAATCTTTAATTTTGGGGAAAATACAGAAATCACAGGGTGCTAGGTCGAGGCTATGCGCAGGATGAGTGACGAGATGTACTTTTTCGAAAGCTAAAAATGACTGTTTTGTTGGCCGTGTGTGAAGAAGCGTTAACATGGTGTAGGAGAATGCGGCTTTTGGGTCGTCTTTCGCGAACTTTTTCTAACACCCTGGGTAAACAAATGGTAGAATACCACTCAGCTAAATTAACACTCTTTTGATCTCAAGTGGAATTGTACAGATGGGACCCGTAGCTGAGAAAAAAACGCGATCATTTTTTTACCAAAGTTTCTCGCCTGTCTCACTTTTGTTTGCCTGTTCTCATTTTCAAACACCCATTCACAAGATTGATGTTTTTTTTCGGGTTCAAAACAATAAATCCATGTTTCGTCTCCTGTGACAATGTCATAAACAGCATTAGAATGTCCGTGGTCATACTTCAGTAGCATCTGTGAGCACCATTCTTACGCGAGCCCGCTTCTGCGCCGCTGTCAGTTCATGAGGGATCCAACAACAACAAAGTTTCCGAACTTTCAATTCTTCGTGTAAAATTTTCTGAATTTGGCTCATACCAATCCCTAATAGTCCTCGAATTGTCTCATAGGTAATCCGGGGGTTTTCTTCAATTAACTGCTTAACAATAGCCACATTATTTTCGTTGACGGCAGTTGAAGGCCACCCTTCACGAAATTCGTCATGTAAAGAAACTCGACCTCTCTCAAATTCAGCTAACCATCGCCTCACGATGCTCAAACAAGGTGCTTCCCTCTCAAAAGCATTTTGAAGACGAGCGGCACAGTCTTAAGGAGAAAGAGAACTTTTAAAATCATAAAAAATCATAGCTCTAAAATCTTTTCGACTTAATTCCATTTTCGTTGCGTACGTAGAACTTTGATGTGTGAAAAAAAATCAATTCACAAATTATTTCCCTCCTATTGTTTTTTTTTTTTATTACTAAGAAGGTGGCAACGTTTTAAAAATATAACATTCGAAATTCAAATAGTTCCGATTAGCTAGAAGTGCAAAATAGGTATTTTTTCTTGGCCTGACGGTATAATTTGTACGCAGGCGCTTTAACCTAGACAATAATAAATAAAAAAGTATTTTTCACAGAATTTTTTAAATTGTTTTAGAAATTGTATCCTCTTTAAAACCAATAAGCAAATTTAAAAAATTTAATAAGCATATACACAGTATATACAGTACAGTAGTCGCATATGATGTACAACACCTGACATCTAAGTGATTAAATTGATACAATCTGAAAGTCGTCTTTAGAACTGTTACATACTTCCATTGCATTTCAAGAAATCACTCCCATAGATTTCAGGAAAGCGAAAGGAAAGATGATACACACAAGGAAGTTATATTCTACCCGGAATGCTTACACGCGCTTCAAAATCGTTCCGAAGAGTACCACGACATGAGTGGAGTGTGTCTCTTTCTACTAAATAAAGCGCCAATCGCCATATATAAGTGCGGCCATGCGTAGTTTGCAAATTACTACTAAGTAATTCTACTAATTTGAGAAACAGTTTTTGCATTGCATAAGTAATTACGTAATAATTAAAATAAGCACATTTTAGAACTCACTGTGTTAATTACAATACATTTTATGCTAATTTATTTATCAACGTGTATGAATAAAAAGTATTTAATGATTACTGAATATGTAAAAATCTACCATCTAGATAGTTTTATTTATACTGGCAATTGCATGAAAGGGACAACATCCACTCATGTCGTTGTCTCGCTCAGAACGTTTTTCCCCTCTGTTAAGTAAGAAACAAATGTCAACTTTATGAGCAACGAAATAAAGTACATTTTTATTTTTCAAATATTGCTTTGTAACAATTCCAGTTATAGTATATACGTTCCTTGGATACACATCAATAAAACATTTTTTATGACTATGCTCTCGTTATTTTAAGAGACAATTTTTAATTTAAATGTAATTTGAGTTAAAATGGTCATATTAGTCAATTTTAAGACTTTTTCAGTATCACAAGGCAAAAAATTGAATTTTCTTTTATATATTTTTAATTTTTCAAGGAAAACACCACCTCATGGGTTTTTACTAAGATTGGACTTTTACAAGATTGGATTTTATTATGTAGCAGTTTTACCAAATGCCGACGATAGATAGTACAAATATTTACAAAATTAAAACAACAATTTAGAAGCAGGAACTATTTATTTAATAAAAGACAAACCGAAGCGATAATCATTAATTTACATAAAATACGCGGATACATGTTAGATAAAACGATAATAAATACGGTTAATGTGCACGAATGAATTTTTCAAGTCCAAATCACGGGCCTCACTAAATGTAACTTGTTGGGGGATGGGTGTTCAACAGGCCATACAGCCGTTGTAGCTAAGGCAGTGGGGCGCGAAAGGCCGCCCTCAAGGCTGCTCGTCCAGCAGCGCCTGCAGGAACGCGTCGGGCTCGCGGATGTCCTCTAGCAAACCGGCCGCGTCGCAAAACTCCGCAAAGCTCGCGCAGGGCAACAGTTCGTCGGTCAACGTTGTCACTATACGCTCAGCTGCTTTGGTATTTGCCTCATCGTTGTGTCTGATATACTCGGCGAGCTTGATCGGCCACTGGTCTACGGTTGTTGCGGCCACATTCTGAAAATAGGATTTATATAAATTTTAAAAAATAAAAATGGAAGTGTCTCTCATTAGTCGGCTCGAAGGACCAAAATTATGTACAGTACGGATCCTGTAGGGATATATACGTGCGTACACATGTCAAGATGTCAATGGACTATACATGCAAATAATGAGTCCGGTATTTTTGAGTACTTTAATCTGTCAATTATAATGCACCTAATTAATATACACGCTGAGTTGTAACACTATGTAAAGCGTACAACGGGCAGCAATGTAGGTGTTTAAGACTCGTTCAAGGGCTAAGCAATTAAAAAGGATACTCTTTGGTAAGCGAGCGGCTTGTCTGGGTATAGTATTCACATTTTACTGTGTAAAGATGATTATTTTTTTTTATTAATGGCTTTTGCCCTTTGCTTGGGGCAATGGGATTCCGCGAATGTCTACGTAGTGACTAAGACACGTTGGAGTATTGTTGTATGTTGTAATCAACATTAGAAAAACTGTTTATACAAGATGACGTAGGTATATAAAATTGATGGCAGAAGAGAAAATAGTAAAACGTAGTATACTTATTTTGGGTAAAATTGCGCTTTTGGAGAATTTGAAGATTAGCCCACATCTCAGCCAAGCAGTTCTTGAAACACTGAGTAAACATGTTAAAACTTTTGTAGCTACAAGATGGTAGGTTTCTGTGACGTCTTGCCGGGGTATGGTACCACCGCTTTACCTATTCCAGCCGTAGTGGCGTGTATTCCATCATGAAAACCATATTCTGTTATATAAAATATAGTAAAATTAAAAGGTAAAACCTTATCTAAATACAAAATTTTATCTAAATAACTACAGCTATTTCTGATTTACACGAAATAATTTTAATATTTTAGTGCCAGTGACAATACTAAACTTCAAATGGTGATGTTTCATAAGCTATAGTTATAATAGTAATTTGGAAATTTAGCGAGCTATAGTTTAACGATGTGGTTCATCAAAATTCATGCTTCATTCTAATGAAAATTCTAATGAAGCATGAATTTCGATGAACCAAATCGTTATACTATAGCTCGCTAAATTTCTAAATTACTATTATAAGTATAGCTTATGAACCATCACCTAAATCTATTTAGTACAAAGAATATTGTTGTTTAAAATTATTTTTTTAATTAATAAAAAAATAGTGTGATTGTGAAAAAAACTGATGAATTTGATTATTCCATATTGGTTTTCCTTGATAAACTCTCGTTTATTGCATATTTTTTTGCACAAAAAAAAGATGTTTCACATCTACTTATAGATATGAAACATCTGATTTTTTTGCGCAAAAATACTCTTTCTTAAGTTACGAGTAATCTTATTTCTTGTATTTAAATCAAATCTTTAAACAGTAACATTTAATTTGATTAAAAGTAATGTAGTATGTAAATGTAGTATGTAGTAAAAAAATTAGTGCGGTGTTGGTGTTGACCACATGAGGTCCCGGATTCGATCACATTGTGGGACTAAATATCTTCGGCTACTCGTGGGTGCATTCGTTGCACCTCTGCCAACTGCTACGAGGATACGAGCGTGAAGATACTTTTTAGGGTTCCGAAGTAAACTAGGAACCCTTATAGTTTTGCTATGTCCGTCCGTCCGCACGATAGCACAAATATCCTTAGTACTAAAAAGCTGTAATTTGGCACGAATATACATATTATTCACATCAACAAAATGGTAACATAAAATCTTGAAAAATATTTGTTCAGGGTAGTTCCCCTACATATAAAGAGGGGAATTTAATATTTTTTCTTACGTACCAATGTGTGACGTATCGTTGGATAAGAAAAAATCATGGCAGTAGTAATTATAATGAAGTTAAAAGGAAAACTATCATGGCTTAGAAGGCTTTTTAAGTTTTTTATTATAGAGATGTTTTTATATGCGGTGAACCTATGGTGCGGATATATTTGTCACTGACGTTGAATAGCTTAAATGTTCATAGTATGAAACTATAAAAGCCCTATTTTTACTTCGGGCCCCTACATTGCGCGTGGCCCGACACCACTTTACCAAGTGGTTACCTTGAACATGACGTTGTAGAGCTGGTCAATGAGCGCCACAAAGAGCGCGTACGGCTTGTAGGCGGGCCAGGGCTGCGGCGCGCGCTGCTCGGCCGCCAGCGAGCGCAGCGCGGCGGCCGCCGACACGGCGCGGCAGTGCCCCGCCAGCAGTGCGCGCCGCACCCACTCCACGCGCAGGCTGCGCCATCTGACACATGCAACACAATCGCTTTACTCAACAGACACACTCATCATATTTCCGGATACATTTTTATATCATAACATACTGAATAAATAGGTGGCTCTTTGAATAGATAAAAGGATTTAGTGTCTAATTTAAATTTTATAACATACTGACTGACATCTGCTTGCTTCGTTGCATTATGGCTGCGGCCGCACTTGCGTCTATCGTCACAAAGTTTCGCGCAATTACGCGATACATGCAGATATGACAGGTTATTATCGGCTATCGTCGCAAACATCACCGGACTGCGTGCGCCATATCGCGTAGTTGGTGGTATATGTCAACGGGTTTAGCGCGCTAATAATTTCGGGACGATACCAGCAGGTGCGTCGCGTGATATACAGATGTGACCGGCTATTATTGGCTATCGGCACAAACATTCCGAACTGCGTGTGCCTTAGCGCGCATATAACTTCGGGATGATAGATGCAAGTGTGGCCCCAGCATAAATCCATGCTACGCTGGAAATTAATTCTTAGTAGTTTAATTATTGTTAGTTTCTAGTAAATTACTAGCTTAGAGTAGCTTACTTAGCTTAGTAAAGCGTTAATATATATGACGTGTTGTGGTTACTTGGCGTGTGGGTAGAGCAGCAGCGAGAGCGTGAGGAAGTAGAACGGCCCCTCGGCGTCGTGCGCAGACTCGAGCACTCGCGCCGGCGCCCAGCCCAGCGCGCCCTCCAGCAGCGCCGTCTCCCGCGCCGCCACCCGCGTGCTGCCGTCACACACGCAACGACTTTACATCACACGTATAGTAAATAAACCAACGTACTATAGGTAACTTGTAAAGGGCATAGCCTTTGTATGAGTGACAATATTTATCTCATTTTAACTTCACTACCCGTATTATAATTAAATACTCTTTAATTGTAAGTGCAATATTTTGTTTCTTTAAAAGTTGCTAATGACAACACAAACTTTACAGGAGCTATTACAGTATAACATGGGAATGAATAAAATTCACCAATATACGACTATATTATACTTGTTAGAAAAAAATATCACAGCAAATGACTCATGTATTATTTTATATTTCGAAAAGGTGTATACCTAGTCAAAAAAAAGTTAAATTTATATCAAAAAGACAAATTATATCAGGTATACCTGATATAAATTTGCCGCCCTGTTGGTCGAGTGGCTAGCGACTCTAACTCCGCAATCAACGGGGCTCGGATTCAGTTCCCGATAGGGTCAGACATTTGTATGATGAATGTGTTCATTAAAACATATTTTATTTAACAAATGCATTCATATAAGTATTTCTATGTATTAGTATAGTTGACTAGCACCCTTAACACAAGCAAATAATTTACTTTCTTTGGGATGAGATCAATTCGTGTAATTTGTCCTGCAATATTTATTTAATTCTACTGTGAAACTCGATATATCTACTCTAGGTTCCGTTATTTTTTAATAAAATATCTTAGGATCATTAGTGGAATCCACATCGGATTACAAGTTGGCTTTTGTTAATAAACCCTTGAAAATAATAGATCTATTTTGCTTGCACTTATAATATTAGGTCATGAATTTTACTGATAGACAATCAATTGATAAAATTTCATGTGTTCACGTTTCTGCTTTCATATGACATTTGTGCACGTAGGCGTATGTGTGTGTACGCGTGTGTTAGTGCAGTACTGACGTGTTGATGACGTAGAGCGCCATGTGCGCGAGCGCGGGCACGAGCTGCATGTTGGAGAGCGGGCCGCCGCCGCCCGTGTCGTCGCTGAAGCTGCGGCCGCGCGCGAACCGCAGCAGCAGCAGCTTCAGGTCGTGCAGCGTGCACGCGTGCCCGATGTCGCGGTGCCCCGTGCACTCCTGCGTCACGCACACAATATGTTTATGCCGAATGCCGAAATGTTCAACAACGGATGGAAATAACATTAATAAATTTGAATGATGGATGCGATAAAATATGCAGATCGAACCTACGTCTCTTCGTAATACCAAAAAGTTAAGCCGATTAAAAATAGTCTGGTCGTCGGCGATTCGAACCGCTATACGCTGCATGCGATCAAGAGGAAGAAGCTGGTACTGAGGAGCTCAGCCCAGAAATGAGAACACTTACTCCATATGAGGTCGAATATTAGGCCTTGTAAAGTTGGAGGCGATTAGCTGGTATGAAGTACAGTTTCACTCTGCTGAGTACACCAAGCTTTTTGGAGGCTAGTTTTTAGCCTTTCTTCTAAATGACCGCGGGACTGAACATTGTTCGATATGTCGACTACCAGAATTCCAATACTGACTGAGGCTGTCAGGAAGTACTCTTAAATGGTGGTGACATTAAATGCGAATGCAAATTGTTTAGCTCACTTAATAAAAAATATATATTTTAATATTTTGTCTCTCCTTGTCTTATACCAACTATTCTCATAAATGTTGTTACGTTGAAGTAGGAAGGTATTGATGCATTTATGGCAATGACAAACTATTAACATGTTTGATGTTACCGATAATGAGGTGACGTAACGTAACAACGATGCGCATCGATGATGAGAAATAACAAAAACGCCCAGCTCTAATTATGGTATAACATAAAATAGACAACATTGTTTATGTATATCCCACTCATATTACAATAGGAATGTTTGGGTGTTTGTTACTCTATCAGATAAAATATATTGGATCAATTTAGATTAAGTTTGATACACATGTAGCTGATATAACATATGATAACTTTTATTTAAAAAAATGGGGGATTCCCCAGAAAAGTTAATAATATAGTTTGAAAAATGCACACACGCACGCATGCAGACATAATTATTACAACCAATAAAATTTACTGCAGGTATGTTTGTATATGACTAATTAAACGTTTTTTTTTTTCATAAAATCGCAGACCACACAAATACTAATAGACACGGTGTTGGGCGCAAAATGCACAGCCGCTGACATGAGCAAATGTATGTAAATGTCAAACGCTTTTAGATATATTACATACATACGTACATACATACACATATATATATATATATATATATATATATATATATATATATATATATATATATATATATATATATATATATATATATATATATATATATATATATATATATATATATATATATATATATATATATATATATATATATATATATATATATATATATATATATATATATATATGACGGCGTCCGCGACGTCAAATGCAAGAATATTGTAAAGTGTAAACAACAAATGCACGGCCTGGGCCGGCAAGCGCATCGTTCGATATCCCTACCACTCAACTTGTTTTGCTACCTGTATAAAAGGCTCTGAGCGCCCGCCGATAAGGCAGTCTAGGCTCTGGCGTGGCTCGGTACACTTGTTGTATCTTGCTAGTAGCTTATCCTTGACTCTCGGATAATTAATTTGTGCAAACAAGTTAATTATTATTGTCAACTATAAATTAGTCGCAGTAAATTTATAATTGACTATCTATTGCTTAAATTATGACTTATTTGTAATAAGGGAATAATTAAGTTACTTGGAATTGTTAAACCAGAACTAGTCATTAGTGATGGAAAGCTTTAATAGTGATCTAATGTTATTCTGATCTAAATATAAAGAGTTGTTATATTACCACATCCGCATTTTATTTATCATATCTGACCCATTTCCTACATATATATATATATATATATATATATATATATATATATATATATCTTCACACCAGATCCATTCATTACTTTCTTCATATACACACGCCGGTTGCGAAGACTCTTGACACTACCTTCGGACAGTACTCGATTAATCTGATCATGATATGTCTTCCTCGGTACCTACATCCTTCCACATTCGCATTGTATATCTGTTTCGTTAACCTTTTATCTACCATCTACATGTCCGAACTAACAAAGCATGCCCTTTCTCATCTTTACACCGACACTCTCTTTAGATATATTATATGTAAAAAAAATAGAAATATACCATATTGTGCTATTTTATCATGACGATTAAAAAGCCCAGGCCAAACTAGGAAAACCTCTGGAGGGATTTTATTTCACTGGTAAGTATTATAACTCTACATTTCTGTGTCAATGCAAGCGATACTGACAACCTAAGAAATTGGGTTGAAAGGTGTATCTAGTTTAATCCGTGCATAAGATAATTAATGTTTTGTTATTCAAAATTGGCATGTATATCTTACGAAATAAAATACAATGGAATCCTAATTCCAACATAATAAAAGGACGTCATTGTATCAAAATTCAAAATAATGGAAGGTGTCATGAAAATGCCTCAGAAAATATATGACAGCAAAGACTAATTAATGTTACTAATTGATGTTAATATTTGTGCCCAACAGCAAAGATTAATTAATGTATATTTTATAATTAGAAAAACAATATCTATAAACATAACGTACCTGTAGGTAGGTGGTGTGACGTGCCAAACAGCTAGCAAATGCAGACTCTGGTACATGAGGTCCCCACAAGGGTAACAGTCCGTTACAACGGGTGGAAGCATTTTGCAGTGCAGCACTCTCCCACTCATCTCTGTTTAAAGTTAAAAAAATAATTGCCTAACAAATCAATTACTCGAATCCAGAATGAGTGATGTTTATTAAAACCTTTGAAATATGTTTCCATTAGAATATTTGAAAACAGTCTAGGAAAACATTTAAAGTATCCACTTTCGGTTCCCTTGCCGGATGGGCAAGATTTTTTTTATAAGGAAATACACATATGGTTCTCCTGATGGAAAGAGAAACCATCAACTATAGACACCAAAGATGTTAATGGTGGGTTGATCCGTGTGGTGGGATGGCATTACCACATTTCTAAGTCTACCAGGTACCTTACCCTCCAGACCAGAACACAACAATGGCAAGCATTGACGCTGTTGCGGCAGGAATAGGTAAGGCGGTGATACCAAATACTATGGAGAGACAATGCGAAACTCGAGCACCTAGTGGTCACGATGTTAGTGACACGTATAGCAAATCGGTCACCTTTAACGACCTGCCTAGCAGAACGGCAGTTGACCTATTCTTTAAAGGAGCTCGATCAAACACGGGGAAGCAGAATGTCAATAAACCACAATTCATTGGTTTGGTAGTTGGCAAAAAGTGAACCCCAATGTCACATTTTACCGGCTATCGCTTGTTTATTGCATTTAAGACACGGAGGTTTTATACCACTACCAAACTCATAGTTGGACGTAGTTAAACGAAAAGGATCCAATCCACAATATGGTCAAAAATGAGTTAAGTGCACCAAACTGATACTAAACATCAATACAATTGGCAAGTAAAAAACATCTAAATAAAAATAGCTCTCCATTACTTTATTCAACGTCAGACCTAGTCCCCATGTATGGCATGTTAAAAAATTAAAAAATATCCAACTTAAAACTTCAATATTTCTAAACTGATTTTGTGTGGATCCTTTTCATGTTACTACGTCCAGTTGCTCTAAAGATTTCGATTACGACAACACAAGGCAGTCCTCAAATACACTTAGTTTAGTCAAATAATACCATTGGATATTCCATGGCACATAAGCTATACCTCCGTCTACATCTTCACGAATATGGGCGTAAGGATAAAAAATGTTTCATTACCTTGCGCGAGCCAGTCTAACAGCTGCCATGTGACACTCGACATGAACGATGTTGTAATGTGAGACGGTCGTATATCCCAGAGTTTTGCGGGTGCGGACTTCGTACTCCTCTACTGGACACCGTTTTGTAAACGTGTAGATGCCAAGAACCTGCCAAAATATATGTATTATTTACTTTATCTATACATATAATAAAATCGTAGGAAAGTCAAAAGTGTACATTGAATTATTTTTTTTAAATATTTGGGGCGTGATCTATAATCGATATCGAAGCCAAAAATATAGTTTTTAGAATTTTTGTCTGTATGTCTGTATGTATGTATGTCTGTATGTCGGTATGTCTGTATGCCTGTATGCCTGTTTGTCTTTTTGTCTTTTTGTCTGTTTGTCTGTTTGTCTGTTTGTCTGTTTGTCTGTTTGTCTGTTTGTCTGTTTGTCTGTTTGTCTGTTTGTCTGTTTGTCTGTTTGTCTGTTTGTCTGTTTGTCTGTTTGTCTGTCTGTCTGTATGTTTGTCTGTTTGTCTGTTATGTATTACAAATAAACTCACTTGTACTTCCAGTTCACGTATATTTTTAATTTTTTACTATTCACATCCAACCGGTTTCGCTTATTAAAGCATCATCAGGGATGTTTTACACATATTTTATAATATAGATATATAATATAGATATATACTCTTTTAGAGTAGCTAATAATATAACTTGAAATGTAAAAATTATATTAAAGATATTATAAAATATGTGTAAAACATCCCTGATGATGCTTTAATAAGCGAATTCTAATAATAATTATTAGCTACTCTAAAAGAGTAGCTAAAGTTAGCTAAAGTTATATTATTAGCTACTCTAAAAGAGTAGCTAATAATATAACTTGAAATGTAAAAATTATGTTAAAGATATTATAAAATATGTGTAAAACATCCCTGATGATGCTTTAATAAGCGAAACCGGTTGGATGTGAATAGTAAAAAATTAAAAATATACGTGAACTGGAAGTACAAGTGAGTTTATTTGTAATACATAATTTAAAATGCAGTTTCACCAAGTGCCGACGATGGAAACTATCCAATTTGTTTGTCTGTTTGTCTGTATGTATGTCCGGGGTAAACTCAAAAAGTACTGAAAAATTTTGCATGAATATTACTAATAGGTCGGGTCAACATATAGGCTACATATTATCACGCAATCACCTACGGGGGAGGAGCAGTGCGGAGTAAACGAAGTCCGCGCGGACTAAGTCGCAGGCAACAGCTAGTTTAATATAAATATAGCTTGTACTGTTCTGTTCAGGTATTTAAGTAACACATTAAGTAGAATTTAAGTAAAACATTTTTTTAGACACCAAAGGTGTTAATGGTGCATGCTATTTTGTGGCTAAGTCTAAAGCCACATGCATAAGTTTTCCGGCTACCTTACCCTCCAAATCGGAACACGACAGTGACCAGCACGAATTCGAAATCCTGACTGAAGGAGAAACTATCGCCTATAGACTAGAAATATTAACGGTGCGTTGTGATCAGTGTAGCGTAAGTTTACGCTGAAACTCAACCCCCGCACTGGAGCACAACAACGACAAACACGTTATTGCAGCAGGAATAGTTAAAGCTGTGGTAACTAAATCCGGGCAGGACGGACGAAAGTTTGACTTATCTGTTATCTTCCACGACTAAACCATTGAACCGATTTTGATGGAAATAGGCAAAAAAAATAGTTAAAGACCTGGGGTCAAATATGCTGAAATAGGGGATAAAAGTTTATATGAAATATTATTATCTTTTATTTAAATTTTTATCACCTATATATTGATAACATGTTATTGTTTTTGCAGGTGAAGTTGCGTTAGATCTGCTAGTTTAGAATAAAGACTTGTAGAAGTACGACATTTGAGATACTTTAAGAGGCATTTCACCAAGTGCCGACGATAGAACGTGTTCAATTCATTAATTTTCAAGCCTTAGCCTTATTAAGTTAAATAAAACTTAAAATATTATGTTGGTATGTTGAATGAGTATGTATGCGTGTTGAAAGTGTGTAGTGAGTTTATTTTAACATTTTTTTATATATTTTTTATATAATAAGATAGCAAACAAGCAGATGGGTCTCCTGATGGAAAGAGTGATCCGCCTATAGACACCAAAGGTGTTAATGATGCGTCGCTATCTTGTAGCGAGGTCTAATGCCACATGCATAAATTTACCGGCTACCTTACCCTCCAAATTGGAACACGACAGTAACCACCACTGACGCTATTGCGGGAGCAATAGGTAAGGCGGTGATACCAGACCCAGGCGAGACAATGAAGACCTCTAACACCTAGCAGTCACGATGGTAGTGACTCGTATAGCCAATCTGTCACCTTTTACGAGCTGCCTGGCAGAACAGCAGTTGGCCTGTTCTTCAAAGGAACCCGGGACCAACACGGAGAATTTGCGTGTGTGCGTGTGCGTGCGCGCGCGTGTGTGTGTGTGTGTGTATGTGTGTGTGTGTGAGCGGGCGTCACCTTGGTGGGCTGGTACTTGTACCCCTCGCGGCAGATGCAGCAGACGGCGCCCGCCTCCTCAGCCAGGTCGGCCACCTGCTGCGTGAGGCTGCACTGCGCCGTCACCTGGCCGCGCTCGTTGCTGCGCATGCCCAGCGCGCCCAGCTGCCGCTCGCGCACCGCCATCGCAAGACGCTTCTTCTCCTGCGCACACCACACACGTACACTTCATTACTCTCAATGAATATTAGGGAACATGTTTTTTTACTCATTACAAACATAGGTGGTTGAAAAAAGGGTGAAAATTAATTAAGGTTAAAAAAAAATACAACATGGTAATACTTATAAGAGAAGCAACTTCAAAACCGATTATTGTTTTATAAAAAAAGTTAAAATGACAATGACAAATATCTTATTTTTAAAAACATCATAATAAAAATATGTTTAAATTGTTTTGTATATCATAATTTTTGATCAGATTTCTACTTTTTTAATAACAAATAGTAATAGGATATCTAATTAAACGTCCTACAGATATTTCATATTAATGTTTTAATGATTATATGGTATTTTTTAATGAACAATACAAGTGTAAAAATAAAATTTATATAATAATTGTATATTCGAAATGTTAAGGGGGAGGTAGGGGGTCGACGAAATGTGACATTGTGTGACAAGGGGTAGGGAGGGGTTCCAAATTTTGTGACATCACATTTTTTCAAAATATATTTTATATCTAAGTATTACATCACTAAATTTAAAAAGCTACCTGTATAAATAAAAAAATAATCGAATAAGATTATTCCAATGTAAAATTCCAGCTGTGACAAAAACGGGGGAGGGGTCAAAAAATCATGAAATTCGTGTGATGTAATTTATGGATAAACCTAAATCGCGTTATTGAAGTAAGAAAAAAAATAAAAACTGATATTCATACTATTAGTTTTTATAAGAAATCATTTTCTAAACTCATGTAAATTTGTATTTAATTTTTTATTAAGTCACATAAAACAAACTATATATAAATTGATAAAATTTGACGAAGTTTACGTTTTGTAAACTTAACACTTGTAAATAAATCAGATACAATATAAAATAATGATTAAACTGTCAACAAACCTGTCTGGTAAAGTCGCGAACTTGTTGCACTTTAGCGGCACATTGTGGCTGAGATCGTAGTGCCTCCAGCAAGTTCTCTGCTAGTGATCCAACGTGTTCGCCGGATGATACTTGCTCTAATCTATGTACTATTGGGATAACCTTTTCACAGACCAACATCTAAATAAAAAGAACAGTATACAAATTAATTAAAACATAATCTAAACACTTAAGGTGTAGCAGATGTAAATTAGTAAAACAGTGATAAAATATTCAAATCAGATTGTAGTCCGATTTTGATATAGGACTTGAGTATATTACGTCGAATTTGAGCCAATGACTAATTCTTTGATTTAAAGTACAGTAGCGGTACGAATAGGTTCGTCAGTTCTCAAATTGATTCATTTAACAAGCTGCGAGGACATATGATCTTTTGAAAATTTGTCACATAATAAACTGTTGCATAGAAAATTATGCTTAACTATTTGATAACATGGTTCAGACTTGCTTGCATCAACACTATATCCTTATTATCTTGTGTAAATAATTATTATCTAAAGAGATGCTAATGTTTTTTTTAATTAAAATCTTTTTATTGATTTGACCTGCCATTAATATTTATGATAAAACTATTGTTATGGTTAATGTCATCGTTGTTATTTCTACATTTCTAGTGTTATTAAATATTTTAATGCAAAATATATTTGCCATAAATATAACATCCTTTATTTTCGTAATGTCATAATATTGCCGAGACCTTTAACAATTGAAGAACGAGCAGCAATAATTGATGCAATAATTATTGTTAGATAAACTTTATTTGATAAAAACGTCACATTTATTTAATGTTAGTAGAACTGTTTTTTATACTGGTTTGTTGGCATGATTGATTCATACACTAGTGCAAGCGAAACTAGATCTTAAGGTGACGAACCTATTTTTACCGTGACTATACAACTAAACACACAGGTGCAAACAATGTGGTTTCTTCTTACTAATCTGATTGCTAGATTCAAGAAGAATGATGCAATTAATCTAAACCTCACCTGTGTCGGCTCGTGATCGGCAGCGAGCCCTGTGAGGAATCTCAAAATATATTTCAATGCTGGGCGACTGATAAATTCTTTTAGTTCATCCGAATCCGTGCAGACCAGAGTCGGCTTTACACAAGGAGCATGTTTCTGAAAATAATTATGATATTAAAACTTGCGGATGGAGCCATATAACAATATACTTCATCACATAAGATTCATTGTAATGTAGAAAATACCAGAAAAAGGCGCATTACACAATATAAGCAGCCAGAGCGAGTAAATTAATTGCAAACAAGTAAAATACGTACCACGATATATTCTAGAGCATCGCGCACAACTCCCAGAGATATCAAATAATCTTTCAGCGTTCCTCCAATAGAGTTTCGCTCAATATTAGCGCAAAGGACGCAGAAAAGCTCCATGCGAAATTCCTCTTCGCTCCATTGTTCAGAGTCCAATCGATCGAAATCCAATACTGGTTTGAAGTGGTCCACTAGCATCGCCATCTTGAGATCGTTGCCATACACTAACGCAGCGAGCACTCTTGTTAAATGGCCCAAGGCTACTGAGTTGTTACGAATACCTAATAAACATTTAATGAAAACTACACTAACATTTAATGACGACTACAACAACATAAATGACAATTTTAGACAACTCCAGGTTCTGCAAATATAACACGGAATTTTGAGAGAAGCTAAGTTTGATTTAGGGTAAATTATCAGGATAAAAAATCACATAGCAAGGCCTCCGTAGCCTGAATTTTCTATTAAAAAACCCGCAGATTGATGCATGATTTTTATGGTTAGAATTGTTTGAACTTACCTGGACATTCGGTGCAGTTGAGAAGAGCTTGCACGTGTTCCGGTCCACCGAATGTTAAAGAGAACTGAAGGAATGATTCGAGACTTTCACTTGCAGCAACTGACAGTATTCGTTCCATAATCTAGGAGAAATTGTAGAACATTCTTACTTCTCATATAATAAAAAGATTTTTTAAAATAAATAAACACATAGAGAATTAAATAAAAGAGATATAAAACGGGTTAAGGTAAAATGACAATCTTTTATCATAGTGAAATGTGTATGTGTGCGTGAGTTTGTATATGTTTGTGTGGTTGTTACCTCGAGCAGCTGGTAGACGAGCGGCGCGCGCGGCAGGTCGCGCTCGTCGGCGGCGGCCAGGCTGAGCGCGTGCAGCAGCACGGGCAGCGCGCGCGTGGGCGCGCGGGTGAGCACGCGCACGCAGCGGCGCACGCGCGCGCACAGCCCCAGCAGCCGCAGCAGCGTGCCCACCAGCGCGCGCGCGCCGCCCACGCGCCGCACCGCCGCCAGCCGCTGCAGCATCACCTCCAGCCCGCCTTAACACACACACACACACACACATATATACACCAGCTGACGCATCACATAACACATGACTACATATACTTATTCATATGTAGACATGTGTTATGTCATACGTCAGTTGAGAGAAAACACAAAGTAACCACTTAAAATAGCAATTTTTTTTATAAGAAAATAGAATTTTCTGTAACACATGTACGTACCTAATATTTACATACCTATTATATTTATAAAAATATCAAGTTTATGTTATAATACAAAAATATAATTTATTTTTGAATGTTCTATTATAAATGATATCAAAAAAATAAATGTACATAATGAATATAATGTAAGAAATGAATATAATATAATAAATAAATTAGCTACCTAAGCAGCTAACAATTGAAAATTTTACTAAATTTAAGAAAGAATTTTTGAAGTCAGTTGAGTAGTTTTTGTAATATAACGTAACAAACAAACAAAAAATCAAATCTTTCTTCTTTATAATGTTAGTTTAGATCGGTTTTAGTACTTCTGCAACTCTCTAAGAACCATTCAATCTTGTATTACTTTGGGTCTACAATAATTTTAGCATAGAGCTAATACTATTATTTAATACTAGCTGTTGCCTGCGACTTCGTCCGCGCGGACTTCGTTTACTCCGCACTGCTCCTCCCCTGTAGGTGATAGCGTGATAATATGTAACCTATATGTTGACCCGACCTGTTAGTAATATTCATGCAAAATTTGAAGTAAATCTATGCAGTACTTTTTAAGTTTACCCCGGACATACATACAGACAAACAGATAAACATATAAACAGATAAACAGACAAACAGACAAAAATTCTAATAACTATATTATTGGCTTCGGTATCGATTGTAGATCATGCCCCCAAGTAATCTTTTAAAAAAATATTCAATGTACAGTTTTGACTTTCCTACGATTTTATTATATGTATAGATTATCAAATATGTGTTAGCTCTATGAAAGCGAAGAAAAAACAGATTGTGTAACAAACTACATTCTAATCATAACTCACCACAGTCAGCCAGCACATTCGCCATACGATACACTTGTTCGTCGTCCACAGCTTCGGCATTCGTTTGACTCAGTGTTTCGACAAACTCCTCAGTAGCATCTCCGAGTAAGCCTCGCATACGATATACCACGCGCATTGCGTCTACGCCTTCACCTGATGTACACCACACCTATAAAAAGATAAAGCATACACAAATCTTAATGTGACATTATTTGCAGGATTTATAAGCTGAAAAAAAAATTATAATGATAATTAATTTAATTGAATTTGATAAATAACCTAAAATAAAATCACCAATATTATTTTAAATACTTCCACCACCACTTAATACAAAAGCCGAAATATCTCAAGCATACACGAACAATTAATTAAGACAGAAATATCAAAATATGTGTGAATAAATGACGTCACGCAATTATTGTCACCCTACGCACCAAATAACCTTATCGTTCTCAGTAGAGAGCAGCAGAAATTATTAACCGGTGTATATTAAATATTAAGGAAGCCCGATCGAGCCGCGGTCCTATTTGATTTTGAATCTTCAATAACTAATAATACAGACTATTTTAGTATAAAGAATTTGTGCTCCTTACGCTCTTTGGTATAATCACTTAATCATTCATTCAAAATATTCAAATTTTCTATGATTATTTAGTCTGTAAAATGATTTACTTTAGCGCCAAAAGTAATTGACGCGTGTGTCTTGTGTGTACTGTGGTTTTTTTTTTTTTGTTATAAAAGGTTGATAAAAGGTTTATTTAGCTTATAATGATTGTATTTAGATATTTAGTTGTAAGAAATAAATAATAGTATATAATATATATAATAAATAGTATATAATAGAAATAAATAATAGTAATAGTAGTAACAAAAAATAAGGACCGGTAAATGTCGGTTATCATGTCACAGTTTTTTTTTTTCAAGTAAATTACAACAATATTAGGTAGTACCGTTTTTTTAAGTAAATTATAACAATATTACTTATTTTAATACCTAATAGATAATAGATATATCAATTAGTAAATGCTCGTTTACAGAATGATAAAATATTGATTCATTGTAAAGTAATAAAACTTTTTATACATCGCGCCGACGTGTCGTCATGACCGTTGAAAACGCGCGAACGTGCCTTGCCTAGTAATTATTTCTTAATTTTGATTTTGATTTTTCTTGGGGGTCGATCGGTTAAATGTAATAGCAAATATAAACTAACGGACTTGTTAATAAAAAAGTGTAATCGTGTGCATCAGCGCTCAGTCTGTCTCGATGTTCTAACGTTTTGCTATGTCGTAATTCACAAGGATTTTTTTCTCGGTACGAAAGCCGAAACTAGGTTGTTCAGGTTCAGCAGTGGGATTAAACGATAAAAAAATGTAATAGTGTGCGCAAGTCAGCGCTCAGTCTGTCTCGTTTAATTATAATGTTTTGCAATGTCGAAGTTCACAAGGTCTTTTTACTCGGTACGAATGCCAAAACTAGGTTGTTAGAATCAGCAGTAGGATTAAATGGGAATTATACCCTCACAAATAAAATATTTTTTAACACTGTTAATAAATAACCGACATCTGAGGTATCAAAATCTTTTCTATTAATAACACTAGTACAGATATTTGCATACCTTCTTATACACTTCCTTAACGGGCAGATCTAAAGACATTATTTTGTTGCACACAAGTAGCTCCATGCCATTGTCGTCCTCCAGCAGTGCCACCAGTTCGCAGTCAGTACATATCTTGTTCTTCACGTCGCGCATCAATGGACCCATGCCTGGTTCCAATGAAGAGTATGGATTGCCCAACATTCGGCCCTGCGCAATGTTTAATTGTCAATCTTATATTCATTTGGTAAACTTGACCAATACAAAGAAAAATTATTATGCCAGCTCCCGTGCGACATAAACAGAGTGAACCAAACTTCTAAAACGCATCTAGTTTATCACATTTATAAGTTTGTGAGATTTTTTAAATATTATACAATAGCAAACAAGCAGAGGGCTCTCCTAATGGAAAAAGACAACCGTCGCCTATAGACACCCAAGATGTTAATGGTGCGTTCATATCCTTGTGGATTTTACAAACTTTAATTCAACCTGGAATTTAACTCCTGAAGTCCTGAGACTTCATGATCTAAGTAATACAGGCAAAACCATAGACCACAAAGCAATGTGTTAATTTTATTAAATACACATAGAATATATTGTTTTTTCTTTCACCATATCTTTGGTGTCTATATGCGATTGTTGTCTCTTGACATCAGGGGAGCATATGCTAGTTTGCTACCAAGGGTATTAAAAAATTATACTGTAGGTGTTCTGGAAAAAAACAAAAAATATATAACTATAGAAATCAATAACTAAAGTTCCCAATATAATATATTGCTAGTAAATAAACTTATTTGAAGAAATAAAACTATGTCTCAAATTAAAGGTACTTTTGAGTAAGTAATGAAGAAGACAAAAAAAATGCGAGGTCGTTTAATTCAGGCTTCTGTCTAGCTGGTTTTTTCATTAAAAAAAACTTGAAGTTACTTAGACTAATTCAACTCACTTGTAGAAAATCTTCTTGTTGTGGATCTTTTTCAAGCGTAAGGAAGAATTCTCCGACGTCATTCTCTTCCGGATATATGATGGAGCAAAGTCTTTCAAATATAAACACCGGGGTGAGATAGTCGTGTAGTGGATATTTCTGTACAGTTTCAATACAGACTGCCATAAATTCTGCGGTTTCAGCTTCAGTTCCTACGAAAAAAATAACGAAAATGAAAATGTTTAAGTTACTTAAGCCACTATAGCTCGTGCTGTTTATCTTTCGATCGCGCTCTTAACTTATCGAATTTTCTTTTCAATTAGAGTGTGGTTGGAACGCATAAAGCACAATCATTTATTTATGTATGTCTCGGCTAAATAAAATAACATTTATATATATATATATATATATATATATATATATATATATATATATATATATATATATATATATATATATATATATATATATATGAATATGATAATGTTATTTGGTAATAGGTGGTAAGAGTTCTCCATTGTCTCGCTCGATTCTGGTACCACCGCCTTACCTATTCCTGCCGCAATAGCGACAGTGATTGCCACTGTCGTGTTCCGGTTTGGAGGGTAAGGTAGCCGGCAAACTTATGCATGTAGCATTAGACCTCATCACAAGATATCAACGCACCATTAACATCTTTGGTGTTTATAAGCGATGGTTGACTTTTTCCATTTGTTTGCTAAAAATAACTTCTTCATGTATCACATAATATTGGATAGACACATAGGAGTGAGTGCCGAATATCACTGTCCAGACAGGCTCTCCTTACTACTTCTCTATGTATTTATAACTCTTCTGATACAATACGTCACCGGTTTAAGGGCTCTTGACACCACTGTTGGACAGCTTCGGCTTTCTTTATTACCTATATTCACCAACACTTCCATAGTATAAATTTTTTACATGTCAGAAGGACAAGGCATAACCATTCTCATTTTCTCTTTACATTTCTTCATAAAAGACGCGAACTGCGAACACTACACCCCAAAGAAGACAGGCGAATTTGGTATTGTAGATCCCTTGCGTGTCTTTCATAGTGACGAATATTAGATAAGCTAGATTTTAAAATTAATTAAATAAAATATATCACTAAGAACAATCGTATAAAAATATTGAGACTTCAATTTGATTGAATTCTATCATCATATTTAAGTGTTACAATTGTATAAAACTTTAATAACATTTTCATTAAAACTGCAATAAGTTTATATACCAATTTTCATTATAATTATCAAATAAAAATTCTCCCTGTTTTTGTATTAAAGAATAGTTTAATGCTTACTTTTTGTTCTTTTAAGTACCTATTGAGTGTCTTCGCAAGATCTTAGCTCAGAATTCTGTCAATCTAACTTAGATTTATGAGATTGTACTGTTGTACTGAAAACACCCAATGACAAGATAAATACCTAACCAAAGACTACTAAGGAGAGAACAGAGGGCCTACCATGAACTCTTATAATACTTGTCAAGTTCCAGGCAGTTCAACTATGAGTATTAACCTGTCAGGTTTTACTATCGTACCATGAACTAATTTTTGTTGACCTGCAATGCGTCGTCTTCTGGCCGGTCACATTATCTCTGGCAGGACATATCAAATTAACGTTGAGAAACACATAACTTGCCGATTTTTAAATTTTAGTATAAAGTTATTATTATTAATGCATTTTAATAAGAAATCTTGAATTTAAGAATACAAATTGGCAAAAGAGATCAAGTTTTAAGTTATTTAAAGTCTACGTAAAATATATGGAACATAAAGTAAACCACGTAATATTTGTTAAGCGGCATCCATTAAAGAACGCAACTCTGGGAATACTACACATGACCTTGAACTGTTTAATAAAGACATTTATGTTATGAGCGCGGTTTTTAAATTTCTTGAGTACGTCTTGATTTTTTGAGATGAGAGTTTTGGAATAGTTTGTGACTATTTTAAAGCTGTGTAATTGTAATTTTAACACATTGATTTCATGAACGTGATTGATGTCGAAAGCAAAACGATCGTATGATATCAATATATTCAATGAACAATTGGAAGTTTTATGAGATATTTTAAGTACTCATAAAGATATTGCAACGGGATTCAATAAAAGTGCACACTCAAAACGTTAACTCAAAACGTTAATTTTCATCACAAATCTAAATTTATGTGTATCTCCTCTGTGGTCTAGTGGTCCGGTGTCGGAGTTGATCACATGAGGTCTCGGGTCGGACAATTCAACAAAATGTGTTTTTCAGTTTTCTGACAAAAGCAATGTTGCCCGGGATTGCAAAAAGTGCCCGGGTGGCGATAGGCTTTGGCTAATCGTGAGTACACTTGTTGTACTTCTGCCTACCTCTTTGGGGATACGGGCGTGAAGATACTTTTTTTTTATAAAATTAAAAATAAATAAAAAATGCTTGAAAAGTAAGTAAATATTAAATAATAAATAAATAACTTTATTTAGAAGTAATGAATTAGGTACTGTATTTTATCCCAATATCAATATTTTTCTAAAACACAGTTAATGTTAAAAAATATACAGTATAAATTCCTAATAGGACTAGGGCTAGGAATAGCAGTAATAATAAAAAATACCTACGTTTATAGTATATTTAAGACAAAGCAATCCAATAAAAGTTACTTTTTACCACCTGCAAGTGACCGGCAATATTATGACACTTTAGCAGTTCAAATATCGATTTCGGTCTGACAAAAACACTTCATGGTACGCTAACGCAGGGCAGAAGTTGGTTTGAATAGTAAAACGATCGCTCGCCGGCATAGGTCACGTGGTCACTGACTGGCCTGTTAGATAACGCTTTCATGGTACGAAATAGCAGGACAGTTTAATTATCGGCTAAAATTGCCCTGCTATAAGAGTTCATGGTAGGGCCGCTGATTGTTTACATTAACCTTACCTAAATTCCAACTTAATTTAATAAATATTTTTTTAACTTGGGGATAGTAGATCCCCAAGTTAAAAAAATATTTATTAAATGCGGATAAGTTGAGGTAACTATAAAAACGATGTATGAAGTCTTGCCCGTGTTCTTTATTGTAAAGCTCTCATATTGACCATAATATATTAACCTGTTTTCTTATCTTTTTTGACACATCTAGCACTCGTTTTCATACAGTAAAATTGAGATAGTGTCATGCAGACGTGGCAAGAAGGGAAATCCGACAAAATATTACAAATAAAATTATTACGTAATTTTTATCTAAACTCTCAACTTACCCAGAGATCAATCGTAGAAATGAATTTGGGTCATTAATAGATTACGAAAACTCTCTTTGAGAATAAATATTGCTTAGAAATCAACAAATTAATGTACACTGGACTAGCTAGATTTGGAAAGAAGGAATCACTAAATAAAATTAACAAATATAGCAACGAGGCAAAAATAAGCTGATCGATAATTTGATATGGCATTTCACATTAACATTCTATATTACAATCATTGCATTTTGATCTATATGGGCCCCATTAGCACGGACCTGTGGTCATCTCCTCCAGCAGCTCGAGCAGCTTCTCCTGTGTGTCGTCGGTGAGGCGCGTGCGCTGCACCACGAGCCGGCGCAGCGACAGGTAGCCGCCCAGCACGGCGCCCACCAGCCGCGTCTTGTACACGCGCCGCGCGCCCGCCTCCTCCAGGAACATGGCCAGCAGTTCCGTCAGACGCTTCAGCGCATATCCTGCAAACAAACAATACATTTTACTACAGGTGGCAACAGCCTAGTTGACTAAATTTAGAAAGCAGTGTTATAATTTACCATATAAGATATATTAACTAAAAAACTACTAATTTTTTTAATATCGTATATTTATTTTCGTGGGAAAGAGAGGTGGACCAATTGCCCTTCACTTCATCAAACATACAATCACTGACAAGTATTTATACTAAGGTAAAGCTGAAGTAACACTGACATGTATTCAAAATAAGATATATTTATAAAAAAATTGTTTATATTAATATTTTGTGTCAAAATGATGACATCAAACGACAGAAATAGGCTTTTTCGCAATCAATAAACATATATAGCCGAGATCAGACGACACCGCCAATCTGATTGATGCTTTTAAAATAGTAGTCCAATTTTAGTAAAAAGTTGCAAAAATAACATTATAGCTGAAATACATGTTATTTATGAAGATGTTCTGAATATGTGATCTGAAAACAATGTTTTATTTTTATTTCAGTAAATAAAAATAAAACATTGTTTTCAGATATTTCACATTGAATTAAAAAATTAAATATACTTTTACAATCACACATACCTTGAGCAAGATCTGATGTTAGTGTGGACTCTTCAAGTCTATGTAATTGTTCAATTTCTTTAGTCATGAGATCGGCAATCTGTTGCAGTACGCCCCGCAGTGCTAGGAATTGTTTCCAAGGCGCCTCCGATGCTAAACCTATTAACAGTAAACGTTTTGAATAAGAACGTATGCAAAACATCAAAAAAAATTTAAAATTTTAGATTTTAATCATGTAAGAACCTACCAAGAAAGTATAAATTATAAAAACTCAGCTCATAAAGGAAATTTCTGCCTGGAAAGGCTAGAGGAGAAGCCTTATAAGAAAATGTTTATACACAAATAAAGTATTATAGGTACTCACTTTGATACAATTGTAAGAATTGTTCACTGGCTTCTCCTGCTTTACCAACCTCTGGTAAAAAGCTTGTTAATAAAATCAAAACCTGCAAAAACAGAATATCACCTGACATAATGCAATACTTTTTGCAATCATTTTTGGTTAAAATAAATAAATACCCTAACAACTATATCCCTAAAGGAATAAGCAGCAGTGAACTAATTAACACATGATTAGTATTAAATCAAAGAAAAAAGAATCAAACAAGGAACAAAAACAAACTAACTTATGGACTAGCTGACCTTATCTCGGGTTTCGGACAATAGTTGAAACTTATTTAGATTGTATTACCTAACCCTTGATTCGAACCTAGGTCTTCATGCATCTATGATGCTTATGCTGCCATATAATGTATATATGTGTTTTTACTATATATATGCATACATGTGTGTATGTGAATGATTTTGTACACCATGTAAGAGATCATCCATAAATAACGTTCCCACGGTAAAAGGAGGATAAGGGGGTGCCACAAAATGCGACATTGTGTGATCAAAAGCTTTATAAAGTCTCATGACGAATAATATGTGACGTCGTCATATGAGGGGAAAGTGGCACAAGTCTGACCGACCACCAATGATAAGGACCAGGGGAGAGGTCAAAAAATCATTAAATTTGTGTCACATAACTTATTGATAGATGTTAACCTAACCACCATTTACCTAACCTGTTGTTTAAATAAATTAAAGAATCTCATGAAGTTGAAGCGGAAGTTATCACTAAGATTAGTTTTCATTCAAGTTGTGTTATCAGTGTTGTCCGATGTTAAATGTATTGAGTACCACGCTTTACTTTTATTTCATTGTACTCTACTGCCTAAAAGCAAGTGGCTAAACGATCAAGTCTAAACAATAATATTGATTCAAATTGAATTTTGGCCTATACAGGCTGACTGGTAATTTACCTTCGATACTTCATATTAGGGGCTTAATTTTTGACTAATATTTCTCTAAAAATAAGTGAAATGTGAATATTATACTCTCTAGTACGCGCTAGTCGACATTAAGGACACAAATTTATTTTTAATGATATTTTTTCTCATCATAGGTGTATATGATCGTCAACTATCAAGTGCTTAAATAACTCCGTAGTCCGTAACTCACCAGTCAGTCTGTATATAATAATTTAAATTTTCACTACCTCTTTCATATAGTACTTCCGTCGTGGACTCCTCTAGTACCTACATCCATCCACTTTCGCATTAAGTATCTGTTTTGTCAAACTTTCATCTACCATTCTTCTAAGTGGACAACAAATTTAGCATGACGATTTTATAATTTGAACTTCCAATTGTCTAGCACACAAATTTTCACATTTAAAATGTTAGTATGATTATAAGTAAAAAGTTTATGTGATGTATGAAAGTAGCAGTGTGTACAGAAATATGTGGAGTAGTTACCGCCTTGGTCCGCTCGTAGGAGTCGCAAAGTGACTTGACGACCTGGCAGGCGGTGTCGCGCGCGATGCGCGAGCTGGGGTCGAACATGACGGGCCGCAGCCACCCGCCCTCGTCCAGCGACAGCGGCCGCATGCCGTGCGACGCCAGCATCTGCGCGGACACACACCAACATCGATACTCATTCGACTTGTATATTGTTATAAATAAATATTAATAAATAATCTAAAAAAGTATCTTCAAACCCGTATATCCGTAGGCAGAGGTACAACCAGTGCGACTACAACTAGTCAAAGATACTTAGTCTCATAATGAGATAGATGACAAGATAAAAATGAATACCTATTTTCCTTGACCATGGTACGGTAAAACGAATCGGTAAAGTCGTTCTTAAGTTATGACGTGGTAATACCTTGTAGAAGCAGAAAATTAGAAACTTCAAAAAACTGCTGTTACCATTTAAGCGTTTGACTGTACGTGCGTTTCGCAGTTTGTGCGCTGCCAATTTCTCTTATTATTTAGTCCAAGTATTCAAATTAGAATTGAATATTCATAGCTTATATTCATTTCCCCCGTGTTGGTCTATGTCCCCTTTGAAGAATATGCCTGCCGTTATGCCAGGCAGTTTGTGTGAGACGAACACTTAGCTATGCGAATCACTACCATCGTGGTTACTACGTGGTAGAGTCTGCATTGTCTCGGGTCTGGTACAACTGCCTTAGCTATTCCTGTTAGTTAGTGCTTGTCATTGTCGTGTTTCAGTTTGGAGGGTAAGGTAGTCAGTAAACTTATGCATGTATCATTAAGATCCTACCACAAGGATAACAAACACCATTAACATATTTGGTTTCTACAGGCGATGGTTGTCTCTTTCCATTAGAAGGCTATCTGCGTGTTTGCAATCTTATGTTATAAAAAAAGCTAGGAAAGATAATGTCCGTTGTGTCACTAGGCAAATTATTATGCAACGTGATCTAAACTGAAAGTAAGCAATTCATTTGCTTGGAATATGTTAGTCAACGATATTAATACATAGAAATCTATACATATTGTTACGAATGTAAATGTAATTGTAATCTAGAAACGTGTAGAGTTGGAACGCTGGAGGGATCTAGAAATAAAAGAAAGAGATAGCTAGTTGGCCAGTATCGGAATAGCTATACCATAATGAACTTTGTGGTATAGGGTTGAAAGTAGCGTGTACTAGGATTTATGAGTCATAACTTGTTTATCATAAGTTGATTACAATAATTGTCTATTATTTACGAGATGATTGAGGAACTTTCGCGATTGTTTCAGAACTTTACCCTGGGTATAAATAGAGGTGTGTTGACGAATGCAGGGCAGTTTTTATAAAGCGATCGAGAGCGATACCTGAAGCGACCCGTGCGAAGCGAGATGTGTTTTATTCTGTATTTGGTGGGTGAGCTTAGTGATAGTACAGTGAGTAACTAGTGTTAATCAGAGTATTTGAGTATTACATTGTGTTGTCTTGTGTATTTGTATTGTAAATACACGGATTTAATATAAGTGATGTTTTCTTACAATTACGAATCCTAAAAAATCCTAGGAAAGTAAAAACTGTACATCGAATATTTTTTAAAAAGAATACTATGTATGTCCGGGGTAAACTCAAAAAGTAATGCATGGATTTACTTCAAATTTTGCATGAATATTATTAACAGGTCGGGTCAACACATAGGCTACATATTATCACGCTATCACCTACGGGAGTAAACGAAGTCCGCGCGGACGAAGTCGCGGGCAACAGCTATTACATTAATTAAATACTGCAAAATAAACACTCAAACCTAGAATTATGCTTATCGCACAAATATGTTTTTCGTTTGACAATCAAATCTGAATCCTATTGATATCGATGTACAAGTTCACTGGCTACCCTTACTTTTATTTAAGCAGAACACGACAGTGTCAAGCACTGAGGAGGTATTGTAAGAAAATTTTAGGCCCTATAAAAGTTAAAATTTTAGAAAAGGACATTGCCAACGTGTGTATAGTGTGCCCTACTTCTTTTAATTGGTGGCCAACTTTTCTGGAGTACTCATTGCAAAGATTTTTAAGTCTAGGTTCTATTGCAATATCATTTGTTCTATAAAGTCCCGTTGAGAACGAAAATCTCATTAAAACATAAAACAAAATTTCCATCGAGTTGACATTTTAAAACATACTGCAGATAAATACATATAAGTATAAGCGTTTGTAACACTAATTATAACTAATGTTTTGGTTTCTTTCTCAATTTTAACCATCTACGCCAAGAATAAATTGTAGCAAATGATTCTTAGTTGTGTATACGGGTAATTTATAGTTTGAATTTTTTCGAACAAAAATAACAAATTATAATACACCATATTTTCGAAAATACTAATGCTGATTATTTTCGATCGAAACCCCAGTATTAAGTATTTGTCTGGGATGGGAAGAAGGGATTAGCTGTAAAAATCACAACATTATCATCCAAATCAAAACTCCAATACAAATCAAATGTAAACACTAAAAGTTTGACGTTACACAACGTGTATTTGCTTCCACAGACCAATCACAGAGACCAATTAGAGTACTACGAATCTAGGGTAGGAATCGAATATCGATTTATTGCAAAAACAGTACTCAAAATTAAATTGATACATGCATCAATAAAAAAAATGAGATAATTACATTGGAGTTTTTCATTATAATAAGTTAAATACAAATATATATCGTCACATAATAATATTAATTTATTTTCCGTATTGCTAATAACACAATTTAATTAATTATTATTTTTTAAATGTGACAATAAATTACTAAATAATCGAGTACGTTTTTCGTAGTCTGTGTAGATATTCAGACCAATATTCCACTAAAACATCACTAACAATGTGCAGGATTTTAATATTATTATGTGACAACTATTAAATATCAAACGGTAATGTTCATTTTTTATTTAATTTGTCAATATTTTGGTATCAGACTTAATATTACAATATTTTAAGACTTATAATATTTATATAATGATATTCTAGACTCAGTAATCAGCATCATACATTATAAAACAAGTCTAACTCAAGAGTAAAAACTGTTTCAGGAAAGTGTTTATTATTTAGTAACATATTATACCCAAAATCAGTAGTTCATGATGAAAAATAATTAATTTATTACCTACTGTTAATCAGAAAAAAACATTCGGATTTTATAGAAAATTGTGAATTGTTATCAATATTAATTAATATTGTTTAATAGATACTAAATAATTGATTACGGCTAAAACTCACGTATAAATCGGTATAGGTTCCGACTAGTTTCGGACCTATATGAGATCCTTCAATCGCCCTGATGAAGGATCTCATATAGGTCCGAAACTAGTCGGAACCTATACCGATTTATACGTGAGTTTTAGCCGTAATCAATTATTTAGTAAATAATGTCTCACGAAAGTTTAAATAATTTTTTTGTTTAATAGATATTTAAGTGAACGATCTAATCAATAAATTAATTCTTCTCGATTCCACTCGATTCTAATATACGAAACGAGTAAGGAGATACAATATGCACTATGACCATAGATTAAATACGTTTTATGATATTTATGTCATTATAACTAGCGCATGTAATGTAGGAAATGGTTCATCACAATCCTTATTTATTGTAAAAACTAAACCTCAGACTTTTAATGAAAAATATTTTACAGACGTTGTTAAAAAAATTAAACAGCTTTTTTAAATAAAAGTTGTTCTTGGCCACATCAAACGGGAATGCTGAAATTGGCAAGGTCATTTTAGCTTTATGTGGCATAACACTTTTGAACATTGATTTGCCTTTTGTATATAATGGTTGGCAAAAAAGTAGATAAACTATTTAAAGCAAAAGCAATTATTTCATAATTACAAGCATTTATACAGACTAGTAAAAGCCGTGCATAAAATTAAATTGATAGTGCCAATCTTTTTTGTGTATTTCCAAGTCTCATTATCAGATTGGCTCAGTAAGAATACGGCAAACTGCGGTATATGCCCTCATCAATACATAGATTTGTATACATTAGAACATAGTATGGAGTAAGGCAAGAAAATGTAAGACAAGATAATCTGACCCGTTCCTGCCACTTGGCGAGGTATTTGCGCGCGCGGCGCGCGTCGCGCGGCGGCAGGTCGCAGTGGTCGGGCAGCGGCGGCGCGCGCGCGGCCAGCCGGCGCCAGGCGGCGCGCGGCACCCGCCCCGCCAGCCACGCCGACACCTCCACCACCAGCCGCCCGTCCGCCGCCGCGCCCACTCCCGCGCCCGCCGCATCCACCCCGCCCTCCTGCTGAACACGCAACACCTAATAAGATACTTGTTAAGCTGGGGGTATCTATTTGAGGAGCCCCGGCCCGAGCGGCTATCCCGACCCGAGGCAGCTCTAGTAGAGACCGTGCCGCGAGTCGAGGTTTACCGCGACTTGAACCAAATGAGGCGACCGCGCTGCGAGCCAAATTATATCGGTAAAGGACCATGCTCAAAGACGCCTCAGCGTGAGCCGTGCGATAAGTGGAGACGTTGGTGTGTGCTTGGTACGAGGCAAAAATTGTTTTGTATCTGGGTATCCACTTGCTTAGCTTTCCGCAGCCTGCGGCACGCTCAGGAGAGGCAGCTCATCACGAGGCTGCTCAAGTGGATACCCAGCTTTATATACGTATGCAATTCAAGGACCATTGCGGTAATACTAAACCAAAGTGAACATTTTTAGAACCCTATCTCCAAGTAAGACGTCGCATAAAAGCACACCTATCAACTCGCGAAGGAATCATCACCATATCGTCTTTCGTCTTGTTGCCAAGCAAGTGTAAACCTAACGTAAAACAACTGATCGGCAACTCCGGTGCGTCGATTCAGCTACAGCTAGGCCACATCGTCCCTATGTCAGACAGTAGTATATTGTAAGCTCAGATACGGCAAGTCGTATGCGTAGGGACGACGAAACCATAAGCGCTAGACCTGCCGGAAGTTAAGCGCGGTTCATAATGCAAGGCGATGACGTTATGATTCCGATTAGTGTACGTCACAGCAGAGTTTCAAAGAAAAAATACTGAACGGGTTGAATTAATACGGCAACTTTCGCTTTACGGGTTGACATGTGTAGTATGAGCCTAAATCTTGTCCGTTCCTCGTAAATCGATCTTAATCCGATCGACTTCCCGTAGATACGATTATCAGATAAACCATTCAAAACATATTCATTAACTATACGTTAGTGGATATGTTTCGCACTACACTTAAAATCATCGACGATATGCACACGTTGAAGAAAATCTTTTATCTATTCTCAACAATGCGTTATAATTAAACTAATAATCACTCTTGGCTATTTCTGAAATGTTATAAAAAATACACAGTCATCTCAAATATATGTACTTTTCATATGTGTACATTTCGCACTATGTACTTGCAAAAATGTCGACGTATAATGGAAATAGCCACAAAAACAGTTAACCTCTTGCACGATCGTCGTAAGAAATCGATCTAATACCTATAAGGACAGATGTCAGATAGCCCAAGCTTTTTTGTAGGGATTTTAGGAAATCCGTTTAATTATGTATGTATGTTAGTTTATATTAAGTATATAAATTATACATCAACGTAATCTGCATTAAATTTTTGGGTCCGTAATTTAATTTCGAGAATCATGTGTTTGATTAATGAAAAGTCGACTGAACGATGGTCCGAATGGAATTTATTTCGAAACAACCTTTTATCGCCAAACGCTACTTACTTCGAGTGAACGTTTCATCGAATATTTATTAATCGAAAAAGAACTGTCTTCTTTCGAAATATAGTTTCATAATTGAAATAAAATTATAAAAAAAGATTTTTCGTCACATATTATTTCATACATAATCAAGAAAATCAAACACATTTAAGATATCGTACGTTCTTCTCGTAGATTCAGAAACATGAAATTTGGTGAAAAGGAAGATAATAAAGCCCAAAAAAGGGAAAATGTTTAGTATAAAAAAAAATATTTACGTTACGATTTTCGCACAAAATTAAAGTACACCAGAAATATTTTCTGTAGTTTAGTTAACTCCACTAATAATCCAAACATAAAATAATAATCCTTAATCATCAAATTTAAACTTTTAAACTTTTAATAATTTAATTTTTTTATTAATAAATATTCGATGAAACGTTCACTCGTAGTAACGTTTGACGATAAAAGGTTGTTTCGAAATAAATTCCTTTCGAACAACCGTTCAGTCGACTTTCCATTAATCGAACACTCGAACGAACGAACTCTCGAAGTTAAATTACGCACCCAATTTTCTATTCACTTATTATCTAATAAATAGTAACGTAAGCTTACTTACGTACTTGATATTAAAATCCTGTGATGATTATTAACTTCAGGAAATTTTACTACATACATATAACATACACTATATGACACTAATTGCTCCTACACTATCACTAAAATAACACACTCTAATGTTTACACTATCAACTAACAATCACATAAATTACCTACACACTTAGGAATAAAGTAACTATTTCACAAAACTATAAATACACCGATAAAAAACGGCCATTTTAGATAGCAATTCATCTTGTACGTTAGCCGCCGATCGATTACGTAATCAGTCATTACTATCTTGGTATATGTTCCTTTACACCAATTACAATACAAAAACTACCGATTCAAAATAACAAACTAATAAGTGAAGAGGACGTGTTAAACGATGTCAAATCAATAGCATATTGGAGTGTGTTTCTTATGTACACCCGTGTGTTCGAAAAGCACTATATGAGTTAAAATACACTATAAAAAAAAATGTAATTAGTGAATTTAAACTACAACTAGAACGCTAATAAAACTTTCACAACTAAAATATACCTTAGCGTCTTTAGGCGGTTCTTCAGTGGTAACAGGAGCAGGCGTAGGGGCAGCTGGAGTCATTAGTTCTTGCATATATCTGAGCAATGGTAGCGCGACTTGCTGCAAAGCGAACTGGTGCGCTGTTTAGAAATAATAATTAAATTTGAAAAAGTGATATTAAAATAAAATAAAAAAGTATAGCGCTTTAGGAAAGTTTGCTTACTGTTTGGTGATGAAGCGTTTATTCCAGGTAAGCCTGCGAGGACCTCATCTTTCAATATAGCGTTAGCGGCGGGGGGAATACCAGCGACTTCCGTCAACTGAGGGCAGCACCTACATAACGAACGAAAAGAAAACGTTTAAGGAGTACAAAACTTTAAAACAATATAAAAATTGGACAATGCTACATTGTCTGTAATATAGGTGCAGCAATAGTTCAACTAGGATTAATCCTACAAAAATTGAAACGTATCTAATAATATACAGACCCAGAAGTATACATTAGATGTACTGTATAGCAGTATGTACAGCCTGTACAAACTTTGTGTTAAATATTCATATATTCATCACATAACGTCATAAGCTGAACCCGTAAGTAGTTAGTAGCAGCTTAAGTAAACGTAAGAAACCAGTTTACCACTAGGTGGCGCTGAACAAATCACATACAAATTCCTAGTAAACTCGAAACGCGCTCACAATCGAATGCGAAAAGAAAAACTCACACTTAGCACTCAGTTTGGTGCGCTTAACTCATTTTTGACCATATTGTGGATTGGATCCTTTTCGTTTAACAACGTCCAATTGTATAATACATAACATATATATTAAACTTACCACACCCATAGCTTCACAATGCATCGTAGTCTAACTTCCCAACAGTCCACTGAATCTTGAACTTTTACCAGTGATCCAAGCAACAGAACTAAAGGTCTTACCTAAAAAGAAAAGGAAAGACATTATTGCTTACACTTCACCTAAGTCTTTTTTACCCTCGTTTCGTAATGTACTTACGGAATTATTATGATCCTGTGATGCAGCATGGCCCATGAGTGAAAGTGTTATGCGTTGAGAGAGTAAGTCGCAAAGTTGTTCTGTTTCAGGAAGATTATCACGAGTCACGAGGCATATTAAAGCACGAACTTCCTCTTGACTCTAAAAGAATAATCAATAGTTTAGAAAGAAATAAAAAGTTAAAATACATAAAAACAATAACAACTAACCTAACTTAAGTACATTCTCATGCCATAGCACCCTTCACGAGCAACTAGAGAGAACAAAATATCAAACATCACGATCCACCATATTTGTAAACCTCGTCATAAAAACAGGAAGGTTTCGGTTATTTTTCTCATTCTCCGACAACGCCAAGCCAACTTAGTTATGGCGTATAATACAATGTTAATGTTTTGGCGATGACTCATCGCTCATCAGACGAATTGAATTTGCATTAGTTGTTGCAGCTATACAAATTTCACCACACCTTTTCTGTGACGTTTTTATTTGATCGCAATATTTTTTTCGTGCCTAGCATAACTTTTGCTTCCATAAAGTAACGTTGAGAACAGAATTGTTTAGTTCAATCAACAGTTTGATTTTTGTCAATGATAGGACATTTATTGTAAAATGATATAACATTTCAGCTGTTGAATTTGAGCATATAGAGTTACGAAAAATAATCAAATGTAATGTACACCGGAAATAATATTAGAATTTATATAAATATTTTGCCATCCTGCCGCACGGATAGCAAAATTTTTGGTGTCAATAGACGATGGTTTTTCTTTTCAATAAGAGTGTTATTTGCTTGTTTGCTGTCTATATTAATACTGTAAATGCGAATTTAGATGTTTGTATGGATGGATGTTTGTTACTCAATCACGCAAAAACTACTAACGGGATTGGAATGAAATTTGGCACACAGATAGACGATGACCCAAAATAGCACATAGGGGGCCGTTCAAGTATTACGTAAGCAGATTTTTTACAACTACTGACTCCCCCTCCACCATGCCAGCAAAAGTGACCAAATCACTTACCCTCTCCCCACTTGCTTAGTTAAACATTTTTAAATTTATTTTTTAATCTGTTTCTTAGTTTTGTGATTGATTCATGAGTAGGTAGCAGTTTTTGAGTTTAAATGTAAGTAATGGGGTTAGGTAGGTAAGATAAGAGTTTAACGCAAATATTTAAGTGTGTCTGTGTGTGTGTGTGTGTGTGTGTGTGTGTGTGTGTGTGTGTGTACCTGTGGCGTCCCGCGGTGCAGGTTGTGGTGCACGAGCTCGCGCACTAGCCCCAGGCGGCACAGGCGCGCGCGGTGCTCGGGCTGCGAGGCCAGCGCACGCAGCAGCGTCAGGCACTGCTCCGAGCACGCCAGCGAGCACCCGTAGCACGCGCCGCCGCCTACAACACAACACATCAAATTACCGCACTCTACTTACCATGTATTACTACGCAGTACTCACAGGTCTGTACCAAAGAATACTAGAGACTAACAGAAGTCAATGTTCCATACAAGTAATATTCGAGCATGGCACACATATACACTTCTCACGGACGCGACATCTCGGACCGGTTATTCCGAGACATTCCGAGATATCGCGTCTATGAAAGATGTCTATGTGCGTTGCTCGAAAATGAATTGTATGTACAGTGACTGCTGTTAATCTCCAGTATTCTTTGCCTGTACCTTGCGACTGACTGAGGAGTATTTATTTGTATATGGGCAACGTATTTTTTTTTCCAATGATAATTAATTACAGTTGTTATTATTCACAAATACTATTTCGAGTAAGTTATGTTAGTTTATCTAAAATATTATATCGAAAAGATAGCAAATACAAACCTTTTGTTATATCTCCATCGTAGTTTTGAAGAAGTCCAGCGTAAACAGGTAGAGTATCTCCTTTAAGTTGCTCGCTTTGCGATCTGTCGTAAGCAACCAGTTCCTTCCTGTAACATTAACGAATATTAAATAAAAATACGTTATCAATGTTAAGGCTGATTCAAATACCTCTGCAGAAATCAGTGTCATATATTACAAATATAAAAGTAAGGCAAGGCAAAGTACAAATATAAAGGTGTCGAAATACATGATGAACGCCTTAATGGCGCGTACACGTTCGACCAGCTAGCGATATTGCTTGCTGGATATTTTACTCGGGAAGAAAAACTTTAAAGTGCGACACTTTAAAGTTTTTCTTATATATAAAAAAAAATATAGTACGGAACAAGAGGGAAAGGAGAATTAAAAGAAAACAAATTGGGACTTCAATTTATTACAAGAGACAATATTGTCCCCGTTATTAACTTATTTCCCCATGTTGGTCCCGGGCTCCTTTGAAGAATAGGCCAACTGCCGTTCTGCCAGGCAGGTCGTTAAAGGCGACCGATTGGGTATACGAGTCACTAACATCGTGGCTACTTGGTGGTAGAGTGCTGCATTGTCTCGCCCGGGTCTGGTACCACCGTCTTACCTATTCCTGCCGCAATAGCGTCAGCGCTTGTCACTGTCGTGATTCGGTTTGGAGGGTAAGGTAGCCGGTAAACTTATGCACATGGCATAAGACCTGGCCACAAGATAGCAACGCAACACATCTTTGGTGTCTATAGGCGATGGTTGACACTTTCCATCAGGAGACCCTTCTGCTTGTTTGCAATCTTCATAACATAGTATAAAACAAAGTCGCTTTCTCTGTCTGTCGCTATGTCCTTATGTCCCTATGTATGCTTAAGTCTATAAAACTACGCAACGGATTTGATGCGGTTTTTTTTTAATAGATAGATTGATTCTTGAGCAAGGTTTTAGTATATAAACCTTTCCGATATTCCCACGGGAACAAAAGCTGCGCGGGTGAAACCGCGGGCAGGTCGCTAGTATGCTATAAAAAAAAAACAATGAATGCTGATGCAAACACATCTGGACATTTTGGTACAAGATTCTAAATGTGACTTATAACATCTTCAAAAATCAAACAGTTTTCGTTACATATACAATTTATAGGGAATTCAATTATTTAAAACATTCGAATGGCATTTTTGTGTATCTTCAGCGGAACAAATAATGATTGATGAAACCAAACTGATTGGCCTGCTAGACAGAAGTTTATATGATAAGTAAATTCTGTGTCACTAATTGAAATGTTATTTAAATGTGTCAAGAGAGAGAAGACCGCATGTACCTGCAGGCGAGCACTTTCTGTATGATCTTGGAAAGGTCCTCGAAGTGTCCCTTGCTCTCGACGCAGTACTTGTGCGCCAGCGTCTGTATGACGCGGTTGATCTGTGCGCCGCCGAAGCCCGCGCCCGCGCCGTTGCTGTTCTCGTCGGCGCGCCCTTCTACCCGGTGCTCGCTTATCTTGTGCACCAGAGACTGCAACCACAACGACACTTTTAGTACTACATCTACATTTAAAAAAAAAAAAGGCTATTCCAGTCTGTTTACAACAACAATATGTAAGGCGGTGGTACCAGACCCGGGCGAGACGTTGCAGAACTTCACCACCCAGCAATCACGATGGCAGTGACACGTTTAGCCGATCTTGTGCCTTTT
Source organism: Apodemia mormo (assembly GCA_036924255.1). Taxonomy (NCBI): domain Eukaryota; kingdom Metazoa; phylum Arthropoda; class Insecta; order Lepidoptera; family Riodinidae; genus Apodemia; species Apodemia mormo. The sequence continues at coordinate 10,286,343 of JAUPFN010000001.1, forward strand.
ACGAACTGCCTAGCAGAATGGCGGATGCTTTATTCTTCAAAGGGTGCCCGGACCAAAGAGGGGAGAATAATGTTATATAATGCCCTGTTGAGTGAAGTGCTATTCGATCTTCCTTTAGATGGCTACACAGCTTATGACAATGTTTATATTATTATATTTATATTTCTATGTTTGTACTACTATATTGAGTCTAGTGGCAGTATATATTGGCTAAAATTATGAAATATATGGTTTTCACTTCAGAAATTTGAGGTACTTTATTCAATAAAACTTTAAACAAGTTATTTTGACGCGTCAACATTTTTTAAGCTACTACTTACTACTAGCGGGTCAAAAACGCGACCACACAGGTTTCATAATAGGACAAAGCTAACAAACACTTAAACTGCTACTAGCAGTTATCGCAAGTAATAAGCTGTGGCCCATAAAGTTAGCAAATGCAGGGAATGTATATTATCATGATGTAATCATGAAACTTATGGCTAATTGCACCAACCTTATCTTAACTTAGGACAGTCCTTAGTGACATGCTGTCGCATTCTTTTCATTTAAGAAAATAAGTGACAGCATACTACTTAGGAGTTTCCTAAGCTAAGACAATGTTGGTGCAATTGGCAATTAGTGTCTTATAACATTAGTTTACTCTATCCTACCTTTCCTGTGAAGAAGCCGTACCCTGTGATGCATTTAAGTTCATGTTTATGGCAATTAAGGCTTACTTTCTGTTTCTTTCGTCGCAATTTGTTTAGACTTTATTTTACAAAACCAGACTAATCTGTTAAACTAAATAATTGATTTCTCGGAGTTTCTCACAAGTGTAGTTGTAGGTGTTATTGTAAATAAAATTACATTAACTTCAAACAATCCTTCATATTAATTAATAATAACTATAGAAATTTTCTTTTGTGTATGTATTTCTATATCAATTAAATGCTTCAATAATCTAGTGGCAACGGCATTGTTAATTTCGATTTTGAGTCAAGCAACTACTTCAAAATAAGTTTATTTTTGAAAATGCGACTTGCCCGAAATTGAATATATACTCAGTTAATAGATAAATGTCACCTTTTACATCATGTTACCTAAAACTTCTCTGCACTAAATTTTAAATCTTCATCTTTATTATATCGATATTGCTCTGCCAATATTGATCTTGTTTTGGTAAAGATTTCACCGTAGTCTTGATAAATATTCGGAGGTTAAAACCTCAAGTTTAAATTTGAGAGAATCTGGTCTAGGTTATTAATATTATCTCAGCATAGGTTTTCTCTTTTATATATATATATATATATATATATATATATATATATATATATATATATATATATATATATATATATATATATATATTAAAATGGACAAACGCCCAACGTCACCTATCATCATTTGTGGGGCTCTAAGATTGGGTAAGAGGCCAGGATTAGAGGCTGAACAAGATGATGAGCCTAGTGCTCTCACACATATATATATATATATATATATATATATATATATATATATATATATATATATATATATATGTCTTAGGAATCAAACTTAGTATTAATTTGTCTAAATAGTATTTTTTTTGCAGTCGTTATTTAAATAATAAAAGACCTAGGAAGACATTCCATTAAAAGTGTGCATTGTTTTTTGTTTCTAGTGTCAAAAATAGGAAATACAAGGGCGTGGCGTTCACCTCGAGCACGGGCTTGTTGGCGATGAGCTGTCGGTAGACGCGGTCGGCCTTGTCGAGCAGCGCGCCGATGGTGTGCAGCATCTTCTTGCGCTCCTCGTCGTTGTCGATGGAGTCCACGGCGCAGCAGGGCCGCGCGCTCAGCGTGTAGTCGAACTTGGCGTACTTGCAGAACCCGCACGCGTGGCACAGGAACGGGTCCTTCTCGTCGTAATTTATGGCGCTGACACAAAACATTTTATCACATCGAATAGCCAAGCACACGGATTTTGTTGATAGCAAGAGATACTATAGTACACTTCAAATAAAAACAGGAGCCCGATAAGAGCTAATATTATGGCAACAGAAATAGATACAGTATCGCAAAACGCTTCTGTACTACTAATCACGATGATTTTGGACGATCTTAGATCGCCTTTTACGTCTGGCAAGAAGGCAAATGATTCATCAATTAACCGATATGTAAATTGTATATATTATATTATGACCACGAAGTATACATACTGCTCTACACAGTGGCTATTGTACGAATATATTGTGTTTTAAAGGTTGAGGTGTGACTGGGACAACATTGATGAATGTCTAACAAATACTCGAACGTATAATTTTTCCCATGTATAATATTGTATTAATATTGATTTGGACTATATCAGATCAACTTCTCCTTATTGATTGAGGGAGAAGAAAATCTGTGTGGCAAATAAATAATATGTTTAAACACTAAAAAATTAAATAAGACAAAAGTAAATAAAGAGAATAATAATAACACTGGTGACCAGTTTACATGAATTGATTTAACCCCAGAGAAAGTTAGCAAATTATTTGCTTGTGCTATGGGTATGTTAGTCAAAGATAGAAAGTATATAGAAATACATTTAAAAACATAAAATACTGAAATATATTTAATAAACATCCAAATTCAAAAATACAATCATCTATGCTCATCACACAGATGCTTATCCCTGTCGGGAATCAAACACGGGCCTAATTGATTGTGCAGTCAGCTTGATAACCACTCGACAAATCGGGTGGTCTACACGGCGGTCTATATTTATCTTATCAACTACGAATTTTTCAATTCTTTACAATAAAATAAATGTAAAAGAGCTTACCGGCATTTGTGACATTGGAAAACATTCTCTCCACAATTAGCACAGACGCCAGGATTAGCTGGAACGGATTGCGAACATCGAGGACATTGCAGAGATTCCCCTGTTGAATAAATAAAGATAATGTTTTATTGCGAATTTTATAACGACATATTCTGCTCGATGTGGCAATATTTTCTGAGTATGTCTTAACCACCAACAAAATTTGGTTTTTACTAATTTTGAGATCAATCATAATGTACCCGTTTTCCAAAACATTGACTTTTTAACTCGACCCGTGTCCACAATTTATTGTCCACGTTAATTAGTCCACGTCCACGTTAATTAGTTGTTTAAGTAGCAAATATAGATAAAGGTCCGATTGTGCTAAACTATTTAATTACTTTTTAAATGACTACTTCAATGCTTAAATTCATTTAATAGAGTATTTTAATAGTTTCACATGCTGACTTACTATACATAATATAAGGATGCTAAAATTTAAGCGGGTTGATATCGCAGCTTATTTATTGGGCAATGATCGGCCAAAGTAATGAGATGCAGTTGAATCAAACCCACTGTTTTTTTTTTCGGAAAAGCTATAACACAACTAAAATAAAATACATATATTGTATGTCACACAATTTAATGTTAATGATATTAAAGTGATGCTTACCAGTAGCCTGTTGGTTTTCATAGAAGTCAGCATATTCCATCATGAGGTTACAAGCAACAATGGGCAGCGGGAAATCAACACGAACTTCCGATTGACCAGATTGTAGCTGAACTCGCTTAGCTTTGTGCCACATTCCTGCAAGCACGAAGTATACATAATCATTGATGTATACAGAATAAAGCAAATAGATTAACAGAAATAGTTCAGGTACTCCTCCAGCAATACAAAAATTATTATATGTAAGGATCTATATTATTGTAAGAAGCGAAGACGTCGAATTTTTATTTTATTGCATACAAGTTTATATGCAAAAAGCGGAGTAAGTTAAAAAACTCGTTTGTAACTCTTATAATGAAGGAAATAATTTATTGGATTATGATATACATAATTTCAATCAATCGACAAAACTGGAAGAAATGATAATGGCGAGCAAAACATATTATTATTATTTTTTTAATCAATATAAAAGGGCTTTGTCGCATACGCGAACATGCAGCCCTGGTTGGCAAACTCAAATATATTACAGAAGTATATGATTACAAAATTCAACTTAAAACTAATTCTTAAGGTACCTGTCTATGGCCTAAATTGGACAAGTTTTTTGCATGATCTGACAGCGGATCTGCCAGTATTACATTGCATTGCCCAACAGAATACAAATCAAATTCTAATTTATTTCTCGCCACTGCGTTCTGGGTACATTCCATCAATACGTGCAAGAGGTCGTCAGGTACGTTACTACATTTTAAGCAGTTCGGAGATGTTACTTTTTGCATCAAAAATGCGAATTTATTGCATGGAATATGCCCAGATCGCAATCTCAGAAGTGAAAATATATTATTATATCACCAATATAGAAAAACATTTTTTTTTATATTATAGAATAAATTTTTTTTTTGTTAAATTTGAAAGCCTCGTTGAAATACTACACCACTCAACGCCAAACTCAAATCATGCAATTGTATAGTATATGATGGGCCTGCCTAATTCTATTTCTCCCCGCAATAGCCAAAACTTTTACATCATATAGTGTATAGCACTCGGTTTACGCTTCCTACTTATTTTTTTAGACAGATGGTATACAGGCTGACTGATAAAAAATAATACATATTGAAAGACATGATATATAATGGTGATAAGTAAAAAATAAAATATAATAAAAAGAAAATAATGCATAACCACATAGTGAACCTCAACAAAATTAGTGTAATAATATTAAAAAATTGTGGTTACTGTACGATGCTGCGACTAGCCCTAGTTAACCACGAGATTGGTCATTTGTCGTTTGTAAACAATGAACTTGTATGCGCGGTGCGCGGGTGTCCATACTAAACATTTTTATTGGATAACAGCTCAGAATTTAATTACCTATTTTTTATACATATTTGGTAATCAAAATCGAGTACTACACACCCTCCTTCAGTATGTACAATCTTTTACCAGTCAGTCTGTATATGTGTGAAATTGTAGAGTAAAATTATTAAAATATTAGAATAAATACACATCAATAGACAAATTACAGTACCCGGCAATAAATATTGCACATCGAACTTTGGAAAGAGACAATCGGATAATTTCGGCTTCGTAAAGCGTTATCTCTGTCCCACACTACCTATGTGACGTTTAGTCAGTCGTTGTTCAAGTACGATAGAGTGCAGTCGCGTCCCGAAAAAAAATATATATTTAGAGTTGATAACACCCACAAATTTAAATAATTTAAAGTTGTAATATGGCATCTTTCGGAAAAAGAGGGAAACCTTTACGAGGTCAGTCACGTGAAATTATCTACAATGTTTATAAATACTTTGTAAGCGAAGCTGATAGATTTAAAAAAAAAGTAGATGAAAATGTAAGTTGTTATTTTAAGAAGATTCAAGAGCGAGTTGCAAATGCCACTGGAATTTCAAGAAGAACTTTGAACAATATATTAAACGAAGTCAGTACTGAAACACATTCGACTGAAATTAAGTTCAGCACTACAAAAAAAGGGAGACCAAAAAAGCAATTTCGTTTGGATATGGACGATTTTGATTACGATGTTGTTCGAAGAATGGTGTATGATTTTCACTTACGATTTAATGAACTGCCAACAATAAAATCATTAAAAGCTAAGTTATCTGAAGCTATTAATTACAATGGGTCTGAAAAAACATTGAGAAAAATACTTCATGACATGGGATTTCAGTTCACTAAAATGGAAGATAATCGAAAAATTCTAATGGAAAAGCACGACGTTAGTCTCAAACGAATGGAATACCTTGATAAAATACGCAAATTTCGCGAAACAGGAAAAAATATCGTCTACATGGATGAGTCATATATACATGCATCCCACACTAAAGGGAAATCTTGGAGTGACGATAAGAAAAAAGGAGTAAAAAAGCCAATTTCAAAAGGTCAACGTTTGATAATAGTTCATGCGGGAAATGAAAAAGGCTTTGTACCCGGTGCTTTTTTAACGTATAAATCCACGGACACTACAGGTGACTATCACAATGAAATGAATAACGATAACTATGAGAAATGGCTGGTTAACCAATTAATCCCAAATATACCCAGTGATTCTGTTCTAGTTATCGACAACGCACCCTATCACAACAAGTATGTTGAGAGACCCCCCAACTCAAACACCATTAAACGGGAAATGATCAACTGGTTGAACAGACATGAAATTCCAGTTGATCCAAAATTAACAAAAACCCAGATTTACGCTATTATATGTCAGCACAAGGAGAGGTATACAGAGTTTTCTGTGGACAAAATACTTGCCGAACATGGGCACACTGTGTTGCGATTGCCACCATATCATCCGGATTTTAATCCAATTGAAAATATATGGTCTCAACTGAAAGGCTATGTAGCCTCTAGAAATGTGGGTATGAACTTAACTACAGTAAAAACATTATTGACTGAAAAAGTAAACATGATCGGCGCTGAAGAGTGGAAAAAGGTTTGCGATCATGCAATCAAATGTGAGAATGAATATAGAAGCATTCAACACAGTTTAGACAATTACACTGATAGATTAGTAATAAATACGGCTGATAGTGACAGTGATATTGACCTCTTTGAGAGCACCGATAGTGAAATGGAAGTAATTGAGAATTAGAATTATTATTATTTTTATTGCAATGTCTCATTTTAGCAATAGGTATAATGGTGTTTATTATGTACACTAAAGCTGTAATGTTCCAAAATAATTAAATACGTAAACATAATGTAAAAATGTTTTTTTATTTTATTTTACCCCAACCTAAAGCCATCACTTATAGAAAAATTAGTGTATTTTATACAAAGAATAAAAATATCAAAAGAAGCAAATCATACTTGTTTTAACAGCTCCTAATAGGTACCGGACTGTTTGTATTTTGTGCGACAGAGATAACGCTCTACGAAGCCGAAATTAGCCGATTGTCTCTTTCCAAAGGTCGATGTGCAATATTTATTGCCGGGTACTGTACATTATTTGATCTGGCTAGTAATAATATGGGTCTGTTTCTAATACATAGAAATAAATAACCTGCACCTAGAAATACACGCGTTATTGCTCTTTAAACACTTGTACCTGTCGAGAATCAAACCTTAACCTTGTTGCGTATATAGTTAATATACATTTGCTGGATACATAAAAGGGGCGAACAATTATTTTTGTATGTATTTTTGTAACGAATAAACTGAAAAATTATTGGACCGATCTGAAGAAGCTATACTATCCAGAACTGACATTGCCTAATTTTTACCTGACTGAACAAAACGAAATAATTTTAGGTCACGCGAACAAAGCCACGAGTAACAGCTAATTAATAATAATTTTACATACGAAAATATACGTTACCAGGTTTATTTTTGAGCTCCTGTACGGCCTGCACGGTGCGGTTGTTGTAGTAAAAATTGATGGTGCGCACCATCTTGCTGCGCTTGATATCTCCAATGCGCAGACTAATGCGGCTGATCATGTGGCTGTTCACAAGCTTCACAATTTGCGTCGTCGTTGTAAACTTCGAGTCGATCTGCGCCCGGTAGATGCGATTAGCTCTTATTTAGTAAAGTAATCGGAACATAGTATGTTATTAAGATATTAAGTGCTCATGAATTCTATTTTTTTTACGAATTATCCCTAACTAGTTTACAATTTTGAGTAATATTATTCAAAATGTACAATACAAGTTGTTCCACAGACTATATGAATACTAATAGATACGACATTAGGAAGGAAACGTGTTGCCGGGAATATAAACAAACGCTCTAATCACTGTCATAAATTAAATACATTTGTTGATATATTATATCATGAAAAAATAGAAACAAACCATGTTGTAAACCGATGAGCTGACAAGGCATAAAAATTACCCTTGAAGTGATTTTATTTCATCGGTAAGTAGTTCAACTGTATTTTGTATTTCTGGCTGTAAATACTCTGACAAACTAAAAAAATGTCTTGAAAGACGTATCCATTTAATCTGTGAGTTGTTCAGGGCAATATAAAAAATCACATTAACATCACTACTCATAGACCAACCAGAAACTACTTTTAAATAGAACAAGTAATATGCTTTGGACTTTGCTCGAAGGGTGTAGACTATCGTCATGACCAACCTTAATAGTAGGTAGCTTGATGGTGGCCATAGGCAGTTCGGGGTTATTGCAGACGAGGCAGGGCTCGGACTCGAGGTAGTAGCCGTCCAACTCCACGAAGGCGGCCAGCGCCGAGTACAGCGCGGCGTTCCCGTGCGCCGACAGCAGCCCGTTCTGCTGCCGGAGCAGCTCCACCGCCGACCCCATGTACGACTGCAACCGAACCGAACGTGTAATGGCGGCCACGAGGCCGAGGGATATGCTCAACCACACATGTGCGCATGCGCAAACTATACAATGTCTCCAAAACATATAAGCTTTCAGTTTGTAACTTTTTAATAGCAACCACGAAAAATACATTAACTTTTTCACTACCCTACTAAATCATAATTATGTACCTACAACAGAACTTAACTAAGCGTGCTTTCTTGCAAGAACATACATTACACTCAGTAGTCTTGAAACAATTTTAAATATAGTTTTTTAAATATCAAAATAATATTTTAGGTTATTATTTGTTTATTATATATTACTTTATTATATAATATTATATAGTACTAATTTACTTGTTACCCCGTTTATCAATACAAATAAGGTAAAGGCTATTAAAAATAAAATTTTATATAATAAATATAGTGATGGGCAACTTCGGAACCCTACATATTGCGCGTGGCCCGGCACGCACTTTACCAATTTTTTTTATAATATGTAATTTTAGCAAACTAACAAAGATTGCCGATGGAATGTGACCTTGGTATTATTATAAGATTTCCGAGATAGTCGCGATAAAATTTTATAGTTACAAACCAACATATTTAATCATTTTCTTTCAGCTCGGTCTCATGTGATTGTTCAAATGACATTATCTTAATTATCATCTAGTCAACCAAATTTAGTAAACTTTAAGGACGGGACATTCTTTATCGCCCAATTATCAGTCTGGACTTTTAGTATATTTATGGATTTGTTTTATCGATATGACAATTGTCAAATTATTTAATCCAAATTTCGAAAAATACACTTGGAAGATTATAAAACAACTATATAAACAATAATATACTTACAGAAATAGGGCATGTAAAAACACAATATATATTACGTATTTTAATATTGAAGATAATTTTATAACTATTTTATAAAACTTACCTCAGTATCAATGTTAGGCGTTTTGAGCGTAAAATATCCCAGCAAATCAACAAATTGAGCAGCTTTGCGTCCATATTGAGGTAAAGTAGGCCACAAGCCCCACAACAGTGATACTAAGGATGCTTGCTCCTCTTGAGATGAATTACTGAAATTTGTTAAAATAACTTTTTTTTGTAACAGTTAAATAAAAAATATCTAAAGGTTAAATACTGTAAATACGTAAAAAAATTTCATTCAAGGATGCCATTTATTTTAAGATAGAAAAATCAATTGTAAATCGTTTTTATGTAAAATTTACAATTTAGTTAAAGAAGAGATAGATATATTGAGTCCATTTTTTACGACAAGCACTAACGCTATTGCGACAGTTAAAGTTTGGAGAGTGGTACCAATCCCGGGTGAAACGTTGCTGAATTCTACCACATTATGATTGTAGTAACATGTTTATCTAATTGTTCAACTGTCTGATATAAAAGACAGATGGTCTATTCTTCAAAATTGGTCCAGCTAACACAGTGGAACTTCTTAAACATTAATGAAATATTAAGTAAAAAAAACTTACTTGTAAATAGCCAGTAATAGAGCATGTGCCTGCCAGCGAACAGCTGTAGAGTTAGTTTCCAATAGGAACGCTTTAACAAATAGTTTAAGTTCCTCTTGAGGTACCTGAAAACATACCCAAGCGTGAATATTTTCTGTAAGAAAATACTGTTACGAATAATCTAGAAGCGTGTAGAGTTGGAGCGCGCGCGCGCTAATTATCTAGAAATAAAAGAAAGAGATAGCTACTCCTATTTACAAACAAATAGTTGACCTGGGCTATGCCATAATGGACTTTGTGGGATATGGCATAAGGTTGAAAGTAGCGTGTACTAGGATTTATGACTCATGTTTACGATAAGAAGTGATTTATTGTTTCCCGATACATTTAGATTTTTCTGGATCCAGCTAGGACTTTCCCCTGCCTATAAATACAGAAGTGTTGACAAACACAAGGCAGTTTTTATCAAGCGATCGAGAGCGATACATCAAGTGACAAGTGCGAAGCGGGAAGTGTTTTATTGTGTAGTGTTCTAAGTTCAGTGATAGTATAGCGAGTGACTAGAGTGTAAAGTGTATTTTAGTATTACGTTGTGTTGTGTTGTGTAAATACACGGATTTAATATAAGTGGTGTTTTCTTACAATTGCGAACCCGAGTACGTAACAATACTATCAATATTAAAATAATTACTCAGATTGTTACACAAATATAAGTTCATTACGTCAGTGGAACTTATATAATGATTAGAACATAAATAGATATTTTTTTTTATGTCATAAGATAGCAAACAAGCAGATGGGTCTCCTGATGGAAAGAGTCAACCATCGCCTATAGACACCAAAGATGTTAATGGTGCGTTGCTATCTTGTGGCGAGGTCTAATGCCACAGGCATAAGTTTACCGGCTACCTTACCCTCCAAACCGGAACACGACAGCGACAAGCACTGACGCTATTGCGGCAGGAATAGGTTAGGCGGTAGTACCAGACCCGGGCAAGACAATGCAGAACTCTACCACCTAGTAGCCACGATGGTAGTGACTCAATAGCCAATTGGTCGCCTTTTACGACCTGCCTGGCAGAACGGCAGTTGGCCTATTCTACAAAGGAGGCCGGGACCAACACGGCGAAAAAAAATTGTTATATATTATAATTACCTGTTTCAAAATTTGCTGAACAAGTTGTGGTACTCTTTGTTCTTGGAATTTGGAACCGTCAGACACAAATGCATCACTGTCTGCGCTTCGCTCACGTTCTGGCCATTCTGATGTATTCTGTGATAAAATTAATATAAATATAAGATTTAGTTTAATATCTATTGTAAAGTATTAATACTAATTGGTTAATTATCTTCGATAAATACTCGGTACTCGATTCTAGTTAAAATGAAATAATAAAATTATAATAATTTTGACCAATATTTCTCTAAAAATAAGAGAAATGTGGATATTATACTCTCTAAGCGCGCCACGCTAATCGATATCAAGGACACGCCGCCGCCACCCCCCACCTCACTACTGATACTTGCTGGTGAATAATGTTTTAGCAATTATGTAACAATTTTCTTCATCCAAAATTTTAATTAAATTATATTCGCGAGCTTTTTCACTGATAACTCCAAAATAACATAAATAAAAATAAAAACGTGTGCGTTTTGGGACGCCCATGATAACGTGATAGCTTAAACCAATCTAAGTTTACCTTTTTAATATTGAAATTTTTTAACTAATACTAAGAGAAGAGAAAGAAGCGTCTGTCCGAAATATGGCTAGCACTGTGGGTTAGAATGAGAGAGAAGGAGCCTGTCTGCCGCTGCTGTATGCGTAAGGGAAAGGGGAGCCAGTCAGACTAGCGCCGTAACGCGTTACGTAACGAAACAATTTACCCCTCCCATAATAAGTTATCATTTCAATAAAACGCGTACAAGACTTCAAAAAGATCTTAATATATGGTTTAGCAACTTATATTTCTTGGTAAATATTGTTAGTATTAACCGAGAAAATTTTAATAATCCCGAATATAATCAAATATAATCGGTGGTGGGATTTAATAGTGCGTGTAGTAGGTAGGAGCGTGTTGTGTGTGGTGTGTGGTGTGCACCTTGGCGGCGGGCGGGTCGGCGGGCGGCGGGTGCGGGTGCGGCGCGGGCGGGCACAGCGCGGCCTGCAGCAGCGTGAGCACGGTGGGCGCCACGTGCGGGTGCAGCCGCCGCGCCGCGCGCACCAGCCACCCCAGCGTGTCGCCGCGCTCCACCGCGCACGCATGCTGCCAGTTACCCGTGCGCGCGCTCACGATCTCCGCACACGCCTGACACACAAACATTATACCACTAGCATTACATTAAATATTCCCATGTTTAAAAATGGAAAGTCTCTGAACATTAAATATGCCTCTGTTTCGGTTTAGACACGGAAAATCTATAAACATATTTCTACCACCGTAATCCAAGTGCTATGGGAGTCTAGTGAGCAGTCTGCCGTTATACACACGTGCCAAGCGAATAGTAACGCACCATTTATATCTTCCCACTAAAATTATAAATGCAAAATTTTGTATGTTTGTAATATTATTATATTTCCCGTGTTGGTCCCGGACTCCTTTGAAGAACAAGTCAAATGCCGTTTTACCAGGCAGGTCGTAAAAGGCGACCGATTAGCTACGCGAGTCACTACCATGGCCTACTACGTGGTAGAGTTCTGCGTTGTCTCGCCCGGGTCTGGTACCACCGCCTTGCCTATTCCTACCGCAATAGCGTCAGTGCTTGTCACTGTCATGTTCCGATTTGGAGGGTAAGGTAGCCGATATAATTATGTATGGGGCATTAGACCTTGCCACAAGACAGCAAGGCATCATTAACATCTTTGGTGTATATAGGCGATGGTTGACTCTTTCCATCAAGAGACCCACCTGCTTGTTTGCTATCTTATGATATAAAAAAAATTGTCTTTCGCGCTGAGACCATTATACGAATTTAAAATCTAGGACTAAGTACTTGATACATCAATCAGAGTAATATACAGTATACTATTTTGATTGATGTATTAGGTAGTCTATCAAATAATCTAATATGTAACAAATGCACTAAATTTTATGATAGCGCATCTAGTAGTTATGTAGGCAACATTCATCTTTAACCGTTAGAACAGTCAGCTTACCTGCTATTATAGATTCTTAATCTATAATCTATAATGTCTCAGGTTTTCAACCACTACTTTAACAATAGACAAAAAAAGAGATAAAATACTTATAAATCAATTTAAAAAAAAAAACATTAATTTATGATTTTTATGTGTTTTCACTGATCACAATATTATTTGTTCAACATAATATTATTGTACACGACAAGAATTCAATGACAAGTTTCACAAAAACCACAGGCTGACATTTCTGTAGTAAAAAAAATCTTACAGTAGACCAAAAAAAATATAGGTAAATTCATAAATCACTAATGAACGCAATTATTAGAAGAGTAGTCAAACTGCAAATACCAGTTTCTAACCTCATATATCTCTGAAAATCTGATTAAGGTAGTCACTTAATTTATATGAGACCAAAAAGGAAGCAATTAATTCTTAAAATTAAAACAAAATAACATTATTGTTACAAACGTGTCGCATTTAACTCTTAGCGATGCATATGAATATTCTGTAAGACGGAACAAGTAATAAAATAGAAAAACGTTGCTTGTCTCCAAAGTTAATAAGCATTTGAGAATTGAGGTTAGCTAGCGTTTGGCTGTTACGACATATTCTAAAAAGTTATCAACAATAAAATTTCACATCAAGTTTTTACATCAAAATATTACCTTCAGATGATCCATAAGTCGCACGAGTTTATCATAAGCGGGATCAGTGCCGAGCAAATTCTTAGCTGCATTGAGGTGTGTGTCGAGCGCGTGCACGTCACGAAGCTGCCGGTACCGCTCCCGAGTACCACACAGTAACAGCAACAATTTCCGAACTTGTTTTCTGACCGAAAAAATTGACAAATTTATTTTTAATACAGTGCTACAAGGGTCATTCGGCATGTGGCCGAAATCTGAACAGAAAAGTCACTTTTGACAGACAGCTGTAGTTGTTATTCGTTGTGGTTCAGTAAAGTTCAATTGCTTAAATTTCAATAAAATTATCTTAAAAATATGCCAAAATTGATAGGAATAGACATTAGAGAGGTGGTGCTTAATGAAAGGAGAAATTAAATTGAATTACGAGTTTTAACAATTTCCTATGAGAATATTGTTAGCTGCTAACCCTAATTTCACACCAATACCTTCATGTAAGTGTCAAGTGCCAAATGATCCTTGTGGCACTGTACCATTGATATAAAAAAAAGCCCAAGATGCACAGTTCCGAACAAAACTGACACTCAAAAGTGTGGCTAATTTCATTTAAGTAGTTATAGATATTTCAAAAACATATGTGTTTGCAAGCGCAAGATTTATAGTTGTTTTTACAAAGCAATGCAGAAAATTAAATAAAACTGAGTGTCGCGAACGACCCGATTCTATTTAAAATGAGCGCACAATTTGAAATTGTGTGCTCATTTTTGGAGGAAGTTTTTGAGACACTGATTGTGTCTCACTGACTTTTTTGGTCGAGCGCATGTGGAGTCCGATTCCCGATAGCGACAAACAAAAATTTGAGTGATGAGCAAACATGTTTGTATTTCTGGGTTCGGGGATTTATTAAATATGTGTATTTAAATATATTCTTCTGTATTAGTATTGTTGACTTAGCACCTATTTTACATACAAATAATTTGCTTACTTGGGGTTAGATGAATTAGTGTAATTTGTGATAATGTGAATATATAAGTATCGTCGAATAACGTATCACAAGCAAATAATTTGCTTAATGGGGGATAAATCAATTCGTGAAAACTGTCCAATAATTTTTAATTATTTATTGATGTCAAATTAAATTCTACCACTAACGGCACTGAAAGTTATTATTATTTGAAATTAGTTTATGTGAAGTGCGTCTGCGACTGCGTGTGTAGGAAAGGCAAGGCTACCTGAGCGGGGTTTGTTGGTTCATCATGTACTCGCACAGCAGGGTGCGCCAGCGCGGGTCGAAGTGCGCGGGGTCGCAGTGCTTGTGTATCTGACACGGCAGTCTTAGCGCCATCTCCATCAGCAGCTGCGGGTAGTTGTCAAACACGTCCAACGCGTGGCCTGAAATATAATTATATATTTATATGGCGTATAATTATATAAAAAACTTGTTACCATGGTATGTGCCTACTGCTCATGGTATTCCTATAAAAGTATCTTCACGCCCATGTCCCCGAAGAGGTAGGCAGAGGCATAACAAGTGCACCCACGATTAGCCGAAGATACTTGGTCCCACAATGTGATAGGTGGCCAGACTATCGCCAACCAGACACTTTCCAATCCCAGGCATCGCTGCCTTTATCAGAAAACTGAAAAAACACATTTCTGAATTGCCCGACCCAGGAATCGAACCCGGGACCTCAGGTGGTCAACTTCGACGCTGGACCACTAGACCACAGTGGCGATTCCTATAAATGAATGAAACCAAAAAACAATTACAAGAATGATATTATATGACCATGCACGCTTATTTTCATACACTATCGTTTCGTTGTAATACCAAATCCCCTCTCAGTATTACGAATTAGGGCTGAAAATGTAGCACCACATATTTTTCAGTTTCAGTTCAATCCCTTTTCCAATTTTGCTGACATTACTTAACTTCCGTTTCCATCCAATACCGTTGGGATAAGCACATAATTATGCAGGAAAATATGCTTGTAGAGGGATGATAGCTGTACCTTGGCAATTAAATACACACTTAAGTTTGTGCTTTACTTTTTCTAATGCTCCATTGACTCGGAACGGCTATCCAACATACATTAGGATATGAAACGTTTGTTACATCACTACATTATCTACCAGCCTGATACGTCGCACGAGAAAGAAAAGAAGTTTGGCGAATAATAAGTACTTATATCTCGTTTATTGACGTGACGCAACGTGGAAAAGTTTGTCTTAGCATAGGTATTAGAATAAATGATATATAAATAATATTATTAGTCAAACCTCTTTTCTTTTGCGTGCGACATATCACACACTGTTCAAACAAAGCGGGCTGGTAGATTAAGTAGTGATGTAATACACGGTCGAATCTTGAATAACCGTTTAGAATTAATGAAGCGTTAGGAGAAATAAAGCACAATCCTTAATATAAGTTAATTTAAAAAACACTTTGTGTGTTTGTGTGTGTGTGTGTGTGTGTTTGCTTACTTTTGACGTATTCTTTAACAAAAAATGGTTGCATATCAGGCAAAGGTTGTGGTGGTTGTGGTTTGAGCAATTGCTGGCCCGTGGTAGTAGCTCCAGTATCTGAAACGTTATAAAAATTAATATACAAATATTTTTACACCGGTCCTTTTGCGTAATAGGCAATGTGAACAAAACATCATAATCATTCATTATAAACCTCAGGTTCACAATGATCTCATTGTCGTATTTGCCACTTTAATATTTACCCGCTTAGGATAAAAACATGTAATATGTTACGCATGATACTTTTTTGAGATTTGACCAGTAAGAAAAAATAATTTTTGTTTCGGCTAAACAGCGGGTGGTAAGTCGCGCGTGTGGTATGTTGACCAACAAGATCTAATAATTTAGGTTAAACAACATATGATACTTCGCGTGCAATAGTAAAAAGATTTGACCAATAAGAAGAATTAATATATTGTTTATTTATCTTAGTCGTCAAATCTTTCTTATAACCCGCTGTTTATTCTAGACGAGATAACAATTCTTCTTGTAGACCAAATATCTATATTATCACGTGCGACATATCATACGCTGTTTATCTTAGGCAGGTAGGAGTGTCATACATCACACACATTTAGAAGTTATATATGTATAAGTAATTAATAATAACTTACGATTAAAAAACAACGACATTTTTAGTTCATTGTTTGCATTAATAATTAATTTTTACACGAAGCTAACGATCAATACGTATTGTATAAATGTGGTTTTTTGTTAGTATTTTTTTACTTTGTGTATAGTTCCAACACACAGTCATTTTTTGTCTTTTTTCCTTTCAATATGGCCGTAATGTTAGTGTAGATGTGGTCTTAGTGTTATTTAGAGATGTTGTGTGGTGTGTTGTGCGCGGCACTCACTGGTGGCCTTCTCCTTCCAGTAGGGCAGCAGCGCGGCAAGTACGGCGTAGCAGTGAGCGGGCGCGCCGGCGCGCACCAACGCCGCGGCCGCCAGCCGCGACACGTGCGCCGCCGACGCCGCCGACCCGCTGCCGCCGCCGCTGGCGCCCGTGCTCGTGCCCGCGCCCGCGCCCGCCTCGCGCGCCGCGCCGCTGCTTCCGCCGCTGCAAGTCTTCCAGCGAGCCATCAGCACACCTAAAGAAATAATATACATATTTGAGGCACAATGGAACAATATAATATATACATTTCCACTATATCAAGAATTCTAATGCATGACACATAAAATACACATTAAGATAAACACACATACTCATCTTCATCCCAAATATACTCGCACGTACAAGCAGCACGTGCACGTATATTTGGTTAGTACTAAGTGTCCATACATCGCGATCAACACAAACAATCTCAATTGTAAGTTATTCATTTTCTTTATCGTTTATCCTATCGTTCTATCTATCGTTTAACCTTTTTATTACTCCAAACCTTGGAGAGATTTAAGGAGTTTACCCTTCCGCATCTTTACACAAATACTTTCTTTTAAACTTATTTCAGTATTACTGACGCTATCCGCAACTTACTCTACATTTTTTTCGTAACACTCTGATTTTAACCACTTTAATCCTAATTTTACGTTTTCTGGCGTACCCATGTAATGCCAGATAATATGAGAGTCAAGTAAATAACGCTGGACAAACTACACAACCTAAAGTAACCAAGCCCTTAGTAGGCAAATAATTTTCTTGTAACAAGGTTGCTTGCCAATGACAATTACACGTAAAAATACATAATATATAAACACACAAGTATATTTTAATACATACTACAACCCAGAAATACAAACAAACAACATATTTGCACATCACACAAAAACTTCTCTTTGTCAAGTTCTAATCAAAGCCTATTAGCTAGTCGGGGGCGCTAACGAGACCGTTTAAAGCGTACGTTTTTTTAAATACTTTTTTCAAGCTTGCAACGCAAGTTGTAAGTTATATTTCGAAAACAATTAAAAAACTGACTTCGAATATAGACCAAATCTTCGTATCGGGGCAATCATATCAACATTTGAGTATATCTTATATAGGGGAAAGTTGCAGTGTTAAGCTGTACATTGAAAATTAAAGATTCATAGGCGCTTGTGGAGGACAAACTGCGACATGAACATAGCTGTGGTAGACGGAGTGAAGTGTGCTGAGAAAAAGTGTTTAACAATGCTTGTAGGGCTGTTTAATAGGTTTATTGAAAACGTATTTAATAGCGCTTTTACCACTTTATTTTCAAAATCCTGCGACGGTGGTGCGACTATTACTGGATGCTTTCGGTGGACATTTAATATCCACAAAGTCGGTTTTCATTATCTCTATACTCCATGCACATAAAACTTATTTTTCAGGTAATTTTTAAAAGGTTGCATGAGGAAACAATACGTTACTCAAGAGACGCATAATGACGAGCTGCAGCTCCCTCCTGTGTGTGCGCTCGTGCACGGGCGGCACGAGGTCGTCGGGCTGCGCGTCCAGCTCGGAGACGAGCAGCTCCAGCCGCATGATGGCAAGCTGCAACTCGCGCCGCTCGGGCTGCTCGTCTGCGGGCGCCGCCTCCTCGGCGCGCATGTCCAGCTCTGCCACCAGCACCTCCAGCAGCCGCTCCAGCACTCCGCGGTCGCCTTCTACGCTCGAATCTAAGTCGCTCGCCAGCATCAGAACAACCTGGGAACAAATTATTTGTCTACAATCTCCAGTTATAGTTTAACTCAAATGTTTCTGTGAGCGTTTTCTGCTAACTATTGCATACAAAATATTCGTATTATTGTTTACATAGTATGTTGCATAAGTTGTAAACATATATATATATATATATATATATATATATATATATATATATATATATATATATATATATATATATATATATATATATATATATATATATATATATATATATATATATATATATAACTTTTTTGAAAACTTACTTTTGATAGGAAACATGTTTACATTTTTTTATAGCATAAATTTATAATAGTAGGAGATAAACTACCGCCCGTATCCGCACCTCAACACCTAATCACAACAACAAGCACAAACGCTATTGGAAGAGGTACAGGTAAGCATTGATACCAAACCAGAGGGATTTTTTTAAATTCCTTTGCTCACCTCTTACTAACTGCCTAGCAAAAGAGTTTAGTTCATTCTTCAAAAGAACGAACGAAAAACGAACACCAGTAAAATTAAAAAAATGATCGGTAAATAGTCAAAACTTAATACACTTATATATCCACATTACCCTAGATACCATTTGTTCGAAACAAAATTATTTATATTAGTTTTTGAAGTGAAATTTCTGTATCGACGTATGGTAGAAAAAGTGGTAAATAGCAGAAAAAATTATGTCATAAAAACGTTTCACTTCTTACGTATGTACAGTATCACATAAGCCCTTTTTTGTTAGGCTTTGGATACTTACTTGTACAAAAGGTATCGCCCGAACACCAGGCAACGTTCTCAACGTGGGTAGAGCGTCTAAAGCAGCTGACAACAGCGACAAGCGCAACGCGTGTAATTTCCGAGCCTCGTTCTCAACCTCGACAGCACGAGAAGTTGAAGCCATTGGTTGTGACGAACTTGATGGTCCAGCTATTTAAAAAAAACAATTAAAAAGTGTATGGAAAAACCACAATGAAGACAATTTCCATACTTTTAAAAATTACATGATTAATGATTATTCTAAATGAGAAAACAATTATTAAAAGCACCACAATATTAAGAAAAGAGTAAGAGTACTTTTACTAGGTGGTAAAATTCCACAGCTCCGCAACATCACGTCCGGGAATATGATACCACCATCTTAACTATTCCTGCCGCATAGCGTCAATGTTTGTCATTGTCTTGTTCCGGTTTGGAGGGTAAGGTAGCCGGCAGACTTATACATGTAACACCGCCATGCCGCCATACTTATAGCAATGTACCATAACATTTTTTGGTGTCTATAGACAATAGTTTCTCTTTCCATTAGAAGAGCCATTTGCTTGCTAGCTATCTAATGATTTTATATAAGAAGAGTAATTTTATATAAGATAAAAGAATATTCTTACAAATTTAAGAAATATTAATATTTGTATACTTATTTATATTTAATCAAACAAAATTGCTACACAGAATCGGATAAAATTTTACGCACAATTCACATTCACAAGTCACAAAAATTATACTCATTTCTTAAGACAACGACTAGCATATCACATATGATAGTAAAAGTGAATAAGAGGACATCTACTTTTGTAAAGTACGTCAAAAAATGTTGATCTTTTGATCGATAATTACTCTTTTCTTTACAATTATGCATATTAATAAAAATAACATTAAAAAATGAAATCTTTAAGTCACTTTTCTAAACATAGAATTAGTTTGTCAAGAAGTGTTTGAATTATACGTGTTCATACTCGGGATAAACAGGATGTCCATTTATGATAATATACGGATAGAAAATAAATTATTAATAAATATATAGAAAATATATTGTTATAAATATAACAAATATATCCATCATGAATGCAAATATATAAGGAAGGATGTGAAAGAATAACAAAATTACTTTAAAACAAAAATCACACTGAATTTTATTAAATACAGAAAAAAAGTATTATAAGCATGCCTATTAAATTACTGTGACCGAGATTTATAATACTAGCCTGAGTCAACGGGTACTTCCATAACAGTAGTGTTGGAAGTCACAACTGAAGTGGCAGCAGCCATCTCGCCTAGAAAATTTATATTATACATACTTATATATACACATATACATATACTTACAGCTAGATAATAGGACTGTAAGACGTAATAGAAAAATATAGATAAAAAAGGATCTATCTATTCATTTATGCACTAAAATAATATAGTCAATAATATACAAAATACTTGTTCAAAGAATTTTAGTTAATACATTATTAAATTATAAATAATATTGGAAATAAGAACAAAAACTATTTAATTCTATATATAAGGTAAAAAATAAACATGGCGTTATCACTATTTCGAATTATTGATCAATTACGCAAAAATAGTGGAAAGAAATTCTGAAAGGAAAAATGAAAGGAGATCAATGAGGTCGGTCTTAAAATCCTACAAGAATATAATCTCATTCGAAACCATCAAATTAATTTAATGTATAATAAGCCCATATTAGAATTCAACGGACACTTTTTAATAGCAAGTACATTTAAAAAAGGAACATACTTGGAAGTCATGAAGCTAATCAAACTTTTACGCTTAATCAAACTACTAAATCAAGCAAAGATTTTTCTTTTCTGACATAAAATTAACACTCTTTTATTTATGACCTATGAAACACTGACCGCCCCGTTGATCGAGTGGTTAGCGACCCTGACTACGCAATCGATAGGGCTCGGGTTCGATCCTCGACGGGGACAAGCATTCGTGTGATGAGCATAAATGTTTGTATGTCCGGGTTTGGATGTTTATTATATATATCTCAGTATTTATATATGTATTTCTATGTATTAGTTTCGTTGACTAACACCCATAACGCAAGCAAATAATTTACTTAATATGGGGTTAGATGAGTAAGTGTACGAGTAATTAGTCCCGCGAATATTTATTATTTTTCAAAAAGTTAGAAAAATGTTTGATAGGTGCAAAATGTATAATTGAAACTTGCAACACAGAAGGCTGTATAAACAAGATAATCTTAGCGTCTTTCTAAAAAAGAAAAAGTGTCAGCTATTTAATCTGTGATCGAGTGACAATATTTTGCTTGATTACTGTTAACAAAGTTTGTTTGTCTTTTAACTTGTTAAAATCAATTAACCTTCATGATGAGAGATACAAAAACGTGTTGCCGACATATTGCGATTTTGTTATGGCTTGTTGCTTCATTATGCAATGTTGTGGCTTATATTTTAAAATAATATGTAATAATAGTGAATTAAAGTAATTGTAATCCTAATAGGTTTCTCGTGAATTATAGCATCATAAAGTGTTCAAGATACAATTTACATTTTAGAAGAATTTAATAACGTATAATTACTATACGATTCTATCTACATGCAATGGTTTCTAGGCGAACTTTGAACTCTCATCATTCTTCTTCATATACATATGCCTAATCTGTACGCAGACTTAACACTAAAGCTAATGTTCTGCATCGCGAAACCTCTATAATAAAGAAGGCTGCTGGGTTCTGTCATTCAGTTAAAATTCACATTATATAACTACCATAATTAATAATGTTAAGCGTTGTGTAGTTTGTTTACTGAACTGACTTGATTTCAAACATGACGAATTCAAGAATGCGGTTGAAAAGTAGCTCACGTAAATTTTCTGACAACAGATAATTTTTTAACTAGATTATTAAAGAAAAATAGCAACTATTTTCTTATATTTTCAACCAAAAATATGATCAATGAAAACGCATGAGGTATGCTTCTGCGCAGCACTTACCGTATGCGCTACTGCGGCCGGAGACGCCGCCAATGCTGTCGGCGGAGGCGCCCGAGTCGGAAGCGGCCGAGCCGCCCGCCTCCGCCGGCGACGTGCGCAGCGTGCTGCCGTCCGTCGCGGCCGTGCTGCCTTCGTCGTCCGACCTGCGCCATATATTACGTCAACATATTTGTGTTAACACCAAAATGTAGGAAGCAATCGAATGAATTGATAATGACAACGTGCAATTTTTTTAAACTTTAAGGTTTTTTAAATAACAATGTTAAAAAGTGAACGAACAATTTATATTTGTGTTACTTACATTTTTAAACTATTTAATTTGCCAAAAAAAAAATCAAATTTGAAAAATGCAAAATGCAAAATGCCTTCTCATGTCTTTTACTACTTAATTTAACAAACATTACAATTTTATCATAAGTAATAAGTGTACTGAAAGAAGGGTGAATGGTTGTGAATATAGTAGTTGGATAGTTGACTGACATGGCGGGCGAGGCGGCGTCGGTGTCGGGCGGCGCGGAGGGCGGCGCGCGCGCGGGCGGCGGCGCGGGCGCGGGCGCGCGCCGCCCCTGCTCCTGCAGCGACAGCGCGATGGCCAGCTCCACCATGGTTTCGTCGTCCGCGTCCGCCGGGATGTCCAGCAAAGCTTCCAAACCTACACCATTTAGAGGAACTATTTGAATCTTACGATCATTTCCGACCGACCGACTACACAGCCCATAGACACCTAATAAACAGGCGAATGGCTTCTGTCAACACATCTGACTTATAGTTCCGATGTGAATGTCCACGCGCCAATGAGTATTGAATGAGTAATCAGTGTCAATAAATCAGATGCTCTGTACATCAACTCTTTCACTGTGGCCTTGAGTTAGCCAATCACGGCATTGCAACCCGGCTTCATTTTACCTCAGCTAGTTACCAAAATTCATACAATACGGAAAACCAAACATTAGCCGTCTATAGGCTGTGTGGTCGGTGTATAATTGTATATATCATTTTATCAAATGGTTTCTCTACCACTGCAGTATATTAACGAAATGGCGTATAAGTAATCTGCGTTGCTGACTCCATTCCACTGCCAAAACCCATTGCCACAATGAAAACTACTACAGATATATTTAATCGTGTGAGCAGAACCACAACGATCCATTGCGACTATATTGATAAGGAATGAATAAAGAGAAGAAAAATTTTCCAAATAATTAGTTATCACAAACACCTTTGGATATCAGCGTCCACAGAATTCTTGTTATGCATTATAAACCATTAAATAATGAGTAAACTCGTTTCTTATATGTGCCTAAGTTCATCAACAAGAACACCTCAATTCAGGTAAGAAATAACAAATAACACAGAGCCTGGTCGCTAAAGACTAAAATAACTCTACGAGTACAATTAATAGATGCTGATTCATGTTCAAAAACAATTAACCTCAGTCACAGGCACTAGATCTGGTATTAAAATAATAAGTTACATAAGAAATCGCCTACCTCCATCAGGAGCAAGTAACATGGGCTCTAAAGAATCATCAACATCCATAAACTGGTGCTCTTGCTGTTCGTCTCTGTTGGCACTAAGATCTGACTCCGACACGGCTGGTTCATTAGCTGAATTCATTGGTTGTGCTGTTGTTGCGGACGATGTAGCACCTAAGTAGAAACGCAATTAACAGAATATAAATTTAAATTTCGATTTCATGTTAATAATATGACTGAAAACTAATGAATTTATTTTTAAAAATACTATAAATTAACTCTAAAGTCCACACTGTTGAGAATCAGGTTCAGGCCTCTTTAATAACCTCGGATTTTCGGGCGAATACTCGTACTTTATCGTAAAGAAAGATATTTAGTGGTCAATACACTGTTAGAATGACAAAACTTCCGATTAGGCTTAATGACTAAGCATTACGATAACCGTTAACTATATACAATTTGAAATGCAAAAGCGCTGTGACAGTGTACTTGACGATTTTATGTGCGATCGCACTGAACGTTTGTTCACATTTACACAGCCACGTGGATACGAATGTGTGTACTGCACTATATTCTTTGTTGTTTCTATATAACCTACATTGACATTAATCTTCGACCATTCTTGATCGAGGATACTAATAATTAATTTATAATAAATAAACTCTTCAAATTATTTACCTGGCGTATTTGGTGGTGAAGGTATATACACGCGACGTCTCTTAACACGAGGGCGCAAAACTCTCATGAGCGCAGCTTTTGCGCCAAAACTTATGCTTTGATCCTCGGCCAATAGCAAGGACAGATATATTTGATTGCCGAAATCGACCTAAGAAGAAAAAATACAGCTTAAGAATTAGTATAGGTAGATTTCGGAAGTCATCTCGTATAAAGCGAAATTTGTATTTTTGTATGTTTGTAACGAATAAACTTAAAAACTACTGCAGCGATCTTAAAAATTGTTTTACCATTAGGGAACTACATTTATCCAGGAGTCTAAAAGGTGTGTGAAGGAAGTTATAATTTTGGGACACGCGAAGGAAGTCGCGAGTATCAGCTAGTCTAGTAATATAATTTATACTCTCCATCGTCGGCAATTGGTTAAACTCCATCATAATTATTATTTTATTTTAAATACTTGTGCTGTTTCACGATCACTTTTAAGTTTTAGCCCTGAACACGCAGTAAAATGTGAAACCGGTAGGCTATTTAATTAAAAATAAATATATTATATAGTTTGTGATCGTGAAACAGTACAAGGGTTTAAAATAAAATAATTAGTCTAGTAATAATTGGAAAGGAAATTTCTCGTTTTACGAAACCTTTAAAATTTAGTTAAGACGTTCTAAAGTGTTTTTTAGAGGTGAATCTGTGGAAGTTCTCTGGTGTGAAGAGTGAAAATAAGTAGAGTAGTACTGACGGCGTCGGCGTCGGCGTGCAGCTGGAAGGCGTGGACGATGTCGGCGAGCGCGTGTAGCGTGTGGTCGGCGTGGCGCAGGCCGTACGAGAGGATGGCGGGCGGGCCGCCGGCGGGCGCGCGGCACGCCGCCAGCCGCCACAGCACGCCCGCCAGCAGCGCGCACAGGTGCGGTTCGCGCGCGCCCGCCGCGCCGCCACCGCAGCCGCCCTCGCGCCACAGCTCCGACCACTCCCCTGCGACCACACCACTCTAGCATACTTCATCCTATAACGCCCTTTACTTTAATATAATTCGGCAATGTTTTTGAACATCCTTAGGCGTTTTGCAGACGACGGGGCAGGGCGGGCTTTTCGTCCGCGAAGCAATAAAGACCGCGTCGCTCGTCGATGTCTGCAGCTGCCTTCGCCGCGTACACAAAGCACACGACGGGCGGAGGCAGTCAGTTCAGGACTATCCCATACTGCAGGAGTATAAATTATTTGGCATATTTGGTACCACAATTACTTTTCATTTATGTCGTGATATTCTTTTAACGACGCATCATGTATGGGCGATCTTTTCTGCACTTTAGCAATTAAATCATCTACATCGATGACATCCATCACTAGAAATTGCGTGGCACGGACTGAGCTAGACGCCCCGCGACGCCGTCTGCGTAACTGCATATAAACTGGTTTGTGTGATCCAGGGCAGGCAGCCGCGGACATGCCGCGCCGCCAGTGCCCGCCGGGCAACTGCGGCGCGGTATTTTTGCCCTCTGTGTGCGTTGGTAATATAGGATTCCCGTTGTGCTATTGTTCGCGGCGAAATTGACCGGCCCGCCCTGCCCCGTCGTGTGCAAAGCGCCTTAGGAAACATTGCAAACTCCTTAAAAATCGCTGTGATTTGAAACTAGAAGAAACGAAAATGTATCACGATAAAAAAACAAACATAAATGTATACGATCGAGCTGGTGAGACAATGAAATAGATAGAAATAATACATTACACAGATTTTTTATGTTTACAATATTATCTATACAGTGGTTCAAATCTAACCACACGTAAACAGCACAAACAAAAAGATTTTACTTCAGCTTTTTACTTCTAAAATATGAAAAATCTTTTCCCACGACTCCTTTATCTCTTTTTTTCGTTCTTTCCTACTTCAATCAATAGCTTCATTTCTACCGCGTGAAGGTCACACTCGATTTTTGTTATATCAAACCCGGACAGCATGTCTACAGCATAGTGATCACAATGTTGTTGTCATGACTCGCTTTTTACGAGCTACATGGCAGGAAGGCAACAAAGTTTCTTAATATTTTCGACATGAATTTGCTATGTTTTCGAATTTTTACAAAAGCTTTTTAACACAAAAGTAACATAGATCAATCAAAAAATTATCAAAAAATACTTTAACACATTAAAAGAGTACTTTTAATAAATCGAATATTGTGAAAAGATGTCCATGTAAGTTAAAAATTCAATAATTACAAAATGTTTGCCTAAATTTGTCTAAGTTTCATAATAAGTTCATGAAATAATAAATGATAATAATTGAAGGGTCCGGGTGGATTCCCCGATGGGATCTACACATACGAAGTTTTTGCAACATAAAAAAGATTTATTACGAAGCTCGAGGGTGACATTTTTGTACGCGAAAGCATACTGTTATTACTTACCACTAGCAGGTTTGGGCGGAGTGGGCGCGCTGTATTTGACGAGGTGTTGCGGCCGGGCCACGGCCACTCCTCGCGCGAGCAGCACGAGTCGGAAGTATGCTTCGGGGTCAATGTTACGAGCGTCCGATGTGTCACGGAGTTCGCACAGTGACGTACTTACGTATTTCAAGATAGCTTGATCCTGCAATCGGTGTTATATAGAAAATTTAGATTAACTAAAAATCTTACAAATTCTTTCTTTGAAGACTGGATGACTTTTAAAATATAATCTCGTAACTTTTTGGGTTTGTATACAATAATATAAATTAATTTAAAACATTTAAAGCAATTTACTTAATTAAAGCTTGGAATAAAATTCTAATTTTATAAATATTTCAGTTATTCAAATAACAAGTTCAATTTAAAATGTTCTACTTAAAAGTTCTATTGAAATTACAACCATCTGATAAAAATAACTGTGGCAAGTTGACAGTTATTAGGATTTTCTTAGTTCTTTTCTATTTATTAAAGGATTTTCTTTGTTGTTTAATAATTGTTAACATGTCACAGAGATTAACATTTAATTAATAAAAATATGGTATTGTTTGATTAAACAACAATATTTACAGTTAAGCCATTCTTAGATTTAAACCAAGAATTTATCGTCCGTGTGGTAGGGGAGAAAGTTATAAAACGTACGTAATATAACGGTTAATCATGAACTAAGTAATCGATGTAGAATACGGAACTGCGAACTTTATTGCGGTGTATCCACGCTAATACCACAGAATACTGGAGACTAACATAAGTCAATGTACATACAAGTAATATTGGAGCAGAGCTCGGGACAGTTTGCTCCGCACCATGCCGAGATATCGCGTCCTTAAAAGGTGTCTTTGTCTGCTATGCTCTATTATCACTTGTATGTAATTGTCTCTAGTATTCGGTGCTAATACCCTCTTTACTAGTAAGGGCTTCAAAACAAAATAATTGTGTCAGTACCTTATAGTGATGGTATTGTGTTTGATACAGCGCACGTAACAGACATTGCGCACGCGCGTGGAGCTGCGGCGATGCGGGCGCACACAGTAGCCGGCGCGCCGCATCAGCCGCCGCGTCCGCGCCCGCGCCCGCCGCCGCGCCCGCTACTACGCCGGTGCCGCCCGCCAGCTCGAGGGCCTCCAGAGCGGCGCACGCCACACGCTCCAGCGAGCTGGGCCGCCACGCGCCACCGCCGCTCTCCGCCTCCTGGTATACAAAGCAATTTCATATCATATATTGGTAACATACTGAACTACAAAAACTAGATTTACCATTGTGTTTAAAAATATACAAATTCAACTGAAATACAATAAAGAAATTCCGAATAAAGTAATACAACATTTATCTATCTTACATACCTGAGCAACTTTACTAGTTGATGGACTGGAAGACGGATCCTCATTGTCCTCGGGCCACCCAAACTGTTCTTTGTTCTTACCATAAACCTACGATATATGATTTGTATGATTAAAAAAACAACAAAAAAATTAAAGAATTCTTCATTTAAACCTCTTCACCAGTATTACAATCTCTGAAGTTCAAAACTTCCAAATTAAAGCGATTTTTTCTAAATTTTAGTGGGAAAATTTCTTACAATTTTAGGGAAAAATTAATTTCTAAATTTTAGGGTAACATTAATTTCTTTGAAAGAAATATTGTTTTGAATTAATAATCTTAAGAAAATCAAGCTCCGAAAAATAGAAAAATATAGATGAAAGTCAACTTCAGTATTATTTCACAACATTATACACAATTCTACCTATTCCTACCTATTCCTGCCGTAATAGCGTCAGTGCGTGTCACTGTCGTGTTCCGGTTTGAAGGGTAAGGTAGCCGGTAAACTTATGCATGTGGCATAAGACCTCGCCATAAAATAGCAACGCACTATTAACATCTTTGGTGTCTATAGGCGATGGTTAACTCTTTCCATCGGGAGACCCATCTACTTGTTAGCTATCTTTTAATATAAAAAAAACTGCTTTCACTGCTTTGGTCATAAAATTAATTTTGTAGTTGAAATATTCAAAAAAAATAATATTGTACTCACTTTTACAGAATCAACCATAGTAACGCCATCGGGGTCTTGTGACGGGCCAAAATTAATAATTAATTTCTTATCGGACTGTAACGATTCTTCTCGTGTTAGGGGTATATCAAACCAACGATTTCGAACAACTGTCGTCTGAATTGACCTTCCGTACACCTAAAACAAATTCACACAAGTTTTATTTATTAATATTATACTTAATTAAATACAATGTTATTAAGTTTGAAAAAATCAATATTATTTATTGTTTAGGATGGAAAAAAGTAGATATAAAGTAGATATTGTCTATATTGTTGCGAAATTCTGTGATAAGTGAACAGTGAGAATACTGGGAAAATCTAGAAATAAAAGAAAGATACACCTGCTTCTTTAAGCAATAAGTCCGTTATCCAAATATTTATACCATAACCTTCTGGCTGGCATAGGACATAAGGTTGAAATTAGCGTGTACTAGGACTTAAATTGTTTAAGAGTCATTTGCAGAACTTTAGAGAACATTGTCGAACTTTGCAAACGTCTCGGCGAAAGCAAGTCATTTTTGCAAAGCGATTCGATGTGATAACTAATTCGACATAATACAGTGCGATAAAAATTATAGAGCGATTTAGAATACAGAAAGAGTTTTGTTTTAGTGATTTGGATTAGTTGGTTAGTGTACGGGTTCTTGCTAACTAGTACACTATTAGATTGATAAATGATAGATGATATTGATTATTATATATTGATTTAATATTGATACACTTGATAAGTTAATGATTAGTGAGGACGCGTAGCGCTCTTGATGGCTAAATGCGAACTGTCTTATTATACTAATTAAAATAATAATGAATAATGTGTGTCGTGTAAAATGATGAATTGCAATATGTTACGGTTGCACCGTACATGCTCCCAAGGGAGAAAAGAAACGAATGATAGATGATTATGGTGATGAGACAAGGTGAATCCACTAGGTCCTTATACTAAATATTTAGAGTCCCTAAGACACTTGTTCACTTTATGTTTATAAATTTCACTGTATATTTTATTTTTGATTTCACTTTAATTTTTCAATAACGCACTTAATGTCTCACTCATTGTTACGCGCACTGATACTACATACTCAATTCCTCGGACCAGTCGGCAAGGGTTGCTCGACCTTGGAAGTGGATTGGGCAGCTGTTGGTTCGACCTTCACGACCGCCGAGCGCGAGGGCTGCTTGCTACGACCTCGCCGTATCATGAAGATGACTCCAACGAATAGCATCAGTCCCAAAATCACATACATTACTGTGTAGTGATGAATGTCGTGATAAGAAATTTGATTTGACAAATTTTCGTTATTTTTAAGAGTTTCTATTTGTTTTTTCAAGTCATCTAATTGATTATTAAAAGGGGGAGATAAAGAAATCGTAGTAAAATTGTTTGGAATACTGATATTTATGATGTGGTTGATTGGTTCTATCTCCGGCGCATAAAACTTTGTCTTCATGTGGAGCTCACTTAAGCCCTCATTATGTGAATATATTGTAAATTTTTCAGTCTTTATTAGGCACCCTTGTTCAATGCCGAGTATTCCGGACTTATCCATCTGTCCTGTTACTACGTGATTTTCACAAAGCACACGAATATAGCATTTTCCTGTAAGTTGGTCAATTTGACATAAGTTTTCGTCATTTCTCAGATGATAAACCGGTCTCCGTACATAACATAGGTATAAATCACTTCCGTCATGTTCACAAGAATTGTTGTCAGTGGTGGTCATGATAAGATAGGATTCCCTTTGTAGATTTATAGCTACGTACTCTGCAACGGGCGCTATTTTCGCCATTTTATTGTTATTGATAACTCGAGGAATCGTCAAAATTTTCATGATTTCAAAGGAATCTCGAGTTATAAGAGGAACTTTTAATTCAAATATCAAATATTCTTTGCACATCTTTGCTTTAACTTTTAATAAATGGTACATTTTTGTAAAATCGCTTTCGAGGTTGTTC
The DNA here is from genome assembly GCA_036924255.1 of Apodemia mormo. NCBI lineage: Eukaryota > Metazoa > Arthropoda > Insecta > Lepidoptera > Riodinidae > Apodemia > Apodemia mormo. The sequence continues at coordinate 10,317,304 of JAUPFN010000001.1, forward strand.
ATAGGCAATGAAAGATCCTTATGGAAACAACTTGATATTGTACTTAGTGTATTTCTCAGCTGGTCTGGTGATATCAAGTGAAAATCGAATCTGCCATGATAGACGTCTATTAAGGTATCTAATAATGTCGTCTGCATGGTTTCTAATTGCCTTAACATGTTACTCATTATATAAAGTGTTTCTAGCAGATTCCGTTTTTTTAAGTTTTCAAGTTTTATGGAAAGCTGATTAAGCATTTTATCTTGTTTATTGAGAGATTCTTCATTCCTTTTCAAAATGTTATATTCAACCTCTAAAATAGACGTTTGATTTTTAAGAAGTAAAGCCAAGTGGTTCTCATTGTCTCTCGCTAATTGGATATCCCGTTTATATTGTTCTGCGAAATGATCGTCGAGTACACCGAATAAGGTGTTCGCAATATACCCGACACCATTGATAAGGCCGCGGCGCCGGCGCATGTCTGGACGCGTGCCTAAATGCTGACCTAACAACAGGTGATTATTGTACTCCAATTCTGAGTACTCAAGTTGCAATTGAATGAATATTACGTCACAATGGGAATCACCTTTTAGTTTATTACAGAGTTTGTTTAGATAGGTCATGTATTTATTGCATATGGTAGTACTTTGCCAATACGAATCCATGTTATAATACGTAATTATCTTCCATTCATCTCTTATTAATTTCATATCGGACAGTTTGTCGAAATATAGTCCTTGATCGTCCTTTATTTTAGTCACATTATATGAGCAGTGGGATGTAGTTAATATGCTCATGAAGAATAATAGTGCCATTGATATAGAGATAAAGTTAATTTTTTTTTTTGTTTTTCTTTTGCCCTTTTCTGACGAATTGCCTGATTCTTCCTCCTGATCTCATTTTGAATTAACTGGTAATATCGAGAATTTGGTGACGGGGCGCTTGATAAACCCGCTTTTTGTCTTTAATGTAACCACCCTAACTTGACCGTCGGTACCCGGATGTAGTTCCACAACGCGGCCTAGAGCCCACTTCCCTGGGGGTAGGTTGGCATCGTTGATGGTAACTATGTCATTGATTTTGATATTAGGCTGCCGATTTCTCCACTTACTCCTTGCTGTTAGTTGAGTGAGATATTCCGTACGCCATCGTTTCCAAACATCTTGCACAATCTTTTGAGTCATATACCATCTTGTACGCATATCCGATTCAGTTTCTAGCACTGTCATCTCTTGTTTTATATTAATAAAACTTGATGGCGTTAGAATTTCCAGGTCTTGTGGATCTTCTGTCAGTGGACATAAAGGTCTTGAGTTGAGAATTGATTCTACTTGTGCTAAAATCGTAGAATACTCCTCAAAGGTTAGCAATTGCTCTCCAATGACTCTCCGAAGATGATATTTTACGCTTTTTACCGCAGCTTCCCATAGCCCTCCTCCTGAAGGCCATGAAGAAGCATTGAAGTGCCATTCTACTTCCATGCTTGTTACCTCCTGAATGAACTCTTGATCGAAAGTCTGTAGGATGTGCTCAAATTCTTCTGTCATGATTTTTACTGTGATAATGGCACCAACAAAATTGGTACCATTATCACAGTAAATGTGACGTGGGGCTCCTTTTCTCTCTGTCATCCTGCGAAGCGCCGCTATAAATGCTGATGATGTCAGATCTGAGACAAGTTCTAGATGTACAAGCTTTGTGACCATACATACAAAGACAGCAATATATCCCTTAGTAGTCTTGATACCACGGCCTTTGTTGACCTTTACCCTAACATGGCCTGAAAAGTCGATCCCAGTATGATAAAAAGGTTTTGCTGAATTGCACCTCTGCATAGGTAAATCTCCCATCAATGGCGTGATCTTGCTTGGGTTATTTTTGCGGCACGTTACACAGGTATGCAAACGCCTTTTAACAGCTCTATTACCGCCAATAATCCAGTATTTTTGACGTATGTTAGCCAATGTCACTCGTGCTCCTCCATGTAATGTGAGTTTATGCACATAATCTATTACCAAATCTGTTAAGTGACTATTATGAGGAAGTATGATCGGATGGATCATGTCAGGATTAATTTTCGCCTTATTTAATAATAATAATAATAATAATCATTTAATTCAGGCAACATGGCCCATATTATAAATACCTTATAGACTAACATACATATTAATATAATATACTTAAAAACTACACTTTGTCACGTATTGCCGGCGACGTAACACGCACTTCATTTCGGAGTCTCCCCCGGAACCTTCGGTAGACCACACCAGTCGGCCAGAATTCCCCCACCTCAAAGGTCGACAGGAGATGCGTCGGTACTCTCACCACAAAAGAACTAAAGTTGACCTTGTGGCAAGACTGCAGACGCTCGACCCTCAAGTGGAGAGACGTCTTCTTACTGATGTAGTCCACGACGTCCTCGACATTCATGGACCAGTGCAGACGAGATATGTACAAGGGCGTTGCGGGGACCTCGCTCCGCAGACGCAGCTCGGGTACATATGGCGCGGTGCCGCGATTGTTGCGGGCGGTGGGCTTCTTCTTTCTTCTTCTCTCCACCAGTGTGAAGCCCTCCTCATCACACCTTCTGCTCTCATCCTTGCCAGGTTGCTCTTAACCTACCACCAACCCTAAAGATGCCGTCTTTACACAAGAATGGGTTTAACTGTAATAATTTGCTTTTAACGCCAAAAGGTTTGTTTTTCTGTAAGTTTTCTATTTCATACGTAAATTCTGATAACTGTACGTGTCTTATTATCATATATTTTGCTATATTTATTTCTCTTAGTGTTAAATATGTATTTATATTTATTTTTCTTTGCTTCAATTGATTAATAAACCGTAATATCCATCCAAAAACTCTAATTATCTTTTGAAAAGAGCTATATTTTGGCAATAACTCGTCGATAATGCTAGTTTTGTTTTCTTGTTTGGATAGATAGTTAACTTACTTGTTTTGTTTCTCTTCCTCGTTGGTCGTGAAAATCTTAGTCTGGTTTTCTTGACTGGTGGTATAATGTGGTAGCCAGGATGGTCCATTCCACCACAGGGAATGCACTTTTAGGTGTTCAACACTCATGCCACGACTGGCACAATCAGCTGGATTTTCTGCTGACTTCACATAATGCCAGTTATTCGGAGGCATAATGTCGCTAATTTGCCGTACTCGGTTTGCGACGAATGGCTTCCATCTTCCCGGGTCTCCTTGAAGCCATGCCAAGACTACCATGGAATCTACCCACCCATATGTTTGTATACTATAATTTTTCAGGCATCCCTTGACCTTGTACATTAGTTTAGCTAGGAGTAAAGCGCCACTGAGTTCTTTTCTCGGCAATGATAAGGTTTTGTTAGCGGGAACTAGTCTTGCCTTTCCTGCCACTAAAGATATGTCGACGTTCCTGCTGTCTTGTATTCTGCAATAGATAACACAAGCGTAGGCCTTATTTGAGGAGTCACAGAATCCATGCAGTTCGATTGAGTTGCGCTCTGCGGAAGTTCCCAGCCAACGAGGCAGCTGACATTGGTTTATGCAAGACATATCTTCTCTGATCATTGTCCACTCCTTGATGAGTTCATCCGATAACTGTTCATCCCATTGAATGTTGGACATCCATACTTTCTGAAACAACAACTTTAATCTAGTTGATACTGGGGATAACCAGCCCAGAGGGTCGTATAACTTGGATATATCAGAAAGCAAGGTTCGTCTGGTAAGCCTTTTAGTGATAGGTTCTATTTGTGACTGAAATGTAAATAAATCTGACTTCGGGTTCCATCTGATGCCTAATGTTTTTGTTGATTCAGGCTGTTTAAAGTCAAAAACATCTTGATTGCTCTCCATATGTGTGTTTTGTAAAATTTCTGGTAAATTTGATTTCCATTTTCTAAGGTTGAATCCACCTGACTTTAATAATTGAATCAATTCCTGCTGCAATTTGAGCGTTGATTTAGCACAATTACCGCCGTGTAAAACGTCATCCATGTAAAATGACTGTTCAAGGACGTGAGCAGCCTCTTGATAGTTTTTCTTCTCATCTTCAGCTAACCGTCTTAGCGTAGCCATAGCTAAAAACGGCGCGGCCTTAGTATCGTAGGTTACCGTGCATAGTTGATATTCTTTGATAGCTGAGTCGGTTGCATTGCGCCAAATAATTAAAAAATAAACATAAGGTCATTGAGACTGTAACCAGATGTTGTTTTTCTTGATGCATTAAAAACGACTCTAAGAACAGTGGTAGTAGAGTCATTTCGCAATACACAATGGTGCGGTAGATAAAACTCAGCTTTCGAGTAATTAATTGACGGTTTCATGTGTCCTAAGGCCAGGTATTCATTCATAAAAAATTTATATGTTTTTCAATGCTGTTATTACGTTGAAATTTTTGTTCTAATTGGCGATATTGGGCCATGGCTGTATGCTTAGACGCCCCTAACTGTTCTACAAAGTTCTCCTTAAGTGGAATCCTGACTTCATATGACCCGTCAGGTCGCCTTTTTGTGGTAGATTTGTAATAACTAACACACTGGCTATCCTCCTCTGATAATACTGATGATTCAGTAATATCTTCTATTTCCCAAAATTTATGAATTTCGTCCATATGGTTGAGCACAACGTTGCAATGCAGTGTTTGTACATTGCCGCACAAAATCCAGCCTAAACGTGTCTGTTGTGCTAGGGGTACTGTTTGTTCTGATCTGCTGATTCCATCCATTATGATTTGAGAATATACTTCTGCCCCTAACAATATATCCACGGGACGACTTACATTAAAATCTGGGTCTGCAAGCTTATGCCATCTAGATGCGGCCATGAAGGCTTATTAAATGTGTTGCTAGGTAAATTTTTTATCAATGTGTTCATGATGTAAGCTTCTGTTTGAAAAGAGTAGTCGCTATAAAGTGATGAGAATGATATTTTTGTGACTCCTTTGCAGTTGCTCTGCTTAGTCCCTATACCTGATACCACTCCTTTGCACTGGCGTCTAGGTAAAGCTAAAAATTGTAAGGTCTTTTCAGATATAAGTGAGACTTGAGAACCCTGATCTATAAGTGCTCTCATTTGATGATATGATCCATTGCTTGCTTGAAGTTTGATAATTGCTGTTGCTAGCAATATTTCGTTGACGTTGCTCGAATGTTGCAACACAACATTTTCATTATTTGTTTCTTCAACACCATTGTCGTCGACTGACCCAGTATTGCAAAATGAATTATTGCACGCTTCATGTATAAGTGTATTATGTTTACCATTGCACTTACAGCACCGATGTTCGGAAGTACATACTCTATCTCCATGATCATAAAGACAATTTTCGCATAAATGAAGTTTGGATAATGTTTTGCGTTTTAATTGCGGCGTCAGGTTTAAAAATTTGTTACAAAAATAAATTCTAATACTTGATTTCCCTTATTCGCTGAAACAGAATAATTATTTGATTTTATTTTGAAATGTGATGAATTTGCGTTATTTGATGTCTTAGGGTATTCGTATCTTCTTCTAGAGGATTCCAACGTGGTGAATCTATTTTCTAGATATTTCAAAAAATTCTGTAAATCAGGCAACTCTCTAGGGTTTCTCATTGATTCCAAGTAATGATTGTGTGATTCATGATCAAGTTTTTGTAATAAAATATGAACAATCAAAGGGTCCCAGCTACTTGTATTTACGCCGAGATTTTTAATGGCATTTATACACTCTTGAGTAGTGTCATGTATTCTTTTAATATGGCTTACCAAAGGTTGCTGCGTTGTCGGTAAATTAAGTAACGTATTTGCGTGTGTCGCAAAAATCAACCGAACATTGTTATAACGGTTGTTTAGTATTTCCCAAGCAACGGGATAATTTTCAGTACTGATTTGTAGGTGTTGAATTAACCGCTCAGCTTCTCCCCTAAGCTTGCCCTTCAAAAATTACATTTTTTGGGCATTTGAAAGGGCAATGTTGTTGTGAATTGCTTCGGAAAAGAGATCTTTGAATGATACCCATTGTTGATAATTACCGCTGAATACGGGAATATCCATTTTCGGGGACCAGTTTTCCCTATGCGACACAGACCACAACTTTGAGTTTATTTCCCTTTTTAACTTATTGAACATTATCTCATATTTCGTGAACGAACTTTCATAGGGTTCATCCATACCCTCTAACTCACTATCTAGTTCCAGGTGCAGAGAATCAATAACAGACCATCTCGATTGCAGAGTACTCAAAGCATCTTCTAACTCCCATTTTTGGTTAAGATGTTCCAGTTGTATTCCTGATACGGTTCGAATGAATGCTCTAAAGTTGCTTGCTTGCCTCTTTAGCATTTCATCCAACTTACTGGAAGAACCCCTTGAACATGATTTGAGGGGTGAGGTTCGCTCACATTCTTCGTATGGTACATCCCTATCGTCTTGCGGAGAATCGCTTGCACCTGGTTGTACCCCCGACCTATTCTTTAAATATGCTTGAAGTTGTTCATTGATGAAACCATTATTTAACTTGTAAAGCTCGTAAGTTTTCTCGTATTCTGCTCTAACGAAATAAACACGGGACCTGCTTCCCTCCGTACTGAGACGATCGTGGTTATATTGATAATCGCCCCAATACGACTCTAGGGTCTCTAAACGCCTCTTAAAGTAGTCGGCAGACTTGCGTTCTGCCGAGTCTTTTTTGATGTTTGTTATCATCTTACTGATGGCGACGTGAATATCTTGTTGGTTTTGGTAGATAGCTTCCATAGTGATAGATGAAATAAAGTAAAATAAAAGGCAACGATCTTACTTGAAAATTCCTTGTTGACTGCTTACAGTAGTTGCTGTTGCAGAATTCCTGTTGTTTGGTAGTCAGGATACTGTCAGAGATTTTTGCACACACACTGATACACACTTAAAAGTCATTTTATTTTTTGTCCATTAACACACGATGTTGATATTGATTGAACTGGTAGTTTGTAATGCTTAATATTTGTTTAAAAAAATGTTTGATAAGTCAATGGGTAACCGAAAATGTCCATTTAATAACTATTGATATTTATTGATTCAATGGTTATGTATTGGTTAATTTTAATTTAAAAATTAATTAATATTTTATAAATCACTGGTTAATCTGCGATGGACCATTTAATAGTTATTGGTGCTATGGTGCTAAATAGTTATTGATAATTGATAGTTGATTTTGATTAATTTTATCTTAAAAAAATAATTAATATTTTATAAATCACTGGTTAAACGGCGAAGGACCATTTAATATTTATTGGTATTGATAATTGGTACACTATTGGATTGATAAATGATAGATGATATTGATTATTATATATTGATTTAATATTGATACACTTGATAAGTTAATGATTAGTGAGGACGCGTAGCGCTCTTGATGGCTAAATGCGAACTGTCTTATTATACTAATTAAAATAATAATGAATAATGTGTGTCGTGTAAAATGATGAATTGCAATATGTTACGGTTGCACCGTACAGTTAGTTCTAGTGCAAATATAATGACGGTGCTTTTAGTGTATATTATACGTGTTGTATTGTGGTCAATCATACATTTTTGTGGTAGATACACCGTTTTAATATTAGTGATACTTTATTACACAATACAGACAATAAGCTCGTAACAATATTAAATAAGTTATTGATAAGTTGATATCCTTGTGGCAATGAAAATTTGTATGGATAAGTGTATTGTATTGGCTATCTTACCCTTCACACCCGTAGAGTGCCAAATACTGACGATATTTTATATTTAATAAAAGTCACATTGGATAAATCTAGATATTAGTAGACTATTCACCTTTTTTCAATATGTATTAAAAAACTAATCTAGGTTCTCCTGCTGGAAAGATTACTATCGTTTATAGGTACTTAATATGTTATTGAAACGTTGCTCACTTTACTTGAGATGTTAGTAAAACGATACCTTACCCTCCCAATGTATGTTACATTGGGAGAGCTGCGAAGCATCGACACTATTTTACCAGGGAAAGATAAGGCGGCAGTAACAAACCCGATGATGTTACAAAACTACAACATAGTAGTTGGTAGCAAGACGTTTACCTTCTCTCGCACATTTCGAGATGCCAATCATCAAAAGGGGTTTAGATCAACGCGAATAAGGTATTATTATATTATTATGTTTTTTTACAATGATTACCTCAACATAAGCTGGTGTCCTAGCGACATCTTGACTTCCAAGTAAAACCCGTATACCACAGATGACCGTATTAGGGTCAGAATTTATCACCTCCATTGAGAAGCCGCTCATCTTCGTTGATACGACGTACAAACCTATAAATAAGATGTATTAATACACAAATATTTATGTATTAAAATCTTATTAAAATACACAAGATTATCGCTGCCAATAGAAGGATGGATTATTTGGATGGCAATCAAAAAGTTTTTTATTTTCAATGAATAAATGTAACAATAATAGTTAAATCAAACATTTACCAGTAGTGTTAAGTCGGTGCTTGATTTGAGCAGTATTGTAAACTTGCAAAAGATCGTTGCCGCCAAACTCAATGTCACTCATGGCCACACAGTGTTCGAAGAAGTCGATCGGGAATGGAGGAGTTCCGTTGGATGCAGACTTTGCGGCAGCCTGAAAAAACGTGTAGCTACATTATCGCCCTGTCGTGAAGTCGCGTTGCCGCTATGTGTGTCACTAATATATTTGTTGTGTCACAACTTTCGGTTTTTCTACCGCGACTATGTTTATCTCGGTTTGCATCAGTGCGAATTTAAGTTGACGCGAGATAGACCATTAGACTAGTTTTATTTTTTCTTGTATATATTTTTCATACATACAACACCTACCCAATATTCTTTATTGCTAGTCCAAATGTTGACTGATAGAGAATGCACATAGCGTTAAGTCCACCTTTTATACCTTTTTTGTAATAGGTGTGCAATAAAGAATAAATAAATAATTTGATCGCCCCGTTAGTCGAGCGATTACCGAGCCTGATTACGCAATTGACGGGGCTCGGGTTCGATTCCCAACGGGGACAAGCATTTGTGTGATGAGCATAAATGGTTGTATTTCTGGGTTTGGGTGTTTATTAAATATATTCTAGTATTTATATATGTATTAGTATCGTTAACTAATACTCATAACACAAGCAAATAATTTGCTTAATTTGGGGATACATCAGTAAGTGTAATTTGTTTCGTGGATATTTATTATTATTATTTTTAAATAAATGACTAGTGGGATGGTGGAATTGAACGGCGTGTCCATACTAAGAAAAGGTGATAAACCCGGTAAATTGCGCTAGCTATTCCTATGTATGGTGATGGTGTTGATGTACGAGTAGTGTGTGCGGCGCACCTGCGGCTTGCGCGCGGGCGCAGCGTGCGCGGAGTGCGAGTGGTGCGCCAGGCGGCGGCGGCGCGGCGCGTGCACGGGCTGCACGGCGGCCGACAGCCAGTAGGAGGTGAGCGGCGCGCCCGCCGCATACATGCGCAGGCTGCCGTCCTCGCACAGCAGGATCAGAGTGCTTTTCTGCTCGCCCGCGCCGCCGCCGCCGCCGCACCAGTGCCGCACCGCCACCATGTCCGTGATCTTCGCTTTCGCGGGCACTACCTGTACGCAAATATTTACCCTTATAATATTAGCCACAATCTTTGTAGCCTAATAAAAAATATTTAATCCTTAATATTATTCGCTGTATTTGTAGCTTTAAGAAATATAGCTTTAATATTTACAATGTTTTTTAACTTTTATCCCCCTATAAATAATGGCTGCAGTTCCTTTGATTGCATCATTAGCATCCATTAGTTGTTATGTCGATGCAAATAGTGCTTTGCAGACATAATATCGCAGCACTAAACCCTCAACAGAAAAATAATTAAGGTACGCGGGAAACTAGTTCCCGCCTAGTCCTTGATTTTTCTTTTTATAGAAAAAGAGGCCAACGAGCAGGCAGCTCAACAGCAACTGTAAGTAATCAACGACTACCCATGGACAGCCGCAATATCAGAGATCTTGCAGTGTGTTGCAGTCCTTTTTAAAAAGGGTAAGCTCTATTCTTGAAAGTCCCTAAGTTGTATCCGTATATAAACATAGTGTTACGTACTTCGGGTTCGTAATTGTAAGAAAACACCACTTATATTAAATCCGTTTATTTAGTATACAAATACACAAGACACCACAATGTAATACTAAAATACACTTTACACACTAGTCACTCACTGTACTATCACTGACTACAAAATAAAACACTCGCTTCGCAGGGGTCACTTCAAGTATCGCTCTCGATCGCTTGATAAAAACTGCCCTGTATTTGTCAACACATCTCTATTTATACCCAGGGTAAAGTTCTACCTGGATCCAGAAAAATCTAAATGTATCAGGAAACAATGAATCTCTTCTTATTACTTCTTATTGTAAACAAGGTATGAGTCATAAATCCTAGTACACGCTACTTTCAACCTTATGCCCTATACCACAAAGTCCATTATGACATAGCTTAAGTCAACTATTTGTTTGTCATAGGAGTAGCTATCTCTTTCTTTTATTTCTAGATCTCTCCAGCGTTCCAATTCTACACGTTTCTAGATTATTCGTAACAATAGTAAAAGAAAATAAGTGTCCACAAAAAGCATGTTGTATAGCTTTACAGAAACGCAACAGTCTTTTGGAAAAACTACTGTCCGAATATTTTATTAATAAACGAGTCTGACCAGAGAATTAATGGTATCGCCCGGGTCTTGTTTCCTGTGCCTTCTTTTTCCTGCCGCAATAGCGTTAATGCGTGTCACTGTAGTGTTCCGGTTAGTGGAGTAAAGTAGCAAGTAGACTTAGACATGCGGTGTTACTACTGCGCCACATGGATAGCAACGCACCATTAACGTCTTTGGTGTCTATAAGGATTAAAACATTGTAAGTTTTTGAAGTGGAACTTCTAAGTCGCAATTCGTTAATTGATAAGTGGAAAAAAATCTAGAATTTATTTTTAAGGATATGATCGATTATGATGTGAGAGAAGAAATATATGACAGAGAGATAGCTATCGTTGTCGATACATCGTCCTCTTTTGAACGTCGTATCGACAACGATAAGTGGCTGATTAGCACAGAAGCGTCCAAAAAGGCAATCACAGGTTAATTGCCCGTTGTAAAATTAAGCTATAACTATTTTGTATAAGCCCAATTAAAATTTGAGATGTTGATATATATCTACTAACTAATTATATACCAACATATCAAATTTTAATACATAAGTTACGTAAACAATATTGTATGTATTTAGCATAAGTTTTTGTAGTAAAGAGTTCTACTGTGGCATTTGTTCAATTCTCTGATAACTATGCACAATCACAATACCAAGAGGATAAAAATATCAGAGTTTTATATATAGTTAAAAAAATCAGAGACAGCAATAAAGACCGCCGACGGAAATAAAAAATTTAAAACTGTATTTCTAATTTTTAAACTGATCGTAATATTAAAAACTAAAACTTTGTAATTTTAATATTAGTATGTTGCTGACGCGAAACCATAAGATTTTCGCCTACTAAGAATCGTCTAACGTGTATTGGTTTTCGCTTTAAAAATATGTATAGACAAGTACGTATATTTTGCGTTAAATAAAAACATTATACATCTCCGTCATTTTTGTAGCGTGCGCCACGGATACATTGTAATTTTGATTTGATATTAATTAATGTTTTGTAATTAAATTAATAAGTTCTACTTGTATTGCGAAAACAGTACACCGTTACACGTAGTAGTAGCAAATGTATTGTTATCACCTTGATCTCCTGAACGTAGATGGTGTTGGGCGTGAGCATGAGCACGACGGGGTTGTTGGAGGCCTGCATGACGGCGGTGACGAGGCCGGGGTGTCCGGCCACCTCGGCCCACTGGCACAGCGACTGCGCGCCGCCCTGCTTGCCGCGCCCGCCGCCGCCCTCCTTCGCGCCGCCGCCCGCCGACACCGTGATCATTGCCGTGCCTTCAATAACATTACGCCTTTGTGGTTTTGGTACACAAAATGTATTGAGCATCAACCGATACACCAAGTTCATGCAATATTTTCTTATAAATACACTTTTGTCTAACCGGTTACACTTAGGTAAATTGACATAATCAGAGTTTTTTTATAAAATAAATGGAATTTTGCCTATAATTTCTATATATTTCGTATAAATTTGTGAGTGCTTTTCGATTACATAATTGAGCTGTGCAGCAAAGAAACTATCGCGTACGGGATTTTAAGTTTCGGTTCGTTTTAGTAAGTAGAAAATTTTAAATATTCGATAAGTATTTAGTTATAAGTAGATTGCAAATAGATAATACCACCGCCAATGTTTTACTTCCCTATGTACAATTTATGCTATTTAAAAATACATACGATAAGTTGTAGACATATTGTCATAAACAAGCAGGTCCGCGCGTTTGGGCGCTTGTGATACGATGCGTGCGAAAATAACAAACACAAGCTTCTTTTAATCTCTGACTAGCTCCGGTGCTGATGTTGCAGCACTTCAGGCTACTGTCGCTTGTGACCCGATATACGCGAGATAATATAATTTAAGCAGATTATTTTAAGCCTTGATTAGACCGGTACTGTTTGTTGCAATCTTTTTGGCTTTTGTCATTCTTAAAAATGCGCGAGTGTCGCTCAACTGGAACGAAGTTTATTATTTTTCCAATTTATTATTTTCTTCCCCCTTTCCCCTCTATCCCCCTTTCACCCTCACGTCCCCTCTACCCCTCCCCTCTATCGTCCTCTCTCCTTCTCGCATTCTTTCCCCCTCTTCAGCCCCTTTTCCTTCTTTTCTCTGGATGGATATTGGATGAGAAGAAGAGAGGGTCTTCTTCTCATCCAATCTCTTCTCCCCTCCTTCTCTCACAACTCTCCCCTCCTTCTCTCGCCACTCTCCTCTCCTCTTTATTTTTCTTCCCCCTCCCCTCTCTTTCCCCTTTTCCCCCTCTCCTACTACCCTTCTGTTCCCTTTTTTGTTAAAAGTTTTTATTAAATCATTTACACTAACCGCTCACATCACCAGCCATTTTCGTATTTTTTTCTAAAAACACACGGACCATTACACGCACGCGTTTCGAGTCCGTTCCGGTGAACCGTGGTCACAAAAATGGTTTATGAGTTGTTTGGATTGAATCCGATACTGTAAAGCGTATATTTTTTAAGAGGTCTTGAGCACTGCAATACACTGGTGTTAGAATTGTTTAATTTAAATGGCTTAAGCTACAAAATAATTCAGGTGTAACATGTCACTTTGAGAAAAATGTGACTACTTGTTAGTCGAGGATTTTTAATTCAAAAAGTAAATCGATGACCTATGCTTTTTATATTTTTTTATTTAATTGGTAAACATATACATACGGAAAAAAATAAACAATATATAGTACAAAAATATTCATTTACATAAATATTAATATCTTTTTTTTCATAATTAATACGTAATTTTTTCGTTATTTTTAAATAATTTATTTCTTTTTCAATTTTACAGCTATGTTAATTTTTTTTTTAAATATTGTTTAGGATATTTCACATTCACATCATATGATTTTTTTGAGATCATAGATATCAACACTAAAATTTACAAAATAAATAAAAATAGGTACCGTCATACCCAAAGCGCTGATATCATTAAGTTGGTCATTAACGAAATAAATGTTTTATTAATGGATATTTACGGTTTTTTGACAAAATTATTATCTAAACTGTTAGATCTTGAACTAAACTTGATTATAAATAAAGTTTACTTGTTGATTAATACGCCAAAACTCTTTTAAATTAACCTGTATCATAAAGTGCAACCAACACATAACACACAGCACGAATCAAAATGGCGAACTAAGTTCTTTTATTTTTCCCCAAGAGCGTATTTGAAAACAGAATGCCAACTGGATGTTATTCTATACAATGTTTCGTTCGAAAACGATAAAATACCATAGAGTATTGTATTAAAACTGGTAAATAGTGAAAATGTTGTTGTTTTGGATGAAGTTAGCGTTGGTCCCTATAGAGAACATAGTGTATCAACGTAATTTTCTCAGAGGTCTCATTAGTTACCAAAGTGAAGTGAGCGGCTAAATAAGGGCCCGTGACGGAAACTCGTGGCAGAAATTTCAAATACTTTGTTCGTGTAGCAAGCCCCCATCCGCCAAGTTCATACCGTGCGATTAGGAGCTGCGATCTAATAAAACCAGCTAAGTGGGGGTCTGATCACGCGCAGTTCGTACATCACAATAATGCGGACTAAGAAATGGACTGCTATTTGCGTTCGTAATATAGTTGTTTTCGATAAAGTTTCAGCCTATCATTTGACTGGCAAGCCTCATTATGTGATACTGTTCCATCTCGTGGGTAATCAATTTACAGTCCATTGATCCCCGCGGCTTGCGTGTACAGCATCACAATCGCGAAATCCGTTCTTAGCCGACGTCTTTTTTTCATAAACGACCGCTTTAATATTTCACTTTGATTGTTCAAGAATTGGAAATTTCATTTCATTCAAATTGGAATAATATGGTCCAATGAAATAGCACTTGATTAAAATTATATTAAAATTAGCCATAAAACAGTGTACCCTACTAGTCTTACCTTTAACACTTTCTTCAACGGTATTAAGTGGTGCCAGGAAACTCTTGCCTTGAGCATACGAGAAGAACAGCATTTTCAATATGTGTGAGTAATATATTGACACTCCGCCACCTCCTACAAGTCCTGCCACATCCTGGTCATTCATAAAACAATGATTTAAATAAAAATAACTAAATAATTATCGTCACACTGGTTCTCTTGCAGAGTGAACCTAACGTTCAAGGATACCGCTAGTTCTCCAAGATTTACACTTTGTTGATAGTTGGTAATCACTGTCACTACATTTTACCGATTCAATACTGTCACTTGCACTAACCTGAACCAGTAAGTTTCGGCTCAGGCACAAACCTGGGGCATTGAGGAATTATGACCACCACTCATTAAGCTCATTAGATCGAACACATGATCTCATGTTTTAATTCTAACAGATTACCCTTGGTTATTTTAAGTAATTTTACAGCAAATTATTAAACTATTAAAAAATGGAGTACCTTTAAACACAATTGACCACTGTATAATGTAGTTTATGGAGAACCGGTTTAATTCAACGATAGGAGAAAGTTAAATGTCCGTCCAAGCCTTTGGTTATACATGGTCAAACCATCAATAATGAATTCACAAAACGTGCATGAATATGAAATAGCATTTTTGTTGCCACCCCACAAATTATGACTTAAAGATAATTAAATTAGATATAAAAGTATCTTCATGCATGTATCTCCGTAGAAGTAGGCAGAGGTACAAGAAGTGCACTCATGATTAGCCGAAGATACTTAGTCCCACAATGTGATAGGTGGACAGCCTATCGCCAATCATGCACTTTTTCCAATCCCGGACAATGTTATTTTTGTCAGGAAACTGAAAAAGGTCGGGCAATTCAAAAAACACATTTTTGAATTGCCCGACTCGAATCAAACCCGGGACCTGACATGGTTAACTCCGACACCAGACCACTAGACCACAAAGGCGACAAATAGATATGATATTAATTAATTTCGTAAAAAAGATAATTATTTTTGACCAACCTGAATTTCTGGATGCAAAACTTCTAAGGTATTTGTAACATAGAATGTTCCTAAAGTAGCTCGAGATTCTTCGCTCATCGGTTGCCAATAGATGTGACCCGCAGAACTCATACAGAGCATGTGCATAACATCCTCTTGATTTACAAAAGTTACATCTCGGACCTGAAAATACTTTTTTTTTAATTGAACCACAAAACATTCATTTCAGACATATGTTAACTTTCTGCACTTCTTTTCCATGTGAACTTAAATAATGCAGGATATTCTTAGTGCACGTAATATTCTTAAAATGGTATCTGCTTCACGTAAAAAGAGATTTAATTATTTAAGCAGCGACTATGACAACAGCAAGATGACCGCCTTATAGAAAGAGACAATAATAGCATACACACATCAAATAATAATAGAGTGTTGCCAGCTATATGGTAAGGTAAAATATTTTATGCATCATTTGACAGGAAGCGTGCGGCGGGAATAGGGAATGGAATCCGGAAAACCGGATCGGTAATCCGACGGATCCGGCATCATCGTCTACCGGATCCGGTGACTGAAAAATATTGATTGATAACATTAATTATTTTTTTACGTTAATTGCTTCATTATTTTATTAAAAAGCCCCAGTGTAACCTCGAGTCTATTCTGATTCCTAAAAACAATGTGGAATCCATATAGTCTAAAATATATTTATTTCTTTGGTTTAGCTTAAACATGTCTTACACAATGTAAAACGAGTTTAACACACTGTCTTTTGTGTTAAACCAATCAGAAATATATCGTGTTTATCTACACATAACTTAAACTTAGAAAGTGTTTATAAAGTTATTAATAATCTATACATATAATAAAATCGTAGGAAAGTCAAAAATGTGCATTGAATATTTTTTAAAAGAACTTAGGGCGTGATCTACAATCGATATCGAAGCCGATCGAATACAGCTTTTAGAATTTTTGTCTATTTGTTTGTATGTCTGTTTGTCTATATGTATGTCCGGGGTTAACTCAAAAAGAACTGCATAGATTTACTTCAAATTTTGCATGAATATTACTAACAGGTCGGGTCAACATATAGGCTACATATTATCACGCTATCACCTACGGGGGAGAAGCTGTGCGGAGAAAACGAAGTCCGCGCGGACGAAATCGCGAGCAACAGCTAGTTTAAAATAAATTAGTACTATTCTAGCATTGAATCGTTTTACTTGTCTCTCATTACGATACTTAGCCTTTGCACTTCACGACCGAAGTCTACTTCTAAGTAATATATAACATCAAATGAAGATAACATTACCTTCCCACTAGGTACGAGGAAGTGATGCATGGGATTGTTCAGATCCTTGCTAAGGTCGAAGATTTTGACAAAGTCTGATGTAACTAGTGCTAATTGCGTTTGTGATCCTGGCAACCAAATGGCTTTCACAACATAATTATTGGCATCCAATCCTGTGTTCAATACTAAATGATCTGCGACAGTACCTGTAAATAAATGTAAACAATACATGCATATTTAAAATGATATTAAAAAAAAAAGTTTATATATATATATAAACTTTTTTTTTTAATATCATATATATCATATATATATATATATATATATATATATATATATATATATATATATATATATATATATATATATATATATATATATATATATATATATATACAGGGTATAACAAAAATAAGCACTAATACTGAAGGAGCGTTCAGGATGTGTGGTTAGCTCTTTAATTATACATTTTTAATAAATAAAAACTATGAAATTTCTGAGAAAATGAATGTCAAAGTTTTTTTTCAAAATGATCTGTGGCAGCCCTGAAGTATAGCACGCAGTAACGTACGCGCACGGTTTACGCAGCTATGAAAGGTCACAATCATATGATAGATGTCAATGAACTGCTAGACGCACAACAAAGTACTAATTACTTGACAGAGTAAATAATGTAGATATTATTTAAAGAGTTTTTTTATATTTTTTTCTACCAGGACTGATGTTGGAATAAACCCATGAGGGTCCTTAGTTTGATTACCAGGCTGGACAATTTGATTCATAGGTAACTTAACTGGGTTTTGATAGCCATAATTATTACATTATGTTAAAAAAAACACTGTCCGACTATTGGTGTCACTCGATAGCATATTACGATCATATTAAAATAATTATTAATTACTATACTCATATTCAATAAAAAAAATCTCATAAAATTTTATTAATCGTAAATACCTACCTAGTAGTCTCATACCTAGTTTACGTAAGGCAAACCTGCGGCTATTAGGCATTTCATGCAGGAAAATCTCCCGCCTGGCAACAAAATTATATCAGCTGTGTACCTAAAATTTATTGTGACCTGGATTATTATTTCTAACTCTGAGTGAAACTATTAGTTTGGTACATACATTCTAAAACAATCGTGGCAAATAATCCAATATAACTAATTAAGGTATCTTTTTGTTATGAAAACACATTACATAAATTACTTCATCACACAATATCCACCTTCAAAGTCAACTATTCACATGTGTTTTCAGTGTAGGTACCTAAATCTATTCCGTGATTCATAGGCATTTTACAATGTATTATCTGGCATGGTTTCAACTTACAAACTGTTTTAATGGCATAATACTTACCTCTAGTACCTACCCTGTTTGCTTCTAACTTCACATAACAAGGTGTCTAAATAGGTAATTAGTTTTTGAGCAGGTAAATCATAGCTATTATCACTTTTTTTACACACAATTCTAAAAACTTAGTAAAACTTTCTCGTTGATAACACGACACTTCGCAAAATAAATATGCATTATCATTAAGAATTAAGACACAACACAACCTTTTATAAGCATTTTTGACAAATAAACCTACGCATTGATTAGCCTAGAAGTCCTTTGATTTGAAGTATTACCGACATCGCGCTAGGCGTCTCAACGCGGCGCAACGCGGTCTCAACCAAGCGCCCGACTTAAGGCCTTGCTCACACACACTACTGAATATTTTCCGCGGGAATTTTAATTGCGCAAATTAATTTTCGTTACATATGAAATTTGACATGGCTAGCACTGCTAAAAAAATGTCAAGAATCGGAATGTTCCCGGTGAGTTGATAGGCTCGTTTGTCACTATCACTACATGGCTGATGGAACTTAGTACCTACCTAAAGTTTGTTTTAGGTGCGCCTCTTCTTACCTTTTTTTATGTTATTGAGATAGGCAAACTAGCAGACGTGCCACCTGATGGTAAGTGGTCGACGTCGCTAATGAACAAAAATGGGATACCTGGGCTGGAACTAGCCCAGGTATTCCATTCATGTGTTAGAGACATAAGATGTTAAGATCCTGAGACATAAGATGTTAAGTCTCGGTGCCAGTAATTACAGTGCCTGTTTTGCCCTTCTCTCCGAAACACAGCAAAGCTGTTTCACGGGAGAAATTGGCAAGACCTTTCTAAGTAGTAGTTATTTCAGGAAAAAGATAATTTTTGACTACGTTTTTTTGATTACATTTTAGATCAAAGATTTTATAAAATACTAGCCGTTGCTCTCGGCTTCGCACGCGTGGTTAGAGTTTTTTGTGAATGTCAAAAATAAACCACGCAAGCGAAACCAACGAAAACTATTGCTAATTTTAGCGATTGCCGGGATTACATATCAACCTGTTCATTCATTCAGAAAAATTAATCTTTTTCATCAAAATATTGTTTATCATACTGGAAATGTAAAAGTATTAAGTTAACTTTAAAGCCGCCGCCGGTCGTTTGTACAGGCCTTTAGAACTTACACGTGTTTTGCGGCTTATACAAAGTGCAACGAAACGCTTTGATTGGCGAAAAGACCACTTTCGGAAAGAGACAAGACACTCCCTTTTTTCTGCCATTTTGTTTTTATGTAAAATCATACTAATATGTAGTTCCGTATAGTTTTAGTCAACATTTTTGTCACTTTTATGATAAGAGTGATGCCGGTTTAGGCGTTTCTTCGTAAGGTACTGGGTTCGATTCTCAGTTCGCCTGGTAGAATGGAGGGTAATTCTTCTTAAGGCACTCAAACTAACACGGGAAATGATTTTTTTTTATTTATGGTGCAAGGGGTCCCACCACCACCTTCGGGACCCAAGACAACCTGACTGCTGTACAATGAAAGAGGTCCTGGCACCGGCTTCCTCCAGAGAGGTTCGGAGGTTAGACGACAGTCGCTACGGCAAACTCAAACTCGTTCCTAGCGCAAGCGTGGAGAATAACCGGAATAAACTCTAAGATGAAGAAGATTATTTTTAAATTTGTTTCACTGAACCCTAATTAGTTCGGAAAAGTACCTAGATAATTGTAAAGGAATTTTTATTTTTTTATTCAGTTGCCGTTTGTCTTTGGAGAGCGTAACTATTGCTATTATTGCCGATTTTTTATGAATCTTACTTAATACCCATTGATTGGAAATCGCGATTTTAAAAATGCCACGTAGAAATAATAATGACCGTCACCTTTACACTAATAGTGAATTTTACGAAATGATGCTATGTGTTGGTGCTGCTAGGAATGGTAGCATTAATGAAGCGAGGGAGATTTACCGACAACGGTTTATTGATGGAAGGCCACCAGCAGAACAACGTCATTTACCTCCGTACTCAGTATTCCGTAACATGTGTTTACGACTTCAGCGTACTGGTTCCTTCCACCGCGAACGAAACGTTGGACGTCCTAATTCAAGAGTAGGTACTGCTATTGAGACTCGGATTCTAAATCATTTTGACGAGAATCCTCGGACCAGCACACGCCGATGCAGTGCTATGTTAAATGTAAACCATATGGTGGTGTGGCGTACTCTGCAGGATGATGGACGACATCCCTACCATTTTTCAAGGACTCAGGAGATAGGACTTGCAGACCATATGCCCAGAATGGACTTTTGTAGGTGGTACCAGAACCGTGCTGAAGCAAATCCCGAATTTGCTTTTAATATTTTATGGACAGATGAGGCTTCTTTCACAAGAAATGGTGTGCTCAATTTGCACAACGAGCATGTGTGGGCACATAATAACCCGCATGCCTCGAGTGAAAGTAGCTTTCAGCACCAGTGGAGAATTAATGTCTGGGCAGGCATCGTTGGGGACTATGTTTTGGGGCCGACTATTTTACCTCAGGGTCTTAACGCTCAAAGGTACCTACAACACCTGAGAGAGGATTTAGAAGAACATCTGGAAAATCTTCCACTGAATGTATATCGTAATATAATTTTTCAGCACGATGGAGCACCCGCTCACTTTGCACGCCCTGTGCGTGATTATTTAAACGATCGATTTGCAGAGTGGATAGGTCGAAGTGGCCCGGTGCCTTGGCCACCTCGTTCTCCAGATCTCACGTGCCTAGACTACTTTTTATGGGGTTATGTGAAAAATAAAGTTTACTCTGTGGAATGTCATACACGTGAAGAGATGGAAGGTAAAATTAATGCAGCATTTAGGTCCATAACCCCACATATGTTGCATAATGTAAGGTTATCAATGTTACGCAGAACTGCTCTTTGCATTGAGAAGGGTGGTGGTCATTTTGAACCTTACTTATAAATTAATTTGAAGACAGTGTTGTTTTATTATTGCCTGTAAATAGTGAATTTGGATTAATGTATAATAATTAATCAGTGACGAAAGTGATATGTAAAAAATTGCTTATTAAATGTGTGTAAGTACAAGTACGCGGTATTCTTCATGTCTATGTGTGCGTCACGCTATTCATTCAACGTGTTGCTGACGTCACATCACTTCCATCTTCAAGGTAGGGGTGTGAAAATAAACTTTAATTTCTTATTTTACTAAATTTATATGAAACAAAAAATGTGTGCCTTTTGGTATAATATTTTACCAGGTGTTTGTTTAGTTCATGTACACGTATACCCTTGAAAGTTAGTGCTTATTTTTGTTATACCCTGTATATATATATATATATATATATATATATATATATATATATATATATATATATGGGTGTTCCATTTCCTTCTGCCAGATTAGCAAACAATACATTACAGAAAAACAAATTGTGAATTTTTTCAGTACATATCACACTTTTGATTTACGGGATAGGACGGTTTTTTAATTATTTTTTTTTCGCATTTATTGCCTATTACTGGATTATTTATTATTGGTAGTAGGTTGAAATCTGTATAAAATTAATATTTTATTGCTTTAGCTATAGTTCCACGTAAAAAGCTTATTTGAATTATTAATAAATCCCAATAAATGATATGTAAATTCATTTACCTCCACTATTGAAAGTCAGTACATGACACTCTTTTAGTCCACATACAGCTAAGAGATCCTCATTCCAGGGGTTGCCACTCAGACTTATCACCGTAAACGGAATAGGGGCGGACGACAGCCTTGTCAGCGTTAACTTGTGTTTTGAAGAGTCTGCTTGTTTCAATAACGCAGACAGTTGAAGCACTGTAATTTTTCCTGCGGAAGAAATTATGTTTTAGTGTGTCCAAAATTCTAAATCTATATCAATATTATATATAGAAAACATTTGTATTTTTGGATTCTTATGTTTATAACATAATATTATAAACTCAAAATTTACTGGACCGAACTTAAATATTATTTTTTACAATTACAAAGCTACACTATCCAGGAGTGACAAAGGCTACTTTTTTTATTCAACTGAGCAAATGGAATTAACAATTTTGGATCGCGCGAAAGAATTCGCGAGTAACAGCTAGTTATTAGAAATACAAATAATGGCATGACAACAAAATTGTAGTGTTTTTAGAAACCGTACATTAAATTTATATATATTATATATTTAAGATATTTATATATATATATATATATATATATATATATATATATATATATATATATATATAGGTAATGTGTATAACACGACAGTTTTATTTTATTACCATATTAAAACTTTGTTTTATAATATAGACGCGAAACCGACCCCTTTGAAATTAATCAAAAATAAAAGAAAATAATAGTAAGAAGAAAATTAAATTACGGGCGAATTGATTTCAGGAAGTGCGAGGGGGCGATCGCCCGTAATTTATTTTTCCTCTTATTTTAACTTATTTTCTTCCTTTTTCAATGGGTTTCATCCATGAAGCTGTATTATATCTGGAGGCAATACTTCAAATACCTACTTGAAAGGCAACTTTAAATACTGCTGCCATCTTCTGTGGTCTCACCCTCTCTTTCTAAAACAGATGTATAAAAAGAGATGGCGAGACCTCAGAGAATGAGATATAACGTAGGTATTTGTTTCAAGTGATTAATACGAGTGCTAGCTCTATACCTAATACTTCATGGTTTCATCCTACTATGATTTTCTTTTGTTTCAAAAATGATCTACACTAGCCTAATAATACAAAAGGTATATAAACGATATTAGGTTCTACTAGTGATGGTACTAGAGGGTAGGTGGTAGTGCTATCGTTACCTTTCTCGTGCGAGACGGCGAGGTGCTGGCGGCGGCCGTGCGGCGAGGCAAGGCAGCACATGGCCACTCGCCGCAGCTTGTGTGCCGACATCAGCTGCCGAATGGTCTGCCCGTTCTCGCCCGTGTACGACATGCGCACGTTCTCGAACGCGCCCTCTTGGGAACCTGTATGCACATAACCTACGTGTACCAACTTACGCATATTACGAGTGAACGTTACATCATTCATTCCTAACGTTCTATATTAATTAAACTTAGTACAACACTCCCGGATCTTTGTTGTTTACTTAAGTTAAACTTGTTTAGAATCGTGATTTGTTACTGGATGAAACGCAAATGCGTTACGATGAAGAAAAACATGAATATGAACCTTTAAACTAACGCGTTCTACTACCATTTTTAAAAATATATAAACGGGTCAAAAACGCGTACATATATAGAACTTACTTGTAAAGCTCGACGTTTCAGCCAAGTTACATTGACCGTGGTCACGAGCGGACTGGAGCAGCGCGTAAACGACGGAGGAAACTCGCTGTTCCAGCCTGCTCGTGACCACGGCCAATGTAACTTGGCCGACGAGCTTCACAAGTAAATTTTATATATGTACGCGTTTTTGACCCGTTTATATATTTAAAAAAAACATGAATGCATAGGATTAAACCGGCGAGAGAATGAATTAGAATACATTAAACAATATTTTATATTTAAATTATCATCAACGTAATGGTTCCAAAACCGTCAGATATAAACTGTAACTAAAGAGATTTTATTGCAACTTTTTCACTTCCTAAAAACGAAAAATCTTTCCTCAATTCTTTTAATTTATCTCTCTTTCTTTTACTTTTTTTTACACTAATTAAAAGTTTTACTTTTACCCCGTGTGACCTGACTTTCCATTTTTTAATATCAAATTGTCTTGCAAAACTATTGTTTTTGTAACAATTTGAGAGCTTAGTATAGAGATAATACATGTTACACCTTTCTCATTTGTTTTGAATATAAATAATTTTAAGAGTATGGTTTATATCTATTATATGAGTTATCTGTTGATAATAATATAAAGTTGGTATTTTAGGTAAAATTAGGATACAATTGTCTATTACTGAGATGTTAAACATATACTTTTTAGAACATTGATGTAAAATACCCAAGATTCAGTATCTAAACACCGTTCTCTAGATGGTATAATTTCAAATGGAATCGCGTCGATCGCGACACTGTCAATTTTATTACTTTTTGTACGTTGCTATGTAAAAACAAATATAAATCTTGCGGTTAAGTTTGGATATGCAAAAACATATGTTTTTGCCATATCTATAACCACTTATGTGATACTAGCTGTGCCCGCGACTTCGTTCGCGTGGAAAAAAATCTAAAATAAAAACCCGCATAGTTCTCGTTCCCGTGGGATTTCCGGGATAAGAACTATCCTATGTCCTTTCTTGAGTTTCAAACTATATTTGTACCAAATTTTATCCAAATCGGTTGTGGTTTGGCCGTGAAAGCGTAACAGACAGACAGACAGACAGACAGACAGACAGACAGACAGACAGACAGACAGACAGACAGACAGACAGACAGACAGAGTTACTTTCGCATATATAATATTAGTATGGATTAAGGACAGTTTTAATTGTCAAATTTGTTCGGGACTGTGCATCTTAGGATTTTTATATCAATATTTTAGAAGTTAATATTCCTGTTAAGTATATACTATATAGTATTAAATTATGATATTTTCGTTGTTTATAACAACATATATCGCTGACAGCGTGCAGCTAATAAAAATGGTGTTTCCTTAAAAGTGTAGCAAAAGTCCAGTACCGAGCGTGGGCAGCATGAGTGCGTCGGAGTGCTGGAAGCGCTTTTCGCCGAGGTGCAGCGTGGCGAGCGCCCGCTGCGCGCGCGTGTGCGCGCCCACGGCGGCGCCGCGCTCGGCGGCCGCGCGCGCCGCGCCCGCCAGCGCGCCCAGCAGTCGCCGCACGCGCTCCACGCACTGCGCCCACCCGCCCCACGACACAAGGAACTGCCGACACCCTGACACACAACACCTTCTTACATTATACTAAGTGCCGCTAACACAAAGCATTTAATTTTATACACGGCTTTCTAGTGAAAGATGTGCATAAAATAACTATCGAATAAATACTTTATAACATGAAAAGAATTGTTTTAACTTAAAATTTTGATATTTTTAACAAGATAATTCGTCCAAACTTTTTTTTACATCATAAGATAGCAAACAAGCAAACAGTCTCTTGATAGAAAGAGTCAACCATCACCTATAGACACCTAAGACGATAATAATGCGTTTCTATCTTGTGGCGAGGTCTGTTGTCACATGAGTAAGTTCACTGGCTACCTTACCCTTTAAACCGGAACACGACAGTGACGAGCACCGACGCTATTGCGCAGGAATAGGTAAGGCAGTGGTACCAGACCCGGGCGAGACAATGCAGAACTCTGTCACCTAGTAGCCACGATGATAGTGACTCGCATAGCCAATCGGTTGCCTTTTACGACCTACCTGGCAGACTTTTACGACCTATTCTTCAAAGGAGGCTGGGACCAACACGGAGACCAACTTGAAACATCCATTGCAATATTTATGCACTAACATTACGTGCAGGTGTCGTCATGCATAATTTTTTATCGTTAACTATACTATTGTTTTTGTCAGCGTAATACTAGTTTGTAAGTGGCTGGATTATAACTTCGTTTACTGGCCCGACATTGCACTATTTAGCTATTGAATAAACTACAATGCATTTAATTGTAGCGCAACGTTTAGTAAACAGAATTTAAAGCGTGTTTATAAATTATGAAATCTAAAAATTTAACTATGTCTAAAGTGTTGAGTTTCTTGGATTAATTTTTTGTATACGGTCTAAAAAAATATTGTCGATAGCTTGTCCGAATCGAGCTAATATAGCGACTCCTTCTTTACACAATCGTAAGAAAGTGATAAAGATGCAGATCGATATAAATTGTCAGGATTTGTTAGATCAGGTCAAAGCACGAGAAAGTACAGCCCATTTCTTCTTACTTGTCAAAAGATGTCAACAAAGTCCACCTATTATAAAAACACCAAACTTTCACATCAATCATATACATTGATTTAAACAATATTGGATTATTGTATTCATTAATTTTAAATGGTTTGTTTGGCACTAAAAACTGTTTCTAATATATCGTTTTATCACATTTAATTTACGAAAACTTATTAGAAACTAAAATGTATTTGCACAGATAAAAAATACCATATGAAGTCGACACATACAACATGAACGTATCTATGAAATTGATAGACGCGGGCATTAATGAACGCATTGTAAAACGAATGAATGAGTAATTGAATGAATCTTTATCAAAGATTCATTCAATTATTATTCATAAAATATGATAAATAGCTTGTAACAATGTTAAATATTGTAAACTGTGAAGTTAAATATTTATGTAGAATATAAAATATCCGCTTTATTGAATCATTATTAACACCTTTAAAATAATAATATAGTTTTACAATCTGTTAAATGTGATTAATTTTGTAATAGTAAAATAACCTGCTTTTAATAAAATTAAAGCTTTATTTTATTAAAGGCAGGTTATTTCATCGATTTTAAAGAATCTTGAGTTAGTTACGTACTACAATAATTCGATGATCTTGTAATACACATAAACGTGAATATTGTTTTTTGTTAATAGTTATATTTAAATTCTTTTGTCCCATAATACTATAAAATTAATTTAATTATTTAGATCTAATGATACTGCTCCCATCCCGCGAAGATTCCTAGTTTTTCATACTTATTTTTCTGAACAAGTATGGAAAAACTTTTTTTTAAGAAAAAAGATAATTGATTACGTTTATTTTCTCAAAAAAAAACTCGATTATTGTTTTTTTTAATAGTTATTCTATTTTAATTTATTTATCTTGTAATATTATAAAATTAATTAAAATATTGAGAATGATACGCAAATTCGCCATTTTGCTGGTAGTAACAATAACACTTACTTTTTTGAAGTTTGCACTCTTTAAAATTTCGATCATTAAATGAAGGTATAAAAGTGAAAGTAAAAATTACGCATTCCGTTTCCTGCTGTGTTGCGTGAATGTGCTTTCTGTGTTTTCGGCACGTTTTTCGAGGTTCTTTTGGTGATTCTGGACTGTTTATAGGACTTTGATCTCTTTCTCAACTGTTTAACTTGACTTGTGTTTAGTGAATTTCGATTACCCTAGAGCATACTGACCTTGGGATTAAAATAAGAAATGGCAAAAAGTTCAATACCTTTAGTGACAAAAAAAAATTATGGCGTCTACCAGAAGAGGTATTTTTTTTTTATTGTGTAGTGCTAACAAGCTAAGCTAGGTCATACCTAAGTAACTTTTATAGTGTTTCTTCTTCTTCTATACAAAATAGTGCAAAATAATATAATACTAGCTATCGTCTGTCGAAATCCCACCAAAGACTAAATTAAATCTCTTAAGTTTTACGACTGACTTTAGTCGTAAAGAAAATAAATAAATCTTAGTATACAACATTTTTAATGTTGTATCGGTTATTTCAAATTCAGATCGTATGTTTTTTTGAGATCATAGATGTCAACACTAAAATTTACGAAAATAAATAATAATAGGTACCAACATATCCAGAGCACCG
Organism: Apodemia mormo; assembly: GCA_036924255.1. Taxonomy (NCBI): domain Eukaryota; kingdom Metazoa; phylum Arthropoda; class Insecta; order Lepidoptera; family Riodinidae; genus Apodemia; species Apodemia mormo. The sequence goes on from JAUPFN010000001.1 coordinate 10,344,956, forward strand.
GTAGCATCAATAAGGTCGTTGAAGGAAAATATATTTTATTAATTGTTATTTACGGTTTTCGACATATTTAAACTCTTAGATCTTGAACTAATCTTGATTTTAATTAAAGTTTACTTGTTGATTAATACGCCAAAACACTTTTAAATTAACCTGTATCTTAAACTTCAACCAACATAAAGCATACACCATGGATTAATGCCGGTCTAATTTCTTTTATTTATCCCCAATGCATGCTTGAAAAAAAGAGTGCCAACTTGATGTTATTTTGTACGATGTTTCGTTCAGAAATAAATAAAAATCATAGAGTACTGTATTAAAAATGGTAAAGAGGGAAAATATTGTTTTTTTTTTGGTGAAAACCCTAGAAATTGGCGTTGGTGCCTATAGAGACTATAGCGTAGAAACGTAATTCTCACTGGTATCGTAAATTACCGTGGTGTCGTAAGGGAGACTTTGATTTCTCGATTAGATTGGAAATTTCGATTTCTCTTGAGCATACAGACCCTGGCATTAAAATCAGTAGTTTCAGAAAGTTCGATGCCTTGACAAAGGAAAATCTTATGGCGTCTATCAGCATATTCTTTTTAATGCTAGTGCAAACAAGTAAAATTAAATTAGATCATACCAAAAGTAAACTACCGAACACAATATTATTCAATCACTTTAGTTTGTCATACTTGTTCAACAGATCTTTCGATTTTTCCCAACCATATCAATTGTCTATGACCAATTTGAGTTACTGGTCCGTCATTATTGTTTACTAAAATGGACAAGGAAGAAAAAATGTACATGGTATCTTATTTAAAAGAACTAGGATATATAATATGAAGACAAGTCCGCTAAGTTTTTTCGCCCGTTTTCTACGGTATGTATTCGAGTTTCGAATCCGGTTGCAGCCATAAAATTGTTGATCTGATGTGGCTATAACTGTGCTATAAATAATAAGTGAAGTATAATTAGAATATAGTGGCATTATAGTAGACCTTGTATGTTGAGCGCGAGCACGGGTCGGCGCGGCGGCGCCAGCAGCGCGGGCGGCGCGGGGCTGGAGGGGCGGCGCCGCAGCGACGGCGCGGGCGCCGCCTCCTCGCCGCCGCGCGCGCCGCCCAGCGTCGCCGACCGCTTCACCAGCGCCTGGCAGCTGCACACACACGTCTCACACTGTTCAACACTGTCTTAAACACAACTCATTTCCAAATTAACATATTTTTACACATTATAATACTTTAAACAATTGTTATAAGAAATTATACATTCAAAAAATTTAATATTATATTTCCATTATCGTATATCACTAAACATCATTGTAAAAAGGCAGAATAACTTTTTTATTAAGAAATAAAACAAAAATTATTAATTTAAACTTTATAAAAAATATGAACAATGAACGATTAAAAAATAAAAACAGTAAAATTCCATTCAAAAGTAAAAAATACTATGACGGATCCTTTATCATGGATGACAATGCTATTCGACGGATCTAAAAATTTATATTCTCTAACTACATGTCAGGTATGTTCTACCCAAACAACACCTCAATTATAGTAGCCTTGTTTCAGATAATTAGCAGTAAATGATAATTTCCTAAAAAGATAATATAACTGTCCATTTTAGTAATTTACAATTGAAAAGGATATTCGCTAAGTCCAAGCTATCTGCTACGTACTCGTGAAACAGAGTCCATATGGACCATATCTCATTTGGATGCCGTTGCAGCAACGCTGGCAGCGCCGCTAGTGAAAACGTGTAGAATTGTATTACAACGTACCTAACCCTACCTCACTTGCCGACGGCATAGCATCGACGCCAATTTGGCGTTTAAATACAACAAATACGATTCATACGAATGAATATCTCGTTCAGCCGCCAACTGCGATACTATTCGCACGTCGTCGTGCGAAAGTTTTGCGCGTTGTGTTGAATTATTACTAAGTAGGTATTATTAAAATTTAAAATGGCTTTCGATAAGTCGTATAATTTGTAAAAAATGCCACGTCCTATTCGATCGGCAATAAAGGGGTGTACACAACGTTTCTTTTTATTTCTTCTTATGATTTGCCTACGACGGTAGAGGATAACGAGCGCAATCTCTTCAACGTTCAATTTGGTTGCGTGAACAAGCGAGACAAATCTCGTGTAACATCCGCTTTGGCAACTATAATGGCATCTCATGGACGCCAAGAGTAGCCACGGAAGCGCTGATGATGTCGCTGCCATGGCATCTTAATGGTATATGGTGATATGGCCCTAAGTTTTTATGCTTCCTTACTAACTTTTTATGTATACAATAAGCATGCGCGCATGCACATACACGCAGACGGACATAAACTTTCGTACTTATGATAATATAACAAGTATAACAATATTACAACATGCTATTTGCTACTATTGAGATTAATAAGAAAAAATACCTGGAGTCTGGCTTTGCCCCGCAATCACAGAAGAAGTTTCCGAATTTGGCGTATGACACATCGTGCCCCCGATGACACACTCGCGCACATACTGTGCACACGCCCACGCCGTCAACCATCTTACACGTATGACAGTGGTACCAGTGTTGGTTCATAAACTCGCGCGCTGTCACCGTAAAGGTGCACAATTTGTACTGCAGCATGGCATCTTCATCCTGACATTTGAATAAAATTAAATTCTATGACGCCTCTCGCCAAATCTGCCATCATTAATAACTATCTCTGTTGTATGCTATAATCGTAATTGACATTAATCTAGATGTGATACCGCCACTGACACCAATAAAAGACCCATTTAGTAACCTAGTAACGGTACAGCCATCCTGGGTATGGGTACATATATGAATATATTTTAAGTTTGTTAGGGCTAGAGTACTAGGGACGCTAAAGACTTAGGGCTAAGATTATAAGAGCTTAAGGTTCTGTAGGGTCTATAGTCTATAGGTTACCGAAACTATTCCTGCCGTACTCAAGTGCAACTAGATAGGGCTTTCTGAGACATGAACTCGTTAGTGCAGTGGACTTCATCCTGATAATTAGGATGAAAAGCCTATTCACATTTTAAGTCAGACTTGGTATTTGAATATAAAACCTCATTTATTATAACCACAGATTTCTTATTAGAATGACAGTTAAAATTTTCTTTACATTGTAGCTGACACTAGCATAATCACTAGTTAATATAAAAATTTGAAGGTATGTGCTTAGTGTGTCTCACTTCTGTACAATATATATTCAATCATTGTTACGTATGGAGTATGAATATTATCTATCTTTATATTTTGCCCAAAATATATGTATAAAAGTAAACCAAATATAGTTATTGTCATAGACTGACAGTTATATTTTAATATATATATATAGCGTATAAGGAACGGTCTACCGAAAAATTAAGAAAACTTACTAATTTTACGTTAATGTCATGATGGCAATACCTTTTCTTTAGGAAATGCAAAATTTGCGTTTCATAATTTTTTCTTATTTTCACGCCACGCAATGTAAAGCATACATTACTCCGACTCGTTGCGCCAACGGAACTCTCGAACCAGCCGTATGTTTTCGCGACATGTGGCACATAATACATTGCTTATTTTGTGTATTTGCTTAAACTTCACAATTTTTTAGAAAACGAACTGTAGAATGTCGTCAAAAAAATCAGAAATTTCTTACACAAATTTTCAAGGGTTTTTATCACAGAATCGTAGTCCAAGTTTCGATTTTCGGTAGACCGTCCTTACACGCTGTATTGTATGTTTTTACAATGTTATAACGCGTATATTTCGCGTTCCCTAGTCGAATGTTCGATTCATTTAAGTTTTTTTTTTCCTCTCGAAAATTATATCGATAATTCAAACAAACATTTTTTTCGTAAATTACATTTTTTTTCTTGACTTGGATTCTCGAAAATAACAAATAAATGTAAAATGAAACACAGTATTGCCATAGGAAAAAATAGTATTGTAATCTGTGTCGGTGGCTGACATTTGACACTGGCCTTGGAAACATGTCGATTCTGATATATATCACGATTTTATTTTCTGTATTAAATTAAATATGATTTTTTTTAAATAACCGTGACCAAAACGGTAAAAAATCGCATTAAACACAGTAAAAAGGTGTTCTCTAAAATGAAAAGTGCATCTATCTCGTGAAAGCATATTATTCTTGTCTTCATGGACTGTGGTTTGGCTGAATTCCTTCATACATTATATCAAAATGTGCCGAAAATGTGTGTCAGTGTCAATATTACTGGATTTATCGCTCAACACATGTTGATGGAGCTTGGTCTGCTAATAATACCAAGCTAGAAAAAATGGCGGACCATGTGATTTGCGCGAGGTCATCTGTAATCGGCACCCATCGTCAGGTTTGGGAATGTGTAAACCACCTATAGCGCTTTGGGCGAATCTCCCGCCTACTCTGTCGAACCCAGGAAAAATGGGAGGTACAAATTCTGGGCGAGGTGTTCCAAAAATGTACTATTTAATAATCACGATAGTACTGATTTTTTGGGCAATCGTTTGCCTTATATGATCTGCCTGGCAGTATAGGACTAATATCGGGATAAATATTGTCTTTACCATCCTGCTAAGTCGAGAATTTAGATATATTTTATTTACCATGAAAACATCCGGGTACAAGTGATTGTTAATAGTATCATCAAGGTGACATCGAAAGACTTAACCTTTTTGACCTTGGAAGTTTTACATTTTGTGTTTTTTCGTCCCCTTGATACTATCATAAGAAAATAATTTTGTCTATCATGTAAAAGGCAATTATCTTAGTAATACTTGTAATTCTGCATAATCATTTAAAAGGTCATTGTCCTATTTGTAACATAAAATAATTTTGTTTATCATATATTATATCAAAAGTGACTCTACACAGTAAACATGTTGTTTAAAGGACCATTATACCAATTTTACTTTTGGATACATACCTAATAATAATTTTGTTCATCATATAAAAATTTATTAATTCAAAAGTAATTTTACATAGTAAACATGTTGTTTAAAGAGATATTATAAAAACTAATCCAATAAATTTTTCTCATTTTAACCCCTTCTGTCAAGTACCGACCTCCTGCTGTGCATCTTTAATTAACACCCGCCTAAGATTAAAAGCCAGTGTGTCAGCCTTCTTTATTCTGGCTGAGCGTTTTTCCTCAACAACTCTTTTGACAAGAGGCATATACCACTTTTACATATATTAAAGATTATCGCCACCTCATTAGTTTATTCCATGTTAAGTATGAGTGTTTTTTCCTTCTCTTTTTTACAGACTAGTTTTTATTCAATTTCTTTTTAATAGCCACACATTCACATACAAACATTCCTACAATTAACTTTTTAAGAAAGTTACCGAGTGGCATTCATATTTTTTAGTTACAAAGTGAGTACTATATTCAAGAATATTTAAACAAATGTATTACACTTGTTCCAAAAATAGATGTTACAATGTCATATTAGTATACTAAACTATTAATTTTGATCTTTACGAATCTAAGCAGTAAATGAACTGAGAAACTTTTAAGTTGAATTTAATGAAAACTAATTTATGGAAAATCTTCGATGACTATAAAATATCTAAATAAAAATTTGTGGTAAATATATTGATGAGATAGACTTAATGACTTTGATGACGAAATATTGCACAATATTAAGGGCAGGCCTTACCCCTGCCCTTAAAAAAAGATACGCAGTTATTAACGATTATAGGTACCTAAGATATTTAATATATTAATTCAAGGCTGAAATTAGGTATAATAAATATTTTAAAAGTCCTTTTAACTTACAGAATCATCCGCACTCGTATCATCATCCTCTTGTTGTTCGTCTGTATAGTCAAAATCAAATCCAAGGTCTGATGGTGATTCCCACGTGGGGCTTACGGATCGCCAAGCTAAAACACAAGTTAACGGGAATGATACCTGCTAATTAACTAAAACTAAACGATATTAATTATTTTTACACAGCCTAAAATTTAGTACAGCAGATATATAATAATGACAGCAGTAAAAATATGTAATTTTGCTCTTGTTGACGATTATTTTAAATAAATAAAAAGCTAAAAACTTACTCAGTGTTTACGTAAATATAACAATACTTACAATGCGGCTGAGTAGTATTGATAGCGTGCAGAGCATCCGCTAAGTACGATAACAGAACGCATGCAGATTCTATCTGGGGAGCCAGTGCGCCGTCAACTTGGCCTTCTTCTAATTTTTCTAATACCTCCGGGCTACTCAAATTGTCAACACTGAAAAAATTATATTTACAAAATTTGCTCCGATGTTATTACAAAATTTGCTTCAGTATTATTACAAAATTTGTTTCAGTGTTATACACAATAATATTTACAAAAAGTGGGGAAAACTATGCATATTTATAATGGGAACGTAAAACGCCTACTTTTTGATTAGTTCTTGGATTTTTGTAGAAATTTAAAGGCTAAGTGTATAGTAACTAGTTGAACATACCATTTTTCCCTGTGTTGGTTCTGGGCTCCTTTGAAAAATATGCTAACTGCCGTTCTGCCAGGTAGGTCGTAAAAGGCGACCGATTGGCTATGCGAGTACACTACCATCGTGACTACTAGGTGGTAGAGTTCTGCATGGTCTCGCCCGGGTTTGGTACCACCGGCTTTCCTATTCCTGCCGTAATAGCGTCAGTGCTTGTCACTATCGTGTTCCGGTTTGTAGGGTAAGGTAGCCGGTAAACTTATGCATGTGGCATTAGACCTTGCCACAAGATAGCAACGCACCATTAACATCTTTGTTGTCTATAGGCGATGGTTGAATCTTTCCATCAGATAACAAGATAGCAACGCACCATTAACATCTTTGTTGTCTTTAAGCGATGGTTGACTCTTTCCATCAGAAGACTCATCTGTTTGTTTCCTATCTTGATATAAAAATAAATACCAATTGGCCAGCCAGGAGACGGCGGCGGGGAAGAGCACGCGGTGGTCGGCTCCAGCGTGCGCGTCCGCTAGCCGGCACAGCTCGCGCAGCAGCGCCGCACTGCAGCCCGCGCCGCCCGCGCCCGCGTTCGCGCCGCACACGCCCACCAGCGCCGACAGCGTGCGCGAGCTCGTCTCCGCGCCGCTGCCGCCGCAAAACATACAATAAAGATTTGCCGTGCTATGTTATGTATGTAACGCTGGGAAAAGTACTCTGCTGGACTTTTATCCATATGAACTGCGATACACTACTTTCTAACAATCAAGTGGCCGCATTCCGATCCGGTAGTAGGTTTTAAAAATGTTGATGTGTCAAAATAACTTATAAAAAGTTTTATTGAATAAAGTTCTTCAGATTCCTGATTTCTGATTTCTGAATCACTCAATGCGGTACTAACCTGCTGCTGTCTCTTTGAGACGAAAGATCTGCTTATAATACTAATAGGATATGGTTCGATGTCTGTACTTCTGTTATAGAGAGCGGTGGTCTGCGAAGAGGGCTAGTTCGACGTGTGGTGTACGTGGAAACTTTCTAGGGTAGAGGTAGTATAAAGTAAGTGAAACTACAAAGCCCTACGGGACTCCGAATTTATTGCCATTGAAACAACACATATTTGTTTAGAAACTATCGCCTTTTTTATTTAATTACAGACAGTTTTACTTTTAGTAAATGATGTAAACATATATTAATATAGTTTTCGACTACAGCTTTAATTAAATCTGCTGAACTTTTTTTGTTCTTAGACTAGGAAAATCAGTAACTTTGTTGTACTCCTAATGTAGCGGACAGTTAAGAAAATGAGTCATCCTGGCAGATGTAAGGAGTAAGCGTATGATCTGTCTATAGTTCAGCTGTTGTAGTTCAAACGATATTGGAAATATGGGGTGAAAACAAGTCGAAATTCATTCCAAATAATTGCGTATACTTGGCGATATCCTACAAGGTCAATAACGAGTGATATCTCACTCGGCGCACTAGATGTTTCATATTAAAATTGTAATATTATTTTAATCTTGAAACAGAAAAAAGACAGCACCATGAATGCTAATTCACACCCATAAATTTATGAAAACATTTTGTAAAAGAAAAAGTGAACTAACAAAAAATAAATGGAAATGGAATGAAAAATATTTATTTGCAAGAATATTCTGTCATGACATGGTGTGCAAATAATTAAAAATTATCGAATTTAACGGGCCTAACAAAGATCTATTAAATTAAGGTACATACCTATTTCGCAATTTTTTAGATAAGAAACATTGCGTAGATTTTTATAACGTAAAAATTCTACGAAAGTCATCTGCATAGCTTGTGTGTTAAGCTACAAGTTACGCGATACATATAATATCTACTTATTGTGGTACAAAATATATTTTATGTCTGACTGTGTAATAAAAACCACAAAATGAACTTTATCGACGTCGATGAAGAAACGAGCATCCCTAATTGCGTTACTAAGAAAACAATCCCGTTTCCAATACCGCTGCCAATCCATTTCCGTTTTTAATTCTACTTTTTGACAAGTTAAATTGAATCTTAGCTTTGATTCGTTTAAAATACTTTTCAGAATGTATATTGATTTTAATATTTAAAATATTGAAAACGTGAAATTATTATAAATATTTGGCAAACCCGTGCTTATCAGTGGTATTATACACCTGCAATACTATTATTATTTACTGGCTATGGTTCTGGTAATCAAGTATAGCGCAGTGAGGCATATCTTCAAATTTATGATAGGAAGAGCACATCCATCACGTTACGGGTTGAGATCGTTTTTGCATTTCATAAATATACCGTCAGTGTCAGTTACATACAACTGTACTTAATTATGCCACACGTTCCTCACACACATGCCATTTCTACTATATGTGTTTTTTACGATACAAATATATAGTACATAATAACATACTGAAACTTATTTATCACTATCGGAGAGCAACTAAGACTTTCAATTTTAGCTGGCTCAAGTAACAAAATAATTGGCAAACTTGGCGTTGGATAACACTGCCTACGTCTTTAATAACCATAATGATAGGTCCTAATGAGACTGGGCGATGAACTACGATCACTGCCCATTCCCTAAGAAGATTGCTTTTTTTATATACATATTTACAAAAATCAACATATAACTTGCTGAAAAAACGTACCAGTGATGCACAATATGTTTGCAAAGCAGAGTTAGCAAGGTTGCATTGTCATTAGATGACTCTGTAACAGGAGTGGTTACATCCGTAGTAGTAACCACTGCAGCGGCTCCGCTTTCCTTGCTACCATCAGACCAGCTGCAAGTTTCTGAAAAAAAGGGAATTTGTCAGTTGTTAATATATTTTGTACACACCCAAAAAAAATATTAACATATATTTAATTTTTTTTATATCATAAGATAGCAAACAAGCAAAGGGCGCTTCTGATGGAAAGAGGCAACCGGCACCTATAGATTTTTAATTGTGCGTTGCAATCCGTGTGGCGGGCTGGCAGCCCCACACGCATAAGTCTACCGACGACCTTACCCCCGAAACCGGAACATGTCAATCACAAGCGCTGACGCTATTGCGACACGAATATTTAGGCGATGGTACCAGACCCGGGCGAACAATACAAAGCTCTACCACCTAGTAGCCATGATGGTAGTGCCAATAATAGTATAGTCAATCGTTGGCCTTTTACAAACTACCTGGCAGAATGGCAGATGGTTTATTCTTAAAAAGGTGCCTGGACCAACACGCGGTAAATATATTTTACTACTTGTAAGTACTTCAAACGTTTTAAATAGATACCTGAGTTGGCTGACTGTTGTGCTGTGTCTGGTCTTGGCGCGGGAACCCTGTTGTCAATCACATACATTTTTAATTAAATTTAAAATTTATACTTTATTCTATATTAGCTATTCACCCAACTGTTTTGCTGGGCTTAATTTTTGAGATTATAAATAGTTAATATAAACCAACAAAAAACAACGTCGAACTAACTAATCAATCACGCGCTATTACGTGTTCTCACTGTATACAAATTATCATAAAGATTAGTTAAGGTTTTTTAATAATTCTGTATTGTTATATCAAAAAATATATGTTTTAAAAGTATCTGCTTGTTTTCTAGGTTATTTTTGTTTTATTTTAAGAATTAAATCAGGAACAGATAGATCAAGAAAGTAGTATAATTTTACTTTTACTTTCCCAAGCAACAAAATAGTAAAATGCTGTTACCTTAAAAGTAATTATGACATCAAAAAAATCTTATGAATTGAAGAATATGTAAAAAATACATTTTTAGGCATTTCATACCTATATAGTTTTTATATGAATAAAAAGTTATTGTAAAGGAATCGAGACATTGACACAACTAAATAAATAATCCCAGCTTGATTTACGTACGGCGCATCAAAGACAGGTAAGTCCTGATCGGCATTAGGACGCGCGTCTTCCGGGCGCGAGTCTTCCCCGCGGATGGCAATGCGCAACGCCATGGCGGGCGCCGCTTCGCTCGCGTCACCGCCCAGCGCGCCCGCGCCCGCCGCGCTCTCGCCCGCGGTGGGCGTGGCCAAATCCGCCTCTACACTTCCTGAACCACTCGCCAGGCCTCCCTCACCGCCTGCCAATATAGACACATTAAGCCATTTTGTCATTTCTCGTCATGATATTTAGTTAATTCTTAATATGATTTACCAACTGAACTAGCGACCTGACTCTACCTAGCTCTAATTATCTAAAGCCATATGACAATGGTTGCGCTTTTCCTTTTAATTTACAGGCGCGAAAAGCATGTACAATAGATGGGTGTGCTGTGCAACGAAGAGAGAAAATAAATAGCATTCAATCTCTTTTACTTCATAGGTAACACATGCGTAGTAAGCCTTTTTGTCAACCGACCACGCATCAATAAGAACTATGGACATTGACGTTGGTGTGAAAGAAAAAATTATGACATAATTGTACTAATTTCACATCATTGAAATTGGGCTTTGACCTGTGTATAATACTGTGATGCTACCATAAATGTAATATCTAGTTAGAGAACATCTGTATACTTTATCTTCATCGATAAAGAACCAAGTATGCCAGTTTTCAACTTGCTTTAAAACTATTTGATTATGTCAAACAGTTTTAAATGAAGTCTTTTAAAATACGCGAAATGCACATGTTGATATATATTAGCGTCTCTACTATATCTGTAATTGTTACCGAACTTTACGCATTAAAACTTTTTTTTTTCCTTTTATTACGTTATATCCACTTAAAAGATATCTATAGCACCAATAACTTGCTTGGTATCACCACGTTTTGCCCTCATTAGACATACAATAATAAACAATCTTCATCACACCTAAATTTTCAGACAAGCAATCATCTAATATTAAAGAACACAGGCGATTTTGAGCTTAAACATCTTTTGCGTGTCTTCAGCAGTGATAAATATTAGATAAACTAGAATAATTTTCTACATTTTTTAAATTAATTAAATAAAATATTTGACTAGGAATAATCAAATAAAAATATTGAGGCTTTAATTTGATTGACTTCTATTATAATATTAAAGTGTGATCATTGTACAAAACTTTGATTACATTTACACTAAAACAGTTATAACTTTATATAATTTTCATTATAAGTATCAAATTAAAATCGCCCAGTTTTTGTACTAAAGAATAGTTTAAAGCTAATTTCTTTTTTGATATTTTAAGTACCTATAAACTGTCTTGGCAAGATAAATACCTAAACACAGGTCACAGACTATTAAGGAGAAAACTAAATGTTTGCGTTTAACCTTACCTAAATCCCAACTTTATTTACATACTAGCTAGCTAACTTTGACCGCCCCATTGCTCGAGTGGTATACTAAAAAATATTTATTACTAGCTGACCCGGCAAACGTTGTTTTGCCATATAAATTATTTAATTAAAAAATAAATGTTGGTGATAGAAGGGTAAAAATTTAGAGTTGTCTGTATTTTTCAATGTGATTCAGCATTGAAAAATACAGATAACTCTAAATTTTTAAAAATAAAAAATTTTGTCCTTAAATAAAAAAATATTTTTAGGGGTGGACAATCCCTATCACTTAGGGGTATAAAAAATAGATAGTAGCCGATTCTCAGACCTACAGAATATGCATACGAAATTTTATCAAAATCGGTCAAGCTGTTTCGGAGGAGTACGGGAACGAACATTGTGACACGAGAATTTTATATATAAGATATACATAATAATATATGTATTTCTATGAATTTGTATCACTGATTAACACTAATTTCACATGCGAAAAAATTGCTGACCTTAAGGTTAGATCAATTCGTGTAATTTTGTCCAGAGATATTTATCATTATTTATTTATTAATAATATTCATAACATCAGTACACCACACCAATAACACCAGTATACAGTGTATTTTTAAAAACCATACATCATGTGAATGATTTTAAAAAATATGCCATATACAAGATTTAAAAAAACGCATTAAATAATAAGTCAATAGAAAGGTAAATAAGTCTTGATGGTAATAAATTTGATCTTACTCACCTGGAGAAACTAAACAAATTTGTGCTAGGAAGTTACTCAACTTTTGTTGATCAGCGACTCCAATAAATTTACACACTGAGATGCAAAGTGCACTGTTCAATTCAGAACTTTCACATCCATTGAATATCTTTATAAATAGCCTAAAACAAAAATTGTATATTCAATATTATAAAAACTAGGCGCAGAAAATTATCAGGATAGCAAGCGACCAGTTCTCCTAATGGTAAGAGGCAACTGTCATCTGTAGACACCATAGATGTTAATGATATATTGCTATCGGCGTTTTCCCGCCACTCTCCCAGACCAAACTTGACAAGCACTGACTTCCAAATGCAGGAGTATGAAAGATATTATCTTCCGTTTCTTGTTTCTTTGGTATGAAAAATATTATAGAGCCGTATTGGCTAAATATATAGAAATAAACTCATTTCACTCTATTGGAACATAAATAACTTTGATTATTTTGAGTATTAAAAGGCTACTAACTTTATAACCCTTTCGGAATATGGACTTCTTGTATTCGGAATTGATAGAAGAATTTTTCCAAGAACATATTCAGAGTTTTCTGAAAACACACTCTCGTAAGCAAGACATCCTTCAGTTCTATCTAGAATCTTCTCCCAATATTTGACCTGGAAAATAAAATTTGTATAAATATTATTAATTATTTGACAGAAGTAATATAATTGATTTAAAGTAAATGAGGCATTAGTACATACCATATATCTCAGTGTTTTCTCAGTAGATGGTTGCAAGTGATCAACCAACACGGTATATGTGGTCTTCAATATGTGTTTATGTATCAATTGTTCAGATTTATATCCTTGTGCAACCAAAGCTGTGAGTGTTGCCGTAAGTGGCTCAGACAAAAATTCTAGACGACCATCAGTCTGCAAAAATACAATTCAAATATGATTGTACAACATATAATTTTAGGCAAAATTAAAATTGATAGGGTGCTGTCCAAATTGATGGGGTGATGTTAAGTCTTTGCAACTGGCATGTTTATATGAAGAGAGTAATGAACGTGGAAGAGGCAAGACAAATATGCAAAGATTGTGACCATGCACTGTCCTCTCTGACAGGGATCTAGCATAAGATATTTATTAATAATTAGCATCCTTTAACCTGGACTGAATGCCCAATGCGCCTATCAATTTTATAATGAAGACATACATACATACACGGGAATAGATGATTGCCTGATTTTTCGATGGACTAAAATGCTATTTTATTGGTTATACTATTTTGCTATTCGATCCCGAGGATCAAAAACAGGATCTTATGAGCCGAGTAGGTCCCTAGATTATGAGCAGTCAAATATAAAGATACTGAAATATATTTATAGTTTATTTAATATATTTAATAATAATATACGTTTCTCAAACAAATATTTGTTCCTGTTGGGAATTGAACCTGAGCCTAAACGATTGCATAGTCCAGATCAATTGATCACTTGACGGCACAGGTCAGTAGCATCAAAAATTATTGAAATTTTAGGGTTTAGTAACAGCAGCTTGGAGTCTACTGGTGGTATGTTAACACTCATCTGTATTGTATGAGCATGTAAAATTGACAATGGATTTTACTTTTTGAAGACCCTTTACTTTCGATGATCAAGTAAAAGTTCAAATTAAAGTTACCACATTATATGTACAATAGTTGTTATCAAACAGAGATGAATGAGATTTGAGATTATCTACCATTTCATCATCTGAAAATTTGATGAATTATGCTGGAATATGGTGACCTAAAACACTGAGTTCATTGAGTATCCTGTCGGGTAATCGCCCGGCAGCAGTCATATTGTTATCCAAACAAATTTGTTTCGTTTTCTCTACTTTTATCTATCATTTAACTTTCATTCTAAAAAACTCTTTATACTACTTTCAGACAATGCCTGTCCAATTAACTATGGTAAGAGTCTTGATCTTCTAGGATACCTAAATCTAAATACATGGATACTAATTGTAATAATGATAATAAAATACTTACTAATGCTGGAACAATTAAGTCCAAAGTCTTCTGTGTCAACACTTGATTTTCATTGAGCATGTTAGCTCCTGTTTCCAAAAGTTTAGCTGCAGAATAGGCCAGCATCATCAAAGATGTCCCAATCGAATATTTATTACCACTGCTCATTAGTTCACAGTGAGATGACACTAAGTTCAAAACAAAGCTCTCAGAGGGTATAATGTGGGATTCATAAAATGCCTGCAAAAGATAATAGAATGTATTAAGTAAAAGGTTATTAAAGAATTCCGATATGTATTTGAAATTTTGAATCCAATATTTACTATTCTATTCATTTTTAATAAAATAACAGACCTTTTCCGCCTTTCCACAAAGTATCTCGTAAAATATGAGAGAAGACTACTTATGACTGCTAACTTGGTGGTCCGTTCTAACTCCCGCCCTGGTTTGGTACCATCGCGTTACTTATTACTGGCAAAGTAGCGTCTGTATTGGTAACTGTTATACAGATATATGTAATGGAAAGGCGGCCGATAAACTTATCTATGCCTGTGGCATTGCCTCATTGCTATACGGATAGCAATGAATAATTAACATCTTTTACGTCTACAAATGATGGTTATTCCTTTCCATTAGAAAAATCTTCGACTTGTTGCTATTTTGAAATTAAAACAGGATTGAGGTGTTAATATAATAGTGTCAGCGCCATCAGACACTTATTTTACAGTGAAGTTGAATGAAAACAATGTTTGAATCCAAATGTTTGTTTTTAAATAATAAATAAAAACATTAGTGTAGACGGGCTGTGTATTATCCAGTGTGCTGGAAACGGCTGATACAGCGTCTTGCAATATTTTTTAAACCATACACGAAAAAAAAATATTTCAAGAAACTCAATGGTTAAGACACAAAATAATTTTTAATCGATTTCATAATATAATATACGAAATAGTATATAATACTAAATGTTGCCGTTTTGTTGTACTTTATTCACTAACAATTTAGTCCTACGTCGCCGCAGACAATGGAATTGCACATGATAATTTATCGTAATCGATGTTGCTAAAGTTAATAAACAAGTATTGTTAAGGGTGTTTAAGTCTTATACAATATAACAAAGATTAAGTTTGCTTAATTTTTTATTTAAGTTAAAACAATAATTACATTTTTACTAAATATCTATATGGACTAGTATTTGAATAGGTTATTAATTTATAATTGTACAAATACTAAATGAGTTCTTAATGAATATGTTCTTAACGAAGAGATATATTATAAATAAATACAAAGAACCATGTATGAAATTAAGTTTATAGTGGCAAGTTCAGTTGGTGTAATGCGAGTGTACTGACCACGTTGACGGTGGCGAGCGGCGGCGGCGCGGCGTAGGCGGCGAGCGCGGTGGCGGCGGCGGGCGGCAGCGTCTCCTTGAGCGCCGCCAGCGCCGCCGCGGCCGCGCCCGCGCTCGCCGCCGCGCCCGCGCCGCACACGCTCAGCCGCGCCTCCCACACCGCCGTCTCCGACGCCGACCGACCGCCCTCGCAACCTGCCTCTAGCTCTATGTTCGCGCTCAACCTGTCAAAAACAATTACTTATACTATACACACAACTTTATTAATTACAATTTACTACCTACCTATAACCGTATAATATTCAATGTTACAAACTATAAACCTTCAAGGTATCGGTGCAAGCCCCTTTGAAGAACAGACCATCTGTCATTCTGCCAGGCCGTTGGTTAAAACTGAACAATTAGCTATACTTGTCACTACCATTATAACTACTAGCTGGTAGAGTTTCGCAACGTCTCGCCCAGATATTTGGTATCACCACCTTACCTATTACTGCCGCAAAAGCATTAATGCTTGTTGTTCTAGTGTTCCAGTTTGGAAGGTAAGGTAACTGATAAACTTATGCATATAGCATCACCATCTCGTTACACGACGAACAAAACACCATTAATATCTTTGATGTCTATAGACGTCGGTTTTTTTACATCAGAAGAGCCATCTGCTTGTTTGTTATTTAATAACATAAAAACAGCAATACAACCAGTTGTAATTTATGAAATACTGTTTGCTTTAAATAATTTGTGTCAGACAATGAGTTTAGTTTGAACAATTGTAATTTATTGAACCACGAACACAACAGTTCTGCTGGTCACATACTAATATGTTGTTTTTTTAACATGTAATGAGAAATAATAACATGCAGAATACACACAATTCCAATAGATTGTTTTTAAAACTTGCAGCATCTAACAAAGTTTTATATTATCAGAATCAATATCGTGCTACGTGCATATGCGTAATTAATTCTAAGCCAGATACTTTTTAGTCATTTCCCCTGAAAAAAAATATAGAAGGGTTTTTAAAATGGCTAAAAAACAATTTTGCATTAGAAGAATTATTATTAATGCCAAAGAACCTGTACCTGGCAAAGATATAACACTATTTTGACTACTTCATGACGTGTTCACTTACAAGTTTGAAATTCAATAATAAAAAAATTGTAAATGGTTGACCCTGCAGGCCATCCCTGAAACTTCCTGCTAAATTAAGGTATTTTAAGCTTAAAGGAGTAAAAATTAAAATACTTAGATTTTTTTCAGTTCTTACAACTTTTGTTGAAAATGGTAGAATATTCATTTTTTAAAAGCTGTATATTTTGGAAACGATGATTTATTTTGATATTTCAAATGGCATTTAACTCAATTTTTGAGATCTAAAATATTGCTTTAGCTACATAATCGATAGGTTGAAAAATTTCGACACAATGTAGAAAAAAAATTTTTTTCAAAAATTTTCGTCATTAATAAATTCCAAACGAATTGACCGATTTTGTTCCAATAACGGTATTTGATGCAGTTTTTTAAGGAAAAAAGCTGATGGGATTTTTAAGTCAAACAATGTATTAGGCTGAAAGTTATTTCAAAAATATTAAATTTGCTAAAAACAATCTAAATTTAATATCTGAATAGCTATAACTTTTGAAAATTTGATTCGATTTTAATTTTTGAAACAGCATTCGACGTAGTTGTTTTTAGTACTAAAATATCAAAAAACAAAAAATAACAAACAACAATAACAAAAAAGAGGAGGAAATTTTTGAGGAATAGAGCTCATTAAATTTTGTACTCAATCGGTACATTAATCTGAAAGTTATATTAAAAAAATACTGTTTTACCAAAAAATGTTTGACGTATTTTCAAAATTTCTCAAAATTGTCCGGGCCGAACTTGGTTTAAATTTTTGTCATTTTAAACCGGTATATTGTATAGTTTTCCTTCAGCTTGTTTTCCTATGATTGTTAAAATGACATTATCTGACGTGTCACCCAAGTCTACCAAATTAAGTAGACTTTTAATGGGGCCATTTTATATCGCCCAACATTTTGGTCTTTTAATAATCTATGGTAGCAGAAAGTTAAAAAAAATGAATACATACTTAGCAAAAATAAAAACATAATAAAGAGCATATACTAAAAATAATTTAATACTAGATTATCTTGCATAGCATAGGCATAAAACCGGGTGTGGGGATTTCTTTTACTGCTTCAGTGCAATTCCTCTTTTTACAAGCTACTTATTACATAGCTTTTATACATACCGGCAGCAATCCAATACAGTTTCCAGAAGGTCAAGCAAATCGGGCAAGAATTCGTGTGCCTCCGACGCAGATGTACTATCCACAAGACACACTTTCAGCCTTACAAGAGCAGCATCACAAGATATGACATCTAAGAGTGATGGTAATCCAGTTGCTGAAAAGGAGCGAAAATATGATTTATTTACGACACTGTATAAGTGCCACGAACGGCATTGAAATAGCTTTCAATTAAGGAACCGTAAAACGCAATGAATGTCATTAACAGCAAATTAACACCAAACGGCCGTAAACTACCGTTAGATAGTGACCTTCATTGCAGTGTCACTTATAATTATCAGTGCGTTTCTTAAAACAACCAAACAAACTTACAGCACACATTTCTAACAAGTCAGGTAGCATTCTAATTCTTAATATACTACTCATTTAAGCAACATATCAGGTAAAATGGCAGTAGTGTGGGGCTTTTTTCTAAGTGTGGGACCTAACCTAAGTGTGGATATTACAAGTTGGGTAGTAACTAAATTGTGGCTAATTTGAGCCATGGACTAATATGACGCAATTTACGACACTTAAAGTTGTAGTGATACAGTCCCGCTAGCGGCACTCTGTATGCATACAATATCCATTAAAACTTTAGGTTTATTTGAAATACATTTATTTTATAGATTCCAGCGTTACTTTACAAAAACCCATAATTTAAAAATAAAAGGATTCGATTTGCGTTGAGTAGGTAGTGTGCCTTTGTTCTTACTACTGAAGTGGTTGAAAGTACGGCGGGCGCAGTTAGATAATTGTGCCACTGGGGTCTTCTTAATCTCATGGACCTTCATTAAGTTTCTTCAATTTCTTACATTCCTTTTTTATTTTCCTTTCAGTTCGATTGCAAAGGTCACACATGAGAGTTTGTTGTTAGTGGCAAATAGAATTGTATGCTTTTTGTGAAATATATTTAAATTAATGGATCGTTATTACATTTCATACTAACTTATCTTGAGGTTTCATTTGTTATAAACATATAATTGACAAATGTTAGGACACATACCTTGTTTTGCCTACTCCACATTTAAAACTAACTTACCACCCAAGCACGACAATATTGAAAACTTATAAAAAATGTCCACCCTTTGTTAATGTTTATTTCGTCCAGAACAGAAAGTTAAAACTTTAAAGTTATACTTACGAGTTATATTTTGTTTCAAATGCTTTATAGTTTCAGAGGCTAACCAAGCCGTATATTTGATGTTGTCACAAGAAGTACTGACTCCAGCTAATAAATTTTCTGCATACTGTTAAAAAAACAATAAAAAATATAGTAGTCTCATAAAAAACGCTTTTATATTAGATATTTGAAATAGTGGTGCATTTTACTAATAATACGTGATTACTAATCTTATGAGATCTGATGTGAAGATATGTATTTATAAACATGTTTAACTTAATAGTAGGCACACACTGACGGACTTACTAAAAGTTTTAACTACCAAAATATAAATTTGCAGATACTCAGGACAGTCATATTCATATTTGATTTTTTCAAACACAGCTGATATATTACGGTGAGTATGTCCTGCCGCAATCACCACGCCACAAGATAGTAACGCACCATTAATATCTTTGGTGTCTATAGGCGACGGTTGACTGTTTCTATCAGGTGATATAAAAAAATATACGTTGGCTCAGAGTAACTATAAGAAATCTTTTTTTTTCTTTGGAGCTCGAATTTTGTAACCTTTTATATGCTTGATTTCACCGATTTACTTTTGTTACGATTGTTTTTTTTGTTAAATATGGGTTATTTATAAAGGTACATTGTGGTACCAACCTGTGTGTACATGCCCTGTTTAACTAACGCATCTTTGAGCCAGGGATTGAAGACTTTCTTGTTGTCAGCACGAGGCGCCCAAATGAGAGCGTGCAGCGGCAGCGGCGATGGCAGCTCTGCGTTGATGCCGGCTTGAAGGTTGTCCATGTGCGGAGTGGCCGGAGGCATACTGATCACAAGCCTACGAGGAAAATACGCTTTTTTTTAACCCTTCCTCCGTACCAATGTGTATCGTCCCGAAGATATTAGCGCGCTAAGGCACACGTTGTCGGAATATTTGCGACGAAAGCCGATAATAGCCGGTCACATCTGCGTATCGCGTCATTGCGCGAAACTTCGTGAAGATATTGCAATTAAAAAAAAAATCTACACAGAACAATTATAAAGGTTATCTACATATTTTACACCATATTTTCTGGTGGTAGACCACCATACCATATTTTCTGGTCTACCTATAATACAGTACCTGCCTATAATATGTAGTAGTGATGTGCCAACTCGGAATAAACACGACTCGAGTTAACTAGAGTTAAAATTCACTTAACTCGAGTTACCGAATATAAATAGAATAATATATATATATATATATATATATATATATATATATATATATATATATATATATATATATATATATATATATATATATATATATATATATATATATATATATATATATATATATATATATATATATATATATATATAATATTCTATATTATATATATTTTATATTTCTGTGTAGATAACATTGATAATTATAGAAATCGTGTTTTTAATAAATCAAAAAAAATTGTAAAATTTTTTTCTTAAACATAGGTACTAAAAAATTATCTTAGAAACATTTTATTTATTATTTTGGTTTTATTTTTCTGCGCCTCCTGCGTTCATGATACATTAAAAAGATGTAATTCATATAAAAATACTTTCCTAAGAACATTACTAGGTAATATAACTTAGCGAGCCCTTACAAAGCTCTGCTTTTGCTAGTATTATAAAGATAAATTAAAAATACTATATCTACGGAAAAAGAAACTAAGTCTACTGAATAAATAACTATAAAATTAAATTTTCGCCAGGAGAAAATAGCCACGCTTTTCGAAGTTTCCCGCCGTTTTTCCTGAGACTTGTTTGTTTGACTTTTTTTTCTTTCTTTAATGGCAAACGTTTGTGAACATCAATGCCAATGACAAAGTAGACCGGGAAAATTTTTTGTAAGTAAGAAAAACCTAAAAACGATTTTTTTTTACTATTCAGTAAAGTTAGATCTATGTTAACAAATAGATATTAAAATCAAATTAATTATATATAATTTTTAAATAATATATACACTGTGATTTTTTAAATAATATATGACGCAAGTGCGGCCGCTGCATAAGGCAAAACTCTACAAAACTATAATCACATTCCTAATAATCTAAAAACGTTTCCATTATAAACTCAATTTGCATTGTTTAATCTAATATTATTTTACTATTTTAGCATTATTTTTCAGCCACTCTAAGAATGTAAGAGATCATCGGTATATTAATGCGTGATTCGAAAACTCTGGATTCTACAAAATAAATTAACAATAAATTCGTCCGTTTTTTTTATTGCGACAAAATAAATTGTTAACCTCCTCTTTTTTGAGAAGCTGGTTGAAAATTTGGTATATAAGGTATGGTATGGTCACCGATCACACAGCCCATAGACACTTAATAACAGGCGAATGGCTTCTATCAACACATCTGATTTATAGTTCCGATATAAATGTCCACTCTGAAATAATCAGTGTCGCCCAATCAGATCCTCTGTACATCACTATCTTTCACTTTGCCCTTGAGTTAGCCAATCACGGTATTGGAACCCCACTTCGTCTTACCTTAGCTAATTGCCAGAATGCATTCAATACGGAAAATCAAATATTAGGCGTCTTTGGGCTGTGTGGTCGGTGGGTATAGTAAATAGTGCAGTAACCTCCAAGCAGTCTGGAAGCAGTAGTGCGCGGCGGCGCGCGCGGCGAGCGGCGCGGCGGGCGGCGCGGCGTCGGCGAGCGCGGCCGCGTTCAGCAGCGACAGCAGCGCGTCCACCAGCACCGGGTACTTCAGCTTGTGTGGCGTGCCCAGCACGAAGTTACACGCCAGCCCGTCCAGCTTTGGGTTCTCCTACAATCATACATTTACATCTATTTATATAACACATACAGGGTTACATTTAAAGATCCGGCCAAATTAAATAAAATAATAAAAAAAAAATTAAAAAATTTAAAATTTCATTTGTATCCGACACAAAAAAACAAAACGCATTGATATATTTTCAAAATTTTTGTGCCTTTAACCAAATTAAAAATGACCGAGAAAAATGTACTTAATACGAAAGGTTACATAATAGTTACTATCGTAATTAAAGCTAAATATATAATGACACACTGCCAGCATTACAGAGTTCATTCAAAAGACTCGGTGCATCCAATTCATAGATTTAGTGGGATATTTTTAAACAAATATTTTTATATTATTTTGTAATAATTTTAAAATCATAATTAAAACGCACTTGCAATTCAATATTTAGTTCTTTATTTTAAAATTAAGCAGGGCCTTTAAAAGTAATGCTGTATGTCTGACAATTTTCATAATCAAATCACAACAAATTATATTTTTACACAATTTATACATACAAAATATTTTTCTAAAACCAGCAAGGATCTTTGCTTAGACAAATAGGTTGGGTAGATATAATTAGTACCCTTATTTATTTTATTTAAAAATGATTTGTACCCGGATGTTTTCATGGTAAATAAAATATATCTAAATTCTCGACTTAGCAGGATGGTAAAGACAATATTTATCCCAATATTGGTCCTATACTTCCAGGCAGATCATATAAGGCAAACGATTGCCCAAAAAATCAGTACTATCGTGATTATTAAATAGTACATTTTTGGAACACCTCGCCCAGAATTCGTACCTCCTATCTTTTCCTGGCGCCAGTGTCAGTGCTGTAGTTCTGATTAGGAGGGTAAATTGACGACATATAAGCAAGAGAGCCACCTGATGGAAAGCAGTCACCACTGCCTTTGGACATCAACAAAAGGAGATAACACACCCTACAGTGTCGAGATTCAGACATCGTTAATTTTCCTTAACTTAACCATATCAAACCTCCTTGGAGATAAGGTCACTTATGGCGATCTTCGAGGTCATTTAGCATTAAGCAAAATCGAGATGCGTAAGGTTGCGGCTTCAGGATCAGAGCTAGCTTGTAAAACAGTCTATGCTCGGAAAGCAGCTTGTTTCTTGACGTTTTTATTTTAAATATATTAAATTTAAAATTTAACGATAAACATTTTGTCATTAGGAGAACCATGGGTATTTACTATCCCAAGATATATAAAGAGTATATGTATATAACATGTATTGTCAGTTGTATTCCAGCTGAATCATGAAGTATTAGGTACAGGTGGAGCAAGCACTCGTATTAATCACATGAAACGCATATTTACGTTATATCTCTGTCTATGAGGTCTCGTCGTCTCTTTTTATACAGCTGTATTAGAAAGAGAGGGTAAGACCTCGGAAGATGACAGCAGTATTTAAAATTGTGTTTCAAGTAGGTATTAGAAGTGCTGCCTCCAGATATAATACAGCGTCATGAGCTGAATCTCATAAGCCCCATTTTAACAATTACTTTTCAGCATTAGATTTTACAAAGAGATTCAATTGGCATTATATACGACCTAGTTTAAGAGCCCATCCACGTTTCGCATTCAACAGACTTTTTTCCATTTTATGAATAAAATCTCATTTTTTACATCTTATCATAGGATAACAAACAAGCTAATAGCTCTAACAAATTAACGTGCAAATGTATTTTTTATCTCATTCTTCAAGCTGAATCTTTTGATAGCAGCGACGACAAGTATATTTTATCTGTTATTATAGGGGGAAGTGCATACCTGATTATTGATCTCAGAGTTAGTAAGAGCGTAGAACTTTGGTCTCATCGAACTGTCGTCTTGGGAAAGTCGTCTGTATGCCTGTTCTATGAATGGCACTTCACAATAAATGCGAGACTTCAAAAGTCCATTGTCAGTTGTTGTCTTGACACTTGTGTTTCCTGAATCATTCGATTGCTGAGCAAGTCCAGGTGCAATCACTAAGTTCCACTCAATCTAAAAAATTATACAACATTAACAAGATTTTTATAAGCATTGATTATTTTGGGCATTACATAATATGAGATTAGCGTTTCTTAAATTAGCTACTTTGATCCCAAAGGCAGCGCAGAACTAGCGCGAAGATTATTGATATGTATGTGTAACCTACTGCTAAAGAAAATACGTTATTTGTTCCTACATTTGCATTCGGCAAATGTTGACTAACAAAACAACTCCATGGACAGCTAAGACTCTAGTTGACATTAACAAAGAGTTAATTAGATAGTGGAACTGGATCCATCATAAATGTGACTCTAGTTGACAATAAAGAGGTAAATTGATTTTGGAACTGGATTCATCATAAATCACGTTATAGTTAGCAGCAGGGTTCAATGTAAGCAATAAAACAATTTTAATTCAGGCAAAACTAATCGGAAAATTTAAAAAAAATCGAAAAATAATGGGGATAATAAGACGCATTTACTTGTTATCATGTACGATAATCCAAAATGCTCATCACAATGATTGAACACAGGAGATGGATCAGTTTTGGTGTTATCGACTACAGTTTCCTAAACTTTGTCTACACAACTACGGTAGATCTGGATTGTTTATAACTGCAAGCCACAGTAAAAAAATAGAAGTTATACAATAAATACTGGTTGACTGCTCTAGCCCACTGCTGCTTCAGGACAATAGTAGAAGACACATCACATAACAGATGCTCGTTTAATGAGGGGTTGTAATTGTACTTTTTTTTATATCATAAGATAGCAAACAAGCAGATGAGTCTCCTGATGGAAAGAGTCAACCATCGCCTATAGACACCAAAGATGTTAATGGTGCGTTGCTATCTTGTGGCGAGGTCTAATGCCACATGCATAAGTTTACTGGCTACCTTATCCTCCAAACCGGAACACGACAGCGACAAGCACTGACGTTATTGCGGCAGGAATAGGTAAGGCGGTGGTGCCAGAGCCGGGCGAGACAATGCAGAACTCTACCACCTAGTAGCCACGATGTTAGTGACTCGATAGCCAATCGGTCGCCTTTTACGACCTGCCTGGCAGAACGGCAGTTGGCCTATTCTTCAAAGGAGGCCGGGACCAACACGTCGGCGACTTATTTTGAATGAATAATTTAACCCTGACGAGATAGTCCTAACCAGCTTTAAAGATATTTTTTAATTAAAGAAGTGCATAGACAACAATATTTCACATTTTAATGGATAAAATATGTAATACCTGCTGTAGTAAAGTTTGTGGTGCATCATACAGGTGTTTCATTAAATACTCCAGCAACAACATCAATCTTGTTGTCAACATCAGTTGATGCGGCGCTAAGTGCGTTGCGCGCTTTCTGTCATTGATTCCAAGTGTTTCTACCACCTAAATATAACATACAAATGAAAAAAAAACCAGAATAACCACAAGATAAAAAATTAATAACAATTCTACAATCAAATCGCACACTTGCTTCATTTTTATCATTTGAAAACATTTCTTTTACAAACATAAATGATACCTTTTCTATAAGTTATTGAAAATTTTAATAATTTGTTACCGCCCGATTGGTCAAGTGGTAACATTAACGACACAGCCCATAGACATCTTATAACAGGCGAATGGCTTCTGTCAACACATCTGACTTATAGTTCCGATATACAGATGATCTGATTGGTCGACTCTGATTTGAGTATTTCCCAAGGAAGTTACATTCTACCCGGAATGTTCACACGCGCTTCATAATGATTCCGAAGAGTACCACGACATGGGTGGAGTGTGTCTCTTTCTACTAAATAAAACGTCCAATCGCCATATATGAATGCGGCCATGCGTAGTTTGCAAATTACTACGTAATTCTACTAATTTGAGAAACAGTTTTTGCACTGCATAAGTCATTACATAATAATTAAAATAAGCACTTTTTAGAACTCACTATGTTAATAACAATACATTTAATGCTAATGTATTTATCGACGTGTATGAATAAAAGGGATTTAACGATTACCGAATATATAAAAATCTACCATCAGATAGTTTTATTTACACTGGCAATTGCAAGAAAGGGACAACATCCACTCTTGTCGTTGTCTTGCCCAGAACGTTTTTCCCCTCTGTAAAGTAATAAACAAATGTCAACTTTATTGGTAACGAAATAAAGTACATTTTTATTTTTCAAATATTGCGTCGTAATAATTCCAGTTATCGTATATAAGTTCCTTGGTATTTCCACACTGAAATATTCAGTGTTGACCAATCAGATCCTTTGTACATCACTATCTTTCACTGTGCCTTGAGTTAGCCAATCACGGCGTTGCAAGCCCACTTCGTCTTATAGTCTAGTCAACAAGTACCTTTTTGGTCAACTTTTTTCAGCAGTCTCCGAAAATTATGATTGAGGTGTCATTCGATTCGGAATGGCATCTAGATAGTTTTCGAAAAACAATGAAGTTCCGCAAATAAAAATTACAAAAGTTATTAACAATTAACTAAAAAAAGGGGGGTTTAGTTTTTTGCAAATATCTCATAAACTAATAAAGATTTTTCAAATTTGAAAAAAGATTCAGAAAGAGGAGGAAATTTCCTAAAAAAGTTCCAACTCCCGAAATTGTAGGACTAATATTTATAATTTTCCCAGAGGGTTGAAAATACGCCCGAAAACGGGTACTCCGGCTTGCGCAAGCCACGCCTCCTTCGGACCTTTAATGAATAAATATTATTTAAACTTATTAAATATGAAAATTAAAATTTGATAAAATTCAGGTGCCTACAGGACAGATCAATAAGTTATCCATTAATTAATTAACAATTTTTTGAAGCACGAACATTAACATTGCAAGTGCGATAATTGTTAAACTATTAATCTAGGAATTTTTTTCTTTCGTGGAGCTATTTTTCAAAGGCCTTAGAATAGATTCCCGTTGGAAAAATTAAAAAATTGTAAATTTTCATTTTGTAATTAACAATTTACTAAGGTGAAAAATTATAAAGCTTTATTAAACATTGAAAAAAAATTTTTTTTTATAATATTATTATTGATCCGTTTTCTTATGATCAGAAGCTACTTAAAAATGATTTTTTATAATTTTTATCTCCTATTGTTTAAAAAATTGTTATAAACAAATGCGTTGTTTATGAGATAATTTAATTTTTTTTTCGATAACATAATCTTTGATGATAATTATGATTTAAAAAAAAACCGTTTCTTAAAAAAAAAATTTTATTGCTGAAAAACGCATTTGTTGATTAACAATTATTTTCTCCCACTTCTAATTAACATTAAGGAACCATTTTTTTTTAAAATCATTATTTATTTTTCTTTTTGATATAAAAAAAAATATTTAATTTTTCATTGTTTATGTAATAAACAATTTGTTACAAACAAATAAATTTTTACCTTTTATTTTTTTCTTATTTTACTTAATGTCACAAAAACTGACATGATTTATTTTTTTCTTTTTAATTTTTTTACTATTTTTTTTTAAATTTTAAATATTCGTTGTCTGTAATTTCGTCATTGAGCAAGAAGACGAAAGGCAGGCAGAAACCAGGCAAGAATGACGAAATTACAGACAACGAATATTTAAAAATTAAAAAAAAAATTAAAAAGAAAAAAATAAATCATGTCAGTTTTTGTGACATTATGTAAAATAAGAAAAAAAATAAAAGGTAAAA
Organism: Apodemia mormo; assembly: GCA_036924255.1. NCBI lineage: Eukaryota > Metazoa > Arthropoda > Insecta > Lepidoptera > Riodinidae > Apodemia > Apodemia mormo. The sequence goes on from JAUPFN010000001.1 coordinate 10,372,628, forward strand.
ATTTATTTGTTTATAACAAATTGTTTATTACATAAACAATGAAAAATTAAATATATTTTTTTTATATCAAAAAGAAAAATAAATAATGATTAAAAGAAATGGTTCCTTAATGTTAATTAGAAGTGGGAGAAAATAATTGTTAATCAACAAATGCGTTTTTCAGCAATAAAAATTTTTTTTTAAGAAACGGTTTTTTTTTAAATCATAATTATCATCAAAGATTATGTTATCGAAAAAAAAAATTTAAATTATCTCATAAACAACGCATTTGTTTATAACAATTTTTTAAACAATAGGAGATAAAAATTATAAAAAATCATTTTTAAGTAGCTTCTGATCATAAGAAAACGGATCAATAATAATATTATGAAAAAAAAATTTTTTCAATGTTAAATAAAGCTTTATAATTTTTCACCTTAGTAAATTGTTAATTACAAAATGAAAATTTACAATTTTTTAATTTTTCCAACGGGAATCTATTCTAAGACCTTTGAAAAATAGCTCCACGAAAGAAAAAAATTCCTAGATTAATAGTTTAACAATTATCGCACTTGCAATGTTAATGTTCGTGCTACAAAAAATTGTTAATTAATTAATGGATAACTTATTGAAAAATCGCGATAAAAATTTTTTGACCACGGATTATTGTTTATTGATCTGTCCTGTAGGCACCTGAATTTTATCAAATTTTAATTTTCATATTTAATAAGTTTAAATAATATTTATTCATTAAAGGTCCAAAGGAGGCGTGGCTTGCGCAAGCCGGAGTACCCGTTTTCGGGCGTATTTTCAACCCTCTGGGAAAATTATAAATATTAGTCCTACAATTCCGGGAGTTGGAACTTTTTTTAGGAAATTTCCTCCTATTTGAATCTTTTTTCAAATTTGAAAAAGCTTTATTAGTTTATGAGATATTTGCAAAAAACTAAACCCCCCTTTTTTTTAGTTAATTGTTAATAACTTTTGTAATTTTTATTTGCGGAACTTCATTGTTTTTCGAAAACTATCTAGATGCCATTCCGAATCGAATGACACCTCAATCATAATTTTCCGAGACTGCTGAAAAAAGTTGACCAAAAAGGCACTTGTTGACTAGACTATTACCTCAGCTAGTTGCTAGAATGCATTCAATACGGAAAATCAAATATTAGGCGTCTATGGGCTGTGTGGTCGATGAGTGGCGAGCATCCCTGACTTAATTCCAGACAAGCACTTTTGTGATGATCAAACCTACTGTATTTATATTTCTGGATTGGATGTTTATTTAATATATTTCGATATTTAAACAGTGTATAAAGAAAACCCTGTCGGATAATTAAAGGTGTTATTTGGTACCGTAATACGGTTACATATGCGTAGTTATTTTATGGATATTAATTAATTAGTTTTCCCAATAAAAAAAGTAATCTTAAATAATATTTTCATACATTAAGTACGACAACACCTACAAATAAGTAAATTCTTCTATCAAAGAATGCCGCGCAAGTCGTATGCTACCGAAGGTCATGCGGCGCGTTTAATATTCCTTTATAAAAAGCCGAAGAACGATGACCACACCTTCAGGCAGTGTTTGTGCGAAAGCCGCCAAAACTAAACAATGAAACAAGCAGCGAAAGTGTTGTCATTTTTAAAATATTTGCTTAACGATAGGGAAATATAAGTAAAAATACGAATATTAAAAAAACGATATCTTTTATTTTTTTAAATAAAGTTATTTTAATATTTTTTCAGTAATGCCTTTAACCAACTTATATGTCTCTTTCGGATCGGATAGGGTTTACTTTACACACCGTATATGTATTTCTACGTATTAGCAAACAATTTGCTTATATTGGGGTTAGGTCAATATGGATGATTAGTCCAGATATATTTATTATTTACTAGCTGTTGCCAGCGACTTTGTCCGCACGGACTTAGTTTACTCCTCACTGCTCCTCCCCCGTAGGTGATAGCGTGATAATATGTAGCCTATATGTTGACCCGACCTGTTAGTCAAAGTCAAAGTCGAAATATTTTTATTCAAATTATCCTTTACAGGCACTTTTGACGAGTCAACATTTTTTGAGTTACTACCGGACAACATTTTGTAAGTAATATTCATGCAAAATTTGAAGTAAATCCATGCAGTACTTTTTGAGTTTATCCCGGACATACATACAAACAGACAAAAATTCTAAAAACTATATTTTTGGCTTTGATATCGATTGTAGATCACGCCCCAAGTATTCTTTTAAAAAAATGTTCAATGTACAGTTTTTACTTTCCTACGATTTTATTATATATATATATATATATATATATATATATATATATATATATATATATATATATATATATATATATATATATATAGATATTCTCAATAATTTAGAGCTTCAGCCTGCTTAGGATAAGCCACATAAGCAAATTTCACCAATTGGTATTTCACATCATTGATACCGGTATTTGTACATGTCTACTGGTTCCACACTTAATTCAACTAAACATGTCATAAGTCGAGGTGTAATAAAGTTTACATATCAGAGAATCACATTTCTTGTGGCATGCATGTTAGGACAAATGTGATTTTATTCTACATTCATAGTCTTTTCATTAATAATTTTATTAGTGTGCAACATATCTAATGTTCACTTTTATGTGGACTGAGTTAGTTTAACCGCATTCTTCATATCTTGGCGATTTTTTTTAAAATTTGAAATTACAATACAAGCTTCAAAAAAAAGAAAAACGTTAGGAGCTATGACGCTAAAGTCAGTAAACTATAGTGCGCGCGGAACTAGTTGGCCGCGCCTTATGTGGTGACAGGGGTAAGGGGGCGGGTTGTCAACTGCTCGCAATGCACATGAGCTTAGACAGTGATGACCAATCTGAAGATATCGTGAACAATATTTTTTCATTTATTGAAAAGAATAAATATTTGCCCTGTTCAGAACAAGTTTCTTGGACGAAAGCTTTGCTTTTGCCTCCAAATGACCACGAAACGAGATAATGATGAGTTATGGATGTGTACTAAATATGTGTATTATATAATAAAAATCAGAATTATTCAAATCGGTTTAGTAGTTTTTGGGATTACCACGTTCAAACAAACAAACAAACTCAATTCTCAGAATCACTTGATTCTGAACTCTCTGAACTTGATTCAGAATCATCTTGTAAACTTATAATGATTTGGTCCATCATAGTATCAAATTTCATATCATGATTTTTCTTTTTTATTTCTTTTGGTCTACGTGGAGAACTAAATCTTGCTTCCCCTGTACTTTGCAACGATTTTTTACTTTCAGCAATCACTCTCCTAACACTTCGTTCTGATATCCCTGTTGCTTCTGCTACTAGTTTATGTATATTCGCATCAGTTTTATATTCTAAACTATTGACATCGGCTTTCCGTTTATTAAAAAATGTATGCACTTTAAATATTATTTCCTTAGATTGTCTTTTTATCGGCGGACTCATCTCGCTATTGCAATCTTATGTGCGTTTTGTCTAAACTAGCCGGAACTTTCAACGCGTGTTGCCGTCACAAAGTACGGCGCCGCACTGAGTAATGACAGCAAGCGCCCCTGCCTCTCCGCCCCACCGTTCACATACCTAACGCGCGGCCAACTAGTTCCGTGCGCACTATAATACACACGTAAATGTTATCACAATTCTTTTTTGTCCCGGGGTCCATGGAATAATTAGCACCCATACAAATTGTATAACTGTTAAAATAAAGAACACTTACCTTAATTATAGCATTAGCTGTCATAAGCAAGACTGACTTTTTCTGCATAAGTGTCAGTGAGTGGAATAAATATACCAATAGTTGTGCATGTTCCACATTTAAATCTGCAAAGGAATTGTTATTGAATTATTGTGATGCAATATTTTTTACACTTTTCATCGTGGGCTCTTCGATTATCCATCTTATACAATATGATTACACAATATTAAAAAAATGAAACCATCCTGTTATTTACATACAACAGTTCCACACAACTCAATAATATTACTATATTAGTTCAACTATACTAATATAAATACGAAATTTGGAGTGTTTGGATGTTTGTTGCTGAATCACGCAAAAACGGCTTGACCAATAGATGACTACCTGGATTAGCACATAGGATACTTTTTATTCATGAAAAATTGTTCCCGTGGGATTAACGGACATTTTTTGTAATGCAGCAGGCTGCAAGTTACAGCTAGTGTTAATCATAAAACATCTCTCACCATTATCGACTCAGGTTAAGGGAACTACAAATGGAAAGTAAATAGTAATTATAATTTTAAAATGTTTTGATCAAAAGATATCACCAAAAAATCTTTTGGGATCTGTCAAAAGTGAAGTTCCATTAGTTGTTATTTAAAAACTCTGTGACAGCTTCATGCTGACAAATAAATGCTCTTGGCATTTATAAAATCCTATCAAATAACTTTACATAAAATATATTAGAATATAATAATATAACCAATAAGAAACCCAATGACACCCGTATAGTTTTGTCAATAACCTTAATGTGTTGATATAATTATCAATAACCTTCTTTAAGTTTTACAGCACAAATCAACAAACATGCAGGCAGCTCTCCGGATAGTTGGCCGATAAACCTCTGAATATAAGAACTAATTGCCACATGCGAAATTGTAATGGTAATTACAATTGTATATAGCTTTTACCTCCGAATTCGTCTTGTGTGATTTAACAAAAACTTTTTTACTTAACTAGATGGCAAAATTCTGCAATCTCTCACCTGAGTATAGATTCATCAATATTGCCTATTCGTGTCTCAATAGCGTTTGTGCTAAACGCTCTCATGATTCAATGAGAAGGTATGGTAGCAGTTTTTTTTTTTTTTAATATCATAAGATAGCAAACAAGCAGATGGGTCTCCTGATGGAAAGAGTCAACCATCGCCTATAGACACCAAAGATGTTAATGGTGCGTTGCTATCTTGTGGCGAGGTCTAATGCCACATGCATAAGTTTACCGGCTACCTTACCCTCCAAACCGGAACACGACAGCGACAAGCACTGACGCTATTGCGGCAGGAATAGGTAAGGCGGTGGTACCAGACCCGGGCGAGACAATGCAGAACTCTACCACCTAGTAGCCACGATGGTAGTGACTCGATAGCCAATCGGTCGCCTTTTACGACCTGCCTGGCAGAACGGCAGTTGGCCTATTCTACAAAGGAGGCCGGGACCAACACGGCGAAGAAGAAGGCAGATACACTTATGCATTTGGCATTACATCCCTGCTACAGGGATATCAACGTAACCTGTTATCATCCACATCTTTGGTATGGTTATATTTATATGGTTATCTTGTTCCATCAGGATTCCATCTTGTTTGCTATCCTATTATATAATGAAATACACGCATGTGCTGCGGGATGCATTTGTACATGAATTGAAATGATAAATCTAAAATTGTTAAATTATAAATGCCACTATTATAATACCTTCATAATCGTGATCTTGACTGGGCTGTGCTTGTAGTGCACACTCTTGTAGTGTGTTAATTATTTTGTGCCACATAACTAAAATACTATTTTCACGGTCTGCTGCTGTTTTACTCAATACCATGCTGCCGAGCAGTTTCACTACACGGGGCCCAACCTACAAAGCAAGTGAATTTTATAGACCTTACTCATAATATCAAGTTACTATTATGACTGTTGATTGATTTGTGTTAATTTTTTTTGTGATTGGTACCTAGGTAGCTATTTTGTAATAATGAAGTTTATTATTTTTTTTTTATATCATAAGATAGCAAACAAGCAGATGGGTCTCCTGATGGAAAGAGTCAACCATCGCCTATAGACACCAAAGATGTTAATGGTGCGTTGCTATCTTGTGGCGAGGTCTAATGCCACATGCATAAGTTTACCGGCTACCTTACCCTACAAACCGGAACACGACAGCGACAAGCACTGACGCTACTGCGGCAGGAATAGGCAAGGCAGTGGTACCAGACCCGGGCGAGACAATGCAGAACTCTACCACGTAGTAGCCACGAGGTTAATGACTTGATAGCCAATCGGTCGCCTTTTACGACCTGCCTGGCAGAACGGCAGTTGGCCTATTTTTCAAAGAAGGCCGTGACCAACACAGCGAAAAATTTTTGTCAATATTGTTTCAAATTCTAAATAGAACTCATAAAAAACGAAGTTTATTTTTAAATTATTGTTTCAAATTCCAAACAGAACTCATAAAATATATTAAAATTCTATTTATGAAAACTTGTAACCAGATGTCTGTAGTCTAGTGGTCCGCAGTTGGCGTTGCATGACCTCCAAGGTTCAAACAATTTTCTAATAAAAACAATGTTGTCTGGGATTGGAAAGTACCCAGTCGGAGATGAGATAGGCTTGCCACCTATCACATTTATGGGACTAATTATCTTCGGCTAATCGTGGGTGCACTTGTGTACCTCTGCCTACCACTTCGAGGATACGGGCGTGAAGATATTTTTTTATAACTAGATGTTTTTATGCCTAGATGTAAATTTTATCTGTAAATATAGCAGAAAGTTTTCCTTGAGAATAAACTAAAATAAAAATTGTTTTAGTCTCATTTCTGTGCGTTTCTGGGTAAGTCCCGCATATGATATGTCGGCACTTCCCGCATGTCCGTGTATAAGAGTTGGCAGCCCTAGTGTCGGCGGTGAGTAGTGAGTGGTGTGCATGCGGCGGAGGCGGAGACCTGCAGCGGCGTGAGGTTGGCGCGGTCGGCGGCGGGCGCGGCGAGCTGCGCGGCGAGCGCGGGCAGCAGCGGCGCGGCGGCGGGCGCGGCGCACAGGTTGTGCAGGTACCGCACCAGCGCGCTGCTGAACGCCGCGTACAGCGCGCCCAGCCGCGGACCGAACGACGCCGAGATCGTGCCTGCATACAGAACGCCACCACCTCTTACATATTACACTCACTGCCCTTATTCACATAACACAACTTCAATCGAATCTAGGAGTTCAGTAGCTAAAACTCTCGTCAGTTGAATTGCGATTCTGAATCGCAGCTCAAACTAGAAATAAATTACATATATACACAGTGAGTTTTAGCTACTTAAACGATTCGATTTAATTGAAGTTTTCTTCCGGCCAAATGCAGAGTGTACGATGCAGGGAGATTATTCATGCCATCAGATTGTACCTACTTAATCACTTGGAAGTTGGATGTCAGATGTAATACATCACATGCGACTACTTTAGGGTTGCTCGTTTTTAGGGCTCCGTACCTAAAAGGTAAAACGGGACCCTATTTTTAAGACTGCTGTCCGTCTGTCACCAGGATGTATTTCATGAACCATGATAGTTATTTGAAATTTTCACAGATGATGTGTTTCTGTTGCCGCTATATTTTTTGTATTATATTTGTTGTTATCAACAAATACTAAAAACGGAATAAAATAAAAATTTAAGGGGGGCTCCCATACAACAAATATAATTTTTTTGTAATTTTTTTTTCGGTCTTTATAATGGCAACTGGTAGACGTTTGAAATATTCACAGAATATTTAGTTATATATTCACTTTAAAAATAAAAAATAAAATAAATATTGAATAGGTCACATACAACAAACGTGATTTTTTGCCATTTTTTATAGATGATGGTACAGAACACTTCATTTGTGAGTACGGTTCGCACATGTTCGGATTTTTATTGTACAAAGGTGTGGTGTTTAGTATACCGGTGTCCGTGCGCGCCGTCTCCCGGTCCAAGTCCCTTGCAAGCGCGGCCAGCAGCGCCGTATGCGCGTCCAGCAGCGTGTGCGCGCCGCCAAGCCGCGCCGCGCCGCCAAGCCGCGCCGCGCCGCCACCCAGCACCTCCGCGCTCAGCAACGTGAACACCTCCGTGCTCAGCGATATGTACTGTGCAGACGGAACGAGCGTTACACTACACCGTATACATACACTCACTCACCTATCTTACTTCTTTAAAAACGCACATTAATCCTATCCATGTCTATACTAGAGGTGCGCAGAATGTGTCACTGAATTGAAAAGATATGAATATATCTTTTGATCACTGCGAAGTATATCACTCTTTTAGTTCAGTAGTTCATCTAGTCCAATGGCTTGCGTCGCTATCATTACTCAGTACATTGATTTTCCTTCATCTGTTGATCGAACTAAGTAGTGTGTAATGAATCTTATGATTTCTGCGAACGAGGTAAACGTTGAAGCGATAGTAAATCAATTTTAAAATAAAGTATATTATTTATTCATACTATTAGAAACTTTTAATAATGAAAGAATTTAAGTTCTTACTTAAATAGTGTTTACAATTACCGAATACAGCAAAATGTCTCTTATGGCCTTAACTTTAAGCTGCCTTTTCTAAACTTTTATTTTTCACTGTAATTTTTGATTTTAGATAAATTCAAACAAACATTATGACATTTTATGCATTGCGTTTATACTAATTGAAGATCAAAACTACCCTCATGTGTAATAAGCAATGAACGCTTATAATTAAAGAATTCATTTTATCGCTCTTCGTAAGTATGTACAGTACCTGGCGATAAATATTGCACATCGACCTTTGGAAAGAGACAATCGGCTAATTTCGGCTTCGTAGAGCGTTATCTCTGTCGCACAAAATACAAACAGTCCGGTACCTATTAGGAGCTGTTAAAACAAGTATGATTTGCTTCTTTTGATATTTTTATTCTTTGTATAAAATACACTAATTTTTCTATAAGTGATGGCTTTAGGTTGGGGTAAAATAAAATAAAAAAACATTTTTACATTATGTTTACGTATTTAATTATTTTGGAACATTACAGCTTTAGTGTACATAATAAACACCATTATACCTATTGCTAAAATGAGACATTGCAATAAAAATAATAATAATTCTAATTCTCAATTACTTCCATTTCACTATCTGTGCTCTCAAAGAGGTCAATATCACTGTCACTATCAGCCGTATTTATTACTAATCTATCAGTGTAATTGTCTAAACTGTGTTGAATGCTTCTATATTCATTCTCACATTTGATTGCATGATCGCAAACCTTTTTCCACTCTTCAGCGCCGATCATGTTTACTTTTTCAGTCAATAATGTTTTTACTGTAGTTAAGTTCATACCCACATTTCTAGAGGCTACATAGCCTTTCAGTTGAGACCATATATTTTCAATTGGATTAAAATCCGGATGATATGGTGGCAATCGCAACACAGTGTGCCCATGTTCGGCAAGTATTTTGTCCACAGAAAACTCTGTATACCTCTCCTTGTGCTGACATATAATAGCGTAAATCTGGGTTTTTGTTAATTTTGGATCAACTGGAATTTCATGTCTGTTTAACCAGTTGATCATTTCCCGTTTAATGGTGTTTGAGTTGGGGGGTCTCTCAACATACTTGTTGTGATAGGGTGCGTTGTCGATAACTAGAACAGAATCACTGGGTATATTTGGGATTAATTGGTTAACCAGCCATTTCTCATAGTTATCGTTATTCATTTCATTGTGATAGTCACCTGTAGTGTCCGTGGATTTATACGTTAAAAAAGCACCGGGTACAAAGCCTTTTTCATTTCCCGCATGAACTATTATCAAACGTTGACCTTTTGAAATTGGCTTTTTTACTCCTTTTTTCTTATCGTCACTCCAAGATTTCCCTTTAGTGTGGGATGCATGTATATATGACTCATCCATGTAGACGATATTTTTTCCTGTTTCGCGAAATTTGCGTATTTTATCAAGGTATTCCATTCGTTTGAGACTAACGTCGTGCTTTTCCATTAGAATTTTTCGATTATCTTCCATTTTAGTGAACTGAAATCCCATGTCATGAAGTATTTTTCTCAACGTTTTTTCAGACCCATTGTAATTAATAGCTTCAGATAACTTAGCTTTTAATGATTTTATTGTTGGCAGTTCATTAAATCGTAAATGAAAATCATACACCATTCTTCGAACAACATCGTAATCAAAATCGTCCATATCCAAACGAAATTGCTTTTTTGGTCTCCCTTTTTTTGGAGTGCTGAACTTAATTTCAGTCGAATGTGTTTCAGTACTGACTTCGTTTAATATATTGTTCAAAGTTCTTCTTGAAATTCCAGTGGCATTTGCAACTCGCTCTTGAATCTTCTTAAAATAACAACTTACATTTTCATCTACTTTTTTTTTAAATCTATCAGCTTCGCTTACAAAGTATTTATAAACGTTGTAGATAATTTCACGTGACTGACCTCGTAAAGGTTTCCCTCTTTTTCCAAAAGATGCCATATTACAACTTTAAATTATTTAAATTTGTGGGTGTTATCAACTCTAAATATATATTTTTTTTCGGGACGCGACTGCACTCTATCGTACTTGAACAACGACTGACTAAACGTCACATAGGTAGTGTGGGACAGAGATAACGCTTTACGAAGTCGAAATTATCCGATTGTCTCTTTCCAAAGTTCGATGTGCAATATTTATCGCCGGGTACTGTATGTACATTGTACAAGAAAGTGCGAGTGAGATAGTTAACAGGTATCAAGTTCAGCTGGGCCGAGATTGTGTCTGCTATGTCACACCCGTCGGCGCGTGATTGGCAATCTTCGACTCTCGTAATCCTTTCGTTCGCGGTGAACTACGCGAACTAGAGATATAGATAAATTGAAACTGAACTAGTGAAGGATGAACTAAACGCAACTGAATTAGTCCATTTGAAGGATTCATTCGCGATCTACACACTACTACTATACAGAGACATTTTCAATGTCGCTTCCTTTGTACAGATAATTTATCAAGTCACTTCTCCAGAAAGATGGATGAGATGTAACGTCCCAACAACTACACACTTTTTCTGCTGGGAGCGTATCATTATGTCTAGTGAAAGTTTATCGCCAGACGGGATTGGCGTATTTTTTTTTTTTTATAGAAGAGGGGGCAAACGAGCATGAGGTGCACCTGATGGTAAGTGATCACCGCCGCCCATGGACATCTGCAATACCAGAGGACTTGCAGTTGCGTTGCCGGCCTTTTAAGAATGAGTAAGCTCTTTTCTTGAAGGTCCCTATGTCGTATCCGTTCGGAAATACTTAATTCGTATTACTATTTTATGTTATCTAAATTATATAAGAAACATTAGTATTGCCATAGATAATACCATAGAATTAATAATTTTAAATTGATTAATTAAAAAGGCAATGTCCTGATGTCAATTTCTTAAAAAGTCAATAATTTAAAAAAATTAGAACTTTATTTTTCACACTTTTTTACGTAAATAATTAAGAAGAATGGAATACTTGCAGCCGCATATGTCACGCATATAAAATGAATTTTAATAATTCTGCCATTTCACAGAGCATTGTCGTGTTCTATAACCACCTTACACAAAAGCGATTTTTCTTGTTGATTGGCTCGTTTATAGTGTAGGTTTAGTTTCACCCGAATATTATGCCTACCGTGTCGTAAAAGATTTATATTTTACGTAATATTACAGCTGCATTGAAAGGGTTAAAAGCTATAAAATTAATGAATAATTCACAAAGAAGTGTCTTTGATATTGTTGCAAATATTCTAGAAAGTGAAAAGTGAGAATACTGAAAAAATCGAAGAATAAAAGAGACAGCTGATATCGACAAACAATAGCTGCCGTTACCCGAACGGCTAATCCATAATGGACCTTCTTGCATAAAGCATAAAGAGTACTTTGACTAGTTTTGAACAACGTCGATTGTTTGTGAGTCATTTTTAGAACTTCCAAGAATTTTGTCGAACCTTGTATATAAATAAGGAAGTATCGGCGAGAAGTAAGTTAGTTTTATAAAGCGAACGAAAGCGAACGGAAAAGTGAGAGAGCGATTTAGTCTGCATATGGAGTGTTTTGGTTTAGTGATTCGGTTTAGTCGGTTAGTTCTAGTGTGAATATAGTGACAGTGCTATTAGTGTTACTCAGTGCGTACTTGCGTATTGTATTGGTGGCGTATTTGTATTGTACAGGTGGCGCTGTTGACACAACTATATCGGCTCCGTATTTGTTGTGGATGTTTAGTAGCGTCATTGTTATATGACAAGGTTAACAGCAATTGTCAATGTGAAAAAAATAGATAAGTAAATACATACGGAATATGGTTCAGCCTTGTCTGGCACGATGGAATTGAGCGGGCGACTGGCGTCGGCGGACTGCGCGGAGTCCGTCACTGGAGCCCGAGCGAGCCCGGCCTCGGCCGCTTCCGGGGCCACTAGTGTCGACTCGAACCATAGCCCAAATAGTGGCTCGCTGTCTTCTAACCAAAATATAAACACATTAAAAATGCTAAAATTAATATATTTATTTAGGTGTTTCGCTGGAAACATGAACTCAGAGAAAAATAAAATTAATAAAATCGTATTTGCAATTTTCATTAATTTTTATGAGTCACGACTGAAGTATTAAATAAAAAATACCAGTGCAACTAATGGAACAAGCTCACTGACTGGATCATTTCTCTTTACAAGTCATATGAACATAGGTAATATTTCTATGTATGTCTCACCCGGGTTTTGTTCTGCTCATTAGTCTATTCCTGCCCCAAATCCATCGAAGTTTGTCACTATCATGTTCTGATTTAGAGGTTAAAAGGTAGCCATTAAATTTATGCATGTGGCATTTCGTTTTCGCCACAAGAATTGCAGCGCACTATTAATATCTTTAATGTCTAAAGGCAAAGGTAATCTCTTTCCATCAAGAGAGCCAACTGTTTATTTGCTATCTTATGACAAAAAAATTATATAGCGGTCTAAAAGGCGTGTTTAGTTTAAATAATAATGAAAAAAAAAAACAAATAAGGATAGGAATAAGGAAATAATTACCATCATCAGTTTCAGAATCTTCTGAACAAAGTATCATGTCTTGAAAATAAACAGTAGAATCAGAGCGATCAGGATCAGCATCTTGATGTTGTTTTTGTACTACAGCACGTTTTAGATTTGTGGCCTTTCGGTAACATACTACACCCAGTGCGACAAGCAACTGAAAGGAAAATTAATAAATTGATATACAACCAGCAAAACACAAGATTGTGAGCAATACTTTTCCTATAGGATAAAGAAGTTTTTTGAAGTAAAATATATCAATTTATTTTACTATTACTCTATAAAATTCACGCTCAATATTATTTAATTTGTCTTCGTGGCAATACAAAATATAATTTGAATGAAACTGTACCAATATGTCAATTTAGTTCTCTAAAAGCCTGTGAAGATAGACATCAACTTCAAATGGTGGTCCCTGATTCAAAACAATATTTCAAATGCCAAATGTATTTTAATAATATTGAATTAGTTTCCTTTATGCAACATAAACACCATCATCAGAATTGGATTTATAAAAAAACCTTTCTGGAAATTTGCCTTTGAAAATGAAGAGATTTCTAAATAGATTATTTATAAATGAAAGTTCTGATGTCACCAACATAAAAAATATATGACGTTGAAACAATTGAGAAACTGATTTCTTTTTCAGAAGTTACATGAGAAAGATTTAATTTACAGGTTCTTTATATTATATATTACACTTAAATTTATATTGTATTAAAAGCACTGGTACTGTTTTACTCGATTTTTATTTATTAAAGCTAACCGGTTTCGAGTTTTAACGCATCATCAGGGTAAAAATTAGTATTGTTTGCTACAGTTGACAACTTGACAATTCTGTCAAATGTGTCAATTAACTATTTCCTTTTTATTGTTTTGATGTACATAATATAATAATTAGTACGTAATGCAATAGTCCGACCCAGTCATTGTATGCATTATCCTCCATTTTACATCATAGCTATCAGAATAATTAGGATAGATGTAATGAAAATGACCTGATGCAAAGGCGCAGCAGAGGCGAGCCTCAGTTCCCGCTGATGCGCGGTGTGGTGCGCCAGGATGTGCAGCGGCGCGGGAGAGGCGGCGGGGGAGGGGGCGGCGGCAGCGGCGGAAGCGGAAGCGGGCGCGGAAGTGCCCAGTGCGTCCAGCCGCGCATCCGCTAGCAGCGCACCCGTCCACGCCAAGCAACGACCGCCTAGCGCCACCCACACTGCGCCTAGACTTTGTTGCCTATTACATACAGATTATTTATATTAAAAAATCTTGAATTTTCTTTTTCTCAATACAAATTCTTATATAACCCGATTTTCTTCTAATGATATGACTCATGAGTATATAAAATAAGAGATATATTTTTATCATATTCTCTGAGCTGGATCAGAGTAGATCACAACTGCAGTAGTATAATGACTTGCTGAGATGATTTCATAGCACATTTTTATATGAGATCTTATCCGCTACTTATAAGCTATCCGGCCTATAGTAATTGTGAGGTTAAACTGAAAAGATTGTAAAACAATTATCTATTTCATTATGTAAATGCAATAGTTTTCACATAATGTTATACTCTTTTAGGAAATTTTACAATTTAATTTTAAGATGTTGCTCACATTAAGTGCACTCATTTAGTCCTATTTAATAAAGTTAAAAAAAATCATTGAGCTGAATCAATATATGTTCTGGTTTACTATGATTTACGAGTTTATTTACGAGTGAATTACCACTCCAGTGGACACCAATCGGCGTATTTAACATACTTGATATTTCGCTCGTTTCTTACGATAACCGGTACTGACAACGTGCCCATTCATACCACAATACCACCACTAGATCACAGCAGCTACTTCCTATGAAAAATTCACAATTACACCCTAATTGTCCTACCAGAGACTGCTACTCATGATGTGAGATAAATAAGCTCAATGCATACATGCAATCAATATCAGTCATAGCCAGATTTTATTTATTGAAAAGAATGTACCAGAATAGTATGTACACGTCAGAATTATCTTTACAAGAAAATTAGTTTTTATAAGCCAGTGCAAAGTACTTACATTTTGGTCAAGTTGTATGGTCGCGAAACAGTCTTTGCGGGGCTTTTGCCTGCTGTCGCAGGACCAGGTGCTCCCGCCAGCGCGTGGTGGAGCCCGCACAGCAACATCCACGAACCGATCATTAGGTGGTTTTGGTACACCTGATCATCGTTGACAAAACAGATACATCAAAAATTATATATTTTTGGAAGTTGGAATTGAAAGAAATCGCTGCTGCTTGCTTGCGTTATCGCGAAATCTTAATATTTCTGTATCTATAATTTTGGATAGTAACTTTAAAGCAACTTTTTTGATATCATAATATTGTAAACAAGCAGATGGCTCTCCTGATGAGAGATAAGAGATAAATTTAGAAACACGATACATTCATTTTTGATTAAGAAAGGGTTTTATACTGTAAATGATTTTTTTGTTAACCTCATATTTGGACTTAGTGGTAATACTAATAATCTTAATTTTAATCTCATTATAGCCTATAGAAATGTGTTTTATAATAATTTTTTTAACTAAAAAAAACTCAAAAGATGATAGTGTGCTGCTGTGTGGCGGGATGGTAATGCCACATCCATATGATTACAGCTATCTTCCAAACCGAAACACGACAATGATAACGCTGTTGCGGCAGGAATAGATGAGGCGGTAGTAAAAACTGGACAAAATCTTACAGAACTCTACCACCTAGTAGCCATAATGGTAGTGACTCATATGGGATCGCCTGGTAGAATGGCAAGTGACCTGTTTTTCAAAAGAGGACCACACCAGCACTGGGAGATGTTATTTGATAATGTTAATGTAATTAAAAGACTCACATAACCACCAGCACGAGTTGATTGTTTAAAAGTTTCTCCGACAGTATTATACAGACTTAGTACACTTTCAACTAGTGTTGCAATCTGTTGCTCACTTTCTTCATCTGATGTGTGCAGAGAAGCCTGAAACAAAATTGAAAATTTTATGATTACCATATTTGAAGATTGGTCGATCACAAATTAAAATCTCAAATTTTATAAAAGTAGTTTCAGTTTTTGCTGCCATCATAATATTCCTGATAATCTGATTTGAAGTTCCACAAGTTCAGACATAAAATAGATTAAATGAAGTGTTAGAAAATGTTGTTTAATAATTATCTATATTACCTGGGCAGTTGCACAAAGCAGCCAGGCAGTGGCAACATCGCTGAGGGTAGCAATACGTTCTGGTGTGAACGGTTCCAGGCAAGGCAAAGACAACGCCAAACGGCACACATGTACTTCATTGACAAGAAAATGGAGGCTGTGGAAAAAGAGTTAATGTTGAAACATTTATTTAAAGCTAAAAGAAAGTCAAGTTTAGAGACAGCTTTTTTTAAATAGATTTTGCATACATTTACATACATGCATAATGCAGTGTACATTAAGATATGTTTTAAAAACAAACAAAAAGTATCCCCGTGTTGGTCCTGGGCTCCTTTGAAGAATAGGCTAACTGCTGTTCTACCAGGCAGGTCGTAAAAGGCGACCGATTGGCTATACGAGTCACACCATCGTGGCTACTGGGTGGCAGAGTTCTGCATTGTCTCGCCCGGGTCTGGTACCACCGCCTTACCTATCCCTGCTGCAAAGTTGGAGGGTAAGGTAGCCGGTAAACTTATGCATGTGGCATTAGACCTCGCCACAAGATAGCAACGCACCATTAACACATTTGGTATCTATAAGCGATGGTTGACTCTTTCCATCAGGAGATCCATCTGTTTGTTTGCTATCATATGATATAAAAAAAAGTATGAGTTTTGAATTAGTTAATCATCTAAGAGGTCTAAAAACTGTTTTAATACTTGATATAAAAAATGTTGGAACTGAATTTAGATATTTGATATACTGACTTATATTTAAAAATAATATGAATGTTTTATATGTTTTTGCTCGCAAATCTAATATATATTTTTAATTCAATAAACTACCTTATCTAAAGTTATAAAAATAGTAGTTTTAATATTTATTTTTTTAATTTATTCTAAAATTACTAAAAATCCATATTAATTTTATAAATGTGAAAGTCTGACCATCTGTTACGCTTTTAAGGATAAACGCTCAACCAATTTTGACGAAAGTCGGCTTGGCGATAGTTGAAGACCCAGGGTTAAACATAGGCCAATTCTTTTATACTCAACCCTATGGGACTTAAATAAGAGATGGAACTTTGTGTGAAGTACTATGAAAACGACATATTTATCTACAGACAGGCAAAGCTGTACAGGGCAGCTAGTAGTGAGTATTTTATGTCTGAAATAAAACCAATGAACATGTATGTATACCATACAATGTACAGGTACAGAATACTTAGAGACTAACAGAAGTCAATGTTCCATACATGTAATATTCGAGCACAGCACACATAGACACCTCTCACGGACGCGATATCTCGAACTGGTGCGGAACAAACTGAGAGGCGTCTATGTGTGTGTTGCTCGAATATCACATGTATGTAGATTGACTACTGTTAGTCTCCAGCATACTGTGATACAGGTTTTAATTTTTGCAGCTAACAAAACAATCATATTGATAATTTTAATAAAATGAATATTTTATGTCTAAAGTAAAACCAATGGACATGTATGTATATCTTACGGTGTACAGGTTTTAATTTTTGCCGCTAACAGAACAATCATATTGAAAATTTTAAGAAATTTGATTGGAAAAGAACTTTTTTTAATGGAAAAAAAATCATCAAACCATTAAATTTGCTTAAGTGGCCTTAAGCAAATTTAACGATTCAAAAATAAATTAAAATTACACTTACAGAGAAACATCAGAACTAAATGTAGGTGCTATAGCAGTCTCTTTTGCATTTTGCCAGCGGTTAAGGTATCTTTGGAGGCAAGGAAGGGATGAACAAACTTTGAGTAACACTGATCCAGCTCTGAGTTCCATCAGTAGTGATGAACATGTTGATGCCATCCATTTCTGTGAAAATTAAAAGTTTATTAGTAATATCCTCCTGATTTTTGCTTGCAATGCTGAAAATCCTTCAAGAAACCTAAATATAATTCCACACTTTTTTTTGTTGATATAAAAAATAAAAAAATCACCAACAAAAATAATTGTGTTGTTAAAACAAATTATTTATGTAATATTTCCTATTTTTTATACCAGTGTGAGTAATCCAGTTTTGCATCACTCCAAATTACCTACTACATAATATTATAGCACATACATTTTGATCAAATGTTTACTTGAATGATGCTGGTAATGCTGGAAATCTTTTAGGAAGCCTGACTAAATTTTCACTCATTTTTGTTGACACAAAAACCCTGTATTGTTGGTTTATTGAGAAAAATTTTAGTATTGGTACAGTTTATGCCGATTTACCAGGGCAATTGCGTACTAAATGTGGGAAATGGCAAATAGCTTCAGGAAAGCAAATATTTTTATGAATTTTTCACAACTTTTTATTGCCAACAGATTTCTTAACTGTTGTAACTCTAACTAAATACTTAGATGATGATAGATCATATTAGGTACTTATTAAAATTTGTCACAAGATTTAAAACTGCTACAAGGGTTGACTGTTTGATTCAGTTCTCACACATGAATATCATATATGTTGCTTATCACATTCAGATCTGATTCATAGCAACCAGAAAATGTAGCAGAGATATTCCACTCTTCAAGAAAATATTTTACATTGTTGTTTCACCACAACATAGGTGCATGTCAGACTTGTGTTCCAATATAAAATGTATGGTGAACCGTAAACTCAAAACTTCCATTTCCACAACCTTCAGGCAAAGGTTCTTATAGGCCACAGTTAGCTCTCCCCACAAGGAGAACCCATCAGCACTTTTCTTTTCATATTGTTTTAAGCAAATGACTTCCTTAAAAAGATTTACCTTCATATCAACAGCTGCCTGCTGAGAGACATTGTTATCCTTCACAATTTCCAAACTGTCTTTACTTCCAGGAGACACAATATTTTGTATGGGTTGGGTCTGAGCCATCCCAGTCATAGGATTCCTCAAGGGCATTGTTAGTTGTTCTAGCAGGGCATCAGAGCGCCTCTGAGCATTAGAAGGTGGTGTTTTCTCCGATGTAGTTGTTTGTGAGGCCAATGATGTTATTGGACTAGCTATAACCGAGGATTTAGTAGTTTGCGTTTCTGAAATACATATTATATGAGCTTTTATAAAATTCTAGTAAAATTTAATATGGAGAGTATGGTATTAACTAGCATCAGGCATATTTAATACTACTCATTGCAATTACTTCATGGAAATATGCTGTTAATGTAATCTAAATTATATTCCATTTTGTTGATAGCTTCATGAAATATTTTGAAATCAGTATGTAATAATAGTCAAAATAAGCATCATTTGGGATTTTTGTTTACCATACTTTTGTAGTTGTGTACAAAATTCAACATTCAAACAAATCGACTGACACTTCAGTTAAGCTTGGTCCAATTTGGAACATGATAGAATAGAGTACAAATAAATGTGCTGTTAGAAATATACCTGGTGCATTTATGAGAGGAGCTGCTTTAGCGTTCTTTAATAGTGATGTTAATATAACAAGATCTGATTGAGGATAGCCTCCTCCATCAATACCGCACAATCCAACAACAGGCAGCAACAGCTGAAATTGTATAAAAATTTTGAGATAAGAAACCAATAACATCAATAATAGACTTGCGTCTACTAAGGGTGAATCGGACGTATTATAGTTGTTAATGAATAATTATGATTTAGAGATAACTAAAAACTAAAATATTTGTTATTAAAGATGAGGATTAATAAAATTTTTAGGATACAAACTCAACAAAAATAATTATTAATTCACCTGACTCTAGAAACATTACATCATATTGTGGTAAAACATCATCTTAATGTTATCATTTTCATAGAAACTACAGAGTATTTAATGTAGATATTCCCACGGTGCGCTGTCATTAGGCTTAGATGAAGGAAACTACTACTGGATATGAAATAACCAAAGGAAAACAGTGTCATTTCTTCCCTAACAATGGCGGACTAAAAGAACAGCTGTTTACTGTCTACATAACAATTAATAAATTATATTACAATAGGCCTTTTCATCACAAAAATTTTTTGTGCGCATGCGTCAGAATCAGCCATCTTTTTCGTACTGTTTTTTGTAAACAACCATGCTAAATTGTCCGCTATCCGTGTATCAAAAATTAAAATATAAATCAAAGTTGATTAATTGTAAAAAAAGTGAAAAAAAAAAAAAGTAGTAAGTCAAAATAATCGGAAAAAAATTTTTGTACTCCATTATAATTATGTTGTCTGTACGAAAAGGAACAACAAAACGGTGTTGTTATGGAGTATGTAAAAGTGATACACGATACAAATCATTTAAAACCTGTAAATTTTTTATATATTATTTATTTATTTATTTATTATGTCGCATTAAACATTTTGTTTCTGATAAAAAAATTCTAAACATATTTACATTTGTCTAATTAATAATGTCATGTATAGCCTCAAAATATTAATTTAGCCACCTTAACATTAACATTTTAGCCACCTTTTCAATTGTTCACAATTATGAGCTTCAACTGAATCATAAATAAGTGAAGCACCATCGATGGTTTTTTCCAATAATTTATTTCTTTGTGGAGATAATAGTCCTTGTCCAGCCATTGTTGATTAAAACAGTACGAATTTTTTGAATTACCGCCGTTTCAACATGGCGGCTACGCATGCGCTCATCTGATGATGAAAAGGCCTATTGGGCATGTTATTTTAACAATTCGTTTTTATTTTAGATTTAAGGTACACATTAAAATTATAGAAAAATACAAATAAACGTTAAAATCAATTTAATTTTTGTAATCAAAGGATTATTTGACATTAAATTGTAACTTACCTACATTGACAGCGTATTTTAGTAATGGCGTTTTGGCCGCAAGCTGTTTAATGTGATGTTAATTTTCCTAAATCATTTGTAATTAGAACACGGAAAAAATTGTATTAGCTTTGTCTAAAATGAAAATTCTAACTTGTTAGACCGAGATAAAGCCATTTTATTTATTCACCATTGGAATGCATGCAATTTTATGATTTTGATTGTTTATGAAAATTAATGCCAAGTCCTTATCCTTCTCTTATCAAAGTCATTAGGACACTATGGCTACCCAGAGCATTTTTATGGTAAATTTTAATTTCAATTTTAATAAGCGAATTTTTTATTATAAATATATAATTCACGGGACAAATTACACTTACTGATCTAACTCCAAAGTAAGCAAATTATTTGCTTGTGTTATGGGTATTAGTCAATGATACTAATACATAGAAATACATATATAAAAACTAGAATATATATAATAAACACCCAAACCCGGAAATACAAACATTTATGCTCATCACACAAATGCTTGTCCCCGTCAGGGATTGAACCCGAGCTCCATTGATTGCATCGGGGTCGCTAACCACTTGATCAACGGGGTGGTCAATATACATTAATTAACAAAAATAAATATTTTTTTGATTAATATACCTAATAAGGTAAATTAATAAACAGTTTTTCAAATTGAGTCAACTAGCTTATTGCTCATTACTGAATCAAAGATGTGTCATGATAATATTTACACATACTTTATAAGAGAAAACTAAACTATATAGAAGCAATCAATCAATGCTCTTATCTTTTTAAACATACCTGCTTGACTGAAACATTTGGTGCAGCAGTAGTAACAGTAGCATCATAACTTGAGGCAGCTTCAGAAAGCTTTTTGAGAATTTGTTGAAGGATAATTCTAAATGCATCTCGAGCTGTACTAAGCTGATCCGCTGGTACTGCAACATTAACACAATATTGGATAAAAGTGAGCCTAGTAACAAAATATTATTTTGAATGCCTTGTTTTACCATTTATTTATATTATTTATTGAGACCATCATATTTTTAGTTCCTTTATAATAGCATATTTAATAGTTTTAAAGAAAATTCCTCTATTCTATCCAACAACTGAATATTGTATTGTACATGTATGTATATATGAATCAGTCTCAAACTGTAAACCAGGAAGAGCTTTTTGGTCTGAAACGATTCGACTATTCAGTAAGGAAAAATTTTATGAATGTTTATAATCTTTAAATTTTAGTGAGGTTTTAGCAAATTCAAACAGTGAAGAGGCATTTAATAATTTTCATGACATATTCTTATTGTTTTTTGAGTTATGCTTTTCAAAAGTTCAAATCAAAGTATCAAATAAACTTCTTAAATGTTGCAAAGTCAAACGTCAGTTGTACCTAAATTATTGTCACACTAAGTATAATAAAAAAGAAAATAAAAGTAATTAATTGTGTTACAAAAAAAATCCTATCTTAATGTATACTAGAATCACAAAAGCTGTCATCTCTGAAATTTATTGATAAATCATCTAATAAATGCAAAGCGTCATGGGATTTAATTAAAAACACTTTTGAGAATAAAACAATAAAGAAATTTAAAAAATAAGAGTAAATAACTCAGTCTATACAAATGCACAGACAATATGTGAACTATTTAATGATTTTTATTTTATTAATCATAAACTCACAAATATTCCAAAATCACATATATTCTCCAATACTAATAAAACTATGTTTTTAAGACCAGTAGATGAGCATGAAATATTTAGAATCATATATTCCTTAAAAATACTAGTGCAACTGGTTCTGATAATATTAGTACAAAATTACTCAAATATGTTGCTCCAGTAATATCAAAACTCCTCAGCCATACTATTAATTTGTCATTTAAGACCATTGTTTAAAAAAGGAGATAAGTGTGATTTGAATAATTATAGGCCTATTACATTAATTCCAGTATTCTCAAAAAATTTAGAATAAGCTATGTATGAAAGACTATAATTATTTAATGGAATATAAATTTCTAAAAAATAATCAATATGGATTAAGGAAAGGTAGATCTACAACCTTAGCATGTTTTGAGTTAGTAAAAAGGATTACGGGATGCCTGAATGCAAACATGTATCCACTTTGTGTATTTTTAGACATGAATAAGGCATTTGATTTTGTTTCACATAGAATTCTGTTGACAAATATTGAAAAGTATGGCATCAGAGGAAAATTATTAGAGTGGATACAAAGTTATTTAGATAAAAGGAATGTGTTGAGATTATAAAATTATGTGGAAATCATAAAAAAATATTTACTTCAAGTTATTGCTGTAGTAACTGTGGAATACCACAGAAAAGTGTTTTAGGGCCCTTGCTTTTCCTAATTTATATTAATGATCTCCCAGAAACTATAGAACATGAATCATTCTTATTTACATATGACACTACCCTCCTCATTAAATGTAAAAAAAAAATCTTTTCGTAAAGGAAACATCTGAAACTATACTTAAAGTTTTAGAATGGTTTAAAAGCAACAATCTGGAAATTAACCTGAGTAAAACAAAAATAGTTAAATTTTAAACATATTACTCTAATAATATCAAAAGTTCAAACATATTTTTTAACAGTTATAATATAGTAAATACAATACTAAATTTCTATGAAATATTAATTGACAAATATTGTAACTGGAAAGCACACATTTTTTTTATATCATAAGATAGCAAACAAGCAGATGAGTCTCCTGATGGAAAGAGTCAACCATTGCCTATAGACACCAAAGTTGTTAATGGAGCGTTGCTATCTTGTGGTGAGGTCTAATGCCACATACATAAGTTTACCGGCTACCTTACCGTCCAAACCGGAACATGACAGCGACAAGCACTGACACTATTGCGGCAGGAATAGGTAAGGCCATGTGCCTACAATATCCCTCATCAGGACTTGTCATTTAAACCTTGAGATAAAAATATATCATAAATTGCAAATCTGCACAAGGATATCAAAGTTGTCAAAAGCCACAGTGTAATGATACCTTAAAAAACTTAATAAAACAAGTTTCCTTACTGCACAAGCAGAGTGAACCAAATGTCGGTAGCCATTTGACTAAAATTCACTAAAAATAGTATCACTAGATGGGTGGCTATTCTCTTAGCCCTATTTTATAGATGTAATATCTACTAATTGTTTTATATAAAAGCTGCAACTAATAGTTTTAGCTAACCCAAAAGGTAGGAGGTTAACATACAACCACAATTAACTGCAACCACCATTTCTAACTTAATAGGCTAAAAGCTATGGATGGCAAGTCACAGTATTACTTACAGTTAATAAAAAATCTCTATACAACCCAAAAGGTAGGTTGATGACAATATTAAAAAAAAAAAACTATAATTTCATTTTATTATTGAAAAGTATATTTTAAAATGTGACATTCCAAAATTTCAGTAGCATTTGGAGTCTGGTGGGCGATGTGTTATAATGTGCCATGTAGCACATATAAAGCTATTGATTGTTATCACTAGATATAAACCATTATTGTTTTCATATTCGTAAAATGTGGTGATGGAGTTCATCACTCCATCCAGTAAACTGGTGTATCATGGTGAACCAGAAAGTCTATAGACGTTCAGTTCATTCTGCCTAATTGACAAGGGAACTGGCATGATTTTATCTAACTATAAATCTATTACTTTGACTAACAGAAAATTATATTAGTAATATTCATATTTTATTATCTCATTAACCATATGTATATGACATTTAATTAGCCAAGCCAATAATGAACACTTGTGCCAGAAGGAGCCATTCTTCCGTAACACACTTATACATTAATACATGGTTTTGTAGTTTTAGTGTTTGTAAAAGTATTTAATTACATAATTTAAGTTTAAGGATCAAAAGGTAAGTGTTATCTACTCTTCCTTAACATTCTTATACTCAATACACGGTTTTTACAGTCATAATATTTAGGTATTTAGTCACATGGTTTAAGTTAAAAAATCAAGGTAATTTCCATTCACTCTTCCCTTACACTCTTATACTTAATGCATGGTTTTACATTTTATTATATTATTATAATTATACTTACAATTGTTAGCATTCAAGCCTATGAAGTGTGCTGACAAACAGGCAAAGCATGTGTAGAATAAGTCATAGGCATCGTCATGGTTGAGGAACTCATTTTCACTGCAGAAAATATAAAATTTTTACAATTGTGACTTTTATGCAGGGTTATTTTTAAATGTCTGGCAAAATTTTCAGAGGCTGTTCAGAATCGATAATATTTTGATTAATGTAATAAAAAAAATATTTTAAGAAATTATAAATTCATTTTTATCCAACACCGAAAACACAATGCATAATATAATTTTAATTATGCAAAATTCAGTTGATTTGATAGTATTGTTCATCAGCACACAGTATTCTTGTATTGTACACAGCGCCCGGCGGCCAATTCATACGACTCGGTACATCCAGTTTATAAATTTAGTGGGATATTTTAAAATAATTTTTTTTATATTATTTTGCAATAATTTTATAATAATAATTAACACACTTTCAATTCAATATGTAGTTCATGATTTTAAAATTTGGCCGGACCTTTAAAAGTAACCCTGTATGTATTTGAATAAAAAGTTTATACAAAATACATATAGCTGTGTGTATATAAACTTTCTTTCATACAAAATACATAGAGAAAATTTATTATTTATTTAATATTTTGTACAAAATTTTAATATACAGGGTATAACAAAAATAAGCACTAATACTGAAGGAGCGTTCAGGATGTGTGGTTAGCTCTTTAATTATACATTTTTAATAAATAAAAACTATGAAATTTCTGAGAAAATGAATGTCAAAGTTTTTTTTCAAAATGATCTGTGGCAGCCCTGAAGTATAGCACGCAGTAACGTACGCGCACGGTTTACGCAGCTATGAAAGGTCACAATCATATGATAGATGTCAATGAACTGCTAGACGCACAACAAAGTACTAATTACTTGACAGAGTAAATAATGTAGATATTATTTAAAGAGTTTTTTTATATTTTTTTCTACCAGGACTGATGTTGGAATAAACCCATGAGGGTCCTTAGTTTGATTACCAGGCTGGACAATTTGATTCATAGGTAACTTAACTGGGTTTTGATAGCCATAATTATTACATTATGTTAAAAAAAACACTGTCCGACTATTGGTGTCACTCGATAGCATATTACGATCATATTAAAATAATTATTAATTACTATACTCATATTCAATAAAAAAAATCTCATAAAATTTTATTAATCGTAAATACCTACCTAGTAGTCTCATACCTAGTTTACGTAAGGCAAACCTGCGGCTATTAGGCATTTCATGCAGGAAAATCTCCCGCCTGGCAACAAAATTATATCAGCTGTGTACCTAAAATTTATTGTGACCTGGATTATTATTTCTAACTCTGAGTGAAACTATTAGTTTGGTACATACATTCTAAAACAATCGTGGCAAATAATCCAATATAACTAATTAAGGTATCTTTTTGTTATGAAAACACATTACATAAATTACTTCATCACACAATATCCACCTTCAAAGTCAACTATTCACATGTGTTTTCAGTGTAGGTACCTAAATCTATTCCGTGATTCATAGGCATTTTACAATGTATTATCTGGCATGGTTTCAACTTACAAACTGTTTTAATGGCATAATACTTACCTCTAGTACCTACCCTGTTTGCTTCTAACTTCACATAACAAGGTGTCTAAATAGGTAATTAGTTTTTGAGCAGGTAAATCATAGCTATTATCACTTTTTTTACACACAATTCTAAAAACTTAGTAAAACTTTCTCGTTGATAACACGACACTTCGCAAAATAAATATGCATTATCATTAAGAATTAAGACACAACACAACCTTTTATAAGCATTTTTGACAAATAAACCTACGCATTGATTAGCCTAGAAGTTCTTTGATTTGAAGTATTACCGACATCGCGCTAGGCGTCTCAACACCAAGCGCCCGACTTAAGGCCTTGCTCACACACACTACTGAATATTTTCCGCGGGAATTTTAATTGCGCAAATTAATTTTCGTTACATATGAAATTTGACATGGCTAGCACTGCTAAAAAAATGTCAAGAATCGGAATGTTCCCGGTGAGTTGATAGGCTCGTTTGTCACTATCACTCCATGGCTGATGGAACTTAGTACCAACCTAAAGTTTGTTTTAGGTGCGCCTCTTCTTACCTTTTTTTATGTTATTGAGATAGGCAAACTAGCAGACGTGCCACCTGATGGTAAGTGGTCGACGTCGCTAATGAACAAAAATGGGATACCTGGGCTGGAACTAGCCCAGGTATTCCATTCATGTGTTAGAGACATAAGATGTTAAGATCCTGAGACATAAGATGTTAAGTCTCGGTGCCAGTAATTACAGTGCCTGTTTTGCCCTTCTCTCCGAAACACAGCAAAGCTATTTCACGGGAGAAATTGGCAAGACCTTTCTAAGTAGTAGTTATTTCAGGAAAAAGATAATTTTTGACTACGTTTTTTTGATTACATTTTAGATCAAAGATTTTATAAAATACTAGCCGTTGCTCGCGGCTTCGCACGCGTGGTTAGAGTTTTTTGTGAATGTCAAAAATAAACCACGCAAGCGAAACCAACGAAAACTATTGCTAATTTTAGCGATTGCCGGGATTACATATCAACCTGTTCATTCATTCAGAAAAATTAATCTTTTTCATCAAAATATTGTTTATCATACTGGAAATGAAAAAGTATTAAGTTAACTTTAAAGCCGCCGCCGGTCGTTTGTACAGGCCTTTAGAACTTACACGTGTTTTGCGGCTTATACAAAGTGCAACGAAACGCTTTGATTGGCGAAAAGACCACTTTCGGAAAGAGACAAGACACTCCCTTTTTTCTGCCATTTTGTTTTTATGTAAAATCATACTAATATGTAGTTCCGTATAGTTTTAGTCAACATTTTTGTCACTTTTATGATAAGAGTGATGCCGGTTTAGGCGTTTCTTCGTAAGGTACTGGGTTCGATTCTCAGTTCGCCTGGTAGAATGGAGGGTAATTCTTCTTAAGGCACTCAAACTAACACGGGAAATGATTTTTTTATTTATGGTGCAAGGGGTCCCACCACCACCTTCGGGACCCAAGACAACCTGACTGCTGTACAATGAAAGAGGTCCTGGCACCGGCTTCCTCCAGAGAGGTTCGGAGGTTAGACGACAGTCGCTACGGCAAACTCAAACTCGTTCCTAGCGCAAGCGTGGAGAATAACCGGAATAAACTCTAAGATGAAGAAGATTATTTTTAAATTTGTTTCACTGAACCCTAATTAGTTCGGAAAAGTACCTAGATAATTGTAAAGGATTTTTTATTTTTTTATTCAGTTGCCGTTTGTCTTTGGAGAGCGTAACTATTGCTATTATTGCCGATTTTTTATGAATCTTACTTAATACCCATTGATTGGAAATCGCGATTTTAAAAATGCCACGTAGAAATAATAATGACCGTCACCTTTACACTAATAGTGAATTTTACGAAATGATGCTATGTGTTGGTGCTGCTAGGAATGGTAGCATTAATGAAGCGAGGGAGATTTACCGACAACGGTTTATTGATGGAAGGCCACCAGCAGAACAACGTCATTTACCTCCGTACTCAGTATTCCGTAACATGTGTTTACGACTTCAGCGTACTGGTTCCTTCCACCGCGAACGAAACGTTGGACGTCCTAATTCAAGAGTAGGTACTGCTATTGAGACTCGAATTCTAAATCATTTTGACGAGAATCCTCGGACCAGCACACGCCGATGCAGTGCTATGTTAAATGTAAACCATATGGTGGTGTGGCGTACTCTGCAGGATGATGGACGACATCCCTACCATTTTTCAAGGACTCAGGAGATAGGACTTGCAGACCATATGCCCAGAATGGACTTTTGTAGGTGGTACCAGAACCGTGCTGAAGCAAATCCCGAATTTGCTTTTAATATTTTATGGACAGATGAGGCTTCTTTCACAAGAAATGGTGTGCTCAATTTGCACAACGAGCATGTGTGGGCACATAATAACCCGCATGCCTCGAGTGAAAGTAGCTTTCAGCACCAGTGGAGAATTAATGTCTGGGCAGGCATCGTTGGGGACTATGTTTTGGGGCCGACTATTTTACCTCAGGGTCTTAACGCTCAAAGGTACCTACAACACCTGAGAGAGGATTTAGAAGAACATCTGGAAAATCTTCCACTGAATGTATACCGTAATATAATTTTTCAGCACGATGGAGCACCCGCTCACTTTGCACGCCCTGTGCGTGATTATTTAAACGATCGATTTGCAGAGTGGATAGGTCGAAGTGGCCCGGTGCCTTGGCCACCTCGTTCTCCAGATCTCACGTGCCTAGACTACTTTTTATGGGGTTATGTGAAAAATAAAGTTTACTCTGTGGAATGTCATACACGTGAAGAGATGGAAGGTAAAATTAATGCAGCATTTAGGTCCATAACCCCACATATGTTGCGTAATGTAAGGTTATCAATGTTACGCAGAACTGCTCTTTGCATTGAGAAGGGTGGTGGTCATTTTGAACCTTACTTATAAATTAATTTGAAGACAGTGTTGTTTTATTATTGCCTGTAAATAGTGAATTTGGATTAATGTATAATAATTAATCAGTGACGAAAGTGATATGTAAAAAATTGCTTATTAAATGTGTGTAAGTACAAGTACGCGGTATTCTTCATGTCTATGTGTGCGTCACGCTATTCATTCAACGTGTTGCTGACGTCACATCACTTCCATCTTCAAGGTAGGGGTGTGAAAATAAACTTTAATTTCTTATTTTACTAAATTTATATGAAACAAAAAATGTGTGCCTTTTGGTATAATATTTTACCAGGTGTTTGTTTAGTTCATGTACACGTATACCCTTGAAAGTTAGTGCTTATTTTTGTTATACCCTGTATATAATAATAAATATATAAATAAATATTCACGGGACAAAATACACTTACTGATCTAACCCCAAAGTAAGCAAATTATTTGCTTGTGTTATGGTTGTTAGTCCACAATACTAATACATAGAAATACATATATAAATACTGTTACATACATAATAAACACCCAAACCCAGAAATACAAACATCTATGGTCATCACACAAATGCTTGTCCCTGTCGATTGAACCCAAACCCCGTCGATTGCGTAGACAGGATGGCTAACCACTCGACCAACAGGCCAGTCAACAACAAATATAAAAAATTATTAGTTATACTGGCATGTATCTAGTGTGGCCTTGGGCTCTTTTAAATTATATACCTTCTGTTTACAATACAGCAAAAACATAAGCCTCAAAATTCACGAGGCACTGCCTACTGACACCATAAAATTAATGAAGTATGGAATAATTCATGCATGACTTGATCGAAACTAGGGGCGCGGATCCAAGCGGGTTGGGTTCAATTACTAATAAAAGGAGTGTAAGAAGTGATTGAATAATTTTAAGGATTAGATTTATTTCCTAATGTGTTTAAGTAAATATTTCTTTTAATAAAGGTTGTTGTCTAATAAGGAAAATAAAAAATTAGTCAGCCTTTACCGGGTTTGATTATTTATTTTAATTATTCACAAAATATTTATGTATTAGCTGACATAAAAAATAAGGAGGTTTATGTATCAATTCAAAAATATATTAAAATATACCTTTTGATGATGGCTTGTATAATTTCCACTGCGTCATTTTTTTCGAAAAACGGTCCATAAAGAGCTGTTAAAATTGGTTTAACAGTGGTTGACCATTCAATATTTCCACCCGATGCAGCCATTTTTCTGCAGGCAAAAATGATTAATGACAATTAATGAGCTATGATTCAAATTTCAGAATGATTTTTCGAATCAGCCAAACGTCAGCTGTCAGTTGTCAACAGTGCCAGCAGAAGTACAATAATTTTGTACAAGTACCATAATTACATGACAATCCTCAATCCTAAGCGTATTCGCTGGGTGCCATCTAACGATACAACTTACGGTGGCTCTTTTGAGAAAATAAACATGTATTGGATGTCAAATAGCTATTGAAAAAATAAAATAAACTTGAAAAAAAATTTTTTTCAATGTAAAATGTGATATATTACACAGAGTGAATATTAAATTAAATTTTTTCCGTGGGTCAGCTAAAAACGGTAAGTAAAATAATTACAACAACTAAAACAAGTCTCAATTAGTGAATTAGGTTAAGCAGTGTTAAAATCTGTCAAAATGTTTATTGTAAAATTAATATTGAATAAAAACTCTAAAATTAAATTTTATTATGTACCTACTCAAAACTGCGAATTTGTTGACTTTACGTCTTCTATAAACTGATGGAAAAATAGTTGGAGCGTAATTAGGACTTGATTCAACATCTGATTTTTCACCGCCAATGAAGTGTTCACTGCATATAATATCCATAGGTTTTGGAGACCATAACGATCTATCAATACTTTACAAAAAAATTAATTAAATTATTACTCCGTTTTCTTTCACGATATACACATTTTTATGATATTATTCTATAGAATACGGTTGTAGGTTATAGTAATACTTACTTTTGCCTTTCAATAGTAGTAATCCATTTTTTTCGCTAATTTAATTTCCACTTGGCAACCAGAAACTTAAAAAATTTACAATTACTATTTCTACTAGTATTTTTGCAATCGACTATATAACAACTTTGATGACCCATTTTATTTTATTTATTTAATTAAACTGACACGACGTGTTATTTTTATGGTCATATATAAAAAAGAGCCACCCGTAGTTCTATATTGTCCGCAACGGGCGCTGACATCACTTTTGTGTCCCCCACTATGCCTCACGCACCCAGCGAATAATTTTGACAAAAAAACAATAACTTTGAACGATAGCAATTTTGTATATAAAATTATTATATTCTTTAAAATATGATTATAACACTAAATGAGTTCTCAAGTATATTTAAGATACTTGACTAAAAAAGGATGTTTAATAATTGCTGGAATATCGTTTAAATAAAATTCCTTCAGTGATTCTCTTTAAAAATAAAGATTTCATATGACAATTAAATCCGATTTTAAAATGTACAATAATTGTATTGAAAATACAATACCTAATTTTACAGCCGCAATACAAGAATTATTTCTCACGAGTCTGCCAACACTGTCAGTGTCAGCAGAAGCACAATATTATTGTATATATACCATAATCCCGTGAATTTTTTAATCCCCAATCCTAAGTGTACAATCTTGACTAAAAATACAATAATTCATACCACAGTAATGATCTATATAAAAATATGATTTTCTTTAAAAATATATATTACTGAAATGTTTGAGTCAAATTTTTCGCCTTATCAATAACTAAGTGAGTTCTCAAATATATTTAAATACTTGACTGAAAAATTGCATTTTTCTTATTACCTGGTGAAATATCATTTAAATAAAATTACTTCAGTGATTCTCTTTTAAACTAAAGCTTTCACTGTGGATATTAGACAACCCAATCAATGTCGGCAGACGTACAATAATTATTTTACATGTACTATAATCTCATGAATTTTTAATTCCTCAATACTAAGACGAAGTTTTGGCGGCAACCATGCTGGTGATTTTGTTAAATAAATCTCTATACCAGCGTTTCCCATTTGCCGGGTTGCGACCCTGTTCCGAGCCAACAAAAAAAAATACCGGGTCGCAACCAAGGAACTTATATACGTTAACTGGAATTACTACGAAGCAATATTTGAAAAATAAAAATGTACTTTATTTCGTTACTCATAAAGTTGACATTTGTTTCTTACTTAACAGAGGGGAAAAACGTTCTGAGCAAGACAACGACAAGAGTGGATGTTATCCCTTTCTTGCAATTGCCAGTGTAAATAAAACTATCGGATCGTAGATTTTTATATACGTATTCGGTAATCGTTAAATCCCTTTTATTCATACACTTCGATAAATACATTAGCATGAAATGTATTGTTATTAACAAAGTGAGTTCTAAAATGTGCTTATTTTAATTATTACTTAATTACTTATGCAATGCAAAGCTATTCTCAAATTAGTAGAATTACTTAGTAGTAATTTGCAAACTACGCATGGCCACACTTATATATGGCGATTGGCGCTTTATTTAGTAGAAAGAGACACACTCCACTCATGTCGTGGTACTCTTCGGAACGATTTTGAAGCGCGTGTAAGCATTCCGGGTAGAATGTAACTTCCTTGGTCGCAACATTTACCGCCTTGCTTTTAAAATATTACCTACTATAGATCGACGTGATGCGACGCGACGTGAAGAAAATTCGTAAGCGTCGAATAATGACAAAAATAGGCGACATCAAAGTATGTAGCATTAATTAAACTTTTTACTAGAGGTGCGCAGAATGTGTCACTGAATTGAAAAGATATGAACATATCTTTTGATCACTCCGAAGTATATCACTCTTTTAGTTCAGTAGTTCATCTAGTCCAATGGCTTGAGTCGCTATCATTTCTCAGTACATTGATTTTCCTTAGTTTGTTAATCGAACTAAGTAGTGTAATGAATTTTATGATTTCTGCGAACGAGATAAACGTTGAAGCGATAGTAAAACAATTTTAAAATAAAGTATATTTTTTATTTGTACTACTTTTTTCGTTTTTTTATTCGTACTATTACTAATGGAAGATTAAAAGTTCTTACTAAAATAGTGTTTACAATTGCCGAGTACAGCAAAATGTTTCTTATGGCCTTAACTTTAAGCTGGTTTTTCTAAACTTTTATTTTTCACTGTAATTTTTGATTTTAGATAAATTTAAACAAACATTATGATATTTTATGCATTGCGTTTATACTAATTGAAGATCAAAACTACCTTCATGCGCAATAAGCAATGAACGCTTATAATTAAAGAATTCATTTTATCGCTCTTCGCAAGTATGTATGTACATTGTATACGAAAGTACGAGTGATATAGTTAACCGGTATCAAGTTCAGCCGGGCCGAGATTGTGTTTGCTACGTCACTGCTATCGGCGCGTATTCGGGAATCTTCGACTCTCGTAATCGTTTCGTTCGCGAAGAACTACGCGAACTAGAGATATAGATAAATTGAAACTGAACTAGTGAAGGATGAACTAAACGCAACTGAAGTAGTCCAATTGAAGGATTCATTCGCGAACTACACACGACTACTTTTTACTGTTATTAAATATGTATTATTTCACCTAATACATATCACAACTTATGTATGTGGCATTATACCTCGCCACAAGATAGCAACGCACTATTAACATCTTTGGTGTCTATAGGCGATGGTCGACTCTTACCTTCAGGAGACCCATCTGCTTGTTTGCTATCTTATGTATAAAAAAAAATAGAACCAGCTTGGGTTTAAAAGTATTAAGTGGGTCACGAAGTGGTCGTGTGTAGTTCGCGAATGAATCCTTCAATTGGACTACTTCAGTTGCGTTTAGTTCATCCTTCACTAGTTCAGTTTCAATTTATCTATATCTCTAGTTCGCGTAGTTCACCGCGAACGAAACGATTACGAGAGTCGAAGATTGCCGATCACGCATCGATGGGAGTGACGTAGCAGACACAATCTCGGCCCGGCTGAACTTGATATCGGTTAACTATATGATATATCATATCACTCGTGCTCGTACTTTCTTGTACAATGTACATACATATATGCGAAGAGCGATAAAATGAATTCTTTAATTATAAGCGTTCATTGCTTATTGCGCATGAAGGTAGTTTTGATCTTCAATTAGTATAAACGCAATGTATAAAATGTCATAATGTTTGTTTGAATTTATATAAAATCAAAAATTACAGTGAAAACTAAATTTTAGAAAAATCAGCTTAAAGTTAAGGCCATAAGAAACATTTTGCTGTATTCGGCAATTGTAAACTCTATTTTAGTAAGAACTTTTAATCTTTCATTAGTAAAAGTACGAATAAAAAAACGAAAAAATTAGTACAAATAAAAAATATACTTTATTTTAAAATTGTTTTTCTATCGCTTCAACGTTTATCTCGTTCGCAGAAATCATAAGATTCATTACACACTACTTAGTTCGATTAACAAACGAAAGAAAATCAATGTACTGAGAAATGATAGCGACTCAAGCCATTGGACTAGATGAACTACTGAACTAAACGAGTGATATACTTCGCAGTGATCAAAAGATATATTCATATCTTTTCATTTCAGTGACACATTCTGCGCACCCCTATCACGAAGGGGCAGTGTGAAAATTACCGGGCCATATCAAAACAATATATGGGAAATATTGCTCTATACAATTCTATACACTCAAGTAAGGTGCCACACAGACCTAAAATAATATTGCACAATACTTTTATTGTACAATAATATTGAATACCCCTTTGTTTGCAGTTGTTCAATAAATTCACTCAACAAAATTGACAAACCAGTCTGATCAATATTTTCGTCTGAAGACGAAGTTTTGGTGGCAACCATGCTGGTGATTTTGTTAAATAAATCTATACAATTCTATACACTCAAGTAAAAACTCCTGTTCTTCATCTTTTATTGATTGGTTTTGTTTCGATCAACACTTATATTGATTAGTTAATTGGCCTCAATGTCGAATTTCGGCCGAATTTCGAGTTTCGGCCGAAAGTTAAATTTCGATCGAATGTTGAAATTCGGCGGAATGACGTATTTCGGTCACATGTTCAATTTCGACCGAGGGTCGAATTTCGGCCAGTGGTTGAAATTTGGTCCATTCTAGTAATGAACTATTAAATTAACAAGATGAATAAAATTACCGCGAAATGACGAAAATTTCTTGCTCGCTATTTTGCTTAAATTTACGACACGACTATACATTAAACACCGTGACTGACCGACCACGACTGTTCCAAGCTCTAACTGAAGTGAAAAATATTGTGCAATATTAAACCTACACAGTAGATGTGCACTACAGCCGGGGGAGCCAGCGGACTGTAAATCTGGTTCTTCTCTCTTCGATGCCCCACCAGCCATAGTGCTTTGGTCGAGAGCCGAATCTGCCGGGGAATAAACGAGACCACAACTTTTCTTTGCAAAGGTGCTTTATTTGTAACGAAATAAAGCAATAAAGCTAGCACCGTTGCAAATATTTCACCTATTTTAAGGAGAGCCACTACTTGCCCTAACACTGCCCTACTCTAAAGCCGGTACCCTATGAATATATACTAAAGCCCAGGAACTTGTCTGAGAAACTTGTTGAGTCGTAACGAAACTGTAACTTAACTGGAGCGGAACTAAATGTATGGCCGCGCTCTCCGATATTTATAGTGCGCGGCCAGACGGTCGGCGGAAATCTACAAAGACAATCGGCGCCGGGTGTGGCGCCACAATGTCTGGATTTGTTAAAATCCTACTTTTTGCAATTTAATCTTAATAATTTTACCTTAGGTAGCTTTTCCTACCTCTAATCAACTAGTGTGGCCTTCTAGCGAGTGCAACGGTACTACCTTTTTACAAATATATACAAAACAAAGTACGTAATGCCCTAAGACCTACCGAAAACGAATTACAATGTGTTATTTCTTATTTATATACAAGGATCTAACACAAATAAACTTATACAATAACAAACAAGAGTGTTATATACATTGTATGCTCTTACAGGACCTCGGAAACTCTTACAATCACAGAGTTGTACGCCTTTTCAGGTCGTACTATCCTGTAAACTATCTTTATGATACCGAAAAGTGTCTAAACATATCCCTAAGGCTTATACTTACATTATACATACTATTTACAATCATAAAACATTTGTTTACATAAAGAATTTTGCACTTTTCGGATTTTCGTAATAGCGAGTTCCCGCATATAAATACTATCTCGCAAGAGTCATAGACTAATATTATATACTGAGGTAGACTAGAAAGTCGCTGTTCAGCGCCACCTGGACGCTAAGCCCTAAACTAAATGCTAGAATATGTAGGTAGGTTTAGGTACCTACGTTCCAAATGAATGTTTTGATTTCGTTCCGTTTCTACATAAATTTGAGTGTTTTAGCAATATATGTTGAAAATTGCGTAAAAACAATAAAACACTCAAATTTACGTAGCAATCGTAACAAACCATTTTTGTTTAATGATGAGTACATTAAGTATTAAACAAAAATGCTTCATTTCCATATTTAATAAGGAATCAGGTAAATAATAAGAATTTACGTTTTAAATCAATTCATTTATTTAACAACTTATTAGCTTTATAATAGTTACTATTTAGTTATATAATAGTTAAAGCAATGATCTCGTCTGCAGGATATACCATCAGTATCATCGCTATATCTATCGATAAATCTAAACATTTTTATCTTAAAATTACAATGCAATATTAAATAAGCTATTATTTGAATGCATTGACCTCTTTTTCAAATAGGTACTGTTGATAATTTATCTAAACTTATAAAATCAGGTTTTTCTTAACATTCAAGTTATTAATTTTTTAAAATGAAGTTTGATAAGAAAAGGAGCTAGCTAATCAGGAGCATATTAATCGGATTATATATTTAATCATTATTAATTTTATGATAAAGAATATGGAAGAAGATATTGGTATGAATCCTGGCCTATCTAAACTCATCTAGAGGAGCACCACAGTGAAAACAGAAATTGATGGTGGAAATAAATACAAATTATATGGTATGGTGGAAATAAAAACATATTTACAGAGACAGTCATAAGAAACAATTTGAGTCATCACAGAGCTAATTTCAACCTTTAACTCTTTTATATTTATAATTTCGTTAAACAAGCCGTAACAAAAATAATAGAAATATGTACATAAATAAACTTAACAAAAGAGGCTACTAGTTTTAAGGAATTACCCATCCTAACTAAAGATGATTTAATAATAACATCATTTGGAATATAGCATTATAACTACACTTGCAGAAAATTTATTTGTTTATTCAATAAAATGTGGGTTTTGCGTGTTAAAATTTTCTTTCACCATGTACAGGAAGGCACACGTATTTTGGTTAAATTTTTATAAACAATTATTATCTAGAAGGAAAAAACCAAATTCAGGAGTACTCATGGTCTTGCAGTGTTTAAATTAGCCTTGTAATTCCCATGTTATATCTTCATATTATTCATAATATCTTCCTCGATATCAAAAGTCATGGTTTTTGCCACCAGCAGCTCCTTTATACTGTTAATACATACGATGTCGATAATGAATCAAATAGTAAATTATGTGGTTTCTTTTGTTATGTGACTTTTAGGTAAGCATCCTTATATTAATGAGGCGACAAAATATATGATATTATATACAACTAGCGACCCGGTACGTGCTTCGCTACGTATAAAGTGAAATATTAAATATGTGATAAATGAAGAACCGCTCTACCGATTTATATATTAATAGTCCATCATAATAGTATAAACCATCTACTAAATAGTCCGAACAAATATTAAACATTTGGTTGGAACGCAACGAAAAGTGGCATTGATTTTTATATAATATATAGATATGATGTCGTTACATATTTAGCATATGTTGTCATTACATATTTAGCGTATTGCAATTAGGTATTGTAATCCAGTACTCTTTAAAATCTGGCAAAATACATACAGATTTCTGCCAAGTCTAAATTGTGATGATTAATAAATTATCTTTTTTTCCAAAATCATCTTTCACAATATGAAACATGTTACAGCATACAAACAAAAAAACAGATTATTTCTTGAACTACCAACTTATTTTCCATATGTATATCTCTGCAATAATAAACAAAATCAAAATCACTACTATAAATGTTAAATTTTGTGAGAATTAAAATATATTCATTGTTCTTTTCCCTTTCGTACGATGTTCTAGACTAAAATAATATTAATACTTTCAATAAATTCAAGCATTAGGTATAGGATAATTTGTCGAGATAATAATGTTATTAAAGTTGAAACGTGGATTTGAAATAGATATTATAGGTCTTCTTTTTTGTTTGTACAGCATAACAATAGTCATACATAAAAAAAATACCAAAGGAAGGAAATTATTACTTAGCTGTTGCGTATGAATAAAGCTATATTATTTTTGAGTTATTTCAAAGTGTAGCATAATAAAAAATAGATATCGGTAAAAAACATATATTACTTTCTATTATGATTAAAGTTCAGTAGCAACAACTCGTAATGAAGAATGTAAAAATACCTCCTGTGATTAAAACAGATTGACTAATCTACAGTAAGTGACATTTTATAAGTAATAGGTTGATGTATAAAAACTTGCACTTGTATAAAGTAATACACTCGAATATTTCAAAAAGTTGGGGTTGTTTGTACTTTGTAGACAATAATATATCATAATATTATAAATGCCAAATTTACTGAATTACCAGATTGCAATCCTAAATTGAAAATTGAATATAAAGATTAGATACAAAAAAAATTGCTGTTACTGTGGAGGCAAATAATATGCACAGGAAGATAGGTTTTATTACCAATATTTATATCACAATTCCTTTTAAATGAAATATTTTTCTTGCGTCATTTTTCAAATTTTTATGATATGAATTACGATACTACAGTTAATTGATCTCTTGGAACTTTCTCTTCAGAAAATTC
The DNA here is from genome assembly GCA_036924255.1 of Apodemia mormo. Classification (NCBI taxonomy): domain Eukaryota; kingdom Metazoa; phylum Arthropoda; class Insecta; order Lepidoptera; family Riodinidae; genus Apodemia; species Apodemia mormo. The sequence continues at coordinate 10,411,909 of JAUPFN010000001.1, forward strand.
TAAGACCAATTTACTTGTACTTTTTCTGTAAGTAATATAAATAAAGTAATTATGTCGCTGAGCTTGACTAAATACAAATTTTATAAAAATAAACCATAGTTCACATGCCAATAAGTATGTTATATGCTTTAAATTTTCTGCCTATTAGCATATGTGCTACAATTTTTACAGGAGTTTGTGTGATTATTTAGTTATCATTACAAAATGTTATTCCCCTGTATGCACCCCTAAGAGGTAAAGATCCCGATGTAGAACGGCCTTCACTAAGCTAGTTAATGGATGAAAAGTATATTTTATATCCAATTAAATGTCAATAAATATATTGCAAATGGACTGACTAAACAATTTCAGTATTATTACTTTTTTAGATATATTCCACATATTGTTACTTTTTTTAGATATTTCATTAGTTTGGCTAATAGACAAATTCCATACCAATCGAAAGTATGAAGCCTATAGAATATGCAAGTGTTCTGTTAAATATTTTTTCCATCAAAACTCTGGGCTAGGCAGGTATAAATGAAATGAATAAGATAGAAATAGACTTGTAATCTGTCACGAAAAAATAGCGTGTGCACTCTCTTTCATTCAATGGACAAACTATACACTGCTGCAATTCTGTGTCCTCTGTGCTCTATCGAATGGGATGGTTTAATGGGACCTATGTCGCATGTAATTATCTGCAGCAATATTTTACTTTTTAAAATTAGACAACCGAAATTCAGGACTAATTTTCGCAGACAATGCTATACTGCCGTGTTCGTAATGAACCATATACCGTATATTAGACCGGTGCAAGTTATTAGTATCGATTTACTAGTTATACCTGTCCACCATAAGAGTTTTGACGGGAAATAGTCGACCGTAATTTTGCACATTCTATAGGCTTCACACTTTCGCTTGGTATGGAATGTGTCTATTAACCAAAGTAATGAATAGTTAAATAAAAATTAAATTGGTATTTAATCATGTTACGGAATGAATTTTTTATTAAGCCATTTGCAATATATTTTTTGACATATTTAATGGAACATAAAATACTTTTCATCCATTAACCAGCTCGGTAAGGTCATTGTATAAAGAGGTACTATCCTAATATGGTCTATTCTTCACTATCTGCCATTCTGCAAGACACTCCGTAAAAGTGAACAGTTCGCTGTATGTCACTACCATTGTGACTACAAGGTTGTAGAATTTCACAACTTCTCATCCGGATCTGGTACCGCGCCTTTCCTATTTCTATGACAATCGCATCAATGCTTGCCGCTGTTGTTTGGAGGGTAAGGTAGCCGGTAAACTATTGCATGTAGCATTACCCTTCTGAATCACGAATAGCAACACACCGTAGCATGTTTGATGTCTATATTTTATTGTTTTCTTTCTTTCCGAAGAGCCATTTGTTTGTTTGCTATGTTATGATAAAAAAAATATTTCGAATACACTTATTATTTTTATATCATAAGATAAATCGCAATAGATGGATCTCCTGATGGAGAGTCAACCATCGCCTATAGACACCAAAGATGTTAATGATGCGTTGTTATCTGTATGGCGAAATGGCAATGCTACATGCTATAGGTCTATCGGCTACCTTTCCCTCCAAACTGAAAGACGACAATGACAAGCATTAAAGCTATTGCGGCATGAATAGGTAAGGCGGTGATACCATCTTCACGGGCGAGTCAATGCAGAACTCTACCATCCAGTAGCAACGACAGTAACAATATGTATAGCCGACTGTTCGCCTTTTACGAACTGCCTGGCAGAATATCTGTTGGACTAATCTTCAATGGAGGCCCAATTCAATATAGAAAATTAAACATGAACAAGAATGCCAGTTTGTCTCTCTCGTTTTTTACCTTTGGTTTTATTATAATGTTCTCGAGCCTGTAGGAAAATGCCACTAACTTGATCATTATTGTTAAAGTTCAAATTGATGTAGCTTCTGCCAGTAAGAATATTGTTGACTTCTTTGCACCAGTTCATAGTGAAGAATTGTACACATTTGTGAAGCAGGTATTTTTTTAATTCTTTATTATGTTGTTCACATTCTAAAAAATTTAAATCTAAATGGACTGTAATAATTAATGAAATATATTCCACAATATTTGTTTTATGTCCATACTCATTTAAAATACAAATGGTTATATTTTCTACTTGGCCAAAGAAGTTAAACAATTCCCGGGTTGGATAGCATAACCACCTTTTGCCACAATATTCTTTTTTTACAATATAACTATGAAAAGGTTGTAACTTAAATGTTATTAAATTTTTATTACATATTTCACATGTTTTAAAAATATTTCGTTTAGCTTTGGTAGCTATCCATCCGCTGCAGTATGCTATGGCTGCGCATTTTTCCACATTGACACGAGAAGAGCTTTCTAACATTGTTTGTATATCAATTAAATCAATATTTAAATGTTCATTTAGAACATCTAGAGTTTTTATATTTTTTTCGGGTTCTTTTAAATCATTTTCTAACAAAAACGATTTTAATGATTTGAGACAAACACTGTCATCCTTTTCACAATTTCCCTGTAAAGAATGTGGGGATGTTATATTATTCAACAACAAAGTTTTAAAGGCGGCTTGGAACGCAGCAGAGTTTGGCATTATATTTTGAGAGCCATGAGCTCTTATTGCCCCAAAAAAATTTTCTAGGGGATCCTGGTTAATATTTCTTAATAACAACGATTTTATGCCTAGCGAATGTAAATAGCTTAAAATATATTTAAAACTTTCAATAGTTTTAATCCAGCTAGTGATAGATGGTACAGTTGTTTCTTGGCCATTTTGCTTAATAAATTTCATGGAATGTAAAATTGGCAGGGTTTTATCCCAAAATTTTAAATGGGGCGACTTCATTGTAACTGCGGACCTGTAAATTTTCCCATCTTCTTTATTAAATTTGGCATTGACAGAATCAAAAAGGTCATCAAATAGTATTAATAATTCAGCAGTATCCACACTTTCCGCAGGTAAGCTTCCGTTTTCTAAAAATAAAAATATAATGTCAAATGTCATTCAAAAAAGTATTGGCATTTTGTCTGATTTACAATCACAAGAAACTTCTATTTAGTACGTCACTGTAAAATTGTAAAAACCGTTAGATTATAATCTATCTTAGAGTAATATTGTAAACAAACTGCTAACCTAACCTAAGCAAATTATAAATTCCTTCGGTATTTATAAATATTATTATAAACTATCAATTTTTACAATTTTATGTTGACATATATATATAACTGACACAGCGAACTTTACTCCACCTAACAGTTAAAGAATCAACTAATTTAGAATTTTACAATTATTATAACCACCTCGTTAGTCGAGTGGTTACCGACCCTGACTACGCAATCGACGGGACTCGGGTTCGATCCCCGACAGGGACAAGAATTTGTGTGATGAGCATAAATGTTTGTATTTCCGGGTTTGGGTGTTTATTAAATATATTCTAGTATTAAAATATGTATTTCTATGTAATATATAATATATTGACTAACACCCATAACACAAGCAAAATAATTTGCTTACTTTAGGGTTAAGTCAGTAAGTGTAATTTGTCCCGCGAATATTATTTATTTATAAAATTAAGTTCAATTTTTTATAAAGATAATAAATATTAATTTAAAAAATCAAGTATTTTACTGCATAACAGTTTTTGGTGCATCTATATACAAACTTACATATTAATATGGAATAACCACCCAAACCTAGAAATACAATGTGCCGGTAAATCCATATAGACAGTAGATTTCTATGTATAAATCTAGTGTCACAGTGTTTATGGCCGCACTGTACCGAAGAGCTTGATCAATGTTTATGATTTTTTTTTGTATATTCGGCAGGTATGAGAATAGATCGTACCGTTTCATATTGTTATGTGATTTGAGTGTCCTATCCAGATTTTTATGAGGTGAAAACTTCTTTAGCCGTGTTGGTCATTTTTTGGGATAGAAAGAAATCAAACTCACAACATGTTATGTTGTATATAAGTATGTGAGTACATACTTATATACAAAGGTGTTGGTTACACCTTTGTATATAAGTATGTACTCACTATGTACTATAATGTGTATGTACATACATAGATACAGTAGTAGCAAAACTGGTAGAGGGGAGGTAGCTTGGGAAAGCAAGGGAATTTCAGCTCATGTGTCTGCTTACAATTCGACAAATGATAAATGAAAAACGAACGAATGACGGCTACAATAATTTGTATCTACTGCTTCTTTTCCCACCCCTCTCCGGTTCCACTCCCCGGTTCCGAAATAACTAAAAAACCTATATCCACCAAAAATTTATCAAAATCAAATTTTGTTGTATCATTAAGAAATAAGGGGATTCCTTAAATACTAGATTATGAAGAAATTTTAATGTTTAAGCTTTAGAATTTTTAGTCATCTACCTTTTACTCGTTTATTTAACATTTAAAATTTGGCCAGATATGTGTATTATCTCTTTTTTTAAATGTGTATGTTTAGTTTTTTACAAAGTCAAAACATTTTTATTCAAATTATCCTTTGATGAGTTACTACCGGATCGGAAACGTGGCCACACACTGAGAAGATCCGGTGGAAGAAACTCAGCGAGCTTGTCTTTTTTTGTGTATACACATTTTTTTTAAACAATGTATTTACAATTACAATGTATTTATGAATAATATATTATAATTACTATGAGACTGCTACGAGGAGCAATTAATCCCATGCCTTATTATCATCCAAATATTCAGATATTTTATAATAACCTTTTTTTACAAAGTTTAGATTTGATACATCTTTTAAATTTGTGTATTGGTAGATCTTTAATAGGAACTATCTTTTACTTGTTGATTAAGATTCTGATCTATCTCCTGAATTCCTCATTTTTTCTTAGATGAAATGTACTTTAAAAGCTTCAAATTGATCATCAACAAGTACCACTAAGAAGAGTTGACGCAAAATGATTGGCCTGATGCTTTTGATTAATATTTAAAAAAAATAACTGTTCTACGCACTTTTCTTATTGCTTGCTTTTTTCTGAAATTTTCAAACGGTGATGTCTTTTTTGATGATTTTGGTGGCATTCAACGCAGGTTTTTAAAACAAAAAGTGATTGGATAAACATTTTCATTAACATCTCTAAAAAAATTTAATAGATTCAGGCGTTATTGTGTCTCTAAAGAACGTTTTTTATTGCAAATTTTCAATGGATATATATGGAATTTTCAATATTATTATTGAAACTCGTGATTACATTGAAACATTTTGTGATGACGTTCAACGCAGGTTTTCCGAAGTAAAAATATTAGTGATCAAAAATTGATTGAAAAACAAATACATTCAAAGAAGGCTGGCCAGAATGGCCTTTGTCTTGTCTGAGATCGTAATATATCTTAAAAAATGGCAATTTTTTTCAGTATACACTAGCAATATAGAAATTCTCGAAAAATGTATTAGAAAAATGTAATAATTTTTTTGTAAGTCTCCATAGTGAGCAGTTCGACGTAATTACAAAAAAAAAAACAATTCCGCCATGTTGAATGTTCTTGTTTTACACATGGAATATAAAGAAAGGAGGACCAACTCTGTGAATAGAAGTGTCCATCGAAAAGCATCAAACAGTGGTCTCGTCACCGCTGTAAAATAACTTTTAGAAAGAAAGTAGTAAAAGTAATTATATATTGCTATTTAATTTTATTTATCAAATAAGGAATATTTTAGCTTATTTGTCCATTGAGATACTATTATGATAAATCTAAATACGACAAAACTGACAACTCGTATTGCAAAAATGTCAGTAATTTATATAAAATCAAAATATTATATATAAATTACTGACAATTTATAAAAAGTCAAAATATTATTTTATTAATACTTCTTTATAGACCTTTATAAATGAAACTCGTTTTTATATATTAAAACAATAATTCTGACACAAATTTTGTTATACTTGATATTCAATTTACGAGTCCAAGCGATGTATGAAGCGTGGCCAGTGTTCTTTCAAATGATAATATTATCTTTGAAACTTGTCATTCACATTAAACATTTTTTGGTAGCGTTCTATGCAATTTTTAAGAACAAAAATTGTTACAAGTGATCAAAAATTAATTGGATGAAAATTTAAATAGATATTTTAAAAAATTTTGCTTTTTTGCCTAAAAAATTGCAATTTTTCAAAAGAAAGGATTTTTGAAATGCATCGCTTGATTTGAACATTTTAAGTGCCACTAAATATTCAATTCAATTCAACGCATTTCAAAAATTTTATCTTTTGAAAAACTGCAATTTTTAAGCAAAACATTGCAAGTTTTTTGCTATAAAAAAATTCAATTTTTTAAAAGATTCTTAAACGCATCGCTTGATTTGAAAATTTTAAGTGCGTTCCACACAGTTTTTTTTTTAAAAAATGTTACGACTTAAAAGCTTAATTAAAAATTTTGTATTTATTACATAACTTTACATATTGTGAAAGTTAAAAAAGAATACCCTGGACAAAATTCATTGCAAAAACCCTTCTGAGAGGTGTTTATTAATATATTTGAGAGCTTTTAAAGTAAATTTCAATTAGGAAAAGAATAAGGGGTTCAGAAGATAGATCCATATATTATACTGTTAGGAAAATAACACATACCTGCCATATATCCAAGTGTTACACCAACCGACTTGCTAAACACCTGTGCGCAATGTTTTACTTTCATTTTCGGTATCATGGAAGGCACTACATGATGAGCTGTTAATTTGTGCATTAATTTCACTCCTCTAAATGAAGGGCTTCTTCTAAACAATTCTTCTATGTGACACCACTTTGCTGTGCGTACCTCCCCATTTAGCTTATATTTTAAATTTTTATTTAATAAATTGTTTCTTACACCTTTAAGTAAGTGAGGGGGATCAAAAACAGGTACAATTTTAACACCCCCCACTTCAAAAAAGGCACCTCTATAATCCATTTTCCTACGAAGGTACTCTGCTTTAGTGTCCTCGATTATGGAATTTATTGCAGCAAGGTTAGTGGTCCCTTGGTCACATACTGAAGCTACTATCTTAAGCCCCGCTTTTTGTAGTTTTTCAATAATATTTCTTAATTGAATCTTTAGATCCAAAGTTTTAGTTGTGCCTGCACAAAAACTATAGGCTATCGGCTGCTTATATTTCTTTATGATTCCTCTTAACATGAACACAAGGACGTGGTCACAAAATATTTGTTCCCTTTTGAGGCCATTGTCGACAAAACCATTAATACTGTCCTGTCCTTTGTTGTACCCTAAGGTTGGAGCAATTGACATTTCGTCGAATAAAATGCATGAATATTTATGTTTTTCAGGCATTCTGGACACTATTTTAGTTAAGTGTTTAAATATTTTTTCATTAATGCCAGGCGTTAAATTTACTTTTTGAAGGACATTTTGTAGAGTTCTTCGGCTGGGCAGGACACAAAATTGGCTTAGAAAGCGATAAGCCTTTGGTGACGGTTTATATAGCGAAAGAGCTAGGATTTTTTCATCGAGAGTAAAGCGCCTGCCCTTACTTTTTTTGGCACTTTCTTTGACTTGTAGTTTAAACAAGGTTTTAGCTGCCGGTGACATTTTTTCTGTTAAAGCTTCGAAAGCATTTGTCTTAGATAACTTCTTTGCCTGCAAATATCTTTGACGAAAGGTTCGTTTTTCTTTCAAGGCACGACGAAGTTTAAGCTCTAATTTTCGCAAAATATTTTCATCACATTTCTGCTGCATTGAAGTGACTGAAAATACAAACAAATATATACTTAAAAAATTGTGAATTGTTTTTACACTAAAATATATCGAAAAAACACCCAGAGTTGGTCATGCAGGTAAAAAAAAAACACTGTTCCCTTAATGATAAAATTATTTCGACGATACTATTATAATATTAACCTTTTACTCAATAGCTAACATTTGCAAAAAAAAAAACATAAGCAAGGATACATATAGATAACCGTATTCTCAAGATATAAACATTACAGTGATAAGAAACGTCATTCATACAGCAGCAGGAACAGGCAAATATGAAAGAAGAAATATATCCAAGTATAGGGTCTAAACATTTACAGACCTAATATGTTAGCAGAAAATAACTTGTCAATTTTAATAAATATTTCCTGGATATATTGCATGAATTGATTTTATCACAATGTTAATAAATCATTTGCTTGGGTTTAGGTGTTGTCGACAATTATTTCCTTCAGTCTGTGAATTTCAAAAACCTGGGATACCTTCTAAATTATCTATATAATGATATCTTAAAGTAAAAATTAAACCTGAAAACAATTGCCACTTACTGTTTTACAAGCAACTTTTAATATATTTATGTACGAGTACAATCATGTGGATTAAAATTTATACACTGACAATTTTTATACTTGAAATCAATACGAAACATTGCGTAACAAAGTACACAAGCCTCGCTTAATAATTATGTTACCGTCAAATGTATATTAGTAGGAGAAATGCGAAACCAAATTTTCACAAAGTTTGGATGAATATGTTTATTACTCAATCACGCAAAAAAAGGCTGAACTGATTTGGGTGAAATTTGGCACACAGGTAGATGACACTCTAGAAAAGAATGGAGTTTTTTATCCCTGAAAAATAAGTTGTTCTTATATCTTTATATTTAAAGTACATGTTTCGATCTAATAATTGTAAACATAATGCAACCGAATATTTGTATACAGGTTTCACGTCATACATTAGCATATTTAACAGCATGGGTACATTGTGTTTGCTTTAGACTTTCATACAAGTACGTTTCAACAAAAATGTACTATTGTATACAGTTACTATTGACATTAGAAATACACTTTAAAATCACCCATGTTTATTTTTCATTCATTTTAAAGATAAATAAAGGAAACTAAAAGTTTGTATTCAACTGACTTCCTGAAAAGGCCAGTAAACTTAGCTATCTGCTTGTTTGATATCTTATTATTTAAAAAAAAACATCTAGTAATTATTATTAAGTAATTATTGTTTTTATTATTTGCATAAAATGCTAAAGTATAATAATATCTGTGGCAGTTAGTGATAAATTTACTTTTAATACCAAAATAATTTTTCAAATGGGAAAGTATATCCTGCCAAACCTAAGAATTTCAAAACGAAGACAAAATCAGTTCATATTCATGAGTTCTGAGGAAACAAACAAAAAAATTACAAAAATACATATATAGCTGAACTGATAAACTCTTGCTTTAGGGAAGTCGATTGATAAATTAAGATCCTACCCTACTATAATTTTGAATAATAAAATAATGTGATATCTCCGTCGTATTTGATACTTTAAAATTATATTTAAAAAAAATGTGAAGTAAGTAATATACCTGTACTGGTTTTCTCTGTTATTTTAATAGTATTTGATATTATTACTTCTTGGGAAGTAGAAGGGGTAGCATCAGGAACTAATGGATTTATTTCTTGTTCTGAAAAAAGTAGTAACATCACATTAACCTGTGTTTAAAATCAACAATCAACATTTATTCCAATCCACAAAGGAATCAACCCGAGCCTCATTGATTCGTAGTTAGTAATTAATTTTTTAAATTTAAAATAAAGGTGTCTGACACTAGGTACCAAACTTTATGAAACGCAGTTGCAATAGCAACCGATAGCTATACGTGTCACAACCACCGTGACTACTAGGTGGTAGAGTTCAGCAACAACTCGCTCGCATATTTGGTACCAGCGCCCTACCCATTCCTGATGCTACGGCATCAATATTTTTCATTGTTGTATTCAAGTTTGAAGAGGAAAGGTAGCCGGTCAACTTATGTATGTGATATTGCTATCCCGCCACACAGATAGCAACGTACCATTAACATATTTGGTGTCTATAAGCGATGGTTTTTTCTTTGTATCAGGAGAGACATCTACTTGTTTGCTTTGATCAGATTTTGCACCTACTTATCTAGATAAGGTTTGAGGTTCAACCCTCGACTTGAGCAGTTATTTATGTTTTTATAGATATAAAAATTTCGGCTGCAATTTCGAATTCAGTGGTGGTGTGTTAACCTACGAATTAAAATGAAAAGCTATCTAGGTTGTTTCAAGAAACAAACTACCTAATTATGATTACCTAATTAATAAAATGTAATAGAGATAACTAATCAACATACAGGTAAATTATGGTAAACTTAAATATCTATTGGTTCACTCTGCACTCCCTGCAAGAGAACTGGCTAAACGATAATTATTTTATTTTTATTTTATATTAAAAAAATATTACTAGAAATAAGCAATTCTTTATTAAATTGGTAGAATAAGTTAATAAGGATCACTATTCATCTCATCAATGTCAATTGCTGAGAATGGTAGTGATTACAATCGCTAACTGGTAAACCGTGATAAGCTGAAATGTTATTGAAATTTTATTCATACCATGCATGGGAAAATTTGTGATGAGTAATTATTTAAAAATTAGGAAATTTACCTGACATATTTCCAGAAGGTAAAAACAATGATGGAACAGCAAGTTTACAAAGTCTGTTTTTTGGATACAGATATTCTTGTTTAAAATGTCGACGACAGATTCTGCGAGTTTTGTGCACAGTAGTACTATCAAAATTCACAAAATCACCCCCAATAACCTTCAGCCAACTTTTAAACCTTTCTACTTCTTTAGCAGGATTAGGAAAATAATGTAGAGGTACACCTGAAAACAAAAAAGTGATCAATAATAATTATGAATCTGAAATAATGAAGTGTTGATGATATGGTAAAAAATATCCGAAATGTTAATAAAACCTACTGTTTCTTATTATTTGAAGTAAAGCGCATATAGCCTTAAATAACTATGCAAAAGAATTTTAACATAATTATACACAAAATATATTGAAATAGTAATTAAATTGTTCAAAATTTTGTAAGACTATAAACTAAGTAATAAAAATGGTTTGTTTTATATCCAATCAGTATAGGTTTCAACTAGCATAGACACACATTTTTGTTTAATGTATTTTGTCAACAACATGTTATACACTACTAGACCATGGTCCCCCAAACAATTGTTTTTATGAATAACAAACTAAAATTTTGTGAACAGCTTCGTTTTGACGAGATGTCCATCTTTTCTATCTTCGAAAAATCTCTAATCGGGTAACTAATAAAGATGGATAAAAAAGAAAACTTTAGAATTTTGAACTAGGAAATGTTTCCACTTTAGGTGTAGGACAAAGTAACCCTTTAATTATAATAATAATCAACAAGGCATTGTGAGAAAATTAGGTTGTCTTTATATTAATTTATATCAATTTAAAAATGCCATAATTCCAAATCCTTAGAGTGGAGGACTTATCAGAAAAACCGTCGAATGCGTAGAACAAAAGCGTATTTTCGTGTTTTTCATAAAAAAATGAAGCGATTAAGGTAAAAAAATTATTATTGTCATTAATCAAAAATTTTCTACACCAAATTAAAATATTCGAAGCACCCTAACTTTATTAGTTACCGGATTCGAGATTTTTTCAAGACAGAAAAAATGGGCATCTTATCAAAACGAAGCTGTTCACAAAAATTCAGCTTGTTATAAACAAAAAAAAAATGTCTGTGGGACCACGGTCTACACTGCACATTACCACAATAGCTGTGTAATACAAATAAATCAAGCACTTTCCTTGTTTTTTTTGGGACTAATATGGTTATTTGACTTAGTAAAACCAAATATATATATATATATATATATATATATATATATATATGTATGTATATATATATATATATATATATATATATATATATATATATATATATATTTATTTTGATTAGTTTTTATATTTATTTTGACGGAGAATATCAGGTTCTTAAATTTTAAAATAAAAATAATAATTTTAGTTGATTTGGCTTCATAATATGTTTTTAAATTTAAGAAAAAAATATGGTTATTAAACTTAAGAAAAAATAATAATTTGCAGTTAAATTGCTTTCACATTTTTTTTTTTAATTTAAGAACAAAATTTTAATTCATGCTTTACCATATATTCTCCATCAATCAAAATAAATATAAAAAACTGAATTCATGAACAAATAAGGAAACAAAGATCTGAAAAAATCATCTTTGTCTTATCATTTTTGATTTTAATATTCTGGACCAAAATTTTAAAAAAGCAAAAGATAAGGATATTCAATAAATAAGAAAGTATAAAATTTAAGATAAATCATCTTTAGACTTTTGATAAATGAAGACATGAAATTTTTTATTTTGATTATTTTTAACTTTGATATCCGGCATCAGAATTTCAAAAAAATCAAAATTTAAAGATCTAATCTAATGGTCCGACTAACACATTTAAAATCAAAAAAGTATCATCTTTAAATTTTTTAAAGAAAAAAATATAACTTTTTTTTTAATACTAAATAATTTTACTTGTTATATACGTCCCAGAATGTCCTAAGCCAAAATGAAAGAAACTGACTGAAATCACCTTTTCAGAATCCAAACATACATTTGATAGTTTCAGATTTATAAAACGATTGGGAACATGGTGAGAGTTTTGAAAATTTTTATTTTTAATTAAAAAAAAAATTAAAGTAAAACAAAAAATTGTTTACTTGTATGTAGGTAAATCAACGACAAATAATTTCCAATCTGGTAAACTTGAAGAACTTAATTTCGCTTGTAGATACCTCCATCTGAAATTTTATTTTGTCCGCTATCCGCTAAATTCAGGGTCATTATAAAACAAATTTACAATAGACTGTTTTTATCCTAATTCATTTAAGGTTGTATTTAATTTGCTGAATGTCTTATATACACGGCCATGAAAGAAATAAAATATAATATTAGAACTTAATTAGCTTACATGTCTTAATTAATCTCAAATCACTTTTTTCAATGAAAAGATCTATGGTTGTTTGGTGTTTATTTATACCTAGCAAGCATAAAGTAAGATCATTGGCAGCAATATTTTTATTATTAATTATTTGTTACTTTTGTTTGTCAGTAGCATAAATTATACATATAAATGTCAGTAGTCTTGTATGTATTTCTTTGTATTGAACCGGTGTAGGAAATCTTTGAATATAGCCAAAATATAACCAAACTTTACATATGCATTATAGGTAATCATTTTTTAAATTGAATAAATTTGTTTTGCCACTGTTTTTACTAGTTAGTAGGATAGACTAAATTCAGGGTCACAATGTTTATTATTATATATTTACATAACATATTTATCAATGTGCTAAATGCTTAGGATTGCACTTGAGTTGGCGTTAGAAATGGGCTGCACAATAAAAACGGTTGCTTAGTGATAAGTTATAAAAATAGCTTTTGCTACCAAATGATATCCTTATATCTCAAAAGTGCCTAGTTTTTTATATGTGCTGTTTTAAACTTGTGATGGAATAACTTTATACTTAAAATATGTGTAACTGATCAACTTTCATTTTCTTTTATAAACTTACATTATTACATTTTTTTTTAGAAAATGCAAAGCTATTGGAGGCTTTTAGTAAATCACCCCATTACAATTTTTAGATGAAGACAAAATTACAAATATTAATAAAGCACAGTGCATTTATTAATTAAATACACACTTTTAAGTGTCTCAAATTTAGTCAATTGATACCTTTTCTATATAATATATAAATATACTACTTAAAACAAAATAGGGCCCACTTTGATTTCCATCTTTAAAATTAAAATGCGTATTTTTTTGTAGTTTTTATGGATATATATAGTTAGACAGTAGTTTTGTTAATTATTCAAATTCAAACAGAGTAAATTATTACAAAAATTATACACATAAAAATGAAAAAATAAAATTCACAATATTTTTTTTTTAAATTGGGGTGGGCCCTATTTTGTTTTGAGTAGCATATAAAGTAGTTTGTTTAAATATACTTGAGTTCCCCACCTAAATATGGTGAGTATGTTAAACAGGGCTCTGTTGACTATGACCCTATCTGATTTGCCTTTAGGTCTCCCACTTATAAAACAGTAACTACTTTGTATGGGACTCTGTAAACCATATTCGACTTATTACATAAATTCAAAGGTTAGGTTGCCTTTAAATTTCACCTATAAAGTAGGGCTCCGTCAACTAGGGCCCTACCAGATTTGTACAGGTAAAGATTGCCTTTTAGGCTCCTCGTTTAGAAAAAAGAGCCATGCTCTTTCCATCGTTCCTATAGATGAATGTCCCTAGTGGCATTGAATCATAACATGATGTCAATTGATCATGTGCTTAACTATAGTAAAAATCAACATATTTTACGTACTATGTGTTTATTAGGCACAAAATGTACGTTATTAAGCTAAGTTTTGTCTATGTACCTATCGTCTGTATTTAAAAAAAATGCAATAATCTTTGTTGACACTTACCATCTTCAGCTACGACAGGGCAACCAGGAACACAGCAGGTGTTTCTAGGCATTGTGAAAATGTGAAAGAACACTACACTGAGATATATGGTCCAAACTCCGTATGGAGGGCCTATCTAAATGCTAGTCACAAACACTTTCACAAAGTAGTTTCTATTACAGTTTTGATATTTTAGGATACACGGAGGAACTGAAAGCTCAACTCAACGCAATAAACACAAAAATACCGAAAAATTACAAGAAAAGATTGCAAGAGCACTTGAACGCAACGGCAGCCATTTTCTTGTAACAATTTGAAAAAGTTGCTTGCCAGCCTTAAGTATCTAAAAATACTAAATTGACGTCAGTACCTAGCTGTGTCTTTTAAATATGTGATAACCAATTTGAAACTTATTGCAATATTTAAAATAAAATGTAATATATTTGAAAAAATACATTTTTTTATATTTTATAATTTACTTCAAGCAAAATAAAATAAAATCTAGTAATTAATAAGGTAGTAAAATTACTATATTAGGTAGCTGCAAAAAACTGGTAACACTACTGAAAAGTTGCTCGGCGTTACAGATAGATGGTACATTTATAAAAATCGAGTTACCAGGGCATGGCAAGAGTCGACTCGTAATGTCGTCGACTGCGTGGAACTCGCTTTACTCGTAATATGCCTAATAGGCAAAGATCATAGCTACATAAAGCCTTATTATTTCTACACAACAAAGCTGTATGTAGGTCTTAGGGCGAATAAAAGGCGAAAACGAATATTATTTATTACAAAAAACTTACGAACTAAACGAAACATACATTCTATCCTGCCTTACTATCTATTTACATTAATATTTACAATAAAACATGTCTGTGCTGCACATCCTCCCGCCTATAACACGCAGTGTTATACTAAATATGGTGCAGCCAGACTAACTTTTTAACCGGTCTTCGCATGACTCCCGCAGCCGTACGTACGTCAGCCACTCGTACCACGCCGTCTGCTCCAGGGTGTACTGCCTCGATGATCCCCGTTGGCCATGTATTTCTTGGCAACGCGCCGTCAGCGATGAGCACGATGTCGCCGACGCGCAGCTCTGCTCCTCTTCCGTGAGGCTCCCGCCGCTTTTGGAGTAGCGGAAGCGCTTCTCGTACCCAGCGTGACCAGAAGTGGTTGGCCAGCTGTTGTGAGTGCCGCCAGTGGCGGCGGCCGATGGTATCGCCTTCGGAGAACGCGCCCGGGACAGGCACGCGTGATGGTCCGCCCAGCAGGAAGTGATTGGGCGTCAGTGGTGCCGGGTCTTCTGGTGAAACCGACACGTGAGTGAGAGGTCGGCTGTTGAGCGTGTGTTCGACCTCTACCAGCAGTGTGTGCAGTACCTCTTCTGGTGGATGCCGCTGTTGCAGCACGGCGAACAGTGCAGCCTTGACAGAGCGCACCATGCGCTCCCATGCGCCTCCCATGAAAGGCGCGCTCGGCGGGATGAACTTCCATTTGATTGCGTAGTTGGCTGCTGCTTCTTTAGTGGCGTCTAGTGCGGCGCGCCTCAGTTCTGCATCAGCGCCGCGCAGGTTGGTGCCGTTGTCGCTCCAAACCTCGGTGGGGCACCCGCGGCGCGACATCATGCGCCGCAGTGCCATTACTGCGGAGTCCGTAGTCAGGTTGGCGGCTATCTCCAGGTGGACCGCCCTTGAAGTAAGGCAGGTGAAAAGCGCCACGTATCTCTTCTCGTGGCGCCGCCCGATGGTCACGCTGTATGGCCCAAGAAAGTCCAGGCCCACGTAGGTGAAGGCTCGCTGATGGTGCGCGACCCGGGACTTCGGCAGGTCGCCTGTAGGCGGCTGTGGCGGGATAGCGCTTCTCCTTCTGCAAAGCGCGCAGCTCTTTACTATGCCGCGCACGGTGGGGCGAAGCCGTAAAACCCAAAATTTCTGTAATATTTCACTCGTAGTTGCTTCCACCCCGCTATGGTGAAGACGCCGGTGTTCATGTTCTATATAGAGGCGGGTGTATGGGTGACGGCCATCTAGTACGGCCGGTTCTCGTAGATCTTCACTTATCTCTTCTGCCGCCGCTATTCGTGACTTTATTTTTAAAATTCCTTCTTCATCGATGAACAATGATAATTGCTTCAAACGGCTGTCTCTTGCTATCGCGCTCCCGCCCATAATAGCTTCTATTTCGCTAGCAAAGCTCTCTTGCTGTGATGATTTTATTAACAACTTCTCGGCGCTAATGATATCAGCGCCATCTAGCGGCAGGTAACGTCGTTTTTCTTCAGAACTTCGTGGCTTCTTAATTTTCTCTATTTTCTTCCAGCTTTTCGTATACTTTTTTCCCCAATTTTCATCATTGGAGGCTTTCGTAGCTGTGCGCTTACGCACACCGGTGACACGTTGCTTATTCTGTCTGCAGAGCTCGATGAACTGCAGCACGCGCGCTGTTGCACGCACCAGTCGAAGCCACGACGAAAATCTTGTCACATCCGGAAGTGCTTCTGTAATACACATAATTTTTCTAATGTTATTTACAATATTTACACTATTTACAGCTGCCGACGGTTTTTCTTCGCCTGTTATTTCGCTACTGGTAGCGACATCTTGCGGCCACTTGTCCTCTTCTAAGTATAGGAAGGCCGGACCAACGAACCATCTATGTTGGTCTCCAAATTCTTCCGGGATATGGCGAGTAGCATCATCAGCTACATTGTCGCGAGACGGCACCCATCGCCACTCTGCGACCTTCGTAATATCTTCAATTTCAGCTACTCGATGGGCAACAAACGGCTTGAATGCTCGCGAGCCTGTGCGTAGCCACGATAAAACTGTGCGGCTGTCTGTCCAGTACACCCTGCGGCTTGGTTGATACTCGTACTCCTCCATGACGTGCTGAGCTAGGCGGGCACCTAGTAAAGCTGCTTGAATTTCTAACCTTGGTATGGAGGTAAACTTGAGCGGGCTGACTCTTCCTTTGGCTGCTGCTAGGCTGACGCTGACTTCGCCGTCCTCGTTGACTATGCGCCAGTAGACCGCCGCAGCATAGGCAGACTCACTGGCATCCGTAAAGATGTGCAGCTGCCGATCTCGCGCTCGCGCCAGGTTAGAATGTGCGCGAGGTATTTCCAGATGTTCCATTCTTCTCACATCTTGAAGCCAGCTTCTCCATGTCTTCTCTAAGTCCGCAGGTAAAGGCTCGTCCCATGGTAGTCCGATTCGCCACGTTTCTTGAAGTAGATGTTTCGCGTGAATAGTTACAGGTGTAATTAAACCTAAAGGATCGAAAATAGACATAGCTACCCGTAACGCGTGTCTCTTCGTAGGTGTTTTATCTTCATCGTACACCGCTTTAACATTGAAACCCAGCTTATCGTTGTGAGGTTTCCATTTTAATCCCAAAACCTTCTCGCTTTCTGTGCTTAGTTCCCAATCGCCGCCCAGAGATGGCGCTACTAGTAGCGTTTTAGCTACGGCCGAGTTGTTCGTTTTCCATCCGCGCAGCTGGAAATGCGCCTGTTGATGAATGAGGCTAACCTGCGAGGCTATTCTGATGGCATCTTCCTTACTATCGAAGCTCTGCAGGTAATCGTCCATGTAATGGTTTCTTACCACGGCGGTAGCGGCGTCGGGATAGATGTGGGCGTATTCTTGTGCGTTCTTATTTTTTACGAAGATAGCGGTGCTTGGTGATGACGCAGCTCCAAATACGACGCTGGTCATCCTATACTCACGTGGCGAATCTTTTCTATCGCTTCCTCGCCATAGAAAACGTAATGCGTCCCGGTCTTGTTGTCGTACACGTATTTGCAGAAACATTTCTTTTATGTCTGCTGTCACGGCGATAGGCAGCTGTCGAAATCTCATTAGCACTCCGGGTAGGTTCTGCAGAAGGTCTGGACCAGCTAATAACATGTCGTTGAGACTTACTCCATTGACCCGCGCAGCTGCGTCGTACACTATGCGCGGCTTAGGTTTTGCAGGATTCACTACTGCAAAGTGAGGCAGGTACCAGCTGGATTGGCTAGGTGACTCGTTGGCAGGTTCGGCGTAACCACTATCAAATAAATGTTGTACCTGTTTTTCATATGCCTCCTTTAGCGCGGGGTCCTTGTCCAGACGTCTCTCTGTATTATACAATCTTTTAATAGCCAGGCCGCGGCTATCAGGAAACTTGCGGCTATCTTCTTTCCATAATAGACCTGCCTCGTAGCGCCCGTCAGGTAAGCGCTTACACGTACTTTCTAAAATTTGCAGGGCTCGCTGCTCGTTCTGGTTGATGGGCTGGCGCGGAGTGATGCCGACACTGTCCAAATCGAAATAATTTCTTATTACCTTCTCTATATCTTCATCCTGTTCGGCATAGGCAGCTCTCTGCACTAGGTGGACTCGCTGCTTGTGGCGGTAGTCCACACCATGTAGCACCCAGCCAAGGTGCGTGAGCGATGCTACTGGTTGTCCACGTCTTCCGCTCTTCACAGCCCTTGTCACAATCAGGTGCCAGTTGTCCTGGCCGATGAGCACGGTTGGCACGGCGCGCTCCATGATGACATCTTCTTCTATATCTTCCAGATGTCTGCAGTTGTTGACGATGGATCTATTAACAGACTGTGGCGATAGGTTAAGGTTACCTATAGTTCTTCCTATTATCCGATGTCGCTGATGGTGATGAAGGCCCTTGATGGTGACTGTGATGCGGCGCGACCTCTCTGCGTTGAGTCGCGTGCCGCCAACTGTTTCTATATGGAACGGCTCCACCGGTCCGCGAGCTCCTATCTTCGCAGCCACCTTCTCTTCTACCAGCGTGACTGTGGACCCTTCATCCAATAGTGCGTATGTGTTCACGCTGCCTCTGGAACCTGTCAGGACAATCGGTACAACTTTAAGGTAGGCGCGTGGCGCGCTTGACTGTGTTGACGCCACCAAGGCGTCGCTGTCTTCTTCTTGATTTTCAGGTGTCCTCTTCGTATAATTGTTGCGGCTATTGTGTAGCCGCCGATGATGCGAGCTCTTGCACCCGTCGATGCCGCACTGCCGAAACTTGCACTCGTGTTTTGGCTTTCTTTTTTGCAGACACCTGAAACATATATTATTACGTTTTGCCATAGCCCACCTATCGTCAACACTAGCTTTCGTAAACTGTTCACATATAGAGCTAGTATGTGCATCTTGACATATCGCACATTTGTCTCTCTTCACTTGCGGTTCATATTTCTGTGTGTGTGTTCGCTGTGTTTTCTTAAAAACTTGTTGATTTTCTTTCGTAGGTTCATGTGGCACCAACGCAGCACACATCTCGGCTTCTTTCATTAAAAATTCACTAATCATTTGTAGATCGGGTTTTCTACCTTCCCGTCTTGCGTACTGGAACCAACTGTGCTGCAACGTATAATTAAACTTCGCTAATAAACTATTCACTGCCACCGTATCGTGTAGATAGCTCTCTCTGTTGAGAGCTCGAATCGTAGCGACGATATTGTTCACTTTACTGGCGAACACACACGTTTCCCGCGCACTTTCTTTCACTCGCGGCAATGACTTGATTTTTTCTAGTTCTGCGTTCACTAGTGCGTCGGGCCGACCAAACTGTATTTCCAAATGGTCGACGATCTCACTTGGGTCGGTTTCCCCGTAAAACATGCAAGCGACGGCTTCTTTGGCGTTTCCACGTAAACATCTTCGAATTCTTGCCCGATTTTCCGCCTTGCTAAAATATTTCTCCGTATCTCGATAAGCCGCTTTAAACTGCAACCATTCTTCACCAGCGCCATCGAAACTTGGTAACTCCATACTATAGCGCGGCGCCCCGCGTGATGCTTCTGCCAGGACGGACGCGAGTGCGGTGATATCTGCGGCCTTCAATGCACCAGACTCTTGTTTTGGTGCCGTATTTTCAATAGGCGTCGAAATCTTCGCCTTCTCTACGACGGACACATCATCTTCCGCCGGACGTACAACGCGCGCTGAAATGCCCGCCGACTGCGCGGGCGACGTAGCTTGTGGCGCCTGGGCCACCTCTCGTGGTGCGGGCGACTCATGGCCCGCCGAATCTTCCTGGTGCGGCGCGTGCGCCGCCTCTTCGTATTGCGGCCTAGGTGCCGCCTCTCGTATTGGGTGTGGCATAAGTGCCACCGAACTGGTGATTGCCAGCGGCTCTGGTGCCGGCTGGCGATCCGTATGGGTTGGCCGAGCGGAGTCCATCCAATCTTCGACCCTCGTAATGGCAGTTGCTTGCCCTTGTTCGTAAACTGCGCGCGCGAGTTCCGTCCGTAAGCGCGCCTCTTCTGCTCGTAAGCGCGCTTCCTCTAATTTGGCGCGTAGATAAACTATACGCGGCGACTCGACTGCGGATGGTACCGGCTTGTCGTTGTTTGCAACGGTGCTCGTTGTGGTCTCGGTCGCCTCGGTGTTCTCTGTTGTAACGCTAGTCTCCGTAGCGGACGTGGTGGTACCGCTCGTTTCCTCCTCGCGACTAGCGGCCTCTTCCTCTCGGTGACTCGACGTACTCCTCGTCTCGATCGGCATGGCTCAGTAATCCGGCTCGAATGCGACCAGAAAATGTGCACTACAGCCGGGGGAGCCAGCGGACTGTAAATCTGGTTCTTCTCTCTTCGATGCCCCACCAGCCGTAGTGCTTTTCTGTTGAGCCGGATGTGTCGGAGAAATAAACGAGACCACAACTTCCTTTGCAAAGGCGCTTTATTGTAACGAAATAAAGCAATAAAGCTAGCACCGTTGCAAATATTTGACCTATTTTATGGAGAGCCACTACTTGCCCTAACACTGCCCTACTCTAAAGCCGGTACCCTATGAATATATACTAAAGCCCAGGAACTTGTCTGGGAAACTTGTTGAGTCGTAACGAAACTGTAACTTAACTGGAGCGGAACTAAATGTATGGCCGCGCTCTCCGATATTTATAGTGCGCGGCCAGACGGTCGGCGGAAATCTACAAAGACAATCGGCGCCGGGTGTGGCGCCACAATGTCTGGATTTGTTAAAATCCTACTTTTTGCAATTTAATCTTAATAATTTTACCTTAGGTAGCTTTTCCTACCTCTAATCAACTAGTGTGGCCTTCTAGCGAGTGCAACGGTACTACCTTTTTACAAATATATACAAAACAAAGTACGTAATGCCCTAAGACCTACCGAAAACGAATTACAATGTGTTATTTCTTATTTATATACAAGGATCTAACACAAATAAACTTATACAATAACAAACAAGAGTGTTATATACATTGTATGCTCTTACAGGACCTCGGAAACTCTTACAATCACAGAGTTGTACGCCTTTTCAGGTCGTACTATCCTGTAAACTATCTTTATGATACCGAAAAGTGTCTAAACATATCCCTAAGGCTTATACTTACATTATACATACTATTTACAATCATAAAACATTTGTTTACATAAAGAATTTTGCACTTTTCGGATTTTCGTAATAGCGAGTTCCCGCATATAAATACTATCTCGCAAGAGTCGACTCGTAATGTCGTCGACTGCGTGGAACTCGCTTTACTCGTAATATGCCTAATAGGCAAAGATCATAGCTACATAAAGCCTTATTATTTCTACACAACAAAGCTGTATGTAGGTCTTAGGGCGAATAAAAGGCGAAAACGAATATTATTTATTACAAAAAACTTACGAACTAAACGAAACATACATTCTATCCTGCCTTACTATCTATTTACATTAATATTTACAATAAAACATGTCTGTGCTGCACAGTAGACATGCGCAAAACGGTACTTTGAAGTGTAATGCAACATCACATATCACCTTTGAAAAGGTAATATCACCCGCAAACATCACTCATCACTCATTACTCATCACATGACACATCTCGAGTAGCGTTTAGTGTCTTGCGTTGCATGTGATGTACGCATCGCTTTTTTTGTGCGAACTACGAGTCATTACACTGAGTATATATTTCGTTCCAAATCAGAGTACCATAATAATTGACGATTAAACTGACTAATAATTTTAGTCTGATTGAAAGTTTTATTATAACATTACGATTATATTAATCGTAATTACATTTTCAATTCGTCATGTAGGTAGTAGGTACCTGATTTAAAGGTTTCACCACGTCGGTACCTATGTGGGTTAAGCAGAATAAACCAAATGTCTATAGACTTTCAGTTCTCCACAATTCACCAGTTTCTTGGTTGGCACACCATTCCGCCAGACTCCGAGCTGCTACTGAGATTTTAGATTTTCGAGTAAAGTATCTTCACGCCCGTATCCCCGAAGTGGTAAGCAGAGGTACAACAAGTGCACCCACGATTAGCCGAAAATACTTGGTCCCACAAATGTAATAGGTGGCAAACCTATAGCCAACCGGGCACTTTCCAATCCCGGGCAACGTTGTGTATCAGAAAACTGAAAAAACACTTTTTTATGTACCCGACCCGGGAATCGAACCCGGGACCTCATATAGTCAATGTCAACGCTGGACTACTAGATCACAGGGCGATTTTCGAGTAAATCTTCAATAATACTTTTGCCCGATCTGGACTTCATGGTCGAAGTATGGCTGAGTAGTCTAACCCCTAGACCACGATGCACAAAACAAACGACGCGACGTGCGACACACAGAACAATTAAAATGTCTTAACTCAAACAGTTATTGCATAATACCTAAAGGTACTCATTTTTACTATTAGTAAGATTGTACATCTTACTAATAACAAATATGAACCGAATTGTTATCACCAAACGTTTCCAATTCAAATCCTCATACTTAACGTACTCGTATACAAATTCTCCCAGCTCGAACCAACGATCTCGGTATTATTCGATTTATTTGAGTTATACTGCCAGTTGCATATCTCCCGCACGTTGCGCACCATACTCTTCTCTTGGTAGCATAATATGTGACACGGCCAGAAACGACACTAACCGAACTGTACCGAGTGATGAATGAAGTAATGTGTGATGGTTGGAACGCTAGTATGATGTTGCATCACCTTTCCGAGTGATATTACTTTTGTGATATTACACGCATCACCTACCCATGTCTACTACACAGTGCAAGAAAAAAATATTGTACAATAAAAATTAAACCCGCTCAAACTTTTATTCAATCATTGCGCAATCTTCAATATTAACTCTAAACGGTCAATAATATTGTACAATACGTAATATTGCGCAATATTATTGTAGGTCTAGGGGCCGCCTAAAAACTCACGTTCTTTATGTTTCTTGCTCGCCATTTTGCTTAAACTTATGACATGACCATACATTAAACATTATATATGTACTCAATTGTGCATAAATTTTTAAATAAATAAAAATAAATAAATAAATAAACACCGTGACTGACAGAACGCGACTGCTTCAATCTCTGAAGTGAAAAGTATTGTGCAATATTAAGCCTTCCCCAGTGCAAGAAAAAAATATTGCGCAATAAAAATTAAACATGCTCAAACTCTCGATTCATCTTTGTGCAATCTGCAATGTTAACCCTAAATGGTCAATAATATTGCACAATACGTAATATAGCGCAATATTATTGTAAGTCTATGGGGCACCTTAGCAGATTCGCGATAAATTATTATTGAGCCAGAGCCGTAAAATTATTGTACACTAATAACGTTTTATTTAATTTCTATATTAAACATTATTTATTGCAAATGTATGAACGTTTTTCACGTACTACAAAGATTATTTTTAGTTGATAGCAATAATTAGTTAAGACTTATTTCCGAGTACTTTCAAAAATGTTGTTTCCGATTCCACGAATCGCGCACACACACAGCTATTTATAGTATAGGTACCTACATTGTTTAAAAAATGTAATATTTTTAATACATGTTCTTTCTTTAAACAAATTTATTTTTTCTTTATGTTATAAATTTACCGTAACCTTCTTATGCACGTAACGCGTCAAAAAATGGCGGGAACTGAAACGAAGCTAGCGCCATGGTTGTTTAAATATTTTCCTTCAAACTTACATTTGTTTCGTTTAATTTATTCGTCTCTCGCACAAGTTAGATAAAATTGGCTTTGCAATCGAAGTAGGTTCTTATTCACTGGCAATATAAACTACAAATTAATATTCGAATGCAAATTAGTAATGTTTGTTAATTTCGATGGTTTGATGATTCAGTTTGCTACACGAAACTGGATATTATTTCTCAAAACTTAGCATTTACTTTTAGATGACGCTACGGATATTCGAATACATAAAGTAGTAAATTATTGATATTCGAATGCAAACTAGTAATGTTTGTGAATTTGCCACATGAAACTGAATATTATTTCTCAGCTTATAGAATTTACTTTTATATGAGATTACGGATATTCAAATACATAAACTAGTAGTAATGAAAATTGAATCGAAAGGAATGAGATGAAGCAATACATACGTATTTGCTTCTCGCTTTTTCTTCAAATTCGAAGGAGTTGTAAGGTTATTCGAACAATTTGAATGACGTCTACAATCGAATTATTCGAATAATGTCATTCAAAATCGCGGCATACGTAATATCCCTACCTAGTCTGTGATCGCGGCTTATATTGTTCTGTGATCACGGCCGTCTTTAGAACGCATCGCATAGTTCATAGATAAATATGTGTATTATAGTTGCGCCAAGGATATTATATACGATAACTGGAATTACTACGAAGCAATATTTGAAAAATAAAAATGTACTTTATTTCGTAATAAATAAAGTTGACATTTGTTTCTTACTTAACAGAGGGGAAAAACGTTCTGAGCAAGACAACGACAAGAGTGGATGTTGTCCCTTTCTTGCAATTGCCAGTGTAAATAAAACTATCTAAATGGTAGATTTTTATATATTATACACGTCGGTAAATAAATTAGCATTAAATGTATTGTAATTAACTTAGTGAGTTCTAAAATTTGCTTATTTTAATTATTACGTAACTACTTAAGCAATGTAAAAACTGTTTCTCAAATTAGTAGAATTACTTAGTAGTAATTTGCAAACTACGCATGGCCACACTTATATATGGCGATTGGCGCTTTGTTTAGTAGAAAGAGACACACTCACAGATAGTCGTGGGCGTTTAAACGATATAGGCTTAAAAAATTAGGCTTTTCAAAATAAGCCTTTAAGCGCGCTTACGGATTTAAGCTGTTTTCGTTTAAACGTTGATGTTTAAGATACAAAAATTTAAATACCATATTAGCATGATTGACGAAAAGTAACCTTATTTCAATAACGTTAAAAATCAAAATAAATTAGAATAAAGAACCTTATTTCTATACTCTAAGACTCAATATAATTTTTCATTATTGGATTAACAACCTTATTACTATGCCAATAAGAAACGATAACAATTTGGATTGGTTATCGTATCAAGCGGCTAAATTATTTTCTACTTGTTTACGCAATATTTGTGTCGGACTGACAACGCTCCGTTTTTGGTTGGTTAGTGCTTTTTACAACGAATTGACAACTTTGCTTTTTATAACGAATTGACAACTTACGTTTTTTCAAGTTCCAGTATGCTTTTCGTTGTTGAAGAAATTGGACGCGCTCATCAATTGTTTATTTTATTTTATTGTTTGTTTTATTTTACTTAGCGCGCGTAAGAACATGACTGGAATCCCTTTACAAATTTCCAAAGTAATTTTGTTTATATTAATTATTGAAATTACGTAATGGATAAAAAAGTATATATTGTGTTACTATTCATTTCAGACAGTCCTAAGTCTGAAAAGTACGAAGGGAAGTTGATTGATTGAGAAAGTACCTTATATATAAAATTCTGGTGTTACAATATTATTTACCATACTCCTCCGAAACGGCTTTACCGATTTTCATGAAATTTTATATGCTTATTCAGTAGGTCTGAAAATCGGCTACTGTTTTTATACCCCTAAGTGATAAGGGTTGTTCACCCCTAACATTATTTTTTTATTTTTAAGACAATTTTTTTTTATTTTTATTGGAACGAAGTTCCTTATCGCGCGTTGTGAAGGGGGCTAGACGGAAAAAATTCTTACGAAAAGTTGTCACGACACTTTTTGCTATAGTAAAGTATTGTAAGCACAGAAATATCCAGCCACTTCCCTTTAGCTCGTGCATTGAAAGTGAAAGAGTCTATCTACTATTTGATTGAGTTTACTATTTTTTCTAGTGCCAAATGTTCGACATTTATACAGAATTTCGGCCGAATGTCGAACTTCGACCAAAATTTGAATTTCGACGGACAGTCAAATTTTGAACGAGTGTCGAAATTCGACCGAGTGCCGAATTTCGATCGGTTGCAGAGTTTCAACCGCCGGTCGAATTTCGACCGGGTACCAAAATTCGACCGTGGGTCGAAATTCGATCGGGTTCCAAAACTCCACCGGGTGCCGAAATTCGACCGTGGGTCGAAATTCGACCAGGTGCCGAAATTCGAACGTTTGTCGAAATTCGACCGGGTTCCGAAATTCGACCGGGTGCCGAAATACGATCGTAGGTCGAAATTCGACCGGGTGCCGAAATTCAACCGTGGGTCGAAATTCGACCAGGTGCCGAAATTCGACCGTTTCTCAAAATTCGACCGGGTTCCGAAATTCGACCGGGTGCCGAAATTCGACCGTGGGTCGAAATTCGACCGGGTGCCGAAATTCAACCATGGGTCGAAATTCGACCAGGTGCCGAAATTCGACCGCGGGTCGAAATTCGACTGGGTGCCGAAATTCGACCGGGTTCCCATATCGACCGAAATTCTATTTCGCATTGAACAGTGTGGTGTCGCGACGATTATTTTTGTTGAGTATATACAGGTTTTTTGTAAATAATAATAAAAGCAGCTGCGTTCCATTCTGGTGTCTGGTCAAGTTTTTTTTTTTAAATTGTGGCTTTAAAAATACATACAACCCTCATATTCACCCTTCTATCATCAACCCCTATTTTTTAATTCAATAATTTATATGACGAAACAACGTTTGCCGGGTCAGCTAGTATTTATAATAATTTGTATTGTATTTGATAACACGTCATTTCTATAAGCTAGTAATAAGTAATAACGCTAACAAAACCACAAAACATTGAACGCTTTTTTCAGCTCTCGGCTTTATCGGTCGCTACTAATTCACTTAAATCTTCGTTTTATAATTGACCTTCTTAACGATCAACAACTTTTGTTTAAAAAAGCGTTTAAACGAAAAGCGCTTTTTTAAGCACGCTTAAAAGTATAAGCAAAACGTTTAAACGTGTTAATAATTAAAAGCCGTTTATCACATCTCTACTCACAGAACACTTATACTCTCTACACTCCACTCATGTCGTGGTACTCTTCGGAATGATTTTGAAGTACGTGTAAGCATTCCGGATAGAATATAACTTCCTTGAGTTGCGCATAGTACATAGAGAATGGGAATTTTCATAGTACGCCACTAGAATTTTCGTAGTACTCATAGACTAGTATATAATATTATGCTTTAGTAGTACTCTAATTGGTCTGTGTAGTACGCTAAATAATTAAAATACCTGCTTGTTAATGTACTGATGACTGTTTTGAAAAAAAAAAGAAGCATTACAAATTGCATGTATAAATATTTAAAATGAGTGGCAACCGAGCTCTGAAGCGTAAAAATGACGAAAACAATTCTGAACATTTCACATCAGGTATTCAATATTTGGTTCTGTTTGATGTTTCTGTAATATGTACATACCTATTTACGCCCTATATAATTTTATGTTCCAGAATCCAATGCTAAAAATATTAAAACCATGCAGATACAATGTCCATATTTAGATACAATAAATCGACATGTATTGGATTTCGATTTTGAAAAGCTATGTTCAGTTTCTCTTACAAGGATTAATGTATATGCTTGTTTAGTGTGTGGAAAATACTTTCAGGTAAACTTTGTTTTGCTTTTTACTATACTATATTTTGGTTAAAATTTCATTGCACAATTTCTGAATTTTATTTTTGAGGTTACATGATAAAGTATATACGAATGAATAATATTTATTTTTTGTTTGTACTTAAATATAAATAAATAAATAGAAGTAGCATTATGCCCAAATTGATAGAAAATAATTAATTCCGGAAACATTGTTGAGAACTATTTGATGTAGCTTTGAAACTGGAAGTAACAGTCTAATATGTGACTGCCGGAAACATGGTTTAAAATGTACAAATCTGTGTTCAAATTGTTGTGGTTCTTAAAAATGTGCCAACGTGGAAGACAAGACCTATGATGAAGTTAATGATTCAGATGAAATTGTGGGTGGAGAACCAATGTAAAATGGAAAAAAACATTGAACACGAAGACCATAGTCTTGAAGATTTCAAAGATCTACTCCAATCAAAAACAATAGTTGAATCTGAAGATGAAGAAATGCCATTAAAGAGGCAAAACTAATGGATAAGTAATAGATATGATTATAATTGGTGATTAAATATCTATACAAATAAATATAATTGGAGTGTCTGTTTGCAACATGAAAATAACCGCTTTTTACTAAATGCATATGAATCTATACATGGTACATTTACCAAAACAACACTTTTTACAACTTTTGTCTGTCTGTCTGTTTGTTCTAGCTAATCTCTGGAACGACTGGGCCGATTTTGATGGATCTTTCACTTGCAGATAGTTGATGTAGTAATAAGCTTGATGTTGCAAGCAGACGAAGTTGCAGGTATAGCTAGTTTACAATAAAATTAGCCCGTGGTCAGAAATGAGCGTTTAAATGAAATTCTATTTTAAAAGTTTGTCTTTTCACAAAACCTTATAAGCAAGCTTAATAGTATAAGCAGTTTTCGTTTAAATGTAAGGTCTATGATTTTTTGCAGCGTGATTGAAAAGTGACCTTATTGTAATATGAATAGAGCACAATATGATATTGACAAAAAGCTACTTAATTTAGGTGTACTTTTTAGGTAAAAATATATGATTCGCATAAGGCTTACACTAGTAAGGCTTACAAAGAACAGTATACACTATGACCACAGATTAAATACTTTTTATGATAATTATGTCATATAATCAGTGCATGTAATGTACAAAATAACTCAATCACAATCCTTATTTATTGTATTATGTGTATACTAAACTCCGGACTTTTAACGAAAAATATTTTATTGTTACTGCTAAAAAATTAAACAGGTTTTATTAAAACAAAAGTGGTTATTGGCCACGTAAAAAAGGAATGCTGAAATTGTTTTGGTTCTTTGGTGTGTTAACTTTCATTTAATAAGCAACAAGACAATAGTTTGTTGCTATACAATAGGTTTACTCACCTGAACCCCTCCCACCCTCGGTGGGAACCCATGGTTAATGAGATATACATGATCAAATAATTAAAGTACTGTTATTTTATAAAACCTTTACTTTTACATTTTTATTTATTGCCAGAGGAAATAGCTTTTAACAGATCTTCATTTTGTGAAGCAAGTGTAATAAAATCTTTACTAGTTGTACAGGCTGATTCAAAAATTAATGTCAAGCTGAAAATGGATGACGGGCCAAAGGATGAAAAAAAATGTCAAAAAAGTATGAAAAAAAATTTTTTACCAGCACTCTTAAAATTATAGCCATTTTAAAAAAAAGTGAAAATCAACACTGTTTTGATTTTTCAAGTATTAAGACTACAAAATGTTTACTTAGCTTAATTATTTTGAGGGGGATTTGTTACTGAATAATGCTAGTATAAATTACAATTGGCAGTCGGATAAAGGCATTGGAATCTTCCGATCCAGTCGTATCTAATACATGGCTGAGTTGGCTTCAAAATAGCATAAAACGCATGCTTTTACCCCCTGCAGTCATTGAAATGTTAAAACCATTTCAATTAAATAACGAAAGTGAAGAACAAAATGAAGATGAAAGAATAGCATGTATTGAAACAAATGAAAGTGAATTTACATCTATTCTCACAAATGATAATGATACAATTATAGAAGAATATGCAAATTGAATATACGTATGCAAAAGTGATATATACTGTACGTAAATAAAACATACACACAATTACAAATTAGCACGCCAACTTTATTCTTTATCAAAATACTTACAAAGAGTGGCATCGAGAATTTTGATCAAAAACTGGTACAAAACCGGTACTTTAAAAAAATTAATATCTCTGAAAGTCTGCAATTTTAGCAATCGTTTTTTTGGTAGTAGTCCATATAGGTAGGTATGTTTTAACCAAAAAATAAATTGCTAATATTGTAGACTTCAGTCAGAAAAAAATAAATGAGTTTTAGACATATTTGCAATTATGTTGAAACTGCGTAGTCGCAGCTTCCCAGTGGGTAGTTTATAATTTGGCCCTAAGGTAGGCCTTTACGAGCAGGGTGCAAAATTAAGTGTTACATTTATAGACAACTAAATAAAAATATTTTTTAGTTTTACATAAAAACCGGTACTTTTACTCAGATCCCATTTTACCAAAAACTATGATAGCTAGGCTCATGGGAGTTTTAGTCTTGCGTTAGTAATATATTTCTGCATAAAAACATTCAATAAAATTAGGCTGTCCCAAAATAAGGTTTAAAAAAAATACCGTGCAACAGGGTAACCAGTAAAGTACGGGGCATTTAGTCTCCGTACTTGCCATTAATTTTGGAAGATTGTCTTCCATACTATTGCACAACAATGTCAAGTATAGACACTTGTGGCAGGAAAAATTTCTGTTGAAGCCACTGGCTGAGACATTTTGAATTTTATAATATAATTGTAGTAAGATAGTATTGACATGTTTGATCAATTATTTTTCTTTTAAGAACTTTAATTATATTTATGTAATTCTTGTTGTTTTTCTTTGCTTTATTAACACTTTATATGTATTCACTTTTTGCAGGGTCGAGGCACCAATACCCATGCATATACTCACTCTGTGTCTGAAAGTCATCATGTTTTCCTTAACTTACATACTCTAAAGTTTTACTGTTTGCCTGATAATTATGAAGTTATTGGTATGTTCTATTTACTTTACTATTATATCTTATATTTACATACATGGCATAAGGAAAAAATATGTCTTTTTCCAATGAGTAAAATAACTAATTTATGAGTGAGTAAACTTAGCAAATTATATGTAATGTAAGGAGGATTTGTAATGTACACAAAAATCCTTATAATAGCATTGACATATCTTGCCACTCAAACATTAATGTCTGAGTGTAGGACATTGGACTGAGGGGAATATATACATATAGGAGAATATGAATGGTATATTTTATTACACAATTGACTAAGCACTTATACCTTAATTTCACTTCACAACTTAAAGTACAAGTACAAATTTATGCACAACAAAGTACAAAGGTGGACATAATGCTAAATGACATTCTCTACAAGTTAACCTAACTTAATCGGATAATAAGAATATTAATAGTTTAATGGAATATTAGTAGCTTAACAGTTTTATTCAGCACATTTGTTACAATTACATGTATACAAGTATTTGAAGGCACCTAAAATATAAGTTATTTGCCAAAATGTTATTTGCATTTATTTGTTATGTAATCTATTAAATATTTAAAAAATATATAATTTTATTGTTTTCAGATTCTTCTCTTAATGACATTAAGTATGTATTAAACCCAGTATTTACTCCTGAGCAAATAAAACAATTGGACAAAAACATCAAGATGTCAAGAGCTATTGATGGTACCATGTACATGCCTGGTATTGTTGGACTCAATAACATAAAGGCTAATGATTACTGCAATGTCATATTACAGGTTATATCAACAAAATATATTAACAATGTTAAGCAACTTTAATTTACTTAACCACTTCTATAACAGCAGACCCCTCCTTCAGATTTTCACCAAATTTATCTAGGCGAATAAAAATTATTTGACCATCATTTGTACAACAACATGATCAAGCTGTTCTTGAGTTATAATGAAGCATACAGGCAGACCATTGACAATCCACACTAGACTA
This sequence comes from Apodemia mormo, assembly GCA_036924255.1. NCBI lineage: Eukaryota > Metazoa > Arthropoda > Insecta > Lepidoptera > Riodinidae > Apodemia > Apodemia mormo. The sequence continues at coordinate 10,444,097 of JAUPFN010000001.1, forward strand.
ATAATTGATTTCTTACACCAAAATAATTCTGTCAATAATATGATCCCTTCTCCTTGCTCTCCTGGTTCCACAATCAGTTAAGAGACTTAAAAGAGCCAATGTGCTTAATGACTAGGAAACTTCACAGCCCGGTAATTTTTTTTCTATTAAAATACCAAATACCACATAACAAATCTGACTATAGTCAATTTGACTGATTGTAGATGAAACAATAAGAAAAAATAACATTAGAAGTGGGAAAAAGGTACATGGTGTTTCAATATTGTCTAATTCAAAATCGGTTTTCTATCGTGTGTGCTTACAGCTCACTAGATTGGTTGGTATTATTCTTGCGTTTCGGTTGGAATTACTTATAAGATCTTTTAGCCTAATGTGTTGACAGACCAATTGGTATGTTATTAGGTCTCTGTAGTCTGAGGGAAAAAACCCAAAAAAATCAAAATAGTAAAATCAATGTCAGTGAGTTATAAGACAAATATTTATCACAAAATTTTACAAAGAAATTGAATGGATTGAACTTGCTTTTATAAATTGAAAAATTAGAGAAAATTGTTTTTGTAGAAAATGATGTTACTTGTTAGTGATATTTTGCAGTGTACATTACAGAATGAATTAGTGTGCCTTCGATACTATAGTTCCAAAATACCTCAAACTTAACAATACATGTCACAAGCAAAAAGATAACATTGAAGTAAAAAATATTAAAAGTGGTGGGAAGATTCTTAACGTACTGACTGATATGACTGGAAAGCACATGTATTATAGTCCAAAAATGTTTGTATTGCCATCATGTTGTACTTTCTTGGAACATTTACACACCCTGTGTTTTTATTTAATAAATATATTTATTTTAGTGTTTGGCACAAGTGAGACCTCTTCGTAATTATTTCTTGAGGGAAGAAAACTATGCAGACGTAAAAAGACCTCCTGGAGACTCCTCTTTCTTACTTGTCCAGAGATTTGGAGAATTGTTAAGGAAACTATGGAATCCAAGAGCATTTAAAGCACATGTTTCCCCACATGAAATGCTACAAGCTGTAGTACTTTGGTCTAAAAAAAAGTTCCAGTTTATAAAACAAAGTATGTGTTGTTTTTTAAATTGCATTTAAAGAATGATTCTTGTGCTATTAAACATTTATTCTTAGGTTCATTTCATTGGCCACTAGTTTTATTTTTAGGCCTTCATCAGGGCCGTTTTAAATGCTATATATATGATACAATTGCAACAAAGGGACACAATCTCAGCAGTGTTGGTCTTTTTTTTAAATTTCAATTGGAATAGGCGATTTTCTTTCATCTTACCTGATGGAAAGTATTGATAAAAACGAAAGTGGTACATGCCCATCCAAAAGAAACCTATTCACTCTACTTTTAAAGGTTCCTGACAAATAGTCAGGAAAAATAGGCCCAGGCAATTCGTTCCAAATGTTGGTGACTTGTACAAAAAAAATATTTGTCCAACCGTTTTGTTAGAATTTTTGGTATACCTACAATGTACGGACGAAACTTCTGACTGTGTCTAGTGATCCAACAAAGGAATTGTGAGAGTCTAATAAGTTCGAAGAGAGCTTTCATGCACTTACCAAAGTGTATTCTATAGAAAACTAATAAGCTGGCAACCTTACCACGATGCTCAAGTGTGTGTAGTTTTCTATTTGTGAGCTTGTTGTCATTTAATAGCTTACCGACTCTTCGGTCTATAGAGTCCAAAGCTTCAAGTTGATACTTGGCAGCACCGTTCAAAAGGTGACTGCAGTACTCTGTATGATCGAACTAGGGCCATGTACAGGTTTAGCAACTAAATTACATAATAGTTATTATGTATTATAATCATTATTTTTATTATTATGTTAAGCTAAGCTAAATTATATAATACTGTCCGCCAGCTGTATTTTTAAATTTTTTGGTGAACCTCGCGGGATCATCTATCCTTTTTTTGGAAAAAGAAGTAGCCTATGTGCTATTCCAGGTCACTATCTACCTATGTGCCAAAATTTTCAAATCTGTTCATAAGTTTTTACGTGATTTAGTAACAAACATCCATCCATCATCCAAACTTTTGCATTTATAATATTAATATAGATTTATTTTAGCCTAGATTAACTGTAATGTTAAGCTAAACTAAAATGTGTATTTCAGCTTAGCTTAGCTATATCTCATTAGCACATTCAATTTGTTTTTCAACATAGAGCAACAACTCATAAGTAATATATTACAAGTTCAACATTTTTATTGTGGGATATACAACAATTTCTTTGATATTTCTGAGTATCCAAAAGCATTTTATTCATCTGTTTCTTTTCTATTTTATGGTTATGATATAAAAATGATATTCTAATATTTACGTTTAGTAATAATCACTACATAGTATAAAACAAGTCGCCTTCTGCTGTCTGTCCCTATGTCCCTATTTATGCTTAGATCTTTAAAACTGCGCAACGGATTCTAATGCTGTATTTTTAATCGATAGAGTGATTCAAGAGGAAGGTTTATATGTATAACATCTTTATTTAGTAAAGAAATATCGTTATAAATATATTTAGCAAAACAATGTTTGCCAGGTCAGCTAGTTAGGTATATAATATAATTCTTTATTTTTTAGGTAAACATCCATAGCTTTGTTAGTAATAATAATTTGAAAAACTTAATGACTATGTTAGTACTTGTACAATAATTTAATTCTACTTGTGAAATAATTTACATAGTATGTCATACAAACATATATATGTATACACACAATGCATACACATGCACATACACGTATCCATATATACCTACACATATATGTATACATACATACATATGTATCTAATAACTTATTAAAAAAATATGTAAGGTTGCCAGGTGGTTGTGTAATTATACTAATTCTTTTTCAGGTGATCCTATTGATTTCCTTTCATGGTTTCTTAATTCTCTTCATATGGCCTTGAACGGCACAAAAAGGCCAAATAGTTCTATAATTTATAAGTCATTCTTAGGACACATGAGGATATATACAAGGTAATGTTATAATTGTTAAATAAGTTATATTGTACTAGTAAGAATTTCGTAATTAATAATATTTATAACTAAAAAACTTAATTTTTCATGGTTTTGGTTTTTCCATAGTTTTATAATTTGTTGTAAAAACTAATATTTCTAGAAAGCTACCTCCTCCAGATGCAGATGATGCTGCAAAAGTGGATCTTAACAGTGAAGAGTATAGTGAAATGATTACAGAGTCACCATTTTTATATTTAACTTGTGATCTACCGCCAACACCACTGTTCACAGATGAGTTTCGAGAAAATATTATACCTCAGGTATTTTTGTAGCTTTTATAAGTTTCTGATAATTGGTTGAAGATATAACGTAGAAATAAAGATTCCAGCTATAAGAATGAATCATTTTGATTTTCTTATGAATTAAATTTTGTAAATAAAAGCAAGAACTAGTCAGAATATTAGATGACTTATTTAATTACAGTACATATTTATGATGACGTTCAACTTCTTCAGGAGCCCTTTAAGAATGTCTAGATTGTCTTTTTCTCAGATAATATCCATTTCCACATGTTCACCCTCAAATCTAAGTTTTATGAATTGCGATGGCTATTAATATAATCCTAAATTTCTGTCTGTGGCATTTCACAGAGGGATTTACGAGACCCTCGTTGCAAAATTAGTTTTTAAGCTTGTGGTGTATGTTGTAGATATGTGCCATTTTTATTCATTAAAAACTCGCTGTACTGTCCTTAAATATGCTTTTACTATTCGCAAGTTAAATAAATAAGATGTATATTTTGTAATATTGTCATTTGTCACTAATTCTGTGTTAGTTAAACGGAAAACTATTTCGTATTTATTGTCTTCTCATTCGAGTTTTAGCTGCTGGTGAGTTAGAAAATTACAGCCGATTTCTTCAATTTAAATTTAAAAGATCTCCATTTGGAATCCCACTTATGTAAATGTATATGATCATGTTTTATTATATCTACAGGCATCTCTTATGTGGGTACTGTAGTGTGTATATGTATATTGAATAGATTAATTACACGAATAAATTGCTTTTTTTTATATCATAAGATAGCAAAGCGAGGTCTAATGCCACATGCATAAGTTTACCGGCTACTTTACCCTCCAAACCGGAACATGACAGCGACAAGCACTGACGCTATTGCAGCAGGAATAGGTAAGGCGTTGGTACCAGACCCGGGCGAGACAATGCAGAACTTTACCACCTAGTAGCCACGATGGTAGTGACTCGATAGCCAATCGGTCGCCTTTTACGACCTGCCTGGCAAAACGGCAGTTGGCCTGTTCTTCAAAGGAGGCCGGGACCAACACGGCAAACTTATAAAGGCAATGTAAGAGGCCTTTTTGTTTTTCCAAAACAATATTTTTTTTAATAGAAAGAACTCTTATTAATGGACAACTTATTGATACCAACGCTAAATATCGATTAGAATATAATCTTGTTAGGTGGTAAAACAGAAAAAAATTGACTATTTTAAATTTAAAGCAGATTCATTAAGATAATATTTATTGTGCAAACCTTTTATGTTTATTGTAATATGTGACATATAATCATATATTACAGTAAACATACAATATACACACATAATAATATATATTTTTTTTGTATTAGTGCCATATTAGGCACATTCAAACATTTTTTATCATAATTCCACACAAAATTTGATTCTATATTTGCGATATGTTTACGTAATATCTTTAGAATAGGAAGCTTTTATTGTATACAAGAATCATCAAAACCATTTTTAAACATTCTTATTACATTCTCAGGTAAATCTCTACCAGCTGCTATCAAAATTTAACGGCCAAACATCAAAAGAGTACAAAACCTATAAAGAGAATTTTTTGAAGAGATTTGAGATAACCCAGCTTCCTCCATATTTAATCTTATATATCAAAAGATTTACGAAAAATACATTTTTCGTAGAAAAGAACCCTACTGTTGTCAACTTTCCAGTGAAGTAAGTAGTTCCTTATTGACTGCCCTGTGTACCTAATAGATGCCTTGGTCAAATTTAATTTTCCTAGTGTTAAATAATATTGACATATTTTATAAAAATTGGTAAAGTGCGTGTCGGGTCACGCGCAATGTAGGGTTCCGAAGTTACCCATCAATCACGATAATCAATAATGCGGAGTGCGGACGAAGAAGAGGAGGGCTATTATTGTTTTATTAAATGAACATAAAACCTATTTAATATCAATGACAAAAATATCGGCAAAAAAATAACAGGTTCACCGCCTATAGTAACTTCTCCAAGTATACTATGTAGAGGTTACGCATAAATATTGGATTAGGTACAGGGATCAGGTATTTTGCGAAATAAGATCATACCTAATCCAAAGAATATCTCATTGCCATTCCACATAATCCCAGTTCCACAGACTACAAATACTCCTACCTACCTACCTATATTAAATTATTTATTTTTAGGTAGGTGCGTATTGCTGTCACCTTGTTAGTGGTTGTATTGATGAACATACAGTTGGACGTTTAATCATCATCACGCCGTACGTTACCCCTGTGGGGATGGAAGATTAAACAAAGCGTCTATACCAATACCTTACTAACGCGGTGACTTTAATATCTGTCAGTTATACTCAGAAACCATTAAACCGATTTTGATTAAACTTCGACTGTTCCCTAAGTAAAAATATACCTAATTGAGGTTTGCCACACCAAAAATCAAAAAAAGACTACATAGATTATGTACTTTATTTCCGATAATTTCGTTTCGTTGGGACAAATATACAAACACTTAACGTGTTTGGACAACGAAATAGATAATCATACTCAAATATTATTATCCAATTCCAACAATAATAGATTTTACAATATGACGTCCTGAAGATGCTTTAAAAAGCGAAACCGGTCGATAAAATTAAATAATTTCGTATATAATAATAGTGAAATAAAAGTACAAGTGTGCGATAAACTAGTTTCAACTAAAAACCAACAATAATACATACATATTTATTTAAAACTAACAACCTCCGTTTTTTCGTCGGTTAATAAATGTAAAATATTATAAGCTATTATTCGCGACTTTGCGTGATCCAAAATCATTATTTCATTTTGCTCACGCGGGCCTATTTTCTGCCCTATAAAATCTTATTTTTCAGTGAAAAATCCATCAAAATCGGTCCAGCCGTTCCAGGGTTAAGTGTTAACCCCTATACAAACAGAATGACAAACGGATAAACAGAAATTTTAAAAAGGTTATTTGAAATTTGAATAGGAGTATCGCGAAAGTATAATGTATGATACAGCCAACGGATAACATAAAATAAGGGTTTCGCGAAATTACTACGATGTATGGTCCAACCAACGGATAGCATGATAGATACAGGTCTAAGTGAATTAAAGATGGGCGATTGTGACTGACATTGTTCAAATAATTCGATTGTAGCAGTCATTCAAATTATTCGAATAACCTTATGACTCATTCGAATTTGAAAAGAAGCGAGAAGGAAATACGTATGTATGTATTGCGTCGTTTCATTCCTTCCGATTCAAATTTCATTACTACTAGTTTACGTATTCGAATATCCGCAATCTCATCTAAAAATAAACTCTATGTACTGAGAAAAAGTAATTATTTTCGTGTGGGAAAAATCATCGAACTTAACGATAATTACTAGTTTGTATTCGGATATCGTAGTTTTTATTGCACTCATATAAAAATATTTTGATAGTAAAACCTAACTTAACTAATTATTGTTATCAAACAAAACTTAAAAGTATTCTTTATAATACGAAAAAACGGTCAATTTTGTATTGCAAACCGAATGAATAAACTAGCGGTTCGCAAATCAGTTACTATTTAATTATTACTAGTACGATTAATTATCAATCAAAAGTAGACTGTAGTGTATGAGATTGAGAATACAGACTAATTTTGTGTAGAAAAGCGAATGAATGAACTAGCGGTTTTATTAGATTTTGCAAACTAGCGATCGATTGTTTTTGTATTCGAATATTAATATTAGTAGTATCAAACTATTTGATTATTGGAATCAGTAACAATCGCCCATCTTTAAAGTGAATTCTGTGAGCGCCATCTAAACCAACATAACGAACTACGATGTTTAAAAAATTTTGTAAGTTGATCGACTATTACTCGTAAACTTGTAAAACCTACTTAACCGTGATAGTTTTCCTTTTAAATTCATTATATTTACTCCTACCGTGAATTTTTTCCCAACCCCAAAACCAATCGTTTAGTTGCAGAAGGGGGGGGGGGGGGCGAGGGCACTTGTTTCTAACAGAAATTAGGATTTTAAAGCTTTATATTTCATAAACGAGTCCCTTAATCGAAAAATCGATGTGGCAAATCTACAATATTTTTTAAAATCCTATCCAATAATACCCCAAACAATGGGATACGTGAGAAAAAAAAGAACATCCCCACTTTACAAGTGAGGGAGTTACCCTGAAAAAAAATATTTTTCAAGATTTTATGTTACCACTCCGTTAGCGTGACTAATATGTGTATTCATGCCAAATTATAGCTTTCTAGTAATAAGGATCTCTGAGCTATCATGCGGACGGACGGACGGACGGACATAGCGAAACTATAAGGGTTCCTAGTTTACTTTGGAACCCTAAAAAGTAGAATTAACTAAAACCTGCGCCAGCAAAAGAGAACCTGGTGGCACTCACCACAGGCTAAATAATTTTATTGTGGTGGTCCAGGGCTCCTTTGGGAAATCGTTATTCTGCTAGGCAGTTTGTGAAGGGCAAACAAAAGAGTAAATATATCACTATGACTGTGACTATCAGATTGTAGATTTAGGCAATAACTCGCAGGGCGTCTTTTCCAGTATCACAAAAAAAAATTTAACAATACCCTGTTACAGGGTGTTTTAAAAAGCAGCCTCAATATTTGCCTCGGAAATTATCACCTGTTATCAGTGTCGGATTGTAACATCTGTCACAAGTAGGCTATTCAAAATTTACTGCATATGGTGACCTCTTACAATTCTATACCCTAGTACACTTAAAGTTAATTACAATATTTTTTATCAATGATTTTAACATTGTTAAAAAAGTATCTTCACACCCATATCCCCAAAGAGGTAGGCAGGGGTACAACCAGTGCAATCACGTTTAGCCGAAGATAATTGGTCCCACAATATGATAGGTGGCAAGTCTATTGCCAACCAGGCACTTATTGTATTGCCTGATCCGGGAATCAAACCTGAGACCTCTTGTGGTCAACACCGACACCGGACCACTAGACCAGAGGCGATTATTTGTGCACTATCGCCCTCAATCGTAAATTATTGAAATTTAATTAATGGATTCGCAGTCAGACTCCAAAAACTTAGGCATCAATTTAATTTTTGGCCACACTTTATTCGGTAAAAAAAGATTATAATTATACGATGAAATTAAATATAAATAAATAAATATTTACGGGACAAATTACACTTACTGACCTAACCCCAAAGTACGCAAATTATTTGCTTGTGTTATGGGTGTTAGTCAACGATAAAAACATGTATGCTCATCACACAAATGCTTGTCCCCGTCGGGGATCGAACCAGAGCCCCATTGATTACGTAGTCAGCGTCGCTACCACTCGACCAACGGGGCGGTCAAATTTCGTTCGGAAATTGTTTCGTAAGCACCTATGTACTTGCGAACAGGGCATGGAACCGGTATTGATATAGCGGTTAATATCGCGGGGCCCTTAGTGTTTTGCGTTGATTGCATCCCACCATCAGTTAGCGATAGCCTAAATTCATGACGACGCCTTACTGGTATTCCACCATTCCAGTATTGTAATAAAGTGTGATGCCTTCATAATATTATATAAGTTTGAAAATAAATATTAAAATTTTATTCTTCGAACAGGAATGTTGATTTTGGAGATATTCTTACACCTGAGATAAAGGCAAAGCACAACGGTAAGACAATGTACGAGTTAGTGGGTAACATTGTGCATGACGGTACTCCAGAGAAAGGTACATATAGGGCACATGTACTACATACTCCTACGCAGCAGTGGTAAGAATGATTTTTGTTACTTTTAAAACTAGGCTCAACTATCATGGAGCAGATTAAATAGATAAATGAACATGATACATCACTAGGATACAGTATACTATGTAATTGACGCATGTTTCACTTCATAACCGAATCGTCTGAAATAGTCAGTACTGAAACATACTGTAAGGAAACATCCAAAGGGCATAAGGAGCTACCTCATTTATCTATACAAATAAATAAAAACGGAGTGTCTGATTGTAATATTAAAATACCGGTTTTAACTAAGTGCGTATGCATGTATTCGTACATATACCAAAATAATACTTTTTGCGATTTTTATCTGTCTGTCTGTTTGTTCCCGCTAGGAACAGTTGGATCGATTTTAATGGGACTCACTGGTAGATAGCTGATGTAATAAGGAATAACTTAGGCTACTTTTTTTTAGATCCCACGCGAACGAAGTCGCGGACACAGCTAGTAAGAAATAAAAATGGGCAAAGCGAGTGTTAGGTCACGCGCAATGTAGGGTTCCAAAGTTGCCCATCACTATAATGCGGACTAAGACGAGGGCTTTTATTGTTTCAAACCATGAACATTTAATTAACCTATTTAACGTCGATGACAGATATATCTGCCAGGCAGGTCCTAAGAGGCGACTGATTGGCGATACGTGTCACTACCATCGTGACTACTAGGTAGTAGAGTTCCGCAACATCTTTATCTATTCTTGCTGCAATAATGTCAATGCTTGTCATTTTCGTGTTCCGGTTTGAAGTGTAAGGTAGCCGGGAGACTTATGCATGTGGCATTACCAGTTACCACCCCATCACACAGATAGCAACACACCTTTAAAATTTGTTGTCTATAATCGATGGTTTCTCTTTCCATCAGGAAAGCCTTGTCTTCAAATCTGCTTGTTTGCTATAATATAAAAAAAAAACAATAAAAATATAAACATTTAGTCAAAGGGATGGTTTAAAGGTGTGTCAGTACATTTTGTATTGTGCCAGGGAAATTAAAAACAAAGCCAAAATCCCAGAGGGCCGGACTGCATAGACATTCATTACAAAAACTTACAATTATTAATATAGATGTTATCAAATGAAATCCCCGTGTTGGTCCCGGGCTCCATTGAAGAATAGGCCAACTGCCGTTCTGCCAGGCAGGTCGTAAAAGGCGACCGATTGGCTATCGAGTCACTAACATCGTGTCTACTAGGTGGCAGAGTTCTGCATTGTCTCGCCCGGGTCAGGTACCACCGCCTTACCTATTCCTGCCGCAATAGTGTCAGTGCTAGTCACTGTCGTGTTCCAGTTTGGAGGGTAAGGTAGCCGGTAAACTTATGCATATGGCATTAGACCTCGCCACAAGATAGCAACGCACCATTAACATCTTTGGTGTCTATAGGCGATGGTTGACTTTTTCCATCAGGAGACTCATCTGCTTGTTCGCTATCTTATGATATATAAAGAAAAGTTAGCATTTAGAACAATACATACCTAAACACAGCGGCGTGCACAGGGTTATGACACGGTATGCACTATGCGGGGGGTACTCGGTCACAAAAACTTTCTTTTACAGATTTTTAGCATAGCCACAGCCACGCTACGGATCTCTAAGTCGGAAACCATGACAACAGAACAAGTCTTAGATATACTACTATTCATGTACATCTTCTACGGCAAAAATATCCCGAATCACAGAGCCAGTTATATGTTTCATAACTTTTAACATGAAACTTACGAGTTACGTTTACTTTTTGCTGTTGTAACTCGGATACACACCTACCTTTAGACACATGATTGGCAAGTAAAGCACTGCTTGATTGCCTTTATAGACTGCACGCCACTGCCTAAACAGATAATTGGATTAATTGATCTAACTACAATTTATGTGTACTTTGACACCTATTAGTTGATAATACTAATATAAATAGTGAAAAAATAAATACCTAGACTCAGAAATGCTAGTTTTGATGCTCATCAAATATTAACGTGCTCTCACAATCTATGATGATGATAGAATCTATGCCCAACGAATTGGGCATAGATTCTATGCCCTCTCTATTGGTCATGACATAAATTACATTTCAAATTAGGGAGGATAATATACTGCTATTTTGTAGTAGCAATACATATTTTAATAATTTATATTGTGTTGTATTTAATAAAAATTCTAAATTTCACAGGTATGAAATGCAGGATCTGCATGTGACAAGTATTTTGCCTCAAATGATAACCTTAACAGAAGCATATATTCAAATATATGAACTTAAACAAGACTAGTGAGAATGTAATTTGTGTAATAAATACATAAAACTGAATTTAAAGTTTTATTTACTGAATATACAAATATAAATCCAGATTCTAGACCATTCCATTTCGAAAAATAGTCATCACACTATCATTTAACCATTCAAAGAATTATAAATTCATATTAAATTTATGACAATATATTAAATTGTTATTCACAGTTTAAGCACTTACAAGGACTGGTTTTCATGGAGGTAGTAATTCCGTTACTGAAATAACCATTAATTCGTTACACATTTAAATGATTTGACATCAAAATTTCTTATAAAAAAGGGAGCAAGTGTAACACATCACAATCTAGTCAGATTTGCCTTGCTTTTTGTAACAATCGACAGTACACACTATATTTCCTGCCAGGGCGACCAAAAATGACTATAATTACTGTAAAATAATAAAAAGGAATGATGTAGCTTTAAACAATTTTTATCACAAAAATAGTGATTTTTACTGAAGAATTTATAAAGAGGAAAATGATATATAATTTTATTGCTGTTTTAAACTAAAGAAAATTAAAGTTTTGTACAATGTTAACATGTAAATATGATAACGGAAGTAAATCAATTTAGTTTTAATATTTTTTTCATATTTATGCCTAGCGAGTAGCAATATATTATATTTAATTACATTATAAAACTTAGAAAATTATTTCATTTGATACAGTATTTGTCACTTCAAAATACACGTAAAAGATGTTCAAACTTAAAATGTGTTGTTTAACATTTGTCTCGTAGATTGAATTATGAGGTCAATGAAAATCAGTCCTAACTTTAGTCAAGATAAAAAACGACACCATGAGTAAAAATTCAGCAAGGAAATAAGATAATGTTGAGTATCTATCACTCATATGTCATTTTTTATCTTACAACCAAGTTAATCTATCTATTATAAATATAAGTATCCTTATACATTTAGTCTTAAATATTAAAAACCATTTTGCTAATAGGTTATTGCAATATGAGGTCATTGGCAGTTCATGGAATAAAATTACTGGACAAAGCCAATAATGTAAGAAGGTATCATCTTATTCTTCCTATGTTCTCATTAACAAAAAATGTAGGCTGCTTTTGAACTACCAACAAAATTGCAAATATATACTAGTGGCTTTCTCCTTTCTTTCCTGCAACCCTCTTGAATTCCCCCATATTTGTTGTGGAGATTGGTGAGCCGTAAAAAGCAAGATGGTCAATTTGAGTTACATCTCCACCACCTTGGTTGTCTTTTATAAATAGTTGAATATTTTGAACACTTTGGAATTTTACAAACTTGAGTGGAATTGGATTTCCTTCCAGGTCGTTAGGCGATAATCTGAAAATATAAAAAAATGTTCAAAAGGCATCGCCTCTGGTCTAGTGGTCCTGTGTCGGAGTTGACCACATGAGGTCCCAGGTGCGATTCCCAGGGCGGCAATTAAGAAATTGTATTTTTTCAGTTTTCTGATAAAAATAATATTGCCCGGGATTTGAAAGTGCCCGGCTGGCGATAAGCTTGCCACCTATCACACCTATTACCTCTGCCTATTTCTTCGGGGATACCGGCGTGAAGATGTTCAAAAGGGAACTAGTGCCATTTCACCATACAAATGTTGCCACCTATCACATTTTGGGACAAAATATCTTCGGCTAATAGTGGCTAATACATAGAAATACATATATAAATACTCTTACTACATAAACACCCAGACCCAGAAATACAAACACCCTTGTCCCTGTCTGGAATCAAACCTGAGCCACATCGATTAGTAATTAGGTTTGGTAACTATTTGACCAATGGGGCGGTCTATGATGTAATACTTGTCTGATGTCTTTGTACTTACTCCAAATCTTGAACTGGTGCATTACTCGTGGCTTGATCAAAATCTAAAGTTCTTGGCTGGTTTATAAAAATTTTGATATATTTAGGTCCTTTGTCATTTGGTGCCTTGATTTTTAGAGAGTGTAATTTCACCAACTGCAAAAATGTTGAAATAATCAACTATTATTTTTTCTTCAAGTACACTTCAACACTTCAAAGTTTTTGAACACAGATATTATTTTGTACATATTTTCGTTTAGATCTTGCTGATCTTTAAAGAATCTATGTATATAAAAATCAATTGCTGTTCATTAGTCTCACTAAAACTCGAGAACGGCTGAACCAATTCGGCTAATTTTGGTTTTGAATTAATATTGGAGGCCAGGGAAGGTTTAAAAGGTGAGAAAATATAGAAAAAAATAAGACTAGTTAAAAAGGCAGAACAACGTTTGTCGAGTCAGCTAGTTTTAAATATAATTCATTAAATGGTCCTTTCAATTACAAAAAAAAACTAAATCGATCGGACCCTGTAGGTCATCCCTGTAACTTCCCATTAATTAATTTAAACTAAAAGTAACATAAAAATTTAAGTTAAAATATCTAAATTTTGTTATAAGTAATTTGATGTTTGAAAAGTATACTTCAATAATTGTTGTATTAGACTGAAATATATTTAAAAAATATTAAGCAAGTTTGTTGTAAATAACGTTTGAAAAGTTGTAACTTGTGTAAACTTGCTTCAATTTTGATGTTTGAAATTGGATTTGATATAGTTTTTTAAGTAGTAAAATATTGTAAAAGGTCGAAAATTATGGGTTAAAAAAATCACAAAGTTTAGTCAAGAAAACCCTTTTTATTTCAAAATTTTTCATCAACGATTACTCCCGAACCCGATTTTGATGCAATTTATGCATTGGAAATTGTGAGGGATAGAGCTGATTAGACTTTGTACTCAATCGGTACAATAATCTGGAATATATATATTTTTTTGCTGACATTACTAATTTCACACTTGTGATATGAAGTTGACAAGTGCGATCCTATTCTTAGTTGGAACCCCAGAGAACAGTTTGCACGTTCTATAAATGCATCATTTACAGTATCAAAAATTAGGTTGAGATGTTGCAAAATGCTACCACCTACTAGTCAGAATGTTAGTGGCATATTAAGCTCTTGTTTGCCTTTTCAGTTGCCTAGTAAGAAGGAAAACGGTATATTATTTTAATATTTTAAATACATTACCTGGTTAAAGGAAATATTTATAATCAGTTGTTCATCACAGTCACTAGCTAGATACCCTCCACCACTGGTCAATGAGTGTGCTAAAGGATGATCGTCAGCTTCATTTAAACATTCACATTCACTTTTCGTGATGAATGTTACTAGATCCATCTGAAATTCAAAATGCACTTTAAAGATGTGGTAAAGAAATGTCAGATGTGGTATTTTTTCTGTTTGTTTATAAATTACATAATCAATTTAGTAGATTATGCATTATAAAATTTTTTAGACTGGTTTTTAGTTCTTAATAAGGGATCCATTAAAATTACTTACATGACCAGCAACTGCACCATCTTCATCACCTGACTCTTCAGTGCCATAGTATTGCCTGACCTTACTCTCTAGTGTAGCAGGATCTGCACCTTGTAGTCTGTCGATTCGAGTCTGGAAGTGAATATCACTTAATACTATAACAAATAATAATTGTATCATACTTAAAACAATGTACTTTTTCAGGATAAATAGCTGCTAAATGTGTTAATCCAGGTTTTTAACTTCACCCATAACAATTTTCATTCAAATCCATTGAGCACTCTGTGCAATAGGCCTTTTCATCATCAGATGAGCGCAAGCGTAGCCGCCATGTTGAAACGGCGGTAATTCAAAAAATTCGTACTGTTTTAATCAACAATGGCTGGACAAGGACTATTATCTCCACAAAGAAATAAATTATTGGAAAAAACCATCGATGGTGCTTCACTTATTTATGATTCAGTTGAAGCTCATAATTAACTCCGAAAATTGTATTTCTGTATAATTTATTTTATACCTTACCTTATTAATTGATTTATCAATATGTTGAAACTCTTGATAGCTTAAAGGATCAGGGTTTTGTTCAGTTGGACCACTTTCTCCAAGAAAATGTAGTGAGCAAATATAAGTATCTTTAGTAACATTATCAATAGATCTAAAACCTCGGTCACTTCTGCCACATTTTTTCACCCATAACTCACATTTCGCACATTTTACACATGCTTTAATGTGTAATTTGCTTGATGATTTGATTATTTTTTTTCGATATTCAAGACAAGGCTTTGGAAAATTTATAAAATAGAATCTATTGGTTTTAAATGATTTGTATCGTGTATCACTTTTACATACTCCATAACAACACCGTTTTGTTGTTCCTTTTCGTACAGACAACATAATTATAATGGAGTACAAAAATTTTTTTCCGATTATTTTGACTTACTACTTATTTTTTTTTTCACTTTTTTTACAATTAATCAACTTTGATTTATATTTTAATTTTTGATACACGGATAGCGGACAATTTAGCATGGTTGTTTACAAAAAACAGTACGAAAAAGATGGCTGATTCTGACGCATGCGCACAAAAAATTTTTGTGATGAAAAGGCCTATTACTTTCTATGTATATTATGGTAATCATACTAAAATTATTGACATCCAATTTATTAAATACCAAAACCTAACCTTGAGGATAATTGTCTTTTGTAATAAGGAATCTGTGGAAAGCAAACCTTTTATTAAACTAATCCATTAGCAAGAAACAGACTGTTACATAAGACTGCACAATGCATTCAATTTTCTAAATATCTAATTCACAAGAATCGCAAGCTAAAAAGGTGTTAATAAATTTTGAATTATTTTGTGTTCTTAACTATATTTTGAATAGAAAGGTCATTAGGTTTAGAATTATGTTAAGACAGATGTCTTAAAAATAAAAAAGGCATTTATTTTTTTAACTAGCTACTCAAAAACTATATCGGGAATTGGAAAAGACGATTTCTAATGAGCCTTCTATTTCATCTCCTGGAGTTTTGGGAATTGAGATATTTAAATGTTTTTTTCAATTAAATAATAGAGGAGGAAACTTTTCAGATTTTCGTTTATTTTAATAGAAGAGGGGGCTCACCTAATGGTAAGTGATTATCGCCGCCCATAGACAACTACACTACCAGAGGTCTTGCAGTTGCGTTGCCGGCTTTTAAGAATGAGTAAGCTCTTTTCTTGAAGGTCCCCAAGTCATATCTGTTTAGAAAAATTTCTGCCGATAGCTGCCACATAGGAGTAGTGCAGGGCAAAAAGTGCCTCGAGAATCGCACGGTTGTGGATTTCCAGACATCGAAATGGTAAGGATGGAACTTCAAATTTTGTTGCGATGTCCGGTCCGAACTTTTCCTCAGAGCATTCTTCATGATAGAGCCGATAAAAGATGCAGAGTGATGCCACATCTCTACATAACACCAACGAATCAAGCCGATTTGAAATACGAGGGTGGATTAAAAAGTACTCGGCCTAACACAGATCCATTTAATTCTAAAAATCAAATCTACCTACATTATTTAGTTCAGTTCAGAGTAGTTAATTGTGTGAAGTTCGAAGGGTGTGCAATAATTTGTTGTGATTTTATAAATTTTATAACAAAGCAATCGGACATACTCTCTCTAAATGGAGCAGCAGCCTGCCATCATTAAGTACCTTCATAAGAAGGGGCTATCACCGAAAGCCATCCATGAGGATATGATCAGTACATAAGGGGATTTTGCTCTTTCTTATTCAACGGTCAAAAAATAGATAGCAGAATTCAAGCATGGCAGAGAGAGTGTGAAAGATGAACCCCGATTTGGAAGGCCTTCGACGTCCACTACTGACAAAAATATTAAAAAAGTACTTGATTTAATTATGGGAGACCTCAGATTAAAAACTAGAGTGATAGCTGAGATTATAGGCATCTTTTTCATAAGAAACTTAATACGAACTCAAAATATAGTCAACAAATTGAGTTTCCACAAAGTGTCTGCGAGGTGGGTTCTGCGACTGCTTTCAGTTGAACAAAAAAGGGTGTGATTGACTATTTCACATAACTGTTTGGAGTTATTTGAAGCCGATGCAGATGATTTCTAAAATCGCTTTGTTACAATGGATGAAACATGTGTTCATTACTGTACGCCAGAAACAAAACAACAATCAAAACAGTGGATAAGACCTGGTTCACAACCCCCCCAAAAAGGCTAAGGCTCTTTTGTCGGCAAATAGTTACCAGGTAAAGCCATTACCTGGCTTCAGTATTCTGGGACTCGAAGGGTGTGATTATGATTGATTATCTTGAAAGGGGTAAGACTATAAACTCTGGTTACTACTGTGTCTTACTACATCGTTTACGAGAAGAAATAAAAGAAAAATGTCCAGGAATGCTCAAAAGAAAAGTCCTGTTTTATCAAGATAATGCCTGTGTTCACACGTCTGTGCAATCAATGGCTGAAATCAACAATTGTGGCTTTGAACTATTACCGCATCAACCTTATTCATCTTATCTGGCACCGTCAGACTTCTTTCATTTCCCTAACCTAAAAAAGCACTTGGGAGGTCAATCATTTTTGACAAATGATGTAGTCAAAACAGCAGTGGACTCATATTAGAAGAATAATATTTTTTCAACGGTCTAAATGCTTTGAATGGGAGATGGCAAAAGTGCATCGAATTTGATGATGATTATGTAGAAAAATAAAAATATAACTGATTTAGTATGTGTTTATTTTCTTGGTTAGGCCGCATACTTTCCAGTCCACCCTCGTAGTCCCGTCATCGACGATTTGAGCCACCCTACATTGAATGCGATCAAAAGGAAGGAGCTGGTATTGAGGAGCCCCCACCCGTTAAATGAGAGCAGTACTCCATATGAGGCCGGATTTGCACCTTATAAAGCAATAAGCGATGGGCCGGTGTGAAGTACTGCCTGGCCCTGCTGAGAGCTCCCAGCTTTTTAGAGGCTAATTTAGTCTTGCCTTCCAAGTGACCACGAAACTGAACATTGCTCAATATGTTGACTCCAAGTATTCCAATTCTGGCTGTGGCTATGGCTAGTAATTGTCATATTTTTTGAGTTAAAAGAGAAAAACTAAATTCAAGTTTGTCCATCACCTATACATATAGATGCTGCTATAAGATTTATCTGAAAGATAACACTTTTTTTATGTTTTTTGGATAGGCAAACTGTCAGATGTGCCACCTGGTGGTAAGTCGTCAACGTCACCAATGAACATAAACTAATTTACCTAGAACTAGCCCCGGTAACTTATTTATGTGTTGCCTATCCTGAGACATAAACTGTTAAGTCTTAGTGCCAGTAATTACACTGCCTGTCTTGCCTTTCTTTCCGAAACACAGCAAAGCTGTTTCACGGGAGAAACAAGCAATATGGTGGTATCCATGCAGCCAGGGGCATAGCACAGCGCATCCTTCCCACCGGAGATTGATTACTTGTGCCTATGTAGGTAAAATTATATCTGGGCATTAAGGGGACTTAAGAGTAAATTTGAATGATCTTAACAATAAAATATCTATTTCCTTTTCTCGGTCAGTTATTAGATGACAATTACTAAGTAGGTATTAAATATTTTATATTCCAGTAACATCTTTGTTTTTACCAAAGTTTTTTTTCGCAAATACATTAATATATTTTATACATTTGAAAACTATGTACCAACTGATAATATATTTCTTACTCTGTTTTTGTAGAAAATAAATGTTGGCATTGCACTAACACCCTGGGTACTAGCAGTTTCAGCACATCTATCTACGTCCACTTTAAGGAAAACTGCTCTTGGAAACTTTGCTGGTAACTGTTCGAAGAATGGAGCTATGCGTTGACATGGTGGACACCTAAAACAATAAAAATCTGCAAATTATCAGAGTATTAAAACTTCATAAGTAATAGGTTATTAATTACCAGGTCGCTGTGAAGTCCACCACTACTAATTTAGTTCCAGCACTGGCCATTTCAGATTGGAAATGAGCTTCATTCTCTATAACAGTAGCTAAACCCATTTTGAATTAAAAAGAAGAAATATTAGAGTGAATCTAAGAACGTAAACGATGATATTTCGAAATGGATGTCACAGATGGATGTGTTCACTGGTTTTGCCAGTATCAGTTTCCCAAGTTCCCGAAATTCGAAAATATTTTATATATCTACTATAACTATAAACGTCTGTCTTAATTTTTTGTTCAAACTGGGAGATCAAT
This sequence comes from Apodemia mormo, assembly GCA_036924255.1. Taxonomy (NCBI): domain Eukaryota; kingdom Metazoa; phylum Arthropoda; class Insecta; order Lepidoptera; family Riodinidae; genus Apodemia; species Apodemia mormo. Next base: position 10,463,480 of record JAUPFN010000001.1, read on the forward strand.
ATTTGTTTAATGACTCACTGACATATTTCACAGTTTAAAATAAAATATAAAAAATCTTGACCGATCTTGTAAAAAGTAGTACAAAGTGAGGACACGTAATTAATTTAAACAAATGACAGGCCATATCTCTCGTAGAGATTATAAGTGTTCTGTGAGCCATATTATTTTTGTTCATCAGTTTATCTGTCCGTATGTCCGGTTATATAACTCAAGAACAGCTTTGTTGATCTTGATTACACTTGGTATACACACTTGATTTTGCAAATAACAAGCCATATTTTTGTTACCTCTTAATCCTTGACTAATTCACATTAATTGATTTATATTAAATAGTTTTATGTCACTTGAATTTATTATAAAAACCATCAAATATTTCGTAAAATATACTTATGCATTTTAATGTGTATCGACAACATTGTTTTATAACATGTCAATCGGGTCGAAGTGATTCAATTAGTGTATTTTAAACGCTAATACATGAAATATGACATTTCTGAGGTTTGATTTTTTTCAATATTTGCTCATACACGGCAAAAGCAGTTTTTTAAAAAATTATGGGTCACCAAATGCTAAGTGCATTTGATAGCCCATAAATGTCCAAAAATTTGATTAATAAGAGTGATTTGAAAGATCGCATTTAAGGAATCCTGACAAAATAATGACGAATAAAAATTCTTATGATTTTTCTAAGTTGTATAATGTTATTCTATTTGATATTGTAAACTGTCAGTCAGATAATGTCTATGAAGCTATTTTTTTACTAAAAGGATTATCTAGCTTTTCATAGCTTGAAAGTGTTAACAAAATGATTTTCCAAAAAAATCCAAATATCTTCAGTTTTAAATTCCCGTATATTAGGGTATTGCTTATAAATTGGCAGCTCTTTTGACAATATTCCACAGATGAATTATTCAAATTGTCAATTGTCATAGGGCGTATTCCATTGAACTAAGATATCAGTAATCTGAGTTAATTATACAGAATTCTGATCTGAGCCCTGAGCCCTAAAAAAAAAAAACTGTAAACCGGTTGATCTTGCAGTCCATCTCTGAAACTTCCCTCTAAATTGAGGTATTTTAAGCTCAAAGAAACAAAAACTATATAGCATGAATTTTTGAACACAGAGAGTTCAAAAATCTAAATTTTGTAAAAATAATAGTATTTTAATGTTCAAAAAGATGTATATTTTCAAAATAATAATGGGTTTTGATCTTCTAAATATCGCTCAAAGCAATTTTTTAAGCTCTAAGTTGTTTTATTTAGCTACAAAATCAATTGGTTAAAAAGTGTCAAAGAAATGACATTTTTTTTTTCAAAAATTTGCATTGTTGATAAATCCCGAACGAATCAACTAATTTTAATCCGATTTACAGTGCTTGACGTATTTTGAAGCAGAAAAGCTGACTAGATTTGTAAATAATTCGACATATTAGTCTGAAACTTATTTTAAAAAATGAAGCAAGTTTGCAAAAACACTTTTCCCAAAACTTTTCGTCAAGGATAACTCCCGAACGGATAAACCGATTTTCATGCAATTTATCTATTGGATGCAGTGTTTTGAGGTATGAGCTGATTAGATTTTGTACTCAATCGGTGCAGCAATTTGGAAGTTATATTGAAAAAACACTGTTTCGCCAAAAATTTTTTTGAGGTTTTTTCTAAATTTCTCAAAATATCCTGGACTGAATTGGTTCAAATTTTCAGAAAGCCTTAAGTTGAGTGGAAACGCAATGTATGCCATCAACCGCGTTTCGATCGGTTAAGCCTTTCAAAAGTTATGACATGTTTACACACACACACACACACACACACACACACACACACACACACAAACACACACACATACACACACACACACACACACACACACGCACACACACACATACATATATACAGACACACATACCTACATACACACATACTGACGTCATCGTGAAAATAGTCGGAAAAGGTTCCTAGGACTTCAAAACGTGGAGATCTGGAGAATTTTCGATTTTCGAAAATCGGGGCTAAGTCAGTAACTTCCTTATCTATATACGTAGCGGGAAGTTAAAAATGTGTAAACCAGTCGAACCTGCAGGCCACCCTTAAACGTCTCGATAAATTGAGGTATTTTAAGCAAAAACGTTGTGATTGTATGTATATGAGTAAAAACTATAGGCATAGATTTTTTCAATTTAAACATTTAGATTGTTAAGTGTGGCAAAATTAAAAAAAATGTTTTATTCAAATAAACCATTATAGGCCCTTTTGACAAGTCGACATTTTAAAAACTACTATCATCTACGTCTTTAGTCAGCGCCTTTTAAGTCGACGCTTTAACCATTAGCAAATAACCCAAGTGCATGCAGTTAAGAAGACTAACACTTATTTAAAGTCGCTACAACCTGTTATTATTGGAACTAAATTGTTTTTTAGTTTTTTATTTTAAATTTAGAGTTCTTTACCACGGGGCGCCTAGGGCGATTATTCTTCTACCTGTACCGCGAGGATTTTCTTACACTTCTTAATGGGGATGTGGGGAAGCGGTTCCGGTTCTGAGCTCCTGTCCCTTCCAGGCGAGTTTCTTGCGTGAGGCCCAGTTATGCAATCAGCGAAAAGAGTGGCAACTTCATATATCTTCGCTTCTGTTGTGAGGATATTATTTGGATATGACCTTCTTTCTTTAGTGGTAGTTGTTTATGATGCGCGCCCTCGAATGTGGTCACGTTAGTTTACCTATTCATATTTTATACCCCAGAGCAGACTCTACTGCTTCACCCGCGTGTGGGGCGAACAGTTTTTAGCCAGTTACATTGAGCTTGGGTTGTACACCTTTTGTGCAATAATTTATATAAAATACACTTGTACTGCATGAACATTATATATAATAATAATAAATATATTATACTAATTACGTATCACGTGTTTTAGGTTTAGCACATAAACGTGACGAATGTATAATATGTTAGGGGGAATCCATAAATTACGTCACATAAATTTCATGATTATTTGACCCCTCCCCCGTCTTTGTCACACTTGGTCACATTTGTGAGACTCCCCCTACCTAGTGTGACGTCACATATTTTACAATTTTACATTGGAATAATGATCTCATTTGTTTATTTTTTTATTTATACAGGTAGCTTTTTAAATTTAGTGTTATAATACTTAGATATAAAATATTATAATTTGAAAAAATGTAATGTTTTTCTTTTTAATTCATAAGATAGCAAACAAGCAGATGGGTCTCCTGATGGAAAGAGTCAACCATCGCCTATAGACACCAAAGATGTTAATGGTGCGTTGCTATCTTGTGGCGAGGTCTAATGCCACATGCATAAGTTTACCGGCTACCTTACCCTCCAAACCGGAACACGACAACGACAAGCACTGACGCTATTACGACAGGAATAGGTAAGGCGGTGGTACCAGACCCGGGCGAGACAATGCAGAACTCTACCACCTAGTAGCCACGATGGTAGTGACTCAATAGCCAATCGGTCGCCTTTTACGACCTGCCTGGCAGAACGGCAGTTGGCCTATTCTACAAAGGAGGCCGGGACCAACACGGCGAGAAAATTTGGGACCCCTCCCCACTCCTTGTCACACAATGTCACACTTCGGCGATCCCATCCCTCCCCCTTAACGCGTGACGTAATATATGGATGGCCCCTTATTGCAGACTGCAGTAAAAAGCACTTTCTCGTACGTTACGTTTCTTCTAATTTGTCGTACGAATATTGTAAAGTTGTAAACTTAGATACTAATTACCACATAAGGTAACTATATAGAACTGAGTTTGCATTTGATGCAAAAGTTATTAGGTATAGGTATAATAAATAATATTTTTTTATATAAAAAAAATAAGATGAAACAAGTAGATGGCTCTCCTGGTGTAAAATGATACCATCGCCTATAGACACCACAGATGTTAATCCGTGTGGCGGGATGGCATTGCCACATATGTAAGTCTACCGGCTATCTTACTATCAAACCCTCGATTAAACCGGAACACGACAATGACAAGCATTGACGCTATTGCGGCGGGAATATGTAAGGCGGTGCTACCAAATTACCCAGGCGAGTCGTTGCGGAACTCTAGCAGTTAGTAGTCTCGACGGTAGTGGTATGATTTGTCTGGGACAACGGCAGTTGCTCTATTCTTGAAAGGAGCCCGGACCAACACGCGTGGGACTTAATTATAAAAAAATATGAAAATGATACTGATGCAAGCAGACTAAATAATTCCAGGAATTAATAGAAGCTTCTGCTAGCACTAGAATTGCCATGTAGTGCCATGTATTGTGAGAGTTTTACTTATGCAAGTCTAAATATGAGGCGACTTATGACAAAAAATAATGCAGTTCGATCTCAAGGCCCACTTGAAAGACTTGGTACTCCGGTTGTACTGACAGAAGAAATTTTTAACCGCAGGTACATGCACGATCTTTACAAGCTGTACAATACTATGTTGGTGAGCAGTACCTACACGTTTATGATAAAAAACATTAGTAAGAAGCGACTGACTTTTATAATTTCCATTAACGGATTTACCAGCAGGCTGAGTAAGATAAAGCCTAGGGCGACGAGATTTTTTTCACAGCTTGTAGCAATTTAAAAGGTTTATTTTTTATACCTGAACGTTATTAGCTCTACACAAATAATGCAATATTTTTTTATATCGTTTATATAATATATATAATATAAACGTTTAACATATTAAATATGTTAAATGTTTAGTTTTTTTTTTAATTTGCGTAGCCATGTTTACTTGCGGTGAAAGGGAATGTACAAAGCGATAATGTACAAACCAAAAGTTAAACTTTCAATTTTATTTGTTAATATTACCTATATGATAGCAGACAAGTAGATGATTCTCCTAATGGAAAGACACAACCATCGCCTATAGACACCAAAGGTGTCAATGGTGCGTTGCTATGCTTGAGGCGAGGTCTCAAAGCCATATGCATAAGGTTACCGACTACTTTACTTTCTAAACCGGAATACGACATTTTCAAGTACACGGCAGTGACGCTATTGCGGCAGGAATAGATAGGACGATGATAACAGATCCGCGGGGTGATCACGTAACACACAATGCGAAATTATCGTGATTGTTTAGTTATTGCAAGACACATAACAGCCTTGTACATCAGTGGTAGTCGTTGCCGCTTGATTAGTTTTGATGCTGTGACATTGCAAAAAGTGCATCTAAATCTTAAAGTGCATCTAAATCTTAAAAAAAATATGTTGACGTGTCAAAATAACATGTAAAAAGTTTTATTGAATAAAGTATTTCTGATTTCTGATTTCTGAAGCAGGGTATAGAACTTTATAAGTAGTTAATAGGGACAAAATATCCCAATGGCAGCAAATGAAAAAATCCTCCACTGATAAATCTATAAATTTTATTAGAAGTGTGACTCTTAGGTATTTTTTTTTAAAATAAGTTACCCTCGATCTTTTAATTCATTCAATTTATCTTACTGTTTCTGAACTCTAAGCCTTACAAATTGACTCTATTTATCTGGATAAACCTGAAACCAATACAAATGAGTAGTCGATGTTTTTTATATGCGTAGGGTAAAGTAAGCTATTTAGATCAGGGCCAATCCTTCTGAAATTAATTAAAAATGAAAGAAAATAATAGTAGGATGAAATCCATTGAAAAAAAAGTCAAAGTAAGAGGAATAATAAATTATGGACGATTTGAATTCGGGAAGTGTCAGGGATGGGGTTAGAGGGAGGGGGGATTTGAAGGGGGAAAAACGGTTTATCAAGATTTTCGGCAAAACTATTGCAAAAATTTTAAAGGCAAAGTTGGCGGTAATAAGAAGATCTACAACTTTTGTATTTACACTTTTTTCATATAACCTCAAAATTATGCAAAAACATTTGAAAAAATGACTTTTTCGTTTTTTATTTTTATCTTTTACAAAAATAGATTTATATCCAGAAACTTAGTAAGAAGTTGTTTTTTTATATCCCAAATACACTAATTAGTTTTATTTAAAATGTTAATTTTTTTTTCCTTATTTTGACTTCATATTAAAAAAGCATCATAATTTTCAATCGAAAATTCACCCGTCGAAATATCTGATGTTTTTAAAAAATCGATATTAGTTTTTTTCTTTGGAATTTCTTCTTACTGATGGTATCAAAAAAGTATACATGAAACATTTTCGCAGAAAATAGAAAATATTTGGAACTCGGATTTGAAAATTATTTTTTCATCACAATGTAAAATTTTAAGCTATTTATTAAAATTTACACTTTGATTACTCGAAAATTGTAAGTTCTCAAAACAATAACAATGTAGTTTTTGTAAAAAAAACAACTGAAGAACACATATTTAATTCTAATTATCATAGAAAATCTACTTTATTTAAAATATACTTTATTCATTTATTTTTTATTTCATTTTTTATTTATCAATATTTAATCACCAATTATAATAATCATATCTATTATTTATCCATTAGTTTTGCATCTTTAATGGCATTTATTCATCTTTAGATTCAACTATTGTTTTTAATTGCAGTAAATCTTTCTTCGTCTCCAATATTTCTTCCATTCTGCATTGGTTCTCCATCCAAAATTTCATCTGAATCATTAACTTCGTCGTAGGTCTTGTCTTCTACATTGGCACATTTTTTAGAACCACTACAATTTGAACACATATTATTTTGTGCATTTTAAACTATGTTTCCGGCAGTCGCATATTAGACTGTTACTTCCAGTTTCAAAGCTACATCAAATAGTTTTCAGCAATGTTTTCTATCAATTTTGGCATAATGCTACTTTTATTTATTTATTTATATTTATGTACAAACAAAAAGTACATACGTTTAGCTAAACGCCTAAGGGCATTCTATACTAGCCAACCTCATGTATTGAGTTGTTTCCAGCCCCAATCTATTGCTGTCAGCTTATAACTCAGTCAAGTTTTATGCTGATAATAAGCCCTGGAACAGTGTTTGGTGGAAAATTTGCCAATATGAAAGATGGTTTATTTCTTGCTGTTTGATATTTTTAAATCTTAATTGATTTATTTATTTATTTTAACTTTATTGTACACCAAAAACGTACAAAAGGCGAACTTAATGCTTTAAACTAAACTTAATTTAATATTATAGTTTGTTTTTACAGAAGAAAGTTTACCCCAAACGAACAAGAGGGTCACCCTGATGTTAAGTGATTACCGCCTCCCATAGACCACTACCAGGGGTCTTGCAGTTGGGTTGCCGGCCTTTTAAAAATGAGAAGGCTCTTTTCTAGAAGGTATTTTAATAAAATTCCCTTAAAATTCTATTTTCCCTTAATTCCCTTAAATATTATACAAAAGTATACTTAAAAAAATAACTATTTTCGCATGTATTTTGCAATTTCTTCATGTTTTTTTTAATTTTTCAATGTAACATGGGAACTTAAAATTTTCGAGTAATTAAGTGTAAATTTTAATAAATAGCTTAAAATTTTGCATTATGATGAATTTTCAAACTCGGGGTTTTCATTATTTTCCATTTTTTGAAAACTTTCTTTACAGTGTTGTATATTTTTTTGATACCATCAGAAAGTAGAAATTCCAAAGAAAAAACTAGTACCTACCGATTTTTTAAAAACATCAGATATTTTGACGGCTGAATTTTCGATTTAAAATTATAATGTTTTTTTAATATTAAGTCAAAATAAGTAGAAAAAAATAATATTTTAAATAAAAAAATACAGTGTATTTGGGATATAAAAAAGCAACTTCTTACCAAGTTTCGTAAAAAGTCAGTTTTTCAAATTTTTTGCATAACTTTGAAGTTAAATGAATAAAGTGCAAATCCAAAAGTTGTAGATCTTAATGTCAACAACTTTGCTATCAAACTTTTTTCGGTAGGACTCGTAGTTTTGCCGAAAATCGTGATTCCCGAATTCAAATCGCCCGTAATTTATTTTTCTTCTTATTTTGATTTTATTTTCTTTTGTTTCAAAAATTATACCCTAGGCTCATTATTTTTGTTATGTATATGAACAATTCTAGGTGAAGTATTTGAAAGTTTATTAACTTTATTTGAGCTGAATTTGAATGTATGCAATCTGCATCATGTAGACATCTTAATTAAAAAGGCATGTTCTTGCCCGTGTTCTTGCCCTATTAAGTGGAATTATACACACAGACACACACAAATACATAGGTACGTTGCAGAACTCTATCACCTACCTACCTATAATCAGTAGTTATAATGGTCGTAACATATTAGGCCAACTGTCCGCCTTTTATGAACTACTTGGCAGGAGGTCAGCCGTTTTTTTATAGTTACTGAGCTCTTCGCTGTTTGAAAATCAGAAATTTCCTACGTATGCTTTTGTTTTATACAGTTTTAAGGCCTTAGTACGGCAATTGTTAACGTCTTGGGGTTCTACTTTATAGTTTTTCTTGCTTATCTATACTATAAAATATGTTCTACAATATTATGCATTGTAAGGTTTCCTTTCTGCTTCCTGCCGTAATAATGCCAGTGCTTGCTATTGTCGCGATGACATCGCGATCCTTTTCGAAGGATAAGGTTGTCGGAAATCTTTGGTATATGGCGTTATATAGTTGTCACTCGGTAACACATCATAAATACCTACCTTCTTTCTTCATCTCTGCATTCATTTTCGTCTGTACAGGATGTTGACGTTTGTTACTTTCTATCTGTAGAGTCATATTCTTGTTTGCTATCCTATGTAATAAAAACGATTGTTGAAAGTATAGTAACTGTAGTATTTTCAATTACCTTGTCTTGATTTAAAGATAAATATATATGTGGCCGCGTTTTGAAGAGTGTTGACGTGTCAAAATAACTTGTAAAAAGTTTTATTGAATAAAATTCTTCTGATTTCTGATGTACCTAATTTTTTTAGTCTACTTTCTAATGAATTTGAAGTTTCTGTAAAAACAAGAAATTAAAATTATAAATAATACCCTACATATTTTTTTATCTGGTACAGCCTGCAAATGTGGGACATGTGCGATATTACACTACTTACTGCACAAGGGAACTGGCGTGATAAAAAAATATTTAAAACGAATTGATTGGCTTTCAAGTCCAATATCCCATGCTTACTGATATAAATGTTAAGACATATTGAGAAGACTTCAAATCATCTCTGTTTAAAAAAACTGTTTAAACATTGATCTTATGCTTTAATTAAGAAACTGTAAACGTCCTTCTATATCAGACTATCAACATACGAATGTACATACACATCTTTACGCTAGAATTCTTGTCAAGTATGCAGAGAGAACTGAGTGCCATATATCACGATCCTTGCAGTAATTTAGAAACTGTAAAAGTCCTTGAAAACCATCAACATACAATACATATACTCACGCCAGATTCCTTGTTATGTAGGTAGAGAGAAACGTACACTGAACTGCAAGATATATAAAAATCTTGCAGTAATTTAAAACTGTTAAAATCCTTGAATACCAATAACATACAAACGTACGTACGCCAGAATCCGATCGAAACCGATTTAGAAAATTAAAGGTATTTACTTATATTATAATATAATAATTAGTAATATTAAAAATGTTCTTGATTCACCAAAAGAATTACAAATATTTTGGACATATGTTTTATCAATATTACACAGATGAAGCGAAAGTCACCTTTTTTATATCATTAGATAGCAGACAAGCAGATGGCTCTTCCGATGGAAAGGCTATCATTGTCTATGTCTATAGACAATGATAGCCTTTCCACCAAAGATGGTGATTTTGCTTTGCTATTCTTGTGGCTAATAATGTGGAGGGTAAGGTAGCCGGTAAACGCATGTGGCATTAAGAGCCACATGCGTTTACCGGCTATCTTACCCTCCAAACCAGAACGCGACAGTGACAAGCAATGATGCTATTGCGGTAGAAATAGGCAAGGCGGACCACCTAGTAGCCATTATGATAGTGACTCGCCTAGCCAATTGTTTGTCTTTTACGAACTGGCTGGCAGAACGCCAGGTGGTCTATTTTTTAAAGGAGACCTGGACCAACACGGGGTAAAATATTTCAAACATAAATCAAACGCAATTACAAAAAAACCCCTACAAAATCTTTCATCTTGAAAATTCGATTATCTATGAACCGATTTTAATCGGTTCATAAATAATTGAATCGAAATAATGATCACGGTAACAAACGGCAACAAACTTTACAAAAATACAGGCAGATTGATAAACTCCTCCTTTTTGGTAAGTCGGTTGAAAAGTTATTAAAACTTGAACACTTCTCCACAGAATAAGTAACTCTCCACAGAATAAGTAACTCTTTTATGGGGCAATGTATACGCTTTTACAATTAATTTCCCAAAACTATAAGATATCTACCAGTCAATAAATTTAAAAAATGTGTTAAAACAAAACTTTGTAAAAAAGGGTATTACAAAATCTCAGATTATTTGGAAGACAAACAAGCATGGGATTAATTGCTCCTCATATCAATCTCATATTATGTTTTATAATTTTGTAATATTGTGATGTTGTGAAAAAAAATTATATGAAAAAAAGACAAGTCCGCTGAGATTCTTCCGCTGGATTTTTTTAGTGTGTGGCCGCGTTCCGATCCGGTAGTAGTTTTATAAAATGTTGACGTGTCAAAATAACTTGTAAAAACTTTTATTGAATTAAGTTCTTCTGATTTCTGATTTCTGATTACTGTAGTTGAAAGAAAATAAAACGCGTAGAAACAATAAGATCAGCGGCTAATCCACACATCACTCATTGTAATGGTGGGATACAAAAACAGTTCGATCCACCAGAGACCGATCAGTCGATGTTAGAAAAGTGAAAACGGAACTACAGTCTTGAGATTTAAAACAATATATAAGTTATTTAAGTAATTACAATAATGATTAGTAATATGTTATTATTTTTACTATTGTCATTTTTGCAAACATCAAGTGGATTTAAAAACCAAAATTTCAAGTCGTATGATGATTTGCCAAAGAAAAGTGATTTAGACGAATATCTAAGAAGCCTCAAAAGTGTATCCGAATATAATAAGAACAGCAAATTTAAAGTTGATCATAATTTAGCACTTGGTGTGTTTTTAGCAGATGGTAAGATTTTAAAGCAAAATATTAATGAATTAACTGTGCCTGCCAGCGTGATTAAATTTACGATGTGTTTTGGAATAAAATGTTTTTTTTTTTATTATTAAATTGTTAATAATCAGATGGCTCTCCTGATGGAAAGAGACACCAAAGATTTTAATGGTGCGTTGTTATCCGCGATGGCAATGCTACATGCATGAGTCTACCTTACCCTCCAAACCGGAACACGATAATGATAACCATTGACAGTATTGACACTATTGCGATAGAAATAGGTAAGGCGGTGGTACCAAATGTCCGAGCAAGACGTTGTGAAACTCTACCACCTAGTAGCCACGACGGAAGTGACACGTATAGCTAATCGATCGCATTTTACGATCTGCCCGACAGAACAGCATTTGTTTAATCTTCTAAGGGGGGTCCGACCAACACCGAGTAATATTGTGTTAAACAAGATATAAACTGTAGGTATTTTTTTTTAAATTTAATTTATAGTTATTTTTGCGTGTTTATTTTTATTTTATTTTGTAGGACAGCAAACAAACAAAGGTTCTCGTCATGGGAAGAGATAACCATCGCCTATGAACACCAAATATGGTAATGGTGCGTTGCTATCCTTGTGGCCGGGTTTGAATGCCGCATGCATAAGTTTACCTTACAAGACAGCGACAGCGTCAAGAATCGACGCTAACGCGGCAGAAGTAGGGAACGCGGTGGTACCAAACCCGGTCGAGACGTTGCATACCCAAGTAACACGTTAAGCTGTGTAGCTCTACCAACTAGTACTTACTTAGTCATGGAAAACGACAGATAAACATCCAAACATACAGCTTTCACGTTCATAATATGAAGTAGCAGAATCTGTACTAATTTCTATACTAATTATAAAATTGTAGAGTTTGTTTGTTTGTTTGGTTGTACGCAGTAATCTCGAAAACTGCTGAACCGATTTGAATAATTCTTTTTGCGTAGGATATCCTGTTTATCGAGGAAGGTTATAGACTATGTAACATCTTGCTACGACCAGTAAGAGCGGAGTAAACAAAGTCCGCGCGGACGAAGTCGCGGGCAACAGTTAGTCAAAAAATATATAGTGTGCGTGTGTCCGTGATTTTTCTATTCTTCTAATTAAGTTGACCAATTTAGGTATTTTTAATACTTGATCAGATATAGTCTGTATCGTGAGCCCATTATAATAATAATTATCGTATATTAGTGATAATATAGTTGTTGAAATTCGACAGTATAATTTGTTTGACTGTAGTAAACGTAACAAATTTACCTTAACGAAACCTTATTAATAATGCCAACCGCTATTTATCATCTGTTTGTCATAGGACTATATTAATAGAATGGAAATAGGAAGACTCCTGAAATTTTCACAGATTACGTGTTATCACATCTAATAATAAAAAACTAAAATCTCAAGTGAGTTCACAAACTAGTAACTTCATATAGCTCGGTGGTACAGAATCCAACGTATGCGACCTGAACTTTACCGGTTTTTAGTCCAGTAAAAAGTTTAATGAAACCACGATCTGACCAGTTTTGGCGCAATGAGTAAAAATGTGTTCATTAATACTTAAATAATGATATTATGAAAGAAATTCTGATTTAAATTTAGGGGAAAGTGATGAAAAAAATAAAAAAAGGGTTGAAAAATGCCTTTTTTTACAATAACTTAATAACGGTAGGAAATAGAAAAAAAAGTTTCAAGTAAAAGTAGTAGAAAAAAAAATTCTACACAAAAAAGTTCCTCTTCATTTTTTTGTTATCTACATTAGTTTAGCTACAAAAAATAAAAATTAAATTTGTAGTAAAATATGTAAAAATATATAAATATGGGAAAACATATGTAGTAGTGTTAGTACATATTTATGTGATGCGCGCGCTGCATGGTACAGGGCCGTAATAATTCTGGTAAGTTTTTATAATTAATTACAAAGCAAATTTAATTTTTATTTTTTGTAAGTAAACTAAAGCAGATGACAAAAAAATGAAGAGGAACTTTTTTGTGTAGAATTTTTTCCTCTACAACTTTTACTTGAAACTTTTTTTTCTATTTCCTACCGTTATTAAGTTATTTTTAAAAAAGACATTTTTCAACACTTTTTATTTTTTTCATCCCTTTCCCCTAAATTTAAATCAAAATTTCTTTCATAATATCATTATTTAAGTATTAATGAACACATTTTTACTCATTGCGCCAAAAATTGGTCAGATCATGGTTTCGTTAAACTTTTTACTGGACTATTTAATGTCAATTTTAGTTTGCAACTCTTCTCCATTTAATTGTCAAATAGGCCAAATCTCAGACCTATGCGCATTTTTTTAAAGAGGGTTCCAAAAATGTTAGTAAAAATAACACATAAAGTATTAATATAATATAGTAAACTATTTTATGTTTGTAATTTTAAGTTATTTCTCATAATTGTTTTGTGTATATTCGTAATATATCTCCTAGTTAAAAAGTTACAAATAATGACACTGTTGCGGTGCTAAAAGATAAGGTTGTGGTACAAATTTCAAGAAAGACGATGTTTTATACATATTTCTTTACTTTTTTTATTTATTCCTTTCATATAGCAAATAAATATTTTTCTTTTTCTTTATTTTCAAGTAGAAAGCTGATGATCTGAAAATGGATAAAAAGATATAATTGAATCATACCTAAGAACTAATATTGAATCATACCTAAGAACTATCTCAGCAGAAAGGGATTTCGATAAAAAACTGCACTCGAATCGGTTTATCCGTTTGGGAGCTATAACAAATGAATAAATAGTTATTTCTTTTTTACATGTTATATTGAATAGTGCAATTATATCACATTTTGTCTGAAAATTGTAAAATTCCCAAAGACGTATTGGATTCTGTGAGGGAAATACTCCATAACAATGATGAACTATTGAAATATTATCGACAAAAATATAAGAATTATGCTGAGTTTCGAGGCAAAAAGGATAACAAAAGTAAGGTATTTTAATGCTTAGTTTTATGTATTTTTGTTGTTTCATTAGTTTAGAGATAAGTTATTTTATATGAATCTAAAAATTTATTAATACATTTTATGTAAAATTGCATTGCGTGATTCTTATTTTATATGTACAGGCTGTTAGTGTAAACACCGTTTAGTGTAAACATAAACAAACGTCTTGAAACCAGTGGTTTGGTTTCACTTATAGAACGTAAATTCAATGAAAAAAATTTTTTAAAGTAGTCTCCATTTATTCTCAAAATTATTTCAACCTATACAAGTGCACAGCAAAGTGGATAGTTTCAATGAATTTACGGACGGCGTCGGACAGAAACTTTTTTATATTTTTGAAAGAAAATAAAGTTTTTTATTTTTAAATTCACATAAATATATTTATAATTAAGTCAAAGGTTTTAGTGACAACGGTGTTTATCCTTACAGCCCGTATAATTTAAAGGTAGTAAACTGGCTTTTTTATATCTTAAGATTGCAAACGAGCATATGGCTTTCCTTATGGAAAGAGGAACTATCGCCTACAGACACCAAATATGTTGAGGCAGGATGGCAATGACACATAATAAGTCTACCGGCTACCTTACTCTTATACCAGAATAAGACAATGACAAGAATTTACGCTATTGCGGCAGGAAAAGGTATGGTGGTGGAAACATATACCCGGACGAGATGTTGCGGAATTGTACCATCTAGTGGTTACGATGGTAATCGCATTTTACGGCCTGCCTGGTAGAACGGCAGTTGGTCTATTCTTCAATATAATAATATAATAATCTATACTAATATTATAAATACGAAAGTCTGTCTGTCCGTCTGCCTGTTTGTCTGTTATGCTTTTTTAGTGTCTGTAGGAAAGCGCTTGACCACTATCTCGCCTAATGGTAAGCTAAGATGTAATGCGCTCCCCTAGAAGGTATCTGCTCAATCTTCTCTTGAAGATCACCAGATTGTACTCGTTGGGGAACACAGACTCAGGAAGCATGTTCCAGTCCCTTGCAGTTTGCGATGAAGAATGTCGAGTAGAACCGCTTTGTTCAGGTACATGGAACGTCTGTGTGCCTCGACGATCGGTAAAAAATATGGATGGCGGAAATAACTCGTGCAATCCCGCAGCGCACACTCCAAAATGTATCCACTAGTCACTCTGCGGCGATGAGTGAGGCTCTGGAGTTTTTGGCCTACCAGCTCATCGTCGTCGTCGTTTATGAGCTCTTGGCACACCTCTCTATCGCCTCAAGCGTCTCCAGCTGGTATTTTGCAGATCCACCCTAAAGGTGAGAGCAGTATTCCATGTACGAACAGACTCGTGCTTGATAGAGGTTGAGCAACTGTCGCGGGCTGAAATACTGTCTCACCTTTTCCACCAGGAGAGCCTCTGCTTGTTTGCTATCTTGTGATATAAAAAAAGTCTCTATTTTTTATTATACTTATCGACTGTTATAAATATTAGTAATGCCACTTTCAGTTACGACTTTGTTTTCTAATGTCTCTATGTGGATGAGTGGATTAGATAACATGAAGACCAAAAGGTTGCGCTCTCTCCACATCAGCGAGAATCCTGAGTTGGCGATGTACAAAGAAGTTGCAACAAATGAGTTAAAATGGAAACCGAATCGCCAACAGTCTGGTAAATTTTGAATGGCTCTACACGTTTTGTATCATTTGAATTTACGGCGCAGTACACTTAGGTGATTTTAATAGAGAGCCGTTGTCAGGTGTCTAAGATAGGTTTTAAATAGATGTTCAAGGTGCACATAAAATACTTGTACGTGTAATTCTGGTGCTCAGATGTGCAGTTTTTTTACATATTGTAGGATAAGAAACAAGTAGATGGCTTTTCTGATGGAAAGAGATTACCATCACATATAGAAAATATTAATGATCAGCCATCATCCGTATAGTGAGTACCTATGCCACTTGCATAAAAACTAGAGTTCAACGGTGACAAGTACTGACAACAAAAAGTAAGACATTGGCTAGTGAAGCTAAACGGCAAACGTTGTAAAGCTATCACTTAGTAGCCGTAATGGCAGTAACACGTCTATGAACTGCCAACAATCATGTAGATTCTTTAAAACAGATACGGATCAATACGGGAAACTCTCCATGAATCTTCCCTTTAAACCGGAATATGATAATGACAATTATTGATATTATGGTGGCTAAAATAGTTGATAGGGTAACACCGTATGACGCCCTAGTGAGACTTCGCAGGATTCACATAGTCTTGAATATTGATGTATTTATATCTGTGTATGAAACTTGTCATCAGGCATTAAGGTAACTTTTTGCAAAGTGAACAAGCAAAAGCAGCAGCAGTTAACATACTTATTGCTTTACATTTTAAAGACGATGGTCGGATTGTAAGTCCTCATATGCAAGTGTACCGAACTACTTAGCAAGCTAGGCCAGGATCTCACCTGGTTTGGAGAGCAAAGGGGTAGAATTACATTCCTGCCGCACAGATAACAGCCCATCTTTAAATACTTTTTGTCTACAAGCAGTGTTTCCCTTTTTTCACTAGAATCTTTGTTTGCTATCCTATAATAAAATATGCTGGCCAATTTGACTCAGAATAAGAAGGCACAAATAAATAAAATGGCCGTACAAATTACACAATTAATCCAATCCCAAATCAAGCAAATTATTTGTTTGCGATATGGATGTTAGTCAAACGATACTAATACATCGAAAGAAATACATATTTATAAATACTGAAATATATTATTAAACACCCAAACTCAGAAATGCTTTACAAATACTTGTCAGTTTCACAAAATACTCTGTTCTGTTCTATGGAAGTTATAAAGATAGACAGACGTACAGGGGAGTTTTATAAATAGGATTCCGTTTGTTACACTTTAAATATGAAATCCTAAAGCGGTAAAGCGGTGATACCGTGCAAGGGAGAACTGTCGCAGAAATCTACCAGTCACCATGTAGCGATATTATAGAACGGTGGTATTATTTCACATATTTATCCATAGTGTTGTAGTTGATTGATTTATAATCTAAAGCTACTAGTAAAGATGTTATAATTCAAATTCAACGTTGATAATTTATTATTTAAATGCTTATGACGTAGCTTGATTTTTGTTAGTTGGTTCAGACGAATGTCTTTTTTTCTTTTATATTATAAGGTAGCAAACAAGCAGATGGGTCTCTTGATGGAAAGAGTCAACCATCGCGTATAGACAACAAAGATATTAATGGTGCGTTGCTATCTTGTGGCGAGGTCTAATGCCACATGCATAAGTTTACCGGCTACCTTACCCTCCAAACCGGAACACGACAATTAGTAGCACTGACGCTATTGCAGCAAGAATAGGTAAGGCGGTGGTACAGTCAGCATCAAAAGTTGATGACCACATTTAGATTTTCAAAATCGCTGTACATTATATCACCCATCAATCGCTCAACAAGAAGAGCGCCAGTATTGAATGAACATCATTTAAGTTCAAAATTAACTGAACACTACTCGTCAAAGGTCATTAAACACCATTTTGTCAAAAATTGCTGATCGTTATAATATCCGAAAACATCATAACATTCAGTTTTACAAAAGTCAATGAACAATATAAAATGCTTGTTTTGGTTATCTAGTGTAATCACAGCAACGTCCAAAAGTAACTTAACATCATAAATAACAAAAGTTACTGGACAAAATAAAATACTTGTTTTTTTAGTTAGTTTAGTAGTAGTTTTAGTTTAATTATCTAGTGTGTAGTTTATGATTTTTATACTTACGATCGAACTAGAACCTAATCTTTATACATTTAAGACTCATTTTCAAAATTCGCAAAAAATTCCATTTTAATTCAACTCTTTGGGAAACATAGTTGTGGGTATTTGAAAAACTGATCCCCTTGAATGTAAAAAGAATATTTCTACTTAACCGGTTGACAACCGAGAAAAGTCAAAATCAAAAACTAAAAAATAATTACTAGGCAAGGCGCGTTCGCGCGTTTCCAACGATGATGACGTGACGTCGGCGCGATGTATAAAAAGTTTTATTACTTTACAATGAATCAATATTTTATCATTCTGTAAACAAGCATTTACTAATGGATATATATTTTCTATTAGGCATAAAAAAGTAATATTGTTATAATTTACCCGAAAAAGCGGTACTATCAAATATTGTTATTATTCATTTGAAAAAAAAAAAACAGCGAAATGATACCAACTTTCACCAGTCTGTATTTCTTGTTACTACGATTTATTTCTTACAACTATATATCTAAATACAATAATTATAAGCTAAATAAACCTTTTATCCGCATTTATAATGAAAAAATATAGTAATTACACAAGACACACGCGTTAATTACTTTTGGCGCTAAAGTGAAATCATTTTACAGACTATTTGAATATTTTGAATGAATGATGAAATAAATGTACCAAAGAGTGTAAGCCACACAACATCTTCGTACTAAATTAGTCTGTATTATTAGTAATGATAGTATGCTATTTTTGTCAAAATTTTGTTCAAAGACTTTAGAGACGAAGAATGTTATGCTTTTTTTACTATAACTTTGTTTAGCGACTTGAAAAGTGATGGTCACTTACTTATGCCCTTTTATGATTATCATTTATTTTTGGTGCTTGTCATGTTGAGCGATTTAGGTATAATACGGTGTACAACCATTTTGAAAATCTGAATGTGGTCATCGACTTTTGATGCTGACTGTACCAGACTCGGGCGAGACAACGCAGAACTCTACCACCTAGTAGTCACGATGGTAATGACGCGCATAGCCATTCGGTCACCTTTTACGACCTGCCTGGCAGAACAGCAGTTGGCCTATTCTTCAAAGGAGCCCGGAACCAACACGGGGGTAGAAGCTAGGGGAGGGGGGTGTAGAAGCTAGGGAGTAATCTACATTCTATATTATAGTATTATAAATGCGAAAGTTTGGATGTTTGGATGGGTAGATGTTTGTTACTCAATCACGCTAAAATTACTGAACGGATTTTGATGAAATTTGGCAAACAGGTAGATGATTATCTTTGATAGCACATATGCTACTTTTTATAAGTTGTTTCCGCAGGATTCGCCAAATACTTGTATAACGCAGCGGGCTGCACGCTGCAGCTAGTGATTAATAAATTAAAATTAATGATACTATATTATTTTATTGTTAATCAATGTAGAATTACTAGTATTAGACCCAACTGATTAGGAGCCACCTTTTTACTCGCTCTTGGGTTTTTTTAGTTTTGCGTAAGTATATCATAAATTGTATTTTTTTAGATCTCTGCCTGTTGCACTTGGCGAATAATGTCGCTAATACGAATAGAATGAAGAAGCTGCGATGTAGAGTTAGTAATACTTGCCTATTATTTTTAACGAATGGCTCTAATTTCAGCTATCCTATGGGCCATAGGTAAGTAATCGTACATCAATCGATAAACTTACGTCCGTTTCCTAAAGAGACTTTAGACTCTCTTTAAAATAACCAGTTGATCACGATTCAATGATTTGTCCACTATAATACTTTAACATTGTTTGGTAGCCTAATATAGGCTAATATAGGCTACCAAACAATGTCTTTTTGTTATTATTTTGCAGATATAGATGTCTATATGTTATTATTTTGCAGATATGGATAGATAAAATTTTGCCAATAAAAATAAATATCTTGGATGCATATTTTGAATTTAAAATGGCTACCCAAAATGCACTGAGTCAACTGAGTGTTGTCCTGTTTAAAATATTCGCTAAATTTTAGAGAAACGGAAGAGTAAACACGAGCGTTTAAAAATACCACAATATTTTTATAAATGAACAATTTCATTACATTTATTGATAATTTCATCAACCTACCGATATATTGCTGTTAAAAATTTCTAGCACTGTATAAAAGTTTCTGAACTTTGCAAAACTCAGTAACTATCTACCATTATATGGTAATTTCAATGAGAATTACCAAGAGATGAAAAAAGATACATATTTATAGTAGTGGTGATTTTCCGAATTAATTGCATTTTATCGACTGGATCATGTACTGGTACGTCGTCGTACGTTACAAAAAACATAACCTTGTACAAAAGTTACAGCCAAAGACTTACTTAAAAAGCTCATTTAGGTACCTGTAGAAAATAAGGGTTCTATTTAACTCCGGCAGGACCTGGGATCAGCAGGTAATGTAACTGATAACTTTTTTGTATTTTCCACGGATTAAATGAATACGCCTTTAAAAACAATTTCAGAAATACAGAGTTATACTACTTACCAATGAAATAAAATCACTTTAAGGGTAATTTTTGAACCTTGTCATCTCATTTAATACCATAAGACAGTACAACATTATTTATTTCTATTTTTATGTAATATAACTACATATTATACATGTAGTTATATTACATACTACATATTACATATGCGATTTCAAAAGTTGTACACTGGTTCATTACGAACAATCTTTTATTAAATGGTAACAAAACTAAGTGTGTTAAATTTTCATCGCCTAATGTAAGGCATGTAGATACCAGCGTACAACTGGATGGAAACAACGTGGATCTGGTGGATTCCACTGTTTTTTTAGGTATTAGATACTTTTTTAGATAAGAAATTACAATGGGGACCGCACATTAATAATTTAGCAAATAGACTTAGTTCGGCAGCTTATGTAGTTAAATAAATGAGACGGTTAACTGATGTCGACACAGAAAGAATAGTATACTTTAGTTACTTCCACAGCATTATGTCATATGGAATTCTTCTCTGGGAAAATTCTGCTGAAATAAATACTATATTGATTGCCTAGTTAGGGTAATTTACAATCTTAGCCCGAGGGTTTCCCTGAGAGAAAAATTCAAAGAAATCAATATTTTAACTGTTATATGTACATTTACAGTCACTAAATACAACGAACATAAACATCTTGTTGTGCATACATCTCGTCTCCATAGGATAAGTAACTCTTTTATGGGGCAAAGAATACGCTTTTACAATAAATTTCCCGAAACTATAAGAGATCTACCAGTCAATAAATATAAAAAATGTGTTAAAACAAAACTGTGTAAAAAAGGATATTATAAAATCTCAGATTATTTAGAAGACAAAAAACCTGGGATTAATTGCTCCTCTTATCGATCTCATATATATTTTTTTAATATTGTGATATTGTAAAAAAATAGATGATATGAAAAAAAGACAAGTCCGCTAAGTTTCTTCCGCCGGTTCTTCTCAGTGTGTGGTCGCGTTTCCGATCCGGTAGTGGTTTTTAAAAAATATGTTGACGTGCCAAAATAACTTTTGAATAAAGTAGCTACTTCTGATTTCTGATTACAAATGTAGACATTTTTGACAGTAATAGGAGCGTTTGCGCATATGCGCCGCGACACGTTTCCTTCCCAATGGCGTGTGTCTATAAGTATTCATGTGGTCTGTGATAATTTCTGTCGTCGTCCCTTTGTAAAACTTAGTAGTATTTTGGTTAAATAAAATTTATTTCAATTTATCACAGAAATAAGTCTTGGTACAAAATAAATTTTCTAAAAAAATATATTTGTGTATTTTTGCCCCACTGGTCAAGTGGATAACGATCCTGGCTGTGCAATTAATGGGGCTCGGTTGCTCACGCTATTTCATAATAGAAATAAGTTTTATTATACATATTATAAAATCGTAGGAAAGTCAATGTATGTCCGGGGTAAACTCAAAAAGTACTGCATGGATTTACTTCAAATTTTGCATGAATATTACTAACAGGTCGGGTCAACATATCGTCGGCACCTGGTGGGCCCCATTTGTTATTTTTAAAATGCACTTTTACTGTTTTACACAAAATATTATTAAAATTATATCTGTTGATTTTACTAAAGAGAATATTGATGTTTCTGGCATACTTAAACTTAGATTAAACGTCACATCTAAATCTATAGATATTATAGAACAAAGTCTCTCACCGCGTCTAGGCGTTGTCGAAATATAACGATGTGTGAGAAGATGAGAGAAAATTAATAAATAAATAACATAAATATCGCTGGACAAATCACACGAATTGATCTAACCCCAAAGTAGCAAATTATTTGCTTGTGTTATGGGTATTAGTCAACGATACTAATACATAGAAATACATATATAAATAATGTTACATGCATAATAAACACCCAAACCCACCCAAAACTATACAAACATCATACAAAATATGTTTGTCCCTGTTTGGAATCGAACCCGAGCCCCATCGTTTCGTAATTAGGTTCGCCAAACACTCGACCAACGGGTCAGTCAAAATCAAACTAACTGGGAGCTTTAATTAAAAATACTGCCTCATTCCTTTGAGTAATATATACTTATAACAAAATAATGTATGATAAGTTGATAGGACTGTTCCTCTTTTATTAGTCTTCAGAAAAGTCCGCGAAGGCATGTATCTATTCCTTAAGGACTGTTTTCCACATCAATTCTAACTTCTAAAAAATAATAACTTATTAACCCTTATCAAATTAAATACTCTGTCCTACCTGTGCGAAGCTAGGACAGGTGGCTAGTCTAATACACAGATTACATTTATAATAATTGTAAGTCTAATATTATAAACGAATGCCTATTCCTTTTTAGGAGTTTTAGGCTTCTGAATAAATGTTGTTATATAATGTGTTATAGTTCTAACTACGTTTATCGGACTAGGTAATCAGTTTGCAACTTTCCGCGAACTCTTGTACGTGACTTCTGCAATATCACTGAAACAAAAAGCAGTGTAAAAATAGAACGAGTATATTAATTCTGAAAATTGAAGGAAACTCCAGCTGTATCATAGGCCACCCCCACCCACTAAATTATTACCTACGTCATTAGCAAATGCAGAAATACACACTTTATATACATAAAGCCCTTTTCACTTCGTAGGTGAAGCATCTTCAGGAGAGTCGAATATCACTTCACACTATATGAGTTGCAGCATTAATTCACACTTAACAACAAAAACAATCATCAAAGACATGACTTGATTCTTGGAATTGTTTTGATACGAGCCCCATAAAATGTGAGCGTTGGCGGATAATATCTTTTTGTTTTGAAAATAACTTAAAACTATAGTAATTAGTAACCTTTTAAACGACTACCAATAAAGGAGGAGGCTCTCAATTTTATTTGAAACTTTTTCATCTGTCGACAAACTGGTAAACTGATGATAGTAGCGTTTATTGACGTTCAATTCAGTTCGACTTGCAAGGAAGGTGACGTGATGATGTGTATTTCATTTATTTTTGTTATTTCAGGATTTTGATGTTGCTAGTAGCTCGGATTGGTCGAGGGTGCTTTATATTTTCTCCAAGAAAAGACAGAGAGTTGCTGAAAAAGTTTTGTTCGATGGTTTACTATGAGGTGGAATACATCGCAATGAATAATTTTTGGAATGTTGACGTAATGTTAGAACTAAGTAAGTTTTCATAGATGTACATTAATACTAGCCAACACCCGCCGGCTTCGCTTGGCGTAAATTTATTGACGGTAAAACCTCTTTTAAACACTACATCCATAAGTTTATTGACTACCTTAATTACCTTACTTACCTTAATTGGTACACCACAGGAACAAGAACTACCGCTACTCGAGCTAGGTAAGGTGGTTTTGTTGTACGCGGACGAAGCATTGCCGCACACAACCATCTAGTAGTCATGATGGTAGTAACACGTTTGGACTTGGGTCAATCTTTCGCATTTTACGACCTGACTAACAGGAAGGAGGATTGGAAGGAAGGAGGAGAAAAAAAGGAAGGAGGAAAAAAAGCAGGAGGGTATATTCTTCAAATGAGCCCTGAAGAAATAAAGCCTACACATACACATATACACACGCGAACATAAACTTTCAGCTTTAAAATTGTACACATCGTGTATAAGAACATTGTTACAGACAGATATATTTTTTGTTTCAGTGTGCCTGTGTGCTTTAGACGGCTATGGTCAATTTTTGCGTCGTCCTTGGTTAAACGGAGCTTTAGCCTTTCAATCTGTTCGCGGCTGTTTTGGTCAAAACGTGCAATTGTATGCCCAGCAATTCGACGTACAGGAACTAAACACCAGTGTAGAGTATTACATGGAATGCCGACCTCACACGACGGCGGTTGCTACAGCAACTCTAGCAAATGCGATAAGATATATTATTGAGTCGAACTATTAGAAACTGTTTAAAAACTGGTATATTTCTGTATCAAATAAACGTTTTATAATTGATACTGTTATACAATTATTATATACCCTTTTTACCAAATTATTATTGTAAGTAGTAGCAGCGGCGGCCTTAACTCTTGATCAGGGTGGAGCGAGATTTTATTAGGTGAGGTTTTTACATTACAAAAATATTTTTTGGCTGCAAACAATACAAATCCGTAGTTCTATCTGCTGTGATGTTTTTTTCAGCCGCGCAATCACGCTCTTCTAAAACGGCGCTATAAGAAAAAATATTTTGAATATTGCACGACTCATACCGTTCGTTTAAATTCAAAAATAATAAAAAGAACACTGAATTACATGGTAATTTTCAATCGGAAATAATTCCGTGAAACTCTTAAAAAAACCGGCCAGGTGCGAGTCGGACTCGCGCACGAAGGGTTCCGTACCATTCCTATTTAAGCTTCTACCTGTTTATTAAGATAGAGAAAAAAATACTTAAATATTACTTTTGTTGTGTGTCGACCCTATTAATATTTTTTATTTTTTATTTTTAGTATTTGTTTCAATAGCGGCAACAGAAATACATACTTTGTGAAAATTCCAGCTTTCTAGTTATCACGGTTTATGAGACAATATAACAAATACAATAACCTGGTGACAGACAGACAGACGGACGGACAGAGTGTGGAGGCTTAGTAATAGGGTCTCGTTTTTACCTTTTAGGTACGGAACCCTAAAAAATGTTACCGATACGTTAAGTATTTTGAGCGTAATCGTGGCATATTCTAACACACACATCCGGTCGTCCATATATGTGTTTATAAAAGGGCTATTCTATATATTCGTGTACCCAAAATTATTAGTGAAATATGAATACAATAGATGCAATTTAAGTCCATAAAAATGCTTGAAAGTGGCATGATGAGAGTAGAGAACTTGCTTTCGCTTTTGCTATGAAAATATTTATCACATATAAATAATATTTTGCCGCCTCTTGCCACTTAGCGCTTAAAGTGACCGCTACTCTTGCTCTACACTACCCAGGATCGACGCTAAGTAATATTAAACAAATTCAAACAAAAATTCTTCTCGTATTGGTCCCGACTCCCTCTGAAGAATAGACAATTGCCGTTTCACCAGACAGTATGTATAAGGCAAATAACTGGATATACGAGTACGTTTCACTACTATCGTGATTACTTCGTGATAGAGTTCTACACCGTCTGGGCCTAGTACCTCCATCTGACTCATACCTGTCGTAATAGTGTCAATACTTGTCACTATCATGTTACAGTTTGATAATTAATTCACAAAAAATGACAAACAAACCTCAAAGAAAAGAAATTGTTTTATTCCAATGAATACTAGTCGAGTAGAATGTTTGAAGGCTAACTTGACTGAAAAATTACCAATGCCGCCTTATCAAGAGAACCCAAATGATTTATATGGTTTAATTTAATTGATACAGAATATAGTCGGGTATTCACTTCAAAAATATTATCGTTAAGTAACCAAAGAGATTTCGGTGAATGGGGAACAGTGGCAATTTTTAAAAGTAGAAAACATTTATTTGACCTATATTATGAAAAATCTTATAATCATAGCGTGGAATTTCAAGAATATGTAAAAAATATTCAAAAGTTTTTAAAAGGGTCTGTAATAATAATTAAAATCCCTTAACATAAAAATATTATTAAACAATCCACAAAAAAATAAAAGCTACTTGGAATATTATTAATCGTGAAACTAACCATACCAAAAGTTTTAATAATGTTTTCCAATTTAAGGCTGATGAAGTCAACATTGCGGGAGATTTAGAGACTGCAACAGAGTTTGAAAAAATTTTATCCCATGCTGCAATTTTAACAACTCAAAACCTCAATGCATTAGTTAGTACTGCTGAATCATTGCTAAAGCAATGTGTAACCAAGTGCGACAAAACCTTTGAATTTTCTTTTATTGACACTAAAGATATCTTGAACACATTTAAAAACTTGGAACCTATGAAAACCTTAGATTTATGGGGACATTCCGTTAGAATCATTGCTTCCGTAATAAATGTTATTGCACCATATTTAGCTGTAATATTTAATTGTTCTGTAACACATGGTGTATTTCCTGACTTGATGAAATTGAGAAAAGTTATTCCAATTTTCAACTCTCGGTTTTGCTAACCCTAAATAAATATTTGAGAAAATTATACTAAACCAAATGCTTAGACATTTTGATAATTTTAGATTATTTCACACTAAACAATTCGGGTTCACGAAGGGTTGCCCAAAGGGGGATGTTGGTGTCAAATTACTGAAAAACGTTTGTGAAGCCTGGGAGGATTCACAGGATGCACTTGGAGTGTTCTGTGATTTGTCTAAGGCATTTGACTATGTCGATCATAACATCTTAATCTGGAAGTTACACCACTGTGGAGTTAGGAAAAGGCTTCTTGATCTTTTTTTTAATATTATAGATAGCAAACAAGCAGATGAGAAACCTGATGGAAAGAGTCAACCATCGCCTATAGACACCAAAGGTGTTAATGGTGCGTTGCTATTTTGTGGCGAGGTCTAAAGCCACATGCATAAGTTTACCGGCTATCTTACCCTCCAAACCGGAACACGACAGCGACAAGCACTGACGCTATTGCGGCAGGAATAGGTAAGGCCATGGTACCAGATCCGGGCGAGACAATGCAGAACTCTACCACCTAGTAGTCACGATGGTAGTGACTCGTAAAGCCAATCGGTCGCCTTTTACGACCTGTCTGGCAGAGCAGCAGTTGGCCTATTCTTTAAAGGAGCCCGGGACCAATACAAGTAAGAAATCTTCTGATTTCTTACTTAAATGAAAGAATTTAGAAGGTTGATATTAATGGGAAAAGGTCCGTCGGTGCTGCTGTAACTATGGGTTTCCCGCAGGGCTCTATACTTGGTCCATTCTTGTTTCTAATTTACATAAATTACTTGCCTTACTACGTAGGGGATAGACATGGAATCGTACTGTTTGCGCATGTCACTACACTTTTATTCAAAGTGAAAAGACGAATTGGTAAGAATGACTAAGTAAATAATGCGATTTAAAAAGTTGTACACTGGTTCAGTACAAACAAACTTTTATTAAATGGTAATAAAACCAAGTGTGGTAAATTTTCATTGCCTAGTGTAAGGCACGTAGATACCAGTGTACAACTGGATGGAAACAAACTGGATTTGGTAGATTCCACTGCGTTTTTAGGTATTACTCTCGATAAGAAATTACAGTGAGTGTAATTTCTATCGAGAGTAATGTTGCACATGTAATGTAATTGCACACTTGCCCCCACTGTAATGTTGCACATTAATAATTTAGCTAATAGACTTACTTTGGCAGCTCATGAAGTTAAAAAAATGAGACAGTTAACTGATGTCGACACAGTAAGAATTGTATACTTTAGTTACTTCCACAGCATTATGTCATATGGGATACTTCTCTGGAGAAATTCTGCTGAAATAAATACTATATTTGTATTGCAGAAAAGAGCTATTAGGGCAATTTACAATCTTAGCCCGAGGGTTTCCCTGAGAGAAAAATTAATATATAATATAATTATAAGAAAATTAATATCCTAACTGGTATATCCCAATATATATTTGAAAACTTGATGTATGTTCGTAAAAATATTTGCTTGTTTAAAAAAATGCTGAATGCGAGTCAAGCATCCATACTGAACGCTTAGAGCATGACAAATAAATAAATATAAATAAATAAATATTCACGGGACAAATTACACTTACTGATCTAACCCCAAAGTAAGCAAATATTTGCTTGTATTATGGGTGTTAGTCAACCATACTAATACATAGAAATACATATATAAATACCGGAATATATATAATAAACACCCAAACCCGGAAATACAAACATTTATGCTCATCACACAAATGCTAGTCCCCGTCGGGGATCGAACCCGAGCCCTGTCGATTGCGTAGTCAGGGCCGCTAACCACTCGACCAATGACAAGAATGAAGTTTTAAAAATAACTAAGGGCTTATACAAGGAATGTCCTGAACTGTTAAAAATTTTTTGTCTGGGGAAGTTCAAGTTAAACAAGATACGCCTTTTAAAAGCGTCCTACCCATCTGAAGAAGTAGCCAAGACATTACTGCGTAAGAAAAGTAATACAACAGACAACATTAAAATATTTTCAGACCAAACTTCTAACCAGAGAAAACATCTGAAGGATTTAAAAAACGAACTTGAGAATCGTCGTAAGAAAGGTGAAACAAATTTACTGATTAAATATATAAGAGGTATCCCCAAAATAATAAAATCTTCTGAAAAAAAGGCAAAGAATTCTCGGCACGACCAGGATCCGTCAAAATTTCATTAGAAACTACATATCAGACAGCTAATACATATAGAAGTATAGTACAAACAAAGAAATATCTCAGATGTTTTTATGCAAACGCTCGTAGTATTATAAAACAAGTTATAGTAAGTTATAAGGCAAGTTCGATGAACTTAAATGTATAATTGACTCATTTAAAGAATGCATACATATAGTAATTCTATCTGAAACCTGGATAAAAAATGAGGATGAAGCAAAAAGGATACAAATAGCAGGTTACAGTCATTATTATAACTTTAGGCTTACTAGTTGTGGAGGAAAAGTTTCTATATTTGTAAACAACAACCTCAAACACAACTTAATTGAAGAACTCTGTGAAGATAACAACCATTTCCTATGGGTCCACGTTTCCAAATTTTCATTGAACGTCGGAGCTATTTACAAACCCGAAAGTTATACTTGGAGACTTCAATTATGATTTGTTAAATTGCACACAAACAGTCCTACATAATAAATATAACAGCAATTAAAATTACTTCTATAAAATCTTGATCAATGCCTCATCTAGTTGGGAACGTCTTTTAGATTAATGTTTCAACGAGTTAGCAACAACTATTTAAAAATTGTTCTACCCCAAAGCATAAAACGCTTGTGTCCAGCTACCCGAACTATCAATATCTGCGTTGTGTGACGTGTGAAATGTGTACGCTCATCAAATGTTTTAAATAATATGAATGAAATGTATAATATTATATTCTCAGTAAGTGGATTTTATATAATTCTTATGAGAAATAAATATTCTTTAACCACAATATAATAGCATCGATAGATATGTTCAGATTAGTCATTGTTTGGTAAGGTGAAACACCAAAGCAGTGATATAACGGCGACTGTCTAGTTGGAACCGGTGAAATTGTATTACTTTACTCTGTATGTGAATTAAGAATTTCAAGAATTATATAAAAAGGATCGAATTTGGTAAAATCGACAAGAAAACGATAATCTTATAACTACTTCTTGTGATACAGTCATTTCTAAAAATATCAAGTGGGTTTGATATTAAAAATGTTAAGTTATTCCGTGAATTGCCGCAAAAAGATGAATTATCTCCATATTTAAAAAGCCTCTAGAGTGCTACTGAATACAGTTTCAACAATGAATATGAGGTTGACAGTAACTTAGTCTTTGGTGTGTTCATTTCAGAGGGTTAGATATTTTTATCAATATTGTAAAGGGCTTACTATTTATTGTATGTAAATTATACATGTAATACCTCTTGTGGGCCCAGGCCTCCTTTTGTAAATGGCGAACGATTGGGTTTCCATGTCACTACCATCGTAAGTATTAGTTTTAGTTCGATCTCATTTCAATCTCCTTTCAGCTTCAAATGGTTCGTATTTTATTTCTTTTACAATATCAGAATTCATTTGGATGTTAATGCATTAAGACTTTCTTGGGTATTCATTAATAATTAATAAACTGGCCAAGTGCATGATGGTCCACGCGCGATGTAGGGTTCCGTAGTTGACCATCACAATAATGAGGATTAAGAAGAGGAATGACGAGAACGAAGGAGAAAGAGAATATATAGATAGAAAATAGATACGGATATATTCGTCACTGACGAATATATCCGTATTTACTTATAAAGCCTTTTAGCTGCAATAGTTTTCAATAAGTATATTATGACGAATAGTATAATATACCATTACCGTGAATTTTCTCCCACACCCAAAAGCAACCGTTTAGTTGACAGGGGTACATATACCTGATTCTAACAAAATTTAGCATTTCAAAGTTCAATATTTCACAAATGGATTTCTTAATTTGAACATTGTTTTAGCAAACCCGTAATATTCAAAAGACCTACGAGGATTTGACGGTAGGTATCTAAAAATATTGGGTACCTGAAAATAAGGAAACCCAACTTTTCCTATAGTCGAGGTACATTAATTTATTTTGTGTGTATGTAAGTAATGTGTATATGTATGTGTGTGTATGTTTTCAACGGCTATACCGACCGAAGCGTTAACGTTATTTGATTGGATTCCACCAAAGTTAGATTTTGTAAAAATTAGAACTTATTTGGCCCAATAGACTTAAAAAATATATCAAAAGAGTCTTAAGAAATCTGCTGAAACAATGTTTTTGAAAAAACATTGTTATTAAATTGTTATTAAATTGGTTGATTAAAGCCTGGAAGTTATAGATGACGAAAAATTCTAAAAAAGTTGCTTTCAATATATATTCAACTAATAGATTTTGTAACTGCAACAATATTTTCTCAAAAACAGTGCAAAAGATCAAAATCGATCATCGCGTTCTTGAGTGACGGTTTTTAAAATTAATAATTATTGGTCGTTTAGATTTTGCTCAACAATCTATGCTTAAAAGTATATCTACGCTCAGTATATTATGTAGTATAATTGCTTTCAGCTTAAAATACTTAAACTAGTGGAAAGTTTCAGGGATGGCATAAAAGGTCAATTGGTTAATAGATTTTTTATTATGAGAAATTTATAAGTTTATACAGCGGACATAAGACAATGAGATTCCCTAACAAACGATGTTTAAAAACAATCAAAGACCAAAACATTAATGATATTAGATAAAGAATATTAAGAAAATATTACGAGTGTATTCATAAATAAATCACTATTCAATAGATGATACACTTGAGAGTGTAAGAGAATTACAACCGCTCATCTATTTTAAACATACTGCAACTTAGGCAAATAGTGAGTTTCAAGACATTTGCAGTTAATCTTTGTCTAGGCGTCGATTTCATGATGTACAAAAGTAGTTTCTAGAGTTATAAGATATTTTTTTTAAAGATAAAGTAGTTATTAGAACTTAATATTACTCTTGTTCATGTCCGTACAATTCTGTTTATTTATCCGTAATTTATCTCAAAGATTCTTAGAACTAAAAAGCTGTAATTTTAATTTTTTATACAAATTAATTACGCCCACGCAGTCAATCTTGACATAACTTACATAAAGTCAACATAGTTTCATTTTTACAGATATCCGCCATGACATAGTTTTATCATTAAATTGTTTGACTCTCTCTTATAACCTCTCATATTCAGCAAGCGTTAGTCTGATTTGGCTAATGTTCGAACTCAAAAAATATATATTTCGTCTTTGCTGAGAAATTCGTCTAGCAAATTTTACAACGTTCCGATCAAGGATTCCTCAGTTATTGTTGAAAAAACATTTATACATACCTACATACATAGAAACGCTGAATTCTTCTAGTAGAATCGAAGAATTTTGCTCGATTGTTAATGTTTTTCTCATCTATACCTAAACTTAAAACTAATGTTTCGTCGGGAAGTATGTATGCACTCGCAATTGCATAATTTTAACATAAGATCTCCTGTTACAATTTCTGTATCTTGTCTCTGTAAGTTATCCCTTATTTTTTAATTTCCCGCTACGTATGTAGATAAGGAAATTACTGATTTTACCCTGAATTTCTAAAATCGAGTTTTCACCGGATGCCCACATTTTGAGGTCCTAGGAACCTTTTCCGACTATTTTCACGATGACGTCAGTATGTCTGTATGTATGTATGTATATGTGGGTGTGTGTGTTTGTGTGTGTGTATGTGTGTTTGTAAACATCTCATAACATTTGAACGGCTGGACCGATCGAAACGCGGTTGATGGCATTCGATTGGATTCCACTCAACTTAGACTTCCTGAAAATTTGAAAATTGTCGGCCCACGAGATTTTGAGAAATTTTAAAATAATCTCGATTTTTTTTTGGCGAAACAGTATTTTTTAGTATAACTTCCAGATTTATATACCGAATGAGTCCAAAAACTAATTAGCTCTATTCCTTAAACAATTACATCTAATGCATAAATTGCATCAAAATCGGTTTATCTGTTTGGGAGTAATTGTTGACGAAAAATTTTGAAAAAAGTGTTTTTTCGACATAACTTCAAAAATTTTTGACCAATCATTTTTTGGTATTCTACGATATCTTAGTACTAAAAAAATTACATCAAATGCCGTTTCAAAAATCAAAATCGAATCTAATTTTGAAAAGTTACAGCTTTTCAAATATTTAAATTACGTTGGTTGTAGTAACTTACTTAGTATTTTTGAAATAACTTTCATGCTAATACACCGATTAAAACTGCGTGAAGTACCGTTAATTAGATCAAAATTGGCCAATTAGTTTGGAATTTATCTATGACAAAAATTTACGAAAAAAATGTTGTTTGACACTGTTTCGAAATTTTTCAACCAATCGAATATTTAGCTAAATAATCGATAGGTTTTATTGTATATATAGGTATCGATAGGATAGCTAAATCTAAAAAAAATTTAGATTAATATGTTAAATCTCAAAAATTGAATTGAATGGAATTCGAAAGGTCAAAATCCATCATCGTTACAATATACTGCCATTTTTAACAAAATAAATGTTTGAACTGAAAAAATCCATACTTATAATTTTTACTTTTTCGAGCTTTAGCGGGAAGTTTCAGGGATGGCTTGCAGGGTCAACCACTTACAGATTTTTTCTCATTAATTTATGTGTCAAATTTCAAGACATTATTTTTTTTTGTTTAAATATACAAGCAAACGCCAAATTGTTCCAGGGATTTTGCTCGATCGTTCAAAGAATAAATACCTTCTAGCCGAATCCCCTCTGTGCAGGCAGCAGTGATCGAACGTCGTTAGTTTTATACTCAATATATCAATGACAACATTCCTGCTTGCGACTAAGTTCAATGGATTTAATCAGGGCGAGCGAAGCGAGCCCTACACTAGGCCACTTTCTATGCACTTTTGTGGTACATTTTACTGAAAAAATATCGCATTTTTAGGTTTAAGCTTCGACGTGGTAGTTTATATTCATGTCTAGATTTGTTATCTACCATAAAAATACCATTTTATAAAAAAAATAAAATAGAAGGTACAATTTATATTAGAATCTTATTACTACTAACGCCATCTCTTATTAAATTAACGAGTTAAAATTGATAGAAGATACATTTTCTATTAGAATTTTTGAACTTATTAAGAGACTGGCGGCGCGCGGTTATCGTGCCCTCGTATAAAGGCGAGGTTCAAGTATAAACTGCAATAGTTATAGGGCCATCAGTTTGATCAGTTTGGCATCGAAGGTGTATGATAAAATCATTGAAAGGAGAATGCAAGAGAAGGGAAGTTCGAAGTAATATTGTGGGAGGCACAAGGAGAATTTAGGTCTAGAGCAGGGATGTTTGCTGGGAACAGAGTAAATAGAGCGTTAGAGAGTTTCACAATATGCTTATTGAGAAACAGTACAGATGTATTAATTGATTTATATTGTATTGAGATCAATTCTCAATCTTAGCCCGAGGGCGAGGGTAAAAAGCTAAAAAAAGGTATATTTACGCCCGTATCCCCGAAGGGGTAGGCAAAAGTACAACGTGTGCATCCACGGTTTGCTGAAGATACTTAAGTCCCACAATGTGATAGGTGGCCAGCCTATCGCCAGTAGGGCACTTTTCCAATCTCGGGCAAAGTTGTTTTATCAGAAAACTGAAATAAACACTTTTTTTTTATTTGGCTGACTCTGGAATCGAACTCCGAGGGTTTCTCCGAGAGAAAAATTCGAAAAATATATTCGCTGAGTGTCTACCGTCAATTCTTCGTACCTGCGTAGTCCAAAAATTTTGAAGGTATATTTAAATAAAACATTTTTTGATTTTGATTTCGTAAATCGACGTAAAACCAGGAACTTCCTGATTTTAGAAAAAAAAAAAACAATTATTTCAGCAAAATGTCAAAAATGTGTTTTTTATAAGATCAACCTTCTTTTTTAATACATATTTTTCCTTGAAAATACCAACAAACAAAAACCAAATATTCCTAGTTCCTAGCCTGACGACGCGGGCCTTTGATGCAAATGTAATGTTTAGGTGAAAATACGCTGAGTTTTTTAGGTTAGATAATTATAAATAAAGTCCATACATTATAAGATGTAATTCTTATAAAAATACTTTTATAACAATATTACTAGATAGTATAACTTTGCGAGCACTTACAAAGCTCTGCTTTTTGCTAGTATATAATAGCAAGGGACTATAATAACAAACGAATCTGTTGGTACCGGTTTATGCGAGCAAGAAATTTAGTTGTTTGAAGTTGGCAAATGGCTGGCGTAATGGGTAAATAATTATACACGTTGCCGCATTTCTAAGCTTTAGCCAAAGTAATTGCTCGTTATATTGTGATAGTCGGGATCAATAGGTTTACGTCCTTTTTACCAGTCGAGTTAAATCATCCAATTTTCCACTCAGTAATTTCAAATAAAACAAATATGTTTTTCATGTTTTCATTCGATGAAGTCCAAATGAGCCGTATTGTGTCATTAAGTCATAACATCTCTGAAGAAGACGTGGACACGATAAATAAAATTCATACGAGCAACGACGTGCTTCTTGATCGGTTCCGATTATACGGCAAGATGTAATCTTAAATAGGAAATACAGGAAAAGTAATTGTTTTTTGATTACTTTATAGCATGTGAGATTTATTCACATTAGTTCACTACATTTTACCAGTGTTATTCAAGGTTTTTTTAAGTTAAAAATACATGTTTTCTTATAAAGTAACATTTAAAAGTATGGAGAATAAACGAGTCATTACCATGGAGAATATGTAGTAGTTTTCGTTATCCTTTAGTCTGATTTGGTGCTACCATAGATAAGGTGCCTGCCACAGAAACGTCAGTGTGTATCACCACCTTGTTCAGCTTGGGTATAGTAGCCGGCTTTACGCATGTGGCATTACGTCTTTAGTAACGGCCATAGCAACGCATTCTTTTTAACTTCCCGCTATGTTAGTAGTAAAAAAACTTTGCCCCGATTTTCAAAAATCGAATTTTCACCAGATCTCCACTCTCTCGGACTTTCCAAGGTCTAGGAACCTTTTCAGACTATTTTCACGATGACGTTAGTATATCTGTATATATGGAAGTGTGTATGTGTGTGTATGTGTATGTGTATGTGTATGTGTATGTGTATGTGTATGTGCATGTGTATGTGCATGTGTATGTGCATGTGTATGTGCATGTGCATGTGCATGTGCATGTGCATGTGCATGTGCATGTGCATGTGCATGTGCATGTGCGTGTGCATGTGCATGTGCATGTGCATGTGCATGTGCATGTGCATGTGCATGTGCATGTGCATGTGCATGTGCATGTGCATGTGCATGTGCATGTGCATGTGCATGTGCATGTGCATTTGCATGTGCATGTGCATGTGCATGTGCATGTGCATGTGCATGTGCATGTGCATGTGCATGTGCATGTGCATGTGTATGTGCATGTGCATGTGTATGTGTATGTGTATGTGTATGTGTATGTGTATGTGTATGTGTATGTGTATGTGTATGTGTATGTGTATGTGTATGTGTATGTGTATGTGTATGTGTATGTGTATGTGTATGTGTATGTGTATGTGTATGTGTATGTGTATGTGTATGTGTATGTGTATGTGTATGTGTATGTGTATGTGTATGTGTGTGTGTGTGTGTGCGTGTGCGTGTATGTATGAAAACATTTCATAACCTTTTTTGTTGCAATAACCTAACTTGCGTTGCGGCTGTTATGCTGGCCGTTTTTATGTTGCGTTTGCTGTTTGAGGCGCGCGCTTGCCGCTTCTATAGGTACCAGCTGCGCATTATAATCATCTTTAAGAACTT
The DNA here is from genome assembly GCA_036924255.1 of Apodemia mormo. Lineage (NCBI taxonomy): Eukaryota > Metazoa > Arthropoda > Insecta > Lepidoptera > Riodinidae > Apodemia > Apodemia mormo. Next base: position 10,499,696 of record JAUPFN010000001.1, read on the forward strand.
GAAAAGTTGTTTGACCATATATTTCAGAGAATAGCCTCTGCAAATTAGCTATCTTATAAGATAAAAAGTGTGTTGCTTGTTTAAATGTCTTTCTATAAATTTTTTATCAGTAATATTGTGGATAAATTTTGTCAGAATGACAAAAAGATGGACAGGAAGAAAAAACAATGCTTCATTCAGGTCTGGTACTATCACCTTAATTTTACTTGCCTCAATAATCTCAAATTTTGTCATTGTAGTATTGTAGTATATTCGAAAAGGCAGATTTAACACTAAGTTTACCTTTTGGCTAGCAGAAAGAATTAAAGGTAGATGTAATATGTACATATTTAATTTCAAAAAATCAATAAAAAGTGGTAATATGTATGCCAGGCCACAAAAATAAGTACCAAGTAAAATTATCACTACATAGTATAAAACAAACTCGCTTTCTCTGTCTGTCCCTATGTCCTTATGTCCCTATGTATGCTTAAATCTTTAAAAGTACGCAACGGATTTTAATGCGATTTTTTTTCAATAGATAGATTGATTCTTGAGGAAGGTTTTGGTATACAAACCTTTCCGATATTCCCACGGGAAAAAAAGCTACGCGGGTGAAACCGCGGGTAGGTCGCTAGTAAATTATAAATTACTGAACATGTGTAGTAAAGAAAAAAAAACTTAATTTCAGTCAGAACTCTTAGTTCAGCATATACCATTAGTCTTTAGAAAATACTTTTCCAGATAATATCTGAATGAATTCTTTGTTTGAAATTTTCTTAGCTCGATCCGAAGATCATTCCTTAAACGAACAGCCTGTAGCATGAAAGTTGGATGTAAAACCTGAATGGTGCAAAGACAAAAACTAAACTAGTGAATTGGTGGACTGTTATGAGAGTCGGAGAGACTATGTGTTTCAGATAAAAAAAGCTTCGGCTATTCATGGGTACACTTGTTGTACCTCTGCCTACCTCTTCGAGGATACGACCGTAGATATACTTTTTCGAAAATTCTGTATTGATCCATTTAAGACGGTTACGATACTCGGAAATATGATCTTTATAAAAAGTATCTTCACGTCCATATCCCCGAAGGGGTAGGCAGAGGTACAACAAGTGCACCCACGATTAGCCGAAGATACTTGGTCCCACAAATGTGATAGGTGGCAAGCCTATCGCCAACCGGGCACTTTTCAATCCCGGGCAATTTTGTGTTTCTCAGACAACTGAACAAACACTTTTTTTTAATGTGCCCGACTATGCCACTAGACCACAGAGGAGTTGGACCACTGGACTTTATGAGGAGAAAAAATAAATCAGATGGCATCAGATATATTGCAAAAGATTTAGTTTGTTGTATAGTTGCACACTAAGATCAGCAAAGCTCACATTACATTTGTCTAACAAATATATATTAACAAATTTACTGCGAAAATCTAGGTTTTAAAGGGCGAAAATGTCAGAATCGATTCTGTGATCTTAATCTAATAGTTACTCTTTCACTGAGTTCTTTATTATGACTATTCCAATTCAAGGCGATATCTGTATTTATACCAAGATCTTTTATCTTAAACTCATAGGAAATAACAGTGTTATGACATTAATAGTGGAGGCATAACAGATAAATCATTTTTTGTAGCCCCAGCGGCTGTGCATATAGGTGGGTTTGCCTTTAGACATTTGCAGATCATATTTTTATTGTTGCTAGTTATTAAGCATATCAAAGATAGCAGAAGCCATGTAAATAAAGCTGCAAGTCATCTGCGTAAATATGGTAGTGACAGCTTTTCTAAGCTTATTCAGAATATTTTATCCAAAAAAAAAAATATTTCACTTACCACGAACATTTAAAAAAATAGTAGAGCTGGTCCAGACGTTCCTGAATGTTGAGCTTTTCAGCTCATGCATTCAGCAACATCATGGCATGTTTTTTAATGACATTATTATATCAGTTGCAGATTTAATATCTAATAATAAAATGTGGCTTGGAAAACTAGACAAATTGAGGTCAAGAATGATTCGCTACGTCAATAAGAAGTCTCTCGTATATCCTAAACCCTTTCAGGATTACACAAACTTTATCAAAAACTAGCTGTTGCCAGCGACATACATACAGACAAACAGACAAAAATTCTAAAAACTATATTTTTGGTTTCGATGTCGATTGTAAATCACGCCCCAAGTATTCTTTTAAAAAATATTCAATGTCCAGTTTTGACTTTCCTACGCTTTTATTATATGTATATATAGATATTGGCGTTTTCCATCAGCACATCCATCTGCTTACTTGGATCCCTAAAATAAAATAGAAAAGCAATGAAAATATTTAAATGATTTATAAACATTTTAAGCAAGTTATAATTTTTAGATTATAAACTATAATATAAAAAAAATAAACCAAGTTTTTTCTTACTGTTCACTTACATATTTTTACGATACTAAAACGTAATATCATATCTGTACCTATTTTTTTCAGTCTGTCTGTGTTCTTTGGAAGGTTATTTTCAATTTCTACATCGTTCATGGATATACGGAATCTTGAGTTTTACAATCTGAAAAGGGCTGTTTCGGTCATCATGTGAATTTCCGAGCCGACAGTCGAAGCTGACCCTCAGTAGAGATCACGACGAAGGCTGTAACACTCGGACCACGGCGCTTGCTACTGCAACCTCAGCAATTGCAATTATGTATATCGTTGAATCGTATTATAGCTCCCCTGAAAGGAGCTAAATTACTAGTCATAAGTCTATTATAGTCTAAGTTTTAAATAAATTTCAAAGTAAAATATATTTTTGATATACCTAGGTATATAGGTAGGTCGCCATGCCCATATCTAACATCTGTATTGATCATAGATATATGTATATACTCAAAGGTATAGATATTTCAATACTTTCAGATTCACATTATCTAAGCAAGACATATAGAATAGGTAGGTGACTTTAAAAAAAAAAAACAATGAAATAATTATTTATTATTTCATATTTAATTTTGATATAAATATATTTGTATATTAAATGTCTCAGTTTAGCAGTAAAATAAAAAATACCTTAAATTGTAAAACAATTATATATTGCGAAAGTAAAATAATGATAACATTAATTAATATTAGCATGTGGATTATTTGGCTAAATAGGTGAACTACCAACATAATATAATAAAATTTAATAGGACCCTATTTTTTAGCTAATAAAGATTAATTGACTGGGAACTATTATTACCTTTATATTACCTCTTCTCAAAGCCTAAACCCTATAAATACATTTATGTTGTATTTTTTTACATTTGTCGTTTCATAAAATCTAATTCGCATTGTCCCAAAAGAATTTTCACTTCAAAAGTACATATCTACTAAAATACTTTAACTTACAGAATTACGCATGTCGTCGTGTAATTACTTAGAATAGTAATATTGTTTTCGATGCACTAAAGTTCTTAAATGCCGGATGTTTAATAGCCACAATATATCGTTAACGGGGACACACCTGTAAAGTAAGACAGGATACCTTTCAATTCACTTGCAAATTACAAATTTCTAGTAACCTTATGCAATCCTTTATTGCATAACTTGATAATTGTTATTCCGCACAGCAAAAGATGCAATTGTGTGAACTGTAATTTATACTCATACCAAACAATTTCCTCTCCTTAAATGTTCTATCCTGTTTGGTACGGAGCTGACATTTTAAATTAATTTTTATATGTGTGACCAACTTGTATCTACTATATTAATGTATGAATTTATGAGAGACTTAGGATGATTATTTTCCATGTTATCAGGTTTTTTTTAACAATAAACCAGTGAAAGATGAATGCTTAGCCATCACCACACATTACAGTTAAAGTGTTGCAAATTTTTTATACCATCGCTTTAGCTTGTCTTGCCATAAAAGCATCAGAACTTGTTAATGCAGTCGTATTATTTTGGAGGGTAAAGTAAACGTATGTATGTGTCACTAAATCTGATGGCAACGTACTATTTATATTTTTGGGGTTAAGACAAGACCTGACCAAGAGGCGAGGACTGATTGCATGATTGGTGAGTTTTTTATTTGCTATCCTATGATGTACCTACCTATCTACCAAACTGGAACACGAAAATGACAAGCATTCATGCTATTGCCGAAGGAGTAGGTAAAAAAGGCTAAAAATTGCGAAACTTTTCCATTGAGTAGTCATAATCGTAGTGACACTTCGGCCAATCGTCGCATTGGCCGCAGAATGGCAGATGGTCTAATTTTCAAAGGGTTTCGGACCCGAATGGGTCTGTTGTAGCTGAAATTAGGGTAGCATGATGGCTTATATATAGTAATGTAAAGAGGCAAACCATTTTGACCCCGACCTCTTCTGAAGAATAGAACATTTTTTTTAAACATTTACAAAGGTGACCGGTTGGTCAGACGAGTCACAACCATCGTGATTGCAGGACTTTATGCATTGTGTGTTATTAATAACACAAACGCTTGTTTTTGTCGGAAGTCAAACCCATGTCCCACCGATTACGTAGCGAATTTCACTCACTACGCGGCCTATGAAACGATTATTTAAGTTAGCTTTTTTACTATGTGGTAGAGTTCTGCATCGGCTCGACCGGGTCAGGTACCACCGCCTTACTTATTCCTGCCGCAATAGCGTCAGTGCTAGTCGCTGTCGTGTTCCGGTTTGGAGGGTAAGGTAGCCGGTAAACTTATGCATGTGGCATTAGACCTCACCACAAAATAGCAACGCACCATTAACATCTTTAATGTTTATAGGCGATGGTTGAATCTTTCCATCAGGAGACCCATCTGCTTGTATGCTATCTTATGATATAAATAAAATATCTTTCAAAACTTCTATTTAAATACTTTTCAAATTAATTTAACCATATTAAAGTCATTTAAAAGATATTAAAATAGTTTGGTGCAAGCGGACCTAAGTGTATTTTGAAGGATTGAATATTATATATTGTTACTGGATTAGAAACGCTTATAGTGAAAAGATTTGGTGGAAGAAAATCAACTTTTATTTATTATTTATATAACTATAAATAATAAATAAAAGTTGATTTTCTTATAAGGGGGGTGGTTAGAACCCCGGCGGATGACTTTTGGTCATTTTTAATGAGGTTGCCTTCCTTATTCTCGTGCGCAGGCAAGGGCAGAACCCCTGTTTTTGCACCGCAGGCATTGAAGACTCACCACCTCACGACTCGAAGGTCCTCTGGGCAGATGCCCCTCCAGTGGCCATTTTTTAACGAGGTTGGCCTTCCTTATGCAACGTGCGAAGGTGAGGGTGGAAACTCGGCCGTTGAACCATGGGCCTTGGATGCCCGCCATCCTACGACCCGAAGATCCTCTAAGCAAGTGCTCCCCTTTGACTGCAATTAAATGACTTTTATGTATAAATTTACGACTTGTGTAATTTTATATTTAATATTTTAACACCTATTCACTATGCAGAAGAGCATGTGCTATTTTTTAAGAAGCTTTTAGTTTACTGTACAATTATTCAACATGGGATTAATATGGTTGTGTGCGTGAGCGTTGTATTCAAACCACGAAATAGAAAAAACAAGTTGTTTTTTTTCTATTCAGTGATTCAAACGAAAGGACATGGCTTTGAAACTTTACTTGGGTAGGTATATGTTTGTGGCGCTCTACCTACATATATACTTATTTTATTTGATCTGTGGTCACAGTTGCACACTACTTAGTCTGCGTTTTCTTTTGAACTCTCGATTTCATAATGATTTCGTTCCCTTCCAAGTACGTCTTTCAGTACTTTTTTCTACTTACTAATTTTATTACTTTTAAGATAATATAGTTTTTGAGATTTTGCCTTAATGAATGTTGAATAAGTCAGTGACCTATCGCTTTTATACCTATCTATAAATTTAATGAATGGCGATTCTAAAGATAATATCAAACATGAAAACGTGTATTGATTAGGATCATACAACGTGAAGATCATTAGCAAAATAATCACGCATTTGCATCATTTGTATGTGTGGCCGATAGCTATGTACATATAGATTTTTTTTTCTAAATGTTACCATATATTTATAACAGGAGGAGAGTGGATATAAGTTTACGAAGTGTCCTTAATTTTTTCCTTGTGATGATATTATTACTATATTACCTTACAGAAAATATTTTTTCGCCTGTTCACTTGCAGGGTAAGTAGAGTAAAGCGAAATGTCTATAAACTTTTCGGTCACATGATTCACCCAGTTAGCGAGATGGAACCCTGCATCAGGTCTTCAAAATACCACATTTACAAGTTTAACGAAGATGTTATCTTATAACCGTAATATGACAGTGACCAACAGTGACAATATTACAGTCATAGTAACAGTTATCAGGTCAAATCACACAAAATTTGGCGATGGGAATCATAATTCCCATATAGGTATAATATATTATTAAATTTGGCGATCGGAATCATAATTCCCATATAGGAATTATGATTCCCATCGCCAAATTTTGTTTGATTTGACTTGATAACTGATACTATGACTGTAATATTGTCACTGTTGGTCACTGTCATATTACGGTTATAAGATAACATCTTCGTTAAACTTGTAAATGTGGTATTTTATCCCTACTACTTGGATGGCGATGACCCATTAACGTCTTGGGTGTCTACAGGCGATCGATGGAAAGCGACAAGCTTTCCATCAGAGGAACTATAAGCCGGCATTAGCATTGTATTAAGTAGATATTAGATAAACATATAAGATAAAAATACGGGCGTTATTTTTTATATCATTAGGTACTCGTAGCAAACAAACAGATGGCTCTCCTGATGGAAAGATATACTATTGCCGATAGACACCAAATATATTAATGAAACATTGAAATCAGTGTGGCGGGATAGTAATACCACATGAATAAGTTTACCCTCCAAATCGGAAGACGACAATGACAAGCATTGACTCTATTTCGGTAGGAACAGGTTAAGCGGTGGTACCAAAATTCGACGAAGACGTTGCAGAACTCTACCATTAAGTAGTCATGATGGTAATGACACGTTTAGCCAATCGTTCGCCTTTTTCGAACTGTGTGGTAGAATGGCAGATGGTCTATTCTTAAAAGGGTGCCGGAACAACTCGGGAGGAGGAGTTGCAATCGGAAAAAATCTCGGATAGCAACGCACATCTTTTACTGATGATCAAAATAGCTTATAACTTTCATAAGTGTAACTGGAAACTACGAATCCTGGGCAAAGGCAAGTAGTTTGTAGAATTTTTTTTCAGAATGCCAGAGATAGTTATGGAACTGATCTTTAATTGAATTAGGGAATTTGTGGGAGAAAGCAAATTACTTAGCCGTGCTTAAGTTTGAATTTGTCCTCAGAATATACACTCTCAGATGTTTCGTGGGACCAAACCTTAGACAGTGCTTAGCTGAGGTACGCTTTCATGGAAGACCTTGAGATCCAAGTAAAATTATAATTAAATGATGATACATATTGTGTACTGTTGTGTGACTTTGTAAACTTCATTTTTCAAGTGTTCCGTAACATATAATGAATTATTAAAGCGCCTTTGGGTACATAGTTGCGGTATATGACGACAAACACCGTCCATGTTTTGTGAAGGCGCTGTGGTAAGGTTACTCAGATATGGTACTCGATGTCTAAGTTACTTACATCAGGCCTGATAACCAAATTATTTCAACCAAATTAAAGCCAGACTTTGTAGCACTCTAGCATCTGCTGGTTACGATGTTACTGACATGTTTGATAAATAATTTGCATTTTACTAACTGCTTGGTAGGAAGACAGATAGTGTAAGTTTCAAAAGAGGCTTGGAAAAACATTGAGAATATCTTTATATTAAACGGTCAATATTTGTAGACTGAAAAAATATAACAAAGTGTCTTTTAATATTTTTCTATGCTTTTTTCCGAGTACGTTGCGTTGGACCAAATGATATCTCCTCAGTGTAGTCTGGTACTGACACCAAACCCGGGCGACACGTTTCATAGCTCTACTACCTAGTGGTACTCACGATGGTAGTGACAACTAAATATTAGGTCAATCGTTCGCTTTTTTAAAAGAATAACGCAATTTGCATATGATGCATTATTTCTTGTTGGTTTTAAATCTGTACTAATATTATAAAGAGGTAAGATTTGCTTGTTTGAAATAGAAAAACTACTGGATCGATTTTAAAAATTCGTTCACCAACATACATCTATATTATCACTGATTAACATAAGTTACTTTTTTACTCGACTACACCCATGAAGTATTAGGGACCGAGCACTCGTATTAATCAATTGAAACTAATATTTACGTTATATCTCACTCTATGAGGTCTCACCATCTCTTTTTATAAAGCTGTTTTAGAAAGAGAGGATTAGACCTTAGAAGATGACAGCACTATTTATAATTTGGTTTCAAGTAGCTATTAGAATTGTTGCTTCCAGATATAATACAGCTTCATGACTACACCTAGCTGTAGTTTTTTAAAACGAATTCGCTATGAACTTGTATCGAATCATTAATGCAGTAAAACCGCAGCAACCGACTCCCATTTCCTGTATCTCCGGAACCCTGCATCAGGTCTTTACCAGATTAATATGGGACTACATGGTAAGTATAACCCTTCTAATCGAAAAAGAATTTTCTAAAATGAATGACGGAGTTCTGAGGTAACACACATAAAAAATACATACATCCATGGGCGTACCCAGGTTCTGGGCCAGGGGGGGCAACCGTAACATTTTGAGACTATTTTTATCTCAATATCTACGACAGTAGATAGCTAATAGAGAGGTAAACAAATTAAAGGGGGGGGGGGGCAGCTGCCCCACCCTGCCCTCCCCCTCGGTACGTCCATGTATACAGCCAAATTGATAACGTCCTCCTGTTAGGAAGTCGGTTTATAAATAAAATAAAACAGTTGCCTGAACTACATTTAGATCCAAAAATAATTTTATATACTTACGTAACTTTAGATTGAAAGAATGTTACTCGGCTTCATTCAAACATAATAACTGTCATCTATTTATCTTTAATCTATTTATCTTTTATGTATTTGGGCCCCTTTTTAAAATAATTCCGCGAACGAAATTTGGCACATTTAAAGTTTACATCGCGGAGGACTGCAGAAACATAATATTTTTAAATAAAGTAAGTTAGAAATATATACACTAAATAATAAAAATAAACATCACTACATTCATGTGACATACATGTGACATGATACATACATGGATACTATTTTCTTTACGGCTAAAGTCAGTTGTCACAACTTAAAAGACATTTTATTGCTTAATCTATGGTCGTATTTCGGCCCCAGGCGATTGCTAGTAGTTATTATTTCTTGTTTGTTTGATATTTTGGGTAAACAAAAATCAATAGCTTTAACTAGATTTAGAACTGGTTTTGTAAATTTTTACGGAAGCGGAAAACAAATGTTATTGAGAACCTAATTTAAATTTGAAATCACTTGATATAAATAGCACATATGTATGTATTTTCAAGGTAAATTATGTCGTTACACTGATATCCCGAGGGACATCCGGAAGTTCGTGATGTAATATTAATTATGAATACTTCCGGTCGACATTGTCACTGTACTTCATTTATAGCGAGGCCGTCAACTTGTCAATATACATTCTCCGATTAATAGACCTTAAAAAAGGAAATAAGACATTCACATAGCTGTTTACCTTACATAGGCGTTTAAATTAGAACTAAATATAATTATGGAGGTGCTCCTTCATATCTCAATTGTTGCCAACTAAATATGTATTAAGTAATTTAAAAAATTAAGCCGATCTCAAATATTCACTGTACTTATATCTCAAAAACTACTAAACCGATTTTGATGAAATGTGGACTGTTCCCTAAGTTGGAATATACTTGATTTAAACACAAAGAGATTCATGAACATTCAAGGAGACATTCGTGGACAAACTTACAAATACCTATATATAAATATACATAAAGTTACGTTATTAAGTACGTACGTTACGTAAATTAAGTAGTAAGTAAATTTAGTATACGTGCTTGGACGCCTAAACACTAATAAAAAAGAATAAAAAAATTTTGTATGATGATCTATCATACTCCATTTTTTATTCGATTCAAAATAGACAAAGAATATTGATTTTTGTAGATAATTGCTTTGTTTATCTTGTTTAGTTTTATACTGTTCTGTGTTCTGATAGGATTCCGCTATTGCGTCAGCAATAGGTAAAGCAGTGGTACCAAATCAGGGCTAGACGTAGCGGAATACCTAGTAATGGCGTTGGTAGTCACCTACAGGCAATCGTCACCATTTACGAAATGCCAGTCAGAAGGCAGACGTTCTTCAAAGAACCTTTGATTCATACCGGGAGTCTTTATATAAATTGTCGCCGACACAATTAATTCACTTTTATACACGGCTTTCGCTTGTAAACAAATAATTCTTATTAATGATTTTTTTTATCATAAGATAGCAAACATGCAGTTGGGATGGGATAGGTTTAGGGTGTGTTGCTATCTTGCAGCGAGGTGTAATGCCACATGCATAAGTTTACCGGCTACCTCACCCTCCAAACCTGAACATGAGAATGACAAGCACTGACGCTACTGGGGCAGGAGTAGACAAGGTGGTGGTACTGTAATACCTCTATGGTACAAGGATGCTGACAGCTTGTCAGAATTGTCAGCTTGAAAATTTACAAACTCTAATTTTAACCTTTTTTAATGTTGGACACAAACTGTAGATACGTATTCCGCGTACTTATACATATGTTTTTGTTAAGGAGGGGAGGGGAGTCTAGACCCCTAAACCTCGCCCCTTATATACAGGTTAGTGTTGTTCAGGTAGCCATTCCTATTTTACAAACTGCTTAACAGGAAGTTATATGGACTATTCTTTAAAAGTGGCACAGACATATAAGTACGGTATTATAATTCATGTAGGGTAAGGTAAGTCTAAACTGACCCTACCCAACCTTCCCTAACCCTAATAATGTGAATCGTAAATTGTCTTGCGTCAACTTTAACGACTCTACAAATGGAGGTAGGTACATCGTATTAATATGTATATGCAAGTGAGGCATAGTTTAATTTGAGTGTAAATTAAAATTCGGCCCGTATTCCTTTGGGGTCACAAAAGTATATTTCACCTAACGGTATGATATAGTGTGCGTTGTTGCATACTAATATTTGCGTATTATTACCAACCGCATAACATTAATGACTAAAGTATATTAATTTACGAGTATACATTGTTAAATTCAGTGTAGGTTAAGTAGGTTAAGGTTAAGGTTAAGTTCAGTGTAGGTTGATAAATGATCAACCGACTTCCTAAAAGAAGGAAGTTACCAATTCAGTTGTATGTTTTTTTTAAATTTACTCTCCGCGTGGTGGTTTTAATTTGGTGAAGACCTGATGTAGGGTTCCGGAGACACAGGAAATCCAAAGTCGATTGCTGCAGTTTTACTCTGTTAAAAAGGTTTTAATAACTATCATCATCACACCCGTTTCCTTTGCGGGGAAGGCAGAGTAAACCAAACGTATATAGACTTTCCGATTCACCACAATTTTTTTTTCGCCACAGTTAGCCACAGGTTGGCGAGATGAGTGGTGATCCTATCGGCGCAATTTTACCGACCTAATAACAATTTTCGACTATTTCTCCGTTTAACCGGGATCGACGGCTTTACGCGGTCATCCAAGGCACGGGAAGGGTTGTAATCTATTACAACCGTGCGATTCTCCCGGCACTTTTTGCCTCGCACTATTCTTTTGTGGAATCAATTACCGGCAGGGGTTTTTCGGAACAGATAGGACATTCACCTTCAAGAAAAGAGCTTACTTATTTATAAAAGGCCGGCAACGCAACTGCAAGACCTCTGGTATTGCGGATGTCTATGGACGGCGGTGATTACTCAACATCAGGTGCACCTCCTGCTCCTTTGCCCCCTCTTCTTTTTGATATCTATAGGCGAAGGTTGTATTTTTCCATCAGAAGAACCATCTGCTTCTTTGTAATCTTATGATGTAATTATAGGATTTCAAATTATTTAAAAAAAACGTCATAAGAAGAAGACGGGATTGCAACTAGTGGATAATTTATAAGTCAACGGCATTGATATAAAATACCCAAGATACACAGTTTCGAACAAAACTGACACTCAAAATTGTCGCTAATTCAGTCTAAAAAGTTTATAGTTATGGCACAAACGTGTTTTTGCTTATTCAACCTTAAACGCAAGATTTAAAGTCATTTTTAAAAAACAATGTACAAAAAGCAATAAAATTTTTGACTTTAGTTAGCCGGTAGGACAAGGCATATGTGGAGTCGAATATAAATATTTTTATGCATTGAGGTAGTATTGTGGGTGGGTGGGTTTGTAAAATTTACATAAAAAAAATCTTGTCGAAAATCTGTTTTTGCGTAGAACATTTATATATCAATAAAACAAATATGACCATTAAAATAATTTATTTATATTTCAAACGTTATAGGTAGGTTATTGGTTCTATTACACAGAACCTACACATATAGGCAAACTGTGGGTTTATAGCCATGTAGTATTTGACGCTTGATATTGATACATTTAGTTTGCATAGTCTAATAGATTTAGAATATACTGAAATAGGAAATTTACTGCAATGGTGACTATGACTACGTTATAAAGTTCATAGATTCTTACATGATAACAGACGAGATTTCTTTTCTGACTTATTATGTAATGTATCGAAAACATAGTAAGGAAACACATTAATTTCCTAGAAATAAGTTTAGCTTTTCGTAGAATTCTGGTTTTGAGTTAGATTTCAGTATTTCTGTTTTTTTTGCAGTATTATGTAAACGAACATTTGTTTAGTTATAGTATCTGCAGACGTACGAGCGATTACTGCCCATAGACATTTGAAACACAATAGGTTAGTTGCCCTCGTATAAAAAATGCCAATAAAACAATTTAGAGCTAAAAAATTGTATTCAATGTTATTCGGAAGATCAAACTCGTTGATGATTTTGAAAAAATATACATCTTTTCAAATACTGAATAATTAAGTATCATTTAAAAAAAACTTTGGATTTTTGAACTTTTTTAATTCAATAGTCTATGCTTAGGCATAGTTTTTTTCTTTGAGGTTAAAATACTTAAATTTAGCGGGAAGTTTCAGGTGGCCTGTAGGGTCAACCGGCTCACAGATTTTTTTAATATAGTACATTAGTTGGTTACATAGGTGTGTTACATACACAGAATCCTAATAGATACGTATATTTAGTTTGGAATATAGTTTAGTACATATAATATTATTGCCAAAGGTAATTTTAGATTAGATATTTCCTGTTAATTATAAATTTCTTTTATAATTACGTTAGTTTTTTCGATAGGTGTGTTGCTAATAGATAATTTTAGTTTGAGGTATAATTAGTTATTATATTAGGTATAGAAAATTTAGAAGTTATAGGAAGTTCAGGTCTTACGTTTTTTACTTACATTTTTATAACAAAAATGTCGTATATAAATAAATAAGTGAATATGTAAATATTATTTTTAACGTACTAGCGGCCCACCCGGCAATGTAGAGATTTTTAATAAAATAAAGAAAGGTTAAATAAGTTCTAAAGTAAATATGCGCGAGCAAAGCCGCGGGTAACAGCTAGTATGCAAATAAAAAAACTCGTACATATAAACTGTCACTTAAAATTTATACGAGACTAGCTGCAGATCTCTGCATTAGCATAAAAGTATTCTATGTGCTATTCCAGGTCATCTTATATCCAAGTCCAAATCCAAATTGGTACAGCCATTTTTTACGTGATTGATTATCAAACATCCAAACATACAAACTTTAACATTTATAATATGTATAGTATAAGATATCCGAAATCAAAAACAACATTTTATTAAAATTAAATTATTAAATCAAAAATAAACATTCTTAATGCAACCTGTGCCTTCCACTTAAGAAATCGCTATCAACAACATGTGTAAACAGAACAAAATTCGATGCTATTTATGATTTCCTATTGTTATATTAAAAGTTTCGTAATATATCTCCAAACTTCATCGTAAGAATCACAATTATATATTGTTATTTTATATTCGTACAAATAGAATAAAAAGAATCACCTAACTTGGTTCTCAAAATAAGTAATCAGTATAATCAAACATTTTAAAATCGTCAAATTGATGTCCTCTTCTCTTTTGGCAGTTGGTTAACAATTATAAAAGGTATTCAAAATTATTAATGAAAAAAATTAATCTTATTAAAAAAAAAACTTATTAATGAAAAAAAAAATCGACTCCATTAATAATAACAGGATCAATTTGTATTATTCGACTAAATTAAAAGGAGGTTGTAATGCACTGTCCTTTTACTGAAAAAGTGACCATTGAAATTTTGTCGTATTATATTTGGAGCGTCGAGTACATTTTTAAGACAAATAAAATGAAAATCATACATTATACCCTATATTTAGTAATATAAACGACAAAAATAAATCGATAAACTCTTATACTTACCGAAAATACAATATCTTATATTTTTTTAACGTTTATGATGTTGTATTTTACAATTTATCAGAGAACAATTCTGTATTTTTGACGCGCGGGCAGTGACGTGAGCGACGGGCTTCTATTTGAAGTGAGTGCACAATTTTAAATTGTGCACTCATTCTTAGAGGACGTTTTTGAGACACTGATTGTGTATCTTGGGTTTTTATATATCAATGGTCAACGGTATTAAACTACGTGATGCGACATGTGGGTGAATTTTATTTTTTAGAAAACTAAAAGTCTCATTCAAAACAATTTGTATGACTGAGGGATCGTCTCCTCAGTCCTCATACATCTTTGACATCGAAATCGATACCGCTTAACTATAGACATGACTTCATAATGAACAACGCATTGTTTTTCACAACAATACATTATTTTGGGATTAAAGTAACATGTCTTTAAAAGATCTTAATAGAGTTTTATACTTAGAAAACGCTAGATGGCGCTGGGTCAGCTAGCATTTAATAAATAAGTAAAGATAAAATTTTTAACTGTTTAAGTTAAATTGAGCATCTTTTTTATATTATAAGATAGCAAAAAAGCAGATGGGTCTCCTGAAGGAAAGAGTCAACCATCGCCTATAAACACCAAAGATGTTAATGGTGCGTTGCTATCTTGTGGCGAGGTCTAATGCCACATGCATAAGTTTACCGGCTACCTTACCCTCCAAACCGGGACACGATAGTGACAAACACTGGCGCTATTGTGGCAGGAATAGGTAAGGCGGTGGTATTCCTGTATGACTTCAACTAATTTCTTTATGGAAAAAATTATAAAACTAGTATTATTTTGTCAAAACGTGTTCTATAGTGATTTGGTTTCAATCTTGAGCCAAAATTCAAAGTAGGTATACTGTTCAGTTTTGGCCCAATATTGAATATTATTAAGTTAAATTTGTTTTCGTATTGAATATTTCTATTAACTTATTGTTATATGCAAAATTTAACATTTGCAAATAACAATGATTGAACTTTAGGGTTAGATCAATTCGTGTAATTTGTTCAGCAATATTTATTATTTATTTATTGAATATTTATAAAAAAATCATTGTTATATTCAAATTATACTCTAAGAATATTAAATATTTTTTGTCAAATTGTGCTCAGTCTGCATAGAATATTGAGTGAAAATAATATAAAATTAAATTCCGTCCAAATGTTATTCTGTTATATTTAGCAGGCAATATCGAGAGTATTGAATTGAATTGAAAGTGACAGAAATAATTGGCTTGATGGAAAGTAGTACAATACTGAATAAAATATTCTTTGTATTATTTATATTGTTTATCGAGGATAAACTTACTATCCTACCACATGGATAGCAACACATTATTACCATCTTCGGTGTAGTTGCCTATTTAGTTGTCTATTTTCATCAGTAGAGCTATCTGCCACTTTGCCATCTTATATAACAATACTGGATCGATCAGTAAACTTAAAATAACTTAAATTACGGTTTTGGATGTATTTTTAAACTTGTATATTTACAGTTTCAACTTGTTGTTAAAGGTCATGTGGCATCAGGGAAATAAAAATTTCCAGTTTGCGAATGACCCAATGACACAGTATCTCGAGCTAATGATTGACATTTATGACTTATTATATTTGAATGCCAATATGAACAAGCAATAAGAGAATATTTTAGCAATCTCCAGCGTTATGTTTGATTTAGTTTCATTGTTTAAACTATTTGAATTGATTATCTGTATTTGAAAAAGAATTCCTACATTCTGAATTATTGTGATGATTTTTCTCTACGGCTAGTAGTTCAAATTTGTGTTGAGATGTCCGGATTTATTTAAATTAAATTTTGCCATATATCACGATCCTTGCAGGCTTGTCTCGCTTCCTCCACATTCATCACTCTC
Source organism: Apodemia mormo (assembly GCA_036924255.1). Lineage (NCBI taxonomy): Eukaryota > Metazoa > Arthropoda > Insecta > Lepidoptera > Riodinidae > Apodemia > Apodemia mormo. The sequence goes on from JAUPFN010000001.1 coordinate 10,516,048, forward strand.
TTCATGCACACACGCCGGTTGCGAAAACTCTTGACACCACCTTCGGACAGTACTTGATCAATCTGATCATGGTATGCCAGTCTTGGTCTACATCTGTCCACATTCACATTGTATATCCGTTTAGCTAACCTTTCATCTACCATTATTTCTACATGTCCGAACCAACGGAGCATGCCCTTTCACGTCTTTAGATCGACACTTTCTTTCAAACCTAACCTCTCTCTCTCAATTCCACATTACGAACACGGTCCGCGAGTGTTACACCACATATTTTCTTAGCGATCTCATCTCGACCGCGTTGATTCTACTTTTATGCCATTTCTGACATACCCAACTCTCACTTCCATACAATAGCGTTGGGATAAGCACATAATTATGCAGGGCTAGACGGGCACCCTGACTTAAAATTGTGCTATTAAGTAATCGGTTGAAAGTAATTACTATTAAGTAATCACTCAGTTCTCTCTGCGTACCCCGTAAGGGATCTGGCTTGATGATAATATGTATGTGTAAGTTTTGTCTAAGTGTTCGCATTGCACTTAAATTTTATTTAAGTTCCACGGGATTTATTTGACTGTCCGTAACAGAAAGGATCACATAGTATTCATTTAGAAGAAAGTATATTTATGCAATAAGTTCCATGCAGGCCGAACGGATTGCTGTTAAAAGCTGCTATAGCTATGGTTTGATTTTTTAGCAAACATCCAAATCGTTACCAAAGTATTGCTTTGGATTTTGGAATGGAATTTTCTTTAGAATTATAGGAAATATATAATATTTTATTACACATAGGTAATTATTACTCGTTAAATTTGCAAATACCGGAATCGGGCTGTCATCGTTAAAGGTGACAAGTAGCCATCGTGTAGAGTTTCTTATGTCATGATCATGAAGTACTAAAGCTTCATGGTCATGATAGAATCATAGACACTGGAGATGTTCGTTACCAAATCGAAATACGCTAACGAAAAAACTGACATAACTTCGGTAAGTATTGGAAAGGCAGTGATTTCAAAATTGGGTTAGACGTTACAGAACTCCACTATTCAGTAAGTAATCACTATGATAGTCACACGTTTAGTCATCTCTCGCCTTTTACAAAATACCTAGTCGTTACGAAATGCCTTACTTGCAGTTAATATATTCTTTGAAAGACCGTTTTTCATTAGATTACGTACTATTGTAATTCTAATTAATTTGCATTTTAATTTAGTTATTGAGTTCAATAAGTAATTGGATAAAAAATATCTTTACTTGTTCATATGAATGTAGTGGTAGGCCAACATAGGTCATTCGCGCTTTTTTTGAAAAATAGTCTGTCTGTAAAGTAGCTTTTTACTGTTGTCTGTTCTTATGGCCGGGTTTCTTACCACTGCCTTACATATTCCTGTAGCAATTGTGTCAGTCTTTGTTACTATCGTATTGGGAGAGAAAGGGAATCAATTAACTTATTTTTTACAGTGTTATCAACATTTTTCTGTTCCTCATGTCTATTACGGCCATTTTCCACCATAGAGCCATCTGCTTGTTTGCTATTTTGTTATACAATACAACAACTATTTATTTTATACCAAAAACATATGACAAGTAATAGGTTTAAAAATATTTCATTACATTTAAGATCATGAAACAAAAAAACAAGTGGAAGTGAAGAGTGGGCGTGCCGCGTGCATCACTATTATGCGCTGTTACTCTAAATTGCCTTAGTGATACTTACCATATCTTTAGGAGATAGTCGTCGGGCGAAAACCTATTATACACTGAATTATGCCGTATTGTGCCATCCTTAAATGCAGAAATGATAGTAGAATACAGATGATTAAAAATGGAGATATTTCATATCATCCGAAAGTAAAATTTTCGTTTTATTTTAATAAAATTCCTGATTTAATAAAATCTCTAATGATATAATAGAAAGTCAAGCTAAAATCAGCCGTACACCTAACATATAAAGTTCATTTTAGGTTAACCTATTTATTCTAGAAAGATATACGTAATGACAGTCATTACGTATATCGTTCTAGAAAGTTTTCTACTCAAATATGACCAACTGAAAACTACGGAAAAATCATACTGCCATCTGTTGTAGAATAACGAAACTATTAAGATTATAGTTTCACTATTGTATAAATAGATGATTCTATTTTAAATAGACTACAAAAGGACGTAAATACTCTTTTTTTTTGTAGCAAAATGAAATTTATTGTAACGCAGTTTGGTATATTTTTAAATGTTCTGTTTGTGTGTTTCGTATTATTGTTGTTTAAAATGAAAACGACCAATGAAACAATGTTTGCATTAGTAGTTTATATGCAATAATGCTTATTTTATGTTAGAATAGAAGAATTTTATGTTAATAGAAGAAACATTTGTATCAGGACCGCGATCGCCATACTCAATGGCGATCGCGGTCCTGATACAAATGTTTGTACTTGCCAATTCCGCTTGTTTTCTGTTCCATGTTTAAGATAATAGCTATATTTCACAATTTCCATAAATGTATAAAAACACACACTTGATATACCTCGTCTTGACCGTCTTGTTGATCAAATGGTTAGCGATAAAGGCCCTAACTACGCAAGCGGTGGGGCTCAGATTCGAGTTCAAGTACAATCATTTGTGCGATAAGCATAAATGATTGTTTTATGTGTTTGGTATTAATTGAATCGATTTTAGTATTGATATAATTATGTATTTTATGTATTTCTATGTTTTAGTATCGATGATCACAACATATAATTTGCTTGACAATTGACACAAGCAAATAATTTGCTTATTTTAGGATTAGATCAATTCATTTCATTTGTCCAGCAATATCAATTATTATTATGAAATTCTATTTGCATCGAAATCTTCTCAAGATATCATTTTTCCAATCTACAAATATTTTTTATTAAAGACGGGATAATTGTTAAGCTTAGTTCAGTGATTATCTCGTTTCTGTTACACAAAATTAAGTTAAAAAATGTTCAATATTAATTTAATAATGATATATAAATTAAGAAGATTCTGTGTACCTACTAGCAAAGGTATTTATTACAATAATAATTGAAATAGTTGTAAAAAAGTTTTCGATCGTAGAGCATTCTTAATGTTTCGCAAATCACATACATCAATACAAACGCCTCTGCTCATCGTGTTCGAAATTTTGAATGTATTTAATGTATTTTCCCCGTGTTGTTCCAGGGCTTCTTTGAAAAACAAGCCAAATGCCGTTCTGCCGGGCAGGTCATAAAAGGCGACCGATTAGCTATTCGAGTCACTACCATCGTGGCTACTACGTAGTAGAGCTCTGCATTGTCTCGCCCGGGTCTGGTACCACCGCCTATTCCTGCCGCAATAGCGTCAGTGCTTTCACTGTCGTATTTTGGTTTGGAGAATAAGGTATCCGGTGAACTTATGCATGTGGCATTGGACCTCGCCACAAGATAGGAGATACGCGCCATTAACACCTTTGGTATCTATAGGCGAGGGGTGACTTTTTCCATCAAGAGACCCATCTGCTTATATGTCTATATGTAAAAAGGTATAGTTAACAATATTTATCACAAATATAACCTTCATCTTGTTTAGAGTCAGTTAAAAATAAATAAGACAACTGCAAGTGAAAGACGTTACCTTCATTACGATAAGGTGCATCCGTTCAAGACCAGTTGACCTTTTTACGGGAATCTGATCCTATATATTGAGTTTCTTTATCGTATTTCAATGCAATTAAGCGATCGTTTAATAGTTAAAAAACGGTTTTCATGTTTCATCGTTCACGGGTTTTTTTCCAATTTTATATATTTGCAAGGTTACTTTGAGATTAATACAATTAGTTTTGTGGAACATTGGTATCGACAAATGTAACGATAATTATCAGATGTAATGGCGGCAAGGAAGGACAGCATCATAATACTTTTTTACCCCTAAAACGTATCGTCATGCCGGTTTCTTTGTGGGGTTCGCAAAGCATATCGGACGTTTATAGAATGAAGATTTCAGATTCACCACGATTTACTAGTTTATCGACTGGCGCGATTAGTACTGAACCCTATCGCCACATTTTACTGACCTAATAACGAATAACGTTCCCTTCTAGCGAATTCTAAGACTGACAGCTTTACGAGACCATCCGAGAGAAGTGGGGTGGTAACCGGACTTCGAACTGCCAATAAAATTTTAATGTTTAGAGAAAAACCTCATTAACAACTTTGCCTGACCCGGTGATCGAACCCAAGATCTCATGATCGTCGTGGTACCCAAAAAGTAAAACTATTTAAATTTTTTTAAATCATTAGATACCAAAAAAGCAGATGGCTCTCCTGATGGATAATTTCACTTTCCATGTTAATGGTGCTTTGCTATCCGTGTCGGGACGGCAGTGTCGCATGCATATCTTACATATTTTGCTTGTGTTTTCATTAATAATAATTGTTATTGATAAACTTTGACAGTATTGTTTCATCATATAAAGTAGCTCATTTATTAGTCGCGGGCACAACTAGTTATAACTAGTTGTGCCCGCGACTTCGAAAATAAAAGTAGTCTAAGTTACTTCTTAGTATATCAACTATCTGCCAATGAAAGTCTCTTAAAAATCGATCCAGCCGTTTCAGAGATTAGCCAGAACAGACCGAAAAAATAGTAAAAAATGTTATTTCGGTATATGCAACGTGTATATATATATATATATATATATATATATTTTATATATATAAAATCTCTTAAAATATATATATATATATATATATTATTTATATATATATATATATATATATATATATATATATATATATATTATTTATATATATATATATATATATATATATATATATTTTAAGAGACTCATTGGCAGATAGTTGATATACTAAGAAGTAACTTAGACTACTTTTATTTTCGAAGTCGCGGGCACAACTAGTTATAACTAGTTGTGCCCTGCTATATATATGCTATATATATATGTATATATATATATATATATATATATATATATATATATATATATATATATATATATATATATATATATATATATATATATATATATATATATATATATATTATATATATATATATATATATATATATATATATATATATATATATATATATATATATATATATATATATATATATATATATATATATATATATATATATATATATATGCATTTGGTAAAAAGCGGTTATTTTAATATTAAAAATACACTCCAGCATAATTTATTTGTTTAGATATGCAATGTTTGTCGCGTCATAGCTGGTTTCAGAGCAGTAGAACTCACATTTGTCCAGGAATTATCGTGCACGAAAAATTTTGAACTAATAAAACACGAGATTTGAACACGAGATTTTTCAACTAATAAATTATTTTTCTAGACAACGTTTTTAGATGTTGTTAAAACTGCATTTAATGCGGTTAGAAAGATTACAAATGATAACCGCTTTCAAAAGTTAACAGAATGCAAAAGTTACAGCTTTAAGAAATTTTAATTTATTATGTTATTATTTTAATTTAATATATAATGTACCTTTTGAAATAGTAAATAATGTTAGTTTCAACAACCTTAGATATTTTTTCATAACAACTTAGAGATTTTTTTGAGGAAAAAATATTGAAGGTGATAGTATCAGGTACCTATATTTCTAAATGGATAACTATGATATTGAAACTTTGTTTATACTTATTAAAATAAATTAAAAAGAAAGTTATATAATTGATCATTATCTGTATTTTTGCTCATCTAGCAATATTTGACTGATTGTCAGTAGTTTAAATTTGACAACAGGCAGGTTTTATTAGTCGGAAAAATATAGTATTCGCTTCGAGTAAATGTTATAATTGAAATTTTCTTGTCTTTCTAATTAGTAATCCGGACGTTTATGGGCCTATCAATTCAACACGATTCATCGGTTTTTCGGATGGCGAGATGATTGGTGATCCGAAAGCCCGTAATTTACTGACCTGATAATGATTATCAACTATTTTAGCGATAATTGGGGCCGACAGCTTTACATGCTCATTCGAGGCACGGGAGTGGTAACACACCATCCGTCATAATACGAGCTGTTACTGAGATTTTGGATTTTTGAGAAATGACTACCTCGAAAAAATCTCAGTAACACTTTTGCTCGACCCGGGGATCGAACCCAGGACCTCATGCTCTAAGCCGAATAGGCTATCCTCTAGACAACGATGCAGTCGAGGTTATTTATACCAATTAAAAAATAAAACCGATGTTTTGCACTGTTTTGCCTATATCTCGGAAAATTAGCATGTATTCGTGTTGGCTGTACTTTACAAAACATACATTACACGTTCATAGCTTACATCAGATAATCAATTCTTGGGAATACAAATCTAGAATATCACTCACTACTTATTATTGAAATTATTCTTATATCGAGGGAAATATAAAAAAACTATACATTGTTAACCTTTGTTCATTGATATAAAAACCCTAGATGCACAGTCCCGAACAAAACTGACACTCAAAAGTGTCCCTAATTTCTTTTAAGTAGTTATAGATATGGCAAAAACATATGTCTTTGCATATCCAACCTTAAGTGCAAGACTTATGTATAGTTGTTTTTACAAAGCAATGTACGAAAATAAATAAAATTGACTGTGACGCGGCCGATGCGATTCTATTTGAAATGAGTGCACAATTTAAATTTGTGCACTCATTTTTGGAGGACGTTTTTGACACACTGATTGTGTATCTTGGGTTTTTATATCAATGCCTTTGTTCAATTAAATATTACCTTTTCCATTAAATAATGTTAAGTATTTGATTATTATAGGTTAATAATTGAGTAATTACAACTAGTACAAAACATTATAAAAGTGTGTTTGTTTGGTTGTGTTGTTGTGAGTTTGTTGTGGATATTTGTTCGTCTCATTTTGAATTTGTGGAAGCAAGAAGTAAAAGTAGTGATACTCAGCTAAGTGTAATACGTTTTGTATACTGAATATAATATATAATTACCAATTTAACCAGTTTCTGGTTAATTTTAATAAAATCTTTCATTTAACGAAGAGCAGACAATATTCGTGATAACGATATCTATGAACAAATTGTCTCTATATAATTTCACGTAATAATGGTTTATTGTAAAAATCCGCAATTTTTTTATGTCGCAAAATTAGGCTTTAACTTAAAAAAGGTAAAATGTTCAAAATTACATAATTCTTTAAATTATCATATTTTCTGATAACATATCGACATGGGACAAAAAGTAATCAAAATTATTAAAACATTACCTTTATTTCAGAAGAGAATCCAATTTTTATAAATTACCACAATATGGCTTTGTAGATTGTTATAAAAAAATGTGCAAACGGTTGACCTTACGGGCCATTCCTGAAACTTCCCACTAAATTAAGGAATTATATAAGCATAGATTTTTCAGTTCAAATATCTATTTTGTTAAAAATGGCAGTATATTAATTTTTGAAAAGCTGTATATTTGAAAACAATGATGGCACTGATTTTGAGATTTAAAATATTGCTTTAGCTAATTAATTGATAGGTTGAAAAATTTCGATGCTATGTCAAAAAACCTTTTATTTTTAATTTTCTTCATTGATAAATCTCAAACAAATTGACCGATTTTGATTAAATTAACGGTATTTGACGCAGTTTTTAAAGGAGAAGAGCTGGTAAGATTTTTAAGTCAATCGGTGAATTAACTTGCAAGTTATGAAAAAAAATTAAGTAAGTTAGCTAAAAATAACGTAATTTTAATATTTGAAAAGCTATAAGTTTTGAGAATAAGATTCGATTTTGATTTTTGAAACGGCATTTGACGTAGTTTTTTAGTACTAAAATATCGTAGAACACAAAAAAAATGATTGCTTGAAAAATTTCGAAGCTATGTCGAAAAAACAATAATATAATAATAATAGTAAATCCAACAAAGCCGTTTTGCTCGATACTGCTAGGATTGTACGGAGGTTTCTGACCATGGAACATATAGAACAAGGGAAGTGAAGAGTGGGCGTGCCGCGTGCGTCACTATTATGCGCTTTTACTCTAAATTGCCTTAGTGATACTTACCATATCATTAGGAGATAGTCGTCATGCGAAAATCTATTATACACTGAATTATGCCGTATTGTGCCATCCTTGAATGCAGAAATGATAGTAGAATACAGATGATTAAAAATGGAGATATTTCATATCATTCGAAAGTACAATTTTCATTTTATTTTAATTAAATTCCTGATTTAATATAATCTCTAATGATATAATAGAAAGTCAAGCTAAAATCAGCCGTACACTTTACATATAAAGTTCATTTTAGGTTGACATAATTTTTCTAGAAAGATATACGTAATGACAGTCATTACGTATATCGTTCTAGAAAGTTCTCTACTCAAATATGATCAACTGAAAACTACGGAAAAATCAATACTGCCATCTATTGTAGAATAGCGAAACTATTAAGATCTTAAGTTTCACTATTGTACACATAGATGAGTCTATTTTGAATAGACTACAAAAGGAGGTAAATATTCTTTTTTTTGTAGCAAAATAAAATTTATTGTAATGCAGTTTGGTATATTTTTAAATGTTCTGTTTGTGTGTTTCGGATTATTGTTGTTTAAAATGAAAACGACCAATGAAACAATGTTTGCATTAGTAGTTTATATGCAATAATGTTTATTTTATCTGTGAGTGTGGCGATCGCGGTCCCGATACAAATGTTTGTACTTGCCAATTCCGTTGTTCTATGTTCCATGTTTCTGACGTAGTCGTTCTAGGCTCCGACCGCCTGCACTCCATGTCGGAGTTAGTCCGGCTTCAAGGCGAGATTTAAAGTTTAATAATAATAATAATATCTTTATTTGCATAAAATAGGGTACATAATTAGACCTTATTTAAAAATATGCTGTTCTTTAATCCTATTTTGTCTGTTTTGTGGCGTGCAAATGTTAAAATTATGTTTATAATCATAGTAAATATATGTTAATAATCATAGTAAATTTAATTTAAAAAAATGTTAATAATCATAGTAAACTTAATTTAAAAAATGTTAATAATCATAATACATTTTAAATTGAATCTTATAATAATTTTTATATATGTTTACTTACTACTACTACAATTATAATATTATCCTCACTAAAATAAAAAGAAACATTTTAACTATACCATCAAGTTACTACCAAGTCAAGTATAATCAGAGGTTTTGTGTTTACTTTTGCCTAAAAGATAAAAATTTATTATCAAAAATACTCATGCCCATGTCTTAAAAAATAGAATTTATTGTTAATGTCTTATATATTAAATTTATTCAAAGTAATTAATAATTTGAAATGTCAAAACGTGAATATATACATGATCATTGTCCTCAATGTCATAATAATAAATTTAAAATGTCAATATAAAAAAAACTTATTACTAATATCTTATATAAATACAAAATATAAAAAGCTATATTATAAATTAATAACATTGACATGAAGATATTACTTATTAATTTCTTGACTGGGTATATTTATTGGAGTTTAACAATATTTAACCTATTCAGACTAATTTATTATATAGATTTACCTAATTAAAAATACATTTCTTTTGGGAAACAAATACTCGTTGATGCGAAATTGAGCTACCCCATATAAGAATACCATACCTGATTATAATACTTCCAACATATCCATGATAGGCAATAAGGGCAGCATTTTCACCTGCAGTCATTCTAAGTCGACTTAAAGCAAAAACAAAACTGTTTATTTTAGAACATATAATATCTACTTGAGATTTCCAGCCGCAATTATTATCAATCATAATTTTTTTCAAAACTTTTTAAATTTTTTCGTCAACAATTACTCTCAAACGGATAAACCGATTTTGATGCAATTTATTTATTAGACGTAGTTTTTTGAGGAATAATTTAATTTAGTACAAAATTAAATTAAGTATTGAGTACAAAATAGTAATTTTGTACTCAATCGGTAAATAAATCTTGAAGTTATATTAAAAAAATACCGTTTCGTCAAAATATTTTTGGTGTTTTTTCAAAATTTCTCAAAATTTCCTGGACCGAATCGGTTCAAATTTTCAGGAAATCTAAGTTGAGCCGAATCGTTCGCTCATAGACAACCCTGTCCGGAGCAAACAGAGCAAGAAGACCATGGCACACCCTACCACGCTTACTGTGGATTTATGTAACATCAGGGGACTTCATTCCAACCTGAACGCCATCCACTACCATCTCGAGACGGCGAAGCCAGCTTTGCTCTTCTTGACCGAGACACAGATATCTTCTCCGACTAACACTATAGGTCAGCAGATTGGGACGGGATGCGGTCTTTCTTTGCATCCTACTCATGGGGTCGGTTGTGCTTCTCGCTGGATGATTCGAATGCTGTCGCTGACTCTGTCGTTGATGTGGTGCTGCAGGGCATGGAACTTTTCATTCCATCTTTTGTGGTGCCCAACGGTGGCAAGTCTCAGCCTTAGTCGCCACTGCAAAGCGGCTTGACGCCGAAAGCAGGAATGCTACCGAGCTTCAAAAGAGCTATCGCCAAGGCAAAAGCGGAACACTTTGGCAGAATTGGTGAGAAATTAGTTCGCCTTTCTTCGGGAACTCGTGCATTCTTGTCTCTTGCCAAGGCTGTCTTAGGGAATTTCTCCCAGCCTTCATTTCCATCCTTGCACAGAGACGATGACTCTCTGACCCTTACCGCAAACGAGAAAGCCAATATTCTGGGCTCGTTTTTTGCGGCCAACTCGACTCTGGATTACCAAGGGGACGCACCACTTACTATCCCGCACTGTGATAGTTCTATGCCAGAACCATAGTTTCGGTAGTCATCTGTGCGAAAAGCACTACTTTCCTTGGACATCCACAAGTCGAGTGGACCTGATGACATCCCTCCAATTGTGCATATAATAATTATACAGCATAAAGAGGTAATTGAGTTGTCGAGGTGACGTCGTCATTTATAGTCGATGGACGTATGTATGTACACAGTTTTCGGTAGCGTCGTTACACATTTACTCATACATGGTGACATTGACGCTAGGTAGGTATATTGTGGCAGGAATTGAAAGGCATTGTTCTCAACGAATACTTTTCGACGAATTGCTTTCGAAGAGTTTTCTGCAAATCAAGGTGAGATTAAGGCGGTGGTACCAAATCCCGGTGAGACATTGGTCGGTCATTTAAATACATTAGATATTAATATTATTACTGTATGCTGTAAAATAAATTTCAAAAACACATTTAAACGTCAATTATTTTAAGCTAAGCTTGTATACAATGCGCTTTAATATTCAAAGTTTCGATTTTTGTGTCTCATCATTAAAAGAAATTAGCATAGAAAAGCTTATTTAGTACTAATAGACAATTTAAAGTCGTTTAACGCTCCAAGTGTAAACGGCCGGTGACTTTTTATTATTCTAACAGTGTCCCAGTGCAATGACTTCGCTCTGACATAGATTTCATTGCGATGTCTAGTTATGTGTGCTATTGACGTTATTTACGACTATCCTATGTAATAATGCATTAACACTAGCAAACAATAGACACGCTGACACGGTGGACTAGACACGCCGGATTTAACAATGTTGTCTGAATTAATAACATTCAAAAAGTCAAATGTAATATATACTTAAATAATTAAATGGTTATTTCCTTTTTAGGATTCCATACCTAAAAGGTAAAAAACGGGACCCTACTACTAAGCCTCCGTTATCTGTCTGTCCGTCTGTCTGTCGGTCACCAAGCTGTACCTCATAAACCGTGGTAGCTATAAAGTTGAAATTTTCACAAATTATGTATTTCCGTTGCCGCTATAACAACAAATACTAAAATTAAGAAAGTGAATAAATTAAGGGGGACCCATACAACAAAAGTAATTTTTTGCTGTTTTTTATAGATGATGGTACTAAACCCTTCAACCGCCGTCCGCGAGTCCGATTTATATCACGATATATTCATAGCATAGCCTAGAATTCTCTCTTAATAGAAAGAGACAACCATCGTCTTTAGATACAAAATATATTAATAGTGTGCAACTATCCGAATTGAGAGATAGTAGTGCCGCATGCATAAATATTTCTTATGCTGGAGCCGCACTTGCCTCTATCGTCACAAAGCTTCGTACAATGATACGATAAATGCAGATGTGACCGGCTATTATCGGCTATTTTCGCATACATTCCGGACTTCGTGTGCCTTAGCGCGAAGCTAACTTCGGGACGAAAGACGCAAGTGCGGTTCCAGCATTAGGTTACTTACTTAATTTACTCCTTTGAAACTGAAATACGATAGTGACAAACATTTCCGCTAGTACGGCGGGAATAAGTATGGCGGTGATACCAAACATGTTGCAGAACTCTACCACGTAGTTGTCACAATGTTGGTGACAATTTTGGCCTTTTACAAACTGCCTGTTAGAAAAGCAGATGCGATATTCTTCAATGTGAGCCGGAACCACTACCGCCTTACCTATTCCTGCTTTTACTGTCGTGTTCCGGTTGGATGTGGAATTTGGAGGTTAAAGTAGCCGGTAAAATTATGCATGTGGCATTAAAACTCTTTCACAAGGATAGCAACGCACCATTAACATGTTTGGTGTCTATAGGCGATTGTTGTCTTTTTCCACCACCAGTTAAAAAAACAACATGTTATAACCAAAATATTATGTTTATTGCTTTTTAAAGTAATCTTTACATTTTAAACATTTTTAATGCGATCGAACCATTTTTTAAAACAGGAGGACCACAGATCTGAAGGCATGATTTCTACGTGCTGATTGAACGCTATCACTGCCTCTTCGGAGTTGGTAAAACTAAAACCTCTCATCAAATCTTTGATTTTGGGAAAAATACAGATATCACAGGGTGCTAGGTCAGGGCTATGCGCCGTTTTGCGCCTTTGTTTTGTTGGCCGTGTGTGTAGAAGCGTTATCATGGTGTAGGAGAATGCGACTTTTCGCGAAAAGTCGCGACGACCCGTCTTTCGCGAACTTTTTCTAACACCCTGGGTAAACAAATTGTAGAATACCACTCGGCATTAACACTGTTTTGATCTTCAAGTGGAATTGTACAGATGGGACCCGTAGCTGAGAAAAAAAACGCGATCATTTTTTTACCAACATTTCTCGCCTGTCTTACTTTTGTTGGCCTGTTCTCATTTTCAAACACCCATTCACTAGATTGCTGTTTTTTTCGGGTTCAAAACAATAAATCCACGTTTCGTCTCTTGTGACAATGTCATAAACAGCATTAGAATGTCCGTGGTCGTACTTCAGTTGCATCTGTGAGCACCATTCCACGCGAGCCCGCTTCTGCTCTGCTGTCAGTTCATGAGGGATTCAACGACAAACAAGTTTCCGAACTTGCAATTCTTCTTGCAATTGTAAAATTTTCTGAATTTGGCTCACACCAAACCCCAACAGTCCTCGAATTGTCTCATAGGTAATACGGGGGTTTTATTCAATTAACCGCTTAATAGTAGCCACATTATTTTCGTTGACGGCAGCTGAAGGCCTTCACGAAATTCGTCATGTAAAGAAACTCGACCTCTCTCAAATTCAGCAAACCATCGCCTCACGGTGCTCAAACAAGGTGCTTCTCTCCCAAAAGCATTTTGAAGACGAGCGGCACAGTGTTGCGGAGAAAGAGAACTTTTAAAATCATAAAAAAAATCATCGCTCTAAAATCTTTTCGACTTAATTCCGTTTTTGTTGCGTACGTAGAACTTTAATGTGTGATAAAAAAACAATTGACAAACCATTTCCCGCCAATTGTTCTTTATATATATATATATATATATATATATATATATATATATATATATATATATATATATATATATATATATATATATATATATATATATATATATATATATATATATATATATATATTTGATGTGATAATCATGTGATGATCTTTAGCAAAGTTGTTGTGCATGAGCCGTTTATCTACTCATGTGGCATGAGCCCACGAAGGTTTCTGAGTTGGTAACGTAATGTCTTTCCCTCAAATTTATTTTAGTTGGTTGCATAGCAATGCGCGCAGGGAACAACAGCTAATATGCTATAAAAAACAGTTTCTTTAATCTATGGTTATTAATATGTCTTATTAATCAGTGTTTATTAAGAAGATAGGATTAGTCATAAGTTGCGCAGAGGTGCTCGCAAGGGCGTAGCAATCTCTTACGTAGTCTAGTCTGTGGGTGTCAAAAAACGCATTGTTCGACAAAACAATAGTGGCATCCTTGCAATATCATTGTGCTATATAAAACAATGTTGTGGAATGTGAAAACGGAGCAATTTTGGTTTTATTACAATGGCATAAGGACTGATTAGCATATGAAAGTCTTGAACGTATGTTTGTATGTTCATAAAGTATTCGAGAGCTGCATCCGATTCAAGGTTTCTGAATGATTACAGGTATTGATTGCATAACTTTATGCTAAAAGATAGGCAATTGATTACTTCATTTGAAAGGATTATTTTACTAAATGTAGGACTGGTAACATTTTTAATCAAATAAAAATGGAGGAAGTTTTCGATTAGTCAAAATGTTATTTTAATATATTTTGATCATCGATTTTAATCAAAATCGGTATTCATCGATTTTTCGTTAACTGTTAAGTAGTTTCGTTTCATTAGTCTTATTCTCGAATCAGAATCTGATTATGGCAACTCAAGAAAAGTGAAAAAATCGACAAAAAATATAATACGACTTTTTAATCACTTATTGTAGGTACAGTAGTGACGTGGTTCATAGTCAAGTCAAGTATAGAATCCCAGAGGAACCGGGGAATAAATACCGGTTTCTGAAGTATTACAGTGTTGAAATTATAAATATTAAAATTATTCATCATAAATACATACGTTTTTATTTACATACGTTTCATACACGTATGATGTATCATAAAACAACTTACGCATCAGTTAAGTGTAAATAAAAAAAATTGAAGTGCGTGTCGGGCCACGCGCACTGTAGGGTCACAATAATGCGGACTAGGAAGAGGACTTTATTATTACTTACAACTTTTTAGTACTAAGAATCTCTGAGCTAAGCTGCGGATGGATGGACGGACAGACGGATAGACGGACATATGAAAGTATAAAGGTTTTTTAGTTGATTTCAGAACCCTATAAATCTCTAAGTAGTAGATAAAATCAAACTAACCTAATCAGCGAAGAGGTATTCTATGTCGATGAACCTAATGAAAACGCTTGAAAAATCGAACAATATCACATATAATATGCGATTTCATTTGTTTAAATAATCAGCGATTAGTAAAATTATTCGTACTTGACCGTGGCACGGGTATTCAATCAGTACCAATTGAAAGAAACCGGATGATTGCTGACAAAACCGAGTAGAAACGCCAATTTCAGGTGTGCAGTAGGCGAGCTTCAATCGTTGCAGCAACCAACTCATCCACTGTTTCGAAGATGCAGCAGTGGTTTTTCTTACACAGAAATTGATGAACTTTCAGATGAGATTTGGTTCGTTCGGTAGTCCGATGGAACTAGATACCTAGGTACAAGGCGTCTCTTGTGATGCTGCTGCCACTGATAAGGCCATTCATGGGGACATGCAGCACTACATTTTCGTATAGTTCTACCCCTCCCCTACATCGAGGAAAGTGATTTTTTTTAATAGCACCACCAGCTTTTTCGCATTGCAGCATAGCCATTTCGTATTCTCCAATTAACGATGAATCTAACTATGTGTGTACCATCCGGTAGTCTTATGGGACTAGGTTTAGTGTCATGGGCTCATAGACCATATAGAAATACAAACATCTATGCTCATCACATAAGTATTTGTCCCTGTCGGGAATCTAACTCGAGCCCTATCGATTCCTGATTAGGTTCGCTAACCACTCGAACGACGGGGCGATTGCCAATAATGAATATTAGCACAAGTAGCATTATCCTTACCAATCTTACCAACCGAGGCAATATCATAAAACCATTTATACATACCGATTTTTAAAAAACACAACTTTTACCCACTCTCACGGAGTCGAGTTAGTTTAAAATATATCGTGACTGATCTCCACGAATAGCTATGGTAAAAGTACCATCTATGTTGAAAATAATGTTTCTTTACTGGTATTTAGGTTTATCATGACTCCAGTAATGAAGTGGTAACTCAAATGTTGGTTATGCGCCCACCAGTACCATGTTATTATTTCGTCAGTCACCAGTTGCAAGTCTTCCTTCTTAATTGACACTTGTAACGGAGTTCAACCAGCGAACTCATTTGGAGTTCGTTGAGTTTAATATTAACAGATTTCTTTGTTTTATGCCACTGTTTATCCTGTATAATATAAAACAGACCAAGTGCGTGTCGAACCACGCGCAATACGGGGTTCCGTAGTTGTCATCGCAATAATGCGGATTAAAAAGAGAGCTTTGTTATTGTTTTATACTATGAACATAATATATCCTTTTCGATGCCAATAGCAAATATATCCGCTTTTGCTTCTCCAGGGAAATGTTATAAGAATTACTTGGGAACATGCTACTAAGCTGTGTTTTTTTTTAAATTTCGTCATATATACTATTACTGTGGATTTTTTCATAAATCTAGAAACAACTATTTAACTGGCAAAGGGACACTTGACTCTAATATAATTTGCATTTTAAAGCTTAATGTTTCATAAATGAATCATGAAATTGTTTCGGCGAACCTGCAATATTTATAAAAACCTATCCAACATACGTCATGGGGTAATGGGTAAGACATCCCCACTTTACCTGTAAGAAAGGAAGGATCCTTAAGAAACTAATTTCAATATTTTTTTTTTTTTTTTTTATATCATAAGATAGCAAACAAGCAGATGGGTCTCCTGATGGAAAGAGTCAACCATCGCCTATAGACACCAAAGATGTTAATGGTGCGTTGCTATCTTGTGGCGAGGTCTAATGCCATATGCATAAGTTTACCGGCTACCTTACCCTCCAAACCGAAACACGACAGCGACAAGCACTGACGCTATTGCGGCAGGAATAGGTAAGGCGGTGGTACCAGACCCGGGCGAGACAATGCAGAACTCTACCACCTAGTAGCCACGATGGTAGTGACTGTGACAATATTTTATTTTATTACTTTGTCGGCTTGACTAATAGATATTTATGCCAAATTAGCGCTCTATACTACTTAGAGAGACGTGTGGAGGAGCTAAAATGCGGACAGACGGATGGACGGACAAAGCAAAATTGTAAGGTACATGGAACCTTTAAAGTTAAGTAGCACAGGAAAATAACACCTTCGACGTTATTGATGGTATTCCTTTTAATATCATAGAATAAGAAGCAGAATAGCAAGCGGATGACTGAAGCAAAATTGCCACAGACCGAAGCAGATAAAGCAGATGATACACTAAGTGATGTTATAACGATTTTATACAGTAATTTATTTTGTCATTTATTTTAACCTTTCCCTTTTTTATGACATGTATAGTTTTATCAGAAATTATTTGAAATGTTTTTATTGTAATAATAATAATAGTACTTTGATAACGCAGTAATGAATACGATATTATTTTGATAAATAATTAATTCCTTATAAATATTTCATAAATTCTTATAAATTTTAACATTTGCATGGCATGTCAGTCTTAAGATCAAATAGACAAAATTACAATGTAAGTACCTAATAAAGATATTGATGATAGATAGATTGATTGAACTGTTGTTAGCATTCTCCTCCAATCTACTTGTTTCTTTGACCTGGTGGTTCAAGGGGGGATGCAATTGACCCCTCTCCCCTGAGCACGTCTGATTCTTCAAATTATTGGAATCTTTTGAGATTATTTTGCTTGTAATTTTTCTAGAAGCAGGTGCAAGCAGAAAATAAGCTGTGATCCCCCCCTACCCGCCGCCTCTGAAATAAAGCCTGGTTTCGCATCTGTTAGCCTGTTCACCTCAGAGTATAAATAAAGTCTCGGGTTTGATTCCCGGGTTGAGTGAAGTATTATTAGATTTTTAGTGTCTCGAGAAAAATCTCAATTTCTTTTTGGAGTTTGACGATAGTGTGTTAATAAATTTTTACTTCGAAACAGCACTTGCGTTTGTTAGTCCAGTTATCGCAAATAAAAAGCTACCATTAATATATAAGTACCGATTATCGCCCGAGTTTAGTGCTCGTGATTGTCGTTTTCGAGTTTAGTGTTCCAAAGAGTAATGATTCCCAGTAAAAATATCCAAGTGGCATTACATCTCCGCCACATAAATAAAAATGCATCTTTCGTAGATGAAAAAGTCGAAAGAAAATGGAAAAATACCCATCAATTTATTTACAATCATATGATATAAAAACGTTGACCAATATGATAGTATTCCTCTGCTCATATAGAATTCGAGTACTATGGACATCCGCTAAGTAACGTCTGAACGGTTTGATTCATTAAAATATTTATTATCATCGTGATTTTTCGTTCCGTATGTATTTTTTAGTTTGGTTCATAGTTTTTACTGTTTAGACATACACTTATGATTAATTTTTATATCAATATTTTTTGTATATGCCTCAGAGTTTTTTTTGGCTCTCATTTAAAACATACCTAATATTAATTTATCCAATAATTTTTACTGGTTACGAAAAGTTATAAAACTATTAGAATTGTATTCTTGGTGACTTAGTTCAACATCAACCAGCAACCACTCCCCCCCTCCCCCGCTCCACCCTGTGCTGGTTCGGGCTCCTTTGAAGGATAAACAACAATTGCCGTTCTGCCAGGCTGTCACAAAAGGCGACCGATTGGCATTGATGCTATTGCGGTGGGAATAGGTAAGGCGGTGTAACTAAATATCCGGGCGGGACGTTACAGAACTCGACCACATCGTGGTCCAGATGGTAGTGACACGTATAGCCAATCGGTCGCCTTTTACGACCTGCCTGGCAGAACGGCAGTTGGTCTATTTATCAAAGGAGCCCGGACGGTCACGGGGTTATATGTTGCACAATCTATTATGATAATCCTTTTATTTGTGTGAGGTAAAATCAGCTCCAATACGAACGTAAATTATACAAATACCTAAGTAAGTAACCTTTTCTCTATTTCCCTATACGTGTTTTAAGTTTTAACCATCCTGTTTTAAAGTGTTGTAAGTTGTGTTTTACTTTTAATTTTGTGCACAATATCTGCTGCTTCTACTTAATAGCTTCATAAGCAGGGTAGGCTGGAAGAAATCTTTATAATGTAGAGATAAGTCTACCTTTTGTACGATTTTCTTTCGTTTGTAATTGTTATATTATTTACTGTTGTGTACAATAAAATATTAAATAAATAAATTTTGACATGCTACATTTCTTCTTGTATTCTATGTTCTGTACTACCTAAAAGTTAAAACCCCGTTACAGCATAGCCGATAATATGAAAAACGGTACGAAGACTCGGTTACGTCTTTCCCAATTCGTCACCCATGTTACAATGTAGTGTGCCACAGTGCCGATTTCACGGCCTCGCGGTTGTCTAACGTGCGAGAAGTGAGAACAATAACTTATACGGGTGCTTCTCCGAATGCGGTGTTTGGTGAGAAAGCTTCAAAGACAGCATGCTAAGGATTTTACGCAACACGCCTGCGTTCAGTTGTTGCATCATTAAAAATGTAACACGATTGGGACTGTCGTAAATTATTTACTTTTATCGTTTTTAGGAACGAGACAGCTAACAAATTGCCACCTCTGGTCAAAGATTTTAGACGCCTTTTTACCGGTCTATATTTAGTAGCATAACATTTTTTGTACTATTTTAAAGTAGGCATCACGTTTTTACAACTAATGATAATTTACCATAACAACTAAACGCATAACTGTTTTCGCATAATTTTTACTAGCATAACCCTATGTAGCATAAAGATAATATAGCATAATGTTTAAAGGCACACATTGAGGAAAGCATAACAATACATAAACATAATGATCAACGGCATACACTTAAAAGTCCTAATTAAAATGCAAGAAATAGGTGGATAGCAGACTGTAGCAGCATTGCATAAATAGCAAGACCAAATAGCAGACTGTATTATAGCAGCATACTATTCCCGCAACTATTTCTCCTATTTCTGGGTGTGGGATCTAAAGAGAACCTAACTAACCTACTTCAACTGTAGCATTGGATAGCTTTGTTTCTTTGTGGCGGGGGGCTTATGCCATGTGTTTTTATGGTAAGATAACATTAGGAAAAATAAAAAAATGTCTAAAGACTATTATGCGTGTCATCAATAGTCGAATTAAATGTAGTACAATAGTTTGAACACTGAATATCGTCGGCACTTGGTAAAACTCCATGTTAACTTATATTTATATCGTATTAAAAGCACTTGTACTATTTTACTTGACTTTTTATTTATTAAAACCAACCGGTTTCGCGTTTTAACGCATCATCAGGGCAAAAGTTATTATTGTTTTCAATATTATTGTTTCCAATAATAACTTTTGCCCTGATGATGCGTTAAAACGCGAAACCGGTTGGTTTTAATAAATAAAAAGTCAAGTAAAACAGTACAAGTGCTTTTAATCCATACTAATATTATAAATGCGAAAGTAACTCTATCTGTCTGTCTGTCTGTCTGTTACGCTTTCACGGCCAAACCACTGAACCGATTTGGATAAAATTTGGTACAAATATAGTTTGAGACCCAAGAAAGGACGTAGGATATTTCTTATCCCGGAAATCCCACGGGAACGGAAACTATGCGGGTTTTTATTTTAGAATTTTTTCCGCGTGAACGAAGTTGCGGGCACAGCTAGTACGATATAAATATAAGTAGTACAGTAGATTGTTATGCTTAAAACACATTTCGCAAAAAAAAGATTATGCTTAAATTATATAATGACACTACATATTATGCTATATTCATTATGACAAAGTAAATTAGGAAAAAAAATTATGCGTTTTAAACGTATCCCCATTTTTACGCCAGACGTTGCATTTAGACGCCAAATATGTTAATGGTTTATTTTTACTTTTGTTTAAATCATAAAATCCAATAAAGCAAATGGCTTTACCAATTGAAAGAGATCACCATCGCCTCTAGACCCCAAAGTTATTATTGGTGCATTGCTAACGTCACATGCATAAGTTTACCGGCTACCTTGCTCTTCAAATTGGAACATTTTAGTGACAATGGTTAATACTATTGCTGCAGGAACAGGTAAAGCAGTGTAATTACCGCCCCGTTGGTCGAGTGGATAGCGACCCTGACAACGCAATCGACGGGGCTTGGTTTCGATCCCCGACGGGGACAAGCATTTGTGTGATGAGCATAAATGTTTATATTTCCGGTATTGGGTGTTTATTAAATATATTCTAGTACTTATATATGTATTTCTATGTATTAGTATCGTTGACTAACACCCAAAACACAAGCAAATAATTTGCTTATTTTGGGGCTAGATCAGTAAGTGTAATTTGTCACGTGAATATTTATTTATTAAAAAAAAAATTAGACCCAAGTGAGACGTTCCATATAGTATTCATGATGGTAGTAAATCGTATAGCCAATCATTCGCCTTTTACGAATTGCTTGACAAAATGGCAGATGATCTATTTTACAAAGGAGCCCAAGACTAACACGGAGTCTCACGTTGCAGGGATAAGGCTATATGCGTAAAGCTTCTTTTAGTAACAGAGCCCAAGCCGGGATTTTGGGATTTACTCGAGCGCGTCAGATTAACACAGGGCTACTGCGCAAACTGAGAGGCTCTCCACTAAACCCTTTGTGTAGAGCCAGGCATCTAGGGCAGTTAAAAAAATTTAAAAAAATTTAGACGTGCTCGAAATTCAAAAAAACATCAAATTTAAGCTCGCCACTAACCCACCATATCTTTATCTGTTTTTTTACATTTTTTATCAGTAGTTTCTCTACCATTTTAATGAAAAACATTATATAACCTTTTATTTTTTCTACTGCAAAATTCAATAGGTCTCCACGACGCTCGAGTAAATCCCCATTTAACATCATAGACTTCTCTAATATCCAAATCACAGCACGGCAGTGACAAGCATTAGCGCTACTGCAGCAGGATAAGTTAAGGTTAGAGCCAGAATACGGTAATATCAATATTTTGGCAGCGGGAGTAAGGCATGGTGGTGATTGAGACGAAACTGTGATCTGGCAACTGTATCACTGAAGATATGTGATACTGTGCTTATAGGAATTATTGCAGAGCTCTATAATATTTACAGGTGCAGCTTACAGGTTAGAGAGTTTTTTTTAATGATTTTAAGGTGTACCTGTTACATAATGGGATTCAATACATATGTCTAATCATAAGTGCACTGGCAGAACCTCTACCTATCACTTTGAAAATATGGGCGTGATGATTTTGTTTTATTTCTTAGGACAAACAAGTAGTTGGTTCTCCTGAGGAAAAGTGACAGTCATAAACGCCAAAGATGTTGATGGTGCGTTGCTATCCATGTGGTGGGGTTAGAATGCCACAACATAGGTTTACCGGCTATCTAACCCGCCCAACTGGAACATGACAACAACAAGCACCGACAACTATTGGGGAAGGAATAGGTAAGGCGGTACCAAACCCGGTCAATACGTTACAGGACTTTACTACCTAATTGTTAGTAACAGTGAAACTCTACTGCACTAACCACTCATTTGTCACAATGAAAAATGAGTGATTAGTGTTCTCTCGTCTCTGGAATGCCTGGCATTAAGGCAGTTGATCTATTCTTTAAAAAGAAGCCCGGATGAATACAAAGTTTTAATTTTTATGTTAAAATAGTTAAACACGATTTGAGGTGCTTTCTGGAGGCTTAGTTAAAATAACAACATAAAAACAAAAACGAAGTTATAAAAGAATGTATAGGATTGACATGAGTCACGCTAAATCACGTGGGAAACCGTCATCGGAATCGTTATAGTCATTCAGAGACGATGATGAATTTAGATATCGTTTCGCTACAAAGCGGTGTTAGATATTTTGTCTAAACCCATGAGCGGCAAATCGCTCGAATACATTTACCACTAAGGGAACCACAAGTGAACAGACTCCACAGAGAATCACTATTGGTATATTATTTGGTAATTTGATTGTACATTTTTAGAGTGCACAACAAAATCTTACATGTTACTCAGTAGGTAGCAAACTATTATTAAATATTTTTGTTTTCAACATAACGTTCGTTAGGTAACTTATATCAATAATGCCGCTTTATTGTCTAGTAAAGTGATTATTACGTAAACTAATGTTCAGTTACGAAGACGCTGCTCAAACACATGGTTTAAATATACGGTCATTGATCTTTTACATTTCGGTAATTTAAATAAGACTTCTTAATGTACACGATTTGAATACGATAAATTAAAATTCTGTAGAACTTTTATCCTTTCTAAATATTGGATCATTATTTTATTTTATTCCTCTAAATATATGCTAAGATGTACATATCTTTAAGTCAAATCCCTTACAAGGTAGGCTGTGAGCATAGAGTGACAAATCTAGATGCAGGCAGACTTGCTTTACTTCTTTTACATTCAATTACTCTTTATAGTAAAAGAGCTACTGAATCATCCGACTAACCCACTTCCTACAAAGTAAGAATTTTTTTTAAATATTATTTTACTACCGGACAATTAATAAAATGCCGTTCTGGTAGGCGCCTTGCGGCTGCGTCACCATCTTATAACAATTTTTAAATGTAAATATTTTTTTCCAATTATAGAATGTTATATCTTACATATGTTTAAGCATAAAAAAAAATTGATAACCTATTTTGAGGGTTGCAAGTATACGCCAGTCGATAGTAAAGTTGTCATCGGGTATAAAAGTCGACTAATAAAATACTGTACAAACTGAAAGAGAATGTTCAGAACTTGATTCTGATACTGAATGTGTAGAAAAAACATAGAAACTTACATTTAGAAGTGGCCCCCGTGCATAGATATCGAAGTTCATTTACGGCGTATTTGTACGTCCTACCTACAATTACAGAAATAGAGGACTTATCTACAGCTGTGTACTTGTTTTTTTAACTGAAAAAATATGCGCGCATGAGATGCTTAGGTTTATTTATATAACGTGAATATGGGATATAGGAACTGGGATGATTAGTTGATCGGTTACAACGCAGCTATCAACTTCTGAAAGCATATTTTTTCTTAGTGTAGCACTAACAATAATAGTAATATTTAATAATATTTAATTCAGAATATCATCATACATTATAGTTATTAAATTGTCGGCGTCGTCTTAGTACGATGTCATCCTACCTTCTTTGTGGTATTTATTCTCTAAAGTTGCTCTATTTTTATATTGTAATAAAATGGTGACGGGCAGAGAGTATATTGTTACGAATAATCTAGAAGCGTGTAGAGTTGGAGCGCGCGCGCCCTAACTTTCTAGAAATAAAGGAAAGAGATAGCTACTCCTATTGACTAATAAATAGTTGACCTGGGCTATGCCATAATGGACTCTGTGAGGTATGGCATAAGGTTGAAAGTAGCGTGTACTAGGATTTATGACTCATAACATGTTTACGATAAGAAGTGATTCATTGTTTCCCGATACATTTAGATTTTTCTGGATCCAGCTAGGACTTTCCCCTGCCTATAAATAGAGAATTGTTGACCAACACAAGGCAGTTTTTATCAAGCGATCGAGAGCGATACATCAAGTGACTAGTGCGAAGCGAAAAGTGTTTTATTGTGTAGTGTTCTAAGTTCAGTGATAGTACAGCAAGTGACTATTGTGTAAAGTGTATTTTAGAATTACGTTGTGTTGTGTTGTGTAAATACACGGATTTAATATAAGTGGTGTTTTCTTACAATTGCGAACCCGAGTACGTAACAATATCATACCCTGCTCGTCACCGTTTTAGTGTTCTAATGTTGGATGTTATATCTTGGACCTTATTGTTATTTCTTCCTTCAATCCTTTCAATCTATTACAATCTATTTGATTTCATCATATTCAGCGTACTTATTTCCATTGCGTGAAAATAATAAATGTGAATTTGCTTTTTCATGTTTTGATTTAAAGACCATGTTTGACTGCCATACTTATGAGTACTTGCCCATAAGTATGCAGGTAAGACAATAATTTACTTTTAATTTTATATGAAATTTCGTTTATTTCACTATCTTTCCCAAGTCTCCCTATCTTCTTTAACCATTGTTTATTTTTCTCTCTATTTCTTTGCTTATTATTATGCATCTCAGATAAAGTATTTATAAGTGTATTTATGTGTATGTATTTATAATTTGAGTTTTTGTAGTTTTACAGGGGTTTTATATCAGATCGTCATGATTTTTGTATTTTTGAGATTCAGTTTCTACTTTTCGCTTTCCATTTCCAACCTATTTCACCTTTTAACAAACATCTATATTTCATATATAAATCCAACATACGACATAAACTCTATTCGACTCGAAAGGGGTAAGGTATAGGCAAGTCGGTGACTTAAGCAAAAATACTAGCGAAATGATCTTATTTAAAAAATAAAATATTATGATATTTCATTTTTTTTTATTTAGCTAATATTTCTAAGCGATTATCACTACGTCTCGTCAGCAGCGGTGGTATATTTGTTAGTTTAATACTCAAAGTATACTTGTGACAATCCATTCCCAAATATTAATTACTTTTATTGTAAAAAATTATGTCATTATTAACGCAAAATAATACCTTTAACGAACGGACAAATTTGTTGTTATTTTGTTAGGTACTCAGTGTATAATTTATTGTATGTACTACATAAGAAATAATATACTTATCTCATATTCATATCTTATAGATACGCCTTAGTAAACACTAAGGCGTATCTATAAGGTATGAATATGAAATTCATGTGCGCTCATTTTTTCCGTTTTAAAAAGCAATAGATATTAGATGAACCCACTCCAACTGTAATTAAAGGACTTACAAATCTATTATGCTCGCCTAATGAGGGTCATGGCTATTGCACATGTTGAATGGTAAAAGGCTATAAACATTGAAGGACATAACAGTTAATGGTCATAGTAAACTTCAACGGAATTAGTGTAGTCGCATATTTAAAAAATATGGTCACCACACAGGCTGCTTACGAGTCTAGTGATAAGTCCAGTACAGTGCTTATATACAATGAACTTCGATATGTATGCGACCACTAATTAATATTTATATTGAACTAGCTGACCCACACAGCTTCGCCCGCGAGTAGATTAGCATGTCGTTAAGATAGAAAGATAAAAATTTCATTCCTTATTTCAACCCTTTAAGGGTTGATTTTTGAAAAAAAATTAGTCTATGTTTGACCCCGGCTCTTCGACTACTTCCATACCAAATTTCAGGAAAATCGGTCCAACGGTTTAGCAGTGAAAGCGTAACAGACAGACAGACAGACTTTCGCATTTATAATATTAGTATGGATATACTTAGGTCTTTTTGTACATGTCTTAATCAATTCATCCTGTTAGTCAAGTAATTAGTGATTTTTACTCTTGTATGATTTAATGTTGAACTGACTTTTACGTATATCTAACTACAAATATTTTTAAAAAAGTCGAAATTTTTGAAACATCGATTTCTTGCAAACCCATTATGTTTGGTTTTTTACTTGGAACTTTTTTTAATCATACCAAATATGTGCTAGGAAAATACTAGGAGAAAACGCTAATGACTGAAATAGTTTAACTACAATAAATATTATTGTTTCGCCAAATATTAACCTTATATTTTTTTATATTCATTGAATTTCTCAATGGTGCTGTATTTCTATCAATGCTCACTCATATTTTAGAAGATGA
The DNA here is from genome assembly GCA_036924255.1 of Apodemia mormo. Lineage (NCBI taxonomy): Eukaryota > Metazoa > Arthropoda > Insecta > Lepidoptera > Riodinidae > Apodemia > Apodemia mormo. The sequence continues at coordinate 10,542,770 of JAUPFN010000001.1, forward strand.
CTTTCTTATGAAATAAAATAAAGGGGTTACTAACCGCTTGATATTGTAGTGTCTTCAACTTCTATTGGGTTCTTACGCAATTTGGCTTGAGTAAATACAAACTTTCTAGAACTTTAGAAGTTAATAAAAATGAAATTAAAGTAAAATTACTGTATAGGCCTATGTGTTAAATTTAATGCACCGTGTTTGTCCAGTCTCCTTTTAAAGAAAAGATCATCTGCCATTCTGCCAGGCAGTTCATAAAATGCAAAGGATTGCCTATATATGTCACTACGATTGTGATTACTGTAGTGTAGTGTGAGGTAGAGTTCTACAACCTCTCGTTCAGGTTTTGGTACCACCACCTTATCTATTCTTGCCAACCTACTTTTTGTCAATGTTTATCTCTGTTGTGTTCTGATTTTTGTTGTTTCTTTTGTTTTGTTGTTCTGAGTTGCATGTTATTTTTTTCTTTTCCCATATATATATATATATATATATATATATATTCATATGTGCTATGCAAAAAATTTAGCTGGTTATGCGAATTATTTTACAGTATACGTTCAAAGAACAAATCGTGTCGTATTCGTGTCTTGGAGTCAGATAAGAACTTCTGTAAACTTTCATAACGATCCGTGGGCGAGATACTATCGCTGTATTACATTGGTTATGTTCAATACACAATACGTCGTCTTTTTAGAATCTTAATGACCGAAACTTGGCTAACTAAGTACAAACGAATAGGCTTTATTGTAAATTTGAGTTAATACAGAAAATACGAGTATGTTACAAATCCATGAATATCTCTGTGCTATTTACACCGACTGTTTGCGCTAAGCTTACTTTATCAATGGAGGGATATTTTTACGTGACTGTACAAGAGTTGAGGATTAAGTTTTTAAAGCATATGTATGTTTCCTATGTGTGTATTTCTTTAACTCGTCCTACACCTCAATTTGATTGTCGGATTTTTATATATATCATTGGATTCAACCGTTTGACCACCTGTCTTCCGGCCAAGAAGTTTGCAAAGGGATTGGTCAAAATGATTACAACTATTATGATTCGGCCGAGACGTTTTCCACCTATATATTATGCTTCCCACCCATATAAACTTGTAGTATCTATAATTTTGTTAACAACGATTTTACATTTCTTTCTTACTATAAAATTTCACATTAAATAGCTGCTAAAAGTAATAAGGTTTGTTAAATGACACAATATTTGCTAGCTGATAACACTTGTACTGTTTCACAAGCATCTTCAGGATGCTTGTGTAAGCGAAACCGGTCGGAAATTAAATATAATTATCTTATTGTGAAACAGTACAAGTGTTATCAGCTAGCAAATATTGTGTTAAAATGGAGTTTCACCAAGTGCCGACTATAAAAAGTGTAGAATATATTTGTTAAATGAGTTTAAACTAAATATTCAACAAACAAACTCTAAAATTAAATTATGTTAGTATTATAGTAACCTATACATGTATACTTTAAATTCAATCATCTTCGTAAGGGATCTTCAATCACCTCAGCGTTTGATAACAAGGACTTCTATGTACTAACGTACATTAATCTCTCTGTCTGACAACGACTTCTATGTACTAACGTACTAGACAGGACATGCGGAACCGGAATTGTCAACCGTGTTCCACTAAAGTGCAGTCTATGGACCACACCTACTTCATACCGTCGCAAACATAGCTTATAGTACATTAAACTGTCTGATTATAATTACTAGGTTAAGGATTTTTTTATATCACTTATGATATACCTTTTATATCTTAATACAAAAAGCAAACAAGCATCAGTCTAAAGACACCAAAGATGTTAATGGTGCATTGCTATACCTACTTATGGCGCGATCTTAATGCCACATGCATAAGTTTATTGGCTTCCTTCCTTCCCAAACTTGAATACGACAGGGACAAGCACTGATGCTTTTGTGGCAGGAATAGGGAAGACGGTGGTACCAGACCTGGACGAAATAATGCAGAACTCTACTATTTAGTAGTCATGATGTTAGTGACTCGCATAGTCAATCGTTTGCCTCTTACGAACTGCCTTGCAGAACGTTTCTTCTTAAAGGAGGCCCGAATAAATATAGGGGACAAATTCATATTTAATTAATATTTGATAATATATATTAATATATTTCCAGAAAAAAACGAGATTTTAGAAAAGAATACGTGGCTGAATTCCGTCTGACTAATACAGTTCTTCACTGCGACACCAGATATTAGTGGCGAACACAATTTGCTCACCCAGTGTTTAAATTAAAATTGGGGCTATTAACGCCCGCGCTAAGGGCTGTCTCCTGCGAGACTGGACCCCGGCTTAGTGCGGTACTCGGACTAAGCCAAGTATACAACATTAATACTAAATTACCGTAAACATGCATTTAACGGTACGGCTTTGCGAGGGGAGTAAAATAGTTTGTTATATTTTTATTTAGAAATTTTAAACATTATAACATGTCATCGTACGAAATGACAGTCTAGCCATGAGAACAGCCTAATCTCTGCTATGCATAGAAATAATATAGAAACACATTGTATAACTAATATTTAATATATTTAGTAATTATTTTTTATATATGAAAATAATCAATTTTTTAAGCAGTTTTGTCTTTAAGATAAAAATTTGAGAAAGAGTACGAAAAATACATAATATATATAATAAAAATACATAGTATAAGTATTGTAAAGATCATCTAAACAAAGCGTAAATTAATTAACTTTAATTATTAAAATTTTTCATTGTTAATAAAAATCCCGATGATGCTTTTTTTAAACGCAACCGTTTGAATATTAATTATAATTACCTTATTATGAAACAGTACAAGTGTATTAAGTGACAAATACTGCATTGTAGTAGAGTTTCATCAAGTGCCGACGATGAAAAGTCTAGAATATGTAAATACTGGCTGACCCGCGCAACTTCGCCCGCGAGTAGATTAACATGTCGTCGAGATAGTTTTTCATACAAATTCCATCTCCTATTTCAACCATTTATGGATTGTTTTTCGAAAAAAAAAATTAGCCTATGTTTGACCCCGGATTTTCAACTACTTCCATGCCAAATTTCATGAAAATCGGTCCAGCGGTTAGGCCGTGAAAACGTAATAGACAGACAGACAGAAAGACTATCTTATTTATAATATTAGTATGGTAGTAGGATATGGATTTATTACTGTGCAAACAGCCTTAGTATGTAGTGCTATTTATTATTTAGATGAATATTTGTATTTTTCCGACATTAATTGCGTTTTTATTCAGTCAGTAGATATTAATTATTATCATACTTTAGGTTTTAATAACGATTAACAAAAAATCCGAGTATTCATTGTAATAATATAATCTTGATAAAAAATAGTACGTATAAAATGTATTGTATAAAATGTATGATTCATGAATTATATTTGGAAACTTTAGTATGCAGTTAAGCGTACATTTTACTTCTAAACTAAAAGGGTAACCTTTTTAAATAAGACTTTAAAAAAATGTTTAAAAAATATACTTACAGAAAACAATTCGTTTTAATGTATTATTATTTATATTATATAATTAAAAATAATTTAATTTGACCGGCCCGTTGGTCGAGTGGTTAGCGACCCTGACTGCGCGATTGACAGGGCTCGGGTTCGATCCCCGACGAGGACAAGCATTTGTGTGGTGAGCATCAATGTTTGTATTTCCGGGTTTGGGTGTTTATTAAATATATTCTTGTATTTATGTATTTCTATATATTAGTATCGTTCACTAACACCCATAACACAAGCAAATAATTTGCTTACTTTAGGGTTAGATCAGTAAGTGTAGTTTGTCTCGTGAATATTCGTGAATATTTAATAAGTTTTAAAAATTTGTAAAGTTGAATCAAATGCTCAATCGAAATTACAATGTGACTCTCGGTCTATTCGATATTATTATCGTGAATGACTCATGGATATGACAAAAGACTAACGACTGACGGTTTAGTAATTTTGAAGATGCTCCCCGTGTTGGTCCCGGGTTTCTTTGCAGAATAGGCCAACTGCCGTTCTGCCAGGCATGTCGTAGAAGGCGACCGATTGGCTAACATCGTGGCTACTAGGGCAATGGGCCCACCTCTCGTCCCCACCACTGTAACTTCTGTAAACCAGAATCAACAGCGGCAACCGTCCTGATAACCTCTGAGTTGCGAGCTCAGGGTGCCCTGGGAAAAAGCTAAGTTGTCTTGGAACCCGCATCGAAATTAATCAGAAGTATATAAGAGGAGAAGGAAAATACATCTAGTTTCCCTCTCTTTACAGCAGGAGACAGCGTTAAACATAGAGCAAAAAACTGCTAAGAAATGAGACGTTTACAATCAGGTTAAGCCTGATTGCTATTGCACCACGGTAATTTAGGTATTTGAGGTCCTACAAAAATCCTACTTAATTCTGCTGCCAGTAGTACGTAGGACAAAATCGCTTGAAGGCACGGAAATTCCCACTTGTTGCTACAATGTCGGAATAGTAGATTACCCCGGATATACATCGTATACTATCAAGCATTTGGCTACGTTCGTTTTGCAAGAGATTACACTCCCAAAGAACATGATGTGCAGTTTGTTTCTATTTACAGTTTATGGTGGAGCATTCGCTAAAAGGAGAAGGAACTAATTTTAACGAGAATAATTTAGCTTTAAAATTACCATGAGTAGTAAGGAAATGTGCAACACATTTGATTTATTTTTATCTACGTTACTTAATCGTTCACAGACGCAGGGTAAAAAGTTATATAAATGTCGACCTTTGGTTGAGCAACACCAACGCAACTGCCATTCATTTATTAATTCATTAGTAACATCCATCACAGGATTAAAAAGACGACGTATTTGTATTTGAGCTTGCGGATTGATGAATTCTGGGCTAGTAAATTTCCTAGAGTTATAGCACATTGAAGCCCGACGCTGAATTTCTAAATCTAATGGAAATACACCTGATGAAACGGGTAAAGCTTCAGAGCTAACAGTGCGATATGCTTTACATAGAAATATTAAAGCCAAACACTGATTTTGAAGTAGTTTACGCCGGATCGCGCCACTTTTAACTTTATCATGGGTTGATAAAGTTAAAAGTGGCGCGATCCGGCGTGCTGAACATGCATAAGTAATACAACCTAAATAAGTTGCGTTATAAACTATCGTTAAAGTGTTAAAGGTTAAACCCCACATTGAGGTGACATGTCGGCAAAGGACAAGTAATTCATACAGTAAATAAGTTGTTTAGTATTTAAACTAAACCTAAATATGTTATGGACTCCTTTAAATCATCGTGGCTACTGGGTGCGAGTCACTAACACCGTGGCTACTAGGTGCTAGAGTTCTGCATTGTCTCGCTCGGGTCTGGTACCACCACCTTACCTATTCCTGCCGCAATAGCGTCAGTGCTTGTCGCTGTCGTGTTAGGGTATGGAGGGTAAGGTAGCCGGTAAACTTATGCATGTAGCATAAGACCTCGCCACAAGATGTTAACGCATGCTTGTTTGCTATCTTATGATATAAAAAAAGATGCTTTATTTAACTTAAGCAGTCAAAAATTTTATCTTAAAAATCTTATATTGAGTGTTTGTTAAACTATAATTATAGTCATAATTATAGTTTAACTATGGGACTAAAATATAAGAATACTCAATTTTAAATAGAATAACATATTTTCTGAACGTAATGCAAATGTAATGTGGCAAACATTACATTACGTGATCGTGGATTCAAACAATAAAATTCATTTCCGACTGCCACAAAATATGCAAGCTAATGAAGTTTTTGTTTCAGGATCTTTTCATTATATAGTCGTATTGAGGTAAAATTATTCATTCGTAAAAAGTATGAATAATAGGTGTTTGTCAAACAGCCAAGATATTTGTTATGTTTAAATTCAAATTAGTGAAGCCATGGTAACTGTTGTAGTACCTCTTATATCCCGTATTATCCTTTCAATGATATTTCTACACTATCTGCTTGTTTCCTATCATGTTTTATGATCATTCTGAAAATATTTAAATAATTCATTCAGACAGATTCAGACGACCCAGTTCTTTGATTTTTATGTCATAATGCTGCTGTTTTCTGATTTTTTGTAAAGATGTTTCGTTAAACATAGGTAAATGTCAGTCAAATCATACAATCCCTCATATAAAACCACTGATTTTCCTAAACTTAATATTGTTAATTTTTAACGACCATGAGTTATATTATTATTTTGTGATTAACACCAAAGCGCTCAAAATTCTAATGGCATGTCTTTCAAGTTTAAATGGAAATTACATATTTAAGACAGTATTGTCCACAGACTAAGCACTATATATGATAGTATTGTTGTTTAGTCAAAAATATTTTACTTAATTTATTATATTTTACGGTTTACAAGTGTTCAAGTACACTACTAGTTGGATGTAAGTATCTATCCCATTATAGAAGTTAGCAGTTTCGACCTTGATGTGTGTCTTGGTCTCTTCAGTGTATTCTGACACATATATACTACCTTAGAGCGTTTAGGGGCGGTCTACTGAAAATCAAAACTATAGATTTGGACTACGACTCTGAGATGAAAACCGCTAGAAATTTGTATAAGAAATTTTTGATTTTTATGACGAATTTTTTACCCTAATTTTGTCTTTTTTTATAGAAAAGGGGCAAATGAGCAAGAGGTGCACCTAATGGTAAGTGATCACCGCCGCCTATGGACATCTTCAATACAAGAGGTCTTGCAGTTGCGTTGCCGGCCTTTTAAGAATGAGTAAGCTCTTTTCTTGAAGGTCTCTATGTCGTATCCGTTCGGAAATACCCCTGCCGGTAATTTATTCCACAACAGAGTAGTGCGAGGCAAAAAGTATCAGGAGAAACGCACAGTTGTGGATATCCAGACATCGAGATGGTGAGGATGGAACTTCAAATTTTGACGCGATGTCCGATGGTGGAATTCGGCGGCAGGAATTAATCCAAACACCTTGAAATCTCTAATTTGATTTATTGAAAATATCTAATTTGATTTATTCTAATACTCTAGTGTTTATTTAAATAGTAAAATTTAACGAAATAGAAAAAATAAGCAGTAATATTATGCACCACATATCGCGCAAAATAAACTGCTGGTTCGAGAGTTTCATGGGCGTAAAGTCAAAGTATAATGGACGCTTTAAATTGCGTGTCGTGACTGTATTTCTTCCGCCGGGTCTTTTCAGTGTGTCTCAAAAATATGTTACACGGATTTGATTTTTTTAATGTAAGTTAGACAGCAGTGGGTCGACAAAGTTTTGTACCATGCTAAGGGGGTCGTGCCTTGAAATAGATTAAAAACACTGGTATAAACATATTATAAATATGCTATAAATGTTCCCAAACAATATTTAGTAAATGAAAAAAATTATAGAATGAATGGCCAGACCCAAAAATTATGCATATGAAACGACATGTTGCTATTTGCTCCTACTAGATTAATAAGTCGACTTAGATGGTTTCGTTACTGTCGTAATGTTTAATATTATACACACAAGCATTTTGTTAGAAACAGTCAATTTAAATGTGAGTCAGCTTGTTTCTAATAAAATTGGCATTACACAATTCGCATTTTGATTCAAGCCTTGGGTGGGATGGATGGATTCCAAAGTGACACAAGATGAATGTGCTAACAATTTATGACGCTTTCGAAATCGTATCCTGGAATATCATGTTGGAATAATTAAACGATTGAAAATATTTTGATTTCAAATATAGATAAGGCCTTATTGATCTAGCTGTACTGGTCTTGGTATAGATTAACGCATTACGGCGAGGCATCGGGACAAACGGGAAAATTGGTTTGCTAAATCACGTTTTTTTACATTGATTGTTAAATAACAATTTTGCAAAAAATACACGATATACCTGAAGATATTATCTAAAGAATGTGCTAACTTATTACACGATAAAATATACTTTACTTGATCATATAAAATTCCGAAAAAATTCTCTAAACAAATAATTTGTTAATAATATATCTAATCTTCCACATGATTGTGATATGGTTAAATATCACCATTTTTTTTATATTTTTTTAAATACAAAAAAGAATGTACTAAATTTTGGTTTTCAGCTGAAGTCCTATATTCATTTATCCGGAAATTAACACGTTTCTCAGGGGTTTCAGAACAAACCGCGTCGCACATTTCAAATCACAAGTCGGGCATTTTTTGTAACGAGTTTTTGAATTTTAATTAACCTCTCGAAACTTTGACACGCAAGAGCGAATTATAGCGCCAGGTCTCATCACTCGCCTTTTGGCGGGAATGGTGACTCGGTTGACTCGTTGGAAAAAAAATCTTTTTATTTCTACAACTAAGCCATATTTTCTCATTCTGTAAAAGACTGTGTATCAATTGATATATTTTCTGTATATTAAGGATCAAAATAAAGTAATCGACAAAGTAGTTTTTATATTTACAAACAAATATTACAAAAATCACGTGAAAAATAATTAATTTCTAAATGACTTTATTTTTGGCTATCACGATATATCAAGTCGATATACGATATACGATATATCGATATACGATATATCACGATATATCAATATAAAACAATACTTACATGAGAGAAATGCACCGTAAAACAACTAAAAATTCAGTTTTATACCACTAAAAAATCGATAACACATACGCGGTCCGGTCGAACGAACAAAAGTGGCTGAAGTATAATAAACGACAATAGCAGATGTCAGTTTACGAATTTGACATGACAGATATTTTATCATAGAATAAACGTCAAAGACGTTTTCATACAACATTAGACTTTATAATTAGAAATTTAAAGTTTAAATTCAAAAAATCAAAAAATCGAGCGGCGTAAAATTTTGCCTTCAGAGTGACAGTACACGCAATTGTCATACATAATGTCTAATATTTGCCTCCACGAGATTCGAGGGGTTAAAATATAACATATAACAACGCACAATTAACCTTTGGTGTCTATGAGTGGTCGTTGCCTTTCTATTCAGGAGAGCCGTCTGCTTATTTGCTATCTTATGACACACACATATATGTATATGTGATCACACAATCTGTAGACATCGTCCGCGTGGAAAATATTCTAAAATAAGTGGCCTAACTTACTCCTTATTACATCAGATATCTGCCAATGAAAGTCCCGTCAAAATCGATCTAACCGTTTCAGAGATTAGCCGGAACAAACAGACAGACAAAGATTGTAAAAATGTTATATTGGTATATGTACCGTTTATTTTAATATTACAAACAGACACTTCAATTTTATTTATTTGTATAGATTCGTGGTAAACTCGAATGTCTCACAACATTGTCCATTCCGTAATGGCATCGGCGTAAAAATATCCGTTTTATTCAATGTCTTCAAAGTTTGAACAACATTTCAAACAACTGCTTAATTTAATAGTTATGCAGAATAATAAGGTAATTTGTGTGCAGGGTTAGTTGTTGTTCGCCCCAAATGGTGCATTCGAGATGGCAATATTTTTAAAATTATATTTTTGGACACCCACTTCTATTTCGATAACCTGTACAAGGATTTGTATCAGTCAAACACAATTAGTTGATTCAGGTTCAAACTTAAAAAAGTCTTTTCCCCTCATTAATTTGCTTACTATCTTTAACGGTATTTTTATCAATGACTAGCTGACTAGTCATTGATAAAAATACTATAGAGAAATATAAAAATATATAAAAATAATATGGAGACTAACGAACAGCAATTGATTTTTATATATATATAGATAGATATAGATAACAATACTAATATATCAAGTTTTCTTCGAACAAAAATATTTTATACATGTATGATATACATACAAACGGCGGATTCTTTCTGTAGGTTTGGAGAACTTATGTCTTATACTGTACCACCGCCTTGTCAATTCTTGTCGCAATAGCGTCGGATTTTTACTGTCCTGTCCAGTATGGAGGATAAGGCATTCGGCAAACTTTTGCATATGGCATTCCAATCTCGCCACACGGATAGCAACGCACCTTTAACGTCTGCTATTCTATGAAAGATAAGAACAAATCAGTTATACCAAAAATAGAGCCATGGTGGCTGCAGTATAGATTAATCTTACATTATTTCTTCAAAGGATTATCTTTAAAGAAAAATTGATTCACGGTTTACTCAATTTCTACGTGTATAGTAGTTTAAAATGATAGGACAACCAAGGCACATGCATTAATATATCTTCACGCCAGATTCCTTACAGCGAAGGCAGACAGAAGCGTGCCATATATCATAATTATTGCAGACTATTTGACCCGGCAAATGTTGTTCTGCCTTTTTAACTACTTTTATTTTTTTCTACATTTTCTTACCTTTTAACTTTCTCTGGACATCAACAATTAATTCAAAACCAAAATTAGTCAAATCGGTTCAGTCGTTCTCGAATTTAGTGAGACTAACGAACAGCAATTGATTTTTATATATATAGACTAGCTGACCCGGTAAACGTTGTTCTGCCTTTTTAACTGCTCTTATTTTTTTCTATATTTCTATATTTTCCTGGACTTCAACAATTAATTCAAAATCAAAATTAGCCAAATTGGTTCAGCCGTTCTCGAGCTTTGGTGAGGCTAACGAACAACAATCGATTTATATATATATATATAAACAGTATATACAGGATATATACAGTACCCGGTTAATCTGATCACAGTGTGTCAGTCTTGCAACGCCGAGTCGATTAAACCAACATTCCTTTTACTTTTCGACCGACTTCTCAAAAGGAGGAGGTTATCAATTCGGCTGTATTTTTTTTAAAAATGTTTCTTCAGAACTCGATCATTTACTAACCGATTTCAAAAATTATTTTTGTATGCGTGGGCCGTGAGTATACTTTCATTGTGGTCCCAATTCCATTTCGTGAAATTTGATGCAGGGTCCCGAAGATACAGAAAATGGGAAGTCAGCTGCTGCAGTTTTACTGTGTTAAAATTATGTTGCTATACCCTATTCGACACACGTGGCGCCTACTAGGCGACCCGAACCTCATATCACACAGTGTTACAATTATGTCGACTATTGTTCACCCATACTCAGCGTGCCCGACTTACTACGACACACAAAACGTGGCCCACTTCACATTCCCTATGGGCAAAAATGTCATACTTATATGAGACTAGTGTAACGGAAGCGGCGTGTGCATGGCCTGGTAATATTAAATGGCGACGTAATGCTTGCACTCGGGTCTACAGTATGCTTGGTAGTTTTAAAGCACAGATTTTTTATTTCATAGAATAGCAAACAATCTTCTGATAGAAAGAGACAACCGTTGCCTGTAGACACCGGATATGTTAATGCTACGTTGCTATGAGTGTAACAGGGACGGAATACGAAATGGAGTTGTCGGCTCCCTTACTCTCCAAACCCAAAAACAAAAACGAAAAGCACCGAAGCTTTCGCGGCATGAATAGGTATATATCTGAATGGATAGGCGGTGATATCAAAACCCGTTTGAGAGTTTGCAGAACACTACCACTCAATTAGTAGTCGCCATGCCAATATAGAATAATTACAATAACTCTTTATTTTTAGATAAACATCTATAGCTTTGTTAATGACATGTGACTTTTCTCACCTATAACGAGATCTCTAGCAATATGGCAGTTGATTTATTTTTCAAAAAATTCTTCCGACTTAACACGGATTAAAATTTAAGCGAACATATTCACTGACATTATAGCTGTGATGCATAGTCATCCTAAGCTTGTCTACCAATCTTAAGCTGGAAGTTAGAGGATTAAATATTGATGTTAAAGCGGCAGAATTAGGAAAGTCAATGATACCTTACTCGATCGAGACGTGACTTTTGTTTTAATCGAAAAATATGAAAAAGATGCGGGCAGCTTTTGGCAAACTGGAATACATGTTTAGGGATCGAAATATGCCAAAGGGCCTGAAATCTCGTCTCTTTAACCAGTGTGTTCTGCCTACAATGACGTATGGTGCCGAAACATAACGATGTACAAAATCGTTTAGTCCCACAACGTTTAGTAACAATATTTTCCTTGGAAAAACATAATTTTATAAATTAAGGATGTTTAATGTAGAAACGCTTTTCAGTTAGTATTTTTGCCGGAAATCCCACGGGAGCGGGAACTATGCAGGTAAAATCCCGGGACTGCCTATCTTTTAAACCATGGTAATAAGGAGAACTTAGGCTAATTTTATTTTAGAAAATTGTTAACGCGGATGAAGTCGGCGGGCACAACTAGTAATAAATATTAAAGCAAGGTGCTTTGTGAAAAAAGTTATAAGTTTTGAATGTGATAACCGATATTGATCTTTTACATGGCATTTAATTCGTTTTTTAAAATCAACAAATTTCGTCATAATTACAAAGTCGATTGAGTGAAAAATTTTAAAGTCATAACATATATAAGGACAATTTTTCCAAAAATTACTAAATTGTCCCGAAAAAACACTTTTTAAAAATTGTTTTTCAAAAATAACTTTCAGGATAATAGATCGATTGCTTTCAAAATCTATCGACTCTTGTTTTTAAAAATTTTCGTTGAATGCTACAAATTGGTTTAAAATTCATTAATACGTTTGAAAGTTACCGTTGACGAATGAAATTGAAAAAAAGTGTTATTACGATGTATCTTGGTCATTTTTTTACCCAACCCAACATTAAGACACCATTTTTAGGAATAAAAACTGTGTTAAATGCTATTTAGCCATTGATGTGTCGTCAATGCATTTAACAGATCAAAATCGATAATCGCGTTAAAAAGTAACAGCTTTTCAAAATATAGAATAGTGTCATTTTCAAAAAACTCAAGAGTTAAAAAATCATAACCAATCCTTTTAATCTCTTCGAGCTCCAATATCTATGCTTTTGTATATTTTTTTGTGCTTTGAGCTTAAAATGTCTCAACTTAGCGGAACGTTTCACTGGTGCAGCGTCAACCGGTTTACAGATTTTTTGTACATAATTCGTATCTTCTGAAGCTCTCACATACAGTTAGACCCATTCGATAAAGAAATAGGCTTGTCGATATGAAACCGATAAACCAAAGAATCATGATGAACTATTTTCATTCGGTTCACTTTATCTACCCCACAATTGAACAAAATTCTCTCAAAATATGTAAACCGGTTTACAGATTTTTTGTACATAATTCGTGTCTTCTGAAGCTCTCACCTACAGTTAGACCCATTTGATAAAGAAATAGGCTTGTCGGTATGAAACCGATAAACCAAAAAATCGTGAGTAACTATTTTCATTCGGTTCACTTTATCTACCCTACAATTGAACAAAATTCTCTCAAAATATGTTAATATAGTCCTTTTTTGACTCCACAATTTATAGGACCTTGAACGAAGTATACATATTCAGAGACCCGCTCTAAATTTCACAAAGGTGCCTCGTTAATTTGATTCAATATGTGTTACCCGACGCCGTTAGCTCATCGAAAATATTCTGATGGCATTTATTATGTTGCGAAGTCGCGTGAGCTTTGGTTTGTTAATAGTAAAGTGATGAACGCAAGAGTCTTGTCGCTATTCAAATACTATTCTATCGCAAAATTCGTGGGAGGACCACTCCGTTGATCAAGTGGCTAGTGACCCTGACTCTGCCATCAATAGGGCTCGGGCTCGATTCCCGACAGGGACAGACGTTTGTTCGATGATCGTAGATGTTTGTATTTCTGGATTTGGGTGTTTATTAAATATATTTCAGTATTTATAGAAAGGAATTGTTAATTCTGTGAAGACGAGATACATGCAGAGTGAGATTGTTTTTGTGCCTTGCATTTAGTGAGTGAATATTACTGAATAAAAAAACATATATTTTAGTGTGGGGTATCGTTGGATAGGGGTATAAAAATTATTGTAGGTTTGCAAAAACAATTTTTCGATTAAGGGATTCGTTTGTGAAATATAAAGTTTTAAAGTACTCTACCACCTAGTAGTCACGATGGTAGAGATTCACATAGCCAATCGGTCGCTTTTTATGACCTGCCTGGCAGAACAGCAGTTGGTCTATTCTTCAAAAGAACTCGGAACCAACACAGGGAATAAACTTGTAGTAAATTTCGTAAGTGATGTGTGTTTGTCCATGAATTTCTCAGAAACTAAAGGACATACTTAATATTAGCTACGTGGTCATTTTTATTTTTGATATGGTGGATTTCAATCAGGTAGGTACCTTATTCCAACTTAGCGAATAGTCCTAGTTAGCGAAGTTTATCGAAATCGTTTTGGTAGTTTTTAAGATATGGGCATAATTAACAGATATTGAAGTTTGTGTAATTTTTTTTATTAACAGTGTCTTCTCGCCCGTATCCCTGAAGAGGTAGGAGAAGGTACAACCAGTGCATCCACGATTAGCCGAAGGTACTTAGCCCCACAATGTGATGGGTGGCAAGCTTAGCGCCAACAAGGCATTTATCTCATAACGGAAAATGTTTTCATCGGCAAACTAAAAAAAACACATTTTTGGTTTGCCTGACCCGGGAATCAAACCCGGGACCTCATATAGTTAACACCGAAACCAGGCCACTAGGCCACAGAGGCGATTTTTGTTATTAAATTATTATTATGTGTACCGTGTGTAATACTTATTACACGAACAATCACGAGCTACTTTTGACCCCCTCACAACTCAAAAATTAGTTATCCCATATACATGAAATTTGGTACGTAACACGTTTATTAAAACCGTGTCTAGAATTTAAAGTTTCATAAATGTAACTCAAAAAATTATTGAAATATTAACGAATAAAATCCGGCGATGAGGATCACAACTCATCTCGTCTACCGACAAATTCGGTGAACCGTGGTGGAATGGAATGTCTCTAGACGTGAACTCTACCACCTAGTATTACAGTACGCCATAATCTTTAATAATAATAACAAGAGTTTATTTTCCACCAATTTTTAACTACAAGTTCTTTTTTACAATTTTAACTAGTCTATATTAATATTATAAATGCGAAAGTTTCGATGTTTGGATGGATGTTTGTTACTCAATCACGCAAAAACTACTGAACGGATTTGAATGAAATTTGGCACACAGGTAGATAATGACTTGGAATAGCATTTTTATCCCGGAAAAATCAGGCAACCCCCGGAATTCACCAAAAAAATGTACAATGCAGCGGGCTGCACGCAGCAGCTAGTATTACAATAAACGGTGGACACATTGTGGGACTAAGTATCTTCGGCTAATCGTGGGTGCACTTGTTGTACCTCTATCTACTTATTTACGGATACGGGCTTGACGATACTTTATTTGAATTAATATTCGATCACTTAAATACTACTATTTTAGTTGTGGAACGCGATGATCGACTTTGATCTTTTAAACGACATTCAACGCAATTTTTTGACCTCTAAAAATGTTATCGTGGTTTCGAGCGGTAGTAAAATCGGCTTATTAAAACTAAATTGAACAATTCTATAATTTCGAAGTAATGTTGAAAAAACCGATTTGACTTTGACTATCAAATGGCATTCAAAGTTTTTTTTAATCAAAAGCGCGACTAGATTTATATTTGTAAAATTAAGTGTTGTGTTATGAAGGTAAGATAACATAATTCTTTTCGTTCGGTACACTTTGTACCCGTATGTTTCGATATGATTTTAAAGACGGTTTACTTAAAAAAACTTTCATACTAAACCCTGTCAAGTGCCTTTAAAGTATTAAGATATTTTGTAGCTAGGCTCTTTCTAATCTCTCAAAGGCCTCATTATACATGTCTCTTCACATCTTTCTAAGTCGTTTAACTACGGTTCAATGCACAAAAAATAAAATACTTTTATATCTATATTTAAGTGGTATTAAAAGTTGTTAACAAAATCAAGAAATAAATTCTTAAAATAAACGTAAATTCTTCAAATAATTTAAGCAAAAAAATATTTATCGTGTAGCGAAGTAGCGTGTATTGTGGAGCGAAGCACAAAGGTTGTTAGATTAGGAATAGGTAAGCCAGAAGTGGTAGCACAGAACCGAGGAGAGTGCTTGATAAACTTGATAGTGTATACTACTATTATGCAGAGAAAACATTTGCATTTTTGAATGTTTGTAACAATTAAAATCAAAAGTCCAATAGGGACTAATCTTAAAAATTCTTGTATCATCTAAAGCAAGCAATGTACACGCTATATTAACTATTTGAAATTTATTGCTTTCCATTTCAAAATTATTGACAAAAATTGATAATTTTTAACGTATAGTTTTAACCAAAAGAAAATAAAATCCCGTCAACTTTCCTCTGCCGAACCTCGTTAGTGTAGGAGTTGTGACCCGACCTAACCAAGAAGAAGAGACTTTTATTATTGATAGTTCAAAAGAAATTGTCATTTATAAAAAAAAAAATTTTTGGTAAGTAAGTAAATATTATAGTTAAAGATTATAAGTAAGGAAAGATTTGTACGTTTTTAAGGAAAATCGGAGTAAGGAGAGTTGGGATTGAATCTCGCAATTCCTTCAATTATTATATAGCTAAATTACTCTGAGTTCGCTGGAAATGACTGTTAAGAGTTAAGACTTGAATGACAACAGCAAGAGGTAGGCACTGGGCAGGGATCAAGGAAGTTACATACTATCGGGAATGTTCACGTGCGCTTCAAAATCGTTCCGAAGAGTACAATGACATTGGTGGAGTGTGTCTCTTTCTACAAAGCAAACTAATACCTTATCTGTGCTACAAAGTAAAGCGCCATGTATAAGTGTGACCGTGCGTAGTTTGCAAATTACTACTAATTCAGCTAATTCTAATAATTTGAGACAGCTAATTCTAATAACAGTTTTTGCACTGCATAAATAATTACGTAGTAATTAAAATAAGCATATTTTAGAACTCAATGTTTTAATTTCAATACATTTTATACTAATGTATCTATCAACGTGTATGAAAAAGGATATAACTGTTTCCGAATGTATTAAAATTTACCATCCGATAGTTTTATTTACACTGGCAATTACAAGAAAAGGACAACATCCACCGTAGTCGTTGTCTCGCTCAGAACATTTTTCCCCTTTGTAAAGTAAGAAACAATTGTCAACTTTATTGTAAACGAAATAAAATACATTTTTATTTTTTTTAAATATTGCTTCGTAATAATTTAAGTTCTCGTATCATTTTTAAAAATATATATACGTATAAATAAATATATAGCGTAACTATATATATACGCGTTTTTGACCCGTTTATATATTTTTAAAAATTATTAACATTATCTATTGATAAAGACGTAAACGTTGGTAAATAAAACCGTCAAAGTATACTTCGACATATAAATATCGGTCATTAGGTTACCGTGGTCAAGACAAACCGCAGCCACAGATCTGTCTGGAGCCATGTGCGCCCTTGGGGTCAATACGATTATACCGCGATTATAGAAAAATAATACAATAATTAACATACTACAATAATTAACATACCTACAAACTTGTAGATCGATTACTTTAATGGTTTCACAATGATGCTTACAGTTATTTGTTTTATAGCATTCAGTTGGTTAGGGCAACAGGGCTTTATTCATTTTAACATAGGAAGCTGCTAGCGGCAATCTTCAGCTGTAAGCTGTTGCGATGAATGTTTGAGTGTAATTATCATTGATAAGTATCGTGATAAATATAGGTTCATAATAATCTTTGATAAGTATAATCGAAAATATTTGCCACTAGTTCATTTGTTTCGAGTTTTGACTCTTCAGATACACACAATCCCCATTCCACTTGTTAATTTAATCAATCAGTAGTTTATTGTTGGTTAGCTTCTCGTATTTTGGTTTGTAAGTTTTAGTCACGCAGTTATTATGTCCGTGTCGATAAATGACCACCTCGAGCTCCTTGGTATCACCTTAACGCCTACACTTAACTTTGGTTCATATATTGAATCAAAAGCTTAAGCGGCCTTAAGAAAGCTTGGTATTCTGGAAAAGGTGAGACTGTATCTCAGCACGGGACTGTTGCTCAACCTTTATCAAGCACAAGTCCGTTCGTGTATGGAATACTGCCCTCACATACCAGCCACATACCAGCTGGAGACGCTTGAGGCGATAGAGAGGCGTGCTAAAAGGCTGATAAACGACGATGATCTGGTCGGCAAAAAACTTCAGAGCATCACTCATCGCCGCAGAATGGCTAGTTTATCGATCTTTTATCGGATACATTTTGGAGAGTGCGCTGCGGAATTGCACGACTTATTTCCGCCATCCCCGATTTTCTATCGTTCATCGGGGTGCACAGATTCTAGGCATTGCCATATGGTGGACGTTCCGTGTACCCGGAAAAAGCGGTTTGACTCGACATTTTTCATTCGAAACGCAAGGGACGGGAAGATGCTTTCTGAGTCTGTATTTCGCGATGGGTACAATCTGGGGATCTTCAAGAGACGAGTGAACAGGTACTTTCTAGGGCAGCACGTTGCATCTTAAGCCACAGCTTAGCTTACCTCGGGCGAGATAGTGGTCAAGCGCCTCCCTATCAACAATTAAAAAAAAATTATGAACAAAAAACTCATAAAAGATTAGTTTGATTGTAAAATGTTTAAATAATTTACTAACTAAACTAGGTACTTGTTTCTAACATAAATAACCTAAAAAAGGCGGTTTGTTGATTGATATTAAAGTTGAAAATGTCAAAAAAGCAATGAAAGATCACGCTTTTATAGTTTTTGTTTTTATATTTGTATATTTGTTTAGTTCGTATACATTTCTGTTAGTTGTAAGCAGATTTTTGTGCAGTATTCACGAGACTTTCTTCTAGTAGTAGATATCTTGGTTTAAACAATATATAAGATACATGAAATGTCAGATTTTAAGTCAGACAGTAAGTCGTGGTCGAAGCCTAGTACCTACATATTTGGCTGCAGAACTAGAAACACCCTAGCGTCCGGTGACACTGTGTAATCGCAAGCAAATGGGAAGCAAATAGGTATAACTTGAACGTCCTTACGTTTAGGCAAACTTCCGATTTCGGTCAGTGTTTTGAAAAAGTAGGTAATTAGAACAGTAGGTATAACAAATTTTGTTTGAAATTGTTCATCTGTTACAACAGTAACTATTATATTATTAACGCTTATATAATAATCTATGCTTTACATATCATTAGAAAATTTGTATATTTTTTACACATTATTATGCATTACTTCCCGTACATACATCCTTGACCTTTTTTGCGGATTTTAATATGTTTTGTTTTTAATAAAACATTAAGACTCTTATTAAAAAACACGTTCGATTAATATATCCGTCTTCCTCATCCCGTTACTTTTGGTTTTATGACAGAATACCTAGTTGATTAGCGCAGCTTCTCTGGCGAGTAGAGTAACATCTCATAAATATAAAACAAATACGAAATCTCATCTCCTATTTCAGCTACTTAATGGTTGATTTTTTTAAAAAGTGGTCTATGTTTGACTTTGGGTCTTCTACTATTCTATTTCCAAATGTCGTCAAAATCGGTTCTTTATTTATTTATTTAATTTAAATGGGAATGGGCGTTTTCTTCCATCTCACCTGATGGAAAATGTCAATGAAGATGAAGGTGGTATACGCCCACGCAAAATAAACCTATTCTCTATACTCTTAAAGGTTCCAGGACTATATTTTTCAAGAAAAATAGACTCTGACAATTCGTTCCAAACCTTGACGACTTGAATCAAAACAGAGTTGCCAAACCATTTTGTTCAATTTTTTGGTATACCCACAAAGTACAGATGGAACTTCTTTCTGCCTGCGTCTAGTAGTGTGATAAGTTCAGTGGATTAGCCGTGAAAGTATAACAGACAGACAGTAATTAAAGATTTTGCTTTCCATCAGGTTGCACTTCTTCTTCGTATGCCTGCAAATTCAATCCCAAAAAGGATAAACTAATACACAGACATATACGCAGTGAGACTTTCGATTTTATAATATTAGTATGGAAGTACGGATCGATGTCGTTTAAATGACACTGACCAGCTTACATTTTTTAAATAAACAAAATTAGCGCTTGTTACCTTGTGCTATGGAGAGAAATTTCACAAAGATACCTTGGTTTCTGCTCACCAACATAAATAATAGCCGCATTTTACAAAACTTTAACGACTATCGCGAGAACTTTGCGATAACGGGTCCCCGATAGCTTTAGGCACAGGTGTCAGAGACTTATGGCCAATTGCACTAACACTGTCTTAGCTTAGGACAGTCTTAAATAGTAAGCTGTCACATTCTTTTCACTTATGTTAAAATATGACAGAATAGTACGAGTATGTAGGATTGTCTTAAGGTAAGGCAATGTTAGTGCAATTGGACATTAAACTCCTGGTTTTCCTTTTACACAAACGCGTATATAGAAACTCGACCAACTTGATAGGTAGAGGAACGATTAATTGATTCCTGTCGCAATAGCGTCAATGCTTGTTATTGTCATTATTGTATTCCGGTTTGAAGGGTATGGTAGCCGATAGACTTATGCATGTGGCATTACCACCCTCCCGCACGGACAGCAACGCACCATTAACGGTGTCTATAGGCATTGACTCTTCTTTCTTTCAGGACAGACATTTGCTTGTTTGCTATCTTATGTTATAAAGAAAAGACTTAAAGAAAATATTTTGTATATATTTACACCGTCATATTCCTTACAAGGTAAAGGGAAGATTGAGTACTAACCATCAAGATCCAGACAAATATGCCAACCTCTATCCACACTATTGATCCTTTTCTTAAAAATATGTTATTTTAGGTGTCTTCTGCGGATCTTGAGATAGTCACTTTAGATAAATGAATCTATATTAATGTTTTTATTTATTTATTTATATAATACTTTATTGTACACAATTAAAAGAGAAGTAGTACATAGAGACTTATTAAAAACAGACTGTACAATGGGCGAGCTTATCCTTAATAAAAGAGATTTCTTCCAGCTGACCCGAATAAGAGTAAACACAATAATTATTGAAATGTTAAAATAGTGTACAATAATCATAAAACTAGATACATATGAATATAACAGTCTTGATACATTAAACTTATCCACATAATATTTAAAAGTGAACAACAATCAATGGAAATGAAAGAAAAAAGAAAAAAGAAAATAAAAAGTACTATGTAGACCCAGCAAGAAAATGTTCCCTTAGACTCTTTTTGAAAATTGGAAGAGATTGACTCATACGAATCTTGGGCGGTAGTGAGTTCCATAACCTGACAGCTTGAACATGAAAAGAATTTGATAAAAATTTTGAACTGTGTGGGGGACATTTTAAAAGGGCAATAACACTTAATCTACAAGGTGATCCAGGTGGATGCAAGAAAGAAAACCCATCACAAAGATAGCCTGGTGCATTAGGATTAAACAGGATATTAAAAAGAAGACAAAGAATATCAGTGTTCCTGCGCAGCCGTATTGGAAGCCATTTAAGTTGCGATCCCGGAGATAGCTGTTAAACCAGTTAGCTGCATCGTTAGATATGTTTAGTGATTTGAGGATATCGATAAGAACCTCAAAGTCCACTGAATTAAAAGCGCTACTGAAGTCAAGAAGCACAACAATAGTTAATTGTTTAATATCCATAGCTGAACGAACATCGTCAGTTACCTTTACCAGTGCCGTGAAAGTGTTGTGTCCAGGCCGGAAGCCCGACTGGTACGGGTTAAGTAGGCTATTTACTCGCAAATGATCAGCCAGTTGGGTGTGAACAATGTGCTCGAGCACTTTGGATAAGTACGGTAGAATTGAAATTGGACGATAATGGGAAGTAGATATAGGATTAGGAATTTTGGGAATAGGGATTACAAATGCTTTTTTCCACTGCGATGAAAAAGTAGTTGACGATAAAGAAAAATTAAAAATGTGAGTAAGGATAGAAAGTAGTTCAGGAAGAACAAGATGAAACATTCTAGAACTAAGCTGGTTGCTTCCTATTGCGGAAGAACTAATTGAAAGCATGTGCTTCTTGACCTCAGCTTCACTAACTGGTTTGAAATTAAACAACGGACACGTCGGTCGAGTACTAGAAGAAATGTCAGACAGAGTAATGTTATAAATGCGAAAGTTCGGATGTTTGAATGGATGAACGTTTGTTACTCAATCACGCAAATACACATAATTGTATAAAATTTAGCACACAGGTAGATAATGACCTGGAATAGCATATAGGCTAGTTTCCATCCTGGAATAATTAGGTGATCCCGCGGGATTGCTAAAAACTTTTATAATGCAGCGGGCTGCACGCTGCAGCTAGTAAGTAACATAAATATGAATCTAGCACATTCAGTAATTAAGCCTTAACGAACAGAATGCAGGTAAAGGTTGTATTCATTGTTAACGCCCTTGGTGATTACTTGTGGCGATTAGCATTTCGTTATTTATGAACCACGTAATTGTAGCTTAATGGTGCTGCCACTAATACAGTAACTAACAAAATAAAAAGGCATTTGTTTACTCGTTTTTGTAATATTAAGGGATAAGCACTTTTTAAAATTTATATTAGTAATCACCCAGTGGTCGAAATTCAACCAAATACTAAACATTAAAAGCTCTTTTAAGTTTGACAACAAACTTCCTTCGGATATAGTCATGGTCGTACCCAGGTTCTGGGCCGGGGGTGGGGGGGGGGGGGGGGCAACCGTAACATTTAAAACTATATTTTTATCATATTACTAGCTGACCCGGCAAACGTTGTTCTGTCTTTTCAACTGCTCTTTTTTTTCTATATTTTCTCACCTTTTAAACCTTCCCTGGACTTCAACAATTAATTCAAAACCAAAATTAGCCAAATCGGTTCAGCCGTTCTCGAATTTTAGTGAGACTAATGAACAGCAATTGATTTTTATATAGCATCTGTGAGCACCATTCCACGCGAGCCCGCTTCTGCTCTGCTGTCAGTTCATGAGGGAGCCAACGACAACAAAGTTTCTGAACTTTTAATTCTTCATGTAAAATTTTCTAAATTTGGCTCATACCCCAATAGTCCTCGAATTGTCGCATAGGTAATCCGGGGGTTTTCTTCAATTAACCGCTTAACAGTAGCCACATTATTTTCGTTGACGGCAGATGAAGGCCGCCCTTCACGAAATTCGTCATATAAGGAAATTTGACCTCTCTCAAATTCAGCAAATCATCACCTCAAGGTGCTCAAACAAAGTGCTTCTCTCCCAAAAGCATTTTGAAGACGAGCGGCACAGTCTTGCAGAGAAAGAGAACTGTTAAAATAATAAAAAATCAAAAAATCATCGCTCTAAAATCTTTTCGACTTAATCCCATTTTCGTTGCGTACGTAAAACTTTGATGTGTGATAAAAAAACAATTGACAAATCATTTCCCGCCAATTGTTCTTTTTATTAATATAACATTCGAAATTCAAATAGTTCCGGTTAGCTAGAAGTGTATATATATATATATTAATAACCAAAATTAGCCAAATCGATTCAGCCGTTCTCGAGTTTTAGCGAGACTAACGAACAGCAATTGAGTTTTATATATATATATATATATACAAAACTTAATAATCGATTTGGCTAATTTTGGTTTATATGATGATGGTGATGATGCCTCACCTTAATAAATCGCAGGGTCAAACCTTCAACGTTGCAGGCTTATATTTGAGCGTTTACTGTTTTTCACATGGCCGTTTTCACATTTCACATTCTGACAACAACATATTGATAGTAAAACTAAAACAAATAGGTAAAATTGTAAAAACTAAAAATGTAGTTAATACCTATATGAATTTAGATATTCCAAAGATGGCAGGAAATCTTCATGTTATAGGGAAAGGGGAATTGTTGTACTCCAAACTTAACGCGTGCGGGCGACGGGCAGTAATGAATAATTAATCAAAATTACTGGATCGATTTTAATCATTTTTTTTCACTGAGTGACACAGGCTATATATTTTGTACCCGTGCGAAGCCGGGGCGTGCCGCTAGTAAATCATAAAAAATAGTGGTTTTAAGTCCACTGATTGCCGAGTATTTTGTTTAATTCTAATGGTGAAATGGCAGTCAAAATGCAGACATTTTTAACAGTTCAATCAATGTCTTCTTCTTTGCTGTACGAGTGGCAACTCTCAATGAACTCTGCCAGTGTCGAACTTATGAAGTGACACGTGTTATCCATTCCTTGAAAATTAGGGAGGAATCTTTTTGGATTGTAGACTTCGTCTAAGTATATATATATATATACACATTTTTATCTACAATAGTAGATAGTAGAGGTAAACAAATTCCAGGAGGGGCAGGGGGCAGCTGCCCCCCCCTGCCCCTTTCTCGGTACGCTCATGGATATAGTATATATTTTTGACAGCTCCGTTGGTGGAGTGGTTAGCGACCCTGACTACGCAATCAACAAGGCTCGGGTTCGATCCCCGACGGGGACAAGCATTTGTGTGATGAGCATAAATGTTTGTATTTCCGGGTTTGGGTGTTTATTAAATATATTCCAGTATTTATATATGTATTTCTATGTATTAGTATCGTTGACTAACACCCATAACACAAGCAAATAATTTGCTTACTTTGGGGTTAGATCAGTAAGTGTAATTTGTTCCTTTAATATTTATTTATATATTATACATGTGTGTATGTTACACGGACAAGACGTATGTGGTCTGTGGTATATTATTGATTATGGCACATGAATATAGTGTTTGTTTTTTTTAATTAATACATGTATTAAATAATATTAGGTTTCCTGTGCATTTCAACACTTTAACTGTGCCAAATTTTATACTCCATTGTTCGCATACTTGGACACCGCGCGGACGCATGTGTCTCGCAGCGCGCTACTGAGAGCGCTTTCAGTAGCGCGCTGCGAGACATGTGCACACAGAATACATAGGTAGGTACAAAATAAACAGCGCGGGGTGCTTAGAATAATATCCACATTTCACTTATTTATAGAGAAATATTGGTCAAAACTTAAGCTACTAATTTTATTATATCATTTTAACGAGAATCGAGTACCGAGTACTCTCCAGAAGTATCGAAGGTAACTCACCAGTCAGTCTGTATAATCTATGTATTATAACAAAAAAGAAGATGCACTTTTGAGTCGTCTCTGTGGTCTAGTGTCGGAGTTGAAACGTATTTTTTCAGTTGATGATTCATTTCACTAAAAAAAACAAAGTTGCCTGGGATTAGACAAATGCCCGGTTGGCGATAGGCTTGCCACATGTATGTAATATCACATTGTAGGACTAAAGTATCTTCGGCTAATCGTGGGTAATACCGCTCTTTTGATGAAAAGACAGAACCATTGCCTATTGACACCAAAAATCGTAATGGTGAGTAGACATCCGTATGGCGGGGATGTAATATCACATACAAAAGTATCCCGGCAGCTTTGCACCGTAATGCAACACTAACATACATAGCATTTAGAATAGAAAAAGTGGGCAGTACTAAAAGACATGCTGCGAATTTCTATAACTGTCTTTTATTTATGACAAGTGTAGCTTTCTTTCGCTTTTTATAAATTACCTAGAAGGTAAGAAGATGGTTTATAATTTTAAGGGCGTGGGAAATACAGAAAAAATTTGCATTATTTACTTTTCCACCCTTATATTTTTAAGCTTAATTACGTCGGCACTTCGTTTATTTTTATCATAAGATAGATCTTAATGGTGATGTTGCCGGATTGATTTAATTTTAATATTTTTCTTCCGGCGAGTCGGACCACGCATAAATTAATAAAAGAATCTGTTATACAGTAATGTTCATACAGTACACTCAAACAAAAATATATGTAAAGTAGATAATAATGACAGAAAAACCTTTTTAATTCAAAAATATTTATTTAGTATTAAATATAGATACCGAAACATATAAGCACCTAAACCCACAAATATAAACATCTATGTTCATCACACAAAAGTTTGTCCCTGTCAGGAATCGCACCCGAGCTCCGTCGATTGCGTAGTCAGAATCACTAACTACTCGACCAAGGGGCCATCAAATTATTTAGTTATTGTTAATTATTTGAAACTGTTAAATATTTTTAACATGATTTACGTGTTTAATACAAAATAACAAAAATTGTGCTTTTATTGAAGTTATTCAGGGTGGCCGGAGGAGTGACGTCCAAAGACAAAATTTAGATGCGTTGTGATGAGGGGTACCAGAATCGCCCCTATGTATGTTCCGCGATTATTTGGAGTCTTCGAGTAATAATTTTTTTAAGACTTGGTAAGTTTTTTATCGGACTAACTTAAAATTATTCTTATTAAGCTTTTGACAAGGTTTTATTTGATTTTTTATTTTTTACGTAATCCTCATGAATTGTTCTTTTGTGCGTAAAATAATTAACCCCTTAACACTAACGAAAGTTATTGAAACTTTGATCGAAAGTTACGAATTTGCGTATGAGTAAATGAGTCATTATTTTTCAATTTAAAGTTTAAAATTTAAATAGTTGGTTCCATGGTTCCATAGTATTTTTAAAAACTGCACGGGACTCTTAACTTGCAGAAAAATACACAAAACGTACCATTTTATAGAAACGCCTTATTTTGTAGAAATCACCCTCCAAAGGTAGTAAGGTGAAAATTTCAAAACATTTTTTTTCCTTGATAATTGAAGCAATGCCTATTTAGCATTATTTTAACTTATTCTGATTATAAAAAAACAAGTTAACTAGTACCTTACAGCCACTGATGACACTTTTTCTAAGAATAATAAAACCCGACGACCATCGAGTGATGCAGGCATTAGATGACGAATGGCGCAATTTTCCCAACATTTTAGATAAAATTGATAAGTATATCTACAGTGGCGTAACAATAGGGTAACAGGGCTGGCAAAATGCCACGAGCCCCCGACCCAAGAGAGCCCCGGCCCGAAAGGCCACGAGCTCAAAAATATTTTTTTAAATTGTACGCTGCTACGCTGAAAATTTCGAAGTTTATTAAAATTAAACTGAGTACAACGTGACGATTTTTACTGATAACTGATAGGCACCAGATGGGACACTCCCATCAAAAGAATTTGCCACGGGCCCCAGATGTTACATTTAGCCCACTGTAGATATCTATGAATAACGACGAGTTTTGGGGCGTCATCAAAAACACAATTTGAAAATTATAAGTCATTGGCTCAATTTGCCTTAAACATGTTACGTTTACCTCATTCTAGTGCTAATTGCGAACGACCATTCAGCGAAGTTAGTTTAATAAAAACCAAACTTAAAAACAGTTTATCCAATGAAACACTGAATGGATGTACCATTCAGTGTTTCATTGGATAAACTGGTATTGGCCAAGTAATTAATACGAAGAAGCGAAAATTGTACGAAATTTAAGCCAACAAAAGAATGTTAAATAATATGTCTGCAGAAAATTTGTATAAGGATAATAAGTAGTTTTATTGCATATCTTTTTAAAATTTAACAAATTTTAGTGATTTTTAATAAAAACTCTACTTCTAGGTTGTAGGAGAATAGAGTGTTGCCAAACTATGCCAAGGAAACAGCGAGAAGATCCCAGATTTTTTGATAAAGTTTTGTGGACAGATGAGTCTCGTTTTGAGAGGACTGGAAAATTTAATATTCATAATTATCATCTCTGGATGATCGAAAATCCACATTCTGTGAGAGCTTCCACTTTTCAGCACAGACTCAGCGTGAACATGTGGTCCGGCATTATAAATGGTGAATTTATTGGACCACTTGAATTACCAGCCAGACTCAACGGCGAAACACATAGACACATTTTTTGGAACACGACTTACCTGTTTTGCTGGAAGATGTTAAGTGCAACTAAGGCGACAAATGATTTTTCAAAATGATGGCGCTCCATGCCACTACGCAATGGTAGTGCGCAATTATCTTAATGAAATGTTTCCCAACGAATGGATAGGGCGGGGTGGATCAATTTCGTGGCCTCCACGGTCTCTGTTTTTAAATCCAGTAGATTTTTTCATTTGGGGCTATTATAAAGAAATCACCTATGCCCGAGAATCGCGAAACGAAGAAGATTTAAGAAGAAAAATTCACGCAGCCGGAGAAGTAATTAGAAGAAACACAGAAGCTTTCAGAAATCTTAAAGATAATTTTTCCGTAGGTGTAGGCTTTGCATAGCTGCCGAAGGACGGCACTTTGAAAACTTATTGTAAAATAACAAAAAAAAAAGTTTAAAAACAGTATTTTATTTTCTCATATCCGAATTTTAATTAAAACTAATAATATCAAAATATGCATTAATTTTCCTATTTAAAAAGAAATAAAATGTAAAAGATGATTTTACTGAACTTTTTTATTTTTAAGAACTGTACAAGACGCAAACCTTCTAAAATAACAAAAAAAAAACGATTTGAAAAATTTTCTTTAATTGGAAAAATTTCACCTTACTACCTTTGGAGCGTGATTTTTACAAAATAAGGCCTATTACATGGTACGTTTTGTGTCTGAAAGTTTAGAATCCCGTGCAGTTTTTAAAAATACTATGGAACCATGGAACCAATTATTTAATTTTTTAACTTTAAATTGAAAAATTATGACTTATTTACTCATACGCAAATTCGTAACTTTCGATCAAAGTTTCAATAACTTTCTTTAGTGTTAAGGGGTTAATTATTTTACGCACAAAAGAACAATTCATGAGGATTACGTAAAAAATAAAAAACCAAATAAAACCTTGTCAAAAGCTTAATAAGAATAAATTTAAGTTAGTCCGGTAAAAAACTTACCAAGTCTTAAAAAAAATATTTTCGAGTAATATTTTTTTTAAGACTTGATTAGTTAACTACAAATAATCGCGGAACATACATGGGGGTGATTCTGCTACCCCTCATCACAACGCATCTAAATTCTGACTTTGGACGTCACCCTGCCGGCCACCCAAATATACAGATTATCAATAGGTAATCACCTCCTTTTGGGAAGTCGTTTGAAAAGTAATTAAAATATTGAACCTTTCATAAGATATTATTACTTAAATCTAAGGCCTATATTTGAAATGGTTTTACTGACGTTTACGTGGAGGTACCGACTAGTTTTGGACCTACATATATTATGATATTCTTCATCACAGTGAGTTGAACGAGTTCGCAATCGCATCTCGTCTAATTCTGAGAAAGGTCCTCATATAGGTCCGTAAATTGGTGGTACTTCTTATTTTTTATTTTAAGTCATGAATTTTAGCTGAATGCTTTATAAGAAGCTCAATACTTCGTCATTCAAGCTCATGTTTCAATTTTCCTTCTAGTTTTGGGCTTATTATACGCCTGTGAGCAGTTGTATATATATATATATATATATATATATATATATATATACATATATAGCCCATGATAACAAAGTGTTTCATTGTTAACTATTTTCAAATCTCAAAAAAAGGATACTTAGGATAGGATAGGATAGGATAGGATACTTTCAGAGAAAAAATGATTATACCCAAAAATTAACCTATTAAGGCGCGTGTTGTTTTGAATTAAAAATCCACAGAGTTTTTCATCATAGGACTCGTCACAAAAAAATTAACGACCAGCCTAATATACACACACATACACACACACACACACATATATATATATATATATATATATACATATATATATATATATATATATATATATATATATATATATATATATATATATATATATATATATATATATATATATATATATATATATATATATATATATATATATATATATATATAATAAAAGATAATTCCATGATTCGCCAGTGATTCATACAAATGAATGATATTCAACAATTTTAATTCAAATGTTTTTATTGCGGAAGAGTATAAATTATTTCTTTTCCGTTTAATTTTTTTTAAAGTAGTAAGATTAATTACAAGGCAACAACAAGCAAGGTTGGTCAATGTCATTGGATATTGGATACGTGTTTAGTTGTTGTTCGCGTTGAATTCAGTTTAACCTTATTAGGGGATGAATCTTGTGAATCTTTTTATTACAGGATGCATATAACTTATAACACTGACGCCAATTTTTGATTCAATTTGTCCAGAGGTTGAATCTGTGCGCTGATAAGAAGTCAAGGCAGACATCTTACAAATATAGATATTTTAAAGTATGTAAGTCATAAAGAGTAACAAATATACAACTATGGTCAATGAATCAATAAAAATACTACAATGAAGTATATAATTATAATTTTATTCATAGTAACAACACAACACGCAAAAACAGAAAGCTAATGTTTTGAAGAGTTTCGTAATTATTTTTAATATTAAAATCTATTTAATAAGTTATTTGGATGCTTGAATGCTATTGTGCTGGCAGCACTGCTCTTTACATGAAATTAACAAATCACATACCTTCATGATCCTCCAATCTGAGCCTCCTCTCTTTGGCCACGAAAACTCTTTTACTGGCTTGAACCATGCTACGGTAAAGATGTGCAAAGCTAACCAGTGAGTGTTGATGTATAAAATATTTTATAAAGTGTAAAATAAGTGTTCATTAAACATTTTAAAAAATCAATTTTTATTTTATTTAAGCTAGCTAGCAATCAGTACAATCGACGGAATCGATCATATTATAGCAAAGAAGAATTTCACCACATCGAGCCTGTCGACACTAGCTCAGCGGTGGAGCGTCCCAGCTTTAGGGAGACAGTTGCAGGTTCAAATCCTGCATGTCGATACTTTTCTTTGTTATTTTTAAAGTTTTTCAAGTTTTCCCAAGCACCGGGTGAGTGCTATGACACAAAAATAAGTGTTCATTAGTGCCGAAGTGCGATATTAAAGCGTTTTTGATTTATACCCATGCATTTCATTATACTACTAATAATAAATACTGTATGATTTACTACGAAATCATCGATTATTATTTATTGCAAGAAGTGCATGTTTTTTTATATCATAAGATAGCAAACATGCAGATAGCTCTCCTGATGGAAAGAGAAACTGTCTTCTATCGACACCAAAGGTGGTGATGGAGCTTTGCTATCCTTGTGGCAAACTGGTAATGCCACATGCGTAAGTTTACCGGCTGCCTTACCCTCCAAACCAAAACACTATAACAAGAACTGACTCTATTGTGGCAGGAATAAGTAAAAACTCTACCACCTAGTAATCACTATGGTAGTAACACGTATAGCCAATCGGTCGCCTTTTACGACCTGCCTGGCAGAATAGCAGTTGGTTTATTCTTCAGAGCCCGAACAAACACCCGAGAAATTTTGTTTCGTAATACATTTTATTTTGTACTATTCAAATACTTAGGATTGATACTTTTTAAATTTAATGTTTGCATGATATACAATGCATGTTAAATACACATATACATTTATATTTAGTTACACTTATGTTTACATTTCTTTCTTTTTATTCTATATTTATATCATAAACAATTATAAATACAAAAATATTTTAAAAATTTAGGAAGTATATACTTAACAGACTTTTGGTTGATATTACATGAACGTTAGGGGAGTACATCTGCTAATACTCGAGGTATTTCTATTAAATTAGGTGATTTTGAAAACAAAATGTTAGTATGCCTCAAATCACAAAATATCAAACATAAAAATAACAAAGGATATGTTTTATTTAGTAGGATTATCCTCATCCTCATAAGAGTAAACTTTTGAGTGATACCCCTAAGAGACACATAAGACTATACATGAAACATTTTTTATTTTATAAGATAGTAAACAAGCAGATGGATTCCTTGAATATAAAAAACAAACATCGCCTGTAGACACCAAAGATGGTAAAGGTGCGTTGCTATCCATGATATGCGATGGTACGGCCACATGTATAAGTTTACCAGGTACCTTATCCATAAAATAAAAGGTGATGGTACTGAAGCCCACCAGGTATACCTACCTAATAGTGAGATAGCAAATATTCAGATGGCTTTCCCGATGGAAAGAGACAACCATCGTCTATAGACACCAAAAATATTAACGGTGCGTTACTATCCTTGTAGCGAGGTTTTAATGCCATGAGTATAGCGCCTACCTTAACCTCTAAACCAGTCTCGGACCAACACATGAGATAATAATCGTAAAACGTATATTTAACTAAAAATAGTATACGTATTTTCACTAAAATATTCTAAAAAATATCTATCTATTGTACGATTATACCGTGTTTAGACCCGTTCTAAGCGGATCGCTGTTATTTACTAATATGATTTTAAATTCTATAGTAAATTATATGTGCACATACAATTTCTCGTATGATTATATTATTATCATATTATATTGTTATAAGTATTGAAATATCTTAAAATTTTTGAATAAACATACTCAGCAGCTTTATTGTTCCATGCATAATCATTGTGACTCCATGTGGGATCTGGCACAACATAAACATCTACTAAATTTGGTAACTTTGAACTTAGTATTTTGATATTCCTTAAGTCAGATAGCCGGTCATTTTGACTACCTATTAACACTACTGGTGAACTAACAAAGGACAAGTTGTATTTAGGAGGGTTATCTTCTCCATACCGCCGATGGTTATCTTCCTTGCCTTCGTCGTAACGTTGAAAATTTTGTGATTGTATCAATTGCGCATAGTGATTTAGTGATTTGACAGATGTCCCAACAAATAGATGGTCTATTCCTTCTATTATCCTTCTTGGGCTTAGGTTTTCGGCTTTTGCTCCAGTAAGCAGATTATATAAAGTACCACATATTTCATAAGGTTTAAATTGACAAGTTAAAAACGCTATTTGATGTAAAATTTGATGTTTTCCTAAAATTTCTGTGACGCCAAGCTTTTTAAACGCATTAAGTATGAAAGGGCTTTGCGATGCCGTAAACTTCAGAAGAGGCACAACATACTTCAGCCATACCACAGGAGCTAACTGAATAGATAAATGGATTTTGCTGTTATATTCTGGTTTTAACGATGCCAGAGCAAAAAAAGAGGTTGTTCCTTGAGAATATCCTAAATAATAAATTTTATTTTTATTTGTCACATTTAGAATATAGTCAATAACTGCTGGCAAATCATATAATCCCACTTCATCAAAGGAATAATTCCAGAACTTTGTATCTCTGTCAGGATTTAACCTTATGTGTTTACGGGAGTATGTGTTACCTCTACCATTTGCGGCCCAAACATCATAGCAATTATCAGCCAATATATATCCAAGGGCTTCATTCGGTCCAGTAAATATCCATACATCGGAACTATCAAAGATGCCGTGCATTAATAAAACAGGATATCCGATTGTGTTTGAGCATTTGGATAGTATTCTATGAAGAGTTAAAACATATCCATCTTCGGTAAAAACAGTGTATT
The DNA here is from genome assembly GCA_036924255.1 of Apodemia mormo. Taxonomy (NCBI): domain Eukaryota; kingdom Metazoa; phylum Arthropoda; class Insecta; order Lepidoptera; family Riodinidae; genus Apodemia; species Apodemia mormo. Next base: position 10,575,936 of record JAUPFN010000001.1, read on the forward strand.
GTTCTGTAGGATATCCATTTTTGTCGGCTAATTCAGTGAAATTTAAGTATAAATCATCGTAATCATCATAGTATACTGTTGACCTGTTCAGTCTTTTGTGATCCAAATATGATACTGACTGTTTTACCTGTGCAATAGATGATGTGGAGAAACGTAATACAATGATGTATAATATTAATGCTCTATCCATGACCGTCAATTTATTCCTATTATTTATTACTGAATATATATATTACGTTATCACTTCAGTTCACACACAATAATTCGTATTTTATTTAATAATATACACTTCCGTGGCCTTATTTATAAAGTCTTTATTAATTTTTAAATCGACATGTCCTTCTTAACGGCAAAAACGCAACTGATGCCTTGGTTGAGACGAATATTGTTATTGTTAAGAGAATAATCACTAACAATAATTAGTTATTATAACAAGGCGTTATCCTTGCTAACTACTATTTACGCATTTGATTATCAACCTAATCGACTTTTGTTCAGAGTTTTTTCGTCTTATCTACGTTGACTTGCTTTCATACCTGAATAATTTACTAAATGATGACATTCATATACGAATTATATATGTATACATTCAGTCAAAATATATCGAGAATGGATTATTTGTTTACGGTTTCAAATTCGATTTTTTTTGTGAGCTTGGCACAACTCTTTTCCATTTCGGCGTGGAGTTACTTCTGATATTCAGATTACAGTGCTGTTTTCAGTTAAATCATATCTAGTGTGCTTGCGAATTTCATAATGGGTAGAGTTTATCTTAAATTTTGCATCGTCAATAGAATTTCGTGTTTGGATTCCCTCGGACGAAATTCACGAAAAGGAGGGTGTTACAAAGATTTTTTGCGTTCAGTAAAAAAATACGGTAAAGATGTAAGAATTAAAATTATTTTCTGATTAACTATATTTAACTACAAATTATTAAACTAGAGTGAGCCCAATCGACTGATTCATTTACCGTCACAGTCGATACTACCCGCGGGCCAAAACCTTAGGTATTGTCGTTTACGTATAAACTGAGGCGTGCGAAAACTTTTTTCGAAGTGTGCGGAGAAAATATCAAGCTTTAGAGTGTAAGTTTTTACAGTATAGTTGGGCATTAACTCGTTAATCCGTTAATCGTTAATTAATGAAGTTAAAAATTCTATTAACGGATTTACTTTTTAGTTAACTTTGAAAAAATTTAACGGACTCGTTCCTTTAAATTTCCTCAAGTCCCTTAACTCGTTAATCAGCATGCAGGCTGACAGCAACGCAAGTAACAACGACGATGATTAGAAATTTATTAAATATTTATATACTGGTATATTTATTAAATATAATTATTAAATATAATACTGGTATACCTACAAGCGCTGCAGCTTTTTTCCACGGGAAAAGATATTTTAATGCCGAAACGAGCCTCAATTTTAGACGAGCACTTCAACGTCAGGGGCAAATTTATAAAAGGTAATATCCACATTATGCCAGATGACTAAATTACATACTCCAATTATACACGTTTTTTTTGTTTCTAACCTGTTAATACCTAGAATCCAAAAACAGCTTTTATAAGTAGATCATTAACGCAACGATATAAAAAATGCTATTTTTGTCGCGTGCTAATGGATTAACGTTAATTTGTGTTAAATCTTCTGAAATGTAACTCTTACCGTTTAACGAAGATAACTTTTTTAGTAACGGAGTAACGATTAACGAAGTTTTTTTTTTGATTTGTTTTTGATTGATTATTTAATTAACAGTGCCCAGCTATGACAGTCCTGACTATATTTGTTATACTATATATGTTATATATATACATACAAAATGCACAAAAATCAAAATAGGACAAATATATATATATATATATATATATATATATATATATATATATATATATATATATATATATATATATATTATTTATTCTGTAACACTTAAATTTAAATAATACGTTTTGACTAAATTTTTAAAAGTATTTAATGATTTCGCACGTTTAATGTTAGTAGGTAGCTTGTTCCACAGCTTATTAGCTTGAATCGTAAAGGAATGATCATAAAAACATGAATTATGAACAGGCATACGCAAGGTAAGATTTTCACCTGAACGCAGTTTCATAACCTGACTGTCAAAAAAATTCAAATTTTTCCTTTAAATACTCTGGAGTAATTGGATCAAACAGCACACAGTACAATAAGAAGAGAATATGAGCATCACGGCGAAGTTTAATAGGAAGCCACTTGAGGTGTAAACGAAACTTGGACACATGATCATATTTGCGTAAGCCAAATATGAATCTGATACATAAATTCTGGAGACGCTCAAGTTTATTTAGCTGTTCTTTCGTAAGGTTAACAAAGCATACGTCTGCATAATCCAAAATTGGAAGTAGTAGAGATTCAGCAAGTGCAACTTTGGTAGGTATGGGTAGTAAATTCTTTAATCGCCTTAAAGAACTCCAGGATGCAAATAATTTTTTACTAATTTCTTTAATGTGACAGGTCCATGAAAAAGTGCTATCAAAATATATTCCTAAATTTTTTACAGAGTTTGTATATGGAATACTAATTCTATTTAGTTGCACAGCAGGTAATCTACACCAATCAACTCTTGCAATAAGTTTTGGACTACCAATTATAATAACTTGAGACTTTTTTGGGTTTATGTTTAAGCCAAAATTTTCACTTCAATTACAAATGGTAGCCAGGTCAGCATTGATGTTGTTGATAGCACGATGAAGATTTTCAAGATCAGTATGTGTGTAAATTTGGAGATCGTCGGCATACATATGGTAGAGAGAAGACAATTGATGAGTAATTGAACTAATGAAGATAGAAAATAGTAGAGGAGACAACACGCCACCTTGAGGTACGCCAGCAGTAATACAAGACCAATCAGAAAGTACATCTGCCCAGCGAATCCTTTGTCGGCGACCATTCAAATAATCTCGGAACCACCCCATTGCTGTAGGTGATATATTAATGAAGCTTAAAAGACCTAAGAAAATATCGTAGTTAACAGAGTTAAAAGCGTTGCTGAAATCCAACAAAGCAAGTACAGTTAATTTTCTAGCATCCATCGCTAGTCTTTATATACTTTTTATATATAAACACCAAAACAAAGCACTAAGTTCCTTTTTTGACCGTCTCGTGGGAGCATCATAGAGGACTCACTGAAAAATCAGTGTTATAGCAAATATTGCTGTAGCGTATACTGAGATGAGCATCCTTTTGGTATCACATCACTTATAAAAAAAGTAGTATAAGTTTACTTGTTCTTTTCTCTTTACAAACTAATAAATATTGTATATTGCATATTGTATATTGTCTACTGTAACATATGTAAAAATGTGGTACTAATAAAAACTATCTTATCTTATATATAATATGATGAGTGTAATTATACAAATACAAATACAAAAAGTTTATTCAGTAACTTTAAGTAGATACAAAGTTTTTTGTTGCTACTGGAGGTCTCCTTTTAAGTATATCAGAAATCAGAAATCAGAAGTACTTTATTCAATAAAACTTTTTACAAGTTATTTTGACGCGTCAATATTTTTTTAAACTATTGTCGGATCGGAAACGCGGCCACACACTGAGAAGGTCCGGCGGAAGAAACTCAGCGGGCTTGTCTTTTTTTCATAACATTTTTTAAATAAAATATTATATAATATTTAATTAGTATTTAATTGTTACATTAATAATAAGGATTGCCGATATGAGGAGCAGTTAATCCCATGCTTTCCTGTCATCAAGGTATTCAGATATTTTATAGTAACCTTTTTTACACAGTTTTGTTTTAACACATTTTTTGAATTTGTTAACTGGCAAATCTCTAATGGCATCAGGCAGCTTATTGTAGAAGCGTATACTTTGCCCCATAAAAGAGTTGCTTATTCTGTGGAGACGAGACACATGTACAGCAAGATTGTTTTTGTTCCTTGTATTTGGGGAGTGAATATCACTATTATTTTTAAATAACCAAATATTTTTACGAACGTACATCAAGATTTCGAATATATAATACCAGTACTAGGAGACCCCGCTCTTCTATGACAAAATACATTTACGTAATTAATTGTACTAAAAAGAAACATTATACATATATATAAAAAAAAATTTGTTAATATAATATAATTTACGTGTGTATAAGAGTAATTAACAAGCAGGTATTAATCGCATTTTTTAATGTATACTCGTTTTTTGTTTGTAAAATTTATTTGTTTTTGTAATTAAATCTACCAATTAAAAAACGAGTAGCCATAGCTCGTGTTTCGTCCGTTTGTATGAAGTTGGAATACTGTATAGATAATAAAACCGTGGCGCGGGTGTCCCAATACGAAACGCAACTCCGCCCATGCGCGAGGGTTTCCCACGCATGGGCGGAGTTGCGTTTCCCACACGTCATACCGCACCTCAGTTGAGACCCGATAATTCAAGGACTGCGCGTTCAAGGACATTGTTCAACTTATTGCCCTTTGATTCGTGTCCGAAAAACCGCTCACGACGCGAGCGCGCGAGTCTCGAGGCCAGGGACGAAGCGCACTATTTACACATTCGTGATGCTATTCGCCTCGCAATTCGTGCGAATGTATTAACGCGAAAAAAGTCGACGAAACAATATTTCAAGCGAACTCGACTTCAAATTAGTTGATTCGTTCGGGATTTAACATTGACAAAATATTTTAAGGAAACCGTTTTCGTTATTAGTTCGAAACTTTCAACCAACTGATGTTGTATCCCAACTATCTTAAAGTAATTGTAAAAAAAATTGTGTCGCGTATTCGATTTGCAACGAAAATTTCATGTTCACAAGTTTTTTAAGAGCAATATCGTAAAAATGTGAATAGATTTAACCAAAGGATATTACAGTTTTAGTAAGATTAAATCTTGATTTAGTGCACTACAGAGCAAGAATATAATTTTTGATAACAGTTTTTTGAAACGAAGACAATCCCTGCATAGCGTTTTACGAAAACAGGCGTCAGAGTTATTTTTCAAGACGAATAAATACAACCATTGTAATGTGCCAAAATATTTTATTTTATGCATTTTTCCAACAAGGTATATGGTGCTAAAGTTTACAATTACAATATCAGCTCACTTTAACATTTTTTTCACGAGTAAGTATTGCAATAGAAACCCAAAATATTTATTAAGTATATGTGAAATAAGGTAATGTTTAATATAAGTACTGATTTTTTTCAGTCCGTTATATGAACTCATTTATTCAGAAGAATTATTTTAAAAACTCTATAATTTTTTTATAGAAGATGGGGCAAACGAGAAATAAGGTAATGTTTAATATAAGTACTGATTTTTTTTCAGTCCGTTATATGAACTCATTTATTCAGAAGAAATATTTTAAAAACTCTATAATTTTTTTTATAGAAGATGGGGCAAACGAGCAACAGGTGCACCTGATGATAAGTGATCACCGCCGCCCATGGACATCTGCAATACCGGAGGTCTTGCAGTTGCGTTGCCGGCCTTTTAAGAATGAGTAAGGTCTTTTCTTGAAGGTGCCTATGTCGTATCTGTTCGGAAATACCCCTGCCTGCCTGGTAATTGATTCCACAATAGTACAGATTCCACAACAGGTACGAGACAAAAAGTGTCGGGAGAAATGCACAGTTGTGGATTTCTAGACATCGAGATGGTGAGGATGGAACTTCAAATTTCGACGCGATGTCCGATGGTGGAATTCGGCGGCAGGAATTAATCCAAACAACTCGTTGGAACACTCACCATGATAAATACGATAGAAGAAGCAGAGTGAACCTACATCTCTGCGTAATGCCAAAGAGTCGATTGGTATTACGCAGAGAGTCTTTTGCCGAGTCTTTTGCCGATCAAATTTAGAACCTACGATAAATCGAATAATTAAGACTTAATCTTGCAAAAACTATAATATCCTTCGAATAATCTGCTCACATTATTACGCTATTGCTTTGGAAAAAATTGAAAACATGAAGTTTTCGTTACGAAACGAATAAGGCCGTTTAAACAGCGAAAGATTAAAAACATCGATATCGATAATCGCGTTCAAAAGTTTCAGCTGCTGATGATTAAATAAAATAGCGTCCTTTTTTACAAATATACATAAAATGAAATATTAAAGTGAAGTGCGACTAACTAACTTTTATTACAGCCATAGACATTAGACAGATAACACTATAGAAACTTTTACAAGTAAAGAGCCATGCGACATATAAGAACTAATAATGGGTGTGTTCCAATATAATTTAACACCCGCCCTTTGAACACAACCCCACTTTTGTTACACAGTACGAATTTTTTGCAGTAGTAGTGCCCTTAGTTAAGTTATCAGCTATCATTTCTTCACCCTTAATATACACAAACTTAATTTTTAGATTGTTAACATGATTTTTCAGGAAATTATAGCGAATGTCTATATGCTTAGATCTAGGTAAATAGCAATCATTGATAGTCAGTTTTATTGCACTTTGGTTGTCACTAATGATGATGAGTGGGTTTTTTACCTGTATACCAAGCTCGCTATGCAGCTGCTGCAGCCACAGTGCTTCCTGCGCCGCCGAAGACATCGCCATGTACTCTGCCTCGGCTGTCGATAAAGCAACAGTCTGCTGCTTTTGTGAACGCCACGAAATAGCGCCATTTTGCAACATGAATAGATAACCAGTATATGATTTTCTATCGTGCACATCACTAGCCCAGTCGGCATCACAATATTCTGTTATCTCTTTATTACCATTTTTGGTATAAACCAACTTTAAATCTTTTGTACCTTGTAAATATCTTAATATTCTCTTCACTGCAGACCAGTGTTCAGTGCTTGGGGTTTTGCTAACTCTGCTTAGTATATTCACAGCAAAGGATATATCAGGACGAGTGCCTTGACCCACATAGAGTAGGAATTGCTTGTTGAAAAGGACATTCAATAATTTCCTTTTTGTCATTTTTATAAAATTTAATACCAACTTGAAATGGCGTTTTTACAGGTTTACATTCTAACATTCTGAATCGTGCCAAAATTTCTTTTATGTGTTTTTCTTGATCGATCATTACCTTCTCTCTATCTCTGGTAATGTGTAAGCCTACACATTGGCTTACGGGGCCAATATCTTTCATTTCAAAGTATTGATTTATTTTCTCTTTTAATAGATTTTTGTTTGACTGCTGACCAGTAAATAACATTAAATCATCAACCCAGACAACTATAAATGTATTTTTCTCTACATTAAAATAGACACAAGTATCTGTTTTTGATTGTTGCATACCTAACTCATTTAAAGCATTTTTTAGTTTTATATTCCACAATCTGCTGGCCTACTTGAGGCCACATATGGATTTATGTAGCTTACATACCTGAGATCCTTGTTTATATTGTTCTGGCTGCTGCATGTAGATTTCTTTATCAATCTCACCTTGGAGGAAGGCTGACACCGCATCCATTTGATCTATTTGTAGTTCATACTTGGCTGCTAAAGCCAGTAAATAACGAATAGTTGTGTACCTGACCACTGGTGAGTATATTTCTTCATAATCCGTGCCCAATTTTTGAGCATAGCCTTTAATTACAAGCCTTGCCTTGTAACGGACAATATTTCCACTCTGGTCAGTTTTCTGTTTGTATACCCACTTGCAGGATAAAGCCTTTTTGCCTGCAGGAAGATCTGTCAAGCTCCATGTTTTGTTCTTCATCAGGGAACTATATTCTTCACGCGTGGCTTTCTTCCATTCCATTCTTTCTGGTGATGACAACGCTTCTTCTATAGTCTGTGGATCAGTCAAATCAGTAAATAAACACATATAACTCTCTTTGTTTTCATTATTTTGTTTATCACGCGGCCGCAGTGATCTTACTGTAATATTACTCTCGTAATTCTGTCTCACATAACGAGGGGGGCAGAAAGTTTCATCTAGTCTCTCAAAGTCTGTTTCATACTCACTTGAGCCTTCGCTTTCACTTATTTGTGTCTTTAATTCTGTTTTCAATGACTCCTCAGTATGTATTTTCTGCCTCTGGGTGGCACAGATACCTTCTGGCATCCCATTGCTAGCAAAAGAAGCAGAGCCATCTCTGTCATCTGACTCATCAAAGTCATCTGACTTAACGTTAGTGACAGGAACAGGTACACTGACATTCTCTATATGATTCTCGATAAAGGCAACATCCCTTCTATTAACAATTGTATGTGTTATAGGGCTCATTAAACGATATCCATTAGAATTTTCACAATAACTCACTAATATCATTTTATTAGATTTTTTATCCAATTTATTACGTTTTTGTTTTGGAACATGTACCATTGCAATAGAGCCTAATATCTTTAGATGTGATAAATTGGGTTTCTTACCTTTCCATAACTCATGTGGTGTTTTACCGTCTAATGACTTCGTAGGAGACCGATTTACAATAAAGGTAGTAGTAGCCACAGCTTCAGCCTATAATCTCTTTTCCAAATTGCCATAAAACAACATACATCTTGCACGTTGAACTAATGTTCTATTCATACTCTCTGCCAGGCCATTGTGCTCTGGAGTATACGGAGCAGATGTTAGATGAATGATACTATGGTTAGATAAAAATTTCTTAATGTTGTAATAACAATATTCTTTTCCATTGTCAGTGCGCAGCTTTTTAATCTTTTGATTCATTTCATTCTCTACTTTGGATTTAAAATCTTTAAAGGTCTCAAGAACATTCATTTTATCTTTGAGAAAATACACATGTACAGTTCGTGTGAAATCATCGGTGAAAGTAATAAAATATCTCATACCTCCATATGATACATTCTCCATAGGGTCACATAAGTCAGAATGTATTAGTTCAAGTTGTCTTGCTGCTCTACCTACATTTCTAAATGAACCTACATTTCTAAATGGCATTCTAGCATGTTTTCCTTCAAAACAATGTATACAGGTAATGACATTACCTTTATCCGGAGTCAAAGTCACACCCTCTACTAAATCTGGTAATCTTTTCACATTATTGGTATTCAGATGTGCCATTCGCAGATGCCACAAGAAAATGTCATTAACATTCACTGCACTTGAGGTCAAATTAACCATTTCTCTACATGTGTTCATGATATATAAGTTGTTGTTCAAAATTGCAGAACATATAACTTTTCCTTTGGTATCCTTAATGTCACATCCATTGTTGTTAAATATCCACCTTTAACAATAGTGCTAACTGAAAGCAGGTTTGCAGCTAACCCCGGGACAAATAGGACATTTTTAACTTGAATTTTATGTTCCTGGTCTAACTTTATATCTACACATCCAACTCCCTTTATAACTAGTGGCTCTCTATTTGACACAGCGACACTCTTAATTGATGGCTCAGTGGTATTATACAACCAATCATCTCTGCATGTTATGTGCATGGATGCACCAGTGTCTATTAGCCATTGATCTCTCCCATTTTGTTCAATAGTTGCTGAAAAGGCAGCTACAAATCTGGAGCTTTCTCCTTTACTTGTTATTTTCTTTGATTGCTTACAAAATTTGGTAAAATGGCCACGTTTGTTACAATTATAGCATCTTGGCCCCTTGGGCTTGACTGACTGAGTGATGGTTGGTCCCCGTGTTGGTTCCGGGCTCCTTTGAAGAATAGACTAACTGCCGTTCTGCCAGGCAGGTCGTAATAGGCGACCGATTGGCTATGCGAGTCACTACTATCGTGGCTACTAGGTGGTAGAGTTCTGCATTGTCTCACCCGGGTCTGGTACCATCGCCTTGTCTCTTCCTGCCGCAATAGCGTGAGAGCTTGTCGCTGTCGTGTTCCGGTTTGAAGGGCAGGGTAGCCGGTAAACTTATTCATGTGGCATTAGACCTCGCCACAAGATAGCAACGCATCATTTACACCTTTGGTGTCTATAGGCGATGGTTGACTCTTTCCATCAGGAGACCCATCAGCTTGTTTCCTGTCTTATGATATAAAAAATGTTTCTTGTTTTCTTGGAGTTCATATAAAAAGCGGCAGACTTTGATATATTAATTTCTTGTATTAGTTTAGACTTAACTGTATCTGCGCTTATTTTGATACCAGAACGCTCGAGGCCCATTATCATGGGTTTATATTCATCCGGCAAGTCAGCTAACATTAATGTTCCCAGCCATTCATCATTTACATCAAATTAAATATTACGCAGTTTGTGGGCAATATTCATAATCTTACTCACATACTCTTCACCACTATTGCTTGATTCCAGTCATGTTTATTAAGTCTTTTAGCAGGACCACTCTGCGTGTAAGTAAGTCTGTTATCGTCAAAAGCTTATTGTAAACTGTTTTGCGGTTGAGCACTCCTGCACATGTACGTAATTTTGAGGATCAAGGAGTGACATTAGCTTTGCTTTTGCCTTAGCATCCTTGCTGGCATCGATAGGGTCGTTATTAGGCGGCTCGATACAACACCACAGATTCTCGTGCTCTAAATATGTCTCCGTACTAAATTTCAAGGTGGCGAAGTTTTCTCTTCCGATTAGTTTATCGAAATTGAACACGTTTGAGCCCATATTTTCTACAATGTGATGGAGAAATGTCACTTTTCACGTGACTCCACAAGCACCACGTTGTGGTTATAACCTCAAATCTAGTCGCAACAACTATTTTACAAACTGAAGTTGTATGTTCACTTTTCTGATATTTCTAACTGTACCACAGGCAATAATTGCAAACCACGCTCTGCTACCATGAAGGAAATTAGCGTATTTGTGGTGATAAATGAAATATTAAAAGGAAGTGCGACTTACTAACTTTTATTACAGCCATAGACATAAGACAGATAACATTATAGAAACTTTTACAAGTAAGGAGCCAGCAACACCTATGCGATATATAAGAACTAATAATGGGTGAGTTCCAATATAATTTAACAGCTACCATACGGAGCGCTTTTTATTCAGGTTCTGTTCGAATTTGTGGGACTTTATTATGACATTCTACAAAAAACAATATAACACTTATATACCCATTAATGATTATATTTCTACCTGTTTGTTTATTTGTGATATAAATTATTATAATAATATAAATTTATACATAGTCTGTGTAATATGACCACTACAACAAAAATAAATAAGAATAATAAAATAATAAAACATTTGCACCGGACCCCTTAGAAAAAGTCAAGGCCATACAAGATATTTATTTCTATATAGTTTTTTTAACTATTAAATATACGTATTGTAAAGTCATACCGTATTTAGGTCTAACTAGATGTATTACAAAATTCTAACAAAAAATATGTTATGCTCATAGATTTATCATAAATTGTTATAAGTATTGAAATATCTTAAAATTTTAGAAACAACATACTCAACGGCTTTATTATTCCAAACATAATCATTGTGACTCCATGTGGGATCTGGCACTATATAAACTTCCACTAAATTTGGTAAGGTTGAACTTAGTATTTTAATATTCCTTAAGTCAGACAACTTGTCGTTTTGACCGCACATTAACACAACCGGCGAAGTAACATGGGATAGGTTGTATTTAGGAGGCTTATCTTCTCCATACCGCCGTTGATTACCCTCCTTACCTTTGTCAAAACGTTGAAAATTTTGGGATAATATTAATTGTGCATAGTGGTTAAGTGATTTGACAGATGTCCCAGCAAATGAATATCCTATTCCTTCTGTTATTCTTCTTGGGCTTAGGTTTTCTACTTTTTCTCCAGTAACGAGATTTAGTAAAGTACCACATATTTCATAAGGCTTAATTAGACACGTTAACGACGCTATTTGACGTAAAAGTTGGTGTCTTCCTACAATTTCTGTTAAACCGAGCTTTTCGAATATATCAAGTAAGATATAACTTCTTGATGCCAGAAAATTCAAAAGGGGTCCAACGTATTTTAGCCATACTACAGGCGCTAATTGAATTGATAAATGGATTTTGCTGTTGTATTCTGGTTTTAACGATGCCAGGACAAAAAAAGAGGTTGTTCCTTGAGAATTTCCTACGTAATAAATTTTTCTTTTATTTGAAACTTTTAAGACATAGTCAATAACTGCTGGCAAATCATATAATCCCACTTCATCAAAGGAATAATTCCAGAACTTTGTATCTCTGTCAGGATTTAACCTTATGTGTTTACGGGAGTATGTGTTACCTCTACCATTTGCGGCCCAGACATCATAGCAATTACCAGCCAATATATATCCAAGGGCTTCATTCGGTCCAGTAAATATCCATACATCGGAACTATCAAAGATGCCGTGCATTAATAAGACAGGATATCCGATTGTGTTTGAGCATTTGGATAGTATTCTATAAAGAGTTAAAACATATCCATCTTCGGTAAAAACAGCATATTGTTCTGTAGGATATCCATTTTTGTCGGCTAATTCAGTGAAATTTAAGTATAAATCATCGTAGTCATCATAGTATACTGTTGACCTGTTCAGTCTTTTGTGATCCAAATATGATACTGACTGTTTTACCTGTGCAATAGATGATGTGGTGAAACGTAATACAATAATGTATAATATTAATGCTCTATCCATGACTGAATATATATTACGTTATCACTTCAGTTCACACACAATAATTCGTATTTTATTCATTGATATACACGTGCGTGGCCTTACTTATAAAGTCTTTAAAATAAAGTACTAATTTTTTAAACGACATGTTCTTCTTAACGGCAAAAAAGCTACTGATGCCTTGGTTGAGACGAATATTGTTATTGTTAGGAGAATAATTATTCTATTTCTATTCTATTGTTAGTGATTATAATCACTAACAATAATTAGTTATTATAACATGGCATTATCCTTGCTAACTACTATTTACGCATTTGATTATTAACCTAATCGACTTTTGTTCAGAGTTTTTTCGTCTTATCTACGTTACCTTGAATACCTGAATAATTTACTAAATGATGACATTCATATACGAATTACATATGTATACATTCAGGCAAAAAAATATCGAGAATGGATTATTTGATTATGGTTTCAAATTCGATTTTTTTTGTGAGCTTGACACAACTCTTTTGCATTTCGGCGTCGAGTTACTTCTGATATTTTCATAATGGGTAGAGTTTGTCTTTTGCATCGTCAATAGAATTTCGTGTTTGGACTCCCTTGGACGAAATTCACGAAAAGAAGGGTGTTACAAAGATTTTTTGCGTTCAGTAAGAAAATACGGTAAAGATATAAGAATTAAAAGTATTTAGTTTAGTGTTGTATTCTGGTTTTAACGATGCCAGGACAAAAAAAGAGGTTGTTCCTTGAGAATTTCCTACGTAATAAATATTTCTTTTATTTGTAACGTTTAAGACATAGTCAGTAACTGCTGGCGAATCATATCCTCCGTTTTCTTCGAAGGAATAATTCCAGAATTGTTTATATCTGTAAGGATTTAGCCTTATATGTTTGCGGAAGTACACGTTTCCTTTACTATTTGGGGCCCAGACGTCATAGCAATTATCAGCCAACATATATCCAAGGGCTTCGGTCCGGCAAATATCCATACATCGGAACTATCAAAGATGCCGTGCATTAATACAACATGATATCCGATTGTGTTTGAACATTTGGATAGTATTCTATGAAGAGCTAAAATATATCCATCTTCGGTGATAACAGTGTGTTGTTCTGCAGTATATCTATTTTTATCTGCTAGTTCAGTGAAATTTAAATATAAATCGTCGTAGTATACTACCGACCTTTGCAGTCTTTTTTCTCGAAATGTTATATGGCCTGTTTTTCTTTGGCTATGTGATGAGATGTTGAAAATTGTAATGCAATAATATAAAGTATTAATGCTCTATCCATGGCAATCAATTACAGTGTGTTATGTGTTTCTCGCTACATGATGTTATCGTTTCAATTTATAAATAACATTCCTACTGTTTTTGCGCAAACAAGCATCATGATTTACTTCGTTTACGTGGTCTTATTTAAATAAAGCTTTTAAAATGAATGCATTTAAAATTAATTTTTAAAATAAAGATATATTCCTCCTAACAGCAAGAATGCAAATGATGGTTTAAGTTTAAGACAACAATTATTAGTATACAGAAACCGAAGAGTAATTACGTATAATTTCGTTAATATTTAAAGAAGTTATCCTTGCTTATTTATATTTGCGTATTTGATTCGAACCTTGGTTCTTTGAAAGTGCAAACTTACTTACGCAGTTGTTTTTATTTCAATAAAGGGTATTTATAATTAATTTTCAAATTGTTTATGAACTTGTGGTTGAAGGGTTAGCCTATTCTACGCTAATATAATGTCCTGGATTGGATTTCTTGGTGGAGCAAAAGTGTGATTGAGATTTTTTTAAGGATTCTCTTAAAAATATCAAATCTCGCGGCATTCGAAGTTGTTTTTTTAGTATTAAAATATCGTAGAATAACAAAAAATGATTGGTTAAAAAATTTCAGAGTTACGTCGAAAACACACTTTCTTTAAAATTTTCGTCAACGATTACTCCCTAACGGATAAACCGATTTTGATGCAATTTATGCATTAGACGTAGTCTTTTGAGGAATAGATCTGATTAGATTTTGTACTCAATCAGGCCATTTTCTTAATCTGAAACTAATCTGAAATTTCTATTTAAAAATACTGTTTTGCCAATTCTTTTTGTTTTCTTTTTAAATTTCTCAAAATCTGGGCTGACTTGCTTCGAATTTTCAGAAAGTCTAAATTGAGTCCAACCGAATGCCATCAACCGCGTTTCGATCGGTCAAGCCATTCAAAAGTTATGAGATTTTTACATACATACATACACACACACATACATACAAACACGTACATACACACAGAAATAATGACGTCATCGTAAAAATAATCGAAAGAGGTTCCTGGACTTCAAAACGTGGAGATCTGGTAAAAACTAGTTTTCAATTATCATAAAGTAGTTTGAAAATCAGAGAAATGTCAGTAACTTCCTTATCTAGATACGGAGCGGGAAGTTAACAATAAAATATGTTGATATAAACAACGATATTTTAATAATAAATATTAGAATATCATTGATTATAAATTAATAAAAATTCGGGGATACATCTTCTTAAACATATTATGTAATATCTATATCAGGGGGCGTGGGTATTCGAATTTCAGTTAAAAGATGATGTCGGTAACAAAAGAATGTATTTTAAAATTAACTTTTAAACAAAAAACGTCAAAAAGTTAAAGAACATTAAAAAGCGGCCAAGTGCGAGTCAGACTCGCGCACGAAGGGCTCTTTACCATCCCTATTCAAGTTTCTACCTATTTATTAAGATCGAGTAAAATAATGCTTAAAAATTACGTTTGTTGTATGGGAGCCCCTCTTTAATATTTACTTTATTTTTATTTAATTATTTATTTTGAAAGGTAATATACAACTTAATAATCTGTGAAAATTTTAAGCACCTACATGTTACAGTTATTAATATTGAGCAAAAATACGAAAAAAACACGTTTATTATATGGGGACTCCCCTTAATATTATTTTTTATTTTTAGTATTTGTTATTATAGTGGCAACGCAAATACATAATTTGTGAAAATTTCAACTTTCTATCCAGGCTGTGATACCTGGTGACAGACAGATACTAGATAGACATATAGACAGCGGAGGCTTAGTAATAGTGTCCCATTTTTACCTTTTAGCTACGGAACCCTAAAAGACGTTAAAAATGTTGCTGGTTGACCACGGCACGAACTCGGAGCTGGACTTATCTTCACGTAGGGTGAAGGCTCGACGGAAGGTCGGTGCCGCGGCTCAGGTAGCTGCGTGGGTAGTATACAGGAGGTCCAGGTACACCCGGCAAGGTTGGACGAAACGCTAAAGGAAAACATTATCACAGACCCCCTGAAATGCACGATGTCCACTATTCAATAGGTTCAAGTCACGAGCTCACCACCTGTGTGTAAACGTGGCACGGGTTGGACTCAGGTTTACAGGATAAAGTTGTATAATAGCTAACACAACGTGTTCTAAAAAGACACTATATTAAATTCTACTGCAGTTACAAGAATAGCTTCCTTCACTTAATATTAAACAAAATTATTATACACCAGAAGGCAGGAAAAGTTGTCTTAATTGCAATCAGCTAGTTTTACAAACAATATGCGATTAACAAAACTATAGAAATAATATTTACTACAGGAAAATTAGTAGTGAAACTGAAACTACCAATAGTTATTTTTATTATTTTCTTATTAAATTATGAAAGGACTCACCCCGATCGCGCGTCCGCCTTAATTGGGTCGTGGTCCGTTTGGAAAAAAGAATGCCTGAGTTTTTAGAGGTCTCTGCTGCGGGGAAAGAAAGCAAGTCGGCGAACGGTTCGCCGTTGCTACAAACGAACGAACGAACAAATTAATAACGTATTTACGTTACATTATGGCATAGCTGTTTATGTAACGGCAGCTATTGTTTATCGATAGAAGCAGCTGTCTCTTTCTTTTATTTCTAGATTTTTCCAGTATTCTCACTCTTCACTTCCTCTAGAATATTCGCAATAACATGTTGGCTGATATTAGCTATGATTTCTTGGCCTGATTCAGATTTTCGAATTCTTTGAGCTCAAAATTCAATGCTTAAAATTTATTATTTTTTTTAAGAAGAGGGGGCAAACGAGCAGGAGGTGCACCTAAGCAAAGAAGTACTGTTTCGCTCTGCTGAGCACACCGAACTTTTTGGAGGCTTGTTTAGCCTTACGTTCCGAATGACCGCGAAACTGAATGTAATTCGATATGTCGACTCCCAGAATCCCGATACTAGCTGAGGCTGTCAGGAGAGTATCCCCAAATCGAGGTGACACGACAAAGGGTGTTTTTTTAGCGGAAAACACGCAAAGCTGTGTCTTCTTGGGGTTAAAAGTGACCAGGTTTTGACGACCCCATTCCGAGACATCGGTTAGTCGATTCTCAACTTCGGACACAAGCTTGTTTCGGCTCTCTTCGACGTGTTCCCGAGAAATACCGCTTCGGCCGGAGTATGTAGCATCACCAGTACTGTCATCTGCATAGCAATGTATGTTGCGAATTCGCATCATGTCATTGATATGCAGAAGGAACAGTATCGGTGATAGCACGCAGCCTTGTGGAACACCAGCATTGATAGATTTAAGGTGAGAGCACGCACCTTGATGCTCCAATCTGCCAAAAAACTGGTGATCCACTTGCATAATTTCTCGGAAAGCCCATAGGAAGGCAGCTTCGCCAGAAGCGCTTTGTGCCATACCCTATCAAAGGCCTTCGCTATGTCTAAACTAACTGCCAATGCCTCCCCCTTGGACTCAACTGCTTCCGTCCATCGATGTTTAGTTTAGCGGAAAGTTTCACGGATGGACTGCAGGCTCTAGTGATTTACAGTTTCTTTTTGTATATAATGTCGCTTAGCTATTCGAATCATTTGGTTTCAGCGTTATTTATCCACTTTCAATTATCATCCATAATTATAATTAAATCAATTTTTTAATCCAGAAAAAGCTCAGTCTATTCTGTATAAAGATAAGCGGAGTCAAACCAGGCCGAGTATATTGCTAATTAAAGTCTTTACAATATATAAGTGGCATGCATTGATATAAAAAACCCAAGATACACAGTGTCTCAAAAGCGTCCTCCAAAAATGATCCATTTCAAATAGAATCGCGTCGGTCGCGACACTGTCAGTTTTATTTCTTTTTGTATATTGCTTTGTAAAAACAACTATAAATCTTGCGCTTAAGGCTGGATATGCAAAAACATATGTTTTTGCCATATATCTATAACTATTTAAATGAAATTAGGGACTGAATAATCAATTATCTCCTGTTTTCGTACCCTTTTGGGTAGATTTTCTCTACAAAAATCATACGAGATAATACTTAAAGTATATTCCATCCAACACATTATCAAAATCGGGTCACTTTGTTAAAAGTTATGCTTGGTTAAATTAGTGAGTGAACAATCAATCATCCCTAACAAGGGAACGTAAACATACCTAAGGTTTAAAAATTTCAATTCTAATGATACTTAGGGATGAAATTTTAAAAAAATGGGACCGTCCTCGGTGTATACCTATTGCAATAAAAAAGTAATTATTAAAATCGGACTACTTTATAAATATGAATACGTAGTCTAACACATCAAAAAATATACACGTCAAATTGAGAACCTCCTCCGATTTTTCGTCGGTTGAAAACCGCTATCACGGGCTGTCAGCGCATTCAGCGCATTTATCGCAGGACTGGTTCACTATAGACGGACGAACTGCAGGCTTATTTTTCAGTTGAGAGCGATCAGTGGAAGTATTCTATATTGGGCACCCGCTTAAATGGCACCCGAGACAATGGCACCTGAGGTATTCCACATACGGCACCTCTCTACATTTTTGGCGGGTGCCATTAGTGGAATATTTTATTATTGTAAGTTTTATTCCCCAAACGGCACCTACGGATCATTAGGTACTAGTGTTGGGACATACTTAGAAAATGAAAATTAAACAAATCGATTAAAATCAATACAAACTATAATTACATGATAAAAATATAGTTTCTTTAAGTTTTTAATCGTTTTATTACCACTATCAGTTTTCATACAATAAATAGTAAAGGCTTCCCTTTCTTGCTGGAAATGTAGTGAATATACGTGGGTTATGTTTGCT
This sequence comes from Apodemia mormo, assembly GCA_036924255.1. Lineage (NCBI taxonomy): Eukaryota > Metazoa > Arthropoda > Insecta > Lepidoptera > Riodinidae > Apodemia > Apodemia mormo. Next base: position 10,594,519 of record JAUPFN010000001.1, read on the forward strand.
GCTACCGGCTAAAGACTCCATTATTATCGCAATGCAAATTATTATATAATAAACAATACAAATTATAAATACAATGCTCCCGTGACGTAATTGACTTAGCGTCGTAACACAACTTTCACTAATAGATAATAATTGAAGTTTACGTAAACAAATATCGGAACTTTTCGGACAAATTTGCAATCCTTCGTATGCAAGTAGGAACGCAATTTGAATACATTTTTAGCGCAGGAATACCTCGCGCCTATGGTGAGCGGCATCGTTTAATCTTTGTTTATTAAATGGAGACGAAATAAGGAAACATAAAGGAAAGAATAGTGGTAATAAAACGATTAAAAACTTAAACAAGCTATATTTTTATCATGTAATTATAGTTTGTATTGATTTTAATCGATTTGTTTAATTTTCATTTTCTAAGTATGTCCCAACACTAGTACCTACTGATCCGTAGGTGCCGTTTGGGGAATAAAACTTAAAATAATAAAATATTCCACTAATGGCAACCGCCAAATATATAGAGAGGTGCCGTATGTGGAATACTTCAGGTGCCATTGTCTCGGGTGCCATTTAAGCGGGTGCCCAATATGGAATACTTCATCAGTGTGCTGGCGGACATCAGAATTTTAGTTCTGATATCCACTATCACACAAAAAAATTAATATTTGTTACTTTTGAATATTGTTGGTTTCTAAAAGTGCATGAATTTTAAGTAACGTTTTTATAGTTTTTGAGATAATTCATTACAAACAACACATACAAAAATACAAAGTTTTCTTCTTTGTATGATTCTAGTGTAGATAATGGGTTTTGAAAATAGTGTTGTAGCAATTTATTTATTACTATGTTTCGTCTAGTTAACTTTCCATTCTCGGTAGGTGTCAGAGTCCATATCTAATATTACCAATCACGCTATGTGCCCATCTGCCATTGATCACTTCTTAGAACTCATATTAAGTAGACCCTTGCTGTGTTATTAATAAGTCGTAGATTGAAATGAAACAAGTATCACTCAGATATAATAACGTTAATAAACTTTAAAATTATGTTGTATTCTGGTAAAAAATGATTTTATTTAATAAAATTGACTTTAATAAAACTAGTCTTAGTTTATTAATATTAATAAGATTGTTAACATTATAGTCGTTGTTTGTTAAAAATCTAATTAGTCATTTATATTAAAAATACATAATATTATTATACGTATTTTTAAGTTGTTACTTTTCTTAACTATTATAATAACGCTTATTATACTGTTATAACGTATTTATGTAGGTCCAATTAAAACTTTGTTGTTTTTGCATACACACAATCTTTACGCTAATTTCTTTAATTGGTAACCAGAGAAAATTGAGTGTATTTGTCACAATCAAGAAAAAATTAACTTGCTTCCTTTACGTTCACAATAGTTTTAATAATTGTTACAAAATTCTACACTAAATAATAATGATATACACTTACAGTTTTATCATAAATTGTTATATGTATTGAAATATCTTAAAATTGCTAAATTAACATATTCAAAAGCTTTACTGTTCCATATATAATCAGCGTGATTCCATGTGGGATCTGGCACTGCATAAACTTCTACTAAATTTGGCAACATTGAACTCAGTATTTTGATATTCCTCAAGTCAGATAACCTGTCGTTTGGACCACAATATAACACTACTGGTGAAGTCACAAGGGATAGGTTGTATTTAGGAGGGTTATACCGCCATTGGTTACTCTCTTTACCTACCTTTATCAAAACGTTGAATTTTTTTAGATATTACCAATTAGGTATAGTGATTCAATGATTTGACAGACGTTCCAGTAAATATATGCCTCATCCCTTCTGTTATTCTTCTGGGGCTTAGGTTTTCCCCGGTAACGAAATCAGTTAAAGTATCGCATATTTTACTAAGTTTGAATTGACACGATAATTGCACTATTTGATGCAAAAGTTGTTGTCGCCCCAAAATTTTTGTGACAACTAGCTTTTGGAATACATCAAATATGAAGTTTCTTCTTGATGCCAAAAATTTTAGAAAAGGCCGAACATGCTTCAGGCATACCATAGGAGCTAACTGAATATAACAGCAAAATTCATTGATTTTGCTGTTATATTCTGGTTTTATCGATGCCAAAACAAAAAAAGAGGTTGTTCCTTGAGAGTATTCTACATAATAAATTATTTTATTGTTTAACGTTCAAGACAGACAATAATTGCTGACAAATCATACAGACCCATTTCATCGAAGAAATGATTCTAAAATTGTGTATCTCTGTCAGGATTTAACCTTATATGTTTGCGGGAGTACACGTTTCTTCTACTATTTACGGTCCAGACGTCATATCAATTATCAGCCAATATATATCCAAGGGCTTCATTTATAATAATTTTAAAAATTTATTATATAATTCCACAATAAATACGTTACATACGTAATAATTACACAATGTGTATAAAACCTTGTCTGATCCGAAAGAGATATATAGGTAAGACATTATCAAAAAATAAGTAAAATAATTATTTTGTGCTGTGCTTGATTAGATAACGCCGACATACTTGTCAAATGTGGCAACAAGTACTACGCCGAAACCGGCGTACCCGATTCAGTCACCAATCACAATGCAAGTTCTAAGAGCACACTACTCACTTTTATCCATTTGTACACTGTCGTATCACACACACTACAATATTGAGTTGCCGCATTCACGGAGTTGTTGTTTTTAGATAGTGCGGTATCTTGTTAAGCGCTGCGAGATCAATTAATTATCTATGCTCGTATTATGATTGTATTAAGGTACTTATAATGCTTTTGACCATCGGACAGGGATTTTTTTACACACTGAATACACATTAAATTACTTTGTTTAGTTTTACCATTAATTGTTATAAGTTTTTAAATATCTTAAAATTTTTAAATAAACATTTATAACAGCTTTATTGTTCCATAAATAATCAGGGTGACTCCATGTAGGATCTGGCACAATATAAACTTCTACTAAATTTGGCAACACTGAACTTAGTATTTTAATATTCCTCAAGTCAGACAACTTGTCGTTTTGACCACACATTAACACCACTGGTGAAGTAACAAGGGATAGGTTGTATTTAGGAGGGTTATCTTCTCCATACCGCCGTTGATTACCCTCCTTACCTTCGTCGTAACGTTGAAAATTTTGAGATAATATCAATTGGGCATAGTGGTTAAACGATTTGACAGATGCCCCAGCAAATGAATGTCCTATTCCTTGTGTTATTCTTCTTTGGCTTAGGTTTTCTACTTTTTCTCCAGTAACGAGATTTAGTAAAATACCACATATTTCATAGGGCTTAATTTGACACGTTAATGACGCTATTTGACGTATAAGTTGGTGTCTTCCCAAAATTTCTGTTACACCAAACTTTTTGAATACATCAAGTAAGAAATAACTTCTTGATGCCACGAAATTCAAAAGAGGTCCAACGTATTTCAGCCATACAACAGGTGCTAATTGAATTGATAAATGGATTTTGCTATTGTATTCTGGTTTTAGCGACGCCAGGACAAAAAAAGAGGTTGTGCCTTGGGAATTTCCTACGTAATAAATTCTTTTTTTATTTGTAACGTTTAGGACATAGTCAATAACTGCTGGCAAATCATATACTCCGCTTTCGTCGAAGGAATAATTCCAGAATTGTTTATCTCTGTCAGGATTTAACCTTATATGTTTGCGGGAGTACACATTTCCTCTACTATTTGCGGCCCAGACGTCATAGCAATTATCAGCCAACATATATCCAAGGGCTTCATTAGGTCCAGTAAATATCCATACATCGGAACTATCAAAGATGCCGTGCATTAATACAACAGGATATCCGATTGTGTTTGAACATTTTGATATTATTCTGTGAAGAGTTAAAACATATCCATCTTCAGTGATAACAGTATGTTGTTCTGAAAGATATCCATCTTTGTCTGCTAATTGAGTGAAATTTAAGTATAAGTCGTTATAGTATTCTATTGATTTGTTCAACCTTTTGTGATCTAAATACTCGTATGATGTGGCTTCTTTTTCCTGTGCTATAGATGATGTCGAGAATTGTAATGCGATAAAATAAACTATCAATGTTCTATCCATGACAACTCATTACCGTCTGTTATGTATATGTTTCTCGCTACATTATGTTATCACTTCAATTTACGAACAAAATATTTTTTGCGTAAACAAGTCAGGTTTTATATGGTTTACGTGGCCTTACGTATAAAACCTTTAAATGTTGTTTTGTATTTTAAGGTATTGATATATTCTCAATAACAGTAAGGACGTAACCGATGGTTTAAGTTCAAAAGGATTATTATTACTGTACAGAAACCAGAGCGTTATTAGGTACGTATAATTACGTAAATCTATATTATCTTTGTAAAATAATAGCGATGAACGTTTTTTTCAACATCAATGTACATGTTAGTAAACCTTACTACGAATTGAGAGGGCTCGGGTTCGATTACCAACGGGGCTAATATTTATGTGATGGGCATAAATGTTTGTATTTCTGGGTTTGGGTGTTTATTATGTATTTTACAGTATTTATATATTTATTTCTATGTATTAGTATTGTTAACTAGCACCCACAACACAAATAATGTGTTTATTTTGGGTTTAGATCAATTCATGTAATTTATCCACCAATAATTATAAAAAAATGTATAATTATAAATTATAATTTATTTAGTTAGCTAAAAATTTTCACTCGCATTTAAAAAGATGATTTTCTATTCTACGGATTTAATTCAAGCACGCAATTTAGTTGATATAGTTTGTTGTGGCCTAAACCTAGGCTGGGATGGCTGGTCCTGGTTTTCGGGTTATATTTTTTAGCACAATTATATCACCGCAAAATGCAAGGAAAAGGTCACTCACCTTTAGGTTGCGCTGCGCTGGTGCTTGCCACGATGTCTGTGTTCGTTGGTTGGGTAAAGTAGCCGCCGCCGACCGATCCGCGTACAGTACCGCCGCCGTGGAGGATTGCGAGAGGACGTTGTCACCGCGACAGACGTCAACCGTCAAGGGTTTCGCGACCTACCCTTACATCTGCCGTGATATAATGCCCGAACATAGTTGTTCGCATCAATTGTTATGTTATTCATGATTCATATTTCAGTTGCTAGTATCGGTCATTGGGCATCGCCATGTTATTATTGATATCAGTTATTGTCGGTTACGGTCGGCATTATTCGATATCTTTCATCGTGTTGAATTTGGGTGTTACTCCCATCCGTTGTTGAACATTTCAGCATCAGATGGCGCCAACGATGACTCACATCGTTGTTCAGTAACGTTTTATTAAAAACGGCCACCTTTAATTATAAATGCGAAAGTTTGGATGTTTGAATGTTTGAATGGATGTTTGTTACTCAATCACGCAAAAACTACTGAACGGATTTGAATGAAATTTGGCACACAGGTAGATAATGACCTGAAATACAATTAAACATAGTCTACTTTGTGTCCTAGGAAAATTAGGTGGGCTTTTATAATGAATATACGTATATAAAAACATTATCCTTGTTTATTAATATTTGCGTATTTGATTAATTATCAACTTGATCACCTTTGACTTGGAGTATTTTCTGTTTATCGTTGCCTTGATTTTATACTCTCAGCTGTGTGAAGTCTGTCGAAAAATTCAAACTTTCTTGTGTGGTTACGAATGAACGCTTGCATTTAAACAAAGCGCTGATTATATTAGTTAACTGTAAAACTGGTTTCTCACGTTTACCACTAGGTGGCGCTGTACAAATCACATACAAATTCCTAGTAAACTGCAAACACGCTCACGATCGAATGCGAAAAGAAAAACTCACACTTAGCACTCTGATATCTAGTTGTTAAACATAATTCGTTATTAAGTTTTTAAACGTACATAGTCTGTGCCGGACATCGGATCGATTGGAGTCCCCCAACTTATTGTGTAGTCAGGGTGTTCACCCACTAGACCAACAAGTTGGAATAAGTTTAATTATTGATTGCAATTGCATTGTAACTCAATTTTTATGTATGACACCAAAATACATACAATTTTTTTTTATATCATAAGATAGCAAACAAGCAGATGGGTCTCCTGATGGAAAGAGTCAACCATCGCCTACAGACACCAAAGGTGTTAATGATGCGTTGCTATCATGTGGCGAGGTCTAATGCCACATGTATAAGTTTACCGGCTACCTTACCCTCCAAACCGGAACATGACAGTGACAAGCACTGACGCTATTGCGGCAGGAATAGGTAAGCGGTGGTATCAGACCCGAGATAATGCAGAACTCTACCTCTAGTAGCCACGATATTAGTGACTTGCATAGCCAATCGGTCGCCTTTTACAACATGCCTGGCAGAACGGCAGTTGGTCTATTCTTCAAAGGAGCCCGAAACCAACACAGGGAGTGTACTAAGCGGGTACCTATTGCCGCTCGGTGAAGATATTTTTTGAATATTACGACACTAATATCGTCGAGGTTTACTATATCGTTTAGCAATTTTTCCTTTTTATCATATTTTTGTTGGTTACATTTGACTATGTGAAACCAATTGCCAGTGGATGTGTTTCTAAACCGATATGATTTAGGAGCATTCAAGATAAGAGCTTACTCATTCCTCAAAAGGCCGGCAAAGCACCTGCAGGACCCTCGGTTGCATAGCTGTTCAGAAGCGGTGCTGATCACATCTCATCAGATGGACCTCTTGGATGTTTGCCCCTACTCTATGAAAAAATGTTTATATAAGAAGCTCCTATCATAAAACTTGCTTAAAATTACCTGCTTACAGAGCATTGCTTACAAGCCACGTACAAGCTATAAAAAAGCTTCGGCCTCGGGGTTAGTTCATTTTTATATCATAAGATTGCAAACAAGCAGATGGGTCTCCTGATGGAAAGAGTCAACCTCGAGCTCCATTGATTGCGTAGTCAGGATCGCTTTGTTAGTTTGGTTTAAAGCATCTTAAGATAAACAAGCAAGTAAACAAGTAGATGACTCTCTTGATGGGAAGATACGTCCTTCGCCTATAGACACCAAAGATGTTAATGGTGCGTTGCTATGTTATAGTGAAGGCTAATGCCACATGCATAAGTTTACTGGCTACTTTACCCTCAAAATCGGAACACGGAAGCACTGACGCTATTGCGGCAGGAATACGTAAGGCGGTGGTACCAGACTCGGGCGAGACAATGCAGAACTCTGTCACCTGGTAGCCACAATGGTAGTGACTTGCCTTGCGCAGTTGGTCTATTCTTCAAAGGAGTCTGGATCCAACACGGGGAAATGACTGCTTATTTACACCATGTGAATTGCACACGAGTAGCGCACTCTCGAGTAACGGTATTCTTAAACGACAACGATTTGACACTAATCCCGATATAGAATTAAGAGGTATGAAAAGCGGGCTTGTAAGAGCCGGTCGCGATGGATAAATAAATGTTTATTAAAAGATATTAAGGAAGATAAATTTGAAGGAATATAGCCCTGCCAAAAAGAAATTTTTAGCTTGATTTTTGTTTAAGTTATTCAATTGTTAATTAAATAATTTTTCGTAGACTTGAGTTTTCATAAAATCTCTTAAAAATGTTTAAAAAACGTATCTATAAATTTTTTAAATATAAGGCGGGGACGCCTAGGCACCGAAAAGGCCGCGCGGAGCCTAACTTTCGACGTTTAATTAAAATTATAAATAATGGAGCTACAACTCCGGGAAATTTCTAAACTACAATTAACTTTTAAAAAACTAAATTAAATATTATTAAAATATAAAAAAAACTAATTAAAAAAACTAAAATTTTCTCTTCTTTTAGGATCTTTTTTCAAATTTCAGATATCTTTAATATTTTTGAAGTTATAGCTAAAAAACGGAGACTCCCTTTTTGTCACTTCCTTTTTGTTTGATGAAATGAATGAAATTTTTAATGGCGGAAAAAGTAAAAATTACCCATTTTGCAGAATTAAATTCTGAATCCATTGCATCAATCGCCATATTTTTAAGATTGGACCGACGTCTTTTCGCAGAAAACTCACTTCTCGACTAGACTATAATACAATAACAAACACAACGTACACAGTGATACATACAAAAAATGATGATTCGACAATTTTAATCTTCTAAGGCTTTTAGAGCGGTAGAATATTTACTAATAAATTAATATTTTTTATAAATATTCTAAGATCAATAACAACCACAAGGTCGGCAAGGTGTTTCCTACTATGATTTGCTAATTGTTGTTAGCTGCTTCACTAATGCTTAAATCGACACATTAAATGTGTTTTCTTCAGTTTTCTGATAAAAATAACGTTATTGTTGTGATGTTGTTGTGTTTCTGATGACAAAATAATTTTCAAATCCAAGTTTTTCCATTATTTTCCATTTTCTGCGAAAATTTTCCATAGTATTATATTTTTTTTTCATACACCAAAATTAGAGATTCCAAAGAAAAAAATCCCATTTTTTTTAAAACATCAGATATTTTGACAGGAGAATTTTCGATTGAAAATTATGATATTTATTTAATATTAAGCCCCTATCGACCTAATTTCGAAATAAATGCGGTTGGTAGATTTCTTGCTGTATCACTTGGGAATACGATAACTTGCAGTTTCCTTGATAGAAAAAAAAAAATCAAAATTACCCCTGAACAAATAGGAAATTGCTTTGTATGGTATAAATAATTAACGGAAGGCCATCAGTTTTTAAATAATAGCAAAACAACATGTTTTCTATAATACGCAAAATTTTCGCTAAATTTTATTTTACTTAATATTTTATTGTACACAACTTAAGAGATTAACAGAAAAAAATATAATTAAAAACGTACAAAAGGTAGACTTATCTCTAAGGTAAAAAGATTTCTCCCAGCCTACCCAGATCATGAAGCGACTACAAAGAAACAGCAGACATTGACAACCTTAAAGTTTTAATACACATGATGACACAGATAAAAAAAATGAGAATGACTTACAAAACTATGAAAAATAACAAAAATATATAATAAAAACAGGAATAACTTAATTTTTATGAGAATGACAGACAGTGTTTCCTAAAGCGTTTTTTTAAAAACTGGCAAAGGCGGGTTATCACGAACGTCAAACGGGAGTATATTCCATAACTTAACGCCCTGAACACTAAAAGAGCGAGAATAAGTTAGAGAATGGGATTCAGGAAACTTCAATAACGAACGCACTGAATTGCAACAAAAAGAATCAGGGGAATGTAAAAAGGAGAAATGCTCACGAAGGTATTTAGGCGCTGCTGGTTTAAACAGTACGTTAAAAAGAAGACACAAAGTATGAGTATTCCCGCGAAGACGAATAGGAAGTAACTTAAGCTGGGCTCTGAAGTTCGAGATATGGTCATGCAAGCCAAAAACAAAAGGGATACATAGGTTTTGGAGCCTCTCAAGCTTATTAATGAGTTCTTCAGTAGCATTTAGAAAACTTCGGCATAATTTAGTATAGGTAAAATTAAAATATGTATTAGAGAAATTTTAGTTTTAAAGGGGAGTAAAGTTTTTTAAAATATTTAAAGAAGCAAAATAAACTTTTTTATATATATTATTAATATGGGGTTCCCAAGATAAATCTGATCTAAAAATTATAATTAAATTAGTGACTTGGTCAAAGTAAGGGATAATAGAATTATTGAATAATACCGGCGGCAAATTTAAAATATCTAAAGAATTTAACATATACCGTTTGCCAATAACTATAGCTTTGGAATTATTAGGATTAACACAGAAACCATAGGCCTGGACCCACGAATGAATAGCATCCAGGTCTTTATTGATCATATCTATAGCATTTGGTAAATCTTCGCGGCTGAAATATCGATGTAAACGGTCAGCATAGAGATGATAATTAGGCGATATATAAGAAGTTAAGGAATTAATAAAAAGGGAAAATATAAGAGGAGAAAGGACTCCACCTTGGGGTACGCCAGCTTTGATATCTAGCTAATCACAATGAGATTCTTTATATAGATTACGCTGCTGACGACGCCGAAGGTAGGAACTAAACCAACCTAACACGGAAGCCGAAATATTAAGAGAATGAATAATCCCAAGGAGCACATCAAAATCCAACGAGTTAAATGCATTGCTAAAGTCTAGCAACACTGGCAATGTAAGACGTTTTGAATCAGTTGCCAAGCGAATATCATCGGAAACTTTCACATGCGCAGTGAGAGTTCTATGGCTAGGCCTGAACCCAGATTGATATGGATTTAGCAACTTATTTGTGTGTAGGAAATCAGCTAATTGAGATTGAACCATACTTTCTTAAAATTTTGAGAGGAAAGGAAGTATGGAAATAGGCCGATAGTTAGATACAACAGAAGGTTTAGAAATTTTGGGAAGAGGGATAACATTAGCTAATTTCCAAGCAGCAGGAAATGAATCCGATGAAAATGAAAAGTTAAAAATGTGAGTAATAATAGGGAGAATTTGGGAAATAATAATAATAGAGCATATATTGTCACTACCTACTGCTGCGGAAGAAATAGAGAGAACGTGTTTTTTAACCATCTCCTCAGAAATCGGTTTTATAAAGAAATACTGTCTATATATACTGTCCCAGTTAGGCTGACAAGCAGACGAGAGAGAATTAAGTGTAATAGTTTAGAAGTATCATTTAATAAAATTGGAGGAGTGGAAAAATGTGTATTGAGAATATAAAGATCGGTAATACCTTCGCCGGAAGCCAGACTTTTGTCAATGCCAAGAGATTTAAGAAATCTCCTAGTTTTCTGGGGATTTGAAATGGTGATAGTGTCGTGGATGTAACGACGCCTAGCAGAACGACAAAGCTTGTTACATTTGTTGCGAGAAAGCTTATACTGATTTAAGTTATTATCTGTAGTCAATTTTTTATAACGATGATTTGCCCTATCTCTTACAGCCATGGCCAATGAAAATTCAAGGGAAAATATAAGCTTTTTAGCCGCTTTCGGCCGGACAGAGTTTCTGTTACTTATTATAGATAAAGAAAGTTATTAGAGTAGGTTGGGAAAAATAGTAAGATAAAGTTGAAAAGATATAACGAATTGACGAGTTATTTTATGTTTTATTTCATGTAACAACATTTTTTTTTTATATATTATAAGATAGCAAACAAGCAGATCAGTCCCCTGATGGTAAGAGTCAACCATCGCCTATAGACACCAAAGATGTTAATGGTGCGTTGCTGTATTGTGGCGAGGTCTAATGCCATATGCATAAGTTTATCGGCAACTTTACCCTCCAAACCGGAACATGACAGTGACAAGCACTGACGCTGTTGCGGCAGGAATAGGTAAGGCGGTGGTACCAGATAAATATTTTCTTTCTTTCTTCTTCTTTCAGACCCGGGCGAGACAACGCAGAACTCTACCGCCTAGTAGCCACGATGGTAGTGACTGGATAGCCAATCGGTCGCCTTTTACGACTGGCCTTTTAAGAACGGCAGTTGGCCTATTCTTCAAAGGAGGCTGGGACCAACACGGCAACAAACTGAATGTATGCTCGTTTTTTTGAAAGTTGGCCACTGTTACTAATCGTGAGCATACAAGTAGCATCTCTGCCTAATCCTTAGGGAATGTAAAAGGTAATCTTACTACAAGAATTATTACACCATTAAAAATAGATGTTACAATACTATACGAATGTAAAAAATATGATTGTAATGTATCTTCACGCCGGAATCCCCAAAGAGGTAGGCAGAGATATAACTAGTGCACCTACGATTAGCCGAGGATACTTAGACCCGCAGTGATGGGTGGCAAGCCAATCGCCATCCGGGCACTTATCCGTTCCCGGGTAACGTAGTTTTATCAGAAATTCCCGGAAACCGAACCCGCGACCACTATTACTGAGAACACCGCACCACTAGACCACAGAGGCGACCTGTGATTAAAGACACGAACAAACGATACAATGAATATGATTGTAGATCTGTAATTATTTTTGAGCACGTTAAAACATAATTAATTTAAACAAGCGTAAATGCAAGGTCAAAGCAAGGACACACAAGGTCAGTTTTTTTGCAAGAGATTTGCATATATTATCGTCTTTCCTGGTATGGTAACTGTTTGAAAGATCAAACTCGCCAGTGGAAAAACCGGTGAATTGTTGTGAGCTGGCGCTTCTTAATTCATCACATATAAATTTTACCAATTTTATTTTATTGTTTTACAACCACTATAAAATTTATAAATCTATATTATTAATTAATTAATTAATATTATAAATGCGAAAGTTTCGATGTTTGGATGGATGTTTGTTACTCAATCACGCAAAAACTACTGAACGGATTTAAACGAAATTTGGTACACGGGTAGATAATAACCTGGAATAGCATATAGTCAAAGTCAAAGTCAAAGTCAAAACATTTTTATTCAAATTATCCTTTACAGGCACTTTTGACGAGTCAACATTTTTTGAGTTACTACCGGATCGGAAACGCGGCCACACACTGAGAAGATCCGGCGGAAGAAACTCAGCGGGCTTGTCTTTTTTTGTGCATATACATTTTTTTAAACAATGTTTTTACAATTACAATTACAATGTATGTATGAATAATATATTATAATTACTATGAGACTGCTATGAGGAGCAATTAATCCCATGCCTTATTATCATCCAAATATTCAGATATTTTATAGTAACCTTTTTTACAAAGTTTAGACTTGATACATTTTTTAAATTTGTGTATTGATAGATCTTTAATAGCATTTGGAAGTTTATTGTAAAAGCGTATAGATTGCCCCATAAAAGAGTTACTTATTCTGTAGAGACGTGATACATGCAGAGCAAGATTGTTTTTGTTCCTTGTGTTTACATTATGTACATCACTATTTTTCTTAAATGAAGAAATATTTTTACGAATATACATCAAGTTTTCAAATATAAACTGTGATGGTACGGTTAAAATATTAATTTTTTTAAATTTTTCTTTTAGGGAAACTCGTGGACTGAGATTGTAAATAGCTCTTACAGCTCTTTTTTGTAAAACAAAGACTGTATTTATATCAGTGGAATTTCCCCATAGTAGAATCCCATAAGACATAATACTATGAAAATAACTAAAATACACAATTTTCGCAGTGTCTACGTCACTAATCTGTCTCATTTTTTTAACTGCAAATGCCGCTGAACTCAGTCTACTCGTTAATTTGTCGATATGTGGTCCCCACTGTAGTTTTTTATCTATCGTAATCCCTAAAAAGACAGTAGAGTCCACAAGATCCAATTTGTCCCCGTTAAGTTGTACATTGGTATCTATATGCCTTACATTAGGCGTTGAGAATCTAATACACTTGGTTTTATTTCCATTTAATAGGAGGTTGTTAACATTGAACCAGTGTACAACTTTTGAAATCGCTATGTTCACTTCGTCATACTTACCAACTAGTCTTTTCACTTTAAATAAAAGTGAAGTGTCATCCGCAAACAGTACGATTCCATGCCTATCGCCAACAAAGAAGGGCAAGTCATTTATATATATCAAAAACAAAAACGGACCAAGAATGGATCCTTGTGGAACACCCATGGTGACAGTGGCACCGTTTGATCTGATTCCATTAATATCGACCCTCTGAGTTCTCCCATTCAAATACGAAGTCAGAAGATCGAGGGCCTTGCCTCTAATGCCATAGTAGTGTAATTTCCTGATTAAAGTATTATGATGAACACAGTCAAATGCCTTAGATAAATCACAAAATACTCCAATTGCATCATGTGATTCCTCCCAGGCTTCATAGATTTTTTTCAATAATTCCACACCAGCATCTACGGTTGAGCGACCCTTATATATAGGCTATTTTTATCCTGGAAAAAAATTGGTGATCCCGCGGGATTCACAAAAAACTGTTATAGTGCTGCACGCTGCAGCTAGTGTTGTATAAATATATTAAAGTCACCAAACCAATTTTGATTAAATTTCACAACTATCCGTGATCTGGTCCAACTTAAAAGATATATAGTTTTTATCTCAATTAATCCACACCCCACCAAATATTCACTACAAATATTCTATGTATATGGCAAAACAACATTTGCTGGGTAAGGTGGCATAATAAATAATAATAATACAAAGTTTGTAAATAAAAATAATTCAGTCAAAGTGATGATGATGAAGAAATATATAATAATAATTGACGGGACAAATTACACTTACTGATCTAACTCCCAAGTAAAATTATTTGTTTGTGTTATGGGTGTTAATCAACGATACTAATACATAGATATTTTTTTTATATCATAAGATAGCAAACAAGCAGATGGGTCTCCTGATGAAAAGAGTGAAACATCGCCTATAGACACCAAAGATGTTAATGGTGCGTTGCTATCTTGTGGCGAGATCTAGTGCCACCTTACCCTCCAAACCGGAACACGACAGCGACCAGCACTGACGCTATTGCGGCGAAATAGGTAAGGCGGTGGTACCAGTCCCGGGCGAGACAATGCAGAACTCTACAACCTAGTAGCCACGATGTTAGTGACTCGATAGCCAAACGGTCGCCTTTTACTACCTGCCTGGCAGAACGGCAGTTGGCCTATTCTTCAAAGGAGGCCGGGACCAACATGGCGAAACATATATAAATACTAGAATATATATAATAAACACCCAAACCCGGAATAAATGTCTATTTATGCTCATTACACAAATGCTTGTCCCCGTCGGGGATCGAACCGGAGCCCCGTTGATTGCGTAGTCACGGTCGCTAACCACTCGACCAACGGGGCGGTCAAATGGTTGGTATGGTTGACAGGTATTGCTCGTATCAAAAAGAATTGAAGAATTCTGTTACTTTGGTATAGATCTCATCATCAGTTGTTATCAAAAGAACACGGGCAAGACTCCATACATCATTTATTTTACGAATCACCTTAAAGTTTCATATATTCCGTAAGATTTGATATTAACTGTTCAACTTATCCACATTTATTATATATTTTTTAAGCTTGGGGAATAAAAGCTACACAAAGGTAAAGTTGGAATTTAGGTTATATTAACGTAAATATAAACGATTCTTATTGACAAATGATAAATTGTCACTTGTCAGATGCAAAATAATGACGTGATGACACTTGACAAACCCAATAACCATTTACCATAGATTACACATACTGTTATCAGAGGAACTCTCAGACACGAACGTCGATAGTAATTGCTGTAAAATAGTAAAGAAAGCTATTTGCTTTAAACTATTCCTTTGTATAAAACAATGAGCATTTTAATTTGGTAATTATATGTAATAAATATAATTGTATATTAACTTATTTATATTTAAAGTTAAAAAAACTTATTTAAATACATGAATTAAAAGGTTTTGTATTTGTACAATGGTAACATTAAAGATAGCAGAAGTCAATCAAAGTCTTTATATTTTTTTATATAATTATTCCTAGACATATATTTTGTTTTATTGATTTAAAAAACGTATAAAATTATTCCACTTAATTTAATATTTGTCACTCCCAAAGACACACAAGGGATGTTCAAAACTAAAACGGCCCGTGTTCTTTATGTAAGGTAAGACTACATACCCTTGAAGTATCTTCTTTTCCACATAAAGGAATCAATTAAATCGGCTATTCATCTATTTGTCGTATACATGCCAATGTAAAGGAGATTGACGAGATCGACCTAAAAGTTCTACAAGAACATAAACTCAGCAAAAATTTTCAAATTAATGTAACGTATAATAAGCCCATATTAGAATTCAACGGACACTTTTTAATAGTAAGTACTTTTTAAAAGGACCATATTTGGTAGTCATACACTGATTAAACTTGTACGTTTTTTTCTTAACTGCCATAAAGTTAACACTTTTGTTTATTTATGACCAACTAAACAAGTTACAAAAATGTCGGATAGGTAAGCGCAAAATGTTAAATAAACTATTGTATAAAATGCAACAAAAAGGGAAGTAAATATTTATTATTATAGTCGAAACTCACAACACAGAAGGCTGTATAAAAAGCTACTCTTAGTGTCATCCTAAATAAAACAGGTGTCATTTTTTATATGTGTGAACGAGTGGCGAAATAAATATTTTGCTTTGTTATTGTAAACAAACGTTGTTCATCTTTTAAGTGGTTAATATAAAATAATCATGTTGAGAGATACAAAAACGTATTATATAAGTAAATAAATATTCCTTCACAAATTACACGAATCGATACTAACTAAATTAAAACTAAACTGGAGTTACAATATAAAAAAAATATCCCGAGAAACTAACCTTCTCCTCCTTTTTTGAAGGCTTTATTGATCCAAGTTCTGAAATATCACATCTATGTTTATTACATAAATACCTGTAGCAATCGGGCATCGATTTCGAGCCTCATCACGATCAGCGTCGTGTGGAAAATACGTTAACCACTCACCAGCACGACATTCCTTTACTATTTAGTGAAAATAAAACTGATCGCCTCTGTGGTTTAGTGGTTTTGTGTCGGTGCTGACCACATGAGGTCCCGGGTACGATTCCCCGGTCGGTCGGGTAATGCAATATTTGCATTTTTTTGCATTACCCGACCGGTTTTTTTTCAGTTTTCTGATAAAAACAACGTTGCCCGGGATTGGATAAGAGCCCGATTAGCGATAGACTTGCCACCTATCACACATGGGACTAAGTATATTCGACTAATCGTGGGTACACTGGTTGTACCTCTGTTTGCCTCTTTAGGGATACGGGCTTGAAGATACTTTACTTTAAAATATCTTCCTGTCAAACCGGGCCTTTTGTTGAAGAATTGATCAATTGCCTTACTGTTAGATATCTCGCAAAAGGTGAGAGAAAGATAGTTCATGTCACTAGCACCGTGACAATCAGATGATAGATTTCCGCAACGTCAAGACTGATAACGTCTTGTTTTATCTACTGCAATAGCATCGGTGCTTATCACAGCAAGCCTTCGATCAAATATTAATCGAAGCAGCAAGCGCTCATTTAGCGCTAAATCCTTTACCCGAAAGAACTACCTATAACTAACGAAAGATAAAAAAACTTTGCATTTATCCTGGAATTTGCTACAAATGCCATACTAGCAGAATTGATTATTGTTTTATTTTTAATAAATTTTTGGTTATATCTAGCCAGCACCTATTAAACGCTAAATTCTCAACCCGAAAGAAGGCACAGTTACTAATGCTAAACTTTGTATTTGTCCCTGGAATTTGCTAAAAAGTCATACTAGAAAAATAGATCATTCAAAAAAATAGTTTGTTTTCATAAATTTCTGCTCATATCTCGCCATTACTTATTGAATGCTATATCATTCCTCTGAAAAAGCCAGCAATTACTGAAATACTACTGCTGCACTACCTTGTGTTTAATTCTGAAATTTGCTAAGACTGTCATACTGGCATAATTTGTTATATTGAGTGTTAAATTTTCTGTACTTTGCTCAGCGATATACTAAGTTACTACAGTTAGTAACTATTTACTAATCTGTGCAGTGCTACAGTGTATAAAGGCGTACACTGCTAGCTTAAATAAAAGCAAGCAGTGTCGTAATTTTCTGCCAGACTATGTCATAATATGTACTAGGGCATTAAGTTTTGTATTTTGACACTTAATTAGCACAGAATAAACATTCATGTTTGTGATAAACTTTTAGAGATTCTGTTCATTTTGCAATGCTAGTGTGGCGCCGTTGGTCCGAACCGCTGAAAGGTCATAGTGTGATTGAACTAACGCGAACGGGCCAACTATCGTCAGATGACGTCATAACTGTGGAGGTTGATGACGTCACATGACAAGGAAGGGGAAAAGGAAGATCTTCCCAGCCAGACAAGGTGTTCTGCCTGGAAACCGAAGTCCATTTAAGAAGCGTTGAAACTTGTATATAGTGTGTTCAAGATAAATAATTGTGATATCGCGAATTAGGATTTTATTTTTGAATTTTTTTTTTCATTTTTTATTCTTTTTTCTAGTAGCGTTTGTAGATTGCTTGAACCGCTACACTAACTTTTTAGCAGGGTTGCTAGCCATTAGACGTTTGTTAAATAAAATTGCATTTTAAATATTAGATTCTAGAAATATTTATTAACTATGAAATACATAGGTACATACTATTATGTAAATCAGAATAAAAAGGCACTATTAAATTTGTTAAATATCTATCCACAAATCTATCTTTATTTCCTCGTGTTGTTTCGAGTACCTTTTGAAGATAAAGTTGTTTATATTTTTAGCAATTGTTTATATTTTTAGCAAGCACGCTTATCCCCGTGCACACATCCATTACCAGAGTAATACATGCACATACCAGGGACTATTTGAGTTTCGAAGCGCCTCGCCCAGGTATATGACGCCATCGGTTTGGAGGGTAAGGTAGACTTATCCAAGTGGCATTGCTACACATGTAGCAAACTCGTCACTACGATCGTGAATATTGTAGTAAGTTGTAAAATACTTGAACGTTTCCGGCTTTGTTAACACCGCTTCTCCTTTTCGAGTCACAATAGCGCCAGTGATTGTCATGATATTCTTCATCATTATTAAGATAGAGATTTCTCACCTGGCCTTGTCTCTATGCATTATATATTTGAGCCGACTGAAATTTTCTGCATTGACATTTTTAAGAAAACAATATGCAAATTATTACAGTATTCGATCTATATATTATACGTGAAGCAAAAACCTTTTCCACTAATCACGCGAAAAATGGCGTATGAAATTTGGCATTGTTAAAATTGAGAGTGCAGCATCTAATATTTTTGTAACATGCATTAAAATACAATAAGTAAATAAATAAAATATTATACACTCTATATAATAAAGTATTATACATGCTACACTTACTTGTGGCATTCCTAAATCTACGTTTGTGGCTTAAATCAGTTGTCAAACTTAGAAGAGATTTTATTGTTTAATCTATTGTCTAACTCCGATAAGAGAGCGACCGCTAAAGATATTAAGAGCGCAGCTTACAAAAACTCACCAAAATTGTACTTTTATAATCACATATCGTGTATTAGTATTTTATAGTCGCTCATCTATATATATAAAAATCAATCCCTATTTTCCTTAGTCACGACATCACGCCTGAATGGCTGGACCAATTTTTATTGTGTTTATTGTGTTTGTAATTGTAAGGAGAAGGTTCTTATAAAAGAAAATATCAAGAAAGTTGCGCGGAAAAATAGAAAATTTAAGAATACTTAACCACCATATAAAATATTGATGACTGACAGGGTTTGTAATAGTAAATATTACAAACCCTGTCAGTCATCAATATTTTTAAATCGTTACATTAAAATATCCCATAATAAATATTACAATATAAATTCACACAAAAATCTTGTTTTAACAACCTTATTCTGTCTTCTGTTTAAATTTTATATGTTTTACATAGAGCTCTGCTTATTCTTCTTCAATTCGCACTTGACTGCTATTATGCAATTTTACAATAAATGTGCCATTCTTACCTTTTTATAAACCTGTATCATGAATTATTATATACATTAAAGTATTCTAATATTTTTGGAATAATATACTTAACAGCATTTTTGTTCCATAAATAGTCAATGTGACTCCACGTGGGATCTGGAACTACATAGATTTCTATTAAGTTAGATAACATAGAACTCAGTATTTTAACATTTCTCAAGTCAGACAACTTGTCACTTTGACCGCACATTAAGACTACCGGTGAAGTAACAAGAGATAAATTGTATGTTGGAGGCCTCTCTTCTCCATATCGCCTTTGGTTACCTTTCTCACCTTCGTCAAAACGCTGAAAATGTTTAGATTGTATCAATTGCGCATAGTGATTGAAGGATTTCGCAGATGTCCCAGCAAATAAATGACCCATTCCTTTTATTATTCTACTTGAGCTTAAATTTTCTACTTTTGCACCAGTAAAAAGATTTAGTATAGTACCACATACTTCATAAGGTTTAATTTGACATGTTAACGTTATTATTTGGTATAAAACTTGATGTCTTCCTAAAATTTCTGTGACACCGAGAATTTTAAATAAATCAAGTATAAAATCCCGTCTCGATGCCATAAAACTCAGAAGAGGATCAACATGCTTCCACCATACAACAGGGGCTATTTGAATAGACAATTGAATTTTATTGTTGTATTCTGGTTTTAACGATGCTAGTACAAAGAAAGCTGTTGTTCCCTGAGAGTTTCCTATGTAATAAACTTTATCTTTATTCGTAATATTAAGGGCAAAGTCAATAATTGCTGGCAAATCATACAGACCGATTTCATCAAAGGAATAATTCCAGAATTGTGTATCTCTATCTGGATTTAACCTTATATGTTTGCGGGAATACATGTTTCCTCTACTATTTGCGGCCCAGATGTCGTAGCAATTATCAGCCAAAATATACCCAATAGCTTCATTTGAACCGGTAAATATCCATTCTTCAGAACTGCTAAAGATGCCGTGCAATAATATAACAGGATATCCGATTGTTTTTGAGCATTTTGATAGTATTCTTTGAAGAGCTAAAACATATCCATCTTCGGTGATAACAGTGTGCTGTTCTGTAGCATATCCATTTTTGTCTGCTAATTCAGTGAAATTTAAATATAAGTCGTCGTTGTATACAGTAGATTTTTCCAGTTCTTTGTTGTTATCTAAATATATGGCCTGTTTTTTCTCTGCTATAGATGATCTTGAGAAATGTAATACGATAATATATAAGAATAATGCTTTGTCCATGATAATCAATTACCGCCTGTTATATATTTCTACATTACATTGTCACTACAGCTCACAAAAATATTAAGAATTTTCGTAAAAACACTCAAGTTATATAATATTTGCGTGGCCTTACTTTAAAGTGATTTCAAGTTACTGGTATAGTCATCCTACTAACCAGAACACAACAGACGCTTTAAGCTTGAGATGTATATTAATACTGTGCAAAGACCAGAAACTTAATTACTAATAACGATTATGTTGTAATTAAACGAACTTGACCTTGATTAGATCTATTTGCGTATTTGATTTCAACTTGATCTTTGATTTGGAGTATTTTCCTCTTATCGTGGTTGCCTTTATCCAAGCAGTTGGCGTAAGTCTATAGGATTACGATATCAATAATAATAATAAAATAATATTTTTATTTTAATACGGAACATGTAACACCAATTCCCCAGAATTATTTAAGAAATGATAATATCTGAATGTTAACTTATTTGATTATATCAAAACGGGAGCATTCATTTTTTTATTCAAACACGTTTTATTTCAATTACAAGTCAAATTTGTAAAAAATATTTTTTACAAATTTGACTATTTGAGTTTTTAAGAGATATATAACGAGATATTGTGGAACTCTTAGTAGTCACGATGACACGTGACACAAATAGCCAATCATTCGCCTTTGACGATTTGTCTGGAAGAATGGCGTGACGACCTATTCTTCAAAGAGAGCCCAAAATATTTACTGGATATAATGTTTAAATTCACGTTATTCTAATCTCTAAATTTAGATTTATTGATTTATGTCTAAAAATTTTAGTTTCAAAAATGTAGATATGTAATTTCTAAATAATGATTTAGCGCTCTACCTGTTCATTGTGTGACCGACTCGGTTTCCTATATATTATTATTACCTAATTTGAGGAGACAGCAGAAGAGATTAGTAAATAATGATAAAGTATTCTACCTACTATTTTGTTAATGATTAAGGACTGTTGTCAGTCTGTGATTTAATGAATGATAAAAAAAAATGAAATAAATTAAAAACTAAATGGATATCTAATAACTGTCTAACGATTTTGGGTTCCCTCAGATAAGATTCTTAGGAGAAGAGATGAGTATGAATATATTTAATTTATTAATTTACTTTTATAATGCGACTCCGTACGGCAATTTTAATGAAGAAATTGAGACCAAATCCCCCTTGATAGGATTGGAATCATAATGTCTAAACTTATTTTTTTTTTTATTTTTCCGTAAGATTATTGTTTTCGGTACACAATATGGTTATGTAGTTAAGTTATACCAGCGATCGCCTGTGGCCGAAATTCGACCATAAACTAAACAATAAAATCACTTTTAAGTTTGACAACCAACTTTAGCCGCAAAGAAAATTGTTTAGTATCCATGTGTGTATATTGTCATGTATGTCACATGAATATAGTGTGTGCAATGTTAATTTTTTATTAATTTAATACATTTCTAATGCATATTATTAAAAAATATTAGGTTTCTGCAGTAATCTGCGATTTTAACTTTAACTGTACCAAATTTCATACTCCTCCATTTGCGCAGTTGTCTTAAAAAGACTACAAACTTTTCACTTCACATATAGATATTAACATATAGATTTTATACACTTGTTTTGCCAATGTCAAGTTAATTATAAAGAACCCGATAATGTCAAGAGTTTAAAGGTGAAGGATGAAAGCTTTAAAATTTACGAACGACAAATAAACCTTTAAAATATTTTAAGCAGAATATTACTGACGGACATTCTTTTCACGGAATTTTAATTTGTTAGAAATTGGCTACTCAATTCTAACAAATTAAAATTCCGTGAAAAGAATGTCCGTCAGTAATATTCAGCTTAAAATATTTTAACGGTTTATTTGTCATTCGTAAATTTTAAAGCTTTCATGCTTCACCTTAAACTCTTGACAACTAAAAAAATTACGAACGACAAATAAACCGTTAAAATATTTTAAGCTGAATATTACTGACGGACATTCTTTTCACGGAATTTTAATTTGTTAGAAATTGGCTACTTCTCGTAGAAATTAGAGGAAAAGTTAGCGATAAATAGTTGTATAAAAATTTTTTCAATTGAGGTAAGAGTAAACGATATCTCATTAAAATACAAGTGTGAAATAAGAGCCAAGTTCAAGGTGAAAACCAACAAGTCAAATTATGAGCTAGATACATATTCAAAGCGAAATAAATGAATTGTGTGAATAATTTTCTTTATATAATATTAAATAAATATTAAAATAATAATAGTTAAAATTTAAGAACTTATATGACTGTAAGAAGCAAACACTGTGGTGGTACTAAGAAATAATAAAATTTCATATTAATTTATTTTGTGTGTTGTAATTATGTCGCAGCTTCTTGTAACTATTTCAGAATTTTTTTTATAAATTTGGCACTTAAAAGATCTCAATTCTTTTGTGTGTGAAATTAACAGAGGTGCATATTTATATATTGAACTTGGCTCATATTTCGTACTAGCTGAGCCTGCGACTTCGACCGCGTGGAAAAATTTCGAAAAAAAAATTGTCCAAGTTACTCCCTACCACATCAGATATCTGCTTGTGAAAGTCCCGTCAAAATCGGTCCAGCAGTTCCAGAGATTAGCCGGAACAAACAGACAGACAGACAAAAATCGTAAAAAATGTTATTTTGGTATATGTATCGTGTAGGATACATCCATATGCATTTAGTAAAAAGCGGTTATTTTAATATTACAAACAGACACTCCAATTTTATTTATTTGCATAGATAAGCATTGTTTTTTGATGGTGTATCATTACTTTTTGCTCTAAAATTACTCTTTTTCCTATGTTTACGCTATATTGCTTTCTTCTTATAGTTTTTCAATATTTTTGGTACTTTAAAAATTTTAAAAACCCATTTTTAATTTTTTCTTATACATTTTCTGTTTATTTTAAATTTGGCCAAGTCAAGGCGATATAACGTATGCAGGCGTTATATCGCCTGCATCTTGATTTGCCTTTGTTCTAGATTTATAACTCTGTCAAGGTTTTGACTCTTAAGAGCGCTACGTAAGCCTTTAAAGCAACCGAGGAGTTTATGTGGAGAAGATAGCTGGTAAGATTAAGTTCTTATGATTTGTGTACAGTAATAATAACATATACTAAAGAATATGGGGAATTGTTACCGGTTATTTATATACTTATATTTTATTAATTAAAACAATTTTTAACTTTTTGTTTAATTAAAAAAAGAACTAACGAAAATTTTGTTAATTAAAAACGGGTATTACATGTTCTAGTTCATAAATTAAGTTATGATTAATTTTAATATTAACCACATCTACATCGTTATTGTTGCTGTCGATGTCTTAATAAATAAATCAATAAATAAATAAGCCTTTTATTATTTCTCAATTAAATACAATTACACATTTTTTTTAACAAATAAGTTTTAAAAATATATTGAGATATGTAATCAGTTTTATTTTACTATTGCATTATATAATAATTTATATATTATATATTTTACTAATTTATATAATCATTATTAATTATTAATTTAAATCAATGTCACAATTGTTTTATTTTTTATATTAAAATATTAAATATTCCTATTTTTATATTATACATATTTAAATTATATACATTATTATATTAAAAGTAAATGTAATCGTTAATTTAATTAATTTAAATTATTATTATTATTCAATTAAGAACCCCTCTATAGAGTAAAGGCCTCCTCCATTGTTTTCCATTTATTTCTGTCCCCTGCTTTCATTACCCAGTTGTTTCCTGCCAGATCTTTGATGTCATCAATCCATCTTCTTGGTGGTCTTCCTAGTTTTCTCTTTCCCTCAGGTCCTTTCCATAATACGGTATGTGTCCACCGAAAATCCTCTATCCTGGCTAAGTGTCCTGCCCATTTCCACTTCAATTTCATCGAGTGTTGTAGGACGTCCATTAGTTTAGTTTTTTCTCTTATTTTGGAATGTCGTACTTTATCTTTCCTTCGGACTAGAATAGATCTTTCCATGGCTGCTTGACATATTCGTATTTTTTCTTTCGCTTTTTTTGTGTATGTCCAGGTTTGTGAGCCATATGTTAAACAGGGAAGGATACCACTATCCATTACTTTCTTTTTTATAGAAAGAGGCATATTTCCTTTCATTATTTCCCGGTGAGCTCAATATTTTTGCCACGATGTATTTATTCTTCTAGTTATTTCTTCGAGGTTGCTATTTCGGTGAAATGATACTTGTTTTCCAAGATAAATATACGACTCTACATATTCAAGGTTTTCGTTTCCTACTTTTACTGGTAGTTTTGACGAATTGGTCATCAGTTTAGTTTTTTGCAGGTTCATTTCTAACCCCACACGCAAGCTTTCCACCTTCAGATCTTAATCATCTGCTTTAGTTTTAAGCTTAATTGTGAGAATAGAATCAAATCATCGGCAAAACGTAAATGGCTGAGATATTTGTTATTTATTTTAATACCAAAATCCGTCCAGCCGAGTTTTTTGAACACGGTCTTTAATACAGCGATAAAGAGCTTTGGGGATAAGGGATCACCTTGTTTTACACCTCTTTTAATTTTTATCTCTGTACCACACGTTTCCAGGCTTACTCTACTTGTGCTTCTCTTGTAAATGTTCTCTATTATATTGCAATAGGTTTTCTCTATATTGTTCTCCCTAAGTGCTTTCCATATTGAGATATGTGAGATAGAGTCGAACGCTTTTTGGTAGTCTATAAAAGCTAGGTATAAGGGATTTGGATCTGCAAGTCTGTACGTCTGCACGTCTGCATGTATGCGCGTCTGCACGCCGGCGCCATTCCCCGTGTTAGTCTTGGGCTCCTTTGAAGAATGGGCCAACTGCTGTTCTGCCAGGCAGGTTGTAAAAGGCGAACGATTGGATTAAAATACATCAATTGCTATGAAATGATTTTCAGAAACAGCAAACCTGGAGATGGAGGGATAACTGGCATATAAATAAATGCTCGACAATTAACCACACACACAAAAGACAACAGTAACAGAAACCTCGTGGCTAAATATATGTCAGCCTATGGCGAAGATCGGCCCTCTAGTGATATGCGTCACGTCACGGCTCACGTAATATCTCGTCAACTGCCTCCGTCATCTATATCTATACATATAATAAAATCATAGGAAAGTCAAAACTGTACATTGAATATTTTTTTAAAAGAATATTTGGGCCGTGATCTACAATTGATATCGAAGCCAAAAATATAGTTTTTAGAATTTATGTCTGTTTGTCTGTTTATCTGTTTGTCTGTATGTATGTCCGGGGTAAACTCAAAAAGTAATGCATGGATTTACTTCAAATTTTTAATGAATATTACTAACAGGTCGGGTCAACACATAGGCTACATATTATCACGCTATCACCTACGGGGAAGGTGCTGTGCGGAGTAAACCGCACGGACGAAGTCGCTGGCAATAGCTAGTAATAGAATAAAATAGCATACGTATGACAAGAGTATCGTAGCTTCGTAACTGTTGGGCGAATGAAATAAGAAACAGTATCATAAAATTAAAGAATTCAAACAACGAATTTTAATTAATTAAGAATTTAAGAAAAAATAATTTAAGGAATATTCTTGTTTAATTTTTTGGGAGCCTTCCAAATATCACCTGCGGGCCGCAGGTTGATGACCACTACAGTGACGTGTTGGACCCTTTCGCGATGCAGTTTTGCGATAGCCCGATCAGGTCGTGAAAACGCGAACCTTCGCCGCAGCCAACATATTTAGCCACAGCATAAAGAGACGTGCAAAAAGTAAATATGTTAGTGTCGTCGTGACTACCAGATGGAGTTATGTGTCAATTTGATAGGTTTCAATACTACTGCCATAACATTGCTTATTTTCTATATTCTGAGTTGAACAGTAAACAAACACTGAATTGAACTGAACAAAAACTTAATCTTTCAAAGCTCTACACCTCATTCTACATTCAAGAGATATAGCTCTACAAACGAGAGCCGTTGACATTTGGTATATTAAAAAAATAAATCAAACAAAATAACTACATTGTTAATATTTATTTTGATAAATATCAATGTCACGGATTTCGTTCCATATTATTAGTTGTTAATAAATTTTTCCTTGACTATCACCTTACTTTGATCAACGCAAGGTTTACGACAAATATACGGCAATATCATTGAACAGTGATGTGAAATATTGCCGTTGAATCTATAAATATATATAAATATATAATAACTTCCGGAGATAAAAAAAAATAGATTTTAATAAAAAACTTGTTACAAGACGATTTTGCAAATCATAATAGCTAAAATTGTTGTAATAGTTGCCACTCAATAAAACAAAGGACAGAGATTGATTCACTTTTATATTATACTTCAAATAGTTAAAAGGATGTTATTTTTAAATTTAGTAGGCAATTAATGATAGCAGTAGCGGTTTAGTTGCAGACACTTGGGGTCCAGGGCGGTGAAACCCAGGACAGACAATTCCTTGTCCTAATATATATATATATATATATATATATATATATATATATATATATATATATATATATATATATATATATATATATATATATATATATATATATATATATATTGTTTTTATGAATTATTGTATTATCTAGAAATGAACAAAATTGACATATCTTGTATTACCGGACGCCTTGTATTACCATTACCAAACCAAAATACAACATTGACAAGATATAGGACAATGTGTAAAGTGGTGATATCATCGTTCATCCCCGGATATATCATTATATATCCGAGGAACAGGTTGTGGAACTCTACTACCTAGTAGTCTCGATGATAATGACACGTATGTATAGCCAATCGATCGCGTTTTACGAACTGCCACAGATTATTTACGAACTGCTTGGCAGAATGACAGTTCGTCTGTTTATAAAAGGGAGCCCGAACCAGCATGGGGTATAAATAATATCATGTAAGACCAAAAATTCCTTGTCAAGACAAGTTATTATTTTTATATAAAAAAAGATAAAAGTAAATAAATGATTTTATACTTAATATTACAACCCTCTTTTTAAACTGGATGAAATAGCCAAAATATGCGAAGATAATAAGTTATGTCTGTTCATGCATAATATATAGTCCCTTTTATTCTAGTAAAATCAACTGTCGATAAATGGCTTCAAAATCAAAATAAGAGAAGACGTCAAGGTCGTTCAACTACGTATTGACCTTATAACAATGACGAATTGGGATATTATGTTTTTTCGTAATGATGAATTGGGATCAATTTTTTATAGGGAGTACGATTGTTGTCTCTTTCAATCAGGAGGGCCATCTGCTGTTTTTAGGTCAATATAGAATGAAGAAGCATAATCTTTTTTGTCAAATAATTCGAATCCAAAGGCCAAACTACGTTATTATCAACCAATTTCTCAAAACGAGGAAGTTATTAATTAGGCTGTTTTTTATATTTGTTACCTGAGATAACTCGGCCGTATATGAAACGATTTTGAAATTTTCAACGTTGCGTTCCTCAAAAGGACAAAACGGAATATCCATGAAGGATTCTTGTAGGATCACTTTGTTTTCAGTCTGTCTGTCTGGTCGTCTTTCAAGACTGTCTGTCAAAGTTGAAATTAAAACCATTTACTAATATCTATAGCATTGTAATACATAAATATCTATAGCCCCTTGAAGTTCTAAGTTAACGTAAAAAAGATACGATCGTTCATGCCACAAAAAACGTATATTTTAAGACTTTCAACAGAATAAAAATGTATAGGGTATACTTTCCGTTAACCTAAAACTATAAAATTTGGCAAGTAGAATTTTCTTATACTACAAGTACAGGGGAAATTCTGAAAACTAAACATTTGTAACGAAATCTTCATTCAAACATTCGTAATAAAGTTTTTATTTTATAGTACACTAGCGGCCCGTTACGTGCTTCGCTACGTATTGTCATTTATTGAATTAATTTGTTACAAAAAAATGTGATAAATGAAGAACCGCTTTACCGATTTTGTGCAAACTTCACATAAACCATATACTAAATAGTTCGAACAAAGCCTAAATATTTGGTTTGGATAGGTGAGCCCGATCTTGAGTTATAAAATTACAACGAAAAGTGGCATTGATTTTTATATACATATATAGATAATCAATCATTAAGGTTAAGCAATAAGTACCCTATACTATATATATATATATATATATATATATATATATATATATATATATATATATAAATAATACTAAACTTTTGTACCTTAGTTACCCTCTCAACGCAATGGACGCCGTGGTGAGAGCTATAGGTAAAACCTAGGTACTAAATTAGTTAAGATGTTGCAGAACTCTACCTTATAGCAGTCACAATAGTTGTGACACGTTTAGCCTTACTTACACTTATGATGAAAATAAACTAAAAAGTATCTTCACGCCCGTATCCTCGAAGACGTAGGCGGAGGTACTACATAACATAAGAGAAATACATATACATAAGATGACCATCGCCTATAGACACTAAATATGTACATGGTAAGTTACTATCCGAGTGGCGAGATTGGAATGCGATACCGCCTTAAATAAATTGGGATGAAATTGGGTATTTGCTCATACTTAACACATGAGCTACTTTCACCTTTTTTATTTCAAGATAACTGATATGCTGAGTGTTTTTTTGATGGTATTCGCGAGATGACCGACGCCTATACATACCAAAGGTATAAATGTTTCACTGCTATCCGCGTGGTGGGATTGGTATGCGACATGCTCAATTTACCTTACCCTTTAAACCGAAATACGACAGCGACAAGCATCGATGCTGTTGCGGCAGGAAAATGTATGATGGTGGTCACAGACCACACGAATACTAATAGACATGCCATTTGGAAAGAAACGTGTCGCCGCGCAAATGAGCAAACGCACCTATAACTGTCAAAAATTTCATACATTTATAGGTTATATTGTATTGTGAAAAAGTAGAAATAAACCATGTTGTAGTTTTATCGTACTGAATGACATGACAAGGTTTAAAAATTACCCTTGAAATGATTTTATTTCATTAGTAAGTAGTATAACTCTGTATTTCTGTGTATAAATGCAAGTTACGTTGTTAAATTAAGAAATCGTCTTGAAAGGCGTATCCATTTAACCCGTAGTGGTGGTAATAAGCCCGTGCGAGACGGCACAGAACATATCATCTTGCGAGTAGTCAAGGACACGTTTTAGTATTCTGTCACTTTTTACATCACAGTTGATCTATACTTCAAAATTGATAAAGTACGTGGCCACGCATAATGTAGGATTCCGAAATTGTCCATCACCATATGTATTATGTATATCATATATTTAGAAGAGGGTTTTTATTGTTTCACACTACGCAAATTTAACCTATTTAATGCCAATGACGGATATATTTGCAGTACAGATTCATCGGCTATACAAACTTCTCCAAATACATTTTGTAAGTACTCGTCACTACATAGTATAAAACAAAGTCGCTTTCTCTGTCTGTCCCTATGCCCATATGTCCCTATGTCCCTATGTCCCTATATCCCTATGTCCCTATGTCCCTATGTCCCTATGTCCCTATGTCCTTATGTCCCTATGTCTCTATGTCCCTATGTATGCTTAAATCTTTAAAACTACGCAACGGATTTTGATACGGTTTTTTTAAATAGATAGATTGATTCTTGTAAAAGGTTTAAGTACATAAACTTTTCCAATATTCTTAAGGGAACAAGAGCTACGCGCGTGAAACCGCAGGCAGGTCGCTAGTAAACTTATAGTAGTCGCTAGTAGGCCTACTTAGCCGTGATAGTTTTCCTTTTAAATTCATTATGTTTACTACTACCGTAAATTTTTTCTCACTTCCAAAACCGACCATTTAGCTGGCAGAGGGGGGGAAGGGGGACACTTGGCTCTAACAAAAATTAGCACGTTAAAGCTTAATATTTCACTAATGAATCCTTTAACCTAAAAATTGTCTTCACAAACCTACAATATTTTTTAATATCCTGTCCAACGATATCTCATGGTACGGGGTAAATGAAAAAAGAAATTACTATCCTCATTATATATGTAGAGGGGTTACCCTAAACAAATATTTTTACAAGACTTTATGTTACCACTTTGTTGCCGTAACGAATAAGTATTTTGAAAATATTTTGTATAAATATACATGAAGATAATTCAAGCAAGCGAATAAAAAGCAAAGCTGAATAAAAGAATAATATAAACTGGTACTATTTGAAGAATAAAAGAATAAAAGAAAAATAAAAGAATAATATATACTGGTACTAGTTTTCGCAACCGGCGTGTTAGTATGAAGAGAGTAATGACCGTGGAGGAAGCAATAAAATTTGTAAGGACCGTGACACATTGCAATCGGTTCTCTTTGCCTACCTCGTAAGGAATCTGGCGTGAATATATATTGTTGTTGGTGTTTTAGCAATTACCAGGACCGATGGCTTTACGTGCTCATCCGCGGTACGGGAGTGGTAACATACCACCAGCCAGACCCCAAGCTGCTACTAAGATTTTTGAATTTTCGAAAAAATACCTCAATGTCACTTTAGGTTATCTCCCTAAACAACAAGGCAGTTATTATAATCATTTGTTTTTTTTCAATCTTGGTTTTTTACTTCCCAACATCTCAACCCGGTATTGGTACGCCTTAAATATTCCTGCCGCAATAGCGTCGGTGTTTTTTACTGTCGTGATTCGGTTTTGAGAGCAAGGTAGCAGATAAACATAATATTATGCATGTCATATTCTAACCCTGCTACATGAATAGCAATGCTTCATTAACATTTTTATTGTCTGTAGGCGATGGTTATATGTTTCTATCAAGAAAACTGTTTGCTTGTTTGCCGTCCTATGAAATGAAATAAAAATAAATAAATTAAATATATTATACATACAAACAGTCTAAATAAATCAACTTAAATTACTATTGTACTAATGTACTTACCACTTAGAATTCATGCCAAATTATAGTTTTCTAATACATACTAAGGATGAGCTACATTGCGGACGGACGGATGGACGGACGGACATAGCGAAACTATAAGGGTTCCTAGTTTACTACGAAACCCTAAAAAGGAGCCCTGATCAACAACGGTATTTTTTAATAGGACGGCAAAATAGCTCAGAAATGATTAATTATGTGATTAGTTATACCATTAGATATGTGTGACTTTTTACTTCCTCCCATAAAAATGTAGTATGTTTAGTAAATGATTTACAAAGAACTCATATACAAAATAGTTATAATTATGAGCATTAATTTACATAGGAAACGTTCGTAGGAAACGGTCACCGCAGACGATTTTGTGTTGCCACTGTCCGTTTATGCATACTAATCAGAAAGTACCGTTCATATTCTACTAATACTGTATTTCTTGCATAAAGACTTCATTGTGTGTTCAGAAAACTTAACAATTTAATCCACGAGAAATATAAGCTAGGAATGAACTTACGTAGATGTATATTGTAAAATATGTTTTACTCAGCACTAACATCTAGATACAGGTTTACTTTTAAAGGATCGGCCAAATTTTCAGAGGCTGTTCGAAATCGATATAATGTTCGATTTAAAAAAAAATAAAAAAAATTCAAAATTTCATTTTTATTCGACACAAAAAACAAAACGCACGGATATAATTTCAATTATGCCAAATCGAATTAAAATACTTTAGTGCAAGCAAATTAAAAGTAATCGGGAAAAATGTACTTAGAGCGACAGACCACATAGACAGACAGAGCTAGAGCTAGCAGGTGGTAGAGTTCTGTATTGTCTCGCCCGGGTCAGGTACCACCGCCTTATCTATTCCTGCCGCAATAGCTTCAGTGCTTGTCGCTGTCGTGTTCCGGTTGAGAGTAGGCATGGAAATTATTGTTAAATTAGATTAACTGGTATGTTGTTAAAATTAATTAATATTTAACAGTTATTTATTTATGTTATGTTATATCAGTAGTAGTCTGTATATTACAAGAAGTATTAGAAGTAGCAAAAACGCAAAGCCGTCGAGTTAGCGACCAAAAAAAAGGTCCTTCGAGGTATCGAGCAAAAAAAAGGTCCTCTGGAGTAGTTTAACAGTTATTGTTATCATAAATTAAGGTAGGTCAAATATTTTTAATTAAAGCAACAACACTGTAAAGCCGTAGAGTTAGCAAGCAAAAAAAAAGATCCTCTGGAGTAGTTTTACAATTATTAACAGTTATTATTGTCATATTATCATAAATCAAGGTAGCTTAAATATTTTTAATAACATTATTATCCTATAAAGTTATTGGTAATTTTTAACAGTATTTGCTAATATAAATAACAGTTGTTAATTTAAAAAAAAAAATTAGTATGAAATTTAATATGTTAACTGTTAAATGATCCATGCCTAGTTTGGAGGGTAAGGTAGACGGTAAACTTATACATGTAGCATTAGACCTCGCCACAAGATAGCAACGCACCATTAACATCTTTGGGATCTATAGACGATGGTTAACTGTTTCCATCAGGAGACCCATCTGCTTGTTTGCTATCATATGATATAACTACCGTACTTATAAGTAAATGTAAAATGTCACACTGCCAGCATTACAAAGATCATTTACAAGACTCAATGCATCCAATTATTGAATTTAGTGGGATAATTAAACAAATATTTTTATACTAGCTGTTGCCAGCGACTTCGTCTGCGCGGACTTCGTTTACTCCGCACAGCTTCTCCCCCGTAGGTGATAGCGTGATAATATGTGGCCTATATGTTGACCCGAGCTATTAGTAATTTTATATTAGTAATATATCATGCAAAATTTGAAGTAAATCCATGCAGTACTTTTTGAGTTTACCCCGGACATACATACAGACAAACAGACAAAAATTCTAAAAACTATATTTTTGGCTTCGACATCGATTGTAGATCACGCCCCAAGTATTCTTTTAAAAAAATACTCAATGTACAGTTTTGACTTTCCTACGATTTTATTATATGTATAGATTTTCTTGTAATAATTTTACAATAATAATCAAAAAGCACTTTCAATTCAATATTTAGTTTCTAATTTTAAAATTTTGCCGCACCTTTAAAAGTAACCCTGTATTGTAAATAGGATAAGAAATAAGATAATGGTTCTCGTGATGGAATAAGATAAAATCGCCTATAATAATAATAATAATAATTCACGGGACAAATTACACTTACTGATCTAACCCCAAAGTAAGCAAATGCTTGTGTTATGGATGTTAGTCAACGATACTAATACATAGAAATACATACACATATATATATATATATATATATATATATATATATATATATATATATATATATATATATATATATATATATATATATATATATATATATACCAGAATATATATAATAAACACCCAAACCCGGAAATACAAACATTTATGCTCATCACACAAATGCTTGTCCCCGTCGGGGATCGAACTCGAGCCTCGTTGATTGCGTAGTCAGGGTCTCTAACCACTCGACCAACGGGGCTATGGATATTAAAGATGGAATACTGTGTTGTTACCCATGTAATAAAGAAGAATGCCACATGCAAAAGTTTTGGCTAATTAATGCGGAATACGAAATAAACAGATAATAGCCGGTCACATCTGCATTTATCGTATCAATGCACAAAGCTTTGTGACGATAGACGCAAGTGCGGCCCCAGCATAACCTGAAGACGATAGTGACCAGCACTGGCGCTATCCTCATGTAATCCGTGAACGGATAATATATCAGTAGTTTCAATAATAATCAAAAGGAGTCAGTAGTAGTTTAAAAAAAGTGTCTTCAAGCCCGTATCCCGAAGAGGTAGGCAGAGGTACAACAAGTGCATCCACGATTAGCCGAAGATACTCGGTCCCAAAATGTAATAGGTGGCAAGCCTATCGCCAACCGGACACTTTCTAATCCCGGGCGACGTTGTTTTTATCAGAAAACTGAAAAAACACATTTTTGAATTGCCCGACCCAAGAGTCGAACCCGGGACCTCATGTGGTCAACTCCGACACCGGACCACTAGACCGCAGAGGCGACAAGTAGTTGCTTAATTTGTGAAAATATGGTGATCACTGATCACCTCCCACCTTGTTTGCTGACAAACCTGTGAGTCATTAACAGAGAGAGTAAACTAGGTATTAGAGCTATTTAAATTTTGATTTCTGATGTCACGTATTTGCAAGAAAACTGGCGAGATGATATTTGTTTATTTTATACTAGCGACCTGCCCGCGATTTCACCCGCGCAGCTTTTGTTCCCGTGGGAATATCGGAAAGTTTTATACACTTAAACCTTCGTCAAGAATCAATCTATCTATTAAAAAAACCGCATCAAAATCCGTTGCGTAGTTTTAAAGATTTAAGCATACATAGGGACATAAGGACATAGGGACAAACTGAGAAAGCGACTTTGTTTTATACTATGTAATGATACATGGTTTGTTTTGTTCAATTAGTAAGAAATTCATCAAGTTACATTTTTTTAATATAAATTTATGGAAATACAATAAACAATCTTGTGTTAAAAATATATATTATCGTAACAATTAATCTTTACAAGGCTTATTACAATAAAATTTCAAACTCTGATTGCCCGAAATTATACTTTTTCTAGGTCAATATCTACTTAACAAATATTTGTCGAAACCTGCATGACAAAACGGGTACGAAATTATTAAATAATGCAATAAAAGTCTTCCGCATACTGCGAATAACTGGCGTCGCCGTACCGAGACTAGGTTCGTGACAATAGCACGTCAAAGATTTACAACGAACAGAGCCACTACTTTATTTTATTTTGGTCGAAGGGCACTACCATATTTTGGGCTTAGCTACACTATTTCTTGGTACAAGGTCGGTATTTATACTTTATAATCTATAATATGCATGTACGCTCTGATTTATTATACTTTATTCTGTCCAAATTTTAAATTTATATATGTACAATGTTTTTGTGGACAATTTAATTTTAACGTTTAATATTTTGGACTCGTTCGTTCACAGGAAATGGTTGCGAAACTCTAATTATGGTAATAGTAGTTTGTGACACGGAATATAGAATGCAAGTAGCATACGTCATAAAAAAAAATGTATTAATTTGTTTTAGAACAAATAAAATACTTTTATGTGTTTTAGCACTAATCCTAATCTATTGTCCGAAGGTGGTGTCAAGAGTCTTCGCAAGCGGCGTGTGTATAAAGAGAGTGATGAATGTGGAGGAAGCGAGACAAGCCTGCAAGGATTGTGATGTATGGCATTTGGTTCTCTCTACCTACCCCGTAAAGGAACTGGCGTGAAGATATGTATGTAGCACTAATCCAGTGTTTTAAAAAGTGCGAGAATTTAAAATTTTTTTAGAAAAATAAAAAATTTCACATGTCTAGGATTGAACCAGTGACCAGGCTTTTAGGTCATTTTTTTATACAATAGCAAACAAGCAGATGGGCCTTCTGATGGAAAGAGTGAACCATCGCCTATAGACACCAAAAATGTTGAGGAAAGATTTTTGATACACCTTCTCAAAACAATTTTTTTTCTATAGACTCAGCTTACCAACAAATTTATATATATATATATATATATATATATATATATATATATATATATATATATATATATGGTAAAATCAATACTAATATTATAAATGCAAAAGTCTGCCTATCTGTTAGGTACTCTTTCATGGCCAATACGCTGATTATTATTTAACCTACCTATTTTTGGAGATATTTAAAGATCTAGAGTCAAATACAGACTAACTTTAAAAAAATCTAAGCGGGTGAAATAATGTATGAAAAACTACAGGTACCGATGATATGTTAATATACCTACTCGCGGGTAAAGCTGCGCGGGTCATTTTTTATTATTTCATCGTTCAAATACCCTTTTTTAATTGGTATAAATAAATATAAATAATTAAGAATTATTACTGTGAACGGCGTCCTGCTTCCAAGTACGTATCAATGTTTTATACAATTGCAGTCATCAATAAAACTTGTCACCTCCTTCAAATCGCAGTCACAGTCTCAGATATAGGGAAAGGAACTATGTTCCAACTAAGTGTTCAAAAGACATTTTTTTATAATAACCACATTCTTAAGGATAAGGTTGTAGGCTAATTTTTACCCGATTATGTAATAGGAAGTAATGTTTTTATATTTGTGAACGAAGTTGTAGGTAGGTAGTAAAATATAAAAGAAAGTAGCTTGCATTTTTTTATATCATAAGATAGCAAACAAGTAGTTGGCTCTCCTGGTGCAAAGAGTCAACCATCGCCTATAGACACTAAAGATGTGGTGCGTTGCTATCTTGTGGCGAGGTCTAATGGCACATGCATAAGTTTACCGGCTACCTTACCCTCCAAACCGGAACACGACAGTGACAAGCACTGACGCTATTGCGGCAGGAATAGGTAAGGCGGTGATACCAGACCCTGGTATGATGGGTGATTGATGGATATTATAGAGATGGATCTTTCGGCCATTAATTCATGGGCTGAATCTTTTGGCCTTTTAGTGAATCCTTGTAAATCAAAAGCTATTATATTAGGCAGTCGCCAGATGCTCCGGAAAATTGGTGATATTAGTTTATCCCAGATTTTTTATAATGGTACCCTAATACCTCTGTCCTCTAACGTTACAAATTTAGGAGTCATGTTTAGCTCGGATTTATCATGGGAAAGCCACATAAGTTCTATGAGTAAAAAAATTCATGTCACATTCCACTCTCTAAATTTGTTAAAAAATTTCCTACCTATAAAATCTAAAATTTTACTAGTGCAGGCGCGTATTCTTCCTATACTAGAATACGCAGATACATGTTTCCTCGATGTTACTGAAGTGCTTTTGAATAAACTTGAGAGGCTCCAAAATTAATGTATCTGCTTTATCTTCAGTCTTCGAAAATTTTATAATATTTCAGAGCCCAACTCAAGTGGTTACCTATCCGCCTTCGCAGGAATACTCGTATTCTTTGTTTTCTTTTTAATATTCTATACAATACAGCTGTGCCTTATTATCGTTCGTGATCATTTTGCCTTTTTACATTGATCTGATTCTCCATGGCGTTCCAACCTTAGTACCATTCTTAAATTTCCTGTATCTCGCTCCCAGACCTATTCACCGTCTTTTACCGTGCATGCAGTTAAACTATGGAATTCGCTTCCTCCATGCATACGGTCTAGCCCTTTACTACTAGTTTATAAAAAACGCCTAAAAGAGTGTTATCTGACACTTTCTTGATTTTAATAGTTTTACTGCTAAGTTGTACTGTGCGATTTCCTTTAATATTATGTAAGTGTTTCATATATAAATATGTCTAGTATATGTGTATGTGTGCAAACACATATATGTATTATTTTATTTGTTGTGCACTATGCCTTCTCATTTCTTAATCCCTGCTCCACATTTCGGGTTAGCTGGAAAAAATCTCTACCCGTAGAGATAAGCTCACCTTTTCTGCAATTTTTGGATGAGTGAATGAATACTCTTTATTGCGCACCAAATTTAACAAGACACATTATGTACAATACTTACAGCTAATAATTATGTATATAGTGGGTACACAAAGGTGGTCTTATCGCTAAAGAGCGATCTCTGCCAGACAACTTTTAGGTAGAGGAGATCTTATAATTAATATATTTTAGGTAGTGGTGCCATTAAATTAAGAGACATAATTTCCAAATACAATCTATATTATGAATTTTTTTAATATTAACTAAATAAATATATAAAAAATATAAATACATACGACGATATATATATATATATATATATATATATATATATATATATATATATATATATATATATATATATATATATATATATATATATATATATATATATATCATATACATATACATATACATATTCATATACTACACACATACACATGCAAACCTGCATTTTACAATTCAAACTAAACTAGAAAACTCTGTAATGATTTATTTATAGATTAAGATAATGATGTTTAAGAGCAGACTTAAAGGAGTGTAAACTAGGAGCTGTTTTGATGTTTGTTGGAAGAGAGTTCCATAACCGAGTAGCTTGACAAGACTGGTGATAATAATTAAGATTTTGAGAGGGGACCCGCAAAAGTAGGTTATCCACCGATCTTAACTGTCTTAATTCACCTCCCAAAAACTCAAACCTCTCTTTTAAGTAGTTAGGGGTGCGAAAATCAAAAAGAATACAGTACAGAAGAGAAAGTATGTGGACATTACGGCGGAGACGGACTGGCAACCACTTGAGTTTTGTTCGGTATTCAGTGACATGATCATATTTACGTAGAGCAAATATGAACCTTATACATAAATTTTGGAGTCGATCAAGCTTATTGAACTGCTCACTAGTCAGGTCAATGTAACATGCATCCGCGTAATCTAAAATAGGTATAAAAAGAGCTTCTGCAATCGCAATTTTAGTAGGAACTGGAAGTAGGTTACGCAATCGTTTTAGCGAACTCCAAGTGGCAAAAACTTTTTTGCTTACCTCCTTAATTTGTTGCGTCCATGATAAAGCTTCGTCTAACTGTATTCCTAAATTTCTAACAGACTTGCTGTAGGGTATAGTTACACCATCAATTTCAAGTTGTGGCAAAACAGTCCAGTCTAATTTTGCAATTTGTTTTTTCCCCCCAGTAATAATAGCCTAAGATTTTTTAGGATTTATAGCTAACCCATAGTTTCTACTCCAGCCTGTAATAGTTGCCAGATCATTATTAACCTGCGAAATAGCTAAATGGAAATCATCAAAGGCCGATTGGGCATAAATTTGGAGATCGGCTGCATACATGTGGTAGTCCGCAGATAAATGGTTATAGAGTTAACAAAAGCAGCAAAAAGAAGAGGAGACAAAACGCCACCTTGCGGAACGCCAACAGTGTTACAAGACCAGTCCGAGGACATCTCCCCTACCTGAACACGTTGTCGTCGTTCCTTTAAATAGCTTCGAAACCATTCAACCACCGATGGAGATATTGAGGACACCTTTACGAGGACAGTGGTCGTGCTATGGCCAGGACGGAAGCCAGATTGGGAACAATTAAGTAAATTATTTTCAGAGAGGTAATGATGAATTTGTTTATGAACTAGTTTTTCCATAACTTTTGATAGAAATGGAAGCACTGATATCGGTCGAAAATCAGTTTTTGGTAACGGAATTACTTTAGCTTCTTTCCATGCGTATGGATAAACACTAGTATTTAGGGATTGATTAAAAATATGTGTAATAAAAGGAGAAATAATTTTCAGAATTGGTAAAATCATATTTCGGCTTACATTATCGATGCCAACAGCATTTGACGATATGGATAAAATGGTCTTCTCAACATCACATACGGTTAGTTGATCGAAATTAAACGGATGAAAATTAGGAGTTGGGAAATGTGAAAGAAATTTTAAAGTCAAGGCTTTTTGCTTATCATCAAGAGTGCAGGGTGGATTGGAAAAAAAATTGTTTAATAAATTGACATTTGTATTAGACAATTTTTATTATCCTTTTTCGTGTATATTCTTCAATAAGTGTACAATAAAGTATTAAATATTATACAAACCATTTTAGCTTGCCGTCAATTTTAGAACATATGAAATATTTTATAATTATAATGTTTAAATACCTTTTTTATAAATATAAATAAATACATATAATCAAGAATTATCACTACACAACTGTTACCGGAGGTCTTGCTCTCTGGTCACATATCAACGGTTTTATACAAATGACTCGTCCAGCCTGTTAAAATTGACACCTCCTTTAAGAATAATAAATCCTGTAATAAATTTGATAATCCTCACATCCATAGGCTTTTTTCCATACTATTAGGTATACTCCTATTGTTTCGTGTTTTATTTATCGAAAATTCACTTATTTTTAACGTTTAAATAATTATTTATGCGTGCCACTTTGACACGCTTCTCGTGATGTCACAGTCTCATATACATAAAGACACATCTCAATTATTTTTTATTAGAATCACTATTGCTAAACTAAAACAAATAAGCGAGTCTGTCTAAATTACAATGAAATACTTGCAAAGTTCTTGCAGACTAATTAATTTAACATTTTGGACTCGTGTTTTCTTTCAAAGATAATGGTTACAAAACTATTATAATAATAGTGATCTAAAACATGAACAAAATGCAATTAAAATTCGTAGTTAAACATTTAGAAGGAATCGCTATCGCAAAATTTTAATAATTAAAACAATAAGTGGATTGGAACATGAAGTGGCCGGACCTTTAAAGTCAATCTACAGGTTGACTTTAAAGGTCCGGCCAAATTTTAAAATTGAGAAATAAAATACATTGAATTGAAAGTGTGTTCTAATTATTATTGTAAAATTATTACGAGACAAAATAAAAATAATCTTTTAAAAATATCCCACTAAATTTATGACTTGCATACACCGAGTCTTGTGAATGAACTCTACAAAGTTGGCAGTGTGTTATTATACATTTATTAGACACTATTATATTTAAATAAAATATACAACATCCTAAAGATAATATATTATAAATATATGTTTAACAGTGAAATTTAAGTATAAGTGCAATAGTAAAAGTGTCTAATAACAATGAAATTTCACCAAGTGCCGACGACGGAAAGTATAGAATACATTTTACATTTAACTATAATTACAATAGTACTTAGGTATGCAATCTGTCGCTCTAAATACGTTTTTCCCGATTATTTTTAATTTGGTTGAAGGCAGTTAAATATTTTAGTTCGAATTTTGCGTAACTGAAATTATATGCATGCATTTTGTATCGGATAAAAATGAAATTTTGAATTTTTAAATTAGTTCTTATTACATAAATTGAATATATTATCGATTCTGAACAGCATCAGATAATATGGGCGGACCTTTAAAAGTAACCCTGTATAAGCATATATCTAAATAATATTTCTTTTACTAGAAATTAGTGCATCACGCGAGTGTCAGATTGGCGAGTAGTATTGATTATATACTTTAAAATATCAGCATAAAACTTATCAACCAACTTTCCAAAAGGAGGAGGTTATCAATTTGACTGCATGTTTTTTCATGTTTGATACCTCAGAACTCGGGAAAATTATGAACAAAGAAGAACAGCCATTGGCGTATGTAGAAGAGAGGGGGGGGGGGGGTAGGCCACGCCTACCCTAGTACGGTCTAGTCACTCAGAACTTAAAATGTATATATAATTATATGTATAGTTCTATGTATCCTGAAAAAATACCAAAGTCAATATTTTACGAGTAATATGATTAACGATATATTTTGTAAATTCCAATGCTATATTGTGGAAATCCAAAATTAAGGGCATTATTTTTTAAAGAATGTAAAAATTATAAGTTTTTAAAATTTCTGGGGAAAGTTATTCGTAAAATAATATATCGGTTATAATATATCGTAATATATC
This sequence comes from Apodemia mormo, assembly GCA_036924255.1. Lineage (NCBI taxonomy): Eukaryota > Metazoa > Arthropoda > Insecta > Lepidoptera > Riodinidae > Apodemia > Apodemia mormo. The sequence goes on from JAUPFN010000001.1 coordinate 10,636,579, forward strand.
GTAAAATAAAATATGACTACTGCAATGCTACAAAAGCAAAAAATAGTTGTAAGGAATGGATCAAACTTACTGAAGGTCCGGAAATTAAAGGAAACACATGTTATCCTCATTTTCTACCATATTACTAGTAGCACAAACAAAACCAATCTGTAAGCGGTTGACCCTGCAGGCCATCCTTGAAACTTCCCACTAAATTAAGGTATTTTAAGCTCAAAAGAGCAAAAACTATAAGCATAGATTTTTTCAGTTCAAACATCAATTTTGTAGAACATGGCAGTATATTTATTTTTGAAAAGCTGTATATTTTGGAAACATTTTCATCTTGATTTTTTAAATCTAAAATATTGCTTTAGCTAAATAATAGATAGATTGAAAATTCAAAGCAATTTCCAAAAAACATTTTTTTCAAATATTTTCGTCATTGATAAATCCCAAACAAATTTACCGATTTTGATACAATTAGTAGTATTTGACGCAGTTTTTAAAGGAGAAAATCTGATAAGTTTTTTGAGTAAATCGGTGTATTAGCGTGAAAGTTATTCCAAAAATATTAAGTAAGTTTGCTAAAAACAACGTAATTTTAATGTTTAAAAAGCTGTAACTTGAGATTTGATTTTGATTTTTGAAACGGCATTCGACGTTGTTTTTAGTACTAAAATATCGTATGATATACCAAGATATGATTAGTTGAAACATTTCGAAGTTACGTCGAAAAAAACACTTTATTTAAAATTTTTCGCCAAACTTAGTCCCAAACGGATAAACCAATTTTGATGCAATTTATGCATTAGACATAGTTTTTTGAGGAAAAGAGCTGATTAGTTTTAGTACTCAATCGGTACACTAATCTGGAAGTTAATTAAATAAATACTGTTTCGCCAAAATCTCCAAGGCCGACTAAGTTTCAATCGAATACCATTAACCGCGTTTCGATCGGTTCAGGCGTTCAAAAGTTATGAGATGTTTACATACACACACACATACGCAAACACATACATGCATACAGACATACTGACGTCATCCTGAAAATATCCGGTTCCTAAAAAGGTTCCTAGGACCTCAAAATGTGGACATCTGGTGAAAATTCGATTTTCGAAAATCGGGGCAAAATCAGTAACTTCCTTATCTACATACGTAGTGGGAAGTTAAAAACATTTTTTCCATGCTACACATTGAAAACCTTCACTAGACTAATAATGTTTGATATTTTTGCATTACATACATTCTGTCAATAATCTGAAGCGCGGGGAAAAGCGCAATGTTTCAATTGGCTAATAATTCAAAATCGGTATTTTGTCGCGCGTGCCATCTTCTCACTGAATTGGTGGGTAGTCGGTACTAATTCGGATGGGATTACTTAAAAGGTCTATTAGTCTGATATGTTGATAGACTAATTGGTCTTTTATTAAGCCTCTAGTCTGTTCACTCAATGATTCCGCTTCTTAGGTGTTAAGTTTTCAAAAACTACTAAACAAGTTTTAGCCCTGTTAGTCACATAATGTGAGTCGTGAGTAGATAGATTAGTCAAACACGTAGCGAATTCAGATTTTTTCAATTGAGATTGCATTTTGTTTCATTTTTTGTCTAATAGGATATAAAATTATAAAGAACTAGCTGTTGCCAGCGACTTCTTCCGCGCCGAGTTCGTTTACTCCACACTGCCCCTCACCCGTGGGTGATAGCGTAATAATATGTAGCCTATATATTGACCCGACCTGTTAGTAATATTCTTAAAAAATTTGAAGGTAATCCGTGCAGTACTTTTTGAGTTTACTCCGGACATACATACAGACAAACAGACAAACAGACAAAAATTCTAAAAACTATATTTTTGGCTTCGATATCGATTGTAGATCACGCCCCAAGTATTCTTTTAAAAAAATATTCAATGTACAGTTTTGACATTCCTACGATTTTATTATATGTATAGATAAGGATTATTACGGTGTAATCGTAAAATATTTCGAATATTTAATACAATTTTGGATAATTTTACTTGTGAATATAAAAGTCATTTATTAAATTACATTTGATGACACTGACACAGATGTTCCTGCGGGATGTATTGCTGGAAAACTCTTAAATAACCCTTTACCGTCGTGTTTTATTAATTAATAATATTTAAAGCAGTTGTAAACATTTCGCAGAAGATTCAATTATTAAATTTCTGTCTGATTATTTATAACGTGGACTGATTTGATTTAATAACGAAATGCCTATATATCTATATTACACTAGCTGACCCGGCAAACGTTGTTTTGCCTTACTTATTAGGGGATTCCTAGCGGACAAACAACGTGACAATTTATATAAGTCTACGGGATTAAACTTTATATGATGGTTAAGTATTCTTAAATTTTCTAATTTTCCGCGCATTTTTTTTTATATTTTCTTTTATAAGAACCTTCTCCTTACAATTACAAACACAAAAAAAAAAATTACCGAAATTGGTCCGGCCATTCAGGCGTGATGTCGTGACCAAGGAAAATAGGGATTGATTTTTATATATATAGATTAGATAGCCCTCTAATGCTAAAAGACTACTATCGCCTTTGAACACCATCGATTTTTATGATGCGTTGCCATTCATATGGCAGAAATCTAAAGACACATGTATGACTGTACTGGCTACCTCAACTTCAAACCGGAACAAATTACAAGTAGTAACAGGCATTGACGTTAATATATCATAAAAATATACGAGGGTTGTTTCATTGTAGAACATTTTAGAATTCTAAGACAACAATAACAAAAGCATGAACAACTTTTGTCAAAATGTTTAGATTGCGGATTTTTAAATATTAAGTACCTTGCCTTGTCTCTGTTTTATTATTCTATGAATCAAGCCGTGAAACTTGCAGGCCTTCAGACCGGGCGCGGACGGTTGACGACTCCGATTCATTCGGACCCTGTCTCAAATACCTTCGACAATCATTTTATTCAAGAACTCGCGTTATTACTATACAAGTAATGTTGACTTCTCGATCTTATTTCACGCGTAAGGAATGCAACTGATACTAACGATATTTAAATACTTGTATTAGTTACGACGTAAATGAAAAGGAATTAATTTTAGCATTAGTTACTTCAGATAAATTGATTTGTTTTTGTGACACTATCAACTTGAAGTGACAAGTTATTATTAGTGGCTAGCTGCTGTTTACGACTTCGTTCACGTGGCTCAAACTCATTACTTTCTTTTATTAAGTCGGGTAAATATTAACCAATATGATTTCCGGATAGTGTAGATTTCTAATAGGAAATAATTTGTAAGATCGGTGTAGTAGTTTTTGAGTTTTATACACATACAAATATATACAAAAATTCAAATGTTTTCTCTTTGTAATATTAGTATAGAATTGACTATATATCTTCACGCTAGATCCCTTACGGGGTAGGCAGAGAAGAATTGACTAATGATAAAAAAATCGTTTCTTTTAGTTCGAATCAAATACCTATCGTTTATTGACAACAAATACTCATCGATGTGACATAAATATATATATATATATATATATATATATATATATATATATATATATATATATATATATATATATATATATATATATATATATATGTTTGAGGGACAGTTATACTTATTGCTAGAGATAAGATTAGTATCATATTTTTACGCCAAGTCCCATATGGGGTAGGCAGAGAGAATTGAGTGTCCTCAAGATATCAAGATAATTTTAATCACCTCATGGCCATAAAGGTAACCTGTTTTGCTTAGATCATGCCACAAGGTTACTTCAATTTGTGTTTTTTTGCATAAAACGTGTTGGAATTTTTTTGAAAAAAAATATTAGTAGCGGCTCGGAATCTGGATGTGTCATGCAACAAACATGCATAGCGTGAACACGTAAGGCCGTTGGGTCAGGCTTACATATGGAAAGAGACAACAATCGCCTATAGAGAACAGTGATTTTTTATTGATTCAGGCGTTACTTTGTTAAAATCAATAATGAATAGGTGAAATTGATTAAATTTGCTATTTTCTGCGAATTGATCCTCGGCTGCGGCTCGAATTTTAAACTCATATTCCACCTGTAAGTCACCCCATACAAGTACAATACTATTTCTCAATATTTTTATTGTACCATAATATTGGGAATATTTAATATTATTGTATACATAATTTGATTCTAAACGTTCCAAAAATTCACTTAATAAAATTGACAAGAACTAGTCTAATCAATATTTAGTACGAGCAATATGTTTGACGTTGAAATTTTTGCGGTAGCCACGCTGATGAATTTTTTAAATAAAAAAAACGTATATGGGTTAAAGTATAGTTTAAAAGAAGGCTAGTCACACTCAAGAAATACTTTTAAAGGACTTAACCTTAAGTCTTAACTGAAGAAAACCATTTTAAAAATTACATGAGAATAGATATTGCAAAGTTTTAGAATTGTTACAATCAGTAAATCCTTTGATGGTGCGTTGTTATTTGTGTTACAGGATGGCAATGCTACCTGTTAAATCTAACGGCTACCTTACCCTCCAAACTGAAACACGCCAATGACATGCGACGAATAAGTTAGGCGGTGATAAGTTAGACGTTGCAGAACCCTACCAACTAGTAGTCACGATGATAGTGATGGAAATAGCCAATCGGTCGCCTTTCAAGACCAGCCAATCAGAACGGCAGCTGGCCTATTTTTCATAGGAGAGCTCGGACCAGTACGGGTGGGGGAGAGAGGTGTTTAGACAACAATGTTCCGTTAGCAGCTATTTTTCCTGGGCCATATTATTCTTTGCTCTTAACATTCCACTGAGAGGGCAATTCTCTGTACTATTTGATACATTCAACAATAAACTCTGTTTCCTTAATTTTTGGATTCTCCTTTTCCGTTATTGTTGCGCAAGTTGGTGTACTCCTCGTCAAAGCGAAATATAGGCTGAAAAATATTGCGCAATACTGACCCTACACGATGCAATGAAAAAATATCCACCAAAATGTAACGTTGTTATTCTTACCAACATCATTTTAGGGATTTTTTTATGAAGCTTGAGGCTACTTTGTTGTTTTGTAGGACCAGTAGGATCGTTTTGCTATCTGTTAAGACCCTAACTGATTCATTAGTTACCTTTTTAGCTCATATTGTCTGTGTAGCTATAATTATTTCAGTGTATCCGGGCTAGAAAACTGAGTGTTCAAGCACATACAATTAACAATGCATTTGAATATTCTTTTTTATTTTTGGTAGGTACCACTAGTTGTGCCACTAGTGCACTTACTTTCGACCAACAATAATAAGTCCTTAGTTTTATAGATTCAGGCATTACTTTGCGGAAATCCATGACTAAAGAAGACAATAACTTAATTTGCAAACTTCCGTGAACTCACATGTGCGACCTTTGTAAAGCCACTAAAAGGAAAATAAAAAAGGAGTGTAAGAAATGGAATAAACTTATAGTAGGTCTGAAATAAAAAAAAAGATCCCAGCGGCACATTTATCCCAAATTTGAATAGTTTGCTATTGACATGGTAGAAAGTGTGTTCGACGTGGGTGGAAAATTCTGTCTATGAATCTTTAATTTTTCGAACCTACGTCAAGGTTATTCAATTTCTCACATTGGTATTTATTTCAGTGGCGTCGCGAATGTCAAACATGAGAATCCACGGAAGTTTGCAAATGGAATTGTTTTCTTCTTTGGTAATAAGTCTCATGAAGTAATAGGGAGTCAAAATATTGGTAAGTGGAACAAATTATGTTTTTATTGAAGCGCTGAAAATTGTTGAAAACGAGTTGCTCGAATTGAAATTTAAATCTGTCAATCCTATTTATGCATTTATACAGGAGCTGGTATCGCTAGGTCACTAGAGGGTATTATTATATATTAAAATCGTTTACTAACACATATTACAACCAAATAATTTGCTCATTTTGGGTTTCGATTATTTGGGTTTCGATATTTGGGTCAGGCAAATATTATTTATTTTGTATTGTTGGTTTAGTGTTCAGTGACATTGACTATGCAACCAATGGCGTTTGGATTTTGTGCATTAGTATCGTCGAGTATGTATTACCATTTTAAAAACAATTAACTTACTTTGGGGTTAAATACATCCGTGTAATGTATCCGGCGTATTTATTTATTTCTATTAATAATGACCCAGCCATTCTTCCGTTGTACAGTAGCGGTACGAATAAATTTGTCAGTTTTCAAATTAATTCATTTAACAAGCTGTGAGCACATATGATCTTTTGAAAATTTGTCACATAATAGACTGTTGTATAGAAAATTATGCTTAACTGTTCGATAACATGGTTCAGACTTGCTTGCATCAACAATATTTCCTTATTTTATTTTGTGTAAAAGATTATTATCTAAAGAGATGCTAATGTTTTTTTAACTAAAAACCCTTTTTAATGATTTGACCAGCCATTAATATTTAAGATAAAACTATTGTCATGGTTAATGTTCTTACGTAGTATTGTATACTCTTTGGTTAATGTCACCGTTGTTATTTCTAGATTTCTAGTGTTATTCAATATTTTATTGCAAAATATATTTGCCATGAATATAATATCCTCCTCGAATAATTTTCAAATTAGCAGTAAAAGTTAAATCTATTCAACTGAGATAAACTTTATTTGATAGAAAACATCACATTTATTTAATGTTAATAGAACTGTTTTTGTACTGGCATGTTGGCATAATTGATTCGTACACTAGTGCAAGCGAAACTAAATCTTAAGGTGACGAAACTATTTTTACCGTGATTATACCTATAACTCACGTAGATTGCGATCCCGCATGAAAATCTATACATATAATAAAATCGTAGGAGGGTCAAAACTGTACATTGAATATTTTTTGGGGCGTGATCTACAATCGATATCGAAGCCAAAAATATAGTTTTTAGAATTTTTGTCTGTTTGTCTGTATGTATGCCCGGGGTAAACTCAAAAAGTTCTGCATGGATTTACTTCAAATTTTGTATGAATATTACTAATAGGTCGGGTCAATATATAGGCTACATATTATCACGCTATCACCTACGTGGGAGGGGCAGTGCGGAGTAAAAGAACTCCTCGCGAATGAAGTCGCTGGCAACAGCTAGTTGTGAATAAAATGATGCTAATATCACTCAGGAATCATGTATTATTTCTACCGGTGAACAATTTTCCAATTTATAATATTAGTATAGATCTACTAAAAGTGCACATTCTGCTCTTAGTAGATTACCTGTAAAATCATAAACTGATCTTGTAAAGTATAATCATATTTCTATCTCGTAAATTATAACTTACGCGTTTAGCCATAAGTATGACGAAACGTCATAACCGTCGCAGCAAAAAAAGATGCGGACAACGGGTCTATTAATATTACGCTGCTACGAAACGAGATAAACGTTTTACTTTCGCTTTTACACAGATGTAGTTTCACTAAACTAGAGCTATTTAAAACATTCCAGATTATTCTTTGAGATAATATTGTGCGTCCGCTTTGAAGCACTATTCTCATGCTAGAATTAACATGAGAATAGTGCTTCAAATCTCTCTCTCTCCATCTCTCTCTTTCCATGGGAAGAATCGACTATATGCTGGCCACCTTATGCTTAAGTACAATTTAGTTACGATTACCAATTACCTCTCATATTTTTACTAGCATTTCAATAATTTCAAAAATAACACTTTAGTCTGCGGCTAGGTTTAAACTAGCATTTTCTATTGTAAGCGAGAACGATGTCAAAAAGTTAGACTCAATAAATCATCCAACTAGTTTAAATGAAGCCTGTAGGTAAGTAAACTACAGAGCCTTATAATCAACGTATTCGACACCAAGGGAAGAGATATATAGAGAGAGAGAGAGAGAGAGATATATATATATATATATATATATATATATATATATATATATATATATATATATATATATATATATATATATATATATATTCACGGGACAAATTACACTTACTGATCTAACCCCAAATTAAGCAAATTATTTGCTTGTGTTATGGGTGTCGCTAACCACTCGACCAACGGACGGTTAAACACTTTATAAAGTTCACACTTTACAAAGAAAACATATAAGACTGGTTGGGGTGACATTAAACATTAGATCATTACAGTGTGTGGCTGCGTTTCAGATCCCGAAGTAGATTAATAAAATGTTGACGCTGTCAAAATAACTTGTAAAACGTTTTATTGAATAAAGTACTTCTAATTTCTATGCACGTGGAATTTAAAAATGCGTCGTAAATAGCAACGCACCATTAACATCTTGGTGCCTGTAGGCGATAATTGTCTCTTTCTATCAGGGGAACTGTTTGCTTGTTTGATATCCAATTATATAAAAAATACAATCTAAAAGTCTTAAATTGGCTTATAACAGTACAGTTTTAAATTTTTCTAACGTTATTATTTGACTGCCCCGTTGCATTGGTCGAGTGGTTAGCGACCCTAACTATGCAATCGACGGGGCTCGGGTTCAATCCCCGACGGGGATAAGCGTTTGTGTGATAAGCATAAATGTTTGTATTTCCGGGTTTGGGTGTTTATTAAATATATTCTAGTATTTATATATGTGTTGCTATGTATTAGTATCGTTGACAACACCCATGACACAAGCAAATAATTTGCTTATTTTGGAGTTAGATCAGTAAGTGTAATTTGTCCCGAAAAATATTTATTTATTTGATAGTAGCTGAGTCCGCGACTTCGTCCACGCAGAGAAATGTTTAAAACATAGACAGTCCCGTTGTTTTACCTGCATAGTTCTCGTTTTAGTGAGATTGGCGAGATAAAAACTATCCTGTCTTTCTTCAGGTCTTAAACTGTCTTTGTAGCAAAGTTTTTGCTTCATGTATTAAATGTATAATCTTTTTTTATTTTTTTATATCATAAGATAGCAAACAAGCAGACGGGTCTCCTGATGGAAAGAGTCAACCATCGCCTATAGACACCAAAAATGTTAATGGTGCGTTGCTATCTTGTGGTGAGGTCTAATGCCACATGAATAATTCAACAGCAGGAATTATTGTTCGCAATAATTTCTGCTGTTGAATTCCATTATAGGACCCCGCATAAAAATTCAAAATATCACCCTCACCACCTCAATGTCTAGAAGTTTTCAACTGTGCGATTATCTAGACATTTTTATCTCACACTAATCTTTTGTGTAAGCAATTACTGATGGGAATGTTTATAAATGGATATAATTTGGGGAAATAACTTACTCAATCTTAAAAGGACGATAACACAACTGCAAGGCCTATGGTATTGATGCTGGCCATGGATAGTGATGACTACTTACTATCAGGTGAGCTTTCTGCTCGTTTACCTTTTTTCTGTCAACATTTTTTTTGCGTTAACTGAACTAAAAAGTTTAAAAGCATTTCTTATGGCACCTGACGTATAATCATGGCGTAGCGAAACAATGTAATTCCTATAAACATAGGTTACTGCAATTTATTAATAATTGGAAGATCATAGAAAGCTCTTGGATTTAAAAGAAAGAAAGAAGAAAGAAAGAAAGAAAGAAAATATTTATTTGCAAGAATATGGGTGTTACAAGTTGTTAAAAATAAATTAAGTTACCAACATATTCTACCATTATATGGTGTGCAAATATTTAAAAAAATTATCATTATAAAATATTACATTTAAAAGATTCTATCGAATATTTAGAATTACTACCGGATCGGAACGCGGCCACACACTGAGAAGATCCGGCGGAAGAAACTCAGCGGGCTGGTCTTTTTTCTCTATTTTATGTACTTGTTATAAATGTACAATTTCATATTACAAAAGATTTTTTTATAATTACAAGTTTCATATTTTGTGCAATTAAATTTTTTATAATTTACATAATGGTCACTATTTACAAAATTTTACTAGGTACATTGAAATTTTTTAAGGACAATTCAACAAACTTATATTTCTATCCATTAATATTTAATTTTATCGGCTAAAAATTCTTTAATATCATAATAAGTTTTATCTAACAGCAAATCAAACAACTTTTTGCGAAATTTATTTATAGGTAATGATTTAAGACTATCAGGAATATGATTGTATATAATAATAGACATACAATACACATTTTTTGTAAAAATATTTAATTTTTGATTAGGCACATATAATTTTTTACTATTCCTAAAATATGAGTTACCAGTGACTTCAGCATTTGTTTTAAATAACTTTTGGTGCTTTTTTACAAATACGCATACCTTAAAATATACAAACATGGTAAGGGAAGTACCTTAAGAGACTTGAAAAGAGGTTTACAGGAATGTAACTGATTAACACCACATATTGCTCGAATACATTTCTTTTGGACTCTAAAAATTCGTATCAATTCAACAGAATTTCCCCAAATAGGAATTCCATATTGTAAATTAGAAGAGACATATCCATGATATGCTAATAGGGAGGCTTTTACGTTTCCTACTTCTCTTAGTCTTCTTAAGACATAGACAAATCTATCAATCTTATTACATAGATATTCAATTTGTGCTTTCCAATTACAATATTTGTCAATAATTATTCCTAAAAAGTTTGTATAATCTACATCATCTATATTTACTTTATTTAAAAATACATTTGTGTTATTAGTAATATTACTGTGGTAGTTCTGAAATTCAACTAATTTTGTTTTAGTTACATTAACTTTTAAATTATTATTAATTAACCAGTCTGAAACTTGAAGTAAGGTTTCAGTTGTTTCGTTTACCAAGTCTTTTTTATTTTTACATTTAATAAGTAGGGTAGTGTCATCAGCAAATAAAAAGCAATCATGTTGTAAACTATCAGGAAGATCATTGATATAAATTAAAAATAGCAAGGGTCCTAAAACACTGCCTTGTGGTACACCACAGTTGTTAATACGGTAGTTTGAAGTAAATATTTTTTACGGTTTCCGTATATTTTAGATATTTCGACGCATTGTTTCCTATTTTCTAAGTAACTCTTTATCCAATCTAAAGCCTTCCCTCTAATACCATATTTTTCAAGTTTTGATAGTAAAATATCGTGTGAAACAAAATCAAATGCCTTACTCATATCCAAAAATACACAAAGTGGATACATTTTCTTATTGAGACATTCAGTTACGCTCTTCACTAAATCAAAACATGCTAATGTAGTAGACCTACCTTTCCTAAATCCATATTGATTATTTTTTAGTAGGCCAAAATCAATTAAATAATTATAGAGCTTTTCATACATAATTTTTTCAAAGATTTTTGAAATAACTGGAATTAAAGTAATAGGTCTATAATTGTTCATATCGCACATATCTCCTTTTTTAAATAATGGTTTGACAATACACTTTTTTAATCGTTCTGGAAATTTACCTTCCAAAAATGACAAATTAATTATATGGCTAAGAGGTCTTGATATTACACTAGCAACATTTTTCAATAATTCTGTGCTAATATTATCATAGCCAGTAGCATAAGTATTTTTCAATGAATGAATAACTTTTTTCACATCATGCTCATCTACTGGTGTCAAATACATGGTTTTACTACAATTTGGTAAAAAATATGATTTTGAAGTATTTGTAGATTTGACTTTTACACTACTTGATTTTGTCTGGTTTATAAAGAAATTATTAAATAGATTACAGATTGTTTGAGTATTTGTGTACTTTAAATTGTATAAAAGAAAGTATCTTATATTGTTTAAAAGAAAGTATCTTCACGCCCGTATCCTTGACGAGGTTGGCAGAAGTACACCTACGATTTGCCGACGATACTTAGCTCTATAATGTGATAGGTGGCAAGCCTATCGCCAACCGGGCATTTATTTAACCCCGTGCAACGTTGTTTTTATCAGAAAACTGAAACAACACTTTTTTAATTGCTCGACCCCGGAGTCAAATCCGGGACCTGATGCGGTTAATATCGACACCGAGCCCCTAGACCACAGAGCCGATTGGACGCCGAGGATTGGATTTTTTAATAATAAAATACCTACTCAAAAATGAAATTGACTTTTTTGTCCCTAATTGTCGCAAAACATAGATTTCCGCGTGCCGAGAGGTCGTCCTCGTGGGCAGATCACGTCTGTATGACCACCTCTACGCGGGATTGTAGCTGGTGCAAATTCTCCTGAATCACGTTTCTGCAAATTTTACCCGATGAGTATAGTAACGCTATCAATATTTACATAGTCTTATCTATATTTTAACCAATTTTGCAAAATTGATGGAAAACATGAAATCGATTTGGTTTAACTTTCTCTGTATTAAAATAAGTAAATAAACAAATGTTTTGAATGCAAAAGGCGTCATTTATACTCTATATGGAATACAATAATAATAACTTTATTTACTTTATGTGGAATACAATAATTATTATTTCTGATTCCATTACTTATTATTAACTTTATATGTTTTACCACATTCTCCATAGGCCTTCCACAAAATATAGTTTTTTTATGTCTTAGGTATGTCTTAGGATAGTAAAGAAGTAAAATATGTTTCTCCTGATGGAAAAATATGACTGTCGCCTATAGACAAATAAGAAGTTTTTGTGGAGAAATGCGTAAAACATCATTTCTGTGGAGAAATGCGAAAAATTAAGCTCACCACTCAAGTGCTTGTCCATGTCGGAAATTGAACTCGGGCCGCATCGATTGCGTAGTCAGAATCGGTAACCATTCGATCAACATGGCAGTATTACATGTTTATCGTATTGCTTAAATTTAACTTCAAATAAGTTTTACATAATAGTGAAAACTGAATCAAAACATTATGCAGTACCGACGTGATGTGAATATAAATGTTACGTCAAATTCTTTTATCTAAAGCTTGAGTTCCTTAGTAAATACTTGGTAAATACCGTATTATATTTTTAACATTTTATAGTATATTTATAAAACTAAAATAGTATTTGCACAACGTTAATATTCTTTACAATCAGCTCATCTTTAGTAAGTGAATTATTTGCTTGTGTTACGGGTGTTAATCAAAGATACATATATAAATACTATTACATACATAGTAACCACCTAAATCCAGAAATACAGACATCTATAATACTCAACAAATGTTTGTCCTTGTCGGGAATCGATTCATAGTTCGGTTCTGCTAGCCACTCGACCAATGGGATGCAAATGCAAAGAAACCACTTTAAAATGGCTCGAATTTAAATCATACAATGATAATGAATCACCTTTTAAAACATTACCTAATAAATTGTATATACAAAAATGCACAAATATTCGTATAGATAAGCAAACTTACATACGAGCAGACACACAACAACACATACCTACATGCGCACACATAAACGTACACATTTAATTACACACAACGTATAAACACAAACACACACATACACACACATGGATGCTCCAACGCACACGTAGATTTGCACCGACACACACACAATATCATAAAAGTATGTTTGCATCTTTATATTGCAGGTTAAGTATTTTGAATAATACTTAGTAAGTCGTTTCTCACATTTATATACTTATACTAGCGACCTGCCCGCGGTTTTACCCGCGTAGCTTTTGTTCCCGTGGGAATATCGGAAAGGTTTATGTATTAAAACCTTCCTCAACAATCAATCTATCTATTAAAAAACTGTATCAAAATCCGTTGCGTAGTTTTAAAGATTTAAGCATACATAGGGACAGACAAAGAAAGCGACTTTGTTTTGTACTATGTAGTGATGCATGGCAAGTTATATTAAATAACAATATGGAAATAAACATTGTTATTTTTGTATAGCTAGGAGGCTTTTGATGAATTTGTTGTTGTCCCAGCCTTTTTGAAAGAATAGATTTACTGCCTTATAGCATAATAAAAGGCAAGAGAAGGCTAGTACGTGTCATTAAGACCATGACTAATATATTCTATGTGAAAGAATTCTGCAACGTCTCGCCCGGCTTTAGTATCAGCGCTTACCTTTTCCTGCCACAATAGCGTCAATGTTTGACACTGCCATGTTCCGGTTTAAAGGGTAAGGTAGCGTGTAAAATTATGCATGTGGCATTGTCATCCTACCACACGGATATCCACGCGACAATAATATTTTTGGTGTCTATAGACGATACCTGTCTGTTTTCATCAGGAGAACCATCTGCTTGTTTGCTATCTGTTAACATAAAAAAATGCTATATCCTTCCGATGTGATTTTGCAACTATGTATAGTTGTAAAAGGAATCAATTTTTTTTCGATCGTCAAGCTATCTGAAATGTTTATGCTGTTCTGCCAGGCAGGTCGTAAAAGGCGACCGGCTATACGTGGCATCGTGGCTACTAGGTGGTAGAGTTCTGCATTGTCTCGCCCGGGTCTGGTACCACCGCCTTACCTATTCTTGCCGCAATAGCGTCAGCGCTAGTCATTGTCGTGTTCCGGTTTGGAGGGTAAGTTAGCCGGTAAACTTATGCATGTGGCATTAGACCTTGCCATCTTATGATATAAAAAAAACAGTCGCGCAAGACCTCATTTTCAAAGATAAAAGCAGCAACAAAAATATTTTAATGCTGCATTGCCATCCATGTGGCAAGAATTTAATGCCACAAACATAAATTACAGATGAAAAAATGAACCGGTTAGATCAAAACTTCTCCTACTTTATGATACTAGTGTTCTTTGACGCCGAAAATTTTGCAATTGGGGTCGTGAACTTTATATGAATGTGGTAGATAGTTATAAGCATAGCATGGTTGCTAAACTAAATTTAATATTGCTAAATAATATAATGTCAAGATTTCAATAGGACTTTAAATGCATATATTTATTGATTGCCTCATTATTCTAGCGGCTAGCTGAAAAGCTCAAACTCGGGCGTCAATCCCGAGTTGGGTAATACTTTTAAGTATTTCTCTGTATTCCTGTCCCAGGTTTGAGTCTGGATGAGGGAATAAAGCTGTCGATCCTAGTTGTCGCATGTAACAAATAATATTTATAATTATTGGTTCGTTGTCTCTTTGTTGGTCCGCGCCCCTTCTGAAGAATAGACTATCTACGGAATTTTTAAGAATGAACGGGATTTCACCACCATCAGTTACCTCGTGATCTTGTAATATCGCCATAACATCGGGAAAATAATCCTTCAACTATTCGCAGTAAGATCCCAGTAATTCTTAATAATTCGTTTGAAAAAAGCCACGAAAGCTTAAAAGTATAGATCACAGACCACTTGAATACCAATAAACATGCCATTGGGAAGGAAACGTGTTGCCGTGAATATGAACAGACGCTCCTATGACTTTCAAAAGTATCATACATTTGTGGATATAATATTATATCGTGAAAAAATTGAAATAAGCCATGTTGTACTGTTTTATCATACCGATTGAGATGACGAGGTTTAAAAATTATCCTTGGAGTTTTTTTTATTATTATCGATAGGGAAACGCTTGACCACGATCTAGCCTGATGGTAAGCTAAGATGCAGCCTAAGATGGAACGAGTTTACCATAAAAGGTGCCTGTTCACTCTTATCTTCATTGATAAGTAGTATAACTCTATATTTCTGTGTGTAAATGCAAGCTACGTTGATAAACTAAGAAATTGCTTTGAAAAGTGTATCCATTTAATCCGTGGTATAAACTATCTACCATTCTGAAAAGCGAATGATTGTCCAAACTTGTCACTCGTCATTCAACGAGACTAACAAATGGTATACGTACCAAATCCGGCCAAGGTTTGCATTTTAGACGCTCTACCACAGATTAGCCACTATGGTACGGATATGTCTGGCCAATCGTTGGCCTTTTATGAACTTCTCGACAGGTAGGCATATTATCTGATCTTCAAAAAAGTCTTTATTGAAAAAATACAAGATATCTTCCATAATAATGTAATTCGCGAACAGCTTTGGGTGTAATATTAGTGATAGAAAGAGGGGCCCTAATCATGAAGCTGTTTTTTTTTTCATTACATCTGGAGGCAGCATTTCTTATACATATTGAAACCCAATTTTAAATAGTGCTGTCATCTTCTGAGGTCTTACCCTCTTTTTCTAACACAGCTGTATAAAAAGAGAAGGAGAGACCTCATAGACAGAGATATAACGTAAATATTTGTTTCAGTTGATTAATACGAGTGCTAGCTCTATCTATACCTAATATTTCATGGCCCTAATAGTCCAAGTGACTTTTATAGGATTAATAGATGCAGTGAAGTTTGCCGCTTAGAGGTTGGTACAAATGATTTAATAGTAATCGATGCTAGTGATGGGCCTGTGTGGTTGAGGCGGCAGAATTGGTGAATAGGTGAAAGGCTTTCACTACGAGCGGTAAATTTATAGAAATCGTATTCTCGCTCGATGAATGAGCTACACAATCCATTGTTACGTGCATGAATACGCAGTAATATTTTGAAACCTAGTTGCTAGGTTACATATAGAAGACAAATGATTATATCTTTAACAGATAAAGTTATAACAGGCGTTAGAATATTTTTGTAACTGTTATTACTTATTTTAAATCAGTTTAATGATAAAAACATTTTATATACGATATTGCGGAAGACAAATTTCAAATAATTATACAAAAGTCGTTAAGGATTGTAGTTACAGGGTTAGATTGTGGGTACAATTAATGGGCAAGTTTGAAAATTGCTGATCCTTTGAATTATAACGCTATCGATAAAGCAGTTTTTTAGAAGCAAACAGCATTTACAAATATTGCTCGTTTTATTACTACAAAAGTATCTCGGCAATGAAAATTTGTTGGACTATATTAGGGAATTATTTCGATGTCTTAGATTATTACTTATTTATTAACAGATTTTAAAAAATCTAAACAAGCATGAAGTTTTAAATTTTAAATTAACTCTAGGTACGTCCTTGAACTAATCAATTACATTCATTATTTTAGATAATTTAAATTCTATACCAAATGAAATTAGAATATTACACGCTAGTAAGTCGCCCTGGCGTGTCTTCACATTAACTTCCTACACACATCAGAAAATCCCCTTCAAAACTATCATTTAAAAGACAATTAAAATTATATTTCAATACATAAAAATAGTGACGTCAATTTAGTTACAGTGTTTAAATCGTTTTGTGCTCATAAATTATTTATTATTTGTATGTATGTATAATAAGTATTTATATATATATATTTATAATTGTATGTATGTATATGAATGTTTATGTATATATGTATGTAATTAAGTATGGTATAATTTAGTAATATGTATTATTATAACGTGTATTTATATATTTATATTGTAAATTATTTATTACTCTGTATTAATTTTGTCTTTTCATAGTACGTTTAAGTTATATGAATAGAGTTAAGATGCACCACCTCTTTTAATTATTTTCTTAATACATGAGGTTGGCTAGTATAGAATGCCATTAGGCGTTAAGTTAAACCGATGTACTTTTTGTCTGTGCATAAATATAAATAAATAAATAAATAAATAAATTAAAATAGATTTTAAGCGATTTAATTACAAATCATTGATTTTCTCTATTTATTTATCAGATTAAGTAGAACTGGTAGTCAATATTCGTCCGAAAGCAGTACAGTACTAAAATTCGTGTAGTGAGTTACCTAACTTTCTATTTTCAGCTTCGATCAGATTTTAACTCGATAAATATTACAGTCGTCTTCTTATTGTTGAGGGATGTTCATATTTGTTGCGTTGGTTTAGTGGCTAGAGCCTGAGCCTGAGATCGTAGGGTTCCCGCCTCATGTTCCGTGTCTACCAAAAAATGTGAATGTGTGTCATGATTTGATGAATGAATGAATGATTACACTTTACTGCGGACCAAAAAAATTAACAAATTATAATAACAATAGTATAACTTATACACAAAGGTACACAAAGACGGTCTATCACTAAAGAGCGATCTCTGTCAGACAACCTTAGTGTAGAGGAGATATAATTATTTATTTATTTAGGTAGTGGTGCCATAAAATACAATAGACTAAATTCCGGAAACTAATTATATATAATTATATTACAGACAGATTGATATATATGTAAATAAATATTAAATAATTTTTGATGAAGAAACACTATAAATACTACTACGGTATCATCAAACCATCTCCTTTGAGGAGCAAGTAGAGTAGTAAACCGGTCGTCAATAGATATTATTTTTACCATGATTCACTGGTTCGTTGATTGTGCGAAATGGATGCTAATTTCCATTGCCTCGTTTTATCGACCGTTTTTATGGTATATACCTATATACTATTTTTATATATACTATTTTTTATACTATATATTACTACTATATATTACCCCGTGTTGGTTCCGGGCTCCTTTGAAGAATATATCAACTGCCGTTCTGCCAGGCAGGTCGTAAGAGGCGACCGATTGGCTATAACAACAAACAAAAAAATATTATATTGCTAAGAAGTTGAAATTTAAAAAGCTGAAATTTTCACAAATTATGTATTTCCATTGCCGCTATAACAACAAATACTAAAAATAAAACAAATGAAAAGAATATTAATAAAATAATATGGGGACCCCCCCATACAATAAACGTATTTTTTGCCGTTTTTTTATAGATGATGGTACGGAACCCTTCGTGCACGAGCCTGACTCGCACTTGGCCGGTTTTTTATGAATACTTATAATAATTATTTTAAAATTTATCAATTATTATTTAGTATATGTTGATAATAAATTATTTTGTATGAAACTATCTAATACAAAATAATAACAATTATAATTAAATAAATATGATAATCGTATTTTTTGAGTAGATATCCAGATATTTAGATTTTCATCCACGAATTCTGCAAACAGCATTAAGGGCGCGTATTCGTTTCGTAACGAAAACTTCATGTTTTCAAGTTTTTTCCAGAGCAATATCGTAATAATGTAAGCAGATTGTTCGAAGGATATTACAGTTTTTGCAAAATCAAGTTTTGATTATTTGATTTACTGCAGGTTCAAAATTTTATCGGCAAACGATTGCGCGCGAGGAGTTGTAGTGTTTTTAAAATAATCTTCTTAATAAATGAGTTCATATAACGGACTAAAAAAAATATATTGAACATTACTTTAATTCACATGTAATAAATATTTCAGGTTTCTGTTTAAATACTTACTGGTGAAAAAGAATGTTAAAGTGAACTGATTTTGTAATTTTTTAATATTATTTTTTAATATCTAATAAGATTAATTTCGTCACTTTGGCTCTGTGTTGCACTTTAAGACCACAAGGCACTTTAATACTGTTGGAAAAATGCAATAAAAAATTGTGGCACATCACAGTGGTTGTATTCGTCCTGAAAGATAACTCTGACGCCTATTTTCGTAAAACGCTAAGCAGGGATTGTCTTCCTTTTAAAAAACCGTTATCAAAAATTATATTCTTGCTCGGTAGTGCACTAAATCAAGACTTCATCTTGCAAAAACTTTAATATCCTTCGAATAATCTGCTCACATTATTACGATATTACTCTTAAAAAAACAGAAAAACATGAAATTTTCGATGCAAATCTAATACACGCTCTTAATTTTTAATAAGTTAAATTTTTAGAGCATGGTATTGTAACACCTTTATGGTGTTACGTACTGGCAGCTTTGTCTGTTTTCGAATGTAGAATGGAATTGTTTAGAAAAGTTAGACAATAGAATTGTAAGTCTAGTTTATAATGTGACAAGAGAGAGACGTCCCACGAAAATAAAAGAAGATACATTACGAAAGTCTATTTATTAGAGAATCCTGGAAAATCCTGCTTCTCATTAGTACCTCAAGCTGCCAAGCGAGTGTAAAGAAAGATTCCCTGAATAAAAAAGGGATATCGTCCCCTAAGTAACACGTCCGGCTGAATAGTCGTCGGGCGCCGTTACAAGTTGGCGGAGGCGCCGTGCAGTCGCGGTGTGCAGTTGCTGTGGGAAGTTGCTGTGTGAAGTCGCTGCGGGAAGTCGCTGCGGGAAGTCGCTGTGTGAAGTGGCTACGGAAGTCCCCACGTTCAGGCGCTACGCGCAATCACCACGCTAGAAAAACCAGGAGGGCTAAGTATTGGTGTCAGAGGGTAAGAGTTGTGATGGAGGCCATCAAGCGCTTCAACGGAACGCAAAACTTGGCGTTCGCTGAGTTTATTAAAGATTTCAGAACGGTCGCGGCGATAAACAAATGGGATATGGAGAGCCTACCGTTACTGCTGGGACTATATCTCGACGGTCCGGCATTAGCATTTTATAAAATGATATATACCGACACGGCCAATTTCGATGAATTATGTAGAAAAATTGAAAACGAATTCCCCGTTTCAATAAATTATGTGGAACGATTTTATGTATCTAAGCAAGGCCGTGATGAGGAACTATTAACCTATTTTTACAGGCTCAGCGACACCGCAACCAAAGCTGAAATTTCAGACGTAATTTTTGTAAAACAATTCATCAAAACGATGTTACCCTCGCTAAAAGAAAAACTGGGGATGAGAGTGTATTCGTCACGAGAAGAATTACGAAACACAATCATTCAATACAACGAGGTCTTTGGGGGTCAATTGAGAGCGAGTAACCTTCCTTTACAACCGCCAATGGGGGTACAACAGAAGGTGAAATTCAGGGAGGAACCAGACATCCTGCCCAATACGCCCATACGCTCACAGGCAGAACATCCACAGCCATCGGAAGTTTTTCACACGCCCCGGTATAATTTAAGGCCGAGACATTATGAAAGAACGGCCTCAAACACCCGTAATGATTTCAGACGCAGCCCGATGTCACCGAAACACCCAAACGTACAGGGACGCCGCCAATGAATGAAACGCGGGAGATGAGAGCTGCGTCCCAAACAGATGAAGATCTCCCGGCAGAAAGCAAAGGTTTGTCCAGTCCATTTATACGAGTCATAATTAAGGGTCATTCGTGTTCGGCGTTAATCGATACGGGAGCAGATATATCGTGCATGTCAAATGATCTCGCGGAACATCTAAAAATAACATTCAAAGATGATGCACCCAATAGGCATTTTGTAAAATCGCTAGGAGGTTCGTTACTAAATGTGATAGGAAAGACGTGTGTAAATTTAATGATAGATAACAGTATTTTTGCAAATGAAATGTTAATAATAGAGAATATTAAAACTAAACTTATATTAGGTCGAGATTTTCTGAAAAAATATGATGCTGTAATAGACTTTTCAAAGAATTTCATATGTCTTAAACAGCGTTGCTATGTAGATTTCATTAATACCTCATTGCTACGAAACAATGATGATCGTTCCAGTATGGACGGCTACCATAGAAACGTTGTAAATAATAATGTCACTGATGTAAATAAATCATATAAATTATTAAAATCAGATTACATGTATTATGTGAATTATGTAGAGAAAAATGAAGATAATTTATATCCGCGTGTAAATTCTAACAATGAATGCGAAATAGAGGAAATAAACATTAATCCGGAATTATGTAAAAAGCAAAAGAATATGTTACGAAATCTGTTTAGTAAGTATAGGAAATGTTTCGCATTCAGGCCCACAGAATTAGGTAGGTGTAAAATAACAGAAGTAGAAATAAAAACGGTAGACCAGGTAGCAGTACACCACCCGCCATATCGTGTTTCACCTAAGCAACTGGAAATAATCAATACGCAAGTGAGAGAAATGTTAGACAACGGTGTCATTCGCGAATCTAAAAGCTCTTATGCTTCCCCGGTAGTGTTGGTGCGGAAGAATGATAATACATGGAGATTCTGTGTGGACTATCGTAAGTTGAATAAAAAGGTGGTGACAGATAGCTATCCTTTGCCTATTATAGAGGACATTTTAATATATCTGTCAGGTGCCCACTATTTCGCTGATTTAGATTTAAATTCTGGCTATTGGCAACTTATGATTTCGGAAAGCGATAGGCATAAAACAGCATTTATCACACCGTCAGGATTGTATGAGTTTAACGTGTTACCTTTTGGCTTAAAAACAAGCCAAACAGTATTTCAGCGTACAATGGATAAGGTGTTAGGGGATATTAAATACAAGAATGCCATCTGTTATGTTGATAATATATTAATATGGGGGAAAACTTTCACAGAATTTAAGGAAGCATTAGGAAAGGTGTTAATGCGCCTTAAGGAAGCGAACCTTACGCTTAAACCAAATAAATGTAGTTTTGGGTATGGAAAGATAAGTGTGTTAGGGCATGAGATTTCGGGGGATGGTATTCGACCAGATAGCAGGAAATTAAAGGCGATAAAAGAAATGCCTGCACCGACTAATGTAAAACAGGTAAAATCGGTACTGGGAGTATTCTCCTATTACCGTAAGTTCATTAATAATTTTGCCAAAATTGCTCTACCCTTAACAAAATTACTAAAGAAGGGGTCGAAGTTTTGTTGGTCCTCGGAACATCAAAACGCGTTTTCAATTATCGTAGATCGGATGTGTAACCCGCCTATTTTAAGTCATTATTCTAGTGATAAGGATGTTTTAACTAGGTTGTATATAGATGCTAGTGGAGAAGCTCTGGGATGTTGTTTAATGCAAGGAAAAATAGAGATGCATCCGATATCGTATGCGTCGAGGAAGTTGAGTGAGGCAGAAAAGAAATATTCCACTACTGAGAAAGAATGTTTAGGTCTAGTGTGGGCGTTAAATTATTTTAAGCATTTTCTATGGGGATTGAAGTTCCAAGTCGTAACCGATCATAAGGCGTTATGTTGGCTTAGAGATAAGAAAGATATGAATGGAAGGTTGGCGAGATGGTCACTGAGCATACAAGCATATGATTTCGATATCGTGCATTGTGCAGGCAGAGAGAATGTAGTTGCCGATTTTTTAAGTAGAAACCCGTTGAATGTGGAGAGTGGAGTCGAGAACGCTCAGAAGGAACAAGAAGATGGTTTGGAAGTATATAAGTTAGAGGTAATAAAGGTCCAAGAAGAGCAAGGGATGGATGAGTCATGTAGGCATTGGTTATCCCGAGTAAGGATGAGCAATACCGGAATATATAAGGGGTATATTTTGAAAGAAGGGGTTTTGTGCAAGAGAGTAAAGCGTGGACATGTTATGAAAGATCTTGTAGTTATACCAAAGGGTTTGCTATGTGAGGTCTTACAGGAACTGCATGATGACCCATGGTCAGGGGGACACCTGGGTTTGGCAAAAACGTTATGTAAATTCAGAGATAGTTATTATTGCGAGAATGCTGAGAAAGAGATCGAGAAGTATGTAAAAACGTGTAGGTTGTGTCAAGAAAGAAAAAAGGTCAAACAAGTAGCGGAACTACAACCTATAACTGTGACCCATATGATGCAAAAAGTAGGCATCGATATATTAGGGCCTTTTAGAAAATCTTTAAACGGAAATAAATATATTATAGTATGTGTTGAATATGTGTCGAAGTATGCGATATGTAAAGCGGTGCAAAGAGTTACGGCAGAGAAAGTGAGTGAATTTCTGATTGAGGAGGTGTTTTGTAGATACGGAGGTGTTAAGGAAGTAATTTCTGATAGGGGGGCAGTATTCACGTCACACCTAGTAAAAGAGACTGTGATTCGATTTGGGGCAAAGTCGCGATTTAGTACGGCGTTTAGACCAGAAACGAACGGGTT
Source organism: Apodemia mormo (assembly GCA_036924255.1). Lineage (NCBI taxonomy): Eukaryota > Metazoa > Arthropoda > Insecta > Lepidoptera > Riodinidae > Apodemia > Apodemia mormo. Next base: position 10,660,049 of record JAUPFN010000001.1, read on the forward strand.
AGTAGAGCGGTTCAATAAAACGCTGGTTCAAATGTTGTCGATGTATGTTGCCAGGGACCAACGAGACTGGTGTAGATTTGTGCCATTAGTATGTCATGCATATAACACTAGCAAACAATCAACCACTAAAGTTTCACCATATATGATGATGTACGCTAGGGAACCGATATTCCAAAGCGACATGGGGGTAAATAGGGATAGTCAAAACCGAGAAGTAAATTTTGCCGAGAGACATGATTTACAAAGTACGTTAGTCCGGAAGGCAATACAAAATATTAGAAGGGCACAAGTTAGGCAAAAGAGATATTTTGACAAAAGGGCTAAAGTAAAGGACTTTTCACCGGGACAATTAGTATTAGTTTATACACCAAGACGGGTGGACAATAGGAGTTTGAAATTATGTAGGTTATATAAAGGGCCGTTCAGAATAGTGGAAAGAATATCTAATGTAAATTATGTAATTACGAAGTTAAGCAATAGGAGATATAGAGATATTGTACATATAAATAGGTTGAAAGCATTTCATGTACGTATGTAAAAAAAATATATAGTGTACTTATAGTCATTCATTGTAATAAATAATTGTTACATGTTAGACCATTACTTTTGTTTGGGCTTATATATGAGAATACTAATACTTGTATTTGTTTCATGTAATATGATGGGGCTCAACCAATGCTGTGATGATGGACCGAAGCCAAAAAGAAAAAAGATGACCAAAAGAATATTAAATGAAGAAATGTCCTATTTCCAATAGCAATGTATTCCTCTCAAGTTCTTCCGTTCAATAATAAAGTCTTATGGGGTATAATGTATATTAGGGACTGAGCCGCCTTAGTATGAGGTCGAAAGAGTCAGTATAGGGTAAGGGTTGAAAGTCTTTTGAAGGAGAGTTCAACTTTGTAGTACGACATAGTCGACACAAAGGATATCTGTATAGGATATACATGAACTCGGATAGTTTTGGGAGACATCATAATGATGGTATTAATATGGTTCAGAGTAAGGAATATTTATGATCGTGGTCTATATATTGGGGCGAGCTCGATGTTGAGAGGAAGTAATACTTCAATCTTTTTTCTTTTGGTCCACCAGAGAAAAGAAGTTTGAATTGTTATGCCTTTCCATCTCTTATTATCTCTTATACAGCTAGAGCCCTTCAGGCTAAAATGTAATAAAATAAAAAAATGTTTGCGATAGGATAGGTTAGGTGAGGGGACTGTGGTCTGTCTTTTACAGGGGTTTTGGGAGACCAAAGTTTGTGCCATGGTGTGGTGATGATGAACAGAACCACACATGGGGCAAACTATCTTTTAGAAAAAGACAGTCCCACCAAAATGTACTTTCCCCTCGTAGGTAGGGCAACCAGGTTAGGGATAGGTAGGCCATATGAAGGGAGACAAATGCCCCACCAGTTTCAGCTGCTCCCACCTTGGGGGGTAGCTGATGTAACACCTTTATGGTGTTACGTACTGGCAGCTTTGTCTGTTTTCGAATGTAGAATGGAATTGTTTAGAAAAGTTAGACAATAGAATTGTAAGTCTAGTTTATAATGTGACAAGAGAGAGACGTCCCACGAAAATAAAAGAAGATACATTACGAAAGTCTATTTATTAGAGAATCCTGGAAAATCCTGCTTCTCATTAGTACCTCAAGCTGCCAAGCGAGTGTAAAGAAAGATTCCCTGAATAAAAAAGGGATATCGTCCCCTAAGTAACACGTCCGGCTGAATAGTCGTCGGGCGCCGTTACAGTATTAAAACCCAGAAATAACAATCATGCTTATTACTGGGTTTCGTGATACTCAATACTCAATATTTTACTGCATCATATATTAAACATTTCTAGGTGTTAAATAATACATTCTAGAACTAACATATGAATCCTGATAGGGTGTAGCAATGTAGAAGCGGACCGATTAATTTTTATAAAATAAAATGTTTCTTATTAGAATGTATTGTTCAAAATTTCTTTTATACCTACTGATATTTTACATATAGTCACTAGTCGTATCAATAAACATTAAACGACTAATAGAGAATACATGACATGAAGTACCTAATCCATTGTCAGTACTTAAATTGTATTAAAATTCAAATTAAGAATATTTTATCCCGTGTTAGTCCAGGCCCCCTTTGAAGAATATACCAAATGCCGTTCTGTCTGGCAGGTCATAAAAAGTGACCGGTTAGCTATACGTGTCACTACCATCGTGACTACTAGGTGGTAGAGTTCCGTACCGTCTCGCCCAGGTTTATGGTACCACCGCCTTACTTATTTCTGCTTAAGTGTTTGTCATTGTTTAAAGGTAGCTAATAGATTTATGAATGTGGCATTGTCATCGCACCACACGCATAGCAACACACCATTGACTTTTTATGATAGCTTTTTTTCTATCAGAAGAGCCATCTACATGTTTGCTATTTTATGATATAAAAAAGGAAAATAAAAAACGTTGCAGTTTATAAACTCGTAGGTATGGATGTTACGTTTGGGCATTAAAAAAATTAAATTCATTCAATCAAAATTAAATTAAAAATATCTAATAGCTAACTATTACATAAACACATCCACATCCTACATCAACATCCTACAATTTGTTCGAATAACTAATATAAGTTAATAAAAATCAATTCGGCAATAATTTTAAACTGTTTCCGTTTATGACTATTGCCTAAAAATTGTAATTTATTATAACCTAGTGCGTAGTTTTATTTAATACTAACTGTTGCCAGCGACCTTGTCCGCGCGGACTTCGTTTACTCCACACTGCTCCTCCCCCGTAGGTGATAGCGTGATAATATGTAGCCTATATGTTGACCCGACCTAACAGGTACTAACAGTAATATTGCAGTACTTTTTGAGTTTACCCCGGACATACATACAGATAGACAGACAAACAGACAAAAATTCTAAAAACTATATTTTTGGGTTCGATATCGATTGTAGATCACGCCCCAAGTATTCTTATAAAAAAATATTCAATGTACAGTTTTAACTTTCCTACGATTTTATTGATGTGAAACGTCTATTGGCGCACGTGTAAACCGGATCGTTGGCGTGGCGACGCGGCATCCGTGGCCACGCTATCGGTCGCCACGCTATAATATTATGTACTAAGGTAGGGTATACAGCGAAGTATATAGTCCATATTTAGTAGCGTGTACGGTGTGGCGACGTGTCGCCATGGCAACCAACTACGCGACCCCGATGTTTCACATCTGGCAGGCGTCCCGTGACGGCTCAGTTTTTTTTTATATGTATAGATTTGGCCTGTTTGTATCAGATCATGAGATATTCGGTGACAGTTACAGATCAATCTGGGAATCAAGACCGAGAACTCATAATCTGGGCTTGATAGCACACGAATAGGTTATTATTTATTCATGTGCTAAATAAGCTTATCAAAGCTAGACCGCAATTATTAAAATAAAAAGATAATTTTTAAAACAAAAGAAACTGTCACACTTGCTTTTGCTTGTACTTGTACTTAATACTAACCTTTTTAATATGTATTTATATGTATGTCTCTATGGTTATAGTGGTTCGATGTCGGTGTTGACCACATGAGGACCCGGGTTCTATTCCTGAGTCGGGATATTCAAAATGTGTTTTTTTAGTATTCTGATAAAAATTGGAATTGGATGTGCCTGGTTGGTAATAGGCTTGCCACTTATCACATTGTTGGACTAAGTATCTTTAACTAATCGTGGATGCACTGGTTGTACCTTTGCCTAGCTCTTCACGAATACGGGCGTGAAGTTACCTTTATTTATATGTATTATTAAAAATACATTTACTGATTTACGGCATATTGTATTACAAATATTATATCAATGTCGTAAAACAGTACAAGTATTTTATTAATAGTGTAAATACACACTAAAAATATGTATTAATGATTAATCTATATATCTTTATATATTTGGGATAAATTTCACGTCAAGCAAAGTTTTTTATTTGTTAATATTCGTATTTTATTTATTTTTATTAAGGTTAGACCTTTAACCGCATGAATATCTTTAAGAAGTGTTAATACACAAAATACAAAAGCATATAAATTTATATGTGTGGTGAGGTGTTAATGCCACGTGCATAAGTTTATCACTTACCTTACCCTCCAAACTGGAACATGACAATTACAAACATAAACACTATTACGGCAGGAATTGGTAAGCCGGTGGTACTAAGTACCCGGGCGGTGCAGAAATCTACCACCTAGCAGTCGCGACGGTAGTGAGATGTATATACACATATTGCCAATTATACGCCTCTTACGAACTGCCTAGCAGATCGTCTATTCTTTGTCTATTCTTTCATGGTATTGCTAACAACAATAGACGATTGCAGTAGTTGGTAAACGCGGCGATGGAAGTCACTACTCATTTTGACAGTCAAAGAACTGGTAAATTAGCTAAAGCGTCTATTGACTTTGCCTTTCCCGTAAGAGAATCGGCGTGATGACATTTATTTATAAAATTGATTCATCTATATTAATATTAAAAATGCGAAAGTTTGGATGTTTGGATATTTGGATGGATGGATTTTTGGATGGATGTGTGTATGGATGTTTTTTACTTAATTACGCAAAAACTACTAATTGGATTTAATTGAAAATTGGCACACAGGTGGATGATTGGAATAGCACATCGGTTACTTTTTATCCCAGAAAAATTAAGTTATCCCGCGGGATTAGCTAAAACTTTTTTTAATGCAGCGGGCTGCACGCTGCACCTAGTTATTTATAAACAGACTCTTGTAGTTATAGTTCTAGAGGTTTTTAACAACTATATAGCGAGTATGTGTTAAAAACATTAAAAAAGTCGATATTTTCTTTTTAGTTCTTAAAAATATTCTTTGTTAAGGTTATATTGACGCCAATTAATCGAGATTTTTCAAGTGTGTTTAACGCGCGGAAAGCTATTATTTTCGGCACTAGTGCTTTTTGTTTTACTTCATGTGATAAATGATTTTCTTAAAGCAAAAAGTTTTCTGCATAATTTTTTATGTCTATTTTATAGCGTTAATACTATTATTAATACATGAATTAAATTTAAAATACAATTATTTTTATAATACACACATTTACTTAATGCCAATAAACAAATACCGCAATTAAAATTACTAGCAACCTCTGGTCGAAACACGACCACAATTGTATGATTCATTAAACTCTAGATTAAGCATCCCCGTTTTTCCTTCCTGTTGATATGGGCTCCTTTGAAGAATAGGCTAACTGCTGATTTATCTGGCGGGTCGTAAGAGGCGACAGATTGACTATGCGAGTCACTGTCATCGTGGCTTCTAGGTGGCTGAGTTCTGTATTGTCTTGCCCGGGTCTGGTACCACCGCATTACCTATTCCTGCAATAATAATTACCACTGTCGTGTTCTGGTTTGGAGGGCAAGGAAGCCGGTAAACTTAGGCATGTGGCATAAGACCTTGCCACAAGATAGCAACGCACCATTAACACCTTTGGTGTCTATATGCAATGGTTGACTCTTTCCGTCGAAAGACCCATCTGCTTGTTTGCTATCTTATGATAAAAAAAAAGCAGTATAATCTCTTCTAAGTTGCTGGCTGGTAAAAGAATGTACATACCGAAAGAAAATGTTCAACTCGATTCTCGATTCTCAACTCGATATCAGATATGTAAAAAAAACAACTACTTAAATTTTGTCTTAATTATCCAACAAAAATGTTTAATTTACCCACACACTGCGTATGGAAATAATTGCTTACAACAGTATATATAGATGTAGGCTCGCTCTGCATCTTTTACCGTATTTATCTTGGGGAGTGTTCCGACGAGTTGTTCGGACTAATGCCTGCCGCTAAATTCCACCATCGGACATCGCGTCAAAATTTAAAGTTCCATCCTCACCACCTCGACGTCTGGAAATCCAAAACCGTGCGCTTTTGTCGACACTTTTTGCCTCGCACTACTCCTTTGTGGAATCAATTTCCCTCGGGAGTGTTTCCGAATGGATACGACTTAGGGACCTTCAAGAAACGAGCTTATTCATTCTTAAAAAGCCGGCAACGCAGCTGCAATACCCCCGGTATTGCGAATGTCCATGGGCGGCGGTGATCACTTACCATCAGGTGCACCATCTGCTCGTTTGCCCCCTGTACTATAAAAAAAAGTGATTTACCGAACTCGCGACTAGACTCTTTAGTACAACATACGGTGACCAGACATTTTGAATATTACTACACTCATTATATTTCTATTGTTTACTTATGACAATTATCTAACGCGTGTGTATATTATTATGTGACTCTAATGAATGGTGGAGTACGTAACGCTTAATTTTTATTAATTTAATACGTTACTAATGCATATTATAAAAAATAGAAGCTTTATGCACTCCTATACCATGTAAACTTTAACTGTACCAATTGTTATACGCCTCTGTTCGCATAACTGTCGTAAAAAGAGGTACAAAGTTTTTGTTTCACCTATAAATATATATAGAAGATTTTAAATTTAAAAAAAACTGTTATTGAATTGGCTTAATGCTAAAATTGCCATGCTCTCTAAAAACAATAACTTATTCCCGCGAATTTACATTTCTAAATTTTTTTAAATTAAATTTTATAAACTAATTTCTACTCGTAATATGTAGCGATTATGGTGAATATATTTTACGTTTTTAGCATGCAATATATTAAGAAACATCGATTGATGGAAGCGCGTTCCATCTTAGGCCGCATCTTAGCTTACCATCAGGCCAGATCGTGGCCATGCGCTCCCCTGACGATAATGAAAAAAAATAATGCGGAATTGTCATTTCCACTTGTCTTTTTTGTGACACTCGCCTTCGGCTTGGGTCAGCAAATCGCCACTCGAGAAGAAATGACATACTTTCCGTACTTGTATCGAGATGATCTATTGCCAACTAGCTGCCGAAAGAAATCGTTATTAGAGATTTAAAAAAGTAAGTATAATCACGATGAGCTCATGAATCGAATTTAGACCAGAATAAATTATTTCACGATAAATACGGAATAAAATGCTTGTCAGGGAGTTTTTAGCCGACGATTTATATTAAACCATTAATGTACTCTAATATAATATTACATTAAATAATATTACAGGTTTAAAGCCATTGTCGTCTAATAATATTGCTTTTATTTATTAGAAGGTACACTACAAGCCTTATCGCATCTGTAGTCTAATGGTCCGGTGTCGTTGTTGACGATATGAGGTCCTAGGTTCAATTCCCGGATCGGGCAATTCAAAAAATGTGTTTTTCAGTTTTCTGATAAAAACAAGGTTACTCGGGATTAGTTAAGTGCCCGGTAGGCAATAGGCTTGCCACCTATTATCTTTGGCTAATGTGGGTGCACTAATTGTACATCTGCTAACCGCTTCGGGGATACGGGGGTGAAGATACACCAAAAGCGTTAATACACACGAACGAATATTTCCGTAATACCAAAGAGTTAAGCTTTATAAAAGCCAATACGAGTCAACTGAATATAAAAACTTACAGATAAATATGAACACTTACTAAATTCTTTAATATTAGTTCAGAAATTTTCGTGTTGATTCGGCCTTTTAGAGAAATAGGCCAATAGCTAGGCATCTCGTAAAAGACGAGAAAGGCATGTCACTAATATCGTGGCCATAAACTAGGAGGTAGAGCTCTGCAACGTCTCGCCCGGGTTTTGTTACCATCGTGTTATCTATTAATTCCTGACATAACAGGGTTGATCTTATCGTTGCTGTATTCCGGTTTGGAGGGCAAGGTGGCTACCACACTATTTGGTATTCGATCCTTACCAAACAGATAGCAATGCACCAGTAGTATATTTGATGTCTTTAGGCGATGGTGACATCTTTCCATTAGGAGAACCAGTTTCTTGTTTGTTATTATCATAAAATTTATCATATAAATAAAAAAATAAAAAAATAAGTGATTTAAAATAAGTAAAAAATATTTAGAATATAAACAGTATAGATGCATTATGTTAAATATCCAGGTGCGTGTGGTCTTTGCGCTAAGAATGAGAGTGGTGTCTGTAATTACATATAAGGATTTAAAACACGCAATCAATCGATTACTTGGTATTTTTAGTACAGTTAAACATAACAAACATTAATAGTACAAATCTATTACCTAGTTGTAATTAGCAGTATGCAATTAGAAACATATTTTTAGAGTTCTCTAATTTGTTCGTATTGGTAGCTTAGAATGGTCACTTTTGACAAATAGATTGATTGTCTTACTCCCAGATAAGGACGAAGTTTAAATGTATATCTTTCTACCACAAGGTGTGGTATGGTATTGGTTTCTATTGTGTACCTTGCATTAGTTCGGGCTCTTTTTGAAGAATAGACTAACTGTCGTTCTGCCAGGTAGGTCGTTAAAGGCCTCTGATTAGATATACGTGTCACAATCGTGGTAGAGTTTCCCAACGTCTCGTCTGGGTATATGGTACCACCGCCTTACTTATTCCTTCCTCAATAGCGTCGGTGCTTGACACTGTCATATTGCGTTTTAGAGGGTAATGTAGCCGGTAGACTTATACATTTGACATCGCCATCCCGCCACACGGATACGTCACGCACCATTTACATCTTTAGTGTCTATAGGTGGTGTCTTCTCTTTCCATCAGGAGTGTCACCTGCTTGTTTGCTATCTAATAATATAATAAAAAAATCTTTTAAAAAAAATTGACTGTCTCATGATCTAGAGGACAGCCACTTCGGCTCAGAACATGGCGGCGGAACAGTGGCGGCCCATAAGGTCAGAAGTAATTGAGACATTCCAAAAAAAAATGTCTATAGATGTTCGTTTTACTCTGCCTACTCCGCAATGGAAGCGAGCGTGATGATACTTTATTGTTGTAGTTGTCAATTTTTCTTCTGTTTTACTCGTAGGTGTACAGGATTTGTTTTATTTCACTTATGCACTTTTACGAGTAACACGTCTTAATGCGATGATGCAAAAAAAAAACAATGTTTTATATGTCGCTTAGCTTTTTTTCGTTGCTCAACGTTGAATAATCCAAGGAATCTCTCCATTAAACTTTTTAAATCCCATACATATTATTAATGTGAAAGTTTGTATGCTTCGATGTTTGCTATACAACCATGTACAAATGACTGTATCGATGTAGATGAAAATTGGCACACAGGTAGATGATAACTTGGAGTAGCACACGGGATAATTTGGTCCCGGAAAAATATGTTTTTTTTTTCCGTAGAGTTCACCAAAATCTTTTATAATGCAACGGGTTGCAGGGTGCAGCTAGTTTAAAATAAAATTACATCGTTGGTTTGAGTCGAGAGAGAGAGAAAGGGTCTGTACGGAATGATCATGAAATTCCGGGTTTAAATTCCGGATAAGGCAGTGATTTTGTTCTGTTTTTTTTTTTTGGTATGGAAAATTTTCAGTAGCTCAGTCTGGTGGTGTATTGCTACTCCCCTACCTCGAAAATTGTTGGTGGTCGTGGTTAATGCAAATAATAATCTAATAATAATACTTGTGGAGCACATAGTTTCTGTTATCAATGCCTGGAAATCCACGACTGACATTCTTATCAACAGCGGGAGTGTTTCGGAACAGATACAACTCAGGCGTCTTAAACACAAGAGCTTAGCCTCTTCTTGAAAGGCAGTAAACGCAACTGCAAAATTGTTTATTAATGAGGTTGTGCTTCGTTTTGTGGAAGTACCCGTTCTATATGGACATTGAGAATAATATATTAAATAAGTTGGATTGATTGCAGGCGGAGCTGGTCGTTTTTACGGGTCTCTTAGTACTACAGCTTACTTCAAGATGTTTCAGGAGTACGCGCACCAATTGTATGACAGGAGGATAATTGTATGGGCGGAGGGGAGGAGGAGGAGAAGACCTTTGGACATAATGAAGGACCAATAGCCCTGGGGCGAACGTAATTGGGTTTTAACATTTCAAAATTTTAAATTATATATTTATTTACTCAATCGTCAAAAAATTACTCGTTACACACTCTCTGGTTTGCACCACCGTAAAGATCAAATCACTTGTAAAATTTTATACTCGATTGCAAAATTTTAATAGTACACGGAAGCCAAACAGACCATTCGCCTAAAACTAAGTGGTTGTCGTAAATGCCAAACACCTAATTTATTATCATCTATTATTATCATTTAAACATATTTATTAGTAGGCTTAAAGTTTTTTTTATGGTACAGGAAAGTAAAATGCAGCTCTCCTAACTAACTAAAAAATAACTGTCGACTTGATACTTTTTATGGCGTGAAGAATCTATATGCAATCTATATGTTTTTCTGTCAAGAGTTCATAAAAAGCAAACGCTTGTGGATTGCTATCATCAAGACTATTAGGTAGAGTTCTACAACGGTTTGTTCAAATTTGGTAACTTTAATTTTCAAAGCTTCACAGATTTTCAGTATGACTGTGGCGTCCTTATAACAATAAAGCAATTGATAAATGTGTTGGTCCGGTTCACTACTAGAAAATTGACCACCTGCCTTTTTGTTAGGCAGTTTGTAAACGACAAATCATTGGCTAAAAATATAATCACACTATAACCATCAAGTTCTGTAACGTCTCGTCCAGGCTTAGCTTAATTGCCTTATTTTTGCTGTCACAGTAACATATATATTTGTACTAGCTGACCCGGCAAACGTTGTTTTGCCTTACATATTAGGAATCCATAGCGGACAAACAACGTGACACTTAATTTATATAAGTCTACGGGATTAAATTTTATATAGTGGTTAAGTATTCTTAAATTTTATAATTTTCCTTGCAAATTTCTTAATATTTTCTTTTATAAGAACCTTCTCCTTACAATTACAAACACAACAAAAAAAAATTACCGAAATTGGTCCCGCCATTCAGACGTGATGTCGTGACCAAGGAAAATAGGGATTGATTTTTATATATATATATATAGATATACAATAATTGCAGTGTGATGAGTTTTATATATAATACATGACAATTTATACGCGGAAACTTAGTGTTGTAAGAAATTATAATATGCGTAGTCATTATATCTATCATCATTATATGCTAATTTAAAACAAGTTAAATACTAGTTTTCTTTAATAACAATTACCATATCTTAAGTAGGTACTTTCTTACTAAATTAATGTTGCCATTTTATTCTTTACGAATAAGTGCTAGATTGCTATCAGCCTGTGGATAAATCTAGTTTAATAAATAAAATAAATAAATGTCACGACGAATTACACGAGTTGATCTAACCCCAAAATAAGAATATAATATGAGTGTAATATGAGTGTAAGTCAACAGTTACAGGCAACAGTCAACAGTTATGGCTTATGGCACAAAGTGCTTCTCGCGAAGCTGCATGCCTTTCCGAGAAATTATGCAAGTGGATCACCAGTTTTTGGGCTGATCGGAGCATCAAAGTCGTAGTTGACTGTGCGTGCTCCGATCTTAAATCTGTCAATGCTGGTGTTCCCTAAGGCTGCGTGCTAAGACCGACACTGTTCCTTCTGCATATCAATGACATGATGCGAATTCGCGGATAGTATCTTACATTATATACATACATTGCTATGTGGATGATAGTACTGGTGATGCTACATACTCCGGCCGTAGCAGTATTTCTCGGGAACACGTTGAAGAGTACCGAAACAAGCTTGTGTCTGAAGTCGAGAATCGACTTACCAATGTCTCGGAATGGGGTCGTCAAAACCTGGTCACTTATAACCCCAAGAAGACACAGCTTTACGTGTTCACCGCAAAAAAGGAGCCCTTTGCCGTGTCACCTCGATTCGAGAACACTCTCCTGACAGCCTCAGCCAGTATTGGAATTCTGGGAGTTGATATATATAACAACGTCCGCGATCATTTGGAAGGAAATGCTAAACTAGTCCAAAAAGCTTGTTATACTCAGCAGAGCAAAGTAGTACTGCCAGCCCATCGCCTCCAAATTTATAAGGCCCAAATTCTACCTCACATGGAATACTGTTCACACCTTGGGCCGGAGCTTCTCAGTACCATCTTCTTCCTCATGATCGTATTTAACGTATGCACTAATGCACTAGGCACTGCGCAGAGATGTAAATCTTCCCTTTTAAATCTTCCCTGAACTTCAACAATTAATTTAAACCAAAATTAGCCAAATTATATATATATATATGTATAAATCAATTGCTGTTCGTTAGTCTCGCTAAAACTCGAAAACGGCTGAAACGACTTGGCGAATTTTGGTTTTTGTTTTTTTCGAAATAAAAAGGAGCCTATTAGCTATTTCAGGTTTCATATTCATCTTTTTTCATTAATTCGTTTTCCAGTGCTTATGATAGTCATTTTTTGACCGCACCATTGTACGATTGGTTAGCGATATTTCTCGTAACGACACAAGCGATGTGGCAAGCATTTATGTTATGAGACATGCTCATGTTTGTATGTTTGTTTTTCTGGGTTTTGGAGTTTATTAAATGTATTTCAACATTCATAGCTCAGTTGACTAACACCCATAACACAAAGCAAACATTTGCTTACTTTGGAGTTAGATCAATTCATGTAATGTGTTCAGCAATATTTATTTATTACTATTTATTTATTGCTAAGGCTTGTATGATTAAATTTGTCTTTGACAAAGATGTTTCATTATAGGTATTAATGCCACGTGTATAAGTTTACCGGTTACCCTAACCTTCAAACCAGAACAGACAGTGATAAGCACTGATGCTATTGAGGCAGAAATGGGTTGGGGTGATAACTAGACCCGGATGAGACAATGTAAAACTTTACCATCTAGTAGCCGTGATGGTAATGACTCGCATAGCTAATCGTTTGCCTCTTACGAACTGCCTGGCAGAACGGCAGATCTTTTCTTCCAAGGGGACCGAGACCAATACGGGGTAAATTATTTGTTATACTGTTTTGAGAGGCTTATTATAAAAGTATTTTGTCTCTTATATTGATTCCTATTTGTTATAAATGCAAATAATTATAATTTAAATTTTAAAGACAAGTAGGCATCTATTTCAGCTACATTTAAACGTTTAACTTATTTACACTCTTCCTTATTAGTTTATCGTACTTACTCAAGGCCTAAAATCGCTTCAGGTCATTAAGTCGATGATTGCAAGGTACCTGTATTCCTTCAATAGTTGTTTTTTATAATTATTGTCAAGTTTTTTGTTATTATCAGCAAATAAAAATTCTGTGTCATATCTAAGCTAAAATGTTCATAATTAAGCACATAATGTATGTACATAATAATGAGCGCGATTTGTTTTCCTTCCGTCTCAAATTGTTTGTATTCTATAATTGTATGTTAAAAATAAAGTTTTATAAAGTTATTTTAATTCAAATGGTTTTAATTACACTTGATGTAATTATTTCATGAAAAAGCTTACAGTTCCTGTCTAGTTAAATAAACTTGCAAATTATCAAACACGTGGAATAAAACTTGATTGTTTAATATAATTTCCAATCTTTAATAATATATAATAAAATTGATTAACTTATGAGAAAATGAGAACTTTTCATCATTAGTTTTTAGAAAACTAGCTTTTCCCCCCTTTATACAACGAATGATTATATTCAAGCTTAAATTATAGAAACAAGCATAAGTAAAAAAACCGGCCAAGTGCGAGTCGGACTCGCGCACTACAGGTTCCGTACCATCATTTATAAAAAACGGCAAAAAAATACGTTTGTTGTATAGGCCCCTAAATATTTTTATTTTTTTTATTTTTAGTATTTGTTGTTATAGCGGCAACGGAAATACATAATTTGTGAAAATTTCAGGTTTCTAGCTATCACGGTTTATGAGATACAACCTGATGACAGACAGATAAACGGACAGATAGCGGAGGCTTAGTTATTACTAATTATTATTCCGTTATTACCTTTTTAAATTATTCCGTTTTTACCTTTTACGTACGGAACTCTAAAAAGGGGCCAATCTAAACAAAAAAAGAAAATAAAATTAAGAATGACAATTATTTGTATTGATAAATGTACTCTTGTACTCTTAAATATAACCCGTAAATAAATTTAAATAAGCTTCAACTTAAAATGAATGATAATAATTGTCACAAATTAGGCTTTGTATAGTTATAACAAACGAACACACTTAAGTATGCATAGCATAGTTACGTAAATGAGGAGCGTCTACTGTCACAAAATATTAAATTAAAAAATTCTAGAGTAAGTATTTGTGTCGTGCACCATAAGATGGGAACAAACCCCGTACGGCGTATTGGGAGTGCGGGGCCACCGCGGCGTTGTGACGGCGGTGACGTCGCTTTTCACCACAGTGGCGCATACGCAGTTCGGCTTCCCGATATAAAAGCCTCAATCGCCCATTCACCCGCCCGCAGTGTGTGCTAGAACGTTATTGTGTCCACTACTCCTGTGAAAGGACTTTGTTAAACCATGAATTCGAGGTGTTTATTAGTGCTTGCAGCCGCCCTCGGCGTAGGTATGTAGCATTTGAAATATTTAGGGTGCGCCGAACCCAGCGGATTGTGATAGTGATTACAGAGAGTTGTTGTTGTTTGTAATTGCAAAATATAAAAGCTTACAGTGCAATCATATTTTCTACTATTGTTTTGCATTGGGTGAGCGATGAGAGAATAGAAATCGTAATTAATGTGTTATTGACGCCAATTTCTAAGGCTGTGTGAATTCTTATGGGAAAATTTTAAGTATTTACCTACCTAGTCCTTTAGACTATTATCACATTTTCCTTCATGTACTTTATCAGCAACTACTTATTAGAAATTATCTTTTTATATTAATTTTTTAATTATATTATATTTAATTACACAAACATATATACATAAATATTTTTACGCCCCATTATATTTAATTAATAAATAAAATTTTAACTATTTTTAAGCGCAATAAATTCTTTAAATAAATAGTATATAATATATTTAGGTACGTAAATGAATGCTTATGATATAAATGTAAGTACGAGTAGATACATAAAATTAATTAAAGTTTGTAATAACTTTTATATCACTCTAGATTTTACCCGAAACTTCATTCGCTTAATCCAAAAATGTTACTTCCTTTTGCACAGTCGGGTAAAAATTAGCCTATAGCCTTCCTCGAAAAATGCACTATTCAACACAAAAATAACTTTTTAAATTGGACCAGTAGTTCCTTCGATTAGCGCGTTCAAGCAAACAAACAAACGCTTCAGCTTTATCTATCCATACTATAATATTATAAATGCGAAAGTAACTCTGTCTGTCTGTCTGTCTGTTACGCTTTCACGGCTAAACCACTGAACCGATTTGGATAAAATTTGGTACAAATATAGTTTGAGACCCAAGAAAGGACATAGGATAGTTCTTATCCCGGAAATCCCACGGGAACGGGAACTATGCGGGTTTTTATTTTAGAAATTTTTCTACGCGAACGAAGTCGCGGGCACAGCTAGTATATATATAAAATCAATTGCTGTTCGTTAGTCTCGCTAAACCGGCTACCGATTACCGAACGGTCAGCCGATTTGGTTAACCGATTTGGCTAATTTTGGTTTCGAATTAATTGTTGAAGTCCAGGGAAGGTTTAAAAGGTGAGAAAATATAGAAAAAAATAAGAGTAGTTAAAAAGGCAGAACGGAAAACGTTCTCTACATAAATTTAATATAGTATAGATATAATGTTCTTAGAATAAATTTTATAATAAGAGATTTAAATTTAATAATAACTGATAATTCATTTACACCATATGAATAGGTAGGTATTTGAGCTTTAGTTCATAAATAGTCAATATTAAAACAGTGCAAAAGTACATTTTGTAATGATCGATAAAGCACACAGTTCATCTTATGCATGCTATGACTTGATGTATGTGGCAATTAATGCAAATGTCCTCATTAAACTCTCTAGCCTACGCTTAGCATTGCATAACGTAGGCAATATTGGGCTTAAACTAGAACGATTAAATCCTATAATGTGTAAGAAGAATAATATATTATGTATCACAAATATTTGATCCACCAGTAATATAATATATTTGAAGTGTTACAGTGCAAAAAAAATAAGTTTGCTCATATAGCATACTTATTTTTTGCGCGTAAAATTTGTTTAAATAACATTTTTTTAAATTTCCATTTTACGACAAATTAATTAAAACATTTTTTTAAATTTAAAATTTCTTAAGCAGCGTAAAGCTATATAGTAGGTAGTAATAATTTTTAATGTACAAAATCGAAATTTGGGAAGAAATTTTCTGTTTCTTCGATTTCACTTTAACTAAAGTTCACCGCCATTTTCCAAGAATTCGAGCATTTAATGACATTGATTCCGTCCTGACTACCCCACAAGGGAACCGTCATGATAATATACATCGATGTAATAAATATTATTGTAATAAATTACATATGTAATAAAATTATGGCATATTACAATGTAAATGTCAACTTTTTAACAACTAAAGAGCAATATAAGTAAAATATTCTAGAATAGAATTGTACCTAGTCTTGATATGCTTCAATAGTAATAAGTGCCCTTAAATAAAAAAATAGAATAAAATCGAGATGTATAAGGCAATTAAAACCTGCAACAATTTCAGTTGACATTATTCAATGTGAAGAAATGAACTTGTGTTTGACAAAATGGCGTAATGTTTTAATTTGTAATATGTAGTATTCTGACTTATCTAATATCTATATTAGATTAACAAAAATAAATATGTACTTTTAGTAATAATTTTCTTCAAATCATATAAAATGTACATATAATTCATTTACAGTTTAGACCGAAAGTATAATCAACATTTACGATCACAATATATCAATAAAATTAATTGAGATGATCAAAAATAATTACCAATTTTGATTTTATATTTATTATCTTAAGAAGACTCTAAACAATTTACTCTTATCTTAACACCTACCGTTTTCTAGAAATATCTACAAATATCTAAAAGTCTGGATGAGTTCGTAATTTTCAAACTTGTAAAGTCTTCACCATACAAGCTTTCACCATACTATTTTGTCATTGTCGTGTTACGGTTTGGAGGGTAAGGTAGCTAGTATACTTATGCATGAGGTATTGCAACCCAGCCATCCTGCAACACGGATAGCAACCCACCATTAATATCTTTGGTGTCTATAGTTGATGGTTTCTCTTCCCATCAGGAGATCCATCTGCTTATTTTCAATTTAATGATATAATAAAAATAATATGAATTTAACCATAGTAAAAAAAAGTAATTTCGCGCGAGGGGACCTAAGAATAAATAGTTAACTGTTCAGTGATTAGAAAGTATACATTGGAGCTAATAAACGACAATGCTTCATTTAAAATAAGTCAACGTTTATAGAAATGTCGCTTAGACAGGACGTTATATCCTTATATTGAAAAAGTAGCGTTTCATTTGTTTAGAATTTTTGTCACGTCTCAAATTCTCACGAAGTTAAGTATTGCGCAAGTATCGAGACACAATATTATAATTAAACATTTTTAAATAAAAAAATGAGTCAAAGTACTTTGATTTTTTACGTAGACACTAAGGCAGTGAAGGCTTCCAAGTGAACTACCTTGACCCTTCGATAACTAGAACTCCCTGTTCCTTTAGCGTACAGTTCATATAAAAGGTGACCAGTATTTGAATTTTTTGAAAATCTAATAATTCATGGAAGATAATATGAATATAATCATATTATCTTCCAGCACTTAGCACTCTTCTCGCCCGAAAAGCCTGGCTCTACAGAAACGGTCGTATATGTATATAAACTCCTTCAAAGTCATTTCGAAAAAAAAAATTATATGACTCTTAAAGAGTAATCTGTCTGCTGATGCTATGATGGGCCGCATTATTATTAGTGGATTCTTCTTCTGGTATAGAAATTGCCATTTCAAATCAGTCTACTGGCTCATTAGACAGCTATTTTTCATTCTTTCATTAATTCATTCAGTCATTCAGTCATTTATTCATACAACTTTAAATAATTAATGATAAACAGAAGGAATATCACTGAATCACGGTCGGTATAGTTGTCAATGCTACTTCCAAAATACTGTATTTTGATATCGATCTATTAGGAAAAGTGAAATTAATTGACATTTTGCGTTTACCAAATAATTAAATGAAATGTTAAAGATGCAATTAAATATGCATAGTTATCGTTGCGTGAAGGTATTCAATTATCTCGTCTCGTGGCGCGTGCACAAATTTCACAAGAAGAAAGAATACAAGGTGAAAATAACTAAACTGCTTCAGTGCGCAAGCGTATACAGCTACTTATTAGTAAAGACATCTATTTTGCTATTGGTTGAAGTCAATTAACTGTATTTAATAATTATTTGCACGTGAAAGTTATGTGTCATGTTTGTCGTCTCAATGGCAGTCTCTAATGGTATCAATGTACGAGGACCTGACTTCAAAGCCTGGGTTGGCACATCGTTCTAAATAAGTGTTTCAGTTTTTCTGGAAAACGTAATTACTCGAGAGTGCCCAATTTGTCAATAGGACCTGTTACACTAAGAGATTTAATAGGTACTATTGCTTATTTTATATTATGGATGTCTTGCATCTTCTACGTCTATCTGTTAAGGGATATTTAAATTAGTTATAAATTTAAATTAATTGGTATATTAAAGACAAATGAGTTTAAACAAAAAAATATTTATGTATGTAATTTATTCAAACCAGTAATAATGTGAAAAAATAATTGATGATAATATAATAATAGTGCAATGATTATTCAATTTGGGTAAGTCTGGGAATATGTCTAAGTTAATAACTATACCTGGGAAACGGACACGTGTAATAGCCGGAACTAACTTTAATTATCGTCAGAGAGTACAATGCAGCGGAAGTGTATTTTTTGTAAATTTTTCAGATATTATCCCGTAGCTAACAATACATTAAGACTATCTGTACTCATTTCAAGGCTGTTATCTATAAATTGAAGACTTTACAAGTACATGTTTTAAGCGTCTTTCCTTCTATTGATCTGCAATTCAGGAGAGGATTCTCATTTTGATTAATGTACCCTGGATAACTGCAGTCTTTTCTAGAGAATTTAAGCCAATACAAAATACTTTTACTACCATAAAGAATGCTATATATTTTTTTATTCAGTATATTATGAATTACATTGAATTCAGACTCTCTCAGACATCTCTTCATTAGCTTACGTTCATAGAAAATATTCTTATTAATTTGAAACACGTTCTACGATTCGAAATGTGGAAAATGTCCGGCTACTGTTAGCTATACACACATACATAACATACGTTTGCACTAAGAAGATATCACGGTACGATAAATTCACACATTAGTATAATCAAGAAACATGATAAGTATGGTATTTATTTTCTCAAATATTTGTATTTTATGATAATTGTACCGGAACATTCGCGCCCTTCTTGTCTTTTCCGCTCCTCTAATACACATCCGAGTTAGCTCCGTTTAATACCAGTTCTAATAATCAACGATCCGTCATTTATAGCAGTAACCATTAGCAACCAATTTCATAATAACGAGGCGTACCACAAGTTGCTTGGTCATTTGGTAATTAGACATTATAGGAACAGTTATATCTCACGTCTCGTAGGAAATGTAACTCGTCGTAACTAAAACAAGTCGTTTTACTGATATAGGAACCGGGAATTAGTCACACAAATAAATACCTTTTATCGTTAGGCCACATTTAGCCATTGTTTAACTGTGACTCCGTACTATAAAATCACAATAGATTCTCTATATCTTAGCGCATTAACGTGATTGTACGTCCTTCATATAGACGACGATATAAATAACCTTATAAAGGCCCTTGCATTGTGTTTTGTTGTACATAGGTTCCGATGTAGCAAAAACCTTTATGTTTAGAAATCTTTGCATTCAACACATTTTCTCGAAGTCGTAAGCAATTTTAGTGATAGAGTACTTATAATTTGCGTATGAAAAACAGTAACAGTAGATTACTAGTTTGCTTGGATTAGACTTTTTTGATGTAAAAAGCATCTGACAACAATAAAAAGAAATCAATTTTTAATAATATTAATTATTTAAACTACTTACAAGCAATAACTTCCTTCAGCTATTAAAGAAAGACACAATAATAATTTTAAGTGTTTAAATGATTGTAGAATAAAAAAACGTATATACGTAATAACGTATGAAAGCACTAAAACTAAACCTGTAAGTCTTTGTTACAAAGAATAAAAAGGTTTCCTTAATAATAAATATTAATAGTTATTTTAATCTTAAATTTCTACATATTATTATTATTTTATTCTGTTTTCTCAATCATATATTATAAAAGATAAATAAGAAATGTAATAACTTTTACATTCTATCCAACAACGGAAATGTAATGAGATTATATTATTTCTTATATAATGTATAATTCATTACCATACAAATTGCGCAGAAACGCATGTAGGCACATTGTTACGTTTAACCCAGATTCAAGAACAAGTCATATTATCTGGTATTGTTAGGTTAATCACTTAAAATAATCTTACTTATTTAGATTGAAAATTTGAGATGTTATGTAATCATTTATGTTGTATTACTTTTATTTTAAATATGTATAAATTTGCTGTTATCCCTTATAGAGATTAAAATTACTAATACAGTCGCCACAGAATAATGAATTCATAAAGACTTGCCTTGCTACTTCTGTAACCATTGATCTTTTTTGTACAAATGAATTGATTTCGGAGACACCATAGAGTTGCTGTTTTATATTTTTATAGAGTTGTAAATTTTTAATCGCAGATAAAAATAGTACTAACATTGCTATGTATTTGTAAAAGATTAAAATGACGTATTGCTAAGCTCAAACTAATAATTAAATATTTAATAAGCAATGAAAATTTAAATATGCTATGCATAATAAATTAAGGCAAAAATATTTTGAATGTCATTATTTAAACGTCAATCGCGAAGTTACTTAATAAAATGCGTCTGCGCATCATCTGGATAAAACCGAAAGTTCCTCCCACACTGACCTCGATTGATGGGTCAGTTTTAGAGGCTTTCACCTGTATTACTTAACGGTTGATGACCTTTGTATTGATCAACGTTTATGTAATAGTTATCTATGAAATCAAACATAAATATTTCTTAATATGTCCTAAAGATCCACTTTTTATTGATATGTGAGTTAAGTTTTTTAGTATTGTTAAACATGGCAAATAAATGTAAAATAATTTTATTAATACGATATTGAACAATTATTAAATGTAAGAAAAATATTTACGTTATCATACAAAATACTCGTAAGGTAAAAACGCAAGGCTTTTATAAAAATATCTGACGTCAAAAACGTAATATTGGCGTTTTCATTTTCTTTTCAAAAATGTATGCTTAAGTTTTGGTTATAAGTATACATAATAAGTTATATATTAAAAGATTTTTACATGTAAGCGATTGACATTCTGAAGCTCGCTCCTGATTTGCAGTATTAATATTATTTATTTAATATTTTAGGGACGAAAAAACTCCGAATGAAACGAAAATGCCAGTATCTAATAATGTGCGACAATAGGTTTAAAAATTATATTCTTTGAAAATAACAAATTAATTGGTTTCTATCTTTTTAAAACATAGTGTACTTAATAGAAATGATTACCCGTGGTATAATTTTTTATTTATAATTATTAATTATGTAATGTGAGATTAGTATGAAAATGACCATCGACTTTGAATAGAAAGCAACAATTATACAAGAACATTTCCATTCAATTAACATTATATTACATTACATTCAATTAACATAACATTTTTTCTAAATTGACACTAGATTTTCATAAATTTTACAATTGTATTAACTTAAAACTAGTTGTACGAGTATAATCAATTGGTGATAAAGTTCACATTCAATTTAGCCGTTAATTAAATTATATTATTTTTTCCAAATAATTACAGCTAGGAAGAATAATCTAATTTTTAATTCATATTTTACAAATTTCTGAAAAATTTGTTTTTAATATTAATTATTTGAAATATTTCGAAAACTTCAATATACAAAGAACTTCATGATTAAAATTGTCTATTTAATTTAGATAGATTTTCGCAATATCTCGATCAAAATAACAAAATTGACAACAATCCAGTTGAATAGGACCTTAACGCGAATAACGTAAATAAATCCAAATTTTGAATAGATATTCTTGCTGCAATCGTTAATCACAAAATGCTTCAAGATTTAAATTGTTTTTAATTTAAAAAAATCATGCTTGGATTAGAGTAGTAGATGTGGATCATGCCAAAAAAAATTGATACATTGATCGAGTGTGTTAGCACATGGTTGCGTAAAAGATTATTGCTCACGCGCACGAGTTCACGTATGGTAGACTTTAAAGTAGTTAAATTAATTGTCATGATACCTTAAGTGATATTGTGCAACCCTTTGGCACAACCGTATTTTCAAATATTACTTTCTAATTCTATTATCTCACGCGATCAAACAAATCAAATGGGCTTTAGTGCGTATTGTGGCGTCGAGATTTTGTCAAAATAAATGTGATACCCATAGATTAGGTCATAGATACATACTTGCAAAGTTTTTTATATATTATTTGATAGAAAACAAGCAGAAGGCTCTTCTGATATAAAGATAAACCGTCTCCTATAAACACCAAATATATTAATGGTGCGTTGCTATTCATGTGGCGGAATGGTAACTTGCATGAATTTACCTAGTCGGTAGACTTATGCAAGTGGCATTATAATACTACCTTAGCCTCCAAATCGGAATAAGAGAATGAAAATATGGCGACAGGAATAGGTAAGACGGTGGTACTAAATACCCGAGCGAGACGTTGCGGAATTCTACCACATAGTAGTTACGATGGTTGTGACATATTTAGCCAATCGATCGCCATTTGCGATCTGCCTGGCCGATCGGCAGTTGGTATACTCAAAGGGGGCCTAGACCAATACGGGGGTTTGTGGTAGTTCGTAATTGTTTCTTCCAAATTATGGGCTACTAGCGCAAAACTACTGATGAAATGGATAATCCTTCTGGCCAAAAATAAAAATATGAATCATAAAGAACTAGGCGTTTTAATAATCCTATTTTATTATCTTACTAGTCACAAAAGTATCAAGATAAAAGTTTGTAGTTTGGCCTCAGGTATTATTGTTAAATCGTTAAACTCTTGCAAAACATTATTTTTTTATTAACCCACATATATTTCCTTATTGTTGTGTTTGCCTAAAATCAAAACAATTGCAGTCATTAATTAAGCTATTGTCTAATCTTTGCACAATGATTGCTCTATTTTACTCAATTTTGTAATGTTAAGTTATTGCTTTAGAATGTGTAAGCTGCAGACCTCGGTGGCATGTATATTTTGACGTTTGCCTTCGTTTATGTAGATGAGTTACATGCCAAGTAAAGTTCATAGGAAATGCCTATTATTTTATTGCTCAATTATTTATCAGCATTTTAATATTATGCGTCATATATTAAGTGTAAATGACTACTTTATTTCCAAGGCATTACAATTGATATCCTGTTCAAATAATTTTTTGTTGCAATTAAAATTGTGACTAATTGTATATTTAAATGCTTTCCCGATATTAAGTTTTTTTTTTGTATATGAGGTACGTAATGCATCACTATTACACACTATACACTATTACACAATGTGATAGGTGGCAAGCCTATCGCCAAACAGGCACTTATCTAATCCCGGACAACGTTGTTTTTATCAGAAAACTGAAAAAAAAACCATATATTGATTGCTCGACCTGAGAATCAAACCCGGGATCTCATGTGGTTAACATCTACACTTGACCACTAGACCACAGAGGCCATAACTACATAAAGTTTACAAGATTTAGAAACAGGCAGGTTAACGAAAATAAACTAATTAATCCGAGGGAAAGTTGTGAGTGGCACAAGCGAGTTGTAGGTCTGGAAGGGGATGTAAGAATCAAGTTTTCTCACTCCGCAACATCGTAAAGAAGTATCCGGCTGTCGACCAGAAGGTTTTTTGCAGTTTTGTGTATTTGGAGAAAGCGTTTGATAGAGTTGTGTGAAAGAAACTTTGGGACATTTTACCCATTTGTGGGATAGACAGGTGTCTGCTGCGTGCCATGCAATCTATATACTGGGATTGAAAAAGCATGTGTGCGAGTGGACAGCAACATATCACCCTGGTTCGATGTCAATATTGGCGTCAAGCAGGGTTGTGAGTTGTCAGCTCGTTTAACCATATTTCTGGATAAGTGTCTCCAAAGGTTAAGGCCATTGAATGTGGGAATAAGCATGAGTGATCTAGTGGTAAATTGCCTGTTTTATGCAGATGACACTGTATTTTAGGCCCAACTGTATCTGATCTTCAAACACTGCTCACAGTTATGAATGATGATTGTAAGAGTATGGGCTTACATTTGAATGCCAAAAAAACTAAAGTTCTAGTATTTGAAAGAGAAGCAACCCGAACGGAAGTAAGAGTTGTGGTCGATTATGCTGTGCTTTTAGCAGGGATGGAAGGTACACCGCTGATGTCGAAAGAAGAGAGTGTGCAGGGTACAGAGTGAATGAAGCGTTAGGGAGATTACTTAAAAGCATAGTTTTAAGTAAGCGTGTCTGTCTTGCCCTGCATAATTATGTGCTTTCTACACTGTTGTATGAAAGTGAGAGTTGGGTATGTCAGAAAGGACATGAAAGTAGAATCAACGCAATCGAGATGAGATCGCTACAAAAAATATGAAGCGTAACACTCGCGGGCGGGGTTTGTAATGTTGAAGTAAAGAGAGTTTACGCTTGAAAGAAAGTGTCGGTGTTAAGATGATTAAGGGCATGCTCCGTTGGTTGGGACATGTATAAAGAACGGGAGATGAAAGGTTAACCAAACAGATATACAATGCGGATGTGGAACGATGTACCATGACGTACCTGACGTACCATTATTCGATTGATCAAGTACTGTCCGAAGGTAGTGTTAAGAGTCTTTGCACCCAACGTATTTGTATGAAGATAATTATGACTGTGGAGGAAGCGAGACAAGTCTGCAAGGATGATGAAATATGGCACTCAGTTCTCTGTACCTACCCCGTAAGAGATCCGGCGTGAAGATATAGTATGTAAGTAATTACTGCTAAGTCTACCGGATTCACTATTTAATATAATAAATTATTAAACCGGAAAATTTCTATTAATTAGTAGTAGGCTTATTGCTTGTATTTATATTTAACGATATTTATACATAAAATACTTTTTTTTTTTTATATTATAAGATAGCAAACAAGCAGATGGGTCTCCTGATGGAAAGAGTCAACCATCGCCTATAGACACCAAAGATGTTAATGGTGCGTTGCTATCTTGTGGCGAGGTCTAATGCCACATGCATAAGTTTACCGGCTACCTTACCCTCCAAACCGGAACACGACAGCGACAAGCACTGACGCTATTACGGCAGGAATAGATAAGGCGGTGGTACCAGACCCGGGCGAGACAATGCAGAACTCTACCACCTAGTAGCCACGATGTTAGTGACTCGTTAGCCAATCGGTCGCCTTTTACGACCTGCCTGGCAGAACGGCAGTTGGCCTATTCTTCAAAGGAGGCCGGGACCAACACGGCGAAAAAAAAAACTAGTTTGAATATTGAAACATATTTTATATACAGTTCCCAGAATCTCCTATTTAACCTATAAAGATTTGTCTGTGTCTTTCCATTTCAGACTCTCAGCCTTATAATATTAGTTTGCTTATTCCCATTGTTATACAATATGTTGTAGTTAAGGTATAATAAGAATTATACCTTAACTTATGGTACTATGGTAATAATCATACGGTTGTAGAATATGTATCGAAATCTTTGAAACATTGTTTAAGAGTTCAGTAAATGGTCGTCTCTATTTTCAATAACGTGTAAGAAAATGCAACTTATGATAAGAGGTCATTTGAAAATAAGATGGTAGTAAAAATGAATGCATAAAGTAAATATGGTGTTACATAATCAGTTACAACAGACGGCTATTTATTATGGGAAAATTTGATGACTCGAACATTGCAAAACTATCAGGATATTCAACTTAATGTTTTCGTTGCAAATGTCAACTGGTGTTGGTGTACTGGTGACATGAGTGACATAATCACATGACACAGATGTTAGCACACAATTATAAACAAATGAAGTGAATGCGAGAGAAACTTGTGACATTATACCAACACGGAAGCTTTTGCTGGAAGTTATTTACTATTTAGTATTACAGTATAATGTCAGTTTAAGGCATCAGTTAATCGGCGCAATAACCTTATAAGCAATGATATATTACGTTAATTATAATTGGTGTACCAAAAAACTTTGACCACATTTTTTCCAATTTCCTTGTGAATTTATTAAATTTTATTAACCTTTAAACTTAACTTATAAAGACCACTATAAAGAAACAAATCGCCAAATAGTTCTGGCAATGTCAAATCAAGTACTAACTTATAAACAGAATTTAATTTTAATTTCTATAGATATGGACTGCAGGCTCTCCAATATGTGATATTTTTAAACAGTGTTTTATCTATTTATTTAATACGAACCACTTACACAATTTCATGTGAATTATAACTATATGACATATTTAAAACATAAGATTCTAAGTATAAATATAATTTAAATGCATGTTAGA
Organism: Apodemia mormo; assembly: GCA_036924255.1. Classification (NCBI taxonomy): domain Eukaryota; kingdom Metazoa; phylum Arthropoda; class Insecta; order Lepidoptera; family Riodinidae; genus Apodemia; species Apodemia mormo. Next base: position 10,686,617 of record JAUPFN010000001.1, read on the forward strand.
AATATCAAGTTGAATGAAAAATAGCGTTTTTATGTTATTTATAAGTATAATGTATAAAAGCGAATTTCTTAACGTGAATTGTTTTAAACAGATCTAAAAATTCACTTGCCTTCTCTTAGTGAGGAGTCAAGGGAATTAGTGAGTTTATCTGTATTTTTTTCCAATTTGTCAGTGTATAAATCAAAATATTTTGCATTTCATATTACTCGTATAGAACAACTCGTATTTGAATTATATTTAATTGCAATTTTGATACAATTTTATAGGGTTTTCTTGCAAAACTGTTCATCCGATAGTGTTTAAATTATTTCAGAGTCTTGAATTCAAAGACGCTGATTTAAAAAAAAACAGTTTAGAAAATCCGGAAGTGCACGCATAACAAATGTTCTATAATATTATCAAAATAAATATATCATAAATTAGTTTTAAATATGAGATTCAATTTTTTTAAGTGAAAAACGATCATACAGTCCTGATTTAAATCAATACAGCTACAATTTGAATTAATAGATATCTCTATTATTATTGACTATCATGATGATTTTTTAATATCTTTATTGTTTGTTGAATTGTTGAGTAGGGAGCCGTTGTTTCGATAAAATAATTACAGTAATAATCTCTTCACTTTTAATTCTCATAAAAATAAATAACTTACTTAGTGCCTAATAATAATAATAATAATCAGTTAGTACATCACTTAGATATTCTTGGTTTAAGTAACTACGACGTATATATTAAAATAAGTGAAAGTTTACTTTACTTACATTAATAATAAGTAAATTAGTTACATATTACACATTTCAGCTGTTGATTATAATAATCAACAGCTGAAACTGTACTAATAATAACGATTAGAGATAATCCTAATGTATTTTAATGAATTTTGTGTAAAATTCATTCGTTATTTTAATGAATAATGCATAAGTTTTTTTATTTAAGAGTATTAAGGAACACGTATCCAAATAAACGATTCATATAACATTTTATTTGATTTAGAAGGTTTTATATTTCAAAACCTTCGAGGCGTTAAATAGCTTTAATGTTATATATTGGTTTGTAAAGCAATATATTCTTAATCAGCATGCATAATATCTTGCCATTGTAGAAGTTCTTTCCTCCCACGAATCTATGTAAAAAAGATGATTGAGTAATTATACTCCTCCGCGCGCCAATTGCCTTTTTAAATTGCTCGTTTTATAAGAGACCTTATAAAACGACGCTTTTCAAACGTTAGCTATAACTTAGACCAAAACGGAGCCCTTAAAATAATAGAAAAAATAAACATTGAAAAATAAAAATTTAAGAATAAAAAAAGATTGAAAGATTGAAGTCAATGCTCAAATGTCAAATTAGTGTTTAATATAAGTAATCATGTGTATCTATTAAACTCGTTAAACAAGAACATACTCGTATTTTTTTAGGTTTTGATCGATTCTTATGATTGTTTCCTGTGATATTTAGTTATGTATTGCGAGTAAATATTATGACAAAGATCAGATTGATATTATAAGTTAACAAGCTATATCTGTTGCTCAATACAAGTTTGTCACGTTGCATTCCACGGAGAAAGAGCGGGCCTGCCTGCAACCGGTATATTGCAAAATTAGTTGCGTGCTTGGCAAACCCTCTGGTGGCTTTTGAAATTTTAATTCATATTTAAGAAGACACAGCGGTACTAAATACCTAATTTATATTGTTGCTAAATGTAAATTTAAATTATTCAGTATATTGAGTATTTGTTATTTCTATTTTACATACGATTTTTTAATAATAGATACAGTTTGCAAATTTTAGTTATTATATTATTTTAGTTATTAAAACAATCAAGTTAAATTCCTCAAAAAATATTTTTCTACTTTCGTTATATAGTAAATCATGCTGCCCGTACTTACAATAAATGAAATAGGTGATGGAAATCTGCGATGTCTCGGGTCAGTGGACGTGAGTCGGGTTGGGCACCATTGCTTTACTTTTCCTGCCGCAACACGAAGCGTCAGTGCTTATCACTGTCTTATTTCAGTTTGGAGTGTACGATAGTGCCTGTAGCATTACATCTTCCTTTTTACGGCAATATGTATCATATTTGGTGTATATTGGCGTTATTTATTTTTGTTAGGAGAGCCATCTTAGATTTAATCTTTATTTTATCTTACATTTTATCTTAAGATCGCTTATTAGAAATAATACTGCCTTATAGTGCTGATCGATGTATGTACTGCCTGTCTAAGAGAATATTTTATTAGTGTACAGTAATCGTGGGTGCACTTGTTGTACCTCTGCCTACCCCTTCGGGGATATGGGCGTGAAGATACTTTTTTTTTCTATACAGTAAATTCTATATCCACTAATTGCCAAGATCCAATCGAGGTGTATTAATACTTCTAACTAATTCTTGCTGAAACTTCCTATTATTACAGTAATTCAAGAACACATAGTGTTAGGTTAATTAGTCTAACAAGCATGAATAACAATTTGTTGTTTCTTACACAGCGGTTGCTCAAGAATCCTTTAAATGTCCCGATGACTTCGGGTTCTACCCTCACCACATCTCTTGTGACAAATACTGGAAGTGTGACAATGGTGTAGCTGAACTGAAGACCTGCGGCAATGGTCTTGCTTTCGACGCCACAGACAGTAAATACTTGACTGAAAACTGCGACTACCTCCACAATGTTGAGTGTGGTGATAGAACACAACTTGGTGAGTTAACATTCATTTGATCAAGTAACGATTTAAGACTAATGTTAGTTCTAATAAATTTTAAATTAAACTACTGCAATTAATACTATCAAATGTGTCCTTGTATGTTTAAAAGTTAAATTTCTGCCTCGTGGTTTACGGGTAGCCCTATTTAGCTCAGATCTTGAGATTTCAGGTTCGATCCTCAAATCGAGCAAAAGTGTTTCTTAAAAATCTATAATATTAGTAGCAATTAGCAGTCCACGGAGAAGGGATCCGATTTAATTATTAAACTATAGATGCTGAAATACTCAAGTAATAGCTGTTTTTCTGTTTGTATACACCAAAAACATAACGAGTATAGTTAGTATTACATATTTGACACGATCGGTATACAGAATGCGATAACATAAGATATATATATATATATATATATATATATATATATATATATATATATATATATATATATATATATATATATATACACATATATATATATATACATATATATATATATATATATATATATATATATATATATATATCATGTTGATTTTACATAGTATATCGGTATATCGTCGTAACGGTCAAGGCCATATGATTGTAAACTATTTGTGCACAAGGAGAGTCGTCCTACCAGTGACGCGTTACCAGGATGTGTTCGAAGGTCACTGTGTGAATATATGTCAGTGTTGAGTATATTTACCATGGCTCAATTCATTAATATTAAAGATTTAAATTTTTAATGCATACATAAAGTTAACCTTGGACTAGTGCCATTTAAAATGATGAATTTTTTGTATGCGAATGACCACTTTTATCAAAGCAGGAATATATGCAAATTTTTATGTAGGAAATGTAACTGATGTTTTACTGTAAATAGGAAATGTTACTGATATTTTAAATAAAATAAGCGACAAAAATTGAAGCAAAAAAATTATATTTGACACGTTTGAATTATTTTAATTTCAAATTAAACAGGTTATACGAAATAACTATTGATTTGTTGAATCGCATTGTTATTTTGATAATATTGTAAATGCAAAACTATGTGAATTTGAATTGAAATGAAAATAAAAAAATAGTTTTTATAATTAAAATTATATGATAAGATCAATATGAATATGGTAATAAGTACATATTATGTTTAATCATCTATACTCCTTATATTTTATTTAAATTTTCTTGTATAAAGAGACGACCATCGCCTATAAATACCGAAGAAGTAAATGACGCAAGTATGCGGGGAGGTTACTACTCTATCCTACTATTCCGCCAGGCAAGCTGTAAAAGGCGGAGAATTGGTCAAATGTGTCATTACTATCGTAACTTCTAGGTGGTAAAGTTCCGCAACGTCTCGCCTGGGTCTGTTACCACCACCTTACCTATTCCTGTCGCAAGCGTCAGTGCTTGTCACTGTCGTATTCCGGTTTAAAGGGTAAGGCAGCCTGTATACTTATACAAGTAGCATTTCAACTCCGCCATATTGATAGCAACGCATCTTTGGAGTTTATAGGCGATGATTTCTCTTTCTATTAGGAGACCCATCCGCTCTTAGTTATCCTATGATATATAAAAAACTCTAAACAAAGTTAGTAGTTAGGTAGGTCTCTAAAAGTCAAGATATTGCTGTTAGCAGAGCAACATTTATGCAGTTATTTTAAAGGCATTACAGTTATATGAAAATTGTCTTATTGTTAATAGAACCTCCAATTTCTACACCTCACTGTCAGAGGCTATACGGTATCTTCGCTGATGAAGCCAAATGCGATGTTTTCTGGAACTGCTGGAACGGTGAAGCCTCCCGCTACCAGTGCAGCCCTGGATTAGCTTATGACAGAGAAGCCCGAGTGTGCATGTGGGCTGATCAAGTTCCTGAATGCAAACACGAAGGTTTGTATTACCTTTTAAAATATTTCCTATCGTTTTATAACATATTATGGTTTTTTCTTAGTAATGAAAAATTCAAAAATCCAGCCTTGTTTTTACGTAACAGTATTATTTAAACACTTTTTTAAGATTTTATCTGTTATTTTGATTGTTAGTTCAATATCAAATAGTTTTAAGATCATACTAGTAAAATTAATTCAAAACACGAAAATCTAGAAAATGATAATGTTTTAAATATTCAGAAATATTAAAAGTATTTACATATTTTACATACACAGCACGAGTATAATATGTGTTTGCGTACACTGAAGTAAATTATACTAGATAAAAACCTGTCTTCGCTCGGAAGTTTCATAATACGCAATTTTATATACTAACTCAAATATCAAAAGTAGCAACAATGTAGTGACGTCTTCTTTCAACTATTACGTTGGTTTAATAAAGACAACACTATAGTGTTGCTATTTTTTAATTTCTACTCTTTTATGAATGAAGAGAAATAAGTTTCACGATAATCTGAGTGCTAAGTGTGAATTTTTCTTTTCGCATTCGATCGTGAGCGCGTTTGGAGTTTACGAGGAATTTGTACGTGATTTGTACAGCGCCACCTAGTAGTAAACGTGAGAAACCAGTTTACCACTAGGTGGCGCTGTACAAATCACATACAAATTCCTAGTAAACTCGAAACGCGCTCACGATCGAATGCGAAAAGAAAAACTCACACTTAGCACTCTGCACTCCGTTCTACGATACTTTAATAAGTTCTCGCGCCATCTACATGTACACCGCATATTTGTAACCTTTAAAAAAATATGGCCGATTTGTCTATCAGCACCGTTAGAATGTTTAATCACTATTTTAACAAAATATTCGACAATCCAAATTTTGCGGATATATGTTGTCAATTTTTTTTACGCTTTTTAATTTAGGTAAGGTTTCGATTGAGAATACCGTAATCCTCGACGAAATTATTAATATAGATATTGTTTGAATTCCATACTTTGCCATATTTCCAAATATTTCAAGACTAGAGTCTCAGTGTTTTCTTCATTTATTAAATATTTTTAAACTTACAATTTACAGAAGTTGCCAATGGCTTCTCTTGCCCGGCTCCTGGAGAAGTTTCCAGCGCCGGAACCTTCAGCCGTCATGCCCACCCAGAAGACTGTCGTAAATACTACATCTGTCTTGAGGGAGTAGCCCGAGAATACGGATGCCCCATTGGCACCGTATTCAAAATCGGTGATGCCGATGGCACTGGCAACTGTGAAGATCCCGAAGATGTTCCCGGATGGTGAGTGTCCTAATTTATATTTTAACAACAATCTCGTCCTTCAGTTCAAGTAAAACAGCCTTGACAAAGAACTTGAACCCTTTTCTTCTGAACTCACTAGTTATATCACTGGTGGTATTTAATACATTAATTATGCCTTTATTATATATCCCCAACTAATTTTTTCTACTGTGACTAACAATTCATCTTGCACTTATGTTTAAATGTATTTCCAAAGTGCATTTTCATTACAAGAACAACCGTAGACAACTATTACTTATGTTATTAGTGTGTATGAGCGATATTTACGTTTTAAGTACTATCTATCGCAGACAAATTTAGGTTAATTGAAGTTTTTTTAATAGTTTTGAATTTGCGAAATTTTCTTAATGTACCCTAGTAAAAGACAACGTACAAAAAGTTTCCTTTTATTTATGAGTGAAACGAAGTTGCAATATTAAGTTTAAGTTAAGTTAAATTAGTTTAAGTGCCTTAATATTTATAAATCAAAACCATAAATGTTTATAAGAAAAACTCCCATAGCATAGAACTTATATGATGCATATTTTTCATGTCTGCCTGATTTATGAAAACCATAAAGTATATGAAAAATCAAAACATTAATTGATAAAATTAAGGTGATAGAGTTTTTAAAATTCGATTTCCTGATATATATTACAAAAATATGTTACAAAAATTGCCACTATGTTTTCAAATAAAACCTTAAACGACACAGTTGATTAAATTTTTGTCACACAGTTGTTATAGCGATTATGACAATCTTATTAAAATAAATATTATTTAGTTAAATATGAAGATTAACTAGTATATAATAAATATGACTTATAACGATTCTTAGATGTTTAAAGATTATAAATTTATCTGTTTATTGCTATAATAAACATTTGCACAATTTTATTTAAAGTAAATAAATATATAATAGGGCATAGAATTTAAATATAGAAAGTAATGACCATTATTATTATTATATATTATAACTAAATTCGTACTGCCTCAGTAAAACATCATTTTTATATATTATATTAATAAAATATATAAAATAAAACGAAAATTGATGTAATTTCAACTGTTTTATGTGTAATATTTAAAGTATAAGCTATAATTACCAGGAAATAGATTTTAAATTAAAAAAAGCAGCCCGAGGCCACAATATTGTGGAAAACTGCTGTGTAAAGAAAAATTATATTCTTAGTAAAGCGAACGGATAAGTTTTGTATTCTTGTCGCCATTTCAAGGCAGTTCACTTGCTGTCGAACGAGTTCTCGTTACACAATTTATGATTCTCTTAGTCACAACTAACCAGTAGTAAAAGTTGCTAGGAATTGTAATATCCTTTTATATCAATTAATTCTTGTTAAAATGTATAATTTCATAAGCGTAAGGCACCGTTTTAGTCTGTAGACATGACAGGTATAAGGTTCGCGTAAATTTTCAGCGAGGACTACTACGGTGATTTGGACCTCAAGACTATCCGCAAGAGCGAGCTTCTCGCCGGTCTCCAGAGCAACGGCCAGACCACACAAGTCCATCACAAGCAGCTTAAACCTCGCCCCCAAAAAGAGAACTAAACTTAACTCTTTTTCAAACCTCTTAATACTCAAATAAACATAATTCTACACACATCAAAATAATGTTATAAAATATGACGCCTTTCAATTAATTGTATTGATGTGTGCAGAAAAAACATTTCTTTTACACTTTTTAAGTGAAGCCAATTTGTTTTGTATTCATTTCTAACTGCCAAATAATTTTCTTGTTGTAGCCTAATAAAATTCAGTTTCAAGGTATAGAATTATAGTAGGAATTTAGAAAGATTAAATATTTATAACAAACACATTTGACGGCGTCACGTGAGGTCACAAATAACTAGTGATAAAGTTTGTTTACATATTTAAGATTGCATTTATGAAATAAGGGTTAAAGAAAACAGAATTTAACCTTCAAAAGGCCTCACATTTCCCAATTGTTAAATCAATGACCTTGTAAATATCTGTACACTTGTATCTCGCTGCGACTGAGTGTTGTTGTTTGATATAAAAACTGTAATACTTAAGTTTTATTTTTAGTGATAAAATAAACAAAATACATAAAAATTATAAAGTTGTGTGATTTTTACTATGTTAGTGTTGCACAATTGCACGTTGTCTCCCTGTAACATTATCTACTTTCACGACCACTCTATTTCCTATTTCGATCGCATTCACTTTCTAATAACATTTTAATACTTTTCTTTCACAGTAATTTCTTGTCTATCTTTTAACTTGTACAGTAATTGATCTACCAATCTTCACCAAAATTAATTGTGTATGAAGCTACTCCTACTAATCAGGTATGTTCACATTTTGTTTCATAAGACGCAAATATATTGATTGACAGCATCGAGTGCGTAGTTTATAACCGCTGCATTTATTCTCGAACATATGCCATTATATCAGTTGGCTTTTGTGTAGATTTCTTAAAATAACCAGAATTTTTAAGATAATACGACATTGTATTATAAATGTCATATATTTTTCGCCGTGTTGGTCCCGGCCTCCTTTGTAGAATAGGCCAACTGCCGTTCTGCCAGGCAGGTCGTAAAAGGCGACCAACTGGCTATCGAGTCACTACCATCGTGGCTACTAGGCGGTAGAGTTCTGCATTGTCTCGCCCGGGTCTGGTACCACCGCCTTACCTATTCCTGCCGCAATAGCGTCAGTGCTTGTCGCTGTCGTGTTCCGGTTTGGAGGGTAAGGTAGCCGGTAAACTTTATGCATGTGGCATTAGACCTCGCCACAAGATAGCTATTAATAAGATCGATAAGATGTTTAATGGTGCATTACCATTAACATCTTTGGTGTCTATAGGCGATGCTTGTCTCTTTCCATCAGGAGACCCATCTGCTTGTTTGCTATCTTATGACATATAAAAAAAACACACCGGTAACGGAGATTACAAAATCTTGAGCAATGAACACTCATCAAGTTGTTTATTTAATAGTCGTTATTGTTATAATATTTTTTCATAGTATTTTTTTAATTTAAGCTACAATCAATTTCAAGTCATAGTTTCAGATTATTAAACACATAGGTATACTTTTAAATTTTTGTTGTGAAATATTTATTGGCCGTCTCGCTGGACGAGTAGTTAGTGAACCTAATTACAAATCGATGGAGCTCGTGTTCGATTCCCGACAAGGACAAACATTTGTGCGATGAGCATAGATATTTGTATTTCTGGGTTTAATTTGCTTACTTTGGGGGTTAGATCGATTTGTATAATTTATCCACCGATATTATTGTTACTATTTTTGGCGCGTCTTGGCAATAAAATCGACTTGTATGCCTTGAGGCCAACAACATGACGCTTTGTTGTAATATCATACTTTCACTGTTTGTGTATACACTTTGTATATCTTTAAATAATTACATACATACATACATATCTTCACGCCAGATCCCTTACGGGGTAGGCAGAGAGAACCGAGTGCCATACATTACGATCCTTGCAGGCTTGTCTCGCTTCCTCCACATTCATCACTCTCATACACACACGCCAGTTGCGAAGACTCTAATTAATAAAACAATTAATATTCTGTTTTTGATTATGCCTTTAACAAAATATTATATATTTCATGCATATTTTCTATACAAATAGTTTCGATGTTTTACATCTGCCAGGCGTCCTACTACTACCAAATATTTTTTAAAGCATAATAATTTAGATAATAGCACTATATTCAATACTAGCGACCTGTCACGCAGTACACTACATGACGTAATATTTTTGTAAATTCCACGGGAACAATATATATACAATTTTCAGGAATAAAAAGTAGCCTGTTTTTTAAGTCTAATTATAGACGGTCTATATCTAAATTTATAAAATTAGTGGGATTAATGGGTCTAGTGAAGTTTAATACCTGCATAAGATATGTGTATTTATTATCAAAAACTTTTATACTTCTGATTGTATGTTTTCCCCGTGAGCAGTAAATAAAGAATTATTATTATTATAAGTGGTGAGTAATTGTTTTGTGTGACACAAAACAGTTATATACTTACCACGCTTTCATTAGCTTCACCGCGAAAGTATTGTTTTTGTAGTATTTGCAACACAGCTCCTAGTCTGAATTAGTCTTTTACAATTTATAAGAAATCTATATTAGTATTTTACATTTCAAAAATTAAATTTAACATACTACAACTGATATAGTCCAACTATAACAACCTAAATGATAAGACCCCTCGCGATGATTGGTATTGTAGTAATATTACTTATATTTTAGTACAATAAAATGTTATTGTGCGACATGTGAATATTAAAACAATAGTAGTATAAAATACGTTGTAGAGAAATACTATTATTAATATTGGAATTTAAACATATCAATGTCAGCAGGTTCATATTTTTAATAACATTTATGTGTATCTAATTTTTATTTTCTGTTTACAGCGAAGACTACTACGGTGACGTTGACTTGAAGGCGCTCAAGAAATTGGGATTCTGAATGTCAAGGAGCGACTCTAAGGACAGATTGAGATTAAACCCTTTTGACTTACTTAAAAAGTAAGCCTCTTCAGAAAGTCTGATTTTAGTTTTTAACAAAATTTTGCGAAATCAAAGCCCTTACATTCACAGAGCAGTATTAAGTAAATAAATAGTTCCTTGAGCCGACTTTATTATTGGTGCTTGACAGATATCATTAAAAGTGAAATCTGTCTGAAGAGGCGCTCGATCTGTATTTTGGAACATAGTATTTTTCTTGTAAAAAATACCATGACATTTAGACTCTGATTGTAATAAATAAATTTCTTTATTTATTAGAATCAGCTTTTTTATACGAAAATTTTATTTTTTGCTAGTAAAAAAATTTTAAAGTTCAACAATTAACGAGATGTTCGTATTACTCGTAATTTGACATAATACCTCTCGATTCTTGTAGGTATTGTGTTGAAAAAACAAATATATAGTCATAGCTTAGTTTTAAGATAGTTGATATGTTTTTACAAAAAATGTAAATAAAGTGTTTTGATATATATTTAACGTTTTACTTTCTTACCAAATAAGTTAAAAATAGAGGTAAGTAAAGGATTTTATACATTTATGTCTTCGCTACAAATTCCTAACAGGATGGAATAAAATATTTAAACGAGTGTGAAAGCTACTAAAGGTAATAAATTCTCTATGTAATTAAGTAAGGTAGTATGAGGACACAATAAAATAATATAAATATATTCATGCTGGTTCCCTTACGGTGTATACAGAATGTATTAAAAGTTGGTGCAGACGTTCCAAATTACCAGAATTCTTTCAACACTGAATATCGTCTGCACTTGGTACAACTCCATGTTGATTTGTACTGATATTATGTTATAAGCATTTTTTAAAAATTATTGATAGGGAAGCGCTTGACCACGATCTCGCCTGATGGTAAGCTAAGATGCGGCCTAAGATGGAACGCGTTTCCCTATAACGTACCTGTTCACTCTTCTCTTGAAGATCCCTAGATTGTACTTGTCGGGGAACACAGACTCAGGAAGCATGTTCCAGTCCCTTGCAGTTCGAATGAAGAATGTGGAATCGAACCTCTTTGTCCGGGTACGTGGAATGTGCACCATATGGCGATGCCTAGAATCTGTGTGCTTTAAAGATCGATAGAAAAACGTGGTTGGCGGAATCAAGTTGTGCAATTCCGCAGCGCACTCTCCAAAGTGTATCCGATAAAAAACCGATAAACTAGCCACTCTGCGGTGATGATCGAGGCTCTGGTGTTTTTTGCCTACCAGATCACCGTTGTTTATGAGCCTCTTGGCAGGCCTCTCTATCGCCTCAATTGTCTCCAGCTGGTATTTGGGGGGTCCATCCCAGACGTGAGAGCAGTATTCCATGCACGAACAGACTTGTGCTTGATAAAGTTTGAGCAACTGTCCCGGACTGAAATACTGTATCACCTTCGCCAGAATACCAAGCTTTTTTGAGGCAACTTGAGCTTAAGATTCGATGTACGAATCAAAGTTGAGAGTAAGCGTTAAGGTGATACTAAGGATATCGAGGTGGTCAGTTATCGGCACGGTCACGTCCTGGAAAAACGGAGATAGGTGAAATGGAGTTCCGTTTAGCGGAGAATAGACACACCTGGGCTTTAGTCGCTTTAAACTTGACCAGATTTGCATCGCCCCAATCGGAGACTACCTGCAAGGACTGGTTCAAACTGGGTCAAACTCCGTGTCGCACTGGTTCGCGCGCTAGATGCATATCTCTCCACAACAGTGCTGTCGTCTGCGTACCCATAGATACCGGGTTTCAGCAGGTTGTTAATGTGTAGCAGGAATAGACTTGCGGAGAGAACTAATTCCTGAGGGATTCCGGCATTTATTGTCATTTGCTCGGACGAGCAACCGTCGACCACTACTCTAATCGACCGGCCACTCAGAAAATCTGAGATCCAGGCGCAGAGACCAGTAGGCAGACCATACGATGGAAGCTTACCAATAAGAATATTATGCCAGACCCGTTATAGGGAACTATAGATACCATTATATTAATAGTACGAATTATATTGTAGTAATAATAGATAACAATTATATTATAAAAGTAATAAACGACTATTAGTCGGTAATAGGGAATTAGTAAAATAGTAGCGACTAGTAGGGAATAGTCCTTTATATAAAAAATTCGAGTAGATAAATAAATAATAATAAATAAATATTCACGGGACAAATTACACTTACTGACCCAACCCCAAAGTAAGCAAATTATTTGCTTGTGTTATGGGTGTGAGTCAACGATACTAATACGTAGAAATACATATATAAATACTTTTATATACATAATAAACACGCAAACCCGGAAATACAAACATTTATGCTCATCACACAATTACTTGTCCCCGTCGGGGATCGAAGCCGAGCCTCGTCGATAGCGTAGTCAGGGTCACTAACCACTCGACCAACGGGGCGGTTTAAACAGGGTAAATAAACCCTATAATATAACCAATTAAATTTTTTAATCAAAAATACCAATTATGTTAACAGTTCATATTTTCCCTTGTGGCAAGAAAGAATATATTATGTTTACCTTATTTAGCTCTAATTTCTTATCAGAACATTGTAGTAACAAGCTCTCATGCTATTGCGATAAGAATATATAAGGCGGCTGATGTGCAGCGGTACATAATTCTTGCATTTTACACGTTACTACCTAGTAGTTAAAGTATCTTCACGCCCATATCCCCGAAGGGGTAGGCAGAGGTACAACAAATGCACCCACGATTAGCCGAAGATACTGGGTCCCACAAATGTGATAGGTGGCAAGCCTATCGCCAACCGGGCACTTTCCAATCCCGGGCAACTTTGTGTTTCTCAGAAAACTGAAAAAACACTTTTTTTTTAATGTGCCCGACCCGGGAATCGAACCCGGGACCTCGTGTGGTCAACGCCAATACTGGACCACTAGACCACAGAGTAGTTCTTATTTTTATAAAAGAAGGGACAAACGAGTAGCAAGCTCATCTAATGATAAGTGATCACCATAACCCATGGACGACCGTAATACCAAAGGCATTGCAGTTGTGTTATCGACATGAAGGGTGAAGCTTTAATAGAGTGAAGTGCTATTCGACTCTTCTGAAGATGCTTCGGTTACGAAGTGAAACGTGCGTTGGGTACATAACTTTTGTGTTACTGCCTTTGCTTCTGACGTGGAAGAAAGTGTCGTGGAAGTGGGTGGATTATTGTGCCGTTGTGGTCTTCTATAATTTCAGACCTTGGATAAGTTTGTCCCATTCCTTACACTACCTTTCATTTCTGTTGCATTACGGCAGTTCCATATAACATTTCGCGGAAATTTGCAAATTAAATACCGTAATTTCTCCTTTAAAGTATGGATTTCTGCAAAGTAACGCCTGAATCTATTAAATATCTGCCTCTTAATGTTTAATATCTAATGATATATAAATTTTTATTGAAAACATATTTGAAGAAACATGTAAGTAACATGTAACTCTGCTACTGTAGCCCGGCAAGTTATTTCAGAAACCTAGTAGCATTGATATCCTAGTAGTAAGATGAAGTTGATGCATTACTCGTTGTCATCTACTGACTGCTTTGGAAGAAAGCAAATGGTCTGTAGTCTAGTTTGAATGAGCATAAGAACTATTCTAAGATATCGAATCGCCAATTTTTGAAATTAGTATAGATCGCAGTTATCTAAGGAATAAGACAAGAACCCCGCTTCTGTTATTCTTCATATTTCTGTGTTAACCCCTTTAAAAAGATGTTTATTGTATGAGAGGTTTACCTTAAGTCAGTGTTGCTAACTAAGGGGTTTTCCTCCTAAATTTACTGGGAAAATTATCGAAAGGGGGATTTTAGAGGCAGGATTTCTTTGGGGTATTTTTAGGGGCATCACTAATCAGCGGAAGATTAATTTTATATAAAAAAGGTGACAACCTTATTCACAAAATAGACAGACATTGCCCGTAATGCCAAGAAGAATAAAAGTAATTATAGTAAAAGTCTGAATAAAGTCATCACATATCTATAGCAACAAAAACAACAAAAAGAACTAGCCGCTAATGCGTATATAATAGCAACAAAAAGAACTAGCCGCTAATGCCATGCTGATCTCGAAAGATACTGTTAATCCTCTTAAAAATATCCATGTCAAAGCTCCTTGGAAAAACCGTGTGAGGGAGATTGTTCCACAGTTTTACTCTTTGGAACAAGAATGTATGTGGAACGCGAACAATGATAGATGACCAAACTACGGCGTGTAGCACAAAGGCGGAAAATCGAAGTTTATCAGTACACTCCCAATTATATTCTGGTAGAATAAGCACAACGAACTAATGTCTTTGACAAGACTGAGCGGCTCTAAACTGTTGGTGAATATGCCTTAAGTTGGGTATGTCAAAAGGAAGGATAGCAGAAATAGCTCTAAAGTGATAAGTAGTACGTAAGTTGGTCCCGGGCTCCTTTGAAGAATAGGCCAACTGCCGTTCTGCCAGGCATGTCGTAAAAGGCAACCGATTGGCTATGCAAGTCACTACCATCATGACTACTAGGTGGTAGAGTTCTGCATGGTCTCGCCCGGGTCTGGTACCACCACCTTACCTATTCCTGCCGCAATAGCGTCAGTGCTTGTCGTTGTCGTGTTCCGGTTTGGAGAGTAAGGTAGCCGGTAAACTTATGCATGTGGCATGAGACCTCGCCACAAGATAGCAATGCACCATTAACATCTTTGGTGTTTATAGGCGATGGTTGACTCTTTCCATCAGAGGACCCATCTCCTTGTTTGCTATCTTATAATATAAAAAAGTAAGATCTATGGCGTGACTCCCGGTAACAGCGTTCGCAACAGCGTTCCCGTTTTGGTTCGGGCTCCTTTGAAGAATAGGCCAACTATCGTTCTGCCAGACAGGTCATAAAAGGCGACCACGAATTTCGTTATAAGACATGATATTCAATTTACGAGTCTAAGCAATGTATGAAGTGTTCTTTAGATTGTATAATATTAATTATAAGTCTCGGGACTTCTCGGAAAAAATTCTGAAATAAAAGTAGCCTAAGCTACTCCTTTTTACAGTCATTAAAAAAATATACAGTCCGGGAATTTTACCTACATAGTTCCCGTTCTCGTAGGGTTTCCGGGAACTATCCTTTGTTCTTTCTCGGGTCTCAAACTATATTTTTCCCAAATTTCATTTAAATCGGTTTTGTGGTTTAGGCGTGAAGAAGAGACAGACAGGCAGATAGACATACTTTCGCGTTTATAATATTAGTATGGATGAATTGAACAAATAAATGACTAAAATAATAAAAAATGTGTGTGTGATTTTTTTTGTTAAAACATTTTTAATCAATATTAAGGGTCACTACATATTATATATAATATTATTTTTCTAATCTTATTGATAGATATATATTTGACATAAGAAAAGTAGGTTTAACTATTGTTTTTCATAGAGTCGAGGTTCAACTGTCGAATGGCATCTTGACGTGAAAAAGCGACGTGAGTGGATGACCAAGCTGAAATTATAATAAAAATGTATTAAAGCATCTACTACATACTCGTATATATATATTAGGTTTTTGACTGACTTCAACTATTATAATTTAGAAAATCATAGCCTTTAAATTCTTGTTCGGTTTCAGAGTTCCGTAGCCAAAAGGTAAAACGGGACCCTATTATTGAGACTCCGCTGTCCGTCCGTCTGTCTATCTGTTTGTCTGTCTGTCACTAGGCTGTATCTCATGAACCGTGAGAGTTAAACAGTTGAAATTTTTGCAGATTATGTATTTCTGTTGTTTTTAGTAATTGTGGTTATCCACAAATACTAAAAACAAAAATAAATTCAACAAGCGTGATTTCTTGCAATTTTTTTCTCGATCTTAATAACGACAACTGGTTGACGATTGAAATATTCACAAAATATTTCCCCCGTGTTGGTCCGGGCTCCTTTGAAGAATAGGCCAACTGCCGTTCTGCCAGGCAGGTCATAAAAGGCTACCGATTGGCTATGCGAGTCATTATCATCGTGGCTACTTGGTGGTAGAGTTACTTATACTCTAAGAATATTGCCTCGTCTGTGCTTGTCGCTGTCGTGTTCCTGTTTGGTGAGTAAGTAGCCGGTAAACTTATGCATGTGACATTAGACCTCGCCACAAGATAGCAACGCACCATTAACATCTTTGTTGTGTTGACCACCAGGCGGTGGTTGACTCTTTCCATCAAGAGACCCATCTGCTTGTTTGCTATCTTATGATATAAAAAAGGTCATTAATAATTGATACTTAAACAAAATCTTACATTGCGCGTTGAACTCTAATCTATTGAATTTGTTGATGTCGCTTTCTTGTTGCTCAGGTTGGATAGATGATGAGATATCCGAAGTTTTAGTTAGAGACTCAGTTGAATAAGCCATTGTCTGTACTGATGGTGCGGTGGATGATGCGGTGAACGTCATAGATATGTCTGTTCTTGAATCCTTTGTGACGTTGCATTCTGTTACACTATTATAATCGCAGACTCCTATTCTCTGAAAAGTTTAAGACAGGAATATAATTTTTATTTTATTAAAACAATTGTATTTGAAATTAGCATAAATATGATATTATGTAAGTGGGTAAGTAAATACTATTACACCGATCGATTTTTGTGGAGTATACCTACACTTTAGCGCATAGTAGATCAACAAAAAAATAGATAGTGACTCTTATATTTTGTTATTTGTTAATGCATTTGTTAACATTGACGTTACATACTAATTAGACAGTTAAATACTAATTACTATATGTGTTAACTGTAACCGATAGCTTCAAGTATTTGAAGCTAAGCCAAGAAATGGGAACATTCTTAACACATCACTTATAAATTACGGGCTGCTGACATTTTTATAGATGCAAAAACCCAATAACACTTCTTACCTAACCTGGAAATCAAATCTGGGGCTTAAAAAATATTAATATAAAAACAAACGAAACCTAACCTAACTAACCTAACCTAACCGGTATTCATTACAATTATAATTATAATACAATTAAAAATTACAAGGTGTTATTGAAATCGATCAAAAATTACTAGTTAATATAAGACAAAAGATTAAATTTTAAATAAATATATGAAAATTACTTAATGCCTATGCACACAGAAATTTGGAGTTTCATCAAGTGCCGACGATGAAAAGTGTAGAATAAGGAAATCATTGTTTAAGATATTAAATTTTAAGTTCGAGATATTAAAGTAAGTGATATTTATGGATAAAAATTTGTCTTTTTAACCAAATCTTATATACAATATCAATATTTGTTTGTTCGTATTTGAGAAACTGTTATACCGTCTGCAGCATGTTACAATTATAATATTATATACTGCAGGACAATGTCTGCCCTTGTCATCTAGTTAGTTCATAAAAAATAAACTTCTGAGTAGTTTTTATTTGGCTGTTTATAGTTGTCAACCTTTGCCGTTACATTTGAAAGCACAGAAACAATAAGTAAATTCAAAATTTAGACAAGGCCGTTGCATGTTGCGTTTGCCCATATATGTGTAACTAGCTGTACCCACGACTTTGTTCGCGACTGCCGTCCTTGCAGAGTAATTATTGGTATTTGACCACAGTATTTCTCATATTCAGCAATACTTTGGGCGGTGAAGCACTTTTATCAAGAAAGGAAATTTTTAGTGTGGATTTGAAAACATGTTGACTTTGACAACAAACCCTTGTGCCTTATGGGGCCTGTTAGGCAGTGTTAACTGAAGTTACCTCAGTCGTAACGCCTTTTATTTTCTACAGTAAAGCTTACAGTATTCTTTGTCTGTATTTATATACTCATTCTACGAAATGTCAAATGTGACTATATTTGACTAAAGAACATTCTTGCAAAACCTATTTTTTATTGGGAGAAAGGTTACAAAAGTCACCAGTAATGCAAATGTCTTTAACTGTATTGTCATCTTAAACATCCTTCCACCAGATAAAAATGTTGGAACTAAAAGACGCCACTACCAGATCAATCAAAATCTGCTGCGAATTTAATCCTCATTTTTAAAAATATGTTTCCGTCTACCTCCAAGTCAGGCCAACAAAAATATTTCTATCCCGTGTTGTTTACGTCGTTATCCTTACTGTATTGAAAGTTGTCCGCTGTTTGACGCCTGGACGGTTTAGTTAATAATTGTTATATTATGTTTAGTTTATATTTGTTAATATATGTTATATAATATGTGCAACGTCCGTCACGTCATAGTCGATTTCAAAGCATGACCCGGCCAAAATTCATTCAGGAGTTACCGTGTACAAAAAAATTTGAAAAAATAAAATATTCTCAACATTTTTTAAGATTTTTCAGTTAGTTAATTTTGTCCCGAGACAACGTTTTAGTTAGCGCTGTTTGAAAGATCAAAATCGATAAAATCGTATTCAAAAGTTACAGCTTTAAAACGCGTTACCCAGAATTAGATAAGTGTCCGGTTGGCAATCGGCTTGCCACCTATCACATTTTGTGGGACTAAGTATCTTTGGCTAATCGTTGATGCACTTATTGTAACTCTGCCTACATGTTCGGGGATACGAGCGTGTTCATATTTTTTTATTCATTTTTAAGTTCTAGGCTATTTGTTCACTATAAAAATAAAATTGTGAAATTTCTCAATAGCCTATTTTATAAAGAACAAATTCTATTAGTATAATTAATGTTGATAACGCGCATATTTTCTGAGATATTGGCAAAAAACTGAAGAATGACCTATTTTAGTTTCTTATAAATAATAGTTTTTGGTCTACTTCATGTTATTAGCAACAGTTTTACTATAAAAATAAATTCGCATGTTATTAGCAACAGTTTTGCTATAAAAATTTGTATAAATTATGATTAATATTGTTTCCGTACCTCATTATAGACAAGGTCAACGGGGCATTTGAATCTAACCGGTATACTGTGGACACATATGAAGAATTCGTTGCAGTCTTCTTTACTTCTGTAAGCTTCAAAGTCGTTGGTACAATGAGGTTCGGGATACTCTAAAATTATAATTAAAAAAGAATTTTATGACAATTCGTTAAATAAATTCCATTTTTATTTTCACATACGAGTATTGGTCCTTTAAGAAGGAATAGGCCAACTGACTTGTTAGGACAGATCTACAATCCGTAATACTTTATTTGTAAAGTCATACCTATGTAACAGTCTTTTGATATTATTTATAGTCCTCGCATTAATCTGGGTGCTATTTAAATAAAAAAACCATCTGTCTTCCTGCCAGACAGTGCGTAAAAGGCGATCTAATGGTCAAACTACCAATTGTGACTATTAGGATGTAGATTTCTGCAAATTTTGTACTACCACCTCTTCTGCTGCAATAGCGTCAACGTTTGCCAATGTCTTTTATCGCTTTATTGTACCCGCTGTACGATAGCCGGTAAGCTAATGCATTGAATCCTCGTCACAAGAGTGGCAGCGTATTTTAAGAGTCTTTGATGTATAGAGGCTATGACTGTTTCTTTCCATCAGATAAAGTCATTTGCTTCATTGTATTCCTTCAATATTATACAATAATATATAAATATTTTCTCTGGACAAAAAGGAAATCTTAAGACCTAAGTAATACAGTTTTTGTAAGAAACTTGTGACTAAATTTAAATATAAAGTACCTGAATTTTAAGTCACCACATCTCCGTTTTGTATACAAAATATATTACTCGTATTACTAGCTGACATGCAACTGAGCCACAGCGAATTGTCACATTATAAGGGACTCGAAAGTTACAAAAATTTTCTGTTTTCGTTCGAAATATGTGAAACTTTGGAGTAGCTGTCTATTAGGATAGAGATCTATCTCTACGTTTAGTGTCTACACTAAGGATGTTAATGGTGCATTGCTAATCATTTGGCGAGATGGTTATTCAAGGCATGGCAAGAAAATGTCTCTCCTGATGAAAAGAAAAAAACTACCGCTAATAGACACAGAGATGTTAATGATGTATTTTCTGTTCTCATAGCGGGATGGTATTAATAATAATAACATCGCTAGACAAGTCACACGAATTGATGTAACCTCAAAAAATAAATTTTTGTCACATGCATAAGTTTACCGGCTACTTTACTTCCAAACTGCAACATGATTGTAATAAGCATTGACACTATTGCAGCAGGAATAGGTAAAGTGGAAGTACCAAGCCACAGCAAAACATTGCGGAAATTTACCACCTAGTAGTCATTGATATTAAATAATAATAATAATAAATTTGTTTGAAATAGTGTATATTATGATGTTCTTATATTAATATTGCTTCACTTATTTCACCAGACAACTGGTATACAAATTTTTATTGCTGTTATTTTTAACATGCATTAAAGTAAACCTAGTAAGTACTTTATTTAATTCAATTAATTATCTTGTTTTTAAACTTTATGTTAATTCAATACATTAAATCAAAATAAATTTAAATAATAATAATAATAAATATATTATAATTAAAATTGAAAATTCATTAACATTAAAATAAATAAAATGTTAATGTCAATAGTCAAATTTTCACCTTTTACGAACTGCCTGACAAAATAGCAGCCCGTCTCTTTTTCAAAGGGAGACCAATATTGCCCACTTTATTTCTAAATTTTATATACAAAATCAAAAGTTACTTCCTACGGTAATTAATTAACCGTGCTTTCTTACTTACTCGAATGAATTTAAATATGTTAACTATACAATTACTCGTATATGAATTCAATTTCGTATTTTGACCTTTATATTAATTATATCGTTGTGCAAATTAGTGATGAAACAGAGCCTAGGTCATACTAAACTTTCAACTTTATATTCTCATCCATTCGCCTAATTCGTGACAATGTCACAAAACGATCGAAAGAACATATTACATGTAATGAATTTTAATGAATTTATTATTGGATGTGTTGCTCACATAGTCTGACAGTGTTTCTGACATTCAACGCCACATATAAATTTTAGAGAGCTTGTTTCTTTTTTAAACTTGAATCAATCTATATATTTCGTGTTGGTCTATTGTTTGTGATAGTTAAGCCACTTTAAAAGAATAGATCATCTGCCTTCCAACCTGGCAGTCTTTCAGCAGTAGCAAGCAAAGGTAAGTGGAAGCTAAAGAAACTACAATTACGACTATAGATCTGCAACCTTCCCCGTGTTGGTTCCGGGCTCCTCTGCGCAATAGACCAACTGCCGTTCTGCCAGGCAGGTCGTAAAAGGCGACCGACTGGCTATGTGAATCACTACCATCGTGACTACTAGCTGGTAGAGTTCTACATCGTCTTGCCTGGGTCTAGTACCACCGCTTTACCTATTCCTGCCACAATAGCATAAAAAAAGTTAGTTTTGCGGTAAAGTCGGTCGTAAAGTGATACATATATTAAGAAAGAAAAGTTTCTACAAAAATACAAGGTTTTAATATTAGTTTAATTATAAAGAGATTTCCATTACATACATAATAACGTTTATTTACAAGTAATATCATATTTGGAATAGACAGAACATCTAAAGAAAATTTAATAAATAAGAAGTTGGACTCAAATTTAGGTACCTAAAATAAGATTTATAGTTTACAAAGCAAAATATTATCTTCAGTACTTATAACTTCATTCTTAAACTGTAATAAGAAGGATTGAAATCTTTACGCAGGTTTTCCCCCGTCTTGAGTCCCCCACCCTCCCCCCGTTAAGTGAATAGTCTGTAACAGCTAAACAATTATTGGTAATATGTGTCACTACCATCGTGACTTCTAGGGCTGCACTGTTTGCCCCTGTGTGATACCACTGCCTTACCTTTTCCTATTGTAATAGCGTCAATGCATTGTAGTAACTTGTTCTAGTTTAGACGGTTAGGTAGCCAGTTAACCTATGTATGTTGCTTTAACACTCAACCACATCAATCACAACACGTCATTAACATGTTTAATTTTTGTAGGCGATGATTATCTTTATGTAACAGAAGAGTTATTTGTTTATTTGCTGTCTAAAGATAGAAGAATATATTCTGGGGCACACGAATATGTTACACCATCAGTAAACTGTATAAAACTATAAACGCTATAAACAATAAGATAAAAATAGACTATAAATGTTGAATAAAAAAGCCTTGTGCATAAAATGAAATTTAAAGATCTTTGACGAAAGCTGAGTCAAGGGTAATAATAAGTTGTTCTATAAAACGCACAAGATAACATCACTTTGCGTATATGGTATGTACACCCATTTACAGAGTAATGACACTATAGTTACATGTGCACTTAACCTTAAAGGTAGTGTAATATAAAGTACTATTAAAAGCTGTGACATTATTTAAAAAGGAAATATATAAAACGAATTATCTCCGAAACTACAAAGCAACTGCTATTACTAAAACTATACATAAAGATTTATTGTTTTTATCTTAGTGCAGAGATTTTTGTTTAAATATTTAATTTTTCTATTATTTTTAATTCACCATGAGTTATGAGTTGGAAAGTTAGTCTCATATAAGTTTTTAAGAAGAACATAACTTGCTCGAGACTGGATAGTTAAGTCAGTTTTAACATCATAGAAAATATTACTGATGACCAATCGTCGGTGAACTCTGCTTATCCCTATGTGTGTAGTTAACGGCATTATAATAGAACTAGCCGGCTAGGCTTCGCTATGGCTGGGTTATGCGTGATTTGAAAACGCTTAGAATCATTTTCGTTGGAAAATGGAAAAGATAAGTATGTATATAAATATATAAACATTCACTCGTTCAATAGTAATGTTGTGAATAAAAACAAAACTTGACCGACTAGTTGGTCGAGTGGTTAGCGACCCTGACTACGCAATCGACGGGGCTCGGGTTCAATCTCCGACGAGGCAAGCATTTGGGTAATGAGCTTAAATGTTTGCATTTCGGGGTTTGAGTGTTTATATTATATATATTCGGTATTTTATATATGTACTTCTATGTATTAGTATCGTTGACTAACACCCATGACACAACCAAATAATTTGCTTACTTTGGGGTTAGATCAGTAAGTGTAATTTATTCCGTGAAATATCTTTTTATCTTTTTTTAAAAAAATCAAGTCAACTTTAGTACTTTGAGCTTTGGCTATTTTTGAATTTTGTAAAGTTTTGTTTTTTTTTTTTATACGGTAGCAAATTTTATATTATATAAAGATAAAATAGCGAATAAAAAGGTTTTTGAAAGAGAGAAGATAACATAGATGCTTTCACGGCTAAACCAAATGTTTATCAAGAGGTAGGTAAGCCTTTTTTATCAAACTCATAATCATATAAGGGGCGCAAATAAGGGATGGAATATTGTATGAAATATCTTATACTGATGACCTGCTACTTTACTCACAGGAAAAGGTGTGCGGGAAAACTAGTAATTTATAATTATCATGCATTATATGATAATTATAAAAAAAATTATTAAACTAAAGCACGAGCCCGTTAAATTTCTTCCACAGGATTTCTCAGTGTGTGGTCGCGCTCCGATCCGGTAGTAATTCTTAAAATATCGACTCATCAAGACCTTAAATGTTTATTTGAATAAAACATGTTTTGATTTTGATTTGATTTTAATTTAGTAGTTTGATTAGCAACGTAGAATTTAGTGCATATAATATCGTAAATTAAATCTTACCTTTAATTTTCCTGTTATTGCAATTAACTTGATAGGGATAATCACAATATCCATTTTCTGAGAATAAAAGACCAGCTGGACACTCTTGCTCAAATGCCCACCCATCCCAGCAGTTTAAGAAATTGCTACACAAATTTGGTGATGGAATTTGAGCTCTTTTCCCAGCACATAGGGGATCGACTTTTACAACAGGATGTCTCGAAGACAATAAGAATGGTTTATTTTGATATACAGGATCCGTATTAATTTGTTGGATCACCGCATCTGACACTGGTATCATATACGCAATTTGAGTGGGTCCTAATATTGTTTGCTGTAAAAAATGGCGCACCTATAATTTGTGTAATCGTAAATATTATTTGGAATAATCAGTATACAACTTAAGAGTAGATACTTTATCTTCACACTATTATCATTCATAATATAATTTCTTAATCATGTACAATTAAGAGAATTTAAAAATCAATATAATGCATACTACGCTGGATAAATTAAAGATTGGATGACGAAGGGGCTATTCGCTTTACTTCATTTAATATCACAGATAATAGTTGTTATATCCTAATGTGAAATCTGTGTAGTTTACATAACAATTTTATCAAAATATCTACCATCATATCTTATACATAAATCATACATTCTGTAAATCATATATATTGGAAATAAAACATAGTTATTCAGACATACTACAATATTAGGTATAATTTTATTTTTAACATTGTATATTACACTAAAATATTAATTATTATAACAATTATTGTAAAAGTTTGTGGAATCTAATAGATCAAATATGTATAGATAATTATTATAATAAGAATGCTAAACATAATTTTAAAGTCGAAACCGAAAACATGTATTTTGTTATTTTAAATTTTGGAATTATGTATAGCTGAATATAATGTATAAATGTTGCATGCCGTTCGGTAGAATGCGTGATACTACCTAGGTACGTACTTTTGAAAACTACACCTTTCTATTGTAACCGTGATCTAAGCAATAAATAATTATTCTATTCTATCACTCATTAACTTGAATGTTTACATTTGTATTTCTTATAGTTCTTATTGCATTATATGAATCTTATTAGAAGATACAGTACCCGGCGATAAATATTGCACATCGACCTTTGGAAAGAGACAATCGGCTAATTTCGGCTTCGTAGAGCGTTATCTCTGTCGCACAAAATACAAACAGTCCGGTACCTATTAGGAGCTGTTAAAACAAGTATGATTTGCTTCTTTTGATATTTTTATTCTTTGTATAAAATACACTAATTTTTCTATAAGTGATGGCTTTAGGTTGGGGTAAAATAAAATAAAAAAACATTTTTACATTATGTTTACGTATTTAATTATTTTGGAACATTACAGCTTTAGTGTACATAATAAACACCATTATACCTATTGCTAAAATGAGACATTGCAATAAAAATAATAATAATTCTAATTCTCAATTACTTCCATTTCACTATCTGTGCTCTCAAAGAGGTCAATATCACTGTCACTATCAGCCATATTTATTACTAATCTATCAGTGTAATTGTCTAAACTGTGTTGAATGCTTCTATATTCATTCTCACATTTGATTGCATGATCGCAAACCTTTTTCCACTCTTCAGCGCCGATCATGTTTACTTTTTCAGTCAATAATGTTTTTACTGTAGTTAAGTTTATACCCACATTTCTAGAGGCTACATAGCCTTTCAGTTGAGACCATATATTTTCAATTGGATTAAAATCCGGATGATATGGTGGCAATCGCAACACAGTGTGCCCATGTTCGGCAAGTATTTTGTCCACAGAAAACTCTGTATACCTCTCCTTGTGCTGACATATAATAGCGTAAATCTGGGTTTTTGTTAATTTTGGATCAACTGGAATTTCATGTCTGTTTAACCAGTTGATCATTTCCCGTTTAATGGTGTTTGAGTTGGGGGGTCTCTCAACATACTTGTTGTGATAGGGTGCGTTGTCGATAACTAGAACAGAATCACTGGGTATATTTGGGATTAATTGGTTAACCAGCCATTTCTCATAGTTATCGTTATTCATTTCATTGTGATAGTCACCTGTAGTGTCCGTGGATTTATACGTTAAAAAAGCACCGGGTACAAAGCCTTTTTCATTTCCCGCATGAACTATTATCAAACGTTGACCTTTTGAAATTGGCTTTTTTACTCCTTTTTTCTTATCGTCACTCCAAGATTTCCCTTTAGTGTGGGATGCATGTATATATGACTCATCCATGTAGACGATATTTTTTCCTGTTTCGCGAAATTTGCGTATTTTATCAAGGTATTCCATTCGTTTGAGACTAACGTCGTGCTTTTCCATTAGAATTTTTCGATTATCTTCCATTTTAGTGAACTGAAATCCCATGTCATGAAGTATTTTTCTCAACGTTTTTTCAGACCCATTGTAATTAATAGCTTCAGATAACTTAGCTTTAATGATTTTATTGTTGGCAGTTCATTAAATCGTAAGTGAAAATCATACACCATTCTTCGAACAACATCGTAATCAAAATCGTCCATATCCAAACGAAATTGCTTTTTTGGTCTCCCTTTTTTTGGAGTGCTGAACTTAATTTCAGTCGAATGTGTTTCAGTACTGACTTCGTTTAATATATTGTTCAAAGTTCTTCTTGAAATTCCAGTGGCATTTGCAACTCGCTCTTGAATCTTCTTAAAATAACAACTTACATTTTCATCTACTTTTTTTTTTAATCTATCAGCTTCGCTTACAAAGTATTTATAAACATTGTAGATAATTTCACGTGACTGACTTCGTAAAGGTTTCCCTCTTTTTCCGAAAGATGCCATATTACAACTTTAAATTATTTAAATTTGTGGGTGTTATCAACTCTAAATATATATTTTTTTTCGGGACGCGACTGCACTCTATCGTACTTGAACAACGACTGACTAAACGTCACATAGGTAGTGTGGGACAGAGATAACGCTTTACGAAGCCGAAATTATCCGATTGTCTCTTTCCAAAGTTCGATGTGCAATATTTATCGCCGGGTACTGTACATATCGTTGATTGACAGGTAAAACTCACAAAGTATGCTTAGGGTGATTTTGAGTTATAAACACAATATTATCAATTTAAACTTTATCTTGATTTGGAATAAGTCACCAAGTCTATTAACACATTTTCTAATGAGATATGAAGTTGAAAAACTTATTTAATACATTTATTTCTAAAACATGGGCAGGAAAAATTTCTCTGAAATATCTACGTTTGTCTGTCTGAGTTTTTTCTGTAATACAATGATATATTTTAAAGTTTAACCGATTTCTCTATAAGTAAGAGGTTCAATCAGGTGTATTTTTTATGTAACTTTATCTACCTGAGAACTTTCTCATTTATTTTTACTAATATTATAATGGCGAAAGTCTGTCTGTTACACTTTCACGGTTAAACCAAATAAAATTTGACATACAGATTGTTGAGATTCGAGGTGAAATATGAGCTAACTTTTATTGTAAGAATCAACCCCTAAAGGGCTGTAATAGGGGTTGAAAGTTTGTATGTCAAAACTATATCGATGATACATTAATCTACTTGCGGGTGAAGTTAAGCGGGTCAATTACCGTTATAAAATTTGGAAGACTTTTTAGTTTTATTCTTTTCCAGATTTGATTCTAGGTTTCGGGCATGACGGAGGTAAGCAATCTTTATTGCAGTTTTATTGTGTTTAAATCATATTCTAGTACTGAAAATATCAAGGATTTTTTTAATGTAATTTGGAGTTTATAAGATTGTAAGTAAGTTTGATAAGATTTTTTCCTACATGTTTAAAAAAAAATAAGAATATAATAATTTAATTTTAGATATCTACACTACAATAAAGAGGTAGAGTTTTTGAGTTTTGTTGTAGGAAGTAATTTGTGAAACTACTGAACCGAGTTAGATAATTATTTTATCAGTAGAAAGCTAACTTATTCCTCGACATCTACGTGGGATATGACTTTGAGAACGGCTAATATATAATATATATTATATACAGCCAATGTTTTTATATACGAATCCAGTTACATGCGTGCTTACTGATTTGTTTGGAGAAATATTGATCACTTTGGCTTTCATAGGGATATTTTTTTCTGTATGTGATACTTTTTTTTTAAAAAAATTGCTAAATTATGGCGATAAAGAATACGAGTATTAATTGATATTGACGATAACTGTACTCAGACCTCTCACTTTTCGAATCCATCTATCATCCACACTAATATCATGAGTCTGTATTAGAAGAGATCTCTGTCTGTTACGCTTTTACGGCTAAACTGCTGAACCGTTTTCATAAAATTTGACAAGGGGTATTTGAACCGGGATTATATAGATTACTTTTGATAAAATAGGAGATGAAATTTCATATGAAAGATTCTATCGAATACACGTTACTTTATTAGTGGGTGAAGTTGCGCGGGTTCCCTACTTATTAGTAGAAATATTTTTTAAACAGTAACATAACTTTATCGTCGTGTTATCAAAAAATATATTTAAGGCTTTTGTTTTGTACTTACCCTAAAAGGACTTAAGAAAATGTTCAAAAATGCCAAGTCGTACGGATTTATATGAGTACTTGTTTGCCAAATGTGATTGGACAAATCATTTGTGCTTACTAGGTTTCCTTGTCCATTGTACACTGAAATTACACAAATAATTAAAATGAATATTTAAGCACTTAACTCTAACACAATTTTCACTGTGTCTATGTTTAGAGGGTATTAAGAATAAACTGGACAACTATTATAATAGGGGGACAGAAAGATGGGTGGATATTTACTTGACTTAAATATCCCTTGTCATTTAAGATGTTTAGGGCTATCGGTACCACTTACTCTCCGAGGTGTGAAATTGTTAATATACTTCCATTATGCCAGACTATTGTAAATAGTACGCAGGGAATAAAAAATTAAAATTATTTTTGTGTTATAACACTAACCCCGTGCTTGAGAAAATTTGAAAAACTTTAAAAACAACAAAGAAAAATATCGATATTTGAACCTGCGACCGTTTCCCTAAAGACATCCTGCGACCTGCGACTACCTTTCTTCCTAAAATTAAAATTCAAGATTTGCAGTTAAATCGGCAGTGAAACTGCCGATTTGATGCTGCAATAATGCACTGCAATAATGTCAACACAAATCACGACCGTGTTACGGTTTATAGAGTAAGGTAGTTGGAAACTTGATTGCTGGAAAACCAAAATTACATTTCTGCAATAGATACCACAACTTTTCCATCTTTGGTATCTAAGGACTGTAATTAGCGCCGACGCTATTACGACAGGAATAGACAAGGTGGTACGAAACCTGCCATTCATCCAGGCAGTTTGTAAAAGACGAACGATTGGCTAAATGTGTCACTACCATTGTGAGTACTAGGAGGTAGAGTGCTGCTACGTCTCGTCCGGGTTTTATATGACCACCTTGGCTTTTCCTGCCACAATGACGTCATTCCTTGTCACTGTTGTGTTTCAATTTGGACGATAAAGCAGCCGGTAAACGGCATGTGGCATTACCATCCCGCCACACGGATAGCAACGCACCATTTACATCTTTGGTGCCTATAGGCCATAATTTCACTTTCCATAAGGGCAGCCATCTGCTTTTATGTTATCCTATATATGTAAAAAAAACCAAAAAATTTAATGAACGTAATTCTTTTATATAGAAAAAAACGCGTTTCTGTTTTATTTTTTAGCCATAATTATTATCAAAAATTGTAATTAAAAAATGAAACAATAATTTTAAATTTACTGAATTTTTAAAAAAGATTTTAGCAACAATATGATAAAATTAAATTTAAGTGATATTTTATTGATAATAACAATCGTTTATAATCTCCTACTCGCTGAAATGTATCCTATAAAAATCGAACGGCAAACTATGCAGCGATACATATAAGCCTGATAACAAAACGATTCTCCGAAAATAGGTGAATCCAAAACTATGTTTAAAATTTTAAGCTTTTAGATTTTTCATTTTTTTACTAACCATCATAAGCGAATTGGTTATTCATTAACAATTTGATGATAGCTAGTGTTTAATGGGTAAAATTATGAAAATTAGGACAGTTGTAGTTGGTTCATGTATAAAAAACCATAAAACATTAAAATTTAAGAGAAGTCAAAAATGAATTGTTAAATGTCTTGGAAAAGAAATTTCTGAGGATAGTTTAAATAAAAGTGTTAGTCTAGAATTGTTTTTTTTTTTGTTGTTTATTTCAGTAGAATGTAAAGTTAATACTTAAAAATCATGTATTCTCATGAAGTTTCATATCAATACAAAATGTTTTCTATTAATTATATTAGGGCTATCAAACAGTTACGCAATATGTGTAAATTTGGCAGTATTAAATATTTTTTACATAAACTTATTATGCGGCTACGATTACGTTGTAGTTTGAAAATCTTTCAAAATTTTAATAAACAATACAAAATTATACTGTTTCGTTAATTAAAAATAATTAGGCGGAAGTAAGCAAACAATTGAAAATATCTATTAAACAAAGAATACTTACAGAGTAATCTCTTCTGCCGGTTATTATTTTTTTCTGTGAGTTTTGACAAAAGCTGACTTTCACTAAGACAGCCATAAAAGGCGGCGAAAAATACCAAAACAAAAATTTTCAACATTATCCTTCAGTTAGCTACCGTGTTCCTAGTAATGGTACAGGACAATGTCAGGGTTATCGCACAAGGTTAGCTTTTATAGTGGCGCTGAGATGTACTTACACATAAGTACGTAGGCTCTAGTTTAAGACTTGCCAGCAAAAGAGAACCTAAAAGGATTGGGCTGTTCTACAATGTCTTCAATTATTGCGATTTTAAACTTATTTTACATTTTGAAAATTATAATTATTGCTTCTTTATTTACATACTTATAATTACAACATTTAAAAAATACAAAACTTTTTCTATATATCTTGAAATAGTAAGCATGCAGATAACTCTTCTAATAGTTAGGTTAGATAACCTTCGAATACAGATACCGCAAATAAGATTGTTATTTTTTAATCATAAAATAACAAATAGGCAGGTAGTTTTCCTGGTTGGATGAGATTAACCTCGGCTTTAAACACTGTCATCCGTGTATCGGGAATAAAATACCACATGCATAGATATTAATCAGCTACATTACCCTCGAATTGGAATACAACAGCATAAGACTACGATAGCGTTACTTCAGCTGATATGTCAGCATTAACAACAATTTAAATATTTGTTGGTATTATTAGCACGTAAGAAGCTGAGCTATGATCGTATGCCATTTGCTTAATCGATAAACTGTCATAAGCATATAAGAAAGAGCACTGAATGTTTTGTTGGTCGTGGGCGCAACTGTAGTTTTGTTGGTTTATATTTTACCTCTTTCTCGTCATCCGGGCCCCCTTCGAAGGATAGACCATGTGTCATTTTGACAGGCATTCTTAAAAGTCAAGCGATAGACTATACGTATCACTACCGCCGTCATTACTAGGTAATATGGTCCTGCAACGTCTCGCCTAAGTTTTGATACCGCCGCCTCAAATAATCCTACCGCAGTAGCGTCAATGTCGTGTTCCAGTTTAAAGGGTAAAGTAGGTGGTAAATTTATCCATGTTTTTTATATCATAAAATAACAAATAAGCAGATGGGTCTCCTTATGGAAAAGTCAACCATCGCCTATAGACACTAAATATGTTAATGATCCGTTGTTATCTTGTGGCGAGGTCTTATGCCACATGCGTAAGTTTACCGGCTACCTTACCCTCCAAACCGAAACATGACAGCGACTAGCGCTAATGCTATAGCGACAGGAATAAGTAAGGAAGTGGTACCAGACCCGAGCGAGACAATCTATAACTCTACCACCTGGTAAATACGATAAGGTCTTAATGCCATATAGCATTAGGACCTTATCATACGGGCAGAAACACACCATTAACATCTTTGGCGATCATTGTCGCTTTCCATCAGGAGAGTCATCTTTTTAAGAGTTCATGGGTTCCAACATATACAAAAATTATTAATTGTAGCTGCATTTTTAAATGTGATACAATAAATCATTTAATTTAATTTTATACATAAACACGGATATCCTATGACCGATACGAATTGTATTAATTACTAGCTGTGCCCGCGACTTCATCCGCGTCGAAAAATTTCTAAAATAAAGGTAGCCTAATTTACTCCCTATTACATCAGCTATCTGGTAGTGAAAGTCCCGTCAAAATCAGTCCAGCCGTTTCAGAGGTTAGTTGGAACAAACAGACAGACAGAGAGATAAAAATTGTAAAAAATGTTATTTTGGTAAATGTCCCGTATATAAATCCATATGCATTTAGTATAAAGTGGTTATTTTAATATTAAAAACAGACACTCCAATTTTATTTATTTGTATAGATAGTAATATTAATATTAGTAGAGGCATTAGTATGTACAAGTAAATTATATCAAATAAGCTTGTGTTCTCTTTTGTATCATTGGACAATTGGATGTGGAGCGTTTTCTCTTAAATTTTAACAATAGATGAGAAGGTTTCTATTGACAAAAAGTTTCATAATATTTCAAACGCATTACCTACATTGCAAGATATCGTGATGAAATTTTCATAGAATAAACAGTTAGCTTCATTTTAATCATCACTAAGATCACGTAACCACAATATCTAACGAGCAAATATCTTATCTATCTTGACGTTGGGAAACATACAACAAAAACAACAAATGATTTTTGAGGCACTTTTTGCCTCGCATTACTAAAAATCAACATTAAAATCGATAATATTCATATAACACTTATAGAATAATATAAATACACATATGTATATCGAAAAAGTGAGTGTGTTACTCATTAAAGCGTTAAAACGCATTTGATATTTTTAAAAGACAATTGTTTTATTTATTGTAAAATTAAAACTGATTGCAAAAAATAATACCGAATCTGTCCGGTAAAAACCAATATATAACGATAATTAAAAAAACTAAACTTTGGAAACGTCTACTTTTGGATTTTCGAAGATATTTTGATGTTTTCATCCATAAAGTGCATAGTAACGAAATGGCCTCATATAAAATTAGTAATAAAACATAAATTTAATCAAAAAACTCTTCTCTGATTTTACGAAAACCGGTTGCGTATATATTTAGAGAGCTTATATAACTTCTACAGTTATTAATAATAATACGATGATGCCATATATGTTGAAATCTGTCTAACCTTTTAAATCTTACAACGTGCCAAAGAAATGGACAAACATACATATCATATATGCTCCAAAAACATCAGTCTATGATAAGTTACTTATAAATGAATTTAAAATAAATATATTTACTTATATTGTAGTCACATATAAGGGATTTTCTTTAATTATTTAGGAAATATAACTTTCTGAGGTTAATTGTCTGATTTGTCAACTGAATTAAAATCTACTGAAACATGAAAATTAGTAACGATGATAAATCATTCCTGCGATGGTGATTATAAACATGTATCAAGTGATAGTTGTTGAAGTTGTTGAAGTTGATGTTTGACAAACTGTTAATTCATGATGAACCAGGGCCAGAGCGCCCAGTAATGTTAAATTCAATCAAGCAACTCTGAAAATGATAGGTTGCGTTTAATATAAAATTAGACTCTGATCTACACTGTGTTAAAATTATTGTTTGTTTAAAAATAATGTACTGCCCTGTTGGTCAAATATTTAGCGACTCTGAATATAGAATCAAACATTTGTGCGTATAAATGCGTGTACAAGTGCGTATTTTAGTTTGAGAATTTATTCAATATATTTGAGTATTTATAAATATTTGTTTCGATGATTTACACCCATTTTAGAAACAAATAATTTTCTTACTTTTGAATTAGTGTATTAGTGTAATTTGTCCAGCGATATTTATTATTTATTGTACCATAAAAATTAACATAATGAAAATTTGATTCCAATCTTAATGAAATTTAAGTGATTCAAGAACCTGCTAACTTAAGTATCGAATATTTTATGGTAGTAATCGAACAAAAGCACATGAATATTTTATAAGGTAGTCAGCAGTCTTGTTCCAAAGAGACTATGCATCAAATTGAGTACACATAAGAGGCATTAAGATTAAAGATAAGATCCGTATGTTACTGGAACAAGTTTGGTTCTCGGCGCGATCGCTTCCTGTTCAACGTATCTTTGCATGCCTGTCAATCGTTTGGGATCTGTAAAAGCGAATAAATATGACAAGTCATGTTTATGCAGTTGATAATTGATTAATGATTAAAAAATTGAAATCGTGTATTTTATTTTTACTTGGACTTTTTACTTGGACCCTTGTGCATTTTATTTTTTACTTGGACACATAAGCTAAATAGCTTGTGTATATTTATAGAAAGATTTTTTATTTTTTCTCATAATTGCTATTTTCATTGGGCCTAAGGGCAGTGAGTTACTGCTGGAAAAAATATTATTGATGAAAAAATGTGTTCACAATTAAGTTGAAACAATCTGAGCTAGGTGTCATTATTTCACACTGTTGATCTTCTCCTCTTTACTTATTTAAAACTTTTTGCATGTTGACCAATCTGCACGACGTAAGACAATTTTTTGTGTTATGAGCATATAAATGTGTATGTCGGTCTGAGTTTAAATTGCGTAGTATACCAGGTATTACCCGTAACTTAATGTGCATACAATTTAGTAATATGTATATTAAAATGTGAATAACTTTTTATAAGACTAAATTTATATTAAATAAATCATATATTCTATTCCAAGCTCAGCTTTATCTAAATGTGCATGAACAAACAGGTAGACAAAACTTGTGTCGTCGTCCTTTCTGTATTTGTACGTACCTTTATGTACGTACACGGCGGATACTTCCGATTCCATACATATTATAAATGTGAAAGTTTGTATGTTTAGAAGTTTGCTAGTCAATCACGCAAAAACGGCTTGACCAATTTTGATAAAATTTGGAACACTGGTAGATGATGGCCTGAATTAGCACAAAGAACTCTTTATCTCGGAAAAATAAGTAGTTCTTGTGGGATTCAACAAAAACTTATAATTCAGTAGGCTGCAGAGTGCAGTTACTGTAATTATATCTTTGAACAGAAAAATTGCCTAATGCTATATACATACATATATAACATAGATATTTGTAAAATCTATTTATTTGTTTTTTATGCATAACATTATAACTGATCCGCTTGATTCATAGATTTAAATGTAGTCTAGGGAAATGCGTTCACTGTAGCAAGAGGTGTAAGTGGGCGCAAGTATCAGTGAACCCTTTTTATACGTTAGCGTTTTCTTAATTACGTAAATACATCGACACTGTCCTTCGAAGTATGTTAATTTAGCTAATTTATTACCATATTGGCTATTTAGAGATAAAGCTTTTAGTTTGAGTTAAGCCCACCTACAAAGAGACTCTTGTTTATAGGATAGTTTAGAGCTGTTTCTTATAACTAGAGAGACTTAAATGCAGTTAAATTGCAGCATTTAATTGCAAAGTAGATTTTCCACTATGTTGGTCCTGGCCCGTTTGAAGAATAGACGATCTACTATTCTATCAGGCAGTTCGTAAAATGCGATTGGCTAAATTTGTCACCACTACCGTAACTACTAGGTGGTAGAATTTTGTAAAATCTTACCAAGATGCGGTACCATCGCTGGCGCAGAAGGCTTATCACTGCCATGTTCCAGTTTGGAGAGTAAGGTAGCCGATAATCCTATGCATGTGGCATTAATACCCTGCCTAATTGGATAGCAGTGCCTGGTGTATTCTTAATTTTTCTTGTATGTTGACGATGACTGTCTTTTTTTTACATCAGGAGAGTTGCTAAGTAGCTGTTCTATGATATATAAAATAGCCAAATGTGTATCGGGCCTTGCGCAATGTAGGGTTCCGTAATTGTCCAACGGTAACTACGGAACCCTTAATTATGCGTGATATTAATTGCGTGAGTTGAAAATAACGTGGACATTTAATGAAGAGGGCTTTTTACTGATTCATACTGCGAGGGGTTTAAACCTATTTAACGCCAATAACGAATATATTCGCACCACAGGTCACTGCCTGTAAAAAAATCTTTAGGTCTATTTGATAACTTAGTTGATTAATACTCGTAAGCTTATAAGCCTACTGCCGTGATATTTTATGTTGTAAAATCATTATATTTCCTTATTCAATATTTTTAACATATCCAAAAGCTATTATTTTCACAAAGCCGAAATATTTCTTAATACCTATTCTACAATGTCCCACATTTTGGTATACGTGAGAAAAAAACATCCTCGCTTTACCTATAGAGGCGCTGTGTAGCGGAGGTATCCTAAAAAATATTTTTCTAGATTTTATTCTACCATTTTGTCGACGTGACTAATATGTATATTCGAAGCAAATTATATCTTCTTAGCATGAATAATCCTTCCTAAAGTTCATTCAACAAAAATAATATTGGCAATCAGCTCAGTAATTTTTTTATTGAAATAATGGAAAAAATTAGTAGGAAACTACCTGATGGTAAGTAATCACCACCACACAACATCCGCAGTACCAGAGGTCTTGCAGTTGCATTGCCAGCTTGTTCAAGATAAAAATATTTTTACCTGTTTTTTTTTTTCAAATTTGCCTCAAGACCCTAGCATAGTATAATTAATACTATCTGTACTAATGTTATCAAAAGGTAAAGTTCATAAGTTTGTGAGTTTATTTGTAGGAAATAATCTGAACCACTGAACTGATTACTGTTCTTTGCAAACATCAATAATATTTAAGTTAAGCTTAAATTAAAAGATATATTAAAATATGTTGTTTAAAAGTTATATTAAAATATTATTTATCAAAATACAAACGACATGGCCACTTATATACAAGAAAAAAAATGTAGAAAAATACTGCTGGTCTAAAAAACTTTGCAGCTAATATTTCATCTATAATCACGGTGCTTGGCTATCCTTTTAAAATAATATGATTAAATTTATCTACATTAATCTACGTTTGTCCTCTCGACATTTTGACACATTATAATAGATGCGCTGGATAATAAGCCGCATGCAAGATTCACCTAGGTAGTAAAGTTACTTTGATATCGCTTATTAAAATCTTACTTAATAAAATACCTTCTATCGTCTAGAAATAATGCGATATCACATTACTGAGTTATTGTGGTATCAACTATCATGTTTATTTTTAATAAAATATAGCTTTGTAAAATTTCAGATAATATTTTCATTCTGATGTAGATACTCGTACTAAGATCTTATTAAAAATAGACTATCGGCCATCGTTTCGGTTGGTTTGTAAGAAAGTGACTAGTATGTCGAATAGCAAGACTTTTCACTATAATTTGCAACCTTTATTTATATTTTATCTAATTTTTCGACCCAGTCTTGTTAAATGGTAAGTAACATTAGCTAGAAGTTTAGCTCAAGATCTACTAAATACTTTATTTTTAATGTTTTATTGACATTTGTCACATTTTTAGGGGATATCCACTGAGGTACCACAACGAAATCTACCATCGCCTTAGCTCGTATTATCGGCTTACTAATTCCTGCCGCAATAGCGTCCCTGTTGTGTTTCAATTTGGAGAGTAAGGTAGCCAGTAAACTTATGCATGTGGCACAAGACTTCGCCAGAAGGAAAGCCAAACCAACCAGACTAATAAATATGTTAATGATGTGTTTGAACATTAACATATTGTTTAGTCTATAAATAACGACGGTTCTCTTTCCATCAAGAGAGCTATCTGCTTGTTTCCTTTATCATGACATGAAAAAATAATTCTAAATCATTTTGGTTTATTATACAAAGACAGGTCGTTGTCTCAAAAAATTATGATTTCGCATTAAAATATAATTGCCTACTTCAGTTTTAAAATTTCTAAATTTATTGAATTCAGATTGCAAATTATAAACGTTAAAAATAAAAATATTTAAACAAAACGACATTTGTGTCAAATAAAAAGTATTCACTATTACTTTGTTGCAAAATTAAGTAATTAAACATCGAGCATAATAATGAAAGGGTGTTTTATATAAGGTCAGCACTTTGTGAATGTGCTTTTCTATATTTTTAACGAATCGTTTGTTACAATTATAAGTACAAAAACAAATACCTACAATTTTTCCCTACTTTAAATCTGAGAATTAAATGGAAAAGCTTGTGTGTGTATATTTAATACTTGTTCAAGCTTAACTGTTCGACGTATTTTGATAAAATTTAATATATTTAAGTAAATAAATAAATATCCCTTTTTATACTATTAGATAGCAAGCAAGTAGATGGCTTTCCTGATGGAAAGAGAAACCATCGCCTGTAGACACCAAATATATTAATGGTACGTTGCTACTTGCGTGGTGAAATGGTAGAGTTAATATACCTAATATAGTAAGAGTAAAATAATAATAGCTAATAATTAATTAGATAGTTTTAGCTTTCACACAAAGCTGACTGTCCTCTTGATCGAGTGTTTGACGACCCTGATTGTGCACTGTGCAGTTGATGGGGCTCGGTTTGTTTCCTGACATAAGCATATCTTAATGCTTGTATTTCTGGGTTTGGGCACAGAATACGACAGATGTCAATCTTGTGTATGTACTTCACTTTTTATACCTAAACTCGGCGGTCGCGCTAGGGTTGTCACTTTATCTTATGCACAAAAAACACACTAGTATCTTACTCCAGTAAAGTTTTAAATCAAAATATGTCACTCTTCTTTACATTTTGCATATAATGTCTTAATGATATGAAAATGATCTGTAAAGGTAATTTGGTCGGAAAAAAAATTAAATCGTTTTTTGCTTTTCTGAAAAAGTTCTGAATAAAATGCGTAGAACTTATAATTTTACATAAAAAAGGTTATATGACTTTTCCTCCTGTGGTCAAAATTAACCGAGTTAGAATGATTTTATAAATGACTAGCTGAGCCCGCGACTTCGTCCGCATTTTTTTTTTATATCATAAGATAGCAAACAAGCAGATGGGTCTCCTAATGGAAAGAGTCAACCATCGCCTATAGACACCAAAGATGTTAATGGTGCGTTGCTATCTTGTGGCGAGGTCTAATGCCATATGCATAAGTTTACCGGCTACCTTACCCTCCAAACCGGAACACAACAGCAACAAGCACTGACGCTATTGCGGCAGGAATAAGTAAGGCGGTGGTACCAGACCCGGGCGAGACAATGCAGAACTCTACCACACAGTAGCCACGATGGTAGTGACTCGATAGCCAATCGGTCGCCTTTTACGACCTGCCTGGCAGAACGGCAGTTGGCCTATTCTTCAAAGGAGGCCGGGACCAACACGGCATGGAAAAATTTTGAAAATTAAAGTAGCCTAAGTTACTACTTATTACATCAGCTATCTGCCAGTGGAAGTCCTATCAAAATCGGTCCAGCCGTTCCAAAGATTAGCCGGAACAAACAGACAGACAGACAAAAATTGTAGAAAATATTATTTTGGTATATGTACCGTGTATACATACATATGCATTTAGTAAAAATCGATTATTTTAATATTACAAACAGACACTCCAATTTTATTTATTTGTATAGATGACTTAAATTTTAAAAAGCTTTTTTAAATATGTATAATGACATTAAATAATCAAATGTGAAATAATAATCCGATATGAAGTTGATGTTCTTTTTCTTTTAAACTAGTTGAGCCCGCGACTTCGTCCACGTGGAAAAATTTCGAAAAAAGTATTCCAAGTTACTCCCTGTCACATCAGCTTTCTGCCAGTGAAGGTCCCGTAAAAATCGGTAGAGCCGTTTCAGAGATTAGCCGGAACAAACAGACAGACAGACAAAAATTGTAAAAAAAAATGCTGTTTTGGTATATTTATTGTGTATACATCCATATGCATTTAGTAAAAA
This sequence comes from Apodemia mormo, assembly GCA_036924255.1. NCBI lineage: Eukaryota > Metazoa > Arthropoda > Insecta > Lepidoptera > Riodinidae > Apodemia > Apodemia mormo. The sequence continues at coordinate 10,726,465 of JAUPFN010000001.1, forward strand.
GCGGTTATTTTAATATTACAAACAGACACTCCAATTTTATTTATTTGTATGTATAGACTAGCTGTGCCCGCGACTTCCCGACGACGTGAAAAAGTGCTAAAATGAAAGTAGCCTAAGTTACTCCTTATAACATCAGCTATCTGCCAGTGAAAGTCTCGTCAAAATGGGTCCAGCCATTTCAGAGATTAGTCGGAACAAACAGACAGACAGACAAAAATTGTGAACAATGGTATTTTATTTGTTGTTGAGTTGATGACATAAATGGCGTTCTAAATAAGTATATAATAATAATAATAAAATCGAAGTTCAAAATAAATAACCCACTTACAAACAAACCAAAAATAATCCATACTATCCATACTAATATTATAAATGCGAAAGTAACTCTGTCTGTCTGTCTGTCTGTCTGTTACGCTTTCACGGCCAAACCACTGAACCGATTTGGATAAAATTTGGTACAAATATAGTTTGAGACCCAAGAAAGGACATAGGATAGTTTTTATCCCGGAAATCCCACGGGAACGTGAACTATGCGGGTTTTTATTTTAGATTTTTTTCCACGCGAACGAAGTCGCTAGCTAGCTAGTTTAAACAATATGCCGCGGTAGTTTGTTAAGGGCGGCGGAGAATATCATTAACATTATAAACTAGCTGCATCCGCTCTCGCATTAAACCGAAACTACCGAGATTTCGCGTCCGTGAGAGCTATAGCTCGAAGACTATCTAGATTGTCTTCTGTAGTTATTATTATGTTTATATTTGGGTATCATATATATAATAATATTTTTAAAAGCGATATGAATAGATTGCATCAACCAGTCAAATATTCCACACTTCAATGAACTAGTATGTGCATCTTTCCAGTAATTATCAATTCGCAGTAAGTAGAGACGTTAATGTAACCTACATTCTGTAATTAGTCGTTAGGCAACAATGTGTTCTAGTCAATTATCGAACTTGTTTTAATTAACAAAAATTGGCCAAGTGCAAATTGGACTTTGTCCACTGAGTGAGTATAATATGATTTTTCATGTCTTAAGATAGCAAAGTAGCAAATGGCTCTCTGAATGGAGAGAGAAACCCATCGCCTATAGACACCAAAGATGTTGATGGCGCGTTGCTATTCTTGTGGTGGGTTCTTAATGCCTTACCCTTCAAACTGAAATACGACAGTGTCAAGCTATGACGCACAGACAAGACGCGGAACAGACAAGGTGGTGGTACTAGAGAGGGGCGAGACAGTGCAGAGATTTACCACTTTTTAACCACGGTGGTAGTGACTCGCGTAGTCAGTTGTCCGCCTTTCACGAACTGCTTGACAGAATGCAGATGGTCTATTGTTCACAGGAGATGGAATAAGATTAAAATAATATGTATAGTTAAATAAGAAATTTCTTTTATATAAATTTAAAACGTGTGTCTTGATATCGGTTCTAACAATTTTAATGAAATTTTTTATTTAGTTTTACCTCTGTGTTGATCCGCACCCCCTTTATGAAAAGTCCCCGTCATTTAAAAAAAGACCAACTAACTGCCTTACTGCTAGGCATTTCGTAAAAGGCGAGAGAAGGCTAATACGTATCACTATCATCTTGAACTTTAACTACTACGTTAGCAGCAAAATAAAGTTACAGATCTTGCCCCGATTTTCGAAAATCAAGTTTTCACTAGTTCTCCACGTTTTGAGCTCCTGGTAACCTTTTCCGACTATTTTTACGAAAACGTCAGTATGTCTGTACATTTATGTATGTGTGTGTATTTTTATATGTAAACATCTCATAATTTTTGAACGGCATAACCGATTGAAACGCGGTTAATGACATTCTATTGAATTTATGTATATTAAATGATTCGGCTCAGGAAGCTTTAAGAAATTTTGGAAAACCCTCAAAATCGATGCGTAAGTATAATTTAGACTCCTTTAGCTTAAAACGTCAATTTAGCGGGAAGTTGTAGGCATAGCCTGCAGGGTCAACCAGCTTACAGACTTTTTTATATCATAAGATAGCAAACAAGCAGATGGGTCTTCTAATGGAAAAATACAACAATCGCTTGTAGACACAAAAATATGTGGAGTGATGGTACCACTACTTGCATAAGTTTACCGGCTACCTATCCTTCAAGCCGGAACACAACGTTGACAAGTAGTAACGCTGTTGCGGCAGGTAAGGCGGTGGTACCAGACCTGGTCGAGACTTAGCGGGGTAGCCCATAATGGTCTGGGAAGTACCTATCTGAGTCTTTTTTTAAAGTAATATGATACCTAGTATTTTTTAAAACGGAAAGTCTATTGCTTTTTTGAAAACAGTTAGCACTGTGGTCCTAGTGTTGGTTGATGTTACATGTCGCTAATTAAAAAAAAAATCACAGAGAAAGGCAGTATAAACAAAGTTCATAATAAAATGCGAAAGTTTGTGAAAACGTTAGATATTTTTTTAAGCTAATTATTTTTGAGGCGACTAAGAACTTATTATGCGACTAACTACTTGGTTACAAAAAATTACTTTGGTAGCGATTAAATATTTTAGCAACAATTATATTATAATGAGCTACAAAACGTAAGATCTATAAAAACTAAAAAACGGCTGCTACTTTAAGATAGCAAATATATTAAACAGGGAAAATGAAAAATTAGGCGAGGTATTAAAAATAATGACTTGGCAGCTAATATTAACAGTGGGATATCAAACATTGTGTTATTAGTAACTATTAGCTTCCATATAAAAATACACTTTCGGGCAGTGATTTGCAAGAAGTAAAACTTGAAAGGGGTCCAATAATTAAGCATTAGGATATCAGAATTTTTGTTTGTAGAATCGTAAATCAGTGAAAAAGCGATAAATGCATTGGTTGCATAAAATCAAGCGAGATGGTTACGCAATGGTCAAACGATATCAATGAAAATTGATTCCCAGAAAATCATAATATTGAACTAAAAGAATGGACAGAGGGATATTGTTGGGCGAAACAGAACGTTAAAGTAAAGACTTTAAAATCTAATTGCAAAGTATATTTAGTACCTAATGACGAAGTTAAGGCTACGGGCATGACATATGATGAATCATGGCATACATATGATGAGTTCAAAGAAAAAAAATCTTTGCATTTTGGAAAACCAAATTACCTACCGCAAGATGGAAGCAAGGCACAAGCACTTGTCCTCAATTCTTTAAAATATACACATGTAAACATGTATTGGGTCTAGCTATTTAGCTGAAACTAACTACTCCACCTTTAGAGGCAAAACTGCTTCCGACTGGATTCAAAATAAAGCGTGGGCGCCCTACCTAATCAAAACCAGCACTAATAATGCAATAGCATTTTCATTTTTTAATTGTTAATTTAAGTACCTATTCCATTATCTACTCCGATATAACTACTTTGTCGCACATAGTATGTTTTTATGACCATGTGCATATTTTCTCCTCATCTCCTTTAATTTTACAAACAATCTCATTGTGTAATTTATAAAAGCCTATTTTCTACATTTTATCCGCCGTCAAGTTGTACGCCTCAATAAATTCAGTTGCTACACCAAAAAATCACTGCCACATTAAATTTAAATAGAACTTAAAAATTAATATAAAGCTGCTAATTTATGCTTAAAATGCTTCTTTACTGTAGCTGCCAACCTATTATTTTTCCTACCCATTTTGATTATTTTTAAAACTCTTAATCAGATTATTTTGTCGCCGTGTTAAATACATACCTTTTTTTAATCATGCTATAAAGGTAGAACTAATTTGCGCAAAAATTAGCATTCGGGTAGTCCATCAATCTATATAGTAGTTACTTGTATCTAGAATCACATCTACTTAGTAAAACCGATCATAGATCTCAGCTTGAAAGTACATGCAGTTATTGGTACTAGTAAGCGCAAGTCAGAGGGCTAATTTATTTTGGCTGATGGTGATCAATTTAAGCAAGGGTGTGGTGCTTCCTCAATCGCTCTTGTCAAACAAAAAATAAGTAAATCATGAAAATGTGACGTAATTTTGAAAGTTCCATTAACTTTGACTAGCATGCAAAAGGAGCGGCATGGTAATGTTTAATTTACTTGTACCAATATCAAACAATTGAAGCAGTTTTAAATCTAAAAACCTAGCTGCTGCATCCTTACTGGCGTCTTTACCACTATACGAATAAGCTGAGGTTATAAATAACTAGCTGACCCGGCAAACGTTGTTTGTCGTATTAATTATTATACATATAAACCTTCCTCTTGAATCACTCTATCTGTTCATAAAAACCGTATCAAAATCCGTTGCGTAGTTTTAAAGATCTAAGCATACATAGGGACAGCAGCAGAAAGCGACTTTGTTTTATACTATGTAGTGATATCGTTTAATTAATTGTTTGAAAATCTTTAATATAATAAAACCGGAACACGACAGTGACAAGCACTGACGTTATTGCGGCAGGAATAGGTAAGGCGGTGGTACCAGACCCGGGCGAGACAATGCAGAAATCTACCACCTAGTAGCAATGATGTTAGTGACTTGTATAGCCAATCGGTAGCGTTTTACGACCTGCCTGGCGGAACGGCAGTTGACCTATTCTTCAAAGGATCCTGGGACTAAAACGGGGAGAACTAAAAGTTATATATAAATTATGGTCGAATTTCCATCATAGAGCGACTACTTGTCTTTAATATTGTACAAACTATGTTGCAATTTTATTTTTTTTACGATTGTGTAAGTAATTAAAAAGTTATAGGAAATCACGAATTTCTTACACAAAGTGATTGTAAAAACTGTTAATTAGCAGTGTATGTTTGTTTGACAATTTTATCGATTTTCCCGAAGAACACGTAAATCTATGACAGCAAACAAACAGATATTGCGCATTATGGAGAAGCAGAGATTTTAATGTACTTCGTACTACGAAAGCTATGCTACCTAGAAGTCATGTTCTATTTCATGAACACACGCTGCTGCGTTGAAAAAATAATAAAACATCCAACCAAAATTAAACAACGTTCCAGCTTATAATAGAGTATAATATATATTCGCGAGCAATAGGTCGTAACCGCTGTGAATCTCTTGGCGCTTAAGCGTTTCATTCGAAGAGCTATGACGTAGGTGTAGTCCATGTGCTGCACTTTAGTGGAATACAAGTGGCGTGACGCATGCCTCGGCTAGTACGTTAGTGTATAGAAGTCTTTGCGGAGAAGAGTAGAAAACCGAAATCTAAATTAAATATTATATTATGTCAATTTACATATCAGTGCTTAGCCTAAATTACTAAGTAGGAATAATTTGAAATTTTGAAAGGATGTTGAAGTTCTACTGTTAGTTGTACTTAAGAAAGAATTTTTCGAAATATATTTACTAAAGTGGTTAAATAGGAGAACAAAATTTGAATGCAGCTCTGACACTTTTAATTTGTAATTAATAAATGTTATTTAGCCTCTACGTATAAAATAATAAAACACGTTTTTAAAGATTTTTGAATTTCGTCCCTTCAAAGGGTTTAAATGGGTGTTAAAATACTTGTATTTATGAACGATAAGTTATTTATTTTCAAATTTATCTGGGTATAATTATGCTCTTCAATATAATTAAAGTACATTTTTAAAGATTTTTAAATTTAACCTGAGCGTCGTAAAATATTTATTGAATCTGGTGAAGCTGTGAAGGCCCTTTACAGCTTCACCAGACCCGTGAGCGGGCAGAGTGCTCAGCTAAAGAAATATCCCACCATAACTGGAAAAACGGAGCAGCCAATGTTCCACGCGAGGGAAGCTAGTTTATGTATACATTACGGTTTTAATTTTAAATTATTTATTAAATTACTGTATAAAATATTTCACAACATTTATTATTTTTTGATTGTTTAAGCAATTAATAAGAGGTTAGAACCATAATAATTTTAAGTGAACCGACTATAATTAACATTATGATGTATTTGTTTGACAAATTTATCGATAATTTTCTTGCAGAACACGTAGACCTATAACAGGATCCGAATATTCCTAAGAACTCATGATAGAGAAGCACGCCTTTATGTAAATATATATTGGTGGGAGGGAGAAAACGATAACAGCGTAACCTTTCGCTGAGCTGTTCAGCAGGTAAGAACGGAGGGCAAAAAGTGTTATTGTCAGTGCGCTAGAGATCGCAGTGTGAGCCTCAAGTTTCCATAAGTCACATTGACATTTAGGGGTTAGAGTGATTACGAAAAGATATTTTGAAAGAACGCAAGATGGCGTTCAAGTCGTGCGTCGGAGTAGTTTTCCTTACATGTTTAGTCGGTAAGTAACATTTATATTTGGAATGCATTTTCCGTTATGTTTGGATTGTGACTTGCATTGTAATTTTTCTTAGCGATAAAAACAGTTATTTTTAGATATGATCTGTTGAATTTTACTAGCTGTTATCTTAACTCTAATCTTGAGATAAATATATTGCTATAATTATTTTTTCTTTTCGTGATTATAGTGGTTTTATTTTATTTATTATTAAAAATCGGCTCTACAAAATTAGGAAATACTAATCTGAATACTCAATAAAAATTCTAACCTTTCGTTTTTTCAAGGCTTTGTATATATCAAAGGTCATTGAAAGTTCCGTAATAATAAACGCCTTTAAATGTATTTGTGATACTATTTATACTATCCAAACTCGTTGTAAAGCTTTTTTATGATTATTATTTTAAATTTCGACACTTAAACTGCTTTGCAATTCATGCGCTATATTATATTTATTATTAATTAACAATGATGACAGTTCGTTGTAAATTAATATTTACAAAATGTGATCATAATTAAAATAAATAAAAATATTTTAGTTTCTCTTCACTGACTTATACTTTTTTTAGCTTGTTTATCTCAGATAATGAAGCTATTTGCTATGTTCGGTCCCCGGTTTGGCCAAAAAATAGTTTCTGCTATCTGAATTGAGCTCAATAGCAGTCCAGTGTTTGGTGGTGTCTGTTTGAATTCTTGTGTCTCAGAAAATCGAGTAAGGCTGTTTGGTTCCAGTTATCGTAATAACTTTAACTGAAAATTGGAAAGTTAACGCAGATTTAGGACACGTCATCAAATTCGTGGCCAATAAATTTGTGAATCTTGTTGAATCTTAGATTCTACTGAAGTTTAATCCGGGATAATTATTTCCGTGACATTAATTAAAAACTAAGCGGGCGCAGATAGTTGCATTAAAATTGTCTTTCTATGTGGGCTAGGCGGAGTGAACTGAACGACAATAGATTTTACAGATTTTGTCCTTACAGGCAGTCTCTGATTATGACATGGGGTTATGAAAATGGGGTTATGACAATCTGGTCAAGTTTAATGCGACTAAGACCCAGGCGTGTCTATTCCCCGCTAAATAGAGTCCATTCCACCTATCTCCGCCTTTCCAGGGTGTGTCCGTGCCGATTAATGACCACTCGATCTTCTTGGTATCACCTTAACGCCTACTCTCAACGTTGGTTTGTACATCGAAACAAAAGCTCAAGCTGCCTCAAAAAAGCTCGGTATTCTGGCGACGGGTATTTCATCCCGGGACAGTTGTTCAACCTTTATCAAGCACAAGTCCGTTCATGCATGGAGTACTGTTCTCAACTCTAGCTTGGATCTACCAAATACCAGCTGGAGACACTTGAGACGATAGAGAGGCGTGCCAAGAGGCTCAAAACGACGATGATCTGGTAGGCAAAAAACTCCAGAGTCTCGCTCATCGCCGCAGAGTGGCTAGTTTTTATAGAATATATTTTGGAGAGTGCGCTGCGAAATTTCACGACTTAATTTCACCATCCCCGTTTTTCTATCGATTATCGAGGCGCACAGATTCTAGGCATCGCCATATGGTGGACATTCCACGTACCCGAACAAAGCGGTTCGACTCGACATTCTTCATTCGAACTGCAAAGGACTGAAACATGCTTCCTGAGTTTGTGTTCACCAACGAGTACAATCTAGGGACCTTCAAGAGAAGCGCATTCCATCGTAGGCCGCATCTCAGCTTACTATCAGGCGAGATCGTGGTCAAGCGCTTCTCTATCGATAATAAAAAAGATCACAAAAATTGGCTGGTTGGACTGTTTGAATCAGGGCATTTTGCGGACCTGATGACGACTATCGCTTGTTTGACCAATGACGACGGCTATATGTGTGTTCAATTTTTGTATATCATTTGAGAGCATACAAGGAGATAGCTCTCCTGAGGGAAAGAAAAAGCATCGCCTATGGATACTAAATATGATAATGGTTCGTTGCTATCCTTGTGACGGGATGACAATACTACAGCATGTGGCATTGCCATCCCGCCACACAGATGTGAATGTGGCATAAGTATGTATTTTGTTTGGGAGGGTAAGTTATCCGGTATACTTATTACACCGGCTACCTTACCCTCCCGGCCAGAACACGACAATGTTAAGCATGGACGCTACTGCGGCAAGAATGGATTAGGAGTTACCGTTTTTTTATTGTATAATAAAAAACGCTAACTACAGTAAACAAGCAAATTGCTCAACTGATGGAAAGAGAAACCATCACCTATAAGCACCAAAGATGTTAATGATGCGTTGCTATCCATGTGGTGATATGGCTATGCCAGATGCATAAGTCTACCGGTTACCTTACCCTCCAAACCGGAACACGCCAGTGACAAGCATTTACACTCTTGCGGCAGGAATAGCGTTAATTTTGATTACGAGACAAACACAAGATTTCACATTTACAGGTTTACTGGTAAAATATTGTGCATATACATGACACAACATGGTACGACACGATGATTAATAGTTATAAGTAAACAATAAAATATAACAAAAAGACAGTATTATTAACCACATAGTAAACCTCAACAAAAGTGTAATAACATTCAAAAAGTATGGCCTCTGCACGATGTACTAACACTTGTTAGTCAAAAGTAATTAAACAATGAACTTGCATGAATGTGCGCAGTGTTATTTATTACAAAGAGAATAGGTCAAAATTTAATAGGTAACAGTGTTGGTCCCGGGCTCCTTTGAAGAATAGGCCAAGTGCCGTTCTCTCAGGCAGGTCGTAAAAGGCGACATATTGGCTCGACCGGGTCTGGTACCACCGATTTACCTATTCCTGCCGCAATACCATCAGTGCTTGTCACTGTCGTGTTCCGGTTTGGAGGGTAAAGTAGCCGGTAAACTTATGCATGTGACATTAGACCTCGCCACAAGATAGCAACGACCATTAAACTTTTGGTGTCTATAGGCGATAGGTGACTCTTTCCACCAGGAGACCCATCCGCTTGTTTGCTATCTTATGATATAAAAAAAATAGAATCGCGTACTGAACACCCTCCTTTAGTATTTACAATCTTTTACCAGTCAGCTTCACCTGGGTATTTGATGCCACCGCCTGCCGCAAAAGCGTCGTTGTCGTGTTCCGATTTGTAGGGTAAAGTGGCCGGTATATCTATGCATGTGGCATTAGCACCCTGTCACATGGATAGGAACACACTATATTCAGAGTCTATAAGCGATAGTTATCTCTTTCTATCAGGAGACCAATTTATGATTTAAAAAACATGAAAACTCGAGACGGAGAAGAGATCTTTGTATATACTACGGGGAGTCACAGGGAGGGCTAAAATATTGCAAAAAAATATCGCAAACTGGTAAATTGTGGGTAAACCAGTAAGCGGTTGTTTGGTATTCTGACATTAATAATATCAAAAATACCAACAAATTGAGTCGTCTACTTTTTGAAGTCAGTTGATAAGTAGCTGACAATATAAGATACCTAGAAAAATGTTTTCTGTTAACGGCACGATCGGATGTAGTCATCTATATACCAAAAATCTTAAGTTAATACACAGTTAAATAAATGTTAAACTGTTAATAACAGTTAAATAACTTATGCTTACTTGATCAATGGCAGTTTCAAAAAAAACGAATGAACTGATTGTAAGTGAAATTAATGAAAATATTTATTTGCAAAAAAATGGGTGTTACAGAATATGGGTGTGCAAATATTTAAAAATTATCGTATTATATACTGTGAAATTTCAAAATTTTGTGAGTCTTAAAGAAGAGTTTTGTTTTTACTGAACTGTGTTAGAAGGATGATTATGTTTTTCTAGTGTATATATGTATGAAGTAGAAATGTAGAAATAAACATACATAATGTTTATTTCTTTGACATGCTCACCTAAACATCTGATTACTCAATGTTATCACTTATCCAATTCCGGGCGACGTTGTTTTTATGTGAAAACTGAAAAAAAATCATTTTTTATTTGTCCGACTCGGAAATTGGACCCGCGACCTCATGTGGTCAACACCAACACCCGACAACTAGACCAAAGAAGCGATTAATTCGTAATACGGATAAGATAACCAATCTCGCCAATCAATAAGCTGGTAAATCTTAGTGAAACAGATCATCTATTTACGTTCAGTTCATCCTACTTACTCTGCAAGTAAACCAGCGTGAAGATACTTAAAGAATATTAAATAAAAAGAATCACAATTGCATGCTGACAGTAATTGCGTGTAGTAATATCTGATAGAAAGTGATTGTCAGAGATTCATTTGAACAATGACATATCATCCGCCTACTTATATTGTAGTTTATGATAAGTAATTCTTTGACTATAAAATGTAACAATGAGTAGTGTTAATGCCGTAAATTTGGCATTAAAACAACTTTCGTTTGTTGTAGGCTAGGTCGGTTAGGTAATGGAGAAACTGGCACGCTTTATTGCTGCAAGCTTCTTTGTATTTATTTTAGAATTTGCAGGTGAAAATATCCATATTACATAAAAACCTTCAAGATATTGGCAAATATTTGCATGAATATAAATCCAGACTGATATTAAATTTTCGAGCGATAATAGTATTTAGTTTATTTCATTGGATAGCCAAACAAGCTGGTAATTCTCCCGATTAAAAGATAAATATCGATTATTGATACTATAGATGTTAATGGTACGTTTCTATACGTGTGGCCGAGTTGGATTGTGACATGGGAAAGTTACCTGCTATCTTACCTTCTAAACTAAAACACTTCAGCAAGAAGCACTGACGCTACTGCGACAAGAAAAGGTAGGGCGTGTTGGTCAACACGTTACAGTACTCTACCACCTCGTCAGTAGTCACGACTTTAGTTTTTCCCGTGTTGGTTCTGGGGTCCTTTGAAGAATAGACCAACTGCCGATCTGCCAGGCAAAGGCAGGTCGTAAAAGGTGATCGATTTTTTATACGAGTCATTACCATCGTGGCTACTAGATGGTAGAGTTCTGCATTGTCTCGCCTGGGTCTGGTATCCTTATCTATTACCTTACCTTACCTTATCTATTCCTGCTGCAATAGCGTCAGTGCTTATCACTGTCGTATTCCGGTTTGGCGGGTAAGGAAGCCGGTAAACATATGCATGTGGCATTAGACCTCGCCATAAGATAGCAACGCACCATAAACACCTTTGGTGTCTATAGGTGATGGTTGACTCTTTCCATCAGGAGACTCATCTGCCTGTTTGCTATCTTATCATATAAAAAAAGGTAATATCCTTATCTCGTTTTTTATGAAATGTATAACGATGAAGTAGTTAACGTTAAGGGGAAACCGTTGGTTTATAATGGGAAATAAACAAAAGCTGTGGATTATTTGTTTTGGATCATAATAGACCTATAACACTTTAGGATGCTATTAATAAATTGAATAGATCGTAAGTAAAAAAACAGTTTCCTTCTGTTTCTTTCTTTAACAAGTTATGTTACATATAAAAATATAACCTATTACTCGTGACTTCGTTTACGTGACCTGAACATCATTGCTTCTTTTTGTTTATCTATACAAATAAATAAAATTGGAGTGTCTGTTAATAATATTAAAATAACCGCTTTTTACTGAATGCATAGGGATGTATACACGGTGCATATACCACAATAACATTTTTTACAATTGTTGTCTATCTGTCTGTCTGTTTGTTCCGGCTAATCTCATGAATGTCTGGGCCGATTCACTAGAAGATAGCTGATGTGATTTGGAGTAACTTAGGCTACTTTTTTTCGAAATTTTCCCACGCGGACGAAGTCGCGGGCTCAGCTAGTATAAAATATTTTTTAAGATTAGTCCAGTAGTTTTTGGGATTATTCATTACAAAAATACAATAATACAAATGTTTTCCCGGTATAATATTAGAATAGAAATAACAATTTGATAAGTCAGGGCAGATTACAAGAAGTAAGCAAATTATTTGCTTATAATTTATGGTATAATAATACATAGAAATACACGTACATATACTGAAATATATATGTATATTATAAATATCCAAATTCAGAAATACAAATATTTTTGCTCATCTTGCTCATCACTACTAGTATACGAACCAAATCCCATTGATTGCTTAATTAGTTTTACCCCTGTTTATTAGATTCTATTTGTCCGTTGTGTTAGTTTATAAATACTGTCACGCCCTCACCCCAAGGAAGTAGGTAGAGGGGCAACTAGGACACTTACTATTATTTAACAGTATTTAGTTTCACGATGTGTCAGGTGGGCCAAACCGTTGGTAAATCAGGCATATATCCAGTTTCGTAAAATATTGTTTTCCAGGAAAACTCGAAAATGATTGAAAATAAATTTCCTACTCATAGATTCTAATTCAAGACCTTTTATTTCATATGATAGCAAATAAACGGATTTATGTCCCGATGAAAAGAGAAAACCATCGCCTAAGACCGGAACACAACAGTGACATGCACTGACGCTATTGCGGTAGGAATAGGTAGGATTGGAACCAGACCCGGGTGAGACATTGAGAAGTTTGCCACCTTACTAGGTGGTAACGATTGGTTACACGAGTTACTACCATCGTGGTTACTATCACGATGGAAGTGACTCGTCTAGCCAATCGTTCATTTTTACGAACTGCCTGGCAAAATGGCAAATGGTATATTCTTTAAAGGGGCCCGGACTTACAATATACCAGCATATGCACCGAAGCCGGTACCATCAGAGTATTGAGGCAATGTTGGTTTATTACATCTTCATTTGCGTTGTAAAACATTATATTAATATTATGACACCTCTTATATAACTATGACACAACTTAAAGCCATTACACTTATAACACATCTGACGTTGTTTAACTTAAAGATGATTGATTTAATATTATCTTAGGCAAGTAAGTGATGGAATTATGTGACAGTCCATTATATTTAATTATATTTAATTATTCAATTATAATGAACGCTTAACATACTTAGCGAATAAGTAGACAACTCATTTTGGTTGCAAGACATATGGGTCCTCACCTATCTGTCTATCTATCGAAGTGGGCTATACCGCAATTCCCCCGTATCGGTCCGCGTTCCTTTGAAGAAAAGGCCAAGTTCCGTTCTGCCAGGCAGGTCGTAAGAGGCAACCGATTGGCTATGCGAGTCACTACCATCGTGGCTACTAGGTAGTAGAGTTCTGCATTGTCTCATCCGGGTCTGGTATTACCACCTTACCTATTCCTGCTACAAAAGTCAATATTGTGCTCCAGTTTGGAGGGTAAGGTAGCCAGTATACTTATGCATGTAGCATTAGGCCCCGCCACAAGATAGCAACGCACTATTAACATTTTTGGTGTATATAGGCGATGTTAGTCTCTTTCCATCAGAAGATCCGTCTTTGCTATCTTACGATATAAAACAAAACTAACAATATCCGTGCGAATAATTCGCACTAGTTTCAAAATTAAAATCGTCAAATGTCAGCATTGCTGTATTGCGTCTTAATGTATACCTGTATAAATAATTAATTAATTTCCAAAAACCGAAGCAGTAGGTTATAATTTTTGTAGTTGTTGATGCCGATAGAGCAAGAAATTGTCTATAAAATTATATAAAATTTATTTGGAGTAATTGTGAGGTTTTCTCTAAAAAGGAAGGCAAACATCTATTAATAGCGTATTAATATAAATAATAATATAATATAAAAAACAAAAACAATTAGCGACACTGCGAGCCATTGTGCGCATTTGGCATAGTTCCTAATCTTGCTAATCCAGTTCCTCCCAGAAGCTACACACTGCAGGAAGATGCTCAAACAGTTCCCCATACAAAGCCCCATCACTGAGAAATTGGGCTCTTAAGTATTCAACGCACTCTGGCAGTAAGTGGTGTGGTGTTTCATCATTGATTAAGTACGCTATAGAAAAAAAAGAAAGTAATGAAAATGTAATGTTTATGTTTATATTTGCGTAGCAGGGATATTCGCAAGTATATTTTTTGTATTATAAGCATAGATAAATAATAATTGGTCTCGCGGCGCTTGACAAGATACCGCACTATCTAAAAACAACAACTCCGTGAATGCGGCAACTCAATATTGTAGTGTGTGTGATATGACAGTGTGCAAATGGATAATAGGGAATAGTGTGCTCTTAGAGCTTGCATTGTGATTGGTGATTGAATCGGGTACGCCGGTTTCGGCGTAGTATTTGTTGCTGCATTTGACAAGTACGTCGGCGGTATCTAGGCAAGCACAGCGAGTTCAATTACTTATTAAAGATTATAAGGTAGTAAACAAGCAAATGGTTCTCCTGATGGAAAGTGATGATCATCGCCTATGTACACCAAATATGTTAATAATTCTGTTATTTGTATGGCTTGATAATGTCATGTGCATTAGTTTATCGTCTATTTTACCTTCCTAACCGGGACACGACCGTGACAAGCTCTGACGTTTTTATGACAGGAGTAGTATTGTCAAATAAACTATTTTATGATAGCGCGTTATAGACTTTAAACTATATTTTTCTATATATACTATACGTTATAGACTATATTATAACGTGTAACTGGAACGCTGATCTCGCGAGCCGACCGAGATAACGCGTGACTCGTCACGTCATACAGCGAGCGATGACTGAGCGCTATAACGGCTACAACGCTATAAACTTTGTGATAACGTCGAGCATCTACGATCTAGCACGTTACTTGTTAGATCGCGTAGTCCGTAACTTCGTAGGTTATAATGTTATAACTAAGGCCTACGCTAGCCGTTAGGTATATGCGTGGCGTTATGTTATAGCGCTGAATGCGAATCTAAATAGCGTACGCTATACGTTTAGTATGTGTTATATTTAACGCTATATATACTATATAGCGTTAAATATAATATTTAACGCTATATATACTATTTAACGCTATGTGTTATATTAACCACCATTAGACAGGAGTAGGTAAAGCTGTTACAAACGCGGATGAGAAGTTGCGGAACTCTAGCACAGTCATTACGATAGTAGTGACACATTGGGCCAATCATCGGCCTTTTACAAAATACCTGGCAGAATGGCAGATGGTCTATTCTCCAAATGAGTCCAAGATCTACATGAGATTGCGTTGTTATCCGTTTGATGGGGTCCCTTTAAAAGTTTACCAGCTACCTTACCCTCCAAACCGGAATACGACAGTGACAAGCATTGACACTAGAGTGGTGGTTGTTAATATAATGCATAGCGTTATATAACAGCGTGTATGAATTCAATGTAAAGCTTAAAAAATATAGTCTATAGTATATAACGCGCTATCATAAAATAGTTTATTCGAACAATACACCACACCTCTAATTGACACTATTGTGACAGAAATAGGCAACGTAGTGGTGCCAGACCCTGCGTAGACATTGCAGAACTCTACCAGCCAGTAGTTACGATGGCAGTGACTCATATTATACCTATAGTGACATAGATACACATTATTTCGAGTTACTACTGAGTTTTTTTATGATAGAGGAATTTCTTAATATTTTCCTCGATCGGGTAATTGAACTCAGGGCATTCAAAACTCAGCCAAATAAAGAAATTATTAGATCAATAGGGCAATCTTTATATAGTGCATTTTCATAACAATATGTTAATTAGTTTCGATCATAGCACATTATCGTTTTAAAAAAGATGACATTTTACTAAGTAGTAAAGTTTTGCAACGTCTCACCCGGGTCTAACGCCATCGCCTTACTTATTCCTGCCTTAATTACTTCGTAGCTTATAACTATTGTAATCATTTTAAGGTTAAAATAGCCAGTAAATTTATGCATCTTCTGTAAGCCCTGGGACTCTCTTTCCATCCACTATTTACTTGTTTTCTATATTAAAATATATATGAAAAAACTTTAATAAATTTATCCATACAGCCCAATTAAAATGCAGAACTTTGATATTGAACTCTATGTAGGAAGTCAGAAACCAGATTCAATGTGAACTACTTTTTGTAAATTATGCGTACATATACGGCCGACAGGAAACATCGACTGTCTATTGATCTATGCACTGCTTACTTACGGTAATGGCATTCTCTTTCTTCAATGCCAATGTAACTGTATGTATCACGCCATTTCTTCAATTAATCGATCGCAATTAATATTTAATGTAACAATATCACTGTCACAGTTCTTACTATTACCATAGTCCAAAGAGTAATCTATACATATAATAAAATCGTAGGAAAGTCAAAACTGTACATTGAATATTTTTTTAAAAGAATACTTTGGATGTGATCTACAATCGATATCAAAGCCAAAAATATATTTTTAGAATTTTTGTCTGTTTGTCTGTATGTATGTCCGGGGTAAACTCAAAAAGTACTGCATGGGTTTACTTCAAATTTTGCATGAATATTACTAATAGGCCGGGTCAACATATAGGCTACATATTATCACACTATTACCTACGGGGGAGGAGCAGTGCGGAGTAAACGAAGTCCGCGCGGACGAAGTCGTAGGCAACAGCTAGTATGAAATATGAAATGTTAAAAAATATTATAAATGAAATATTAATTAATAATATTAATATGAAATATTAATAAATATTAATATAATATGGTATTTATACTACTACCAAGACAATTAAAATATTGTATAAGATTTTACCCCTTAGGTATTGAATTAAAAAATAGGAACTTTTTTTTATATCATAAGATAGCAAACAAGCAGATGGGTCTCCTGATGGAAAGAGTCAACCATCGCCTATAGACACCAAAGGTGTTAATGGTGCGTTGCTATCTTGTGGCGAGGTCTAATGCCACATGCATAAGTTTACCGGCTACCTTACCCTTGCACACGACAGCGACAAGCACTGACGGTATTGCGGCAGGAATAGGCAAGACGGTGGCGAAACAATGCAGAACTCTACCACCTAGTGGCCACGATGGTAGTGACTCGCATAGCCAATTGGTCGCCTTTTACAACCTGCCTGGCAGAAGTTAAGAAAATAGTTCTTCAAAGGAGCCCGGAACCAACACGGGGGGGGGACCAACTTTTTAACTATATCTTTCCCTATTTATATGCTAGACCTATTTCATTCAAAAGGAAAAAGGACAACACAACATTTAGACTATTAGTTTTTTACACCCTATATGGAAAATTTAAAATTGTGTAAATTATTTGAAAGTTATAGTAACAGTTTTGTTATGAATAGCAGTACCAGACTTATTATTTTAGGCTTTACTAATAAAAGTTTCTCTAAATGGTAGTCCACTCTACTTATGTGTGATCACATCAACTCAACAAAAAAAAAAATGGAACAAAAACTTTCCAAAAAGAAATTAACAAATTAAAAATCGCCAAAACCATTTGATTAATAATTGTTTATTGCGCAAAGAACAGTAAAGTCAACTCTGGATTCACATCCCTTTTGACTTTTCGGTTTTCTCCGCTTAGACTATCAGCACGATTCGTCCACTGGTTTGGATTGTATGTTTGTAACTTTTTAATTACATTGCATATTGTTGTTTCCCTTGTTACTTCCATTCTAATGACAGTTTCTGTGTAATAAAACAAGCAAATTATTCTCTTGAGGAGAAAAATGTCCATCGCCTTTAGCACTAATGATGATAAGTGTGCGTTGCCATTTATGTAGTGGGAAGAAAATCATGCGTAAGTTATGCGACTGCCTTAACTCTTCAAACCGAAACATGACAGTGATATATAATGCGGCAGAAACCATAGGTGGTAGCAAACTTGGGCGAGACGATGAATGAGAATACACTAAGACCAAATACAGTAATAAGTTCATAACAGAGGTACTAATAGTATGAATTTGCATGGGGCATGCTATGCTGATTATTTTCACAATAGTAGTAAAAGTGTGACTAATCGTTAGTCCTTTACAAATTGTGACTTTAACATTAACTGCTAACAATTTTTACTGTTCCAAAAGGGATACAAGCTAACACGGAAGTAAACAATAGTTTCTAGTTATGTACGTTCACGCCCGTACCCCAAAGAGGCAGGCAGAAGTACAGCTAATGCACTCACGATTAACTAAATATACTTTCCCACACTCATCCCACAACGTCGTAGGTGGCAAGCCTATCGCCAACCGGACACTTTTTCAATCCCGGGAAAAGTTGTTTTTTATCAGAAAAATGAAAAACACATTTTTTTAAACTGTGTTTCTAGTTCATTTAATTAACTTAATACCCGAATTCTTTTCAGTATTAACATCATCTGCAGTAACCAAAACCGTCAAAAGAAAACCAGCCAATCCACCAGCGCGAACTATTGCAGACTCAGAACGAGATGCTGAAGTCACCAACTCTTGTCCAGAAGATGGATTCTTCGCGGATGCCGAACAGTGTGACAAATACTATGCATGCAGGTAATTTCATCTTTCAAATTTTACTCATTGTTGTTCCAGAACTATATATTTTTGTTGTATAGCAGAGCGTCTTGTACGGATGGAAGGAATTATTTTTTTATGAAAACTTTCAATTTTCTGGACATATGCCCTTTTGATGTTATAGGTGAACTAAGACGAGAGACAGTAGAGACATGCGGTGATAGCTAAGGCTACTGCCATGTACACCATACGCAAGTGCAATGCAGTCGGGATATATCTCATAATATTTCAATTTTGATTATTTGATTACTGCTAATTTATAAATCAATGAATTGATATATTATTAATATAATTATTATGTTATAATACTAGCTATATTATAATAAAATTGCAGTGTGCGGCCCGCTGCGTTATAAAAGTTTTTGGCAAAAATCGCGGGATCACATAATTGTTCCGGGATAAAAAGTAGCCTATGCGCAAATCCAGGCTATCATAAATCTGTGTACCAAACATTCAAATCCGTTCAGTAGTTTTTGCCTGATTGAGTAACAAACATCCATCCAAACATCCAACCATCGAAACATCTAAATTTTCACATTTATAATATTAATATAGATTAAAATCCCTACAATGAATGATCCGTCATTCGTAGTAATAACTATTAGAAACCAATTTATTGATAACAAGGCTTTTCACAAGTTGTTTGGTCATTTGGTAATATTATATTTGTAGGAACAGTGTTAGCTTACGCTTCGAAGGAAATGTTACAACACGTAACTTTAACGAGTATTTTTTTATATATTTATATTGACATTTCAGACATTGTACACCTTTTATTGACATTTCAGACATTGTTTTGACATATTTTAATATTTTATGCTATTTCATAATAGGTATATTGACAAAGATATGAGAGAAATCTGCATTGAATCATTTGGTATTATATTAACATAATTATTTTCAATACAATTTCAATACATTTAGTATTCAATTTAATAAAATAATGAATGAATATTAATAAATTAAAAAAAAATTAATTAATTGTTAAATAAAGATAAAATTGTATAAAATGCCTATAAGTATATTATAAATACATAAAATAGTGAAATTACATGCAAGAGTAATATTTAAATAATGTACTCTATATTCTGGAATCTGCACGCCAAAAGGCACATAGTGGAGATCAGCTATATATAAAACCAACTTTGTATTTAGCCTTATCACAGAAATAAAATTATTATTATTATTATATAATTACTAGCTGTGCCCGCGACTTCGTTCGCGTGGAAAAAGTTCTAAAATAAAAACCCATATAGTTCCCGTTCCCGTGGGATTTCCGGGATAAGAACTCCTATGTCCTTTCTTGGGTCTCAAACTATATTTGTACCAAATTTTATCCAAATCGGTTCAGTGGTTTGGCCGTGAAAGCGTAACAGACAGATAGACAGACAGACAGACAGAGTTACTTTCGCATTTATAATATTACTAGTATAGTATTACTAGTATGGATTATTATTGTTATACTAATAATTACAGGTATTAGGAACCGGGCAATCGTTGTATAGATTAAGACGTTACTTTTCGGAATTCCATAATTAAAATCCTTTTAAAAATGAAGTTATAAATTTGTTAATGTGTTATTTATGTTAAACAACATGAGTAGTCCTAATTCTCTAAATAACATATCTTTATTTCATAGGAACATACTTTTTTCCGAAGTAAACTAGG
Organism: Apodemia mormo; assembly: GCA_036924255.1. Classification (NCBI taxonomy): domain Eukaryota; kingdom Metazoa; phylum Arthropoda; class Insecta; order Lepidoptera; family Riodinidae; genus Apodemia; species Apodemia mormo. The sequence continues at coordinate 10,746,740 of JAUPFN010000001.1, forward strand.
AGCCCTTATAGTTCCGCTATGTTCGTCCGTCCATCCGTCTGCACGATAGCTTAGAGACCCATAATACTAGAAAACTTTAATTTGGCATGAATATACATATTAGTCACGTCAACAAAATGGAAACATAAACCTTACCCTGCATGTAACATGAGGATGTTATTTTTTTTCTCACGTGCCCTATTGTGTAGGGTATCGTTGAATAGGCTTTTAAAATAAGTGTTCCATTAAGAGACTCGTTTGTAAAATATTAAGCTTTTGAGTTCTAATTTTTATTAAAATTAAGTGCCCCCCTTTGCTGGCTAAACGGTTTGTTTTGAAAAAAAAAACATGGTAATAGTAAATGGAATAAAGTTAAAAGGAAAACTATCACGGCTTAAAAGGCTTTACAAGTTTTTGAGTAATAGTCGACCAACTTCTTAAATGTACTTACTATTTGGAGAAGTTTTTATAGTCAGTTATAGATAAATATCACTGGACAAATAACACAAATTAATCTTACCCTAATATAAACATATTATTTGCTTGTTATATGTGTTTAACATAATGCTATTAATACATAGAAATACATATATAAATATGACAACATATTTAAAAACAACCAAACCCAGAAATACAAACATTTATGTTCATCACAAAAATGCCTCCTTTAAAACGGACCGTCCTTTAAAATGGACTGACCTTTCTTCAGTACGTAGAAACTGATGAAATTTTAAATTATTTATTTAAAGTAATGACATGCAGATTCTCACGGCACATGTAGTATGAACCATTATAGAACAACAAAAACGAAACACTTTAAACTATTAAATTAAAAACCGTTAACCCTGCCTGACGTGTCCCGGATGAGTGTATAGCAGTTCGGGCTCTCTCTCCCCCCGCAAACCCCACACGATTGCTCTGTCTAGATGCGTTCGTTGGCCGACTGTAAGTATTATAAGGCTGTGGTGGTAGTATTAAGCTCAGGAGAGAACTTGCACCGAACTAGTACACTGTGATGAACTACTAGTTAACAAGAAACAGATGGTCTATTTTTTAAACAAGTCAACAAAATTACCCAAAACTTTAACATCAAAGCAGTGTACTTTATCCATCCAGATGTATTATCTCAGATGGATTAAACGCACCCACCCGTAACATTGAGCAAAGTTTAATGACACTTGAAGATATTGTTATTTGGCATTATCCTTATTTGATCACGACCAAAAAGGTTAGATTGTTTGCAAACACTCAGTTGTTTAAGGCAAATGACTAAGCTTTTAGTGACATTGTAACAAATGATCCTTTGTTTGTGATAAATTGTTCGAAGTTTGTGGAACCCGTTAATACCACTTTGGTTTTTTGTCCCGTTTAAAAACTTATTTTATATTTGGCTTATATGTATGTACTTATTGCATTCAACATGACTCATTCAACCGTAACAATATACTCGTATTTAATTAGGTGCCCCGCAGAGTTTCCCCGCGAGTAAACTTACGTGTCATCGATGTAACCTTTCATACAAACTTTTATCCCCTATTTCACCACCTAAGGGGTTGATTTTTGAAATAAAAATTAGCCTATATTCGATATCGGATCTTCATCTTTTTCATCGAAATCAATTCAGCAATTTAGCCGTAAAAGCAAAGCATGGACAAGTCAAGGACAAACATCGCCTATAGAAATAAAAGACGTTAATGGCGCGTTGCTATATACCTATAAACCAGACATGAAATGAACAAAACCAGAACATGAAATTGACAAGCACTGACATTATTCTGACAGGAATAGGTAAGGCGGTGGTACCAAACCCGGGCGACAGAAAGCAAAACTCTACCACCTAGTAGCCACGGTAGTGACTCACATAGGCAATAGTTCGCCTTTTAAGAGCTGCCCGGCAGAACGACACATAGACTATTCCTCAAAGGTGCCCAGACCGGGGGATACGGGGGAAATGTATGTGGAAGTGTGATGGTTACATAATCACTTTATTTTTCTATCAAGCCATGGTTGATATGTAAAAATAAATTAATCTATCACCAGCAGTAAATCTAAATAGAAAATTTTATAAAATTATGCTATGTAGATTGTAAAAGGCGAACGAAAAAATACTATATGAACCCTTTACTTATTCCTGCCACAATAACGTCAATATTTGTCACTATCCTATTTTAGTTTATAGAAGGGTAAATATCCGGTAAACTTTTGAATGTGACAAAAGGATAACAACACACCATTAACATTTGGGTGTCTAAGGATGATTGATGGTTGTCTTTGTTCACCAGAAAAATCATCTCCTATATTTCCTGCCATATAAGGATACAAAGAAAAACTGAAAATTTTCTCCATCATTAAACTACCATCATTCTTTTAAATAATATGAAGTTGAAGGGTTTTTGCTGGAAACCCTTGATCATCTGAAGTCGACAAGACCTTCCAATTATATATTGTTCTATTTTGATGTTTATGTATATGTCCCGTGTGGCGTATACAATGGCGCAATATTATTAATTTTTGTATTCAACTACAACAACAACAAAAAATAGCATTATAAGTAATTAAAATAAAAGGTATTTTAATTATTTTAAGATATTAATATATATAATTTCTGAAGATATTGAGATATTTCAACTCCGCGAGAATTTTTAATTCTCTAATTAAGTTGTTTAAAAATTTCAGAGATGGAGAAATAACAGAAAAGCTGTGTCCAGATGGTATGGTTTTCAACGACTACAATCCCGAAGAGGAGAAATGTGACCTTCCTTTTAACATTGACTGTTCTCAGCGACCAAACCTTCGTAAGTTAATCTCCTTGATTATATGTAATACTCGTAGATTTAATTAACCTTTTTACTCTTGCCCCTTACGACTGCTTCTTTGCTGTAGAAGTTAAGCTGCTAGGAATCTTTTTGAGCTCCCGGGGTATTTTCTATCTAGAAAAAATTCTGAAGCTGTTTGAATGTTGATTTGTTAATTTTTCCATCAGACTTGTCTTGTGTACACGAAGATTATGATTTTGTAACCTTTTTAAATAATGCGGGTTTTTACTATAAAACTAGGAGTAGTTAGAGATTACATCCACACTATCGCGACCCTCGATCACCTGCAACTATTTGGTTTTTCTTGTGTCTTCTTTTTACTAGCAGTCAAATTAAGGAACTGTTTTATAGATACATACATGTAATAGGATTTTATGAAAAGCGTGAAAAAAACTTTATACGTTGGCATCGCACTAGCGACTTATTCTAATGTTGCAAGTATCCATAAGCAATGGCTATTATTTTACATTAGAATAATTATTATGATCAGGATTATGATATATCATGATTATGATCTCTACCAATAAACATACCAGTCTGACAGACTCTAGAGGAGCTTAGGAGAGGAAGTATGAATATAGAGGATGTAGTTCTTGTGGGTTGTAATTTTTTGCTCTGCTTTTGGTTTACTTTGTGGAATTGGGAGAGAAGATATCTATACTAATATTATAAATGGGAAAGTGTGTGTGTTTTTTTATAATATAAGATAGCAAACAAGCAGATGGATCTCCTGATGGAAAGAGTCAGCCATCGCCTATAGACACCAAAGATGTTTATGGTGCGTTTCTATCTTGTGGCAAGGTCTAATACTACATGCATAAGTTTACCGGCTACCTTACCTTCCAAATCGGAACACGACAGTAACTAGCACTGACGCTATTGCGGCAGGAATAGGTAAGGCGGTGGTACCAGATCCGATCGAGCCGATGCCGAACTCTACCTAGTAGTTACGATGGTAGTGACCCGCATAGCCACTCGATTGCCTTTTACGACCTGCCTGGCAGCACGGCAGTTGGCCTATTCTTCAAAAAGCCCGGAACCAACACGGGGAAAATGTGTGTTTATTTATCCATCTTTCATGGCAAAATGGAGCGACGAATTGACGTGATTTTTAAGTATTTTTAAGTGATGTAAAGTGACATAGGCTACTTCTTGTCTCTTTTTAACCCCTCATTTCCTAAAATGAATTTAACGCAAGCGAATCCGCGGGCAAAAGCTAGTGTATATATTAATAATAAATTAATATGGAAAAATTACACAATTTCGTTTAACCCGAAAATAAGCAAATTATTTGCTCGCAGAATTACATACATAACTACTCAAATATATTTAATAAACACTCACACCTAAAAAACATTTACTCTTCAGTTGTCGCATAACTGTTTGCTAATCTCGGGAATCGAAGCCGAGCGTTATCGATTGCGTAATTAGGGTCGTTAACCACCCAACTAACGGGACGGTCTACATGTGTGTACAATACAAATCTCATTTTGTCTTGTAACGGGTTTCATAAAGTGACGTATTAAAAAAAATTGTTTAGGCAAATAAAATTTAGTTTAAAGCTGTGTGGTAACGGTTCTGATCCTAAACTATGAGGTCTTAAGATTAATCAAACCGTTTGAACTTTGAACTAATCCCAGAACTTTATGTGATTACTAATCACACACTAAATTTATCTTGAATGTGACTGACAAAACCCGATGTTTACAAAGAGCATAATTTAAATATATATTTTGTAATTCGAGTTTAAAAAAGTAAGTCAGGTGGAAAGGTCCTTTCGTATTCATTGCATATCGCAGTTGGAACATTACATTTTTTAGCTCTTTTCGTAACTCCAGATGTCCCAAACTTCATCTAATTGTATTAAGCCGTTTTCACGTAATTGGTTAACAAACAATGCAAATTTTGTGTTATGAAATTTAAAAGCCAAAAAATTGAGCAGTAATTTATATATCATCCTTAACCTTTAATGCCGGCAAAGTCTTTAGCTGTAACACAGGTACCTATTTGAATAGCAAAAGCTTTGTAAACATTTCGCCTCAATAAATTATTACTAATTTTATTAGTTATGTTAGTTCAGTTTACTGTAATATAAAGACAATGATTTTAATATTTGTGATTTATCTTTCGGAAATTCATAATTTAAAAAAGATGCCTATTAAGGTAGATTAATTTGCATCTCTCCGCTGGTAGTTATATTCAATTACCGTACTATCGGTCAAAAATTATTTAGCAGCATAACAAACTTGATTTCATGAAGAGAAGAAAATCAAATAAAAGTTTGGTAGTTAAAAAAAATTGTATTTTTTAATAATTGCCGGAAATTTATAAAAAGAAGTATCAATTATAACTATTTGTTTGCTATAATAAGGGACCAGTAGCTCTATTTCGGGTACGGTTCACAAACTTCGGATTGTTGCTAAATTTGTTTAGGTAAAAAGTCCATTGCGATTATGTTCAAAGTCGAAATGAACTCGGAACTTTAATAGTTTGAGCTGAAAAGGATAATTACTATGGAAATTAAATACTAATACATTAATTTTTTGAATATAATTATAACAACAATATAGAACTAAATCCTCACAATTATATTTCCTTTAAATTATTATTTTTGTTTTTCAAAATACGTACGAGTACCTACCTCCAAACTCTAGTAGTTGGAAAATGATTGATCAATACAGTTTGAACTGAAAATTCTGTTACATCCTAAATTCTCATAGCTGACCCTAATATAAGCTTGCAAGTCAGCAACATTACTGTATAAATTCCCGCCGTTTCTCTGATTTCATTCAGTTAGATATTAACTATTATAACTGTTGTCCAACTACGAACCTGGCTTCTGCCCGCCGGCCGACCTAAAGCAACGAAATTAGCTTAATAACTCCGGGTCGAAACCGCCCTTCATCAGGGTATCGCGAAGTGTGATCCAAGTTTGAATAGTATTTTGTTCTAAGTCGAATTAGCTATTAATTTGTGTTGAAAAAGTATTTAAGAATAAACAGTTGTGTCCCGTAAACTGCTTTTTTTATTGCTAAGTGGTGGATGTAATCTAACAGTTCATTTGGTTCTATCTATCTCTATGTCTGAAAATAGGATTACTGAGATACGAGAGGTAAAATTTGTTATTTTCAGCGGCGAAAGTTAACTCAATTTTACTTAACGCTCTACAGCAGCGTAGACAATTTAACTACTATTTTAGCTTGTTGCAAGCTGTTCAATAGCACTAATATACATAACTTATGGCCTACGTTGTGTTCAGTGGACATGGGGTAAATGAGTCAGTTTGTCAATAAGCGTTATACAAAAATACATACATACACTTAAAAAATTTAGTACACGTACTTGCACATCTAAATAGATCATCACCATCAAATATTTTACATACATACCCAACTGAAAACCTCCGTTTTTTCGTCGGTTGAAAAAATCTATTTATAAAAAAATATGGAATCTTAAAATTCTCGGGTTTGCCCTTCAATTTACTTTAAAGTTAGATAGTATTTTAAGCTGGATAAAATTACGTCGAGTTAGCAGCTGCGCGTAGACTGCCAGCAGCCGTGACTTTAAAGAAGCCGGTCTTTGATATCGTAGCCATCCACCTTCCTACATTTTTGGTCGACATTACGTTTTGTTTTTTATATCATAAGATAGTAAACAAGCAGGTCTCCTGATGGAAAAGAGACAACCATCGCCTATAGACACCAAGGATGTTAATGGTGCGTTCCTATCTTGTGACGAGGTCTAATGCCACATGCATAAGTTTACCGGCTACTTTACCTTCCAAACCGAAACACGACAGTGACAAGCACTGACGTTATTGTAGCAGGAATAGGTAAGGCGGTGGTACCAGATTGGGCTGAGACGATACAGAACTCTACCACCTAGTAGCCACGATGTTACTGTCTCACATAGCCAGTCGGTCGCCTTTTACGACCTGCCTGGCAGAACGGTAGTTGGCCTATTCTTCGACGAACTTTGACCAATACGAGGAAAAATCATTCAAAATTAGTTTCTTCAAAATTTATCTACATATCTACAAAATAATAATATATACACGATTGTATTAAGCTCCCAAAAAATTTTTTTGATTGTCTTTGAATGCCTTATACTTATATAATTACTTATTTCTAAAACTTTCAACAAGTATAATATTTGGAAATAAACTTACCTATTTGTATCCTTATCAATCAGTATATAGACCGTGGTCCCACGAAAAAACTTTTTTTTTAATAATAACAAGCTGAATTTTTGTGAACAGCTTCGTTTTGACAAGACAACCATCTTTTCTATCTTCGAAAAATTTCGAATCGGGTAACTAATAAATATCTATAGATAAAAAAGAAAAGTTTAGAGTGTCGGACTAAGAAAAGATTCTACCTTACGTGCAGGACAAAAGTACCCCTGACTTATGATAATTAATTATCATTGAAATAAACCAAATCTATGCATATTTAATATAAATGCGAAAGTCTGTCTGTCTGTTAAGCTATCACGGCTAAGCTGTTGAATTAAATATTATGAAATTGGTCAAAAGTCAAACTTTGTTGACCCTTTTTTTATAAATCAATCCCTGTGAAACTGAAGTAGGGGATGAAATAGATTTTTTTTTATATAATGACGACCTCTTATTTTACGCACTGGCGAAGCTGCGCGTGTCAGCTAGATTAAGATAAACGACACCAAAGGTGGTTGCGGTTGAGACTGAGATTTATAATGAAATTTTCAATATATTATATTTATTATTATTATTATTATTATTATTATTATTATTATTATTATTATTATTATTATTTCTCACTTTTAACTAATGTAACATAAAATAGTGCGAAAAATTTTCCATGTTAATAAAAAGTCATAATCTATATTAATATTTTAAATGCGAACGTTTGGATGTTTAGATGGATGGATGTTTCTTACTCAATCACGCAAAAACTACTGAACGGATTTAAATGAAATTTGGCACATAAGTAGACGATGACCTGGAATAGTATATGGGATACTTTTCATCCCGAAAACATTAAATGATTCCGTGAGATTCGCTAGAAACTTTTATAATGCAGCGAACTGCACGCTGCAGCTAGTATATTATTTCTCACTTTTAACAAATGTAATAATACGAAAATTTTTCCATGTTAACAAAAAGCCTTAAAGATTAAATATTATTCTTTTTGATGAATTAAGTATCAAGTATTTTATTTAAGTATAAGGTAACTGTGTAAAATTACAAGTAAGTAATACACTAAATATAACTAGAACAATATTTATATATATTTTTTAATTTATAAGCCCGTGTTGATCCCGTGCTCCTTTGAAGAATAGACCAACTGCCGTTCTGCCAGGCAGGTCGTAAAAGGCGACCGAGTGGCTATGTGCGAACCTATTATCATGACTACTAGGTGGTAGAGTTCTGCATCGGCTCGACCGGGTCTGGTACCACCGCCTTACCTATTCCTGCCGCAATAACGTCAGTGCTAGTCGCTGTTGTGTTACGGTTTGGGGGGAAGGTAGCCGGTAAACTTATGCATGTGGCATTAGACCTCGCCACAAGATAGCAACGCACCATTAACTTCTTTGGTGTATATAGGCGATGGTTGACTCTTTCCATCAGGAGACCCATCTGCTTGTTTGCTATGTTATGATATAAAAAAAATAAGATAGCAAACAAGCAGATAGTTGTCCTGATGTAAAGAGACAGTCATCGTCTTGAGACACCAAAGAGGTTAATGGTGCGTTGCTATACTTTTGTATAATTTTACCGGCTATCTTACCTTCCAAACTGACATACGACAGTTACAAGCACTTACGCAATTGCCACAAGAATATGTAAGATATTGGTACCTGATCCGGGTGAGAAAATGCAAAACCACCTAGTAGCCACGATGGTAGTGACTGACATAGCCAATTGTTCACCTCTTAATTTTTGCCTGGCAGAACGGCAGATAGTTATTTCTTCAAATGAGGCCCGAACCAACACGGATGATTGTTTAAGTAATTAAAAATAATATAATAATACTAGTTGTTGCCCTTGACTTCGTTCGCGCGGACTTCGTTTACACCGCACAGCTCCTCCCCGTAGGTGATAGCGTGATAATATGTAGCCTCTATGTTGACCCGACCTGTTAGTAATATTCATGCAAAATTTGAAGTAAATCCATGCAGTACTTTTTGACTTTACCCCGGACATACATTGACTTTCCTACGATTTTATTATATGTATAGATTAATATTCACGGGACAAATTACACTTACTGATCTAACCCCAAAGTTAGCAAATTATTTGCTTGTGTTATGGGTGTTAGTCAACGATACTAATACATAGAAATACATATATAAATACTAGAATATATTTAATAAACACCCAAACCCGGAAATACAAACATTTATGCTCATCATACAAATGCTTGTCCCCGTCGATTGCGTAGTCAGGATCGCTAACCACTCTACCAACGGGGCGGTAGTGTAATTGTATACTTCTTTGTAATTAATTATGTTAATGATGTTACGACGTTGTTAAATTAACCTAGTTAATTAAAGGTTAGATCAACGGCAACCGGGCATGCCACGTGTTTGGCACTTTAATGTAACTAGTCGGTCGCATCAGTATTATAATAATAAAGGTTAACTTTGCTCGAAACAACTTTCCAATCTCAAGGGGATTGCGGCCTTGGCGTGCGTAGACGTCGGAATTTATTGAGATAACAGCTTTAATGATTGGGTAAATTGAATATTATATTGGCGGATAAGGTGTGTAGGTAATTATGTTAATACAGACTTTATGATTATTTTTATAACAAACCACATATTTTTTGTGTCTTTACGTGTTCAGTTAAACCGGATGGGTTTTATAAATCAAATATTTTATCATATACAAGTTATTTACTGCGACGGCAAGTCGATAAGAGTTTTGAAATAGAATAGGTGACAATAAATGTAATTTGTTAAGATATAATAACAAATGCAAAATATTGCAAAAACCTTTGAAAACTTGAATTTTTCATGTTTCATGAATTACAAATTTTTTTACAATAGTTGCTCTGCCGTGATTCAGGCTAGGATGTCTCAAGGACATTCTAGAAAAGGGCCAAACTGCATTTCAAAGAATACCGGGCAAGAGAAATACAAATACTACCTATACCTAAATGCTTGTCCTCATCGAACTCAAGCCCCATCTATTGTGTAGTCGATAAACACTCGACCAACGTTAGAAAAAGTTAAAAAGTTGAGAGGTGTCAAGGGATACCCGAATGGAACGAAGTTCCTTTCGATTAATTAGTGAAGAAATTGTAATAAAATTTTAAATTGTAATAATATGTAAATCTGACTTGCTTTCTATAAGAGAGAGAGACAGACAGAGAAGTATGCGCACGCCGCACAGCTTACAATATCTTACTATAGCAAAAAGTATCGTTACAACTTTTCGTGAGAATTTTTTCCGTCTAGCCCCCTTTCACAACGCGCGATAAGGAACTTCGTTCCAATAAAATATCAATAGACCTTCCACCACGATTCATCGGTTTGTCGGTCAACCAGATGGGAGGTTATAACAGTCATCCCATTTTGCCAACTTGTAATGAGTATCATTTTCAGCTGTGCAGTGAGCGACCTTCAATCACTGCAGCAACCACTTCCTCCACTGTTTCGAAAACGCAGCAGTGGTTTTTCTTACACAGAAATTGATGATCTTTCAAATGATATGATTTTGCGATAGGCCGATCGTACTAGATACCTAGGTACGAGGCGTCACTTATCATGTTGCTGCCATTGATAAGTATATAAGTAAGCATTTTTGTTTAGTACTACCCATCCCCTATATCGAAGAACAAAACGAAATCCGGTAATCTTATCGTAATAGAAACCGAATATTTTTATTTTTTTAATAGTGCCACCAGATTTTTTGCATTGCAGCATAGCCATTTCGTATTCCCCAATTAATGACGTATCTAATAATGTATATACTATCCGGTAGTTCTATGGGACTAGGTTTTGTGTCGTGGGCTCCCGCACTATTATGAGAATATAATTTTAATGTAAACATTTTTGAAGTTATTTAAGAAAGTATGTAAAAATCGCCTATTTAATAAAATACACAATGTATACTATATACATATGCAGTTATTTACCTTAAAAATACAGAGAACCCTTAAAAACGTAAGAAACAGTTTTTAATTATAGATTACAGCAAAACCTATAAGACGTCTATAATATTTAGAGTATAGAGAGACGCAAAGGTTTTATAAATATCTAATAAAAATTAAATTATAAATATCTAATACAATCATAATTTGAATTATTGGATGATTCTCGTTGAAGGAGTAAAAATTAACTAATTTTTAAATAATAATTTTATATTAACCTTTGAGTATAATACTCAAAGTATATTAACGAAGGCAATCTGTCATTACTGACAGCAACGATACGCAGCATAACCGAGAGTATAATAGAATGTTTGATAGGGATGAGGTAAGAGTAGGTGTAAAACTAATATGGATATAGAATGCACAATCGATTAGAATCGAATTTATTAACTATATGCAAAATCGACTTAATGTATGCAAAATTACACCATACTCACGACTAGTATCTCGATTATATTCCGATAGCTTGTGTTGTAATTTCGAGTGGGTTTGATTTTGTATCGATAGTGATAATATTTATCTATAAACAAATCTCGTACTGAAAATTGAACGCGTGGTACGTGTAAAGTAAAAAAAATCTTTACACCTGTTTATACGTAAAATTGCGCTGATTAAGGAATATGAAATTTGCCACAGTTATAATTTATATGGAAAAAAAGTGCAGAAAGCTATATATTTGTATATAACATGCAATAGAGTACAATAAACTCCTCGTGGTCTAGGGGTGGCCTATTTGGCTAAGATCATAATCCTGGGTTCGAACCCCAGGTCGGGCAAAAGTGTAATTGAAATTTTTTCGAGGTTTATCTCTAAAATCTAAAATCTCAGTAGCAGCTCGGAGCCTGCCGGAGTGCAGTATTACCGCTCCCATGCCTCGGATGTGCACGTAAAGCTGTCAGCGCCGGTTATCGCTAGAAACAGTCAATAATCGTTAACATGTCGCTAAATGCGGCGGTGAGGATGAGGATGAACCGATGAATCGCGGTGAACCGGAAAGTCACGTTCCGTTTACTCCGCCTGTGCATGTATATTTGACGAACACAAATACATATAATATACTATTTTGTTAATGATAAAAGCTTGAGTTGAAGTTTCAAGCGTCAATCTTAGGAGAGATAATCTGGTCTATCATGAAACTAGGTCAGAGTTTGTTAATTCTCTAATAATTTGTCAGATGGATGTTTATGATTTATATTAATAGAATAATAATAATTTAAAAATAAATGAAGTTTTGACCAGAGGGCAACCTCTATAATATTTAATTCCATAACATTTAAATAATGATTTATTAGATTATCATGGACCATGACGGGGATACCCAGTAAGAAAGAGGTATATAGTTGAATATTTTATACTTTAATTTATTTATATTTTATTTATAGACTAATTATTATTCATAACATGTAATTGTAAATATATATAAATTTGAAGTTCCACCTTCACCTTCTCGATGTCTGAAAATCCGCAACCGTGCGTTTCTCTGGACACTTTTTTATTTCGCACCACTCCTCTGTGGAATCAATTATTACCGGCGCAAGTGTTTTTGAACGAATTTGACTTAGTGACCTTCAAGAAAAGAGCTTACTCATTCTTAAAAGTGCTACAGGACTGGTAGACCTCTGGTATAGCGGATGACCATGGGCGGTGATAATCACTTACCATCAGGTGCGCCTCCTACTTGTTTGCTCCCTGTTCTATATATAAAATATATATTTTTAAATATATTTACAGAGACACCTATCCCTGCTGCTCACTGTCCACGTCAAAACGGATACTTTTCTCATGAAGACCCAAAGGAGTGTGGAAAATTCTACTTCTGCGTTGATGGCAAATTCAATATGATAACATGTCCAGATGGCTTAGTGTATAACGAGAAGACTGGAATTTGTACATGGGCAGATGAAGCTAAGAAGAAGGGCTGTGGGGCTGCTGGTGAGACACTGATTAATAACTTTCTAATAATCTTCCTATAATAAATTATTTAATAACTTTCTAATAATATCCTTATTATTCTATATTAGCCCATACTACTCATAATATTGTATATATGTCGCAGTGAAATTGTCAATAGCCGTTAGATTATAATCTATCTAGGGATTTTATAATTTGGTTAGGTTAGGTTAGCAGTTAAATTATAATATCACTTAGGTAGATTACTAACAGTACTGACAATTTCACTGCGACATATACATACATCATGTAATAAGGGTTGGTCTACTGAAAATCGAAACCATACCTTTGGACCATGATTCTGAGATGAAAACCGATAAATGCGAAAATATGTCTTATTATCTGTCTATGCTTTTACCACTAAATTAATTTCGATTAAATTTGATATGGAGATAGTTGAAAAAAACGGAGACAAACATAGGTTAAAAATCAACACTTAAGGAGCTGAAGTCAAGATGAAAGTTTGTATGAAAAACTACATAGACGACATCTATTCGTGGACGAAGCTGCGAGGGTCAGCTAGTATTATATATGAGAAAGTTTATATATCTGTTAGCTTTTGAGGCTAAACCGCTATACCGATTTAGATAAAATTTGACAGATAGTTGAAGTCACTAGGTCATAGGTAACTTTTTTTAAAGGGAACTAACCCTCAAGGGCCTAAAATGGGGGATGGAAGATTGTACGAATTTTTTTACACTAGTGATATGTTAATCTGCTTAGAAAGCTAATAAGATAATAAATACCTCCATGTTGGTCTAAGACCTCTTTTAGGGTTTCGAAGTAAACTAGGAACCCTTATAGTTTCGCTATGTCCGTCCGTCCGCCTGCAATCTAGCTCAGAGATCGTTAGTGCTAGAAAGCTGTAATTTGGCATAAATTTGGCATAAACATTAGTCACGGCAACAAAGTGATAAAACAAAATCTTAAAAAATATATTTTTAAGGGTAGCTGTGTGTTTGTGTGGGAATGTTTTTTTTAGTGTGCACCATTATGTGGGGTATTGTCGAATAGATTTTTTAAAAAAAATTGTAGGTCTGTTAAAATACTTTTTGGATTAAGGGACATGGTTGTGAAATATTAAGCTTTAAAGTGCTAATTTTTGTTAGAGTCAAGTGCCTCCCGTCTGGCAGCTAAACGGTTGGTTTTAATGGTGGAAAAAATCACGGAATCATGAAAAAATTAGTTGTAAATATAATGAAGTTAAAAGGAAAACTATCACAGCTTAGAAGTCTTTTCAAGTTTTTGATTCTTTTTCTTTTTTGGGTGGATGGATATCTTTGGTTAGGTATACTGAACGCTGTCTTGAAATATGATCAAATATTTTGCAAAGACCTTTATATATGTGACATTTACTTATATTTGGTATTATAAAAATTTTTGGTGGTAATGGTGGCGGTGGTAAAATGTGATTGTCTCTGATGGAGAGTAATTTGCTTTTTGATATCCTATAATATAAAAACAAAATAAGAAATATTTTTCTTGATGTTAAGAAATAACCAACTATATATAACAAAGATGGTAATGTCAAGTTGCCTCTTAATGCAAGTCGTCAGTGTTAATGTAAAGTTTAGGTAAAATATATTTTATTTATATTTTCGCTGTATAAATGAAATCACAAGTAAGAGTATTTTTCAGATGTGTTCCCATTCGATTGTCCTGTTGTGAACGAAACCTTCGGGCTGACTCACCCACGGTACGCTGATCCTGAAGACTGTCAATTCTTCTACGTATGCATCAATGGAAATACTCCTCGTCGTTCTGGATGCAAGCTAGGACAAGCTTTCGACGATGTTAGCAAAAAATGTGAATGGGCAAGAAAAGTACCAGAATGGTAAGTAGATGAATGAAAAACCACCATGTCTATATCCAGAAGGGTTAGACAGTTATGCTTTTTGTCACTGGTCAAATGACACGAATTGAAATTACACTTACTGATCTAACCCTAAAGTAGGCAATTTATTTGCTTCTGATATAGGTGTTAGTTAACAATATTAATACATTTATATGTATTAATATTGTTAACTAACATATTTTATACATAATATGTTAGTTAACAATATTTAGTTAACATTCTTTTATCTATATATATAAAAATCAATCCCTATTTTCCTTGGTCACGACATCACGCCCGAATGGCTGGACCAATTTCGGTAATTTTTTTTTGTTGCGTTTGTAATTGTAAGGAGAAGGTTCTTATAAAAGAAAATATTAAGAAAATTGCGTGGAAAATTAGAAAATTTAAGAATACTTAACAATCATATAAAGTTTAATGCCATTTTGGCTGCATGGAAGGACAATCCCGTAGACTTACATAAATTACGTGTCACGTTGTGTGTCCGCTATGGATTCCTAATATGTAAAGCAAAACAACGTTTGCCGGGTCAGCTAGTACATAATATAAAACTGAAATAAATGTTTAATAAAAACCTAAACCTAAGAATATAAAAATTGATGCTCATCACACAATTGCCTGTCCCTGTTAGGAACCGAACTCGAGCTCCATTGATTGCGTAGTCAGGATCGCTTTGTTAGTTTGGTTTAAAGCATCTTAAGATAGTAAACAAGCAGATGACTCTCCTGATGTGAAGATACGTCCTTCGCCCATAGATACCAAAGATGTTAATGGTGCGTTGCTATCCTTGCGGCGAGGTCTTAATGCCACATGCATAATTTTATCGTCTATCTTATCCTCCAAACCGGAATATGACAGTGACAAGCACTGACGCTATTGCAGCAGGAATAGGTAAGGCGGTGGTACCAGATCCGAGCGAGATGATGCAGAACTCTACCATTTATTAGCCACAATGGTAGTGACTCGTATAGCCAATCAGTCACTTCTTACGAACTGCCTGGCAAAATGGCAGTGTGTATTTTCAAAGGAATACGGACCTTCAGGGGAAACTGGTCGAGCACTAAGTTTCAATGTTATTTTAAACTAGTTGTTGCACGCGAACTCTTTCGCGTGACCCAAATACATTACTTCTTTTTGCTTAGACAGGTAAAAAGTAGGCGAGAAGAGGTTTTCAATTAGATTGTTTTTTGTTTGTTATCTCAGAATTCGGTCATTTATCTACCGGTTTAGAAAACCCTTGTTTGCTTTAAGAGGGTATACTTATTTCTTGTTTGATGTCATATAAATTTGGTGAAGATTAAGAATTTCTTTAATTAAGAAGATATATAGGGTGTTGGATATCGATTGCTGCAGTTTTATTGCGTTTAATTAATTAATTTGTGTAGTTGTTTGTGTAGCATGAAACCTGGTTCTTTTTAATAATATTTTTTTCTGATTATACACCGACTTTAGCAATCTATATAAAGTTTCTTAATAGCCCCAATGTCGCTTTTTTTGAAGCTAGGATAGCAAGCTAGTTCTCTACTAAACTATCCTGGCTTGCTGGCTTGGCTTGAAACATGCTAATTCTATTTACATGAGGCTAGCTAGATGGAAGACTCTACCATCAAGTGATCATAATGGTAGTGACACGTATAGCCAAATGTTTGCATTTAATGAACTGTCTGACAGAATGGCAGATGGTATATTCTTCAAAGGGAGCCCGGATCGACACGGAAGTATTAAGCAAATATTTATTTATTCATTCTATTGTATGTTTATTTCTATTGTGGTAAAGTTCTACATTGGCTCACCCGGGTCTGGTACCACCGCCATACCTTTTACCACCACAATAGTGTCAATGCTAGTCACTGATGTGTTCCGGTTTGGAGGGTAAGGTAGCCGGTAAACTTATGCATTTGGCATTATATCTCGCCACAAGATAACAACGCACCATTACCATCTTTAGTGTCTACATGCGATGGTTGACTCTTTCCATCAGGAGACCCATATGCTTGTTTTCTATCTTATGATAAAAAAAATTTCATTGCATTGCTATCTTATATAACGTTATGGTAGCACCACACATTTAAGGCTATTGATAAAAGCAACTATATTCTCTAAAAGTTTTCTGCCAGTGATCGCTCTGTAGCGATAAGGAGCCCATTTCTATTACCATATATACAATATAATTAATATTAAATAATTTTCTGTTTTTTTACAGTGCTGACTGGTATAAAGGCCAGTTGACTGACGCTGAATTAGATGCTCTAGAGAACCCACCCACTCCCAAGCCAAAACCCTCGAATGCACCATCTCGCCGCAAGCCACAACGCCCCGGTAAAGGAAAACAAGTGGAAGTGGAAGTAGAAGAAGCGTAGAGCATTTATTTAGTTAGGCTAATAAATGATAATATTTTAAAGTATAATTTTTTTTATTTTATTTCATATAAGATTTCTACTTTATATCACGAAAATTTGATGAGAAAGCCATCTTTTCTGCCAGGCACCTGATGAAAGGCGAGCGAATTACCGAACACGTTGCTAACATCACGACTACGAGGTAGTAGAGCTCTGAGCTCTGCAACGTCTTTTCCGGGCTTGATATCCACGCTTTTCTTATTCCTGCCCCAATAACATTCGTTTTTGCAATGTTGTGCACAGGTTTGATAGTAGCAAGTAAGGTGGTCAATAAACATATGCAAATATTACATCCTCGTTTTTTTCATAGCAAACGGGTAGGAAGCTCAGTGATCAACCATTGCTAATGGATAGCTACAGTTCCAGAGATCTTGCAGTTGTGTTACTGGCTTTTAAAGAATAAGAAGGCTCTTTTTTAAGATCTTTAAGTCATATCTTTTCGAAAAATCCCCTACTGATAATTATTAGTTTCACAGTGGAATGGTGCGGGGCAAAACGTGCCTCGAGAATTGCACAGTTGGGTGTTTCTAGATATCGAAACGGTGAGGGTGAATTTTGTCGTAATGTCCGATGGTGACATTCGGCGGTAGTAAATAATCCAAGCAGATCCTCGGAACACTCCTATGGTAGATAAAATAGAACATGCAAAGCCATGCCACATCTCTACATAACGCCAGCGAATCAATTCGATTAGAAATTGTCCTGTCGTCGACCATTCCATTGCGATCAAAAGTAAGGAGCTGGTACTTGGGAAGCTCTTATTCATAAGAAAGAGAAAGTACTCTACATGAGGCCGGATTTGCGTTTTATAAAGTTGTAGGCGATGGACATGTGTAAAGCATTGCCTAACCCTCCTGAAAATATCCAGCTTTTCTGAGGCTAATTTGACCTTGCCGTCGATGTGACCACGGACCTGAACGCACTCAATATGTCACCTCTAAGAATTCCAATACTAGCTGAGGCTCAACGGGAAGTATTAATGAAATATGGAGACAAGTAAAGGCTAATTGTTAGCAATAAACGCGCAAACTTGTGCGCAGACTCTCATTTAGGTCAAACTGGACTTAATTTAGCCTACCCAGTTCCAGTTCCAGGGAGTTCCAGTTCCCCTGGAGTTCCAGGGGAAAAAGTTGTTCTTCAATTTTTGACACAAGTTTGTTCCGCCACTCGTTGACTTGTTCCGGAATTCCACTGGAGTTGGAGTATAAAGTATCACTGTTATGCAATTTTACTTTAGTTTCACTTGACAACATATACCTATATTTTTTTATATTACTCAACCGGTTTCTTATGCATCTTCGGGATGAGCATCTTCAAGACGGCTTCTTAGATATCTTCAGGATGTAATATTCTTAACAGTAATATAATTTTACCAATTTCCGACGATAGAAAATGTAGAATATATAAAGCATCATCTGTACCTTCATCTGCATAGCAATGAATGTTTCTTGATCGTAACATGTAATTGTTATACAAAAGAAACAACGTAGGTAAGAGAAAATAGCCTTGCGGAACACAAGCTTTTAAGTCAAAACCTACGCCATCAGCAACAACCTTGATGGTACGATACGTTCAAAAACTAGTGATCCAATTGTGTAGTGTGTCGTGAAGTCTCTAGTAGAGAAGCTTGGAGAGAAATTTGTGCCACACCCCAACGAAGGCCGTCGCTTTTCCCAAACTAGCTGTGCCAATGCTTCCCCTTATTCTCCACTGCCTCCACCCATCAGCGTGTTAAGTAAACTAGAAGACCTAAAGCTGAGCGGCCGCTACATAAACCGTATTAACGGTCACTAATCAGCTGGCGCTCCTCAAAATACCATAGAAACTCGCAGTTAATAATGAGTCAACTAATATTGTTGTTTATAAGTACGTGGAAATTACCACTATAGACGATAAGACTTGCTTTATTTGCCTCACTAATTTCCCATATACTCACAATAATGCCACTGCATTTTTAACAATTGAATTTTTAACAATTGAAATTTTTGAAGTAAATGTATACTTACCAGTGAATATAGATGCGTATTGGCCATAAAAACATAACAATAGAAAGCAATATATTTTTTTATAGTATAAGATAGCAAACAAGCAGATGGGTCTCCTTATGGAATGAGTCAACCATCGCCTATAGACACCAAAGGTGTTAATAATGCGTTGCTATCTAGTGGCGAAGTCTCATGCCACATGCATAAGATTACCGGCTGCATTACCCTCCAAATCGGAACACGGCAGTGACAAGCACTGACCCTATTGCGGCAGGAATAGGTAAAGCGGTGGTACCAGGCCCGGGCGAGACAATGCAGAACTCTACCACCTAGTAGCCACGAAGTTAGTGAGTCGTATAGCCAATCGGTCGCCTTTTACGACCTGCCTGGCAGAACGGCAGTTAGCCTATTCTTCAAAGGAGCCCGGGAACAACACGGGGAAAAAAGCTAAAAATATATGTTTCTTTATATTATAATATAGCACACAAGTACATGGTTCGCTTGATGGAAAAAGACAACCATCGCCAATTGACACTGTAGATGTTAATTTTGTAATTAATAACGTAAATTAATCCACGTGGCGAGGTGTTAACCTGAACACGAAATTAAGAAGTATTACGTAATACAACAAATATTGACACTGATGCGGCAGGAATAGATAAGATGGTTGTACTAAATACCCAGGCGAGACGTTCCAAAATTCTATTACCTAGTAGTCACGATGATAGTCAATCGTTCGTATTTTATGAACTGTCTCACAAAATCGTAGATTACGTATACCAGAACGGGGCCTACGGGCCCCTTTATGGTATACGCTATCTAACACACTGAAAAAATATTTCTCAATAAAAGTTTCCAACACAGGGAAAAAATATTTCTTACTAAAAGTTCATACTTTTAATGCAACACGAGTATATTGTACGTTTCTACTATTACTACTACCTCGTGTTGTTCTGACATTATGTTCTTGAGTTCCTGCTGAAGTTACTAAAACATTAATTTCTAGTTTTGTTACAAGTTTACTAATGTGAACAAATAAGCAAGTTATGAAAGGTAACAAGGATAATTTTTTAAGGATAGAAAACAAGTCTTTGGATACTAGAAACCGAACGGAGTTTACCGGATACCTTAAGTTCCTAACCAGAACACGACAATGACAAGCATCGACGCTATTCCGCAGAAATAAGAAAGGCGGTAGTACAAACCCATTGAAAATGTTGCAGAATTTTACCACCCAGTTAGCTGACATGATACTACAGTACATATTAGCTTTCTCTCGCCTTTTATAGGATACCTAAACCTATGGTAGTTGTCACACGTATATATCTTTACGCCAAATCTTTTATGACGGAGGCAGAAATAATTAAGTGCCGTATGTCACAGTCCAGACAGACTTGCCTTGCTTCCTGCACATTCATAACTCTCTTCATGTAAGCACGCTCATTACAAAGGCTCTTGACTTTAACTTTCTCTGCCACTTGCTTTTCCAGCTTGGATGAAATAAAAGCTGGTAAAGTGTGATAATACACCCCCATCACGAAGATATCATCGCACTATTATCATTTTTAGTGTCTATATTTTATTATTCTACTAGCGACCTGCCCGCGGTTTCACCCGCGTAGCTTTTGTTCCCTTAGGAATATCGGAAAGGTTTATATACTAAAACCTTCCTAAAGAATCAATATATTTATTAAAAAACCGCATCAAAATCCGTTGCGTAGTTTTAAAGATTTAAGCATACATAGGGTCATAGGGACAGACAGAGAAAGCGACTTTGTTTTATACTATGTAGTGATAAGCGTTGGTTATCTCTTTCCATCAGGACAGTTATCTGTAAATATTTGTCTGTAAATATTTGTATGTTATCTATACAGTGTGTAAAGAAAACCCTGTCCGATCTGAAAAGGGCGTATAGGTTGGTTAAAGGCATTACTGAAAAAAATATTAAAATTATTTCAGAAAATAAAAAATATATCGTTTTTTAAACATTCGTATTTTTACTTTTATTTCCCTAAAGTTAAGCAAACATTTTAAAAATGACAACACCTTGTCCCTGTTTGTTTCATTATTTCGCTTTGGCGGCTTTTCACGCTCTTCGCGCGGTGTTCGTTTTTCGGCTTTTTACAAATGAATTTTAAACGCGCCTCACACGCGCCGCCTGGTCTTTGGTAGCATCTGACTTGCAATTTTTTGATAAAAGAATTTACTTATTTGTAGGTGTTGTCATACTAATGTATGAACATACCATTTAATATTACTTTTTTATTGGGAAAACTAATCAATATCCATAAAATAATTACACATATGTAACCGTATTAAGGTACCAAATAACCTTTAATTATCCGACAGGGTTTTCTTTACACACTGTATGTTTGTATGTATGTTTGATATAAAAATAAAATAACAAAACCAGTAATAAATTTTTCAACATTTTTATTTTTTACATATATAATATAAACTCTGCTATTTACATTTTGTTTATTTACACATGATTGTTGTTAAAATATATACAAAATAAACAATTTACATAATTCACTTTTTATTTTTATGGTAACTAATATCACTCAATTGGTCAGTATTTGGTAAATATTGAAAATATTATTAACATAGATAAATATTTTTCAAATCTAAAAAAATAAGTTAAGAGATTTTTGTTGTTAGAATATAAGACTTTCCTGTGATTGAAAATATAGATATCACAAAACGAAAACGAAATATTTTGATTAAAATGAGTGTATCAAACTTAAACTAAAATGCCTATTGAGATGCATTTAAAGATGACGACTAGAGCAGGTGGCGAAAAAGTGATTGATGCACATTTTTTAATTTTTATTTGGTTATGTCACCTTATAAATCAATAGATCATTAGTTTATTTTTTAAGAAATATCATACTTACAATTATGATGGTCTTTAAGCTGGTGTAATTCATTTAAAATTGGAAAAACAATTGATAGATGATTTTGAATATAGATTGAATATCTAGTGTTTTAAATTATTGTTGTAATATACAGTATATTTTTAGCTAATTCTCATACATACATGGACTCAAACTATTTAATATGAATTTATAATACTTACTCCCACAAAAAAACTACACCTGACAGAAATTTTACCCACACTTAGTCTTTTTTCCTTAGTTTGAAAAGTTTATTTAAATAAACTTTTCAAACTAAGGTGTAAGATTTCTTTAAAGAATAATTTTTGCAGTAATATCCAGTTTGATAAGTCCAGTCAAGATAAAAAATAATTATATACATTACAGCTACTTAAAAAAAAAACTAAGTATAATAAGCTTTATTTCATAGATTTATTTTATACATTTGATAATACAACTTCATAAAGACAACTTCAAAACTATTGAAAGTTTTCGTCATTGAAGAATATTGTGCCTTGCCGTTAGCGAGACTGATATTTCCTTGTAAATGGAAGTAATTAAAGATAAAAAGCGTGTAAGGTCTTATACAGCAAAGGTCTCTTATAAGTACATACAAAATATAACATACTACGTAAAATCGCCGATTTTTATCACTAATTCGCTTTGTTTTGGGTGATTGTGTTTAATGACTGTTAATATTAATTGTTCGTTTTCGTTTCATAATATTATTTTATACTAATTAAATTACGCGCCGCCGCAATGTGCCACTGCTTCAGGGTCTTCGCATGTCAAGGACTGGTCATCGAGAAGTTTGCCTTCTTCACAGGTAATAAGTCGAGGGTTGCCTTCAACGCAGGTAATCAGTCTGTGGCAATCACCGGGTACAGCGAAGCGGGGGAACGGCCAAAATTTGGCAGACTGTTTGTTGGCTGGTACTTTGCTAGGGCATTTGAATCCAACTACAGCTGCAAATAATAATTATTAAATATTTTTTTGAACTTTAAGTATTTTAATATATACTACGTTTTGTAACTTACAAATATATTTATTAAGTACTAGTTCAATATATACTTCGTTTTGTAAATTACAAATCTATTTATTAGGTACTAGTTCAATATATACTTTGTTTTGTAAATTACAAATCTATTTATTACTAGCTAACCCGGCAAGCGTTTTTCTGCCTATTTAACTACACTTTTTTCTATATTTTCTCACCTTTTAAACCTTCCATGGACAATTAATTCAACAATTAAAACAATTAATTCAAAACCAAAATTAGCCAAATCGGTTCAGCCGTTATCGAGTTTTTGTTTCGTTTTTTTTAGTCGTCGAACCAAAAATAGCAAAGGTATTGGACGGAAGTAGATAAAAATCTGCTCACAAAATCCACAAACATGGATTTACATTTAACACAATCCAAATATTAAAATTCCATGTTTTGATTTTCTCAATGGACTAAAAGTATTTTACGCTATCTGTAACATCTTATTCTTGGCATTTGACTCTTTGTTTTTCAAAAACACTAGCGCAAAGCGAACGAAGTCAAGCTTATATTAATTTGTTGCTTAAATTTTGCATAGAAAAAAACCAACGTTAATAATAATTATTAAGGATTTGTAAGAATCTCAGCACAATCAAATATTAGAATCATTATTTTCTAAAATTCTTGCTTATTGCACTATGACACAACAAGCAAGCAAGCATTCTTACAGTTTTCCTTCTTAATGAAATTTTGATTTTGAAGTTACCTTTTGTTGATTTAAAATTTAAATTTATATTAGTTTTCTTGATAAAATTCATAATTATTTTTCTAAATTAATTTTATTATACTACTACTAATACTTTTAGTTGTTTACAAATGACACTGTAATGACATTGAAAAACCATATGTCGACAAAATTCGGTAACTTTAGCAGCATCATATTTGCCTGTGTCGTATGCAGAAGAGGTAGCCTGTAAATTGAGGTAACAGGGGCCTGAGACAAATGAACAATATAAAAATGATACGTAACGAAGTAAGAATGAAATGTATTAGATTGACTTATTCCGAGCTAAATCACGTGGTCAGTTGTCGTCGTAATCGCAAGTTATTAGACAACGTCATATTATTCGTAACGAAACAATAAAGTAACAAAACGTTTGACCCAATGATGTAAAAAAATATAGATGCGTTGTCTACATTCCAAAATGACATCATGAAAGCAAGGCATTGCCTGACTTTTATTTAACCTCGTAGGTCACATGTCATAATATAAGTAGCTGTGTTAACATATTTTACGCTCGCGCTGTTTTAAATCACAGTAATGTTGGCGTATGACTTGTCTATTATTAAAATGCCATCGGTTTGATCACATAATTTCATTGTCTAAGTTTTGGTTGGTAGTCACATTGGCTTTATTTCTTCTTCTTAACAAAAAACGATTGACACAACGATCGCGACAATAGTTTTACATATTAGCTAGAAAATTGTTTTCGTTATCGTAAAGACGATGACAAATTTAGATATCGTTTCACTACGAAGCGATGTTAGTTTGTCTAAAGCCCCTGTTAGTGAGAGTTAACGTAATAACTATACCAATATTAATACTATACTAAAATAACCTGTAGACGACGCAATTTTTAAAACTTTGTTTCGTGGTTGTCTTTGGATTTAGTTAGAGATCCAGCTTAAATCTCACAACACATATTTTATGCTACCTGAAATTTTGTCCAGTGAAACTGCTATATCTAGTAAACAAGCAATGGATACTAGCTAAGCCCGGCCGCGGCAGGTTTCGGGTCCCTCAGGTGACCCAGGTATGAAAATATAGAAATTTTTCAAAGTATTTTACGGCGTCTGCCATATTAATGTGTTATAATATACCTTTAGAAAAACTGAAAAATAACTATGGCTGACGATTTTAGAGGTTGCAACATTACGGCAGCCACTTTTTAAAATTCGAAAATAATTTTCTTTTAAAGTATTTACTGCGTCCGCCATTTTAATATATTACTAATGGAACTATTTTAAACTAATATTTAAAATGGCTGCTCGTTTCTCCAGTTGTAACTATCCGGTTTACAGCGATACCTTACCTGCTGTCCGTGCAGTCTGTCCGTCCGTGTTACTAGGTATAGCAATCTCATTGGGTAAAATTTCAGGTATCGTATGATATGTGTTGTCAGATTTATGCTGGTTCTCTAACTAATTGTGTTATTTATTAATTGTAATGTTTATCTAGAAGTTTTTTGTTAACACAATAATAATTACCTTCAGGGTTGCAGAATGGTATCAATAGATCGGGCCAGTTGCATCCGTGGATACGTTCATCATATACCAAGCCAGGTGTGCAGGGCTCTTGATGAGGTTCTCCAAAGGCGCATTTGATGTAGCTAGTGGAACATTCTTGACTATCTGGGTATATGCCGAATTGGTACTCGCATCCAGGTGTGGAGTATGGAGTCACTGTAATAAATTATATATCAATATAATATCATAAATGCAAAAGTTTGGATGTATGTATGGATGTTTATTAATCACGCAAAAACGGCTAAACTGATTTGAATGTAATTTAGCACACATGTAGATAATGACCCGGAATAGCACATAGGATACTTTTTATCCCGGAAAAATATTTTTTTTTTCGATAACATTCATCAAATACTTTAATACACGCGGGCTGCAGGGTGCAGCTAGAATTCTCATACTTTTTCAGCTTTATTAAAAAACATAAATTAAAATAAAAACTATTATTAATACGTGACGTTAATATAAATTCAACCTTATGTCATTCTAGAACATTTTTTTATATTACGTAGATCACATTGTAAGTTTTGCGTAACTTAAAAAAACAACATGTTATAACCAAAATATTATGTTTATTGCTTTTCAAAATAATCTCCTTTACATTTTAAACATATTTTAATGCGATCGAACCATTTTTTAAAACAGGACGATCACAGATCTGAAGGCACGTTTTCTACGTGCTGATTAAACGCTGTCACTGCCTCTTCGGAGTTGGTAAAAGTAAAACCTCTCATCAAATCTTTGATTTTGGGAAAAATACAGAAATCACAGGGTGTTAGGTCGGGGCTATGCGCAGGATGAGTGACGAGATATACTTTTTCGGAAGCTAAAAATGACTTTGTTTTGTTGGCCGTGTGTGAAGAAGCGTTATCATGGTGTAGGAGAATGTGGCTTTTGGGTCGTCTTTCGCGAACTTTTTCTAGCACCCTGGGTAAACAAATAGTAGAATACCACTCGGCATTAGCATTCTTTTGATCTTCAAGTGGAATTGTACAGATGGGACCCGTAGCTGAGAAAAAAAACACGATCATTTTTTTACCAACGTTTCTTGCCTGTCTCACTTTTGTTGGCCTGTTCTCATTTTCAAACACCCATTCACAAGATTGCTTTTTTTTTCGGGTTCAAAAAAATAAATCCACGTTTCGTCTTCTGTAACAACGTTACAAACAGCATTAGAATGTTCGTGGTCGTACTTCAGTAGCATCTGTGAGCACCATTCCACGCGAGCTCGCTTCTGCTCCGCTGTCAGTTCACGAGGGATCCAACGACAACAAAGTTTCCGAACTTTCAATTCTTCGTGTAAAATTTTCTGAATTTGGCTCATACCAACCCCCAATAGTCATCGAATTGTCTCATAGGTAATCCGGGGGTTTTCTTCAATTAACCGCTTAACAGTAGCTACATTATTTTCGTTTACGGCAGTTGAAGGCCGCCTTTCACGAAACTCATCATGTGAAGAAACTCGACCTCTCTCAAATTCAGCAAACCATCGCCTCACGGTGCTTAAATAAGGTCCTTCTCTCTCAAAAGCATTTTGAAAACGAGCAGCACAGTCTTGCGGAGAAAGAGAACTTTTAAAATCATAAAAAATCATCGCTTTAAAATCTTTTCGACTTAATTCCATTTTCGTTGCGTACGTAGAATTTTGATGTGTGATAAAAAAAAATTGACAAATCATTTCCCGCCAATCGTTTTTTTATTACTAAGAAGCTTGCAACGTTTTAAAAATATAACATTCGAATTTCAAATAGTTCCGATTAGCTAGAAGTGCAAAACTTTTAGTGTGCCCCATGTATAAGATAGCAAACAAGTAGATGGGTCTCCTGATGGAAAGAGTCAACCATCGCCTATAGACGATAACCAACGGTGTAAATGGTGCGTTTCTATTTTGTGGCAATGTCTAATACCACATGCATAAGTTTACGGTCTCCCTTACCGTCCAAACCGGAACACGACAGTGATGAGCACTGACGCTATTGCGGCAGGAATAGGTAGGACCGTGGTACCAGACCCGGGCGAGACAATGCAGAACTCTACTCCTAGAAGCTACGATGGTAGTGACTCGTACAGCCAATCGGTCGCCTTTTATGACCTGACTGGCAGAACAGCAGTTGGTCTATTCTTTAAAGCAGCCCGGGATCAACATGGACAAATTACATGTTGATTTTTTTTTGATAATTTACAATTTATCTTTTTTTATATTGTAGGCCTGCAAACAAACAGGTGGTTCTCCAAATTTAAAAAGGTAACAAAGACCTATAAATACCAAACATGTTAATTGTGCGGTGCCATCACTCATCTAATTCTACCTGCATAATCCTACTAAATGGTAAGACCACAGTATACTGGAGGGTAACAGTAGTCAATCTACAGACATGTGATATTCGAGCGACGCACACATACACACCTCTCACGGACGCGATATCTCGGAATGGTTCGGTACAGTTTGTTCCGCACCAGTCCGAGATATCGCGTCCGTGAGAGGTGTCTATGCGTGCTATGCTCGAATATTACTTGTATGTAACATTGACTATGTGTGTGAAATTACATAAAGAGTTACTAGGTGGTAGAGTTCTGCATTGTCTCGCCCGGGTCTGGTACCACCGCCTTACCTATTCCTGCCGCAATAACGTCAGTGCTTGTCGCTGTCGTGTTCCGGTTTGGAGGGTAAGGTAGCCGGTAAACTTATGCATGTGGCATTAGACCTCGCCACAAGATAGCAACGCACCATTAACATCTTTGGTGTCTATAGGCGATGGTTGACTCTTTCCATCAGGAGACCCATCTGCTTGTTTGCTATCTTATGATATAAAAAAAAAATACATAAAGAACCTTACGTAAATTTGAAAGACAACTGAATGATAAGCACTGTCGCTATTGTAGCAGGAAAACCAGGGCAAGACGTTAAATAGCTCTACCAATTAGAAGAAGTTTAAAAATCGAAAAACAGTACAAGTAGTTTAATTTTAAGTATAATTTTGAAAGAATTTTACCACGTGCCGATCATTATAATTTAAAAGAATAACAACTAATCCACAGTCTGTATAAGCACTAATCTTAATAGGACACTAATTATAATGTCCTCAAAATGTAGTTAAGAAAATCATCTTGAGATAAACCTTGGGAGTAAGTCGAATGAAATTAAAATGCGGTAATATTACTAAACGAATTTTCTATGGTTTTAATCTTTAGCCACTGCTAAGAGCGAGTAGCGGAAAACAAAACACTTCTTGTAACCGAAGCCTATGTGATAATAAGCAAAACTAGCAGAAAATTACTAATGAGCTTCATTAAAATATTATTTTACATAAATTAAATTTCATAAAATAAGTCTCACAAAAGAACAAAAGAACCTCAAAATCAAGTCTGGAATTTTTAACGTCTGCGTGGACACGGTTAGCTTCTATGTACTAAAATCTAATAGACCCATTATTTAAACGATCTGTGGGAGTGATTTCGTGAAACGCAATGGAAGTTACAGGAACAAGAGACTGGGGAAGTGGGGGCTATTTGAATTGACCAATGAGTGCGCGCTGTTTGAATTGACCAATCAGTGCGCACTATCTAAACTAACAATGAGCGCTTGCGATGGTAGAGTTAGTCATGAGGTTGTGCCAATTTAATTACTTGGTAATATCCCAGTTCTATTTTACTATTGTTATATTCTACTAATATCTACTTACAATCTGCCTTTCTGTCTCCACAATCTACAGCCCAATGGTAGTTGCAGTGGTTGTGTACTGCGCCTTTGCCGTCAAATAGCAAACCATTCTCACATGTTTCTACAGTGAGTGTACCATTCGTGCACAGGAAGAATTGATCACAGAGTTCAGGGTGCGCATAAGCCTGAAAAAATTAAGTATGATATCATTAACGTTAGTGAAGGCAATTTTTGTGTGTCTATACGTCTACATATTTCGATGAAAATTATAAGCTGATTTTTTGTGTTATAGAGAATTTTTGCTACGGTTTATGATTTCTGATAAGTACGATTGATGGTACATGGTGCATAAATATGCATCATCTGTTGATGAGTAGGTTGATTTAAGTCTTAAAGCAATTTATTCTAACGGCTGTTAGCGTTGTCTATAAGAGACTTTTATGATATCGACAGTAGATAGCAAAAAGAATGTGAAGGCACAAGCAGTGACCGTAGATCGGTATATCAGTTATAATACAATAATCTTGTGATGAAAAAAACAGCATATTACGTAAGGAGTACAATTCCGCCTCGAGGTACTTCAAAAGAGCTATCGCCAAGGCAAAATCTGAACACATAGGCAGAATTGGCGAGAAATTAGTTCGCCTCCCTTCAGGGACCCGTGCGTTCTGGTCTCTCGCCAAGGCTGTCTTAGGGAGTTTCTCACAGCCCTCTCTTCCATCTTTGCACGGAGACGATGACTCTTTGGCCCATACCGCAAAGGAGAAGGCCGATCTCCTGGGCTCCTTCTTTGCGGCCAACTCGACTCTGGATGACCAAGGGAACGCACCGCCTACCATCCCGCAGTGTGATAGTTCCATGCCAGAACTACAATTTCGGCAGTCATCTGTGCGTAAAGCACTACTTTCCTTGGACATCCACAAGTCGAGTGGGCCGGATAGCATCCCTCCGATCGTGCTAAAAGTGTGTGCTCCAGAGTTGGCGCCAGTATTAACACGCCTATTCCGGCTCTCCTACTCACTCGGCGTGGTACCGAATTCATGGAAGACAGCTTTGGTTCATCCCATCCCTAAAAAAGGAGATCGCTCTAATCCGTCTAACTATCGGCCCATAGCCATAACCTCCTTGTTCTCCAAAATTATGGAGACGATCATCAACTCTCAGCTCCTCAAGTATTTAGAAGAGCACCAGCTGATTAGCGACCGTCAGTACGGTTTCCGTCGCGGCCGTTCAGCTGGTGACCTTCTAGTATACCTAACTCATCGGTGGGCGGAAGCAGTTGAGTCCAAGGGGGAGGCGTTGGCAGTTAGTTTGGACATAGCGAAGGCCTTTGATCGGGTATGGCACAAAGCGCTTCTCGCGAAGCTGCCTTCCTATGGGCTTCCCGAGAAATTATGCAAGTGGATCACCAGTTTTTTGGCTGATCGGAGCATCAAGGTCGTTGTCGACGGTGCGTGCTCCGACCTTAAATCTGTCAATGCTGGTGTTCCCCAAGGCTGCGTGCTATCACCGACTCTGTTTCTTCTGCATATCAATGACATGATGCGAATTCGCAACATACATTGCTATGCGGATGACAGTACTGGTGATGCTACATACTCCGGTCGAAGCGGTATTTCTCGGGAACACGTCGAAGAGTGCCGAAACAAGCTTGTGTCTGAAGTCGAGAATCGTCTTACCGATGTCTCTGAATGGGGTCGTCAAAACCTGGTCACTTTTAACCCCAAGAAGACACAGCTTTGCGTGTTCACCGCAAAAAAGACGCCCTTTGTCGTATCACCTCGATTTGAGGATACTCTCTTGACAGCCTCAGCTAGTGTCGGAATCCTGGGAGTCGACATATCGAATTACGTTCAGTTTCGCGGTCATTTGGAAGGCAAGGCTAAATTAGCCTCTAAAAAGCTCGGTGTGCTCAGCAGAGCGAGACAGTACTTTTTGCCGGCCCATCGCCTTCAACTTTATAAGTCACAGATTCGGCCTCACATGGAGTACTGTTCTCATCTCTGGGCCGGAGCTCCCCAATACCAGCTTCTTCCTCTTGATCGCATACAGCGTAGAGCGGTTCGAATCGTTGACGAGCAGGCTATTTCGGAACAGCTCGACTCTTTGGCATTACGCAGAGATATAGGTTCACTCTGCGTCTTCTATCGTCTTTATCATGGGGAGTGCTCCGACGAGTTGTTTGGAATAATTCCTGCCGCCGAATTCCACCATTGGACATCGCGTCAAAATTCAAAGTTCCATCCTCACCATCTCGATGACTGGAAATCCACAACTGTGCGTTTCTCCCGACACTTTTTGCCTCGCACTACTCTGTTGTGGAATCAATTACCGGCAGGGGTATTTCCGAACGGATACGACATAGGGACCTTCAAGAAAAGAGCTTACTGCAAGTCCTCTGGTATTGCGGATGTCCATGGGCGGCGGTGATCACTTACCATCAGGTGCACCTCATGCTCGTTTGCCCCCTCTTCTATAAAAAAAAAAAAAAAGACTTTTTTAGCATTGTGTACCAACAACTGATGCAACTATACCAAGGAAAGCCTTCGCAGATCGCAGTAGTAACGATTGTAGTGGTATGTTCCGCCGTAACTTGTCTTTTACGAGCAGCTTAGTAGGTAGATTTTACACATAATAGTATAGCAAAAAAGGAGATGTCTCTCCTGGTAGTTACAGATACCTGTTGCCTACAGTCACTGCATATTATTGTAGTGTGTTGTTATCTATGTGGCACGTAATATCTCTATAGGCTACTATACTCTATACTAGAATACGGTTGTCATATTTTGGTAACAGAAGAAAGTAGAAAAAATAGATGGTCTATTCTTTGTAAGAGGATCGAACCAATACAGGGCACATTATATAAGAATTCCTACTATAAGGTGTTCATATAAATATTATAGCATGATTATTGTTGTGCTGTGCGTGCGTCATGAACATGCTGACGAATGAATGTATATCGAACATTCACTTCACAGTTATGATCAAAACATCAATGTGCTATGTTGTTTGTAAAATCTAAATTTCATTATGTGGTAGAATTCTTCTTAGTTTTAGTCGGGTACCATCGTCCTGCATATTCTAGCTGCCAGAATGCCATTTCTTTTTTGTCGCATTGCAATTTTTCTGTTGAAAAGGCGGGAGACATGGTAATGATCAATGGCGAGTTGCCATAAAAGCTTGAAAGAAATTCGTAATGTCTTTAATAACTTAAAGGTTTTTTAAATTAAAACTAATGTTAGATTTTTTTTCAATATATCGTTTTATCAAACAAATGTATTTTAATTTAAAAAATTCTTTAAAATAGTTTGAGGAGATGAATAAGTTAAATTTAAAAAAATAGTTTTTCTAAGTTAAGCACAAATAATCATTTCTAGAAATATAATTTTCATGAAATATCTACTAAATATCTAGGCTGATTTAAAGTTGCAACATTTTAAGTGTTGCATATTAAAAAAACGCAGACAATAGTTGACACGAATCCAAAACAGACAACATTTAATTTTTTTTTCACAGGCCTTACCCAGACAAAATAAATAAGGGCAAAATATTACAGAATTACAAGGATTTTAATAGTAGGTGATTGGACTAGATACGATCATTTTGAATACTATGTATGGACCCACCCTTGTTCATTACGAACGCCAAATCGATTTTATACCTGAGCTGCGTTCAGCGCCGCGCCGCTCTGTTCACATGATTAGTAACATGCGAATAAATAGTTGTAAAATATAATCATGTGATTGCCAATATCTAGTTTTAATTTAGTTATTATTATATTATATACAGAATGATTAGTATAAAACTGAACATACTGAAGGAGAGAGTTTACTGTTTAGTACTCGATTTTGATACCGAATATGTGAAAAAATAGGATCTTAAATTTTTACCTAATTAACCAATAAAAATGTTTATGTAAGGACATTCGCGATATATCGAAGTTCATTGTTTACAAACAGTGATTTACCAAACTCGTGACTAGACTCGTAAGTACACGGCTGTCACTCGTGCGGTGATCATACATTTGGATATTACTACACTAATTTCGTTAAGGTTGTAATATTTTCATTGGTTACATATAAATTATAAACATTAACTATCGTGTACTTCAGTATATAATCTTTTACCCCGTGTTGGTTTCGGGCTCCTTTGAAGAATAAATCAACTGCCGTTCTGCCAGGCAGGTCGTCAAAGGCGACCGATTGGCTATGCGAGTCACTAACATCGTGGCTATTAGGTGGTAGAGTTCTGCTTTGTCTCCCCCGGGTCTGGTAACACCGCCTTAGCTATTACTGTCGCAATAGCGTCAGTGTTTGTTATTGCCGTGTTCCGGTTTGGAGGGTAAGGTAGCCGGTAAACTTATGCATGTGGCATTAGACCTTGTCACAAGATAGCAACGCACCATTAACACCTTTGGTGTCTATAGGCGATGGTTGACTATCCAGGAGAAGATTTATCTGCTTGTTTCCTATCTTATGGTATAAAAAAGTCAACTTGTATACTTTTGCAATAATTTACTATTCTTGACTGCGTTATGTAGGCAATAAATAAAATATATGATGAGTGGTTAATAAAAATTAAAGACCATTCAATATAGATTACCTGCACACCGTAAGGCTCTGGGCAAGCGGGGGCATTCTGTAACAAAACTCCGGCGTGCGCTGAAAAAAGAAATAAATAATATTAGAAGGACTGGATAGGCTAGGTACTGTGTTGATCGTTTTAAGACTTAGAATAATTTTTAGATTATAGACAGTTAATGACTCTCCTGATGACTAAAGGTAACTATCGCTTATTACTGTTGTTGTATGTACAGCATGTTTTCTTCGTATTGCCCCGGGAGCGGGCGCCCCTTGAAGAATAGACCATTTGCCATTCTGCCAAGCAGTTTCTAAAAAGCGAATAATTGTCTATACCACTTGTTGACTTTTTTTTAAATATAGTGACATGACAAAATAATACAAATAAAATAAACGAAATATAAACATAAACACACATACGTACATACATATATATAAATTAAAGTTGCGTGAGATAAAGCTCTTTAAGAAGCTTATTAAAAATAGACAAACTTTCACAAGTACGAATATCTGTGGGTAGAGAATTCCAGACTGACTAAATAATGTCTTATTGTATGGAAACATGTCTATTTATGCACACCAGAATCGTCACCTTCCGAAATATCAACAATAATATTTGATGCCACAGTATTTATTATTCATCCGTCCCTTTGGTCGAATGATTAGCAACATTTACTATGTAATTAATGGTAGTCCCGACAGGAAAAAAACTTTTGAGTTATAGACACAGACGATAGCGTTTGAGTGTTTTTAAATCACTTAGTTTCGTATTATCTCAAGGCATATATTTTGTAGATGGATTTACATTTTATTATTTAAGAGTTCTCTTTTTTTAAAAAGGATCTTTGGATCCATTTTAAAGAATCAGAAGACCTATATCAACAAAAAATTGTTTTTAAACTTATTTTGTAGCTTTTTGTTTCATAAGATTTATATAGAAACTTGTTGATTTAAACTGTTTTAATATTATACTGTCATTCACATTTCAATACATTTTAATCAATATTTCTTCTTGCCGCTTGCTCTGTCCGTCAATTTAATTCTTAATAAATAGAAGTTATGTTCTTATCAGTCATAAGAATAAAATTCACAGGGAGAGAGGAACTTACCGGTCAGCGCAAGCCAATCTTATGAACTATTTTGGATAAAAAATATATTTATTTTTAGTTCGGAGACACTAAATAGTTGTTAATTTAATATAGAGGCTAAAATTGTAAAGCACATAATAGAGACGTCACTTTCATTGTAATTGTAACGTTTGCACAGAGCGTAACCGTTGCATAACCCTGACGGTTAAGTCGATTGACGGCTTCTAATTAGCGTTTCATCAGACGATTAACTATGTGTAATTTTAATTTGTTTGGGCTAAAAAAATTCTACTAAAGTAAATTATATTTCAATTGAAATATACAATATAGTCGATACCACATTTTTAAAATATATATACATTCATATGTAAGTGTTTTAAGTTTTTAATTTAGTTTTAAAACAAAAGTTGGACTATATTCGATTACAATGCTGTAGTGGGGCGTATGTTGATATTGTACAAATGTGTCAGTGTAAAATATATTATTAGGCATACGCTATTGATTCTAGTACGTAGACGGAATGGCAAATGAAATATTAATAAAACAGTTATAAAATGCGAATGTGGAAGGATATAGTAGTAGATATAAGACCAAGATTGACAAGTCATGATCAGATTAATCGAATGGTATCGAGAATGCTTAATCGGCATATAGGTATGAAGAAAGTCATAAATGTGAAAGAAGCGAAGCTTCTATTTTAGTAAGATCTAGGATATTTCTTACTGGATAGTAAACAAGCAGATGAATCTTCCATCAGTAACCCATTTAACCCAAAGTTTAAATGCCACGTACACAAGATTACCTACTAACTCACCCTCCAATCTGGAACACGGCAGAGACAAGTCTTGACGTTAAAACAGAAAGAAAAGGCGACGGTATTGTTAATACAGACGTTGCAGAATTCTACTATTAGCAGTCACGATGATAGTGACACATTTGACTAATCTGTCACTATCATCGTGTGTTACAAAAAGCAGTGGCTTTCAAAAGAAAAAACTGTAATAGTCCAGTAAAAAGTTTAACGAAACCATGATCGACCAGTTTTGGCGCAATGAGTAAAAATGTGTTCATTAATACTTAAATAATGATATTACGAAAGAAATTTTGATTTAAAATTAGGGGAAAGGGATGAAAAAAATAAAAAAAGGGTTGAAAAATGCCTTTTTTTTAAATAACTTAATAACGGTAGGAAATAGAAAAAAAAGTTTCAAGTAAAAGCTGTAGAGAAAAAAATTCTACACAAAAATTCCTCTTCATTTTTTTGTTATCTGCTTTAGTTTAGCTACAAAAAATAAAAATTAAATTTGTAGTAAAATATGTAAAAATATATAAATATGGGAATACATGTGTAGTAGTGTTAGTACATACTAATGTGATGCGCGCGCTACATGGTACAGGGCCGTAATAATTCTGGTAAGGTTTTATAATTAATTACAAAGCAAATTTAATTTTTATTTTTTGGAGCTAAACTAAAGCAGATAACAAAAAAATGAAGAGGAACTTTTTGTGTAGAATTTTTTTCTCTACAACTTTTACTTGAAACTTTTTTTTCTATTTCTTACCGTTATTAAGTTATTTAAAAAAAGGCATTTTTCAACCCTTTTTTTATTTTTTTCATCCCTTTCCCCTTAATTTTAATCAAAATTTCGTTCATAATATCATTATTTAAGTATTAATGAACACATTTTTACTCATTGCGCCAAAACTGGTCGATCATGGTTTCGTTAAACTTTTTACTGGACTATAATACATATTTGCTATCCTAAATAAAATATTTAGATATTCGATACAAAATTATAATTTGTCCCTCATCATAGCTTAATACAAACACCATGCAATCACTAATGAACACGGTGTTGGGCAAAGAACGTGTAGTTGGTCATAAGAGCGAATGCTTGGAAAAGTATTAATCGCTTTTAAATACAGCTGTAAGGGTAAAACAAAGCTTTGGACCACGATTCTGAGATAAAAACCGTTGGAAATCGGTGTGGAAAATTTTTACTTTTTTGTCGAATTTTCACCTTAACTTTTTATAAATGGATTTATTGTAATATTCTACATTGCGTTTTTTTAAAAAAAATAGTAATATTTAAGGAAATGCACAAAATAAGCAATTTATTACGCGCCTAATGCTGCGCAAAATAAATGGCCGGTTCGAGAGTTCCGCGGGCGCAACGAGTTGGAGCAATGTACGCTTTATATTGCGTAGCGTGAAAGTAAGAAAAAAAATTAAAACATAAATTTTTCATTTCCCGCAAAAAAAAAAATTGTCATGACAAGCATAAAAAATTTGTTTGTTTTCTTAATTTTTTGTGAGGCCGCCTTTTACACGCTGTATATTGTGAATAAATAGGAATATGCCATTTTATCGTGTCGATTAAAAATATTCTGTATATACGTAGGGCTATTTTATACGTCCTTTAG
This sequence comes from Apodemia mormo, assembly GCA_036924255.1. NCBI lineage: Eukaryota > Metazoa > Arthropoda > Insecta > Lepidoptera > Riodinidae > Apodemia > Apodemia mormo. Next base: position 10,783,774 of record JAUPFN010000001.1, read on the forward strand.
TGCCATTTTATCTTACCAAGGCTTAAAACAAAATTGGAGTGATTTTATTTCATCGGTAAAAATTATCAACTACGTTTCTAGGTGTAAGTACAAGCTGCACTGATAATCTAATAAACTGTTTTGAAACACGTATCCAGTTTAATCTATGGCTGAGATTATAGGATAAGTAAGTTTCTATTTAAATCACCATCGCTGTTAAATTCACATAATCTCATTAATCTTATTCAATTAAATGAATGCAAATGAAACCCACACGCACTCATTCATCAGTGATGTAACTGGTTCGTCTTGAATCGTGTTTAATCTAGTAAATAGCAGAGTCACGAATCGTTTGTTAGTGCTAACCACTTTTACTTTTGCGTATTGTGCGATAAGCACGACTTTTATTAAGTAATAGTACACACCTGTTTCTTTTTCGCTTTTTATGTATATCAAGGTTACACAATTATAAAAACTTTATAAGGTTAATGCCGATAATAATTCCAATGCTTGTTTTGTAAGCGGTATGATAATGGTAACTTTATAACTTAATTAGAATTAATAAATATCATCACGCTAGTTCCTTGCACGCTAGGCAGAGTTAATAAAGTTTTTCTCATTCTTTTATATCATAAGGTAGCAAAAAGGTGGCTGTCCTAATGAAAAGATACATCAAATATGTTATTGTTGCGTTGCTATCCGAGGAGTGGAATGACAATGCGGCTGCCAAACCGGAACATGACAATGTTAAGTACTGACGCTACTGCGGCAAGAATAGGTAAGGCGCTGGTACCAAATACCCGGACGAGACATTGCGGAACTCTACTACCTAATCGTGAAAACGTAAAACCGTGAAAACGTAACCGATAGACAGATAGACGGACATACAGACAGACTTTTGCATTTATATTATTAGTTTAGATTTCATTAACATCGGTTTAGCAGTTAAGGTGTAAATGCATAAAAGACAGACAGATAGAGAGACTTTCGCATTTATATCTTTATTTTTCGGAAAACTCTCGCAAATAAATTGTCTTTTTGTATTTTCTTTTAATAAACATAAAACTACAAATAGTGAAGTAGTTTAACAAATTAAATTATTAGTGCTTTACTTAAGATTTCATTTTTTGCTGTTGGCATATTTCGTAAGAGGTAACAAAGCAGTAACTTGTTGCTTTATACATGTAGAGCAAGGAATGAAAGTAGTATTTACGAGTGGTCAGCCTTGATGTGAGCGCAACTGTCTGCGAACTGATAACGTTCAATTAGATCATTCATATATCTATTAACTTATCCAATATTAATTTTTATATTTAACATTTTATTATTATGCGCTAGTGAAAATTGAAGCGATAGAGAGTCAATATTGGGTGAAATTGAGATCGGGAACGCAAGGCTGGTTCTGTCCTGCAGATACAGTGACGATCCTAAAGATTTTTACCAATCGTTTTAGAATTTTTTCAACTTGTTACTTCGTTTTGTGGGATGTTTATAGACTAAGAACAATTAACTTACAATATATGGTGATTGACACACCAGTAAATGTATTTAAAAGAGCATTTTGCGGCAGCAACCCCTCTGTTATTGTTGGTTAGTAATATATGTAATTGCGAAGGTTTTTGTATCTATTACTAATTTAATGGTTTAAATGATATTTTTTGTATGGCCAAATTTGACAAATAGGTTTTTAATATCAAATTCATCAGACAAATCAAAAAACAAAATCAAATTGTTGGTTTTGGATGATGATTTTTTTACATGTTATCAGTGGAAGGTGTCAAAAATGTCGAGATGCATTAAACTCATCGACATAGTAACTCCGTACAAATCTTGATTTATGCTATTTCCACTTAATTATCGCTCATTATAGCTTTATATAGAGTTCAATGCAACCTTTCAGTTAGTATGACAACAAGCAGTTACATTATGTTAGCATATCACCACTGAACGTTCATTGACTACGGTGATCTATTAAAATCACCCATTTTTATCAATTTTGTTATTTTTTTTATTATATTTCTAAACTTATTATTTAATTATTTAAGACCTGAATTATTTTATAATACATTTTTTCTGTTTTAAATTTTATCTTAAGTGATTTATTGAAAACAAAATATTTGATACGGTGATTTTATTTTGATTATCTAAGAGTTTCATTGTAGATGTCTCCCACTAATTTAATTGTAGAGCAATAATGCAGCTAATAATTTCGTCGAAGGCTCTAACGCAGTGTGTTGTATAAAATATACTTACAATATACATATTATTTACAAATCCGAAACCAATACAATTTATTTAAAAATCTTAACCAATTTAATCTAAGTTAAAAAAAAACTTTAAGGTCGGCTTATATAAATGTGTTTTCTTTCTTTTTATTTATATTCTTTGGCTTGTAGATCTATAATAATAGATTTACCAAGATGATTTGTATACCCTACCACCATCACATATTTAACATTATTATTGCTATAACTACTTGGTACTTGTGTGCTATGTGATTTATACCTGAAGGTATGGACGATAAGGCAAATAAAACAATATTTTGCAAATTGTGTCATAAAGCATAATTAATTAACATAATTTAGATTGAATAATATGTATCGTAAATTTTAATAATGAAAGGACCTCGATAATTTAGGTTATATTTAAATGTTGTGAAATTCGATTACGAAAATTTGAATCTGGTAAATGAATGGAGGCTGGGAGTTGTCACTAATCACTGGTAAATATAAACTACATTCACCATTCATACATATTTTCATAATAAGTAAAGGGCGTAGTTTAATATATAGGAAAAATTTAGTTCGCAATTAATTTTTACTAGCGGTTGCCAAGTGGTTGAAATGCGATCTTAGACTAAACAATAAAATCTCTTAAATTAGGCAATAGACTTTGGCTGTAGATCTATACATATAATAAAATCGTAGGAAAGTCAAAACTGTACATTGACATTTTTTTTAAAAGAATACTTGGGGCGTGATCTACAATCGATATCGAAGCCAAAAATATAGTTTTTAGAATTTTTGTCTGTTTGTCTGTATATATGTCCGGGGTAAACTCAAAAAGTACTGCATGGATTTACTTCAAATTTTGCATGAATATTACTAACAGGTCGGGTCAACATATAGGCTACATATTATCACGCTATCACCTACGGGGGAGGAGCTGTGCGGAGTAAACGAAGTCCGCGTATATATGTATATGTATATCTATATATATATATATATATATATATATATATATATATATATATATATATATATAGTTTGTTGACTTTTTTGATGTTTTCGTCGGTAACAGCCTCTTTGGGGCGTTCACTGCGTGCATCGTCCTGGGTTCTCATTTCGTCTCATTTAAACTTAGCAAACCACTTCTCAACTTTTGATTTTCCTGGTGCAAACTCAGAGTAATGTTTATCAAGCCAAGCTTTGGCTTCAGCAGTTTTTTTTTCGCCAAAAAACAATGCTTTATTAACATACGAAATTCCTTTTTATCCATTTTTTCAGACTGATTATAGTTGCTTCACTCAAAATGCTATAACTCACAAACTAATCGACATTAAACAAAGTACAACAGCTGTCAAATTTATACAAGTGTCTTTTGAAGGTTAGGGCTAACTAAAAATCATATGGCTTTAATAATAGTACCGCCATCTATGTGTCAGTTTTCGCACTTTTCAGCCCACCGATTAGATTAAATCAAATTATATATTTAATGATTTCATATTTATACCTACAATAAATATTGTAATTTTCTACTATTATAGGGTGTTATTTGCCGTTTTTATTTTAGAAAGGTATTATGGTAATCGTACTTGATTACTTTTCCTTTGTTAGTTTAAGTAAAATTGCATAATTTTCTTACTTTTAATCAAACAATTTGATATCTATTATCTATGTAAGTCAAAGGTTTTATTTTGCCATTTTTATTGGCAATAGTAGTTGATCTGCGCAGCTTCGCACGCAGTTCATCCTCTACTTTAGTCCTTTAGGAGTTGATTTTTGAAATAAAGTTAGCTTGTGTTTTACCCCGGATATTTAATTATCTCTATGCTAAATTTCATCGAAATTGTTACAGCAGTTTAGCCGTGAAAAACAGACAGATAAGATAAGATAGACAGACATTCAAAATTATAATAGATATAAGTATGGGTTAGAATAAAAATTATTGCTTGCTTCATTCGTTTTTTTCTTCTCTATTTCACACAAACTAACATGTTATAAATATTTATTATTAGTTATTAGTTATTTATATAATATTATTTGTGCGTAGAGGCAGCCGCTGTAAAATATACAAAGACGGAAGTAAATGACTCTAAACTAGTAATATATCTTACGTATCTAGTGGAAACCTTTGTTATTATGTTACATCTTTAATAACGTTTGTTCACTGCTCTAAGTCGAATCGGATTTGTGTTCACGGCCCAAAACAATATTAACCAGCATAACATCTTCGTCGCTTGTATATTTAATAAGTGACGAAGTTCTTTAAGTTGTACATAAGTTTATCTATTTATCCTCCAAACCTGAACTCGACCGTCGACTTTTGGCCTACAAGCACTAAGCTGGTAGGCAAAAAATCTAATTCTAAAAAGAGACTTGGACCGACATCCCATGCTTATCATGGGTGTCTAAAAAATTGTCGCTCGCTGTTTGCTATAACTGAGAATTGGCCTCAGATATTGCAAGTTATATGTGCTAAGTAGAAAATATAACAAATCCTCAATTAAGTTTGTGTTTGTATAACGAGAAACTTTCTATCTCCATTTTTCCACTCCAAACACATTTAGATATATTTTCAGTTCTAAGAAATATTGAAATGTCTCAATTGCTAAGTCACAAAAAACAGCAAGAAAACACTTACTTACTTTACTTACTAAATCAGTACCTTCCTTATCTACATACGTAGCAGGAAGTTAAAAAGTACAAGTGTATTAATAGATTAATATTGTATTAAAATGGAGTGAATAAAAATGAATTAAAATTACCAAGCCAAAGCTCAAACCTAAAAGTGCGATATTTTTTTAGTAAAATGTACCACAAAAGGGCCTAGTGTTGCTTTGTAGCATTTTTATTCGTTAGTTTTGTAATAGATGGCAGTAGTAGTAATAAAATTCTAATACAACATGTATCTTCTATTTTTTTTAATGTTTATAAAATGGTATTTTAATTTTAGAACATATCTCGACATGAATTTAAACTACCACGTCAAAGCTCAAACTTAAAAGTGCGATATTTTTCCAGTAAAATGTACCATAAAAGTGCATAGAAAGTCGCCTAGTGTAGGGCTCGCTTCGCTCGCCCTGATAATTTCGTTAAGGGTTACGGTAGACTTGATCAAAAACTTACCTAAAATATAAAGCGTAAAAAAATAATAATTTTGAGTCTACAACATATATCCACAAAATTCGGATTGTCGATTATTTTGTTAAAATAGTGATTAAAAATTCTAACGGTGCTGACAGACAAGTCGGCCATATTTCTTTAAAGGTTACAAATATGTGGGGTAGATGGCGTGAGCATTGATTAAAGTATCGTAGAACGGAGCGCAGATTATCGTGAAACTTACCTATTTTCTCTTCGTGCATAAAAGAGTAGAAATTAAAAAATAGCAACACTATAGTGTTGTCTTTATTAAACCAACGTAATAGTTGAAAGAAGACGTCACTACATTGTTGCTACTTTTTAATGTCTACTATTTGAGTTAGTATATAAAACGGCATATTATGAAACTTCCGAGCGAAACCGGGTTTTTATCTAGTATTATTTACTTCAGTCTACGCAAACACATATTATATAACCTATTTTCTCATCGTGCATAAAATAGTAGAAATTAAAAAATAGCAACACTATATGGTGATTCCGTTCTAACTGTGATATTCAATGTCCTGTATTGTTTGTTCTCACAGGTCATTAATTAATAATTAATTTATGAAATTTTTGTGCTTATTGGAAAATTATAAACATATTTTAACATTATTTTCATATAATATAACTTGCCACTTACAGAAAACTTACAATATATCACTTAAATGTCAATACCGTGTCATGTCCATTTCTAGAATTTATTTATAAATTGTTAGTTTTTTGTCGTAATAAATGATTTAAACTAATTACCTCATAAATTCTAATGTTTACGACAAAAAAAACTAACAATTTATAAATAAATTCTAGAAATGGACATGACACGGTACTGACATTATATCACAGTTAGAACAGAATCACCCATATATATATAGTGTTGTCTTTATTAAACCAACGTAATAGTTGAAAGAAAACGTCACTACATTGTTGCTACTTTTAAATGTCTACTATTTGAGTTAGTATATAAAATTGCGTATTATGAAACTTCCTAGCGAAGCCGGGTTTTTATCTAGTATAATTTACTTTAGTGTACGCAAACACATATTATATAACCTATTTCCTCTTCGTGCATAAAAAAGAGTAGAAATTAAAAAATAGCAACACCATAGTGTTGTCTTTATTAAACCAACGTAATAGTTGAAAGAAAACGTCACTACATTGTTGCTATTTTTGAATGTCTACTATTTGAGTTAGTATATAAAATTGCATATAATGAAACTTCCGAGCGAAACCGGGTTTTTATCTAGTATAATTTACTTCAGTGTACGCAAACACATATTATATAACCTATTTTCTCTTCGTGCATAAAAGAGTAGAAATTAAAAAATAGCAACACTATACTGTTGTCTTTATTAAACCAACGTAATAGTTGAAAGAAGACATCATTACAGTATTGCTACTTTTTAATGTCTACTAAATAAAATTGCGTATCATAATTTTTCCGAGCGAAGTCGGGTTTTCGTCTAGTATTGAAATATTAGTGTACATCTACAAACCCGCCTTACTTCCTTTACATTCAAAATCAAAATACGTTTTATTTAAATAAATCTTTACAAGCACTTTTGATGAGTTGACATTTTATAAATTACTACCGGATTGGGACGCAGCATTCATAACTCTAGTCGCTCCCCATGTTGGTCCCGGGCTCCTTTAAAGAATAGGCCACCTAGGTAGGTTCTAGGTAGGACGTAAAAGGCGACCGATTGGCTATACGAGTCACTAGCATCGTGGCTACTAGGTGGTAGAGTTCTGCATTGTTTCGCCGGAGTCTGGTACCACCGCCTTATCTATTCCTGCCGCAATAGCGTCAGTGCTTGCCATTGTGGTGCTCCGATTTGGAAGGTAAGGTAGTCGGTAAACTTATGCATGTGGCATAAATATAGAATACATTGCTTAATAAACCTAAATTTTTAATAGATATGAACAAAATACGTAAATAATATTAAAAGTGAAGATGTCAAACATCAAATAAAAAGGTTGCATAAATGCGGAAGACACTAGAGAAACTTGTTTACGAACTTCTCGCTGTTGTTATATAATAGCGATGAGGCGGCAGTGAATCTTATATCCTTGCACGATATTGCTATTGGCATTTCAATATATCCATACTATCTTTGCTGATATTATAAATGCGAATTTCTGTCTGCTTTTTTATAAAATAGCAAACAAGCAGATGGTATTCCTGATGAAAAGAGAAACTATCGCCTATAGACACCAAAGATGTTAAGGCTGCGTTGCTATCCATGTAGCGGGATAGATTTATTACATTCATAAGTCTATTGGCTACCTTACTCCAACTGAAATACGCTACTTATCCAAACTGAAATACGACAGTGACAAGCATTGACGCTATTGCGAGGGGAATCGGTAAGGTGGTGGTACCAAGCCAGACGTTACGGAAACCTAACACCTAGTAGTTACGATGATAGTGACACTTATATCCAGTCAGTTGCCTTTCACGACCTCCCTAGCAGAACAGCAGTTGGATATTGGGGATAGTCTCATATTAATTTAGTTAACATCAATGTGAGATCTAAGATAAAAGAAAATCTTCAGTTCTTCTGAGCACTTGAACGATATTTGCCTGTTCTATTATAGAAATATTCGAGTTACCTTTATTTGTTTATTATGGAATTTGATAATAATCAAAGGAATTCTTTAAAGAATTACTGTAAGAGTATGTTTTATAGTAGGATTTCTAATACTAGTGTGCGCGAAGCCTTTAATTATATTTTTCCGAACTGAAATTCTTAGCCAATTTGTACATTCAATTTGCAGTTTGAGACTCCGTACAAGATATCTATCTACGCGTCTTAGGTAATAAAGTTCAGATGATATCAGGAAGATGACAAATTTCATATTATTCTTTTAACAAAAGGAAATAGATTTAACTAGAATATGATACGTAGAATTTACTATCTTAAATTGGCATGTACTTACATTATGACAAAATTGCTCTTATTTTGAGGATTAAGTCATATGTCATACTAGCTGTTGCCTGCGACTTCCTTTACTCCGCACAGCTCCTCCCCCGTAGGTGATAGCGTGATAATATGTAGCCTATATGTTGACCCGACCTGTTAGTAATATTCATGCAAAAGAAGTAAATCTATGCAGTACTTTTTGAGTTTACCCCGGACATACATACAGACAAACAGATAAACAGACAAACAGACGAAAATTCTAAAAACTATGTTTTTGGCTTCGATATCGATTGTAGATCACGCCCCAATCACTTTTAAAAAATATTCAATGTACAGTTTTGACTTTCGTACGATTTTATTATATGTGTAGTGTATAGATATTTCATAATACAAATTAAAAAAACAGCACAGTTGAGCTAATAGCGGGCGCGTTTACTGCAACAACTTAATTGTGAAATAAATTGTACTACATATATTTCAATATTAAAATTTGAATGATACGCTATTTTCTGAAATAAAGCGTTGGCGCTGTAATATGTCAGAAGATCTACAACTTTTGTATTTGCACTTTTTTCATATTATCTCAAAATTATGCAAAAAAAACTAATAGTGATTTTTTAAAAACATCAGATATTTTAAAGCGTGAATTTTCGAATGAAAATTATGATGTTTTCTTAATATTAAGTCAAAATAAGGAGAAAAAATTAATATTTTAAATAAAAAAATTACATGTATGTACTGTGTGTTCGAGATATAAAAAAGCAACTTTTTACCAAGTTTCGTGAAAAAAATCTATTTTCGTAGGAGAAAAAAATAAAAAATCAAATCAGTCAGTTTTTCAAATTTTTCGCATAATTTTGAGATTATATAAAAAATGCAAATACAAATGTTGTAGATCTTCTTATTGCTGATAACTTTGCAACTTTTTTCGATAGGATTCATAGTTTTGCCGAAACTCGAGATAAACCGGGTTTCCCCTTTCTAATCCCCTCCTCTCACACTTCCCGAACTCAAATCGCCCGTAATTTTTTTTCCTTTTATTTTGGTTTTATTTTCTTCCATTTGCAATGGGTTTTATCGTACTGTAATTTTCTTTTGTTTTTGATTAATTTCAGAGGGATCGGCCCCGGTCTATGTGTGTTCAATCTGAAAGTACCTGTAAATTTTTTCATCGCCAAAAATACCTTTAAAAGCATTTGTTACCTGTAAAGAAATTTCTTAAATGGTTATAAAGTTTTTGTTTAACGTATTCCTATTATATGCATCTCATATTTCTATCTAAAACTAAATTTAAGTCTGCCAAATATTCTATCTGAATTAACGTTGTTTAAATAGCATTAAATAATTTTAAAAAAAACATATATAATCAATTACAAAATAAAATAAAATTTAAAACCTAAAATTTCTACTAGTTCTATAAAAATATGGTATTTTTGACATTGCTAAAATGCAATAAGTGCAATAGCACCTATTATAATATAAACTTTTTATGTATGAGTATAGATTAGAGTTCATTTTATCACATCTACATCACCGTTTACCAATACGTGAGAATAAAAGAGATTGAATGAGCAATATTAATATAAATAGCATAGTATATGTTTATAACTTGGAATAATTTTAATTAGGGAAAATTTCAGAAGTATATTACTAATTACTACTCTTCTGTTTTAGTATTATAATATATCAATACATAATAATTCGTACATAATATTATTTAAAAATCCGGAGTAAAATTCGCAATACGTAAAAATCATATTACTTAATAGTAATATGAGTTGTGCGCACTCGTTGAACTCTTTTGTAACGAAGATTGCATCTGATTTTACAGCCGTTAGAACAATAAGTAATTTGCGGTATTTCGTCCGAGTAAATGACTAATTAAGACTATTAGATAAAGAAAATATAGTGATATTGAACCGTGAAAAATAATAAAGCTTAACAAATATGTTTGTTATATTCAATTAATGAATTATGATCATTAAAACCAGGCAACTAACTTCTGAACTTATTTTTTGTTAATAAATAGAGATATTGTAAGAGTAGAAGTGGTAACAAGAAATATTGTCCGAATGTACTTATTATTTAAGAATTTATATCCATGTACTAATATGTGAAGTGAAATTTTGCACCACTTTTTAAAACAACTACGTGAATGGAGGAGTATGAAATTTGGTTCAGTTAAATACAATGCGAAAGAGTGCAGGAAGCTGGTATTTTTGTTTAAAATATATAATATAAATACATTAAATTCATAAAAAATATGCACACTGTCTTTCATTTGACATAATACACGCACATCACACATATTATAGAGGGTCATTCCATGATAGGTAAAAATATTTTAACACAGCATTCCGTAAGTCTAATCAAAGATATCCAGCTAAAAACAAATGTCATTCAAGGGTCATTTTAAAACTTTCTGATTAGTATGAAATTTTATTTGTATACGAAATTTTATTACATACACAATTTTTTATGGTTAAAATGTGTTGTCAAACTAAGAAGAGATTTTTTGCTTAGGCAAACGGATTTATAGTGGACAGTGGAAGATTGCTAGTTTTAATAATATCATGAACCAGCGCATTTTATATAGCTTTTATAAATTCGCTTTATTCGATTTAATTCATGTTTTTCATGCATTTTCGTTCATTAACAAATTACATGCAGTGGCTCACTTCAAGTTAGGCTAATAAATGGTGATATGGGTGTTTCTCAGTGCAAGGTAGGTATTTAATAAACACCTAGATCCGAGTGCCATCAATACTATAGTTAGGATTAACGTGCCTAATTATACAGTCGATGGAACTCGGGTCTAATTTCTGACAGAGACAAGTGTTTAATTTAGTTCTTACAATTTTAACAGAGCACCTGTAACTGCTTGCAAAAAAATGTTTAAGACGGTTAGATTATATAGAAGTATAGATGTTATCTAAGCTACTATTCATGATTAAGAAAAACTGCCTAATAGTTGAGCCCTAATCATTTCTAAACTTTTAGTTAAATTAAGGTATTTTAAGCTCGAAGAAGCAAAAACTATAACCTAACCATCGATTTTGGAGCTCAAAAAGTTCAAAAGTCTAAGTTTGTAAAAATAACACTTTTTTAATAACACAAAAGCTATATATTTTCAAAATGATGATCTATTTTCATCTTTAGAATGCCATCAATGCCATTTAAAAAAAAATCCCCAAAAATAACTCCCGAACGGAAAAACATTTTATGATGTAATTTGCAGCATTAAATGCTAGTTTTCAAGGAAAAGAACAGATTAGATTTCGGACTCAATTGGTATATTAATCTGAAAGGTAGTGGGTAAAACCTTATTTTGCCGAAAAACAACAAGATTTTTTTGAACATTTTCATAATCTTTTTTTGCCTAATTGGTTCACATTCTTAGGAAGTCTAAGTTTTGTGGAATCCAGTCGAGCGCCATGAACCACGTTTCAATCGGTCAAGCCGTTCAAAAGTTATAAGATGTTTACATACACACAGACACACAGACACACACATACATACGTACATACATACATACCTACCTATAACCTCCGTTATTTCATCGGTTGAAAAATAGATCGTATGTCTTGTTGCCGAACATTTCGTGAAAAGCAAATGATTGGCTAAAAAAGTCACTGCCGTCATGATTATTAGGTAGGAGAGTTTCACGCAACTTCTAGTCTAGGTTACTGGTACCACCACTTAACGTATTACTGTTGCAATGGAGTCAATGTTTGTCACTGTCGTATTTTGGTTTGAAAGGTAAAGTAGGCGGTAAAATTAATCATGTGGTATTATCAACTCTTCACACGGACAGTAATGCACCATTAACATCGTTGGTATTTATAGGCGATGGTAATCTCTTTTCATTAGAGGATGAACATGTTTGTTATTCATTTTATGATATGAATAAATTTCATTATCTACATGGTATTTATTTTGAGGTAGATACAATTTAGTAATAATAACAAATATTCTAAGCAAAATTGCTTCTATAACCTGTATGTTACCGATTCTTATTTGAAATATGATATTTTTATGTTAGCAAACAGACAAGTTTTTACCTTGAAGTTGGAGCAAACAATTCCGGCACCCTTTCCAATCGCATTGGGCAACAACTTGAAGGAAATAATTAGCTCTATTTATAACAATTTAAAAACCGTATATGTTAGGCTTGGCTACTAAAATTAAGCTTGATAATAACTTTAATTACCTTTTATTATTCTATTATCCAATTGTTATTATCTATAATTTGCAGTAATAATGAAGATATTATATTACAAAAAAACTCATAGGTTTCGAGGAAAAGCTAAATATATTACTATTATTATGATTATTTGATGCACTAATTTTATTACTTTGCAGTTAATCATAGTATATTGTCTACTACCTTATACTTTGTCAATTGGAGCCTGAAACTTTTAATATTTTTTACATTATTTGTAAAATAGCAAACAAACAGTTGACTTTCTTGATGAAGAAAGACAACAACCGCCTATAGGCACCAAAGATGTTAACGGTGCGTTGCTACTTGTGTCCATGTGGCGGAGTGTTAATGCAACATGCATAAGTTTACCTTATGCTCCAAATCAGAACACGACAACAAGTAGCGAGTAATTTAGTTTAGAGAAAAATTAACCATTATTTTTTAGAGTACTGGTTAAGTACTCTAACAGACAATGGTTAACTTTTCTCTCAGTTTATAAATGGCGTACCAAGACCTTAGGATCTGGAACCGCATTACTTTTTCCTGCCGCAATAGCTTCAAAGTTTTGTCACTGTCGTGGTGCAGTTTGCAAGGTTAGCTTTGTCCAATATCGGCAATCGTTCGCTTTTATTTACATTTTAGTAGGAAGGCCGACAATCTATTCTTAAAAAGAAGCCCAGACCATTATAATGGAAAATGTATTTACTACCCTAAACTATGGAGTTTATATTATATTTTATATACAAATTGTGATAAAAAAAAAATATCTTAATCGATATAAAATACATGTTGTGTTTTCAAAATACCGGAATAAATATCTTGTTGAATAAGTAAAACTTTACACTAAACTAAATAAAGTAATTATTCACTAACTTCAAGATACATATTTTGTGTCGTGCGCGTGTACGGATATCACATCACACCTAAGATATACTTATAAGTAACTAACCTCAAGTTGTTAATTACGTGTTCGTGTATCGGGAAAATAATGATTTCCATAAAATGTTTACAATTTGTTAGACTCAGAATTAGAACCCAGGACTTCATGCATCTCTACCTCAGCTGGTACCGCTAGACAACACAGGTTGTTTATGTAATGTGATCTAAAGTAGCTAAAAATATAAATAAAATTTAGCCATTACATATTATATGATTGCAAACAAGCAGACGGCTCGCCAAATGGAAAGAGATAATCAGTATCTACAGACACCAAATATGTACTGTATGTTGCTATCCATGTGACGAGGATATAATGTCATATGATTTCATTATTTGTAAATAATTAAAAACCATGTATATTAGTTTATTGAATACGCTATCCCATACTTTAAATACGATATTGTCAAGTACTGATAAAAATGAAATACGGGCGAGACATTACAAAACTTCATCACCTAGTCGAAACGACTATAATGGCCAGGTAGAAAGGCTTCTAGTCTTTCTTTCAAGAAGCCTAGACTAACACGGTCTAATGATGTGTCTAATGACATCTCTGGTGTCTATACGCGATTGTTGTCTCTTCTCAACAGAAGAACAATCAGTTTGTTAGCTATTATATTATGTATAGCAAAAAAAAAGTTACCGCATTTGAGATTATAAATTTAGAATATCATTATTATTTTGGCTTATACAATTTAATAGAAAAGTTGTGATTATCACTTGATTAGTCACAATTAAGTAATCTTTATCCAAAAAAGACAGAAAGTGAAAGTAAGATGTGTTTACTTTAAAAAATGTTAATTCATTTTATTTTAAAGGTTACGCCATATAATTAATCGCAATTAAGTAAAAGTAAGGTAAGCTCGAAACTGTATTATTTGTTGCTGGTTTCTGCAATTACGGGTGTCTGGCCATAGAATGTGCTAGGCCCTTTCAATTGTTAAGCAATATTGCTAAATTAACTTAGCGCTCTTATATTCAATATTGATCATTTATCGAATTTGTAATATTAGTTACTTATCGGATCGCCTGTATTGCCTCTGTTAGATAATTTGATCAAAATTATGTAAAAAAAATACTTATCACGAGTTTTTGAAGAACAATCTCAGTCGAAATTCGCGGTATGTTTTCACTCCCTTGCATCAGATAAGTAGCTGTCGTTCCCAGTTATTGAAATAAATAAGTACTTATATAACTACGGGTATATATTGAGTATATACAATAATCTTTCAAAGTTAAAAACGCGGCATCAGTGGCTTAATATATGGTAATATATATACAGTATATACCTACATATATACCTACATATAAATTTAGCAAACCGACAAACCAGTGAAAAATAGTGAATTTGACCGTCAGTGTTCTGATGTTCGGTTAACTGTGCTTAAATTACAAGAGAACCCATGTAATGATAATATATTATAACTAGTTACAGACAATGTATGACTGCATATTTGCAAGAATTCCTAAAACCACTTTCAAAACATTTTAGCGATTGCAGTCAATTTTGGTCTTCTTAGAGGAGTTGGGATGGCAAGAAACTTTGTCTTATAGAAAGGCTACAAGACACCGATTTGTGGATATCCACCCATAGAAAAATAAAAATGAAATACCCACTACTACTTGGAATAATAACTAATGGTAATATTTAAAGGTAAAAAATTCAATAGAAGTTGACATTAATCTTTCCAGCGAACAAACTGATAAATCGAAAGAACCTGTGTTTAAAATTTTCATCTCATTTTTCCTCATTAAAATACAAACTAGTGCAATTGCACCTATTCGTTTTTTTTTACTGAAAATTAATTAATTTAATGAAGTTATTTAGAAGGAATCCAAGTTCTTAATTAGATTTAACTATAGACAGAATTATGCAGTTTTTCTGTCTCTCTCTGTGCGCGCGTGTGTGTGTGTATGTGTGTGTGTGTGTGTGTGTGTGTGTGTGTGTGTGTATCTATTTTTAAATAACACGAAGGGCTGATATTAAAATTGTGGTATACGATAAGTATAAAGTAGAAAAATTTTATACACGTATTATGATTTATTTCGCCGCAAAGGAATATTTATATATTTCATTCATTTTTAATGCATGTACGTATGTATGAAAGTATATAGATAATAATATAGTCCAAACGGTTATTGAGACTTTTCACACGTGTAGTATCATTGGATGTAGTCAAGTTGTAGCAGTAGCACAGGCTTTGTAATTTTAATCAACTGCGCAATGAAAAAGAAGGGTAAAGTTTTCTTTATAATCTGGATACCGTTTTTTTTATCTTTGTGACTTGTTTATTTAAAATCAAGACGATACGAAAGCAAATTTTTTAAGCGGCCTTTGAGTAAAATTACTTAGAAATAATGAGGTCACATACTTCCAGTAACTTAAAACGTGGCAATTTTGTTAGTATTTAGTTAGGTATACAAAAACATTAAAGGTTAAAGATTAATAACAGTCAACTTTATGCGTAGAAGGGTTATGTAAATGTCTACTTTACCATCGACTTCAAACAATTTTTGTTCCTTCATCATAAAACTTACCACAAAATGTTATGTTATCGAGTACAATATGACGGGTAGGTAAAGAGGTAATAAGTGCACTGACTTAAGAAGTCTTTGATCTATATTACTAAACTTACCACAAAATGTTATGTTATCGAGTACAACATGACGGGTAGGTAAAGAGATAATAAGTGTACTGGCTTAAGAAGTCTTTGATCTATATTACTAAAAAAATCGTTTCGTGTTACAGCAACAAGCATATAGCTCTCCTGATGTAAAAAATGACCGTCGCCTCTAGACAACAAAGAAAATTAATGTTTCATTGATATATATGTAGCGAAATGATAATATACCACATGCATAAACTTACCGGCTACCTAATCCTCCAAACCGGAATCCGAGAGTAATAATCATTGACGCTATTGGTGCAAGAATAAGGACGAGATGTTGCGGTACTGCCTATAGACATAGGCTTCTTATAATCTCAACCTAACTTTAGTTTCATACCTATACGTTAGCCACGTTAGTGGTAGCAATGGAATAACATTTCGGACCTAGCGAACATAGCGGACTCGGACTCGGATTAATGAGGCTACATACAGTGTTTGAGGGATTGTAAGAAGAAACCCGTTGGAAAGTTGTGTGGAAAATTTTTTGCCAATTTATTCACCTTAACTTTGTATAATTTGATATAGGCTAATAGGTACTCTACAATGTTTATTCCAAAAAAAAGTGAAATTTAAGGAAAAACACAAAATAAGCAATGTATTATTATGTTGTATACAAAACTAACGGCTGGTTGAAGAGTTCCGCGGACGCGAAGAGTTGGAGAATGCATGCTTTACATTGCGTGGCGTGAAAAAAAATCATAAAACACAAATTTTTCATTTCCTTTATAGGAATAAGAAATTAAGATCATGATTAAAATGTAAAAATGGCAAGTTTTTTAATTTCTCGATAGACCGTCCCTTAACACTCTGTATAGTTTTACCTAAAGTAGGTAGGTACAAAACCAATTATTTACAGCTAACACACATTTTACGTATGCATTGAAGTAATTGGGCATACTTATATGACTATAATTTAGTATTATATAAATTTCCAGTTATTACAGAAGTGGACGGAGCGGTTTGACCAGATAGATTATTAAAATGTTAAAACTGAATTTATATTTAGGATGAATAAATTGTATCAATAACTTAAATATTTACGACGAAAGTTTGGTGTAACATTTATTAGATAATTTTGATATTAGATTGCAATTAAGGTGTCATTAAACGTTCGAAACTCAAAAATAAATCAGATTTAACAAGTTTTTTATTTAAATAATGGTATACTTATAAAGTATACCATTATTTAAATAAAAAACATTGACTCTATTGTAGCAGGAATGATATAGTAATAATATGATAAAAAGGAGGTAAAACCAATCAGAAAATTCTTTTTTTCCTAAATAAGTGTCCTAAAATGTAGAAATATTTTAGGTCACACAAAGATCTTAGGTCAGGTCAGTCAATTTGTTCTCAATAGGTTTTTTATTTTTTTTCTGGGAAATACAACGTTTCCATGTCGAACGGTTAACATGGCCCTAATATTATCAGGGCCATGTTTAATTTTCAAACCTGAATCAGTGCAAGTACATAAGGACCGTCTTGTAAAGGTTTGGCTCTACCTTATGCTCATAAATAACGGTTTCCCTTGGGACCAGTTTTTTTTTTATATATATATCATAAGATAGCAAACAAGCAGATGGGTCTCCTGATGGGAAGAGTCAACCATCGCCTATAGACACCAAAGATGTTAATGGTGCGTTGCTATCTTGTGGCGAGGTCTAATGCCACATGCATAAGTTTACCGGCTACCTTACCCTCCAAACCGGAACACGACAGCGACAAGCACTGACGCTATTGCGGCAGGAATAGGTAAGGCGGTGGTACCAGACCCGGGCGAGACAATGCAGAACTCTACCACCTAGTAGCCACGATGGTAGTGACTCGATAACCAATCGGTCGCCTTTTACGACCTGCCTGGCAGAACGGCAGTTGGCCTATTCTACAAAGAAGGCTGGGACCAACACGGCGAGTTAACAGTTAATTGATTTTTTTTTTAAACATTTGTTTGATGTTCGCTAATCCTAATTTTTATTTGCACTGTGCGTGACGTACCTACCTACCAATCCACAGTTTTGGCCTAAGCCGCTTGATATACATTTATGAAGTGCTCTCACTTCAGACACGCGCCGAGCGAAATCTTTCACAAAAACCGGTAAATACTTCTAATTACCGGTATTTTCTAAACTGGTTTTTTCTGGATTTTTCTGGATTTTTCAATAGGTTAGTCATTTGTCACACGTTTATTAATAATTATTACCCTTAGAATTAAGTATAGTAACGGGCTCGTGTCGTTTAATGATAAGCTTGTTCCAACTCTAACTCAATTTATTTTATGTATGAAAAGAAAAGGCCAAGGCATGTGTCAGACTTCTTGGTAGGTAGTGAAGTTTTACAACGTCTCGCTATGGTTTGAGTACCACCGTCTTATCTATTCCTGTTGCAATCATGTCAATGCTTATCGCAGTCGTATTTCGGTTTCCAAGGCAGGGTAACTGGTAAACTTATGCATGTGGCATTACCATCCCACCGCACGGTTAGTAACGTACCATTAATATCTTTGGCGTCTATAGGCGATGATTGTCTGCTTATTTTCTATCTTATGTAATAAGAAAACACTTAACAGGAGTAGATAAAGAAGTAAACACAAACATAAATTCTTTTTTTAATTTCATTAGATAGCAAACAAGAAGATGGCTCTCCTGGTGGAAAGAAAAACCATCGGCTATGGACACTAAACATGTTCATGGTACATTGCTATCCGTGTGGCAAAATAGCAATTCCACATGCATAAGTCTACCGGTTACCCTGCTCTTCAAACCGGGAACCGACAGTATATCGGTGACGGCGGCGGCCGATATATCGGCGAGACGTTGCAGAACTCTACCATCTAGTAGACACGATGGTAGTGACACGTATAGCCGATCGGTCGCCTTTTACGACCTTTGTGGCAGAACTAGTCTATTCTTCAAAGGAGCCCGGATCAATACGAGGATGTTAATTACTTTAACATCCTCGTATTGGTCCGGCCTTATATTTTAGTAAGATGCACAAATTGATAATAAGTACTGTAGTGGTTTTAAATGATTCAACACGTGTCGCAAAATTTTTTTTCCAGTGTTTATTTGTAACTACGTTCGAGAAATGAAGCCTTTGTCAAAGCCTAAATTTATGTCTCCATCATAATTATTAATATATGCACTGACTGTGTCCAGCAGCCGGGTAATTAACATTAAAAATCTATTATCGAGATAAAATGATATTTATTTAATCTGGCCGTAAACTATCTAATTTATAAAAAAAATCTCAGAAATCTACCTAGCCATTTAGGCGAATTTGAGTAATATACATCCAAACAATTTGACTTCAAGAAAATTTGAAAATTACCTATAATATTATATATTTACAATATTATAGGTAATTTTCAAATTTTCTTGAAGTGTATTTTTTCCAGTACCATTGACCGCCCCGTTGGTGGAGTATCTAGTTGGCGTCCTAAATACGCAATCATTAAGGCTAGAGTTCGATTCCCGACAGGGACATGCATGTGTGTGTTGAGTGTAAATGTTTGTATTTTTGGATTTGGGTATTTATATACCAGTATTATGTACTTCTATGTATTAATATCGACCAACACCCATCACAAGCACATAATCTGCTTATTTTGGGGTTAGATCAACATTTGTCCATCGAGATTATTATTATGATATACCCAATGGTTACATCGCTGTATTTAATAGGTTCCTAATTTTCGGGTGCAGTACCGTTTATTTCCCAGGATAAAAAATATTATACATGTTAACCCAATTGAAGTCTATTAAAAACTCAGTAAACTCAGCATAGTTTCATGTAAATTCACCAAGCCGTTGAGTCGTTATTAACAAACATTCAAATATCTTAAAAATCTTTCGCACTTGCTTTTCCCCGTGTTTTTGCGCGCTATAAAAGTTTGTTTTATATCCTTCAGGAGCTGTACTTTATGTTACCTTTAGGCTATTCTACACCCCTGACAAACAAACAAACTCACTTTTGCATTTATATTAGTTACGATTAGGACGTACTCGTAATAATAAATATCACTGGACAAATCACACGAATTTATCTAACCAGGTGTCAGTGAATGGTACTAATGCAAAAAATACATAGTATTATTATACATTCTCGAATATATTTAATAAACAACCAAAGCCAAAAATACAAAACTCTATACTCGTCACACAAATATTTGTCCCTATCGGTAATCGAACTGGAGCCCCATTGGTCACACATCAATGGGACCCGGGTTCGCTTACAACTCGACCAACGGGGCGGTCAATGAGATTCTTTTCAAAAGTAACTTAGTTCCTTATATATGAAACAAACGATAAACATTTTTTTTTGTTTTATTTATAACATTAGTAGTTATAGGTATGTATACACTTAATAGGTACACTTTGGGCAAGAAATTTGATACCTTGTGGATGAAGTGAAAAGGCTTAACCAGCAAGGCTAGTTTAAATTGAAATCAATTATTAATTACGTTCTTTAACTCGTTAATTAATCGCAACCTTCACTCTAGCGTTTTTCTATTTCTAATCAAGACTTGATCCCATATATGAAAATTATGTTGGAAATAATTTTTCTGAAAATGAAAGTGTTATATAAAATATGAAAGAATCTCACCTAAAGCGACGCAGAGACCGAAAGTGGCGAAATGTACACTACTCATGTTGATTTGTGTGTGTATATTGTGACGACCGTACGTCTACCTCAACCCGGCAGCACTGGCTGCGCGCGCGCAACTCCAACAGCCACTATGACGACGCTTGCCACATAATGTGTAGTCCGATCCTGTTTGTAAGATATAGATTGGTGATCTTACACTTGAGTGTTGGTCTTACGCTTCCAATATTGATATTGCCATCAAGCATTCACATTATTATGTTTATTTTTCTCAGTAGTGTCCTCTGAAACAACGCTACTATAATGCAGAGACGAAATTTAATTTAATAAAAATGCGTTCCTCTCTGTAATGTTTCAATACAACCTTATTGATATCTTTAGCCTATGATTACTAAATGTGAATAATAACCCACGTTGTTTTGAATTTTGCGCTGTTTATATTTTAGGTGAATAACATATTAGTAGTATTTAATTTTAAGCTAGCCGTTGCTAACTTAGAAATCTACAGGAATTTTATGATATTGAAATTGAGAAAATGCAAGTATAAGAAACCAATATATTTAATGTTATGGATATAAAATGTATATTCCGTTAATGTTATAAAAAAGGTTTTTTTTTCTTAGGAGTGTATGTATGTTTGTTACTTAATCGTGCAAAAATGAATCGAATTATTCATATGAAATTTTAGTATTTATACACACATACACCACACACAATGTTTTGTTTTGACATGAATACGTCTTTAAATTTGCTTACAGAGTGAAGGATAGTTCAAAAAAACGGATGAAAGCAAAATTGGGGATACAGTTTGGTGTTATTGCTGCATATCTATTATCAACATTCAAAATCTAATTATTACCGCTTGATAGCTAAATAATCAAATAATTTGTTAACCCGAGCGCGGACTACGATACTTTGCGGGGGTGGAATAAAAAAGGCCGCCATTTTTAAGTAATTTCGTTACATAACTTACATTTTGTATATTTTTAATTCAGGACAGCTCAATTAAGTTTTATTCGACAGATCTTGTAAAGATTTATCGATCATGTATGTAAAACATGATTTTAAATGCTCATAGTGAAAAATATAAGAAAAAATTGTAATCGGCTAAAAACATCTTTAAAAAGTGAAATAAAAATACAAAAAACGTATAACATCGGAAAGGAATTTTAAATAGCATTCTAATGATATCCATGAATACATATATTATATAAGAGTAAAGAAGTGCCGCGAACGCAAAAAGATAAAGGCGTCCGAACCGATCAACGACGGCAACTGTCATGAATGAAATATGTTAACATTGTAAAATATTACCCGTTACGTAGACGTATTCACGTGAAACATACACGTAAAATATACGCAACCCGCTTTTGTCATATTAATGGGATTACGCGTAACCAAGATAAAATACAACATTTAATATATCAGGAAAAAGAAAATTTAATACTCACACTATAGATAGTGACTCGTCATAAGAGTTCGTGTCCTCTATTACGAAATACGTCGCGATATATGTCGCGCGGCATGCTTTGGTTGACAATGTAGTCACAGATATAGTGACACTAAATGGTGCACGATGTGTGTGCGTGTGTGTATGTTTATTACTTCTCTACGCTGAAATGTCTTAATTTACAATTATTGATATAGCTTATGCGCAAACTTAACACATAGTCTATAATAATATAATATAATAATTTCTAATATAATATAATAATGCATATAATATAATATATATAATATAATATAATAATGCATTGCTATTATGGAAATCACAAATGAAAATTATAATCACACTGAACACTACATATCGATTCTTTGTAATACAAAATAGAATAAAGAATTAATTTCTTATAAATTTTAAAGAAAACAAAACCAACAAAGGGCAGGGATAAGTGTTTCGTCAAGGTGGTAGAAGTAAGACAATTTGTAATAGTTTCCGGGTAATTTATTGCAAAATTTTACTATGTGTATAAATAAATCATTTTTTAGATCAATTTTTGATGTGATTATTATTTGACTCCAACTTGGCAATAGCCCGACAAAAGTAATCGTTTGTGTTCAATATTTATTAAGGTAGTATTATAATATATTAATATCGTTGACTAACGAATGTTTCACAGGTAAATCGTCTAGTTTGAGTTCTGACCCAAAAGACTAGACCTAACGCTTAAAATTAATTTTCTAATTTTGTTATGGTTTCATTATCAATCTGAATACTGTTCTTATCTGATCAAGGTTGTCTGGTAGAGAATGCCATGTAGCATTAAGTCCACCTTTGTGCATGTTTGTGCATAAATTTTAAATAAATTATAGAAAAAGATTTAAAATATCAGCTGAGTTAATTGTAAGAAATACCTATACATTACCGGTAAATACCAAAGATGTTTAAGAAGCATTATTCAGGTAGTAATGCTTCATGAACAAAGTATTATGCATATAGTTACCTCTCAATTTAGAAGATTTACCAGCATTACCAGCTGAAACCAATTTTTTTGACATAAAAAATTCCCCCGTGTTGGTTTCGGCTCCGTTGAAGAATAGATCAACTACCGTTATACCAGGGAGGTCTTAAAAAGCGACCAATCGGATATGTGTTACTACCACCGTGACTACTGGTAACATGTCACTTGGTATTTTGTACTACCGCCTTTCCTATTCCTGCCACAATAGCGTCAATACTTGTCAAGATAATAGCCTAGAAATTAGAAGAGGCAGTGCTGATAGATAATGGTTGCACCCACAGAATATCACCACTTAGTGAACACGATCAAGATAACAATAAAAATACGTCTTAAGGTCACCCCGTTGATCGAGTGGTTAACGAAATTTACTACGAATCAATGGGGCTCGGGTTTGATTCCCAACAGAGACAAGCATTTATGTTTGATGGAAATGACGAACATCTCTGTTGTGAACAATTTATAGATATTTATTGTGTATGTTACAGTATGTATTTCTATGTATTAATGTCGTTGACTAGCATCCATATCACAAGCAACATTTTACTTACTTTTGGGTAAAGAAAAAAAAACATTCTTTACAGATGATTTTTTTAGATTTTGGAATTTGCGAACGTATCTATGAATATTTCACGCACTTGAATGGTTTTACTAAAAGAAAAAGTTTTAAAGTAAGTGAAATACACAATTTGCCTCGTAAAAATATTCAAACTACTCATTGATCTGTTAAAGGTCGCATTATTATTGGTTTCGTGATTGCGTGTAATTTACCGTAAACGTTTTGTAACCGGCCTCTAGTTTACCACAAGCTTTGGCACATATCATTTGGTGCGAATTGCGTTCGTATGTTAAATACAAGATAGTAAATCAATACTACTTAACTGTCTAATGCCCCGCTCCTAATCTGTAAAACGACTCGTTTTAGTTACAAATGGTACAATTAGTACAAATAGTAACATTTCTACGAGACATAAGCTGAAACTGTTCTTATAATATATGTTAAATTACCAAATGACTGAACAACTTGCGGAACGCCTCGTTAATATTAAATTTGTTGCTAATTGTTACTGCTGCGAATGACGGATCTTTGATTATAGGAACCCGACATAAATGGTTGAGTGGTAAACTTCTATGGTTCTGAAATCTTTAGCTCAAATTTTGGGTTGGGCTTCATGATAAAGATAAGAATAAAAAGTATCCGTCCGTATCCCCGAAGAGGTAGGCAGCAGCAGATGTAGAACCCGTGTATCCACGATAAGCCGAATATACATAGTCTCATAATGTGAGATACATAGATGAATATACATAGTTCAAACCGGGCATTTATTCCAGCTCGGGCAATGTTGGTTTTTTTTATAGAAGAGGGGGCAAACGAGAAAGAGGTGCACCTGATGGTAAGTGATCACTGCCGCCCATGGACATCTGCAATACCAGAGGTCTTGCAGTTGTGTTGCCGGCCTTTTTAGAATGAGTAAGCTCTTTTCTTGAAGGTCCCTATGTCGTATCCGTTCGGAAATACTCCTGCCGGTAATTGATTCCACAACAGAGTAGTACGAGGCAAAAAGTGTCGGGAGAAACACACAGTTGTGGATTTCGAGACATCGAGATGGTGAGGATGGAACTTCAAATTTTGACGTGATGTCCGATAGTGGAATTTGGCAGCAATAATTAATCCAAACAACACGTCGGAACACTCCCCATTATAAATACGATAGAAAACGCAGAGTGAACCTACATCTCTGCGTAATGCCAAAGAGTCAAGCTATTTCGAAATAGCCTGGTCGTCAACGATTCAAACCGCTCTATGCTGAATACGATCAAGAGGAAGAAGCTAGTACTGGGGAGCTCCGGCCCAGAGATGAGAACAGGACTGCATGTGAAGCCGAATCTGTGACTTATAAAGTTGAAGGCGATGGGCCGGCAAAAAGTACTGTCGCGCTCTGCTGAGCACACCGAGCTTTTTAGAGGCCAGTTTAGCCTTGCCTTCCAAATGACCGCGAAACTGAACGTAATTTGATATGTCGACTCCTAGGATTCCGACACTAGCTAAGGCTGTCAGGAGAGTATCCCCAAATTGAGGTGATACGACAAAGGGTGTCTTTTTTGCGGTGAACACGCAAAGCTATGTTTTCTTGGGGTTAAAAGTGAAAGAAAAGTGACAGACAGATTTAAGGTCGGAGCACGCACCGTCGACAACGACCTTGATGCTCCGGTCAGCCAAAAAACCGGTGATTCACTTGCACAATTTCTCGGGAAGCCCATAGGAAGGCAGCTTCGCAAGAAACGCTTTGTGCCATACCCCATCAAAGGCCTTCGCTATGTCCAAACTAACTGCCAACGCCTCCCCCCTTGGACTCAACTGCTTCCACCCACCGATGACTTAGGTATACTAGAAGGTCACCAGCTGAACGGCCGCGACGAAAACCACACTGACAGTCGCTAATCAGCTGGTGCTCTTCTAAATACTTTAGGAGCTGAGAGTTGATGATTGTCTCCATAATTTTGGAGAACAAGGAGGTTATAGCTATGGGCCGATAGTAAGACGGATTAGAGCGATCTCCTTTTTTAGGGATGGGATGCACCAAAGGTGTCTTCCATGAATTCGGTACCACGCCGAGTGAGTAGGAGAGCCGGAATAGGCGTGTTAATACTGGTGCCAACTCTGGAGCATACGCTTTTAGCACAATCGGAGGGATGCTATCCGACCCACTCGACTTGTAGATGTCCAAAGAAAGTAGTGCTTTACGTACAGATGACTGGCGAAATTGTGGTTCTGGCATGGAACTATCACACTACGGGATGGTGGGCGGTGCCCTTGATCATTCAGAGTCAAGTTAGTCGCAAAGAAGGAGCCCAGGAGATCGGCCTTCTCCTTTGCGGTATGGGCCAAAGAGTCCGTGCAAAGATGGAAGAGAGGGCTGTGAGAAATTCCCTAAGACAGTCTTGGCGAGAAATCAGAATGCACGGGTCCCTGAAGGAAGGCGAACTAATTTCTCGCCAATTCTGCCTATGTGTTCAGATTTTGCCTTGGCGATAGCTCTTTTGAAGTACTTACCTCGAGGCGGAATTGTACTCCATACGTAATGGGCTGGTTTTTTTTATCACAAGATGCGGACACGGTAACACTGCTACTTTCAGCGTGAAGCCATTTTACAGGAGCGACCAAACCAAGGTTGAGACTTACCACCAATTGGTACCGCAGAAAATGGAATGAAAAGCAGCAGAAGGTCCAACAGTGAAAGCATATGATCATCCACATCGGGAACTCGCGTGGGCGAAGTTACCAGTTGTGTAAGACCATACGCTAAGGCAAAATCGTGAACAGACCTCCCCGTGTGATCGGTGGTGCGCGAACAAAGCCATTCGGCATGGTGGGCATTAAAATCGCCCAAGATCACGATCTCTGCGGAGGGGGTCTGCTCTAACATGGAATCTACAGCCGTTTGTAAATGCTCAACGAGCCGGTCAACTTCAGTATTCCCGCTATGGGACCTGTATAGGCATGCGTAGCTGCGTGGATGGTCGGCGCAAGCTACGCGTAACCAGAGGATGGATAGGTCTTGACCTTCAAGTCTGCCGAGGCGCCGGTAACAGATTTCTACTCTGACGTATGCGCACACACCAGCCCGCGGTGCAAAGGAATGTTCCAGTTTTTACCCCGGGTAGGAGAGGTAGGAAGTATCCGCCGGAGAAGATATCTGTGTCTCGGTCAAGAAGACCAAAGCTGGCTTCGCCATCTCGAGATGGAAGTGGACGGCGTTCAAGTTGGAATGAAGCCCCCTAATATTACAGAAATCCACAGTAAGCGTGGTATGGGGTGCCATGGTTTTCTTGCTTTGTCTGCCCCGGACAGGATTGTTTATGAGCGCAATTTTGCCATCCCCCCCCCCCCCCCCAGAATACGCAGGGCAGCCTGAGCATCTGTGATCTGGCTGGAATCCAGAGCACGGACGCCCAAAGAGGGATTCTCCACTGCTGGTGCAAGTGGTACCTCCCTGGGGTAGATTCTGTTTCAATTGCGCATTCATAGTGTGCGTGGAGGGGGGGGGGGGGGGTAGGCCTCCGGGACTCTCACAAACCGAACGAAACCGCAGCAGCAGGGCTGTTAGTTTACGTCGGCGTCAAGTGTGACAGTGGTATCTCCCCGGGCGTGCTGGCCTATTCAGTTGCAAATGCAGTATGGCACTACCACTAATTTGGTTGACTGACTGCACCGGTGTTAAATAATTTTTGTACAAAAATTATCCCACCAGTGGGCGATGGGGTCGTCACATCCCTACGCAAAATTTATTAAAATTATCATATAGGCAAATTATCAGAAAACTAAAAAAACACATTTTTTAATTGCCCGATCCGAGAACCGAGCCCAAGCCTAATATTGGACGTTATACTAAGTAGAGCCTGAGAGATGTGGATACCACACCATAGTTTCAATAGGAACAATTAACAACAAACAAAAACTAAACTAAATAAGAAAAACAAGAGGTAAGATAGGATTAAACACAGTTAAATAATTTTATTTAAGACGGAAAACTAAGATAATTTAATTAGCAGTTTTTCGCAAAATATTATATGAGACTTCTGCAACGCCTCTCAAACAAGAAAAGTAGGGTTAGGTATCGAACAAACTTACCGAATTTTACATTATTATGAAGGAGACGCCAGCAGAGGGACAACAGTCCTACCACATCCACCACACACTCTACCACGTCAGTGTCACGATAGAAACACACAGTATATATAATTCTCAATTCAATATTTTATGTAATACTAGCTGACCCGGAAAACATTGTTCTGCCTTTTTAACTACTCTTATTTTTCTATATTTTCTCACCTTTTAAACCTTCCCTGGACTTCAACAATTAATTTAAAACCAAAATTAGCTGAATCGGTTCAGTCGTTCTCGAGTTTTAGCGAGACTAACGAACAGCAATTAATTTTTATATAGGTATATAGATGACCGTGTTCTGTTTCACAATTAATTTAGAACTAGTATTATCCAACCGGTTTGGTTTACATAAACATCATTAGAGCATTTACAATGTTATTCTTGCTTTTAGTCAAAATTGTGTGTTGTTGTATATATAAAGCTATTCTATTTTTACAATGATATCAGTATACCTGTATGTCTGTGGGTATATCTCTCTTAACTTTTAACCAGCTTTACTGATCAAAACGCAGTATTAGATTGATTTTCACCAAACAAAAATTTTCTGAAAATTTCCACATGCATAAGTTTACCGGCTACCTTGCCCTCCAAACCAGAACACGACAGTGACAAGCACTGACGCTATTGCACTGACGCAGAAATAGGAAAGGCGGTGGTACCAGACCCGGGCGAGACAATGCAGAACTCTACTACCTAGTAGCGACGATGGTAGTAACTCGTAAAGCCGATTGGTCGCCTTTTACGATCTGCCTGGCAGAACGGCAGTTGGCCTACTTCAGAGGAGCCTAGGACTAACACGGAGAAAGATCGATAGTCTCGAAGAAATTTCAATTGATCTAGAAATGTTATCACACCTGGAAGATCATCAGCTAATAAGTGATAAACAATACGGTTCATTCATACTGCATTAATTGAAGGCAAGGGGAGGCAATTGCGGTCGGGCTCGATGTGGCTAAAGCCTTTGCCAAACAACAGAGGGAACCTTTGTTAAAACTGCCACCTTATGGACTACTCGCGAAACCATAAACGTGGATTGCCAGCTTTTTGCCGCATCAGTCAAAGTTAGCGGTATATGCTCCAAGGCGGAAACAATTAATGCTGGTGTCCCTCAAGACTCTGTCCTATCCACCTATATTATTTCTTCTGCATATCTATGATGTGCTGCAAAATAACAGCATTTGGAGGGTATATCCAAGTTAGCTTTAAAGAAACTGGGTCTGTTGAATCGTGCAAGACGATACTTCATGTCCGGCGATATGCATGATTTAAAAAGCGCAAGTTTTGTCATACATGTAATATTGTTCGCACCTTTATTAAAAAATCAACTCCTATTAGTAATAAATCAACGTAGAGTGGTACGGCTAGTCGCCTCGTTTACCAGCGGTCTTGAATCACTTAGTCTCCGGAGAGACATTAGATCTCTTTGTGTGTTCTACCATCCGTATAGTGGAAAGTGTTCTGATGAGCTATTTAATTTAGTGCCAGCATCCACATTCTGCCATCGCACTACACGTCGTAGTAAGAAATTCTATCCACACCATATCAATGATTGGTCATCCATGGCTGTCTGATTTGCTCGTGCCACACATGTTTTTTCAAAGCAGTTTTAATATTAGAATTTTTAAGAAGAGCGTCAATAAAATTTTTGGATGCCGGCATCACATTAGCAACTAACCTTTTGTGTTGCAATATCCATGGCCAGTTGTAACGGCTTTCCATCAGATGGCCCACTTGCTCGTGTGCCTGCATATACTATGAAAAAATATAGTTTAAATTTAATAAGACCTAGTTTTATTAGACTTTGAATTTCATTCTGATCGATCAACCCGTTCAAAAGTTATCAAAGGCTTACGTATACACATACACACAATATAACATAAATAAAGAAATACTGACGTGTTCGTAAACTAAAGTAGTCAAAAAAGCTTCCTAGGACCTCATACTGTCTGATCTACATCTGATGAATACTCGATTTTGAAAATCAGTGTTAAATCAAAACTTTCTCAGCGTGAAGTTATAATAAATTACTAATTATTTTATTTAAAAAAATAACAAATTAGTGTCAAACTTTTTAGGATTTATGCATTTTATTTATCACTTAAATAATTTTTTTTTTGTTTCAAGTGAATTCGTTGTGACTAATAGAAATCTGAGATAAAAACCTAACGGTACTACTCTATCAGCCTTGCGTTAAAATAATAGTGAAGATAAAACACTAGAGAACTACAGGCAAGTTATAGAGCTATTGTTACTCGTTAATAGTATTAAGTATTAACGAGTGACTAAGGGGTTTATGAATTTTGAGGTTGTCAAATACGGTAAATCAATATTTTCCACGTTGCCAGCGGAAAAAACTGATTAATCGTAATGTCGTTCAGACTTCACTTCAATTCTCGCTATCCACCTCGCAAAAATCACATTTTTTTTTTGTTTTTATATCATAAGATAGCAAACAAGCAAATGGGTCTCCTGATGAAAAGAGTCAAACATCGCCTATAGACACTAAAGATGTTAATGGTGCGTTGCTATCTTGTGGCGAAGTCTTATGCCACGAGCATAAGTTTTCCGGCTACCTTACCCTCCAAGCCGGAATACGACAGCGACAAGCACTGACGCTATTGCAGCAGGAATAGGTAAGGCGGTGGTACCAGACCTGGGTAAGCCCATGCAGAGCTCTACCACCTAGTAACGATATATAGTAACCACATGACGATTTATTGTTTTAAAAAGAAAAAAAAACTCTTAGCTACGATTATAATCGGCCGGCCTGCATCGGCTCGGTCAGGACGAAATTTTACAATACGGTGAAAGAGATTGAAACGTGTAAACAGACAGTTTATATTTCGTTACATTCATATTCCGCAACGGCTGAACTGCTCCGGACGGCTCCGTACGGAATCCGCAACAGATAACCGGCTCCGTCGTCATGCGTCGGAGTCCGTTCAAGGCCGTACGAAGTCGTAAGGCCGTCGCAGAATGTGAATAGAAGAGCAGCGGTGCAGTGAGTCAAGTTATGTAAGTGACGTACGGCTGCCGCGGCACGCGCACCGTTTCCGTGGCACGCGTACGTCTCTGCCGTGGCATGCGTGCGTCCGCGGCGGCATGCGTACGTCCGCGACGGCATACGTGCACATGCGAGCCGGTCAGTGTGAAATGTACCTTAGTATTTCCGTTGTTTTACAAAACGATAATTAATTTGTCGAAAAATAGAAGCATCATCAAGAGAATTAGCGACTATTTTCTAGTTGAACCACCTAACTATGTCAACAATGACATAACTATTTATACAATTTCCGGTTGTCTTAGCGAACGACGTTAAGTGTAATCCTGTTTCGTTAATCGGTGAACAACCTCTACATTTTACGGAAAATTTTATATACCTATACTAAATCTTTGAAAAATTAATACCTGTTTTTTATGTAACCTGATAATTATAGCCCAGTAAGAATAAACATAATTTCGCCCTACTTTTATTATAAGATGGTGTCTTAAAATAAAAGTTGGTCGAAATTAAGTCTTTCACGTTTTCACTTTTACATATTCCCAAAATTGAAATGTAAAAATTCCAAAGTATAATTAAATTGCTGCTAAACTAATAAGTTCGTACATAATTCTTCGATAGAGCCGATTTTGTAGAGGACATGGTGGCGCATAACTTTTATACCAAGACTTTTTCAATTTTAGCGAAACCGGTTCCAAGAAAAACTTGAAAAATTTTTTTTAAATAATCTTCGTGGCTAAAATGGCGGGTTTTGCAGTGGGGGCCAAATTCATGGCTTATTCATGGTGGTGGTTCATCATACTACCTATAAAAAAATTGGCTTTGCACTGGTGTCTTAGGACAGGTCTCATACTTTTTCCGACTGGACTATCATCTTAATGAAATTATTTTTTATAATAAAAAAATTAAGGTTTTTCAGATAGTAAGTCAATCGTATAGATCTATGTGTCGAACCAGGCTTTTATTTTCACAAAAATAATGTATTATATCCTATTTAGAATACGAAATACGATGAACTCAAAATCAATGATTTATTTGCATAAAAGTATATAAATATGTACGCATCAACAGGAAAATACTAGTATTGTAAGTACAAAAATTAAATTAAAATTATAATATACTAAAATGGTTAAATAGATCCCTTCACATTATAACATTCAAGAACAAGGTAATATATAGATTCTCCGAATACAGCGATTTCAGGTTTCGCACGTGCAATTATAAATATAAAAATAAATAAAAAACAAGGAATAATTCACTAAGAAGTTGAAGTTTGTAAATTAGAGACATTTTTAATATAGATATCTTAAGCAAAACTGCCATTTTGATCTGTCTATACCGCCTGCAGTAGCTGAAGATTATATTATGATTGTAACTTCAGAACTGGGTCATTCATGAATATTTATGAACCGAAACCAAAAGGAATTACCGATATAAGAATTTTGAACCATTCTGAATTAATCAGTATTTTGAAATTCGCATTTGTCAAGGACGGAAAAAAGTTTTTCGTATTTAAGTAGTGTACTCAAGGGAGTAAGTGACATAAAACTCAGATATGAAAAATCACCGATTATTTCCTTTTTGAAATTTGTAAGTTTAGCCAGTGGCTGATAGTTTGGATGTAACAATAAACGACTCATAATATGATGTTAATAATATTTACATTTATAATTTTACGTAAATAAAATCTACGTTATTATGACATTATATGATATTTTCTAGAACTTCTGAACAACTTTATGGTCGTGTGCAACGGCCCATAATACTGTAGTGTTTACAGTTGGCAACTTTCACTGAAATGAACTACCGTGTATTTTCAACAGGTGCCAGCAGTATCGATGTAATAAAAAACGATTGAAGTATTTTATTTTATACTTATAATATCTGAACAATACAATATAGAATATATCTATATACCCCACATGTACCATAGAATAAGTCTATGATAGGCACTATGGAGACTAAGTTAAATAAATTTTAATTTAAAAGAACACGTTTCTCTACCAAAATATTCAGTATTTTAAAATAACTAGCGATCGCCTGTGGCCGAAATTCAACATTGAACTAAACAATAAAAGCTTTTTTAAGTTGGAAAACTGACTTTAGCCGTAAAGAAAATAATATACTTGTATGTATTTAATCATGTATCTCACACGAATGAAGTGTGTACTGTTAATTTTTATTAATTTAATGTATTTCCAATGCATTTTATTTAAAATTATGGTTTAGGTTATAGGTTTCTGCACTCTTCAGTAATGCAAACTTTATGCTAAATTTTGCATTTTGGCTCCAAAGTTTTTTCTTCACGTACGCAAACAAGCAAACGTTGTTTTAAAAATAATGTTTACAATGAAAAAGTGTATGAGTGAATCAAATTAAGATTTTTTAAGAGCACAGTAGGCGTGGATGTAGTTATCTAGTTGCAATAACCGCAAATGATTAAGGTAATAGAAAAAAGTATGTTTTACAAAAGTATTAATTTATCACTGTGTTTAATAATTATAAGTAAGATCAACAACTCATCTTATCATCATTCATTGTATTCTTTCTTACCGATCATTTTTGATAAGTTGCCTTTTTGAGTAAAATTTTATCTCGTTTCAATTTATTGATTTACCCTGAAAACCTTTACCTTCGTATAAGTTTTATTTTACCGCGGTAAAAGTTTTTCAAATTAGTTTTATTAATTACTAGCTGATCCACCCAGCTTCGCCTGCGACATCATCAACATAAGGAATTTCATACAATCGTTCTTCCTCTATTCCGGCCCTAAGGGGCTGATTTTAAAAATAACTTATTAGTAACAACGAGTTTTCAACTACCTTACCAAAGAACACACATCGTTTGCTTTTGTATTACCTTTAAATTTAATGCATTCATTAAGATTTGATATCAACTTTTTAACTTATTGGCCTTTAGGAAGCATGTTTTAAGCTTGGGGAATAATAATATAATTATCATATAACAAAGCTTATATATTTTAAAATTTTTTTTTTGGAAGGCACGATAATCGACACTAAAGCAAAAACTGTAATAGTTTCAATTATTTCAGTCTGTCTGTCTGTATCAAGGCCGCGCATCACGCCGAATCTACTGAATAGGTTCAAATGAAATTTAACATAATTTGAGTTCATACAGCGAAGAAGGTTATAGGATACTTTTAATCCTGAAAGTCCGGTTACCGTGGGATCGGTGATAAAAGTGAAAACGTATACTTAGTTTAATTCATTACCCTGTAGTCCAAAATCCTATATTATTTTTTTGTTTGAAAGGAGGTACTATAAAGATTGTCTCTTAAAAATTTCAAGGTCATCAGTTTTGTAATTCAGAAGTTACAGATATCACAAGTTTCAAAGGTCTCCAGCTTAAAAATCAGTAAAATATTTGTAGAATGTAAGCTTAAAATCTTGACCGCTTAGGAGGCCAGAAACATTATTTATAAGAAAATTTACTCGTTTATTCGACATTAGGTATACTAATAGAATTTATTTCTTTATAAAATTTCACGCAAGGATAAGCTATTGCGAGAATTCACAATTTTGTTTTTATATTTCAATCTAAGACTAGAACATAAAAAGTGTAAAAATTTCAAAATGCGATATACAACCAGTTTGATTTGATAATAAATGAAAATTCTGGAAAGTGTAGATATTTGAGTGTCCAAACAACATAATATTCTCACTAACGTCAGACTCCAAAAAACAATATAGTGCGTTTTTTAAAATTGTTAATTAGAAAATACGAACGTGAGTAACTGCAGTTCAGGATAAGATTAAAATCTTACAGAAAGATAGTAGTCAAGTTTTTTTTTAAAAAAGTTGTCACAAGAAACTTAACTTTTCTTTATTTATAAGAATATTTTTTTAATTAATACATGGCTTTGTAATTTGTTATTAATAAAAAAAACAATGATACAGATTTACAATAAAAACGTCTTTAGAGATTAAAAACAACAATAAATTTTCGAAAAGTGCGACAAGATATCTTTTTATTGCAAATCTTTTTCAATGAACAGCTATTTTGTTTTTATTAATAACAATCTACAAAGCCACGTGTTATTTTTTTATTTTCACTAAATAAAGGCATTATTATTATCTTTTGATTACTTTTTGTCACATGTTTTATGATAGCTTATTAGAAAATAAGATAATATGAAGATTTGATTATCTCTTTTATGTTGAAAGCTAATATCGCGACATGAAAACAAAATTGCGAATTTTCACAAAAGTCTACCATTAGCTTCGAGAAATTTTATAGGAAAAATAGATTAATATATATGTCGACAATACCTATATTTACCAAAAAAGTGACAAAAATTTGCATTGAAAAATACCGTTTTTTTTAATTTGTTATAAATAAAATTGTCCTGACCTCCTACAAGTTCAAGATATTAAGTTTCAATTTAGGCTATTTCAAAAGATATTGTTACAGCCCATTAAAAACTCAAGGTACAAGCCAATACTTTCACTTTCAATCTATTTCCCTCAAAAAAATCTGTAAGTTGTTATGATAATAATTTGTATGGTTGTTGAAACTAAAAATACTTATTTTAATTGTTTAAAGCTTATGAACGCTTTATCGATTTTGGTCTTTTAATCAGAATTAAACAGAATTTTAGCCAGCTCTAAAAACGTTGTCTTGGAACAAAATTAGCTGGTTGAAAAATTTCAAAGTTATGTTGAAAAACAGTTTTTTTTTTTAATTTTTCATTGCGATGACTCCTGAAAGAATGGTGAACGGGTCTACTGCTTTGAAACCAGCTATGACATGATAGACATTGCACATGCCTGTATAATATAATAACATAAACTAAACCATGGATAGCAGGTATTAAACAGCGGACAAATTTCAATGGAGTAATCGATAACGTCGTAAACAACTCGGGATGGAAATGTTTATCTTGGGCGGACTTGGAGTTGTACGAAAACATTTTTCTTACAAATAAGGATCAAATTCTGCATCACCGGTATGTGTTCTTTCTCCCAACAAAAAATAAGTTTTGCAAAAATGTTCTTTAGTCAAATATAGTCATATGGAATTATTATACAATTGTGCACAAAGAAAATTATAAGCATACAATTTCCGCAATTGGGCACATAGAAAATTGTATATTTTCTACAGTTAACGTAAGAAAATATAAGAAAGCATTACGACAGACCTGTTTTAAGCGTTCCAATGTTGTTTTGTGGTGACTTCAATCAAACATCACCTAAAACCCACAAGACACAAGGGTAGATGTCGAAGTCAACGCATTTTCAAATCCACACTAAAAAGTTTCTTTTTAGATATAAACGCGGCTTGCACCAAAATGCTTAAATCATTTTAAGTCACTAAATACGTTTAAAGTGACAGCATTTAAGGCGTTTTGACATTTGCTAAACATGTTTAAGGGACTAAATGCATTTAAGCATTTTGGTGCAAGCCGCCCTAAGTGATTTACCGCCTAAAATATTGCTGAGTATGAGAAATACTGTAGTGAAATAGGAATAATAAGTCTGCAGGGATGGCAAACGTGAACGAAGTTGCGGGTACAGCTAGTTGCTAAATAAAATTGGAATACATTTATTTCTTTCATTAGTTGTCTGTTTTTAGGATTTATCTTGTCATTGGGTGTCTTTATAGAATAGAATAGCTTGATAGAATTATGAGCTAAGATTTTGCAAAGACACTATATAGATGCTCGAAATAACAAAAATGTAATAAGCTATTCGTTAGTACAAAAACAGGGAGAATTTTTGTTTGAGAGTTATAATGAAAATTATGATACATAAATCTATTGATATTTTAATGTAAATAAAAATAGAGTTTTAAACAATGGTAAAACCTAAATATAATGATAGAAGTCAATCAAAGTAGTCTCTATTTTATTCTAATTTATCTAATATTTAGCACTCCAAAAGACACGCGAAAGATGTTTTAAACTCAAAATCGCCTGTGTTCTTTCAATACAATTGGTTCTGTGGCTTACCCGTGAAATTGTGACAAA
Source organism: Apodemia mormo (assembly GCA_036924255.1). NCBI lineage: Eukaryota > Metazoa > Arthropoda > Insecta > Lepidoptera > Riodinidae > Apodemia > Apodemia mormo. The sequence goes on from JAUPFN010000001.1 coordinate 10,820,569, forward strand.
CAGGCAGACATGCTTTCGCATTGATAAATTATATATAGACTTACTTTTGATATTAGGATAAAACTCCAAGTTGGTAATTTTATTTCCAAACATATTTTAAATTTAAAAGACTTTATTCTTAAAAGTTACTCCTCGAGTGATAAAATGAGGCTGCTAGAACAGTTTGACACTATGACACAATTAGATGAACATACATAAGTGGTACACTGCGTTCTTTTGTCGCACTGCTTGTACTGAGTGGCAATACAGTAGGTAAATATTGTTTTTTATTTCGTAGAGTAGCAAACAGACAAATAACTCTTCTCATGGAAAAAAATAACCATTATTTTTAGATAAAGGTAGATATTTTGTAACCATCTGCAGGTGACAATTGTATGCCAAAGGCATTAACCTACCGGCTACTTATGCTCCAAACTGAAATGCCACGGTAAAGCTATTACAGCAGGAAATGTTATAGTGGTGTAAGCACGGACTAACTGGATGCTTTTCAAGGCAATTTCGTAGGTTATCTGTGTAGCTTTTATTTAAACGTTCCTCGCCCAACACCGTGACTATTTGTATTCATATGGTTTGTAAGTGGTACAGAATCTTTGTTGGACGTTGGACGACGTGATTTCTACCACCCACTTAGTCGTCACAATGGATGTAATACTATGTGGCAGGAAGACATATAGATTCTACGAAAACTAGATTAAAGGAAATGTGCAAATTAAAGTACCTACGATTTTTGGTATAAATAACAAAGTCTAGTCAGACTTGGTAAACATTTCCCCTGTGTTAGTCCAGGCCTCCTTTGAAGAATAGATCATCTGCCATTGTTTATAGGCAGTTCGTTAAAGGCAAACGATTGAATATACGTTCACTAACATCGTGACTACTTGGTGGTAGAGTTTCAACACGTCTCGCCTGGATTTTGGTACCACCACCATACCTACTCCTGCTTGTCATTGTCGTGTTCCGATCTGGAAGGAAAGGTAGCCGATAAACTTATGCAAGTGGTATTAATAACTTGCCACACGGATAGCAACGCTCCATTAAAATCTATATTGTCTATATGTATATGCGATGGTTGTCTCTTTTCATCAGAGGACTTATCTGCTTGTTTACTATCTTATAATATACTAGCTGTACTAACTCAGACACCTTCGTGGGCTCATGCACAATAATTTTATAAAGGACATACAGACAAACGTTCCTTTATATATATATATATATATATATATATATATATATAACTTTTAATTATTGTTTTTTGCATTCAGCAGCATTTGATTGATGTGATTGAAGGCATTACGCACTTTTGATAATTTTATATAAAAAGTGTGTTGTGCTTGATTACGGAGATTATACGTAGGTAAGGGAATTTAAGTAAAAAACATGAAATATTATTTAATTAATATTTTAATACTTATATTAAAACTTATAGCTACGCTTTCTTCGGCAATTTATTTTTTTCAAGTGTTTGTCCTTCGTAGTAGGTTTCACTGTAAATAAAAAAATGGTATTAGATATATATTTTTTTTTACTATAGACGAAATTAAGATATGAGTTTTATTTCTGGTTATAAAAGTTGCAAATTTTAATGTAAAAGATGCAAATCATACCACAAATGCGGTGTTTATGCAAAAATACCTGCGGACATTTTGTGCAATGGACCATAGTAAGCCACAGGCGCAAAGTTACCTAAATTGGTGAATACGTTTAAATAGTTTTTAGCTGTGTAGCAGCACTGTAATAAAAACATACGGGGCTTGCTCGAGTCCAATGGCCTGTTACATACTATACGTAATACGTATTCAATAACCAACTGCGCTAGAAGGAGTATTAGGATCAGCTCACATTGACGCAGACTCGAAGCAAAGCGACGCGTCGTGTTTTTAAACTTTAAAGTATATTCGTCTCTATTTCCATTACGCAATGTATATATTTGTATTATAAAATGCTCGCGATGCTTCGACGCTTTAATAAAGTCGAGTGAATTGCATAAAACTTTGTACGTCCATTAGATAAATGGAAATAGAGATGAATAACATGACGCGTCGCTCCACTTTAACTCTTTGTCAATGTGAGCTGACCCTTATATTTGTCAAGTGTACCTATTATAAATATGTAATTTCTTTGGAACGCGCTGTAAACTAAACGACCTGATTAATTTTAGTTTGAGAGATATTGTTAGATTCGTATTAACAATGAGAATGACATAGACTATAATAATATTAATAGAAAATATTTTTCGGACAGGGTCGCAGTCGGGTTTTTTGTAACTTTGTAATAATTACTTGTTTGTAGGTGTATGTTAATAGGTTCAGCCGACATATATAAGTTTGTGAGCTCTATATTATAATATAAAAAATATATAATTTTGCTAAAGGCCTCCAACTTTATTTCTTTAGTATCTATGATGTTACTTGACATAACTTTTGCGAAGGTCAACTACCTAATTTAACTGGAAAGATATTCCTTTAAGGAAATTGATATCATTTATAAAGAATCTGTCCTTTTTTAAATAATTATTGTTTCGGAAAATAAAAGCTATAATTACGTTAGAACACAAGGTAAAACTCATTAAAACTCATTTGACCGCCCTGTTGGTTGAATGGTTAGCGAATCTTACTACGAATCGAAGGGACTTGGGTTCGATTCGATGCGCCAGGGACAAACATTTGTGTGATGAGCATAGATGTTTGTATTTCTGGGTTTGGCTATTTGTTATGAATGTAACAGTATTTATATATGTATTTTTATGTATTAGTATCACTGACTAACACCCATAACATAAGAAAATAATTTACTTACTTTTGGGTTACATCTATTCGTGTAATTTGTCCAGCGATATTTAATTATATTTATTTATTAAAAGGGTTTTTTTCTGTCTACAAACTTGTCAAAATATACTATTTTCATCAAAATAAAAAAATTAATTACTAACCCTAACTAAGAGTTTTTTTTAAATACTCACCATCCAGGAACTTTTTCGGGTTCATCGCACATGAATGTGTCTTCGTTGTAGACTTTGCCTAAAGGACAGCTGCCTTTTTGGGGTTGAACTCCATTGCGGCATATGTAGAACTTCTGACAGTCCTCAGGGTGAGGGTATGTAGGGTGTGGCAAAGATCGGCCATTGGGACCCATTACTTCCCCTTCGGGACACGAGAAACCGTCATCTAGGACATCTGTCAGAAGAAAAATGTGTTGGTAAATATTGAATAATTTGCATAGCTTAGATTGACGTTACCTGAATTTTTACTCATCATTAAAATTATATTTAGCAATTCTAGTAGGACTCTCAAAAAATTTAAACATTATTATAAATGCCAAAATTTGTCTTTTAATTATGACTTTAGATAGAGATACGTTAATATATTAATGTTAATAAAATTATTACGTTTACAATAGAATTATTTTTACTAATAAGTTCGTGAACGATATAGAGTACTTTTGCTCTTTGGCTAATTGTAAGTTCTTTATACAAATATATAAGCACTGTAGTGGACTGTATTTGGTTGAATGTAAACAATGATTCTACTTCGATTTTATTTACAATTTACAATTAATGACTTATTATTTATTATATTCGGAGGAAGTGGATGAAGTCAAGTGATTTTCTTAGGCCCTGCACGGATATTTGTTCGGATCGGAGCCGAGACAGCCTTTCGTATTGACCATTGAGCGCTTTGTTAATTATTACGGCCAATGACACGCCCGTTCTGGCTGTCTCCGCTCCGTATCCGCCCCTATGCCTTAGCGTAGGTTCGACGGCGACACGTGCGAGACTCTGTAGCTCGGTGTTTTTGTCCTTAACAGCTCTCCTCCCGGCGTAGCTCGCGTAGCCTCCACTTTTCCTATTACGACGAGCTTTCTGGCAGGGCGCTTGAAAATGCCCGTTTTGGTTCGGACGTCTGCTACCCGCACGCCGGCGTCGGGACCTGGGTATATGTTCTCTACCCATCCTATAGGCCATATGTTCCGCGGCATTGCATGTTCCACTATGAGTACTACTCCGCCGACTTGTAGCGCATCCTCATTTTTCGTAGACTCCTCGCGTGGTACCAATGTTGGTAGGTACTGGCAGCCAGTGCCGCCAGAAATGGTTATCTAGCGCCTGGCTGGCTTTCCACGCTCGGCGAAGAGAATGCAGAGGTGTTGCATACCGTCGCTCTGAACGATGACGGTTACGAGTGGCTACCCAACCCTACACGTTTTTCTAAATATGAAAAACTTATTCGAATGACGGTATGGGTATTGGCTTTCGTAGACCTCTGTAAGCGCAGAGCTACGAAAATAAAGATACAGCACCTACAAGAAACAAAGGGACCCTGCAGTGACAATTATCGCCCATCATAATACTCGTACCTTACTCGTATAAATAAATCAAATTGTGTATGTTAGTTTGCACGAAAGAATACTAAACAGAGGGTGAGATTACCTTTGGTGATTTTGTCACATTGGCGGTTAACGACTTCTTTCCAATCGCAATTGGAGGACTCTTCGTCAAAGTAAAGGCCGGGAGGGCATGGTAACTCATTTGGTATTCCATCGGAGCAATAGTAAAACTTGTCACAGGCCTGAAATATAAAAATGTTATTGGGTACATAAAATAACCTTAATATATTATTCTTATCTTATGGATAGTGACTTCCCTTTGTATATGGGGGATGAGCATTCCGCAGGGAGAAACAATATAAAATATATCAAATTTTTTCTGTCTAGTGTAAGTATGGTAGATACAAATTTATACCCTAAGGGAAATGATTGGACCTTGAGACCGTGTGATTTTAGGTGATCATTCAGTCATAGATAAGTTAACCAATAGGTAAACTTAGACTGGCGGCAATGGCCTTTAAAAAGAGTTAAGTTTAATGACTTCCATACTGTGCGAATTGCATTCTTTAGCAAGTTTTACAGTAATAAATCATTGAAGTTCTTAGACCAAGCTAGTACCGTCAAAACGGGTCGTCAAAAAAGACTTTATTGTTTTTTTGTCATTAGATAAATATTAATCTATCACTCTGGCGACCTGTAACCTGTCCAATGTGTTTTTCAGAAAAAAAAATCCTATGTTTTTTCTATCCCTATTAATTTGGCAAACCAATTCCATTCAAATGAGGAAAAAACGCAACAATTTACATATTTTTTTATACCTTATATAGATGCTAATTTTAGAATTGCAATAGGTATTTGAGGGTGTCACAGTAACAATAGCGTCAAGAATGACAGAACCAGACTTAAATTTTTATATTTTAATAGCTGACTGTATGACTTTTTAACTAATCTTATTTTCTTTCTATATTTTCTCACCTTTTAAACCTTCCCTAAACTTCAACAACTAATTCAAAACCAAAATTAGCCAAATCGGTTCAGCCGTTCTCGAGTTTTAGCGAGACTAACGAACAGCAATTGATTTTTATATATATATAGATTTATCAAAACTCCTACAAATGGTAAAATATTTTATTAATGTTTCACAAAAAAAATATCCAGAAAAAGAGAAAAGAATTATTTAAAAAAATGTGTAACGGTTGACCCTGCAGGCCATTCCTGAAACTTCCCACTAAATTAAGGTATTTTAAGCTCAAAAGAGAAAAAATATAAGCATAGATTTTGTTTTAGTTCAAAAATCTATTTTGTTAAAACTGGCAGTATTAAGATTTTTTTATATATCATAAGATAGCAAACAAGCAGATGGGTCTTCTGATGGAAAGAGTCATCCATCGCCTATAGACACCAAAGGTGTTAATGGTGCGTTGCTATCTTATGGCGAGGTCTAATGCCACATGCATAAGTTTACCAGCTACCTTACCCTCCAAACCGGAACACGACAGCGAGAAGCACTGACGCTATTGCGGCAGGAATAGGTAAGGCGGTGATACCAGACCCCGGTGAGACAATGCAGAACTCTACTACCTAATAGCCACGATGGTAGTGACCCGCATAGCCAATTGGACGCCTTTTGCGACCTGCCTGGCAGAACGGCAATTGGTTTATTCTTCAAAGGAGCCCGGGACCAACACGGGGAGAACAAAATTGGCAGTATTAAGATTTTTCAAAAGCTGTATATTTTGGAAACGATAATAAATTTTGATCTTTCGAATGGCAAACAACTTAATTTTTGAAATCTAGAATATTGCTTTAGCTAAACGTAAATAACATTTTTTTCAAAAATTTTTTTCTTTGCTAAATCCCAAACAAATTGACAGACTTTAATCCAATTAACGGTATTTGACGCAGTTTTAAAGGAAAAAAAGCTGATAAGATTTTTAAATCAATCGGCGTATGGCTAATACGAAATGAAATGAAATGAAAGTTATTTCAAAAATATCAAATAAGTTTGTTAAAAATAACGTAATTTTAATATTTGAAGAGCTGTAACTTTTGAAAATAAGATTTGATTTTGATTTTTGCCTAGGCTACTATATTTTTGAAGTTGTCGATTCGCACACCAATAAATCAACTTCGTGTGAATCGCAAACAGAAAAAAAATATTATTAAAAAATGTCGATTCGCACATTTCGTGCCCGTGTGAAATTCGTTCGAATCATCTAATAAGCCAAAAAATATTTATAATAAATTTTAACCTGTGGATCTGGATGTCTGAAATATCCATTCTGTCTTGGGCACCCCTTTGTTGGCTTTGGCTCCTCTGTAAATCAAAATGTATACTATAAATTCTTAAGTCTTAAGCCTCTGTGGTCTAGTGGTCCAGTGTTGGCGTTGACCACATGAGGTCCCGGGTTCGATTCCCGGGTCGGGCACTTTAAAAAAAAAGTGTTTTTTCAGTTTTCTGAGAAACACAAAGTTGCCCGGGATTGGAAAGTGCCCGGTTGGCGATAGGCTTGCCACCTATCACATTTGTGGGACCAAGTATCTTCGGCTAATCGTGGGTGCACTTGTTGTACCTCTGCCTACCCCTTCGGGGATATGGGCGTGAAGATACTACTAAGTATTTACAATTTATTTTATGATCTAAACAAAAAATATGAAAAATTATAGAATATTTTTTATTCATATAGTAATATAACAGGTATATGTGAAAAATAGTAAAGGAAACATGCGAGATAGGAAACGATGGTGTTTAATTTTTGTTTGTTTATCAATTTACTTGTATGTAGGTTTCTAAAATTACTTAACAGATGTTTATTTGATGGAGCATAGTATTTTTGATATTGGATTTTATTTCATTTATATTGAATTTCAATAAAAGTTATTCTTTATTATAAATTAAATATAAAGATAGACTTTAATTCCATATGAAGTGCATAAGAAGTCTCGTTCAACAGCTAGTTCGAAATATATTATGTTTCTTTCTTAAGAAAAAAAAACGAGTCTTCTCATCGCACATTACATAACGGAGCGATTTAATCCAGAAAATAATTTGTTATTTAATTATTTTAATCGTGAATTACAATGTATTTGAATTAATACCCGTATAACAAGTTTCTTACCGGGATTGTGAGTAAACCGATAATACTGTGATACAAGTCGTGTAGTGTATAATCATATTTTTCACGGGAACAGCACATGACAATTCAGAAGGTCATCAGCGCACTTGGCATGACGAGAGCTCTCGTCTTGTCGTTGACCATGGGTATGTTTCCTGCTCATGTAGCCTTTATTTAAATTAAAAATACCAAAAACTTGATATTGTTAAGTACATCAGAATAACTGGTTTTGGTTCATATTACAATAAATAACACACAAAATGGGAATACCTTCAAAATGTAGTCAAAACGCCATTGTATAGATTTCACCCATACTCTCAATTTATTCTAATGTACATTAAAATGCATGCATGTAGCTCAAGAACAGAATACTTACGCAATTCTTTTCTGTCACCACAATCGACATTCGAAGGGATGTCGCAAAGCTCTTTGTTCGTATTCTCATCTGAGAATACTAAACCGTCGGGGCAAAGCTTTTCTTCAGCCGTACCTATTAAAATAATCATATCGTGAGAAACATGTACATCTAAATACGAAAATTGTGTAAATTATTATTTTGAGATATGCAGGAGTAGTGAACTTAAGGCAGATTTAAAAACGATTTGCTGTTGCTCTTTTGCTATTAAATATTATAATATTCTATCTATTTGGTAGAAAACTGTACCTAGGTAGATGGTATAGTTGTAAATAATTACAATAAACGTTTATTTATTAGCAATTCTAATTCTCGAGTACATTTAGAACCCTTCATTGTACTAGCTACTGATCGCATAACACCCGGTGATGTGATTAAGGAGCACAAAGACCTGGGGCTATTTTTAGGCAATGTGTATCTAGTACCCACTAATCTTAATATATATAAATTACGTGTCACGTTGTTTGTCCGGAATGGACTCCGAAATTACTGAACCGATTTCAATACAATTTTATAGATTTCTACTGTTTGGTCCAAATTAAAAGATTGAATAGTCCTCCTCCCTCTCAAACGAAACCCCACCAAAATATTTAAAACAAGTAATTTGCATGGTAAGACAACGTTTGCCGGGTCAGCTGGTATTGTATAGTTATCGTATCACTCATGTAAAAGTTGACGTTTTATAATCGCATTAGTTTACCGGCTACCTTACTCTCTAAACATATTTTACATTAGTTAAACGGTGTAGCCGTGAAATCGTAACAGATGGATAAGCAAACACACGGATTTTCACTTTTACAATATTAGTAAAGGTGATGATAAAATATTATCTGGATTAAAAGCTTATAGTTTAAGTAGTCAAGTAATATAACACTACTTTTGAGAACATAGTAGGGAGATTCTCCTAGGATGTCATAATATAGTTTTATACAAGTGGATGGCTTTCCTGATGGAAAGATAAATCATCGCTTAAAGACACCAAAGATGTTGATGGCGCGTTGCTATCGGGGCAGCGGGATGATAGCGCTACACGTATAAGTATACCGGTTACCTTATACCAAATACGCACTGAACTGACGCTATTGTGACAGGAATAGGACCAGAGTGCTAAGTGTGAGTTTTTCTTTTCGCATTCGATCGTGAGCGCGTTTGGAGTTTACTAGGATTTGTATGTGATTTGTACAGCGCCACCTAGTCGTAAACGTGAAAAACCAGTTTACCACTAGGTGGCGCTGTACAAATCACATACAAATTCCTAGTAAACTCGAAACGCGCTCACGATCGACTGCGAAAAGAAAAACTCACACTTAGCACTCAGAACCGGGCGAGACACTCTACTACCTAGTAGTCACGATGGTAGTGACACGTTTAGATAATCGTTTGCTTTTTACATATATTCTTCAAAGGGGGCCCGGGCCAACACGAGAGGAAATTTAATTAAATACTCGAGCACTTTCTTACAACAATAATGAAAGTAATTTAATATTTTTTTAACTTTGACATTTTAATTTTTAAATTTGACATTATTAAGTTTAATAACTAATAATACTAACTATATAATAACTAATAAAAACATTAAGTTTAATAAAAAATAATAGGTACTTTCTTTATCTTTGCAACATTGCGATAACTTCCATATTTTTAAATTTTTCCTTCATTTACATGTTGCTGTTGACAAGCTGTATTTTGTAAATAAAACAAGTTATAGAATAAGTTTTACATAGTAATATATGGCTAAGGCAACATGTCCAATTAAAGTGTTTTGTAATGACTTCTCTTTAAACTATTACTGACTTCTTCAAGTGTAAAATTATACCTACGAAATAAATACATTTTGAATTTGAACCTGGAATAATATAATTAAACCGACTTCAATATTTATCAACTATCCCCATATTTCGAAAAAATACTGAATCAATTATGATGCAAACAAGTTGGAATATACCTGATTTAAATCAAAAAGAATTATCATGATAATATATCTTTTAGTATCCGAGAAATTCGTGGATTAACTTACAAACATACATACACTTTCGAAATTATATAATACACGTGCTTGCATGCCTAAATAGATCATCATACTCAAATATTATCCAATTCCAACAATATACAGCACATACAAGTCAAACTGATAAGGAACTTGCTTATACAATTTGGTGAAAAAGATTTCGTATTACGACATTAGAGAAAGTTGTGCTAAATGAGATTCTTAATACTGTCTGATGGATTTAACATTCGTGTGATGTTTGCAATTTTGTTTTATTGTTTACATTATATTTGCTAAATTTATTAGTTTAAAAGGGAAATTCAGCATTTGTATTCTTTTCGTTTTTCGAATTTCCTACTCCTGGCGTAATAGCGTCAGTGCTTATCACATATAACTCCGGATCCTTTTCTATGCATAGATCAACTTCCTTAGTGTTAGACATCTCGTAAAATGTGAGATGCTAATTTTTATTACCAATATCGTGACTTCCAATGTAATCTTTTTAAACAAATTTAACCAAATGAAAATTTATTTAATTGTAGATTAGTCAGTTAACCATGTCTGTGGTTTCGTGGTCTGGCCTTGGTGTTCTGGGTTCGATTACCGGGTCATGCAATTCAAAAATGTATATTTTCAGTTTTCTGAGAAAAAGAAAGTTGCCCGGGATTAGATAAGTAAGTGCATTGTTGACGATATGCGTGGCATCTATCACATTGCGCGACTAAGTATCTTGAATACTATCGTGGGCATATTTGTTATACCTCTTCCTACTTCTTCGGGGATACGGGCGTGAAGATATTTTTTATAAGTTATTTAAAAAGTATTTAAGTAGTTTATTGCAAGGACCTTTAATGACAATCTAAATAAATGAATTTTAAAAGTGACCTTTAACTCAATGTTATTGTGTCAAAATATAACCTCTGGGTATGAAAGTCTTTTAATTTAGTAAGAGCTGCTTTTTGTGAAAGTATTATTAACCACCTCGTAGGCCGAGTGCAATCATATCTACGAGGCTTTCCCAGCAATCCTGGATATATCCAGCAAATAGACAAAAGCTAGTCATGCAGTCTTCGATTTTTTTAACACAAAAAAGTAAGAAGTTATACTTCTTCGGCATAACAGATAAAAAAACCTGAAGCTTTCATCCCGTATGCAACAACTCTTTTATTTACTATCATTCACCAGCATATATAGTTTAAAATCATATACTCAAAATATGTATATTTATGAAAAAATATTTTACCTCCATTGATATTATTAAATGTGTTGTAGATTTATTTTCAATATTTTCTTATATTATTTATGAAAATTTGATAAACTGCTTTGAATATAGTCATGAGTTTCCACGGAAATTTGAGAGACACTTTATCAGCTAACTTCAATGTTGCTTTTTTAGCTGTCGGTGTACGCGCGTACCATAAAATTTTATTCCCATATTTTTTTAAACGCGCCAAAAGAAATATAACTTTAGAAATTACATAACAATATGACTTATTATACCGAAACCGAATTTTAAAGCAACTAATGGTTATAAATTTGGCTCATGTGCTTAAAGCGTGCATTGAAGGTTAGTGGCATTTAATGAATATGTCAGGTAGAATCTTGTTGACCTTTCATACACGATACTGACCTCTGCTGCATTTGTAATAAAGGTCGCATTGGTATGGATCTGGATGAAATGAAATGAAACCGCTCTTCTCCGGGCATTTAAAATCTTGACCTGAAACTGAAATAAACACAATGCAACACTCATAGATATAATGAAATCACATAATTACAATAATATTGGAAACACGACGTTATATAAATAAGAAAAAATACACATATTTGAAATATTTTTATTAGTTGCCCAGATTTTTAATAATTAAAAATGAAAAATGGAAAAGAGTAACTTATAAGACTGTGTTAAGAAAAAAGTAGACAACATATTTTTAGGGCAAACTAGAAAATATTTTTTGTATCTTACATATCTTCACGCCAGATCCCTTACGGGGTAGGCAGAGAGAACCGAGTGCCATACATCACGATTCTTGCAGGCTTGTCTCGCTTCCTCCACATTCATCACTCTCTTCATACACACACGCCGGTTGCGAAGACTCTTGACACCACCTTCGGACAGTACTCGATCAATCTGATCGTGGTATGTCAGTCTTGGTCTTGCCCGGTACCTACATCCTTCCACATTCGCATTGTATATCTGTTTTGTTAACCTTTCATCTACCATTCTTTCTACATGTCCGAACCAACGGAGCATGCCCTTTCTCATCTTTACACCGACACTTTCTTTCAAACCTAACCTCTCTCTCACTTCGACATTACGAACCCGGTCCGCGAGTGTCACACCACATATTTTTCTTAGCGACCTCATCTCAACCGCGTATATTCTACTTTCATGCCCTTTCTGACATACCCAAATTTTTTGTATCTTAGGATAGCAAACCTTTGAACTAAAGAACATCTGCCATTATGCCAAGCAGTTCATAAAAAGTGAACGAATGACCAAATACTTAAACAATCTAATGAAATATGAGCATTCGATCACTTTTATGGAAAAATATCATTACTATCCGAAATATTTGCAACATAAAGAGTCCAATAAAATGAAAGTTTAATCTCATCACATTAATGCAATATAAAGCCTTAGAAAAACTACACGAGGATTATTCCAAATTCAAAATAACATTAATAAAAATATATGAACAAATCAAAGAGTCATGGATAACGAAGCGATAAAATAGCATAAATGTAATCTCCCGTTATAGAATTTTGTGTAATAGCTTAAAGTAGATGCAAACTCGTCGAAATCAACCCGGGAGCAATCGAACTCTTTCTGATTGGTTACTTTCTTTGGAGTTGCTAATTAAACTATTTATTTTAGACAAGCTTAAGTTATGTTATATCTAATATAAATTTTAATATTATTTCTACTTTCTGTTAGCCTAAAGGATAATTAGTGGAGAATGCCACTACTACTGGCACTAAGTTCGCCTTTTGTATAAAATTGTTTCTCTTGAATGACTGAATAACATCTTGGGGCGGTGTAGCAAAAATGCATCTACTTGTTTCGGAACGCGCCCAGAAAGTTTTGTTAAGGGTTTATTTAAAACTACCATATAGTTACCTCACAAATAATCTCTATCAGACAGCCAAAGTACTGAGTGTGCGTAAACTATATATATTTTTGTGTATTTTCCCCGTGTTGGTCCTGGACTCCTTTAATGAATAGGCCAACTGCCGTTCTGCTAGGCAGGTCGTAAAATGCGACCGAGTGGCTATACGAGTCACTACCATTGTGGCTACTAGGTGGTAGAGTTCTGCATCGGCTCGTCTGGGTCTGGTGCCACCGCTTTACCTATTCCCGCCGCAATAGCGTCAGTGCTAATCACTGTCATGTTCCGGTTTGGAGGGTAAGGTAGAAGATAAACTAATGCATGTGACTTTAGACCTCGCTACAAGATAGCAACACTATTAACATCTTTGGTGTCTATAAGTGATGGTTGACTCTTTCCATCAGAAGACCCATCTGCTTGTTTACTATCTTATAATATAAAAAAAATATCATTAGACAGTAATTCCTACTCAACCAGACTACTGTTACGATTTCTTGGCCCCTCACCAATTACTGTATCGAGAAACAACTTTCAATAAGGAATTGCAATATGTTTCAGGTCAAAATATGCTTTATATTGACTAAAAGGATTTCACTATAACCAAATAGAAGTAATTATAAAGAACTGATCAATGTTATAACATATTTGTAATACTTGGGGTGATGTATATGTATATGTCTGTAAAAGCATGTATGTATATTCATGTATTACCTATATAATGTATTTGCTCATATTTTTAATTATACTAAATATGACCTTTATGTAAAAAATTATATGCACTATATAACACGCAAAATACACATGCAGATGATATTATAATATGGCTAAAATTTAAGAAGTGCTGGTTGCTATGTCATAGTTTTTACTATTTTAGGAGCCAGAGCGTTTTAAATGTTGTAGCTTGTAAAGTTAAGAAATGAAAATATATTATTATTTTAAGATGAATATAATAAATATATAACAAAATATATATCCTTGCATCTTCTTTCGCATTTGTCATGATGAGTGCTCCAAAGATTGTTTAATTTGATTTCTATTCCAGAATTCACAATGAAACATCCAACAAAAATGTACATTCCATCCTTACTCATTTTACCCACATTTTTTACATTGCATAATTTAACTAACAATTGGAAGTAATTTTATAAATATAATTTAAAAATACAATTGTAGTTTTAAGTTAGCGGCAGTAAACATTTCGATATTAATACGTATCATGAAGATATTTACATTTTTGTATGATTGTAACAAATTAACTCAAAAAGAACTTAAACTATATCAAAAAATCATTTCGCTCCAGAAAGTTACACTATTCAGAAGGTAAAAAGGTGACTTTTTATCCGACTGCGCAAAAGGAAGTAACGGTTTTTTGTGTCTATATAATATGTATGTGACGTTTGTCTCTTATCGTTATTAGAGTAGTCTTCTAGTTTGTTGTTTTATCCAATTTAAAAACATGTTACATGTTACAATAATGTGATGAATGTATAACTCTTTATATATAGATATAAAGAATCCTGAATTAGTTCTTTTCAAATAAAATGAATAACTCTGACTGTTAAATTTGTTATTTTATATCATAGGACGATAAACAAGATGACGGTTCTTTTTTATATAAAAATTTATAAAAGAAACGTACCATTATAAATATAATTGATCACGATTGCTGAATTTGCCCCATTTAACGGCACTTACACACAATCCACTTGACACTATTACGAATGCTACATAGGTTTCGAAAATCCGATATACCGTGACAGCGATCAATAGTAAAATTGCCCTTGCAAAACATGCATTAAGAAATTACTAGAGCACTCAACAATGCTAGGACGTGTTAGTGAAAGGAGGACAGAGTAATAAGTTGATGTGGTTCAAAGTTAAAAAACTGGGCTATAAATTGATAAGAATAAAAGATTTAGAAGTTACCTAAACCCTGATCTTTGTTGCTAGAAGAACGCAAACTATACAAAAGTAGGTATAAAATCAACTAAGTCAACTAGCCATAATATAGGTCACAGTCACTGCAATCACAGATTGTCAATAATAGCTATTTTATCAAAGAAATAACCGAGGAATTTTCTTCCTTTTAATATTAATTTTCAGTAAATTTTTCTTTACAAGGTGTTGCAGTTGGTCTGAGCCCCTTCAAAGAATAGACCAACTGCCGTTCTGCCAGCCAGGTCGTAAAAGGCGACCGATACATGTGTCACTACCATCCTGACTACTAGGTGGTAGAGTTCCGCAACGTCTCGCCCGGGTATTTGGTACTACCAAGGCGGTAGTACCTATTCTTGCCGCAATAGTGTCAATGCTTGTCATTGTCGTGTTCCGGTTTGGAGGGACAGGTAGCCGGCAGAATTATGCATGTCATATTGCCATCACGTCACACGGATCGCACTATTAACATCCTTGGTGTCTATGGGCGATGGTTTCTCTTTTCATCAGGAGAGCCATCTGTTTCTTTGCTATCTTTTAATGTAAAAAAACATGGGTTACAACAATTGTAGATGTTAAGTTCTGCTAACATTATCATGATTGTACATACATACATTTATATCTCTTAACTTGTAGACAGAGAGAACAGAGTTGTTTTCGGGATACAATTGTCACATATATACATGTTTGGATAGATGGAAGGATGGATGTGTGTTACTAAATCGCCAAAACTACTTAGCGGATTTTGATGAAATTTGGTACACATATAGATTATAACCTGGAATAGTACATAAATTACTTTTCATTCCGCAAAAAGAAGTTATTCCCGCGGAATTCATTAAAAACTTTTATGAGCTAGTAAATTTATATAAATCTAATAGTAATAACAATTTTTTAAATTCTTATAACACAAGCAGATATTTGCTTACTTTGAGGTTAGATCAGTAAGTGTAATTTGTCCCGTGAATATTTATTTATTTATTTATATTTGTTTTTGTCACAAAATTATTTAAACGCAGTATAACTGCAACAATCGACTTCTAACCTTCCACATCTCTGGAACACTGAATTAGATTTTCACCAATTATGGGACCAAATCGGAAATATATTCTCTTTAACAATGGAGTGGACAAAAAATGGAGGTAGTCATGAGGACTGCCGACAGAAATGAAAACTTGAAAACGGTTTTACAACTACAACTACTAGCACAGATTTATATCTTGCATACATACATTTATACCTTCTCCCTACCCTTCAGCTACCTTCCTCTTACCTTCTCTTTCCTTCCCCTTCCTTTCTCTCATTTCTTCTCATTTCTTCTAATTTTTTCTACCTTCCCTCTAATTTTTCCTTAGTTACATCTTTTTTACATTTTTCCCCCAACCGCGTCCGTATCTTCTCATTACCTTCCCCCACCTTCCCTTTGCTTTCCGTAACATCCCACCATTTCTTCTACCTTTTCATACATTCCTCCTATTTTTCCCTTGCCTCTTTTTTATATTTTTTCCCTACCTCGTTTTCACCTTCTCGCTACCTTCCCCCTACCTTACTGCTACCTTTCCTCTACCTTTCCCCTACCTGGCCCCTACCTTCATCTACCTTATCTCCACTTCTCATTACCCTTCCGCTAACTTTTCACTACCTTTTCACTATCTTCCCGTAACCTTTCCAAAACCTTCCTACTACCTTCCCGATACCATTCCGTTACGTTCCGTCTCTTCTAATGTGGCTAAAGAAGTTTTCACTTCAAAAATATTTTACTAATCCGTCTATATATAAAGAAGTTATGCCCAGGCATACATAAAAAGTATACAAACATTCGAATCGAGGACCTCCTCCTTTTTGGGAGCCTTAATACTCTCTAAGCTAACCAATACTTTTTAAGCTAACCAATATTTTCAAAGTTCGATTACGACGACGACGAACAATTTCTATTGTGGCGCCGCCAGTCCGTACCGCTGAAGGGTCATAGTGATGGAACCAGCGGGCCAGCTTCTTGTCAGGTAACGTCATAACTGTGGAGGTTGATGACGTCACACAAGGACAAGTAAGGGGAAAAGGAAGATTCCCTTCCCAGCCAGGCAAGGTGTACTGTCTTGGGACCAAAGTCCATTTAAGAAGCGTTGAAACTTGTATATAGTATTTTATTTATTATTTATATTTTTTTACTATTTATAGTTTTCTTTTAGCGTTTGTGATTGTTTGAGCCGCTACAGTACAGGCTACACTATATAGTATTAGGAATAAGCAAGGTGTTAGCACAGTGTACTCTAATTGTGTGTCTTCCAGGACTCTTTCACCTAGAGGCTATTATTAATTACGAGGTTATTTGAGACCAACAAGAGGAAAATCTTTTTTATATATCATTCGATAGGAAATAAGTATATGGCTCTTCTGGTGAGAAGACAAAAGAAGAAATTGTTAATAATACGTTGCTGGGATACGTATGGTGGGATGGCAATGCCATATACATGAGTCTACCGGCTAACTTACTCTCCAAACTGGAACACGACGATGAAAAGCAGTGACGTAATTGCGCCAGGAATATATCCGGGCGAGACGTTGCGAAACTCTATCACCTAGAAATCACGATAGTAGTGACATGTACAGCTACGCATTTATCTTTTACGAACAGCTTGGTGGAATGATAGACTCTTCAAAAGGAGAAGAATATATTGTTTTCAATATATTTTTTGATGAGGCAATGAAGGTAGAGATGGCTCCCCCCTTGATATACCAGATGGATATCGGCTAGTGAATTTCAATAAATATGAGTTGCTATCTAAATGTTATAATTCTTTACGAATCACCCGCATCTTCTTAACGACAAAAGATTACTAGCGAGAATTGCAACATGCAAATTTTGTAACATGCGTATAAAATTTCGTGCGTAATGTAAAATGACATCGACAGTAGCCACAACCCAGTGGAATTTACACTGTCCTTGAAGGTTTACTGTCACTTTCATAACTGGAAATTATTTTAGTTCAACATAATACGGTTATAGTCCACTAAAAACCTATTTTTTGATGCTTGATATCGTTGGCAGTTGATAAAACTTCACTTTTACTACGTATTTATATTTTTTTAATTCTAGTAAAACTGTACAAGTATTGGAATTAAACATAAATCGCATACACTATCCAACTCTCTCTTGCAATGAAATATTTGGTATATTTGGATCTGGGGCTGTTAAATATGAAATCAAATCAAATTGTACGAAATTTTACACATAAATTAATACAAATATAATTTTATCCCAGAAAATGCATTAATGCTGTGGCATGTACAAATGTATCAATCATTCACGACATGTAAGGCTGCATAGGGTGCAGACTTAGTTACGCAACCAGATTAAAATTAAAAAAGACGTTTTTTTTTACCTAAACAATTTTCGAAGCTATTCTTTTTCTGAAGTTTGTATAAAAATCGATATATTGATATCTTTGGATTCATTTTCACAAATATAGATACAACAATGCATGCCAGATACTACGAATTATGTAACAGATTTTGCGCTAGTTATATATTTCTGAAAAAGGAATCATAAAATAAATGTGTTCTCTCGTGGATCTTAGATTCGAAAAACTATCTATTAACACTGATACTGCTCGATCATGGATCATCAAGTTTTACTGCGGTTCGTTTTAAAAAAATCAAATTGACATACCTAATATCAATCGCGAAACAAGCGAAGTTTTCCGGGTCTACTAGAACAATTATTGTATGTAGATATAAAAGTTTGTTCAAAGATAATTAGAGTATTGTCACTACAAATGGATTGTTATAAAATTTGGCAGGCAAATTAATAAGATAAAAAAATTCAAACATAAGTCAAATATTGACGGATTTCACCTATATTTGGATTAATTCAAAAATAAAATATACCATCACGATTTAACAGTTTAAGGCAAAGCACTAACTTGTTACTTTTTACCACCAGTTGTTAAAACATGTTACATGTAAAACTTGTAAGATTTTACCACTTTTTAGATACCAAAATGTCAAACATTCTCAAAATAAGATTCGATATTTTTGTTTGACGCATTACTATAACAAGTAGATGAGCTTACTTAACATATCGCTGCCATTTTTTAAACAAACTTTCATATAATTCTTACGTAAATATCTTTATTAATGTAAAAAAAGTTGTATCTATACATTTTTTTAATTATAAAAAAGTAGGTATCATCACGCCCGGTTCTCTTGCGGGGTAGGCAGATCAAAATGAACGTCTATAGAATTTCCGGTTCACCGCGATTAACCGGTTTGTCAGTTGGCGAGACAAGTGGTGATCCTCATCGCCACATTTACCGACATATTAACGATTATCAACTATTTCTAGCTATAACCGGGACCGACATTTCAACGTACTGATCTGAGGCACGAGAGTGGTAATACTCCACTCCGCCAGACCCCGAGCTGCTACTGAGGGTTAGATTTTCGAGAAAACCTAGAAAAACCTCAATAACATTTTGCCCGACCCGGGGATTAAACCCGGGACCTCATGGTCTGAGCCAAATAGGCTACCCCTAGACCATGAGGCAGTCAATTTTTAATTATAAAATAGTAAATAAGCAGGTACAGTACCCGGCGATAAATATTGCACATCGACCTTTGGAAAGAGACAATCGGCTAATTTCGGCTTCGTAGAGCGTTATCTCTGTCGCACAAAATACAAACAGTCCGGTACCTATTAGGAGCTGTTAAAACAAGTATGATTTGCTTCTTTTGATATTTTTATTCTTTGTATAAAATACACTAATTTTTCTATAAGTGATGGCTTTAGGTTGGGGTAAAATAAAATAAAAAAACATTTTTACATTATGTTTACGTATTTAATTATTTTGGAACATTACAGCTTTAGTGTACATAATAAACACCATTATACCTATTGCTAAAATGAGACATTGCAATAAAAATAATAATAATTCTAATTCTCAATTACTTCCATTTCACTATCTGTGCTCTCAAAGAGGTCAATATCACTGTCACTATCAGCCGTATTTATTACTAATCTATCAGTGTAATTGTCTAAACTGTGTTGAATGCTTCTATATTCATTCTCACATTTGATTGCATGATCGCAAACCTTTTTCCACTCTTCAGCGCCGATCATGTTTACTTTTTCAGTCAATAATGTTTTTACTGTAGTTAAGTTCATACCCACATTTCTAGAGGCTACATAGCCTTTCAGTTGAGACCATATATTTTCAATTGGATTAAAATCCGGATGATATGGTGGCAATCGCAACACAGTGTGCCCATGTTCGGCAAGTATTTTGTCCACAGAAAACTCTGTATACCTCTCCTTGTGCTGACATATAATAGTGTAAATCTGGGTTTTTGTTAATTTTGGATCAACTGGAATTTCATGTCTGTTTAACCAGTTGATCATTTCCCGTTTAATGGTGTTTGAGTTGGGGGGTCTGACAAAATACTGTGTTGCGATTGCCACCATATCATCCGGATTTTAATCCAATTGAAAATATATGGTCTCAACTGAAAGGCTATGTAGCCTCTAGAAATGTGGGTATGAACTTAACTACAGTAAAAACATTATTGACTGAAAAAGTAAACATGATCGGCGCTGAAGAGTGGAAAAAGGTTTGCGATCATGCAATCAAATGTGAGAATGAATATAGAAGCATTCAACACAGTTTAGACAATTACACTGATAGATTAGTAATAAATACGGCTGATAGTGACAGTGATATTGACCTCTTTGAGAGCACAGATAGTGAAATGGAAGTAATTGAGAATTAGAATTATTATTATTTTTATTGCAATGTCTCATTTTAGCAATAGGTATAATGGTGTTTATTATGTACACTAAAGCTGTAATGTTCCAAAATAATTAAATACGTAAACATAATGTAAAAATGTTTTTTTATTTTATTTTACCCCAACCTAAAGCCATCACTTATAGAAAAATTAGTGTATTTTATACAAAGAATAAAAATATCAAAAGAAGCAAATCATACTTGTTTTAACAGCTCCTAATAGGTACCGGACTGTTTGTATTTTGTGCGACAGAGATAATGCTCTACGAAGCCGAAATTAGCCGATTGTCTCTTTCCAAAGGTCGACGTGCAATATTTATCGCTGGGTACTGTAGTTCTTCTGATATAACCTTTGCATAAACCAAAGAGGTTAATGTTGCGTTGCTCTTTGTGTGATAGTGACGTGAAGTCACATGCACAACCTAATTGGCTAAGCTACGTTCTAAACCGCAACATGACCATAGTGAGCACTGAAGCTATTGCGGCAGGGACAGCTAAGACGGTGGTACCCAACCCCAATCCCAACGACACACCGCAGAACTGCACAATCTAGTTGTTACGATATTAGCGATATTTTTTTTTATGTCATAAGATAGCAAACAAGCAGATGGGTCTCCTGATGGAAAGAGTCAACCATCGCCTATAGACACCAAAGATGTTAATGGTGCGTTGCTATCTTGTTTCGAGGTCTAATGCCAAATGCATAAGTTTACCGGCTACCTTACCCTCCAAACCGGAACACGACAGCTACAAGCACTGACGCTATTGCGGCAGGAATAGGTAAGGCGGTGGTACCAGACCCGGGCGAGACAATGCAGAACTCTACCACCTAGTAGCCACGATGGTAGTGGCTCGATAGCCAATCGGTCGCCTTTTACGACCTGCCTGGCAGAACGGCAGTTGGCCTATTCTTCAAAGGAGGCTGGGACCAACACTATTCTATTCTATATTTACAACCATTTCATTTATTTATTTAAATTATTGCACAATTACAATAAAAAGGAATGACTTAATGCTCATTGGTATCCTCAACTAATTAACCTCTAGCAATAGCAAGAAAAAAAACTAGGGTGCACGCTGTAATTATAATATTAAATTGTACAACATGCAATAACAAAATACAAAAATATATGCATAAGCATATTATAATAAACAACAATCGACAATTACTAGCATAAAAGTGCTTTAAATTAAAACTAACAAAATTAAATTTAAAAAAATTTTGACAGTTGAATTTGAAAGAAAAATAAATTATGAGTTTTATCCAATACAGTTCTCTAAATTTGAATTCTGAGAGATCTAAATTAAATTAAAGTGCAATTCAAGAATAAGTATTATTATGTATTCTTTGGTACCTACTACATAATTGAAATTTATAACTTTATACTTTTTTCGGCTCTTATATACTATTTGTCAGATATCCTGATTTTCTATTCATGAAAAGTGACCCAAACTAATACGGGAAGTCAGGTATCTTATGAACGTTAATAATAATTTCCCAGTTACCGACCTCTACGATAGGTCAACCCTAATTACCACCAACTAAAAATGTCTTTCTATGTTTCTCACAGTTATGAGAAAACTAAAAACAATGGCTATTTTGCCTCTTTTAGCTCTTCCGGTTTTATTGTTTAAAAATTCAAAGCTCGATTTCATAAATTATATTTTATCGTTACATAATGAATGTTACTAATTATAGATAAAAAAGTAAAAAAGAAAACATCATCAATCAAATCGAACCGAATGTTAATAAAAGCTAAACATACATATTAAGTTAGCAAAATGAATCTCATCAGCTCATCATCGCTTTTGACATTTTTACGACTACCGCTTTTACATAATTAGGATTAAGTAACAGATATACCTAATTTTTTTAAACCTGTGAGTATTATTTAGACACCTAAGGAGACTGGAATATTACTGAGGTAATTTTACATAGGAAAAATACCATGGAAAATCACTAGACCAACGACGCAGTCTATTATTTATTACTAATTAGCTATATGTAATTTAGCCCAAAACCTGATATTAACGATGATAAGGCAATCGATTAATTAACACTGATATCGCCACTTGAAATATTTTGCGACCGTGTGGTAGAACTTGTTATTCTGGTTTTTATTTATTCAATTTTAAAATGCAAACTGCAATATTGTTTGTTGGTACCTCATAGATATAATCTAATATGATTGCAACAAAAATGTAAAGAATTCATGTTTTGAAATTGAAATTTGCGAAATAATCGTGTACATTGTAATATAAAGAATATATTACATAAATTCTTTAATTAATTAAAGGAGCAAATGTTACAGTTTAGTTTTTAAATCCATACTGATATTATAAATTTGAAAGTAGCTCTGCACGTTTGTCTGCCTGTCTGTTTCTTCTTCAAGCGTAAACCATTGAACCGATTTGGATGTAATTCCGCACAAAAAAGGACATAGGATAGTTTTATCACGGAAATCTCACAGGAACGGAAACTATGCGGGAAAAATCCCACTTAGGCTACTTTTATTGTAGAAATTTTTCAACGCGGACAAAGTCCCGGACATAGCTAGTAAGTGAATCAAGAAACAAATTAATATATCGCTCATTTGGTTTAACATCGACGGAAATGTATTTTAATTTTAAATCGAAGTAAATATGACAAAGATTGCTTGATGGATTGATTGATTGATTATGATAAAAAAGCTAAGTTTTAATAATACTTAAATACTATTACTATTGTTTAAATAAAAAAAATAAGCATGAATTGCCACAATAAGACCATAAACTCATTTTTTTTAAATATTCTGTAAAATACGTAAATCTGTAAATACGCCAATGCTCCATCAAATGAGCGATATATGTATTTCAATTAGACGACATATTGGGCGAAAAAATACAAAAAAAAAGAATAAATAAAAATAAAAAATTGCATTTTTTGAAAATACAAAATTAAATTTGCTATTGATTTTGACCGCCGTATTAGTCGAGTAGTTCGAGTCGGGGTGTATCCCTAACAGAAAATTACTTACGAGTAATTTTCTATACATATTTTAAATAGCAAAGGCACGCTATTTGTATGTTTGTTACTTATCTAAATTTGGTTCGTAATTCACAAAATACCGACACGGCTATATCCCTGAATAAGAAGGCAGAGATTTAAGTGTTCAATCTATCGATAAATAGGGCGCATATTTCATCCCGGGAAAATAATGTTAGATCAGAAAAAATCAAAAAAATTACACTTCGTAAATGCGACACACGCAGATAAGGTCATAAATTACATTTATTACGTTTTACAATGGTAATATAAAATGTGTAAACTATAAAATTGTCCAGGAAAACATCTTTAAAATAAAGCTGTGAATATATAAATAGTTACAATAAAATTACTGAAATTTGTAATATTAAGTATAATAATATATTAATTTATTAATATTTAAGGCACGGTATGTGCGTTATTTATCCATACTAATATTATAAATGCGAGAGTAACTCTGTCAGTCTGTATGTCTCTTCTTCACGCCCAAACCACTGAACCGATTTGGATGAAATTTGACGCAAGGATAGTTTGAAGCCCGAGAAAGGACAAAAGATAGTTTATTTATTACGGAAATCCCACAGGAACGGGATTTATGCGGGTAAAACCCATATAGGTCCCGTTTCCGTTATTATACTCGTATTAGAAATTTTCTCAGGAAGTCGCGGGCACAGCTAGTCAGTTATAAAATCAGCTTTCAACTACTTTGCAGAGTTAATATCAAAGACAACCCAATAATTATGAATTCCATTCAAATTAACGAGTATAACCTTGAAAATTACGTGTTTGTTTATGTGTCATATCTATATATGTATATATGACATTGAACTAATCTGTTTTTAAAATATTTGATTTATTTATTATATATTATAGTAAACAAGTAGTAGGTTTTTTTTGATGGAAAATTACAACTATTGCCTATATATTTGGAATGCCATATATTCGTACATAAGGTTTTTTTGTATAATCGCATAGCAAACAAGCAGGTGGCTCTATCTAATAGAAAAAAAACGACATTGTAATTCGTGTGGCAGGGCAAATGCATAAGTTTCATGGAGCTATCATGGAGCTGTCTTAGGCCTATACCTGGCGGCAACGGCTTCTAATACCTACTTGAAACACACCTTTAAATACTGCTGTCACCTTCTGAGGTCTTACCCTTTCTTCCTAACACAGCTGTATAAAAAGAGATGGGGGACCTCATAGACAGAGATATCAAGTAGGTTTATGTTTCAAGTGATTAATCCGAGTGCTTGGTCGGTTTGGTTTAAAAGGCATACAGCAACAAACAAAACTAAATAAAATGAAAATTTTGTTCAGAAATTATTAAGTAGACCTTAATCATTTCTAAACAAAATTTTCATTTTACCGACCCGTTCAAGCATTGCAAGTTTACTATAAAAAATTATGGACTCACTTCGCTGCGCATAAATTCTCAACGAGGTGTACAAAAATTTTCAAAATAGTGAATTTTTGTCAATGAGCCATGAAATGAATACTTATCACGACACTACAGTAAATTTTAACATATAGACCCTGCAGATCTCTGTAGTACTAGCAGACCGGCCACGGATTACTGTAGCTCAGTTATACGTTTGGACTCTTTACACTGTGCCATCTATCGGATATTTACCAAACAAAAATATTAAAGAATTGAAGAAATATGTCGAAAAGCTGACTTACACTGCCAATAACCCTTTGTAATACTAAGCCACATATAAATATAACCCTTTGCTATATAATAAACAAAATATAATTATTTACAATAAATAATAAAAATATTGACGTAATTAATTGAGATAAAACCTATCCGATGTTCAAATTTCGAACATAATATGTTTGAACTTTTATATTATGATATAATATTTGCAACACTATATTAAAATCGGTTGTGTAGTTATAGCTTAAAATTCGCGTAGTTTGTCTTACAGGGTAAGGTAGGCGATAAATTTATGCATGTGGTATTATTTATCTAACATTTTTGTATCTATAAGATGCGATAGTAGAAATAGCTCTTTGTTTGCTTTCTAAAATTATGTCATAAACTCGTATCAATTATTTATTAAAGAACGGAAGTTATCGTAATATATCTTTCCTTTGAACACCGGGAGCGTCGATTTCTATTAGCCGAATGTTACAAAAATAATTACGATTAGATAATAAGCATTAAATTAACTTGTAACTTAAGGAGATTTCATTTTTATTTGTTGTTAATTGGAGATTACATACTACTTACTTTAATTTATTTATTTCTGTAAGTAAATTTGCTCATCATGGTTAAGCTATTTTTATTTTTTAGTTTTCAGCATTTAGTTAGTTAGTTATAAGTTATCAAAGTATATATATATATATATATATATATATATATATATATATATATATATATATATATATATATATATATATATATATATATATATATATATATATATATATATATATATATATATATATATATATATATTATATTATATAGTAAATTATATAGTAATTTTTTATGTAAAAATATCATATTTCCAATTTAAAATTATTTCGGATAACCAATTATTTAAAGACTTTGTTTAATTTAGAGCATAAGTTTGTTTAAGTTTTAACATAATAGTAAATGAATTAAAAATAAAACTTACCTAATCCGCAGGCAGACAAAGCTAGAAGTATTAAGCTCTTCATGATGAAAGCTCAACTATGTGTAGCTGTAGTATTATATGTCTATATATTGTCCGGATATACGTGCGTTTCCTGGCGAAGGTTGTGCGGTATTGCGCGCTGCAACCAGCATGACCGGGCGGCGTGTGCGCCGATTTTGTACAACTCGTTCCACTGAACACTGTGCATGAATTATTCTTTTCTGTACAGAACATGGTCACAAACGTAGTATTATGATAAAAGTAATTTTATAACTCATTTTTAAGAAGACAAGCATTTTTACAGCAGTCGGATGCAAGAATTAGTATATTATTGTACTTTATAGATAAAAATATTATTATATTTTTATAACTTCAAAGTAATAAACAATTTTTGACATAAAAGTCTATCAAATGATAAATTAACTTTAAATTTAAAATAATAATAGAAAAAATAGACGGATAAAAGATTATATAATATGCTAATATTTTCATAAGCTTTCGTGATTTTCTACGCTAAAGTTATTGTGTATTAAAAATGGGATATTATAGTGATTAATTTCATGTTTTTTCTGATATTTTAGTACTATTACAAGCAACATTTTTTACGGGAGAACTGATTATTTGTAGCGCGCCGAAATATCGGAAAATGAATTTGTTAACCAATATCGGTAAGAACCCGTTTTAACAACTTATTAATTCTAATTTCTTTTTAATTTAAAGACAACATTAATACCTTTAATATCTGTAGACCAAAGATAAAAATAACAAACACAAACGTATCTATGTGTACAAATACGATGCTAAAATACGCAGGTATTACTTTGGATTAAAATTTGGGCATAAATTAAATTTGAAAGAAACATGCACACTAAATTGTCGCATGGTGTAAAAGCAAACGCTGCGGTGAATGTCTATATGGATCAGTAAAAAAGCTTGGCACATAAACATACCTTCGGAATTAAGCATATTTTATCCTTAACCGGAAAGCCTCCAAATCTCGTGCGTCATGGTCAATTTCATGGTAATGTTAATGACTTGACTATTTATATCAATGAAATTATTATCCACTATAAAAATATTTCATCAAAAGTTTTTTAAAATACATTTTGTGCCATAACTTTTTAATGCTCAATAAAAATTCTGAACTTATCATTAACTTAACTCTTGTTGATCCGGATCCATTTTGAAGAATAAACCTTTTTGCAAAGCAATTCGTAAAAGGCGAGTGATTGGCAAAATATATCACACGCACTATGACTCATAGAGCGTTCAATCGTGAGGTCTTCTCGCACACCCCTGATGGAGGGTGCAAGGAAACGGTCCCGGGGCTATGCCCCTGTCCGTGATATCAATCGCTCTGTGTCACCACACAGAGGTCTTTGTGTTTTCTTTAACGATGTGGATCTTCTGTTTTCTATTCTGGTGTTCTAAGTTCTTGGGGGTACTTCTCAATTCTTCACGCCGCTCCGCGCAGGTCAGCCGCTCTGGGTGGAACCCATTGGGGAAGCCCGGTAGGCGACCAGCAGCGAAAGCGGCGGCTTTATCAGGTAATACCCCCTGGTTTGGTGGAGATATCTCTACGATATGGCAGTCTGTTGGTTGCTAGGGGTTGCCAAGGTGCCAGCGTTTGGATGTATAAATAGTCTGACCTCTCGTTTCTGCGATTCATGTTAGTGGCAGGTCTGTTTATAAAGTCTTCTACTGATTCTACGCGAAGATCTCTTGTAATTACTTCGTTCTTCACGTAGATAGGTGCTTCGGGGATAATTCTTAGTGCTTTATTCTGTTGCACTTCGATTACTTTCAACTTTGATTGGACAGAAGCTGATACCACACTGCTGCCGCATATGTTAGGCGCGACCGAATATACGTCTTGTAGATACCCAGCTTCTGACCAATGTGGAGTCTACATGTTAAAATTGGCTTCAGTTTTACTACGGTCGCACTAGTTTGGTCCCTTACGGCTCTAGTGTGAGCCTTCATGGAGAGTTTGGAGTCTATGCTTACTCCCAGGTATTTGTATTTCTCTATCCAAGTGATGTCTTGGTTTTTTAAATGGAGTTTTGGTGTGCGTTGAGACGTTCTGCCCATCTTCATTGCTTGCGCCTTTTTCATGTTCACCAACAATCTCCACTTGGTTAGCCATTCCTGTAGTTAGTTCAAGGTCCTCTGGATTTTGTGCGCTGCGTGCACGGTGTTGAAAACACTATCACTGCTTTGTGTTTAAGTTTAGATACTTCTTAAACTGATTGTATACCCTTGCCTGACCGATTTCTTTAACAATATCTTCAGTATTTGTCGTTATCATAGTTTGTTTCCGAATAAAATGTAGCCAGCAAACTAACACACGTTACATTATATTCTCACCACACAGATAACAAATCATTCACTAGACAAATTATACTCACTGATCTAACCTCAAAGTAAGCAAATCATTTTCTTGTGTTAAGGGTGTTAGTCAACGATACTAATACATAGAAATACATTTATAAATACTGTTATATATAAATAAACACCCAAACCCAGAAATACAAACATTCGACCAACGGGGCGGTCATTGAAGCATTTTTAGCATCTTGTGTTTCTATATGCGATAGTTTATGCTTTGCATCAAGAAAAATATCTGCTTATTTACTATCATGTAAAGAAATAACATCCTGTTAAAAATACTGTCTGTGGTGAGCAAGTGGTACCTACTTTAATAAGCTAAACAAAAGAATGGGCAGTGACCTCCTCTGTATAATTATTGCGGCAGCTACTTCCGGCTGCCCAGACAACTATTTGCAGCTAGCCTTTGAGAATCAAAACCTTTTGAATACAAATATAAAACGAAACCTACTTTTTTCAAACATTAATGTTTGTAATCATTAGCTCATAAGCGTAATTGTTTATTTAACTGTATTCTTATTGCAAGTTTTTTTGAAAACTTGTGGTAAACTTACTTTATATTTTTAATTGATTTAAAATCAAATCAGCTTTCACTGTGTAAAAAAACTACGTCAGATACCATAAATCGGATTAAAATCGGTCGATTTATTTGGTTTTTGTAAATGACAACATTTTTGAAATAAAAAAAATTGACATTGTTTCGAAATTTTCCAACCGCGATAATATTAGTATGGATTTTACTATAGATTTATAACTATTTGTTTGTTTATACTGAATATGTCTACACAGACGTCCATTCATTTCCTTCGACAGTTCATTAGCTACGTGATCAGTATTGTAATGAAGTAAATATTCCTGGTAGACTAATTCAAATAATAATACCGTTTCTGTGAAAGCACAGAGCGTGGCACGTGACCTTACTTTGCGCTTGGCGCCTCATGATGCATTCCAAATTTCATTCTATTTAGCCGATTGTGCCAAAAGAAATGTTATGTTTTACTAGATTATGTATGTACGTGTGCATGTATGTATGTATATTTCTTTTGCATCTTCTGTAGCATAAATAGTTTGGTGGGCGATTAACCAAGTGGTTATTGCCCGTGATTACGCAATTAATGGGGCTAGGTTTCGATTCCCGACAAGGTCAAGATTTTGTGTATAATAATAATAGCTGCACAAATTATAATATGAAATTCATTTGTTTTCAATATGGATGCTTGTCAACAATAACTAATACATAGAAATACAATATACCTACACGTATGTATAAATACTGAAATATTATTAATAAATAACCAAACATATTTTTAACGTAGTTGAAACTGTAGATACCGAGCTTCCATTTCTTATATCTCCAGAACCCGGTATCAGATTTTCACCAAATTAAAATGAGACAACACGGGGAGTATATTTACCCTTTCAAACAAAAGAAAAATTTTTAAAATCGGTTCATGAATGACTGACTTCTCAGGTAACAAACAAAAAAACATACAGCTTAATTGATAATCTTCTCCTTTTGGGCAGTCGGTTGAAAACACCCAAAGACTTTCAATATTTTTAAGTTAAAATGTTATTTTTCCCTTATTTTTCCCCGATTTTGATCCATGCCCCAATAAATAAAACATAAACTGCCTTACTGATAGGCATCTCGTAAAGGCGAGAGAATGCTAATTTATTTCAGAAGCCAATAAAGTATACTTGAAGTACATTTAAAATGTAACAGTAATTTTCCTAAAACGTGCATGTATGACATTGCTTATGGATTTTATATGAAGTACGTCTAGGTATCTCATTATCAACTATAGGTTTTCTTCTTGAAACCTGGTGAACTTTAGTAAATAAGTACGTCTAAAGAAATTCAGTTATCACTCCCTGCACATAAAGGGACTACCGTGATAATAATCATTATGTATGGCAACTTCTCTGATCAAAAACTATAATAATTTAAGATGGAAATTTAGTCTAGAATTTCGAGTCAATAATTTATCTTCGTTATAAAGGTGATTGATATTAATCTGAAAATATATGATGAATGTTTAGTACAATGACACTTTGATATATTATTGTTAATCAGAAGGATTTGAAAGTACACGCGGCCTTCATAGCATCCTTTCAATCTTTCAATTTTGATCGTTAATACCTGATCAATTTAAAATTTAGAATAAATAAAATAAATGTACTATGGAATATTTTAAATAATAAAACAATCCATAGCACGTTTAAATAAGGAAACATGTAATTAAACGTCGTACTAAAAGCAGGAAGCTGTGCATATTTTTTTAAATTTCATGTTTAGAATATTAATTACTAGATTACATTTAAGGAGCGACTTTTTTGTTGGTTTTATGATAATTAATATACAAGCACATGTTAGAAAAAACGTAATTGATAAAAATTGATCATAAAGCATGAGACATTTATTTTCAAATGTCTTATCTGTATATTAATATGTAAAGTAAAAACGTTGTACTCCTTTTAAAGGCACTTGCGCGAACGGTGGAGTATGAAATTTGGCATAGTTAAAGTTTACATTGCGGAGGACTGCAGAAACGTTTTTCTCGTGTTGGCCCCGGGCTGCTTTGAAGAATCTTCAAAGCTATTTCTATCTTCTTCAAAAAAACTGCTACGGTTATGAACTTAGACACTTTTTTACAACAAAACTCATCAATATCTTCCAGAAAAATGCAGTAGTATTTATGTAATAAACATAAATACGGAGACCTTTCTTTTAGAAGGTGCTGTTCTTCCAAATATCGCCAGTTTGATGCTATTTAAAATCGGCATAGTTTTAACTTCGTTTTTTACCTATATTTTGGGTTATATAAATTTAAACAGGTCTTTCGATATTTGGACTAATAGAAGGATATACGCAGTTTTATTATGGCATATGTTTTTAATTTAATTTTAAATAAAAAGCCTATTTCAAATTAAGTATCATAAAGTTTGTTATTAAAAGTGAAGCGCCACTTAGAGACTATTTGGAATCTAAAGTAGGTAATCATCTTTTAACAAAAGTATTTAAATAAAGGCGAAATTTGATGAAGATTCATGACCCCATGAACCCCCTCTGAATCCACCCTTAGTCATGTTCCGGTTTGAAAGGTAAGGTAGCCAGTAGATTTAAGTACGTGGTATTGCCATCCCGCAACACAGATAGCAACGCACCATTAACATATTTGGTGTCTATAGGCGATGGTTTTCTTGTCATCAAGAGAACCATCTGCTTGTTTGCTATCTAATGATAAAAAAAGTATATTTAATCATCAAGATAAAGTCTGGGCCCACTTTGACAGGCAGTTCGTAAAAAGCAAATAATTGGCTATTACTAGGTGGTTATAGTTCTTCATTGTCTCGCCTGAATTTGGTTGTACCAGCTGAAACAATGACATCTTTATAAACACATTTCTACCGCAATAGCGTCAATTTCTGTCATTGTCATGTTCCAGTTTTAAGCGTAAGCGTATTGTCATCCCGCCACACGAATAGCAACGCATCATTAACATCTTTGCTGTCTAGAGTCGATGGTCGTCTCTCTCTCCATCAGGAGAATGATCGGACTGTTAACTTTTTTTGTAAAAATATAAAAAATATTGAAAATTAATATTATTCAAAAAATGTATACATATGTATTTTCTATATCGCCTCTGTAGTCTAGTGGTCCGGCGTTGGAGTTGACTACATGAGGTTGTGGGTTCGATTCCCGGGGCAATTCAATAATTTGTTTTTCAAGTTTTCTGATAATTGGATAATTGCCCGGTTGGCGATAGGCTTGCCACCTATGTCATTGTGGGGCTAAGTATATGTGGCTAATCGTAGGTGCACTTGTTGTACCTCTGTCTGCCTCTTCGGGGATGCAGGTGTGAAAATACATTTATTTTCTACGTAGCGTGCTCTTTGGCAATAAATATTGGCAGCATCGGTTAGTTTTAGTTTTCCAGATTGTAGAGCCTCTACTGTTTTTTCCAAAATTTCTTTCAAAAACTATAATATGGTGTAAACACATTACCATTTGTGGTATTAGTGTAATTATTTTATGTATATATACATATTTCCGGAACTCTAATATAAAATAGGAATAGGAATATAATATAAAAGCTTCACCTTAAGTTTATACAAAATAAACGTTTGGGGCTATTTGAGACATCGATCTTAATCTTAACAAAACTAAATATGTTTTAGTTTTATTAAGATTAAGATCGATGTCTCAAATGTGAAAAATGTCTCAAAACGGGTTTTTTTTGGAACAGGATTCCAAATAGCTCTAGATCTGTGCCAAAAGTCATTTTTTAAACCACAAGATATATTGCGTCTAAAACACGATATGGTACAATTGAATACACCAATAAAATCCCAAGAAAACATATGTCTACATTAACGAACTTATTTTCTACTTATCTTTACAACGTTGGTATATCAACTGAAAGTACAGTATGCAATCGATTTAATAACTTTTTAAAAAAAAAATCTTACCGTTTTGAACATCTTCTTATCCACAAAATTTTACCAACAGTAATGACATTAATTGTAGTATTGATATATTGTAAAAAAATATTCCACTTTTAATAGAGAAAAAAATAGATTCGACCAAATCTTTTATTAAATAATTAAAACTATATGCAAAACATAGCTATAGATATACTATTATCATTAGCATGTCGGTGACGCGAACCGAGGATTTTACCCTCTACTAAAACGCTCAACGCGCCTAAAGAAGTTTTCACTTCAAAAAATTCCGTATTCTAATAGAGTCTCAAAAAATCACTTTAAGGTACTTCAAATACAACGCTTAATACTGTTTCCAACATTGAAATCGAAACAAATTTTCAAAAATTACAGCTTTTCAAATATTACAATTTCACTGCTTACAGTAAATTTACTTCATATTTTTAAAATAAGTTTCAGGCTACTACTAAAATAGGTATACCGATTTACTTAAAAATCTAGTCAGCTCTTCTACTTGAAAACTGCCCCAAAAATCGTAAATCAGATTAAAATCGGTTGATTTGTCCGCGTATTATTAATGACAAAACTTTTTGAAAAAAAAATTTTTTTTTACATTTTTTAGATAATAAAACAATAATTTAAAACTCAAAAATTGCTTTAAATGCCATTCAAAAGATTGAAATCGGTCATCATACTGAAAATACACATCTTTTTGAAAATTAATACTTATACTTTTCGCCGTGTTGATCCCGGCCTCTTTTGAAGAATAGGCCAACTGCCGTTCTGCCAGGCAGGTCGTAAAAGGCGACCGATTGGCTATCGAGTCACTACCATCGTGGCTACTAGGTGGTAGAGTTCTGCATTGTCTCGTCCGGGTCTGGTACCACCGCCTTACCTATTCCTTCCGCAATAGCGATGCTTGTCGCTATCGTGTTCCGGTTTGGAGGGTAAGGTAGCCGGTAAACTTATGCATGTGGCATTAGACCACGCTACAAGATAGCAACGCACCATTAACATCTTTGGTGTCTATAGGCGATGGTTGACTCTTTCCATCAGGAGACCCATCTGCTTGTTTGCTATCTTATGATATAAAAAAAAAATATTGTCATTTTTACAAAACTTTAGGTTTTTGAACTTTTGGAGCCCAAAATTCTATACTTAAGTATGTTTTTACTCCTTTGAGCTTAAAATATCTAAATTTAGCGGGAAGTTTCAGGGATGGGCAGGTCAACCGCCTTACAGATTTTTATCCAAAATTTCAATGTAAGTCTGGAAAAACAACTATCTGGAATTTCACCAGGCAGCTCATAAAAGAGAACGACTGACTAAAAATGTCACTGCTATCGTGGATACCTAGGTGGTAGAGTTCTGTAAAGTTACGTTTTCCAGGTTTCGGTGCTACTTACCTATTCCCATCGTAATGGCGTAAATACTTGTCAGTTATGTTCTGGTTTGACGATAAAGTAGCCGGTAAACTTGTGCAAGTAGCATTGTAAACCACCATACCAATGAGTGCAGTACCATTTGCGTGTGAGCTATTCTATGATATAGTGTAAAAAGTAAGTCTTACCCGACTACATAATATTATTACCCTTCTGTAACAATGCAACATAAGTTATATATATGTATAATAAAAAGAAAGGCTGTTATCCAACCAACATAAATTTTTACTCTTCTATTACATTCTTATAGCCTATGTACTATTTCTTCAATAGAGACAAATTAAAGTACGTCTCATACGTTAAACTATCACCATCACCACTAAGTATGTAGGGTATGCTAAACAAAATAATGTACATACACTACAACAACATTACTTTCCTTTTAGCGGAATCGCGTAAAAATATTCCAAATGCTTTTTCCCTTGTTGAATTGCAACAGTAAGCTTGCCTTAATCTAAACAAACCAGTTTTAATGTTTGTTACTCAACCCTTAATTGTTGTTGGTTGCTTAATTCGATAATATAAGGCATGTATCAATGCAGTTTGGTGCGTTACTTTGTTTGAAATATATGTATGT
Organism: Apodemia mormo; assembly: GCA_036924255.1. Lineage (NCBI taxonomy): Eukaryota > Metazoa > Arthropoda > Insecta > Lepidoptera > Riodinidae > Apodemia > Apodemia mormo. The sequence continues at coordinate 10,855,740 of JAUPFN010000001.1, forward strand.
TCAATTGACTTTAAAAAAAATATTGTCAATTTCGTTGCGGTGCAGTGGAAGGACAGAAAGAAGCTCCACGGTACAAGTGAGACAAGAACTTGTGTAATAGGCTAAAAATATTTATTTTTTTTCATATTATATGACACTAAAAATTTTATAGAAAGAAAATTTGAAATTAATTCATAGATTCCAGATAAGAGAAAAAAGTTATTTACAGTCAAAAATTTTCAAATATTCACACACCAGAAAGCTTATAATGTTCTGGGGTGTATAAACGTATGTCCATATTTTTGACATATCCTACAGCATAAACGGATTGACAGATTATAGCATACAAGATTTGATTAAAGTTATTTCAATTGCAGAAGTGAGGGTACGTAATTTTAAGACGTAATGCAAAAGAAAGTTGTAGTAAAGTTAATTGTTTTACCTTACTGTGTCGCAGCAAGTTGGTTATGTTTTCTATCAGTACATATATTCTGTTCCCTTACAACTTCTAATCTTCATATTTTCATTTGTGCATCCATTGGTTGTAGGTTATGTAATAACGAAAATAAATATTAGAACTCACCATGGAAACCACCAGTCGCCATATTGTCAAAATTAAAAAAATATATATTGATGAACAATATCATGTGGGGTATCGTTGAATAGGTATTTAAAAATCATTTTGAGTTTTATTCATCATTTTTCTTTTTAAATAATAGTTTAGGATATGTTACGATTAAAAGTTAATTTTCCCATTTGTATTCTCGTACTTTAGACATACCTATATACCTACTTCAGTATTTGTTATTCGGTCTTCATTACATTAATCAGTATTTATCATCAGTTCGACAATATTTTTAACCGACGAAAAAATGGAGGTTATCGGTTTGACATGTAGGTATGTATGTAATATTGTTGGAATTGGATAACATTTGACTATTATGATATATTTAGGCGTCCAAGCACGTGTACTAAAATTGCGTAAATGAATATATATTTGTGTTTGTCCAGGTTTTTTTTCGGTAAATAAAAGACATATCCAGATAATTATTTTTAATTTAAAACAACGTATATTACAACTCAGGGAACTGTCTAAATTTTATCAGTCCGGGCTTCTTTGAAGAATAGGCCAATTGCCGTTCTACCAGGCAGGTCGTAAGAGGCGATCGATTGGCTATTTCCGTCACTACCATCGTGACTACTAGTTATTAAAGTTCTGCAACGTCTCGCCCGGGTATTTACCGCACCGTACCGCTGCATTACCTATTCCTGCCCCAATAGCGTCAATGATTATCAGTGTCATGTTCCAGTTAAAAGGGTAAGGTAGCCGATACACTTATGCATGTGGGATTGCCATCCCCCAGATGGATAGCAACGCACCATTAACATCTTTAGTGTCTATAGGCGATGTTTTCTCTTTCTATCTTTCTATCAGGAGAGCCATCTGCTTAAAGCACTCAATCATCATAAACAAATAATACCTGTACCTCGTGTACAATCAACTCCGAACTCGCTAATGATGTCTTCTTTTTTTTATATCATAAGATAGCAAACAAGCAGATGGTTCTCCTGATGGATAGTCTTTAGACACCAAAGGTGTTAATGGTGCGTTGCTATTTTGTGGCGAAGTCTAATGCCACATGCATAAGTTTTCCGGCTACCTTACCCTCCAAACCGGAACACGATATTTACAAGCACTGACGCTATAGCGGCAGGAATAGGTAAGGCGGTGGTACCAGACCCGGGTGAGACAATGTAGAACTCTAGCACCTAGTAGCCACGATGGTAGTGACTCGTATAGCCAATCGGTCGCTTTTTACGACCTGCCTGGCATAACGGCAGTTGGCCTATTCTTCAAAGAAGCTCGGGAACACCACGGGGAGAACAAAGACGTCGCCAAATATTCACCAAAACCACGGCATCTCTAATGCTGCGGCCGCACTTGCGTCAGCGTCACAAAGCTTCGCTTAGATATTTAATGAACATTCAAACCAGAAATACAAACACACGCTTTTCAAACAAATGCTTGTCCCTACTGAGAATCAAACCCAAGTTACAATAGTAGCCAATATATTATTATAATCTGTCTCCAAGCCCTGTTGGTTGGTAGTTAAGGTCGCTACTTAAGCAACCTACAATAATATTGCGCAATATTACGTATTGCGCATTGCTATTGACCGTTTAGGGTTAATTTTGAAGCTTGCACAATGATTGAACGAAAGTTTGACGGGTTTAATTTTTATACCACAATATTTTTTTCGTGCACTGTGTAGGCTTAATAATGCACAATATTTTTCACTTCAGAGGTTGGAGCGGTCGCGTTCGGTTAGTCACTGTGTTTAATGTATGGTCGTGTCGTAAATTTAAGCAAAATGGCGAGCAAGAATGCTATAAAAGATAAATAACGGGAGTTTTTACTTGAATGTATAGAATTGGATGGAGATTTATTTAACTTAATCACCAGCATGGTTGTCGCCAAAACTTCGTCTTTCGGGCCTTTTGTGAAAATTTGATAGCTAAAACTTGAATGGGCCCCGACTGTTAATCGTTCTGTGATGAATTAAAATTTATGAATTGTCTTATATGTATGTAGGTACATCGATTATAGAACTATTTCAAAGGTGAAGTTATTCATTTCTACTTAACATGATTCTAAACTACTGGGCTTGTTTCCTTCTTTTTAGCTTTCACTTCAGTCAATGAACATTTTCTAAAATTTACATGCAGTCGGGTTTTTTGTTTTCAATAAATTTTTTATTTTATACTTTTTAGTTAGGATTCATTAACTTGGATCAAAGAGTATACAATACTACGTAAGATTCGATATTCAAATTATCAGATGGTAAATTACGTAAACTTGTCATTTCTTACAGAGTAAATATCGTGGGGATTATTAAATAACTTGAGGTGGTCTAAACTACTCATTATTAGCCCCTCTAGAGAATTAACCTGGCACAAAGCAATGCATGGTTTGAGCCGGGTTAGGTTCGATTCAGACTGTCACTCCAGGAACATTGTTTTTAATTGCTTTGTCGTCAAATTCTATTCGTCAAATTTTGAAAATTACGCTTCCTGCAATATTATTGAACGTTTAGGGTTAATATTGAAGATTGCACAATGATTGAACGAAAGTTTGAGCGGGTTTAATTTTTATTGCGCAGTATTTTTTTTTGCACTGTGTAGGCTTAATATTGCACAATATTTTTCACTTCAGAGTTTGGAGCGGTCGCGTTCGGTCGGTTACCGTGTTTAATATATGGTCGTGTTGTAAATTTAAGCACAATGGTGAGCAAATATGCTATAAAAGATAAAGAACGGGACTTTTTACTTGTGTGTATAGAATTATATAGAGATTTATTTAACAAAATCACCAGCATGCTTGCCGACAAACTTAGTCGTCAGCCACGTTGCTCGCACGAAAATATTGATGAGACTGATTTGTCAATTTTGTTGAGTGAATTTATTGAACGTTTGGAAGCAAGGGGGTATTCGATATTATTGTACAATAAAAGTATTACGGAGTATTATTGTACATCCAGGGGGCGCCTAATAAAACCAAATACCTAAGGCGCCCCATAGACCTATTTTCTAAAATTTAAATGCAGTCGGGTGTTTTGTTTTCAATAAATTTTTTATTAGGTGTGGTCTTGTTGGTGGTCAAAGAAATCGCTTCTATTTTCGTGGTTTTGGACCTAAAGGCTAAAGGCAACCTAACAAACCTTCTTCTTCTTTATGTACCTAACAAGTCGAGTAGCGGCTTAAACTCAAAATACCAGGGTAAAAAAGTGCTACTATCGGCACTCTACACACTTACTATATTTTATACACATACATAATTTGACTCGAGGTTAAAAAGTTGACGTATGCGGCCTTGATTGTGGCCTACTAACTGCTTACAATTTTAAAAATCCCAGCTCAAATATGATCCAATTACAATTTCTGCAAATATTTTATCACGAAATTAAAATCGCAAATTTTTCAAATAAAATGAAAGTTGAAATATTTAATCCCGGCCATTGATGAATCACACTCTAACAATTTGAAGCTTGAAAATAATTTCATCTAATAATGTTATGTTTAAATTATTCAACGTTTATCACCTGTTAATAAACAACGCGAGCACACGTTTTATAACGTATTAAATATATATTCATAGAGATATTTAGAAGATAGTTCTAGTTGTTTGCCACCTAAGTATTTTGATACAAATAATACAATATAGTAGCAATTGATCTATTTTGCTCTGTTTATTTGATCTACAAGCTTATATTTTTTTTGCTATTTAATAGGTACAGACAGAGAACGTATATAGAAAATTTCTTTTAAATTAGTCCAACCGTTTGAATGTACGTCTTCATGTTCAAACGGCTGGTTTCATTGAAAAAAAAAACAAACATACACACACTTAGTTTAGCTGTTATAGTATTAACGGATTTCAGGGCAATGGAGAGCCCATTTCATGTCTGACTGTTATTTTTGTGAAATGGTAGCAACAGTCTCAACCACCTAATTACCACTGAGTTGCAAGCTCAGGGTGCCTTGTGGAAAAGATCAGGTTTCTCGGAAAACCGCAGCAAAATAACACAAAACTATATTGGAGAAGTAGGAAATACACCTAGTTTTCTCGTTTTTCGGCAAGAAATAGAAAGTGTATATAGGTATTATGTATAAATAGTTTTATAATCAGACTAAACCTGATTGCGATTGTATTACGATAGCTCAGGAACTACGAACTTAATAAAATATAACAGGGCCGTATTTTTTGAACTGTAAAAGTTGATAAATACTTATAACTTTCATAGTGTTTATATAAGCTAATTTATTTATAATAATTTTTGATGTATTTAAGACTAAACTATTCAGCATGGCAGCTATCGCCAAATATTCGACATTACATATAATTGATTGGTGATATTTGCGGTTCACGTTCGTAGTTTTGAAATGTGTAGATATGTGCATGTATGTATGTGCTTGCGTGTGCGTGTGCGTGTTTGTGTGCGTGTGCGTGTTTGTGTGCGTGTGCGTGTGCGTGTGTGTGTGCGTGTGCGTGTGCGTGTGCGTGTGCGTGTGCGTGTGCGCGTGCGTGTGCGTGTGTGTGTGCGTGTGCGTGTGCGTGTGCGTGTGCGTGTGCGTGTGCGCGTGCGTGTGCGTGTGTGTGTGCGTGTGCGTGTGCGTGTGCGTGTGCGTGTGCGTGTGCGTGTGCGTGTGCATACGCGTGCGTGTGCGCGTGTGTGTGTAAATGCGTGTGCGTGTGCGTGTGCATACGCGTGCGTGTGCGCGTGTGTGTGTAAATGCGTGTGCGTGTGCGTGTTCATACGCGTGCGTGTGCGCGTGTGTGTGTAAATGCGTGCTTTATATCATAAGATAGCAAAACAGATAGATTCACCTAATGGAAGAGGCAACTATCGCCTACAGTTATTAGAGATGTTAATTATGTGCTGCTGTTTGTGTGGCAGGGATGGAATGCAAAATGAGTTATTTAGCTGCCACCATACTCTCCACTCAATTATATTTTAAAGTATTTTTAAACGACATACTGATATATGTTTAAAGGATAGCCGTGGTCGTATGCCACCAACTGTAGCAAAATAGATTCATTATAATAATAAAATAAAATCAATGTGGCATACGACCACGGCTATCTTTTAAACATATCTCTACCAGTATGACGTATAAAATGCTTTAAGATATAATACGTGTTAGAAGTTGTTGATTTAATAGTCGGTAAAATTTTAGTAGTTTGTGCATAATAAATATCAGCTGAGACTATTTTCTTGTATCGTACTTTTGAGAGCGTGTTTTAGTAGTCGGGTTTTAGTTTTTAAATTTTCTTTTTATGATGAAGACATCATCTGCCTTCCGCCAGGTAGTTTATAAAAAGCGAACGATTGGTGGAACTAAAACTAGTAGAGCCACTTAACTTCTCATTCGGACTCTGTACCATCGCCGTACCCTTTCTTGCTGCAATAATGTAAACTTCTTACCATCATATTTCGAAATGGAAGGTATTCGCAAATGCTTGTGACAAGTCAGTATTGTACGTAACTTAACACATGGCTAGGTCTAGGAATATAACAATTACTTGGTTCTATGATTCATAATCTTATTTAGTTAGGTAGGTATTTAGTTAGGTACTCTGCATAAACCGTGAAAATAAATAATAATAACAATAATAAATAAATATTCACGGGACAAATTACACTTACTGATCTAACCCCAAAGTAAGCAAATTTTTGCTTGTGTTATGGGTGTTAGTCAACGATACTAATACATATATAAATATATATATAAATACCAGAATATATATAATAAACACCCAAACCCGGAAATACAAACATTTATGCTCTTCACACAAATGCTTGTCCCCGTCGGGGCTCGAACCCGAGCCCCGTTGATTGCGTAGTCAGGGTCGCTAACCACTCGACCAACGGGGCGGTCAAAATGATTCATATTTGTTAACTTATTTGTAGCAAACAAGCAATATGTTAAAACCTTGATCATGTTATCTTAGTAATTTTACGCGTAATCACAATAAGATTAAAAATGTATAAGTTCTTATTTACGTACATATGTATGTCTGTTATATAATATACTACTTTGTCGAGAATAAATCTTGCGATTCATAAAAAGCTTTAATCAAAAAGCATGATGTGCGACCGAAAAAATTGTATTAATTTAAAAGTATTTTCTTACTTAAGTCGGGGCGACCCTCTTGCTCTGCATAATTTTGTTTGCCCCTGCGCTATTGTCTGGAAAGGAGAGCTGGGAATGTTATAAAGGGAATGAAAACAAAATTAGCGTGGTCGAAATGAGAGTGTAGAGAGAAAATACATAAATACATTACAATACATACATGTCAAACTGATTAAACCTCCGTTTTTTTCGGTTAAAAACGAGTGAAGTCACTTCCGTGTGCGCTTAGCGGTTTACTCAGTAAAACAAAATATTTTTTTAACTATTAAATGTAAATATTAAAAAACAATAAAACAACTGGAATCATAATTGTTATCAAGGATAACATTTCTAAAAAAAAATTTGAAAATCTTAGGTGATTTTCAAAATTATCTTAAAATAATAAATTTATAACAATTAATGAAACAATGGATAAAAAGTGTAAATAATATAGTTATTTCGTATGTGACATAGAATAAAATAATTGGAAGATTTTAAAAATATTACGATATACTTATTTAACTTTTAATTTTATAATGACCCAATGTCAATAAACAAATGAAAAATCTATTTTTTTTAATTTTACGACAGGAATCTTTTCTATAAATTTCTTAAAATATATCTTATAAGTTGAAGAAACAAATTTTTAGTTTACAAATTCCGATGTGTAAAACGAGCTTAATAAAAAAAGATATTTGTTTTCATATATTCTAATAATAACTAAATTGTTTTTTTAATATTTACATGTAATAGTTGAATAAAACGCTCAATTCATTCAGCAGATGCACATGGGAACAACTTCACCCGTTCTTAGTCCTTTTTTACGGACAGATTTAAATTTTAAATATTGGTGATAATATCTAGACGTATAGTATATATTAGGGAAGAATATTTTTTGTTTGTTTCCGAAATCTATATATATATATATATATATATATATATATATATATATATATATATATATATATATATATATATATATATATATATATATATATATATATTAATTGCTGTTCGTTAGTCTCGCTAAAACTCAAGAACGGCTGAACCGATTTGGCTAGTATTTGGTTTTGAATTAATTTTTGAAGTCCAGGGAAGGTTTAAAAGGTGAGAAAATATAAAAAGAAAGCGTAGTTAAAAAGACAGAACAACGTTTGCCGGGTCAGCTAGTCTATAATAGTTTTAAGATGTGTACAAAACTAAAAAGTCCCTTTTTTAATAAATTGTTTATAGATTTTGCAATTTGCGAGCCTTTAACTTTTTCAAAAACAAAAACACAAACTAGATAAAATTACGAATCGAGTGACAACTTGGTTATAATTTTCTGAGTATTATAATTTTTTCTGAAATCCATATTTTATTAAAATTGTTTTATGCGTAAACATACTCTAACGAAATCGTTAATAACCTTGAGTAGATATCAAATAAGATATCTACTTTTCATCTTACTTATAACTAATCATCATAAAAATTACTATTACATTATTTTAATACATTGCTTCATTTATAAACCAGTCGTTTGACCTTTAGCACATCAGTGAAAGGTAGTAAGTATTTAAAAATATGTTAGACTAGCGTGATAACCTGAAATTACTCGTGTTGGTTTGCCTCCTGTAAAATAGACTATCTGCCTTTCTGTCAGATAGTTCGTAAAACGCGTACGATGGGCTAAATGTTTCAATATTATAGTGGAAAAGCTCCATAACGTTTGGTACCGCACCTTTGCCTATTGCTTTTCTTGCGTTGTCACTGTCGTGTTAAAGATTGAACCTATTGTGGTAGAAATTGCTAAAGCGGTGGTAACAAACCCGGGCGAGACTTAGCGGAACTCTACCACTTAGTAATCACGACGGTAGTGACACGATTAGCTAATTATTCGCCTCTTACGAACTGCCTAAAAGAATGGCAGTTTGTGTATTCTTTACAGGGAACAGGGCCAACATAAATGGCATTGATAATCCTACGTTATCTTGAAATGCTTATGGATATACCAAACAAGTAGATGGATCTTCTGATAACCGCCGCCTATAGGCACTAAAGATAATAGAATTGTCAATCATGTGGCAGTTATGAAGCAAAAACACTACAGTAATTAACACTGAAATTATTGGTCTAGACTATCTTCGGTGGTAGTGTAAAACTTTATTAAGATGTAGTATAATTCTACCACTAGTAATCATTATGGTTGTGACCCGTTTGGCAAATTGGTCTCTACAAAATCAGAATACGACAGTAACAAGATGACGTCACTGCAGTAGGATTTTTAAGTTAGTGGTATCAAACTCGAATGAGACAGTCCGTGGTTTTACCATCCAGTAGTCACGATGATGATGGCATTTTACGCAGCAGGAAGACAGAGTTTTTAATTTCCAAGAGGGGAATTGGACATTACACATCGTCGACACTTGGTGAAATTGCATCTTAAAATATTTGAAACATCACGTCTTGTACTAGTAGTTCACACTTTATTTTGCAACATAAGGTCAGTTTTTTCATCCCTTATTTTATCCTCTTGGAACTTAATTTTTAAACAAAAAGAGCCTATTTTGTTTACCCCGGGAACTACCACCTTGCCAAATTTAGTCAAAATTGGTTCAAGGGTTTTTACCTCGGGAAAAATCAATTAGGCAGGCTTCAGACTACTTAACTTTCCTAGCTACTTAACTAATATGCTTAGTATAATTAATTATACGTATAGAGAATCATTCGTATTTGTTTACTGATTGGTCCAATCAGTTAACAAAACATATTCACTCTTCTTATAAAACAACCAATTAGAAATGAATTTTTCGCTAAGCCCATCTTTATCCTTATCTCAACACCATACGTCATTGACAAAAAGCCGCCCTAATGAATTTTAAGGTAGGTATTGATTTTATTTTGTTTAATGCAACCTAATTATAAGGTTCCTTTTATATATCGCGGAGGATACTGTAATTGGCGAAACCGGTGATGTGCATTAACAACAAAGTGTGAACTGAAAGTACAAGTGAGTTTGAAATATTTCAAGTGGGGCTCAAACATAGACGGAGAAAACCCTAGCTTTCCTTTTGCACCTGAATCGAAAGAATCGGCAACTCTAACAATGTAAGTATAGTTCTTGCAATACACGAATAATATTGCTTTTGTAGTGTTAATAGTTTAATTGGAGCATATCGTGTGAATAACTCATGACTTATACCGCTTTGACGTCATATAGACATTTTGTGTAACTGCATTCGACATTGGAAGTAACATTATTGTCTCAATATTGCGGTAGTTGTAACATTTATTGCCGAAACTATTTACACAAGCTTGTTAGGGTCAATGTCAAATTTTACACAGGTAAATTTGTGCCATTTACATTATCTAAAAAACAATTATTACTTTCGATCATGATTTTAATACTAATTATTGCTCGGAAAGGAAGCAATTTATTGCTCGGAAAGGAAGCAATTTATTGGTCGGAAAGGAAGCAATATTTTGGAGCACTTGCGTGCTCCAAAATATTGCTTCTTTTTGCTTAGTCGAAAAAGTAGCTGATGATGGTATTATTTTATTTCATATAAAGATTTACTTTATACAATAATTGCCCATAACATGGCATTTTTGTTTTGGATATATAAATACTAAATTTTAAATTTATTGCTTTTTATTTAGGACTTATACATGGAAAACAACCCTGCGCGCTGCCAAGAAATACGTGGCATGCTTCAAGTAGCAGATGTATGAACGGCTGCTGAAGACATGCGGCGACCTCTAAAGAAGTTAGTCTGGCTGCTTTGTATTTTGTACAACACTGCGTGTTATAGACGGGAGAATATGCAGCATAAAATCATTCACCGCATTAATGTATATAGTTAGTTACGTTAAAATTGTATATAGATAAGTAATATAGTAAGGTAGGTTTTGAATAACATAAGTTAATTGTAAGTTTTATTAAAGTTTATTTTTAAAAGTGTTTTATTTCCCTAGAGAATGCGTACATATTTGGGAACAGTAAAAGTGAATTTCAACATAATTACAAACAGAGTTTCACCAAGTGCCGACGACAAAAAGTATATAAAAATTAAGTAATATTTCGTTTGTGGTATGGATGTACCGACTCCTCGCACACAACTTTTAAACAGATAGGATCTTACATATCTGTTTCTGTCGCGTAATTTATTTCTGTTCGAATTGTAAATGAAAAAACCAAACAAAAATTTCATTCAGCTAGTTCAAAAAGTCTGGTTTTTATATTACTTCGTGTCACGCAGTATTGCGCTGATTCGCGTTTTTTAAATCACACCAGAGTAGAGAATAAATAAATAAATAAATATTCATTGGACAAATTACACTAACTGATCTAACCCCAAAGTAAGCAAATTATTTGCTTGTGTTATAGGTGCTAGTCAACGATACTAATACATAGAAATACATATATAAATACTTTTACATACATAATAAACACCCAAACCCAGAAATACAAACATTTATGCTCACTTCTTTTGGACTGTAAAACTAGATGGAATAAATAGTTTTTTAGCAATGCTGGAGCGATTTAATCTTTTGAAAACCTGCATTCAAAAAGCATTTATAGATCTCAATCATCCAATCCGTTTAGAAGATGTCGATTTTGAATTTTTTAATAAAATTGTTGATGTACTAACCTTAATTAAATTGACAGTAGAAGCAATCTGTCGGCGAGATGCTAATTTATGTGCAGCTGATGCCACTTTGAAATTTCTTATAAAACAACTGTCTAGCAAAAACTCAGCACTTGCCAAAAGAATGAAAACATCCTTAGTGGAACGTATAAAGCAACGGCGAAGTGATGATTTAACTGGTGTGTTGAATTATTTACATAATCTACGAAAAGATGATGAAAATCAGTTACTATCGGATTTGGAATGGCAAGACTTATTTCCAGTTCCTACACAAGCTTTAGTGAGGAAGCAAATAAAGAGTATTATTAAAAGATTTCATAGTCGAGATGACTTGGAAAAAGAAGAAATGTAAGGATCACCAACAGATGATGAGCTAAAGCAAGAAATCCCCGAACCCCAATTAACATTAAAGGAAAAGTTACAGCTGGAAATTGATAAGTATGAATTCCCCAGATCCCATAGTACAAATAAAAAATGAATCGGGGTTGGCAAAACAGCAAATAAGTATCTAATGTCTATTCCTCCAACCAGCATAGAACCTGAGCGAGCGTCTTCAGCTGCTGCTTATGTTGGCAATAAACTACGAATCATACTTGGAAGTGAAACATTGGATGCTTTGATATTTCTGCGATTGTATTTTCCAAATTCTAATTAGTTTTGTTGTGTTTAGTTTTGTTTGTTTTGTTTTTAAATTTCTTGCAAAAGTATTTTGTTTATTTTGTCAATTTTCTTACTGTATTGTGTTGTGACCTTGTGATTTATATTGTGCAACGATATTAAAATCATTTTTTAAATAACTCAATATTTTTCATTTGAGCCAAATTACAGACCACAAAGTCTAATCCCAGGATAGCACTGGGAACCTGGGATTACGCATTAAAAATCCCGTAATCCCGGGATTGAAAAACATGCTCGGGATTGTATTCTCTACACCAGAGTGACTCACGATACGATTTACGATAAATATACACACATTAAAACGAAACAAGGGTTAATCAGATATAATGTTAATAGATAATCAACTTTTTCACTTCCTAGTACACAAAATGCAGGAAATCCACTTAGTATCTACTTAATTCACTCAACGTTTTAAGAATAATATTTTTAAGCCCTATGACTATGACTATGACTAAAAAAATATCCCAAAAAACTCGTTAGTTTAAGTACAGGATATTTTTACGAGGTCATAATATTTTCGAGCGTATATTTTTTTTACTAGACGTTGCCATTCCATTTATTTATTATCATCAACAATCTAGCACTAGGTACGCCAACTTGGAAAATTGTATCGTAAATGTTGGTGTGTTTTTACAAATACACATACCGCCAACATATACAAAGATGGTAAAAGAAGTATTTTGAGAGTTTTAAATAGTGGTTTGCAAGAATGTAGCTGCTAACATTGCATATAGTTTTAATAAAATTTTGTGGACTCTAAAAATCCTAATTAAATTCACTCAATTTCCCCAAATTAGGGTTCCATTCTGTAAAATTAATGAAACATATCCATGATAAGCCAATAAAATAGCGTTTATGTTTATAATTTTTCATATTTTGTCTTAAGACATAGACATATCTATCAAATTTATTACATAGAGAATCTGTCAAATTTGTCAAAAACTATTCCCGTGCTTTGGATGAGCATGTTAAGCCATCTGTCCCAGTTTTCGCTAGAAATAGTCAATAATCGGCAACATGTGGGTAAAACGAGGCGATGAGGATCACCACTCATTTCGCCAACCAAAAAACCGGCAAGATCTGGGCGTGATGATACCTTTTTTAGATATTTCGAATTAAATTAATGTTAGTTTAATCTATGTTAGTTTGAATAAATACAAGTACACTAATAATGTATTCTACATTCTTTGTCATTGGCACTTGGTAAAACTCTATTTTTAATGCAATCCATACTACATCACAAAAAGAATATTATAAATAAGAAAGTACATATGTCTGTCTCTTCTTTACGCCTAAACCACTGAACCGATTTGGATGAAATTTAATACAAAGATAGTTTGAAACACGAGAAGGACATAGGATAGCATTTTTATTCAGAAATATTCCAGGAGAACGGAAACTATGCGGGTAAAACCCCGGGACTTTTATTTTAGAAATTTTTACACGCGAACGGGAAAAGTCACGGGTACAGCTAGTATTTTATATAAACATACTTGTAAAGTAAAGTTTCAAAAACAATTGATATCAACATACTCGTATATTATTATCCAAGCAGTTTCGCTTTGATAGGCATGTTCGGGGCAATTACAACAAATAACTATTTACAATATTTTTCCCCGTGGTTCCGGGCTCCTTTGAAGAATAGACCAACTACCATATAGCCAGGCAGGTCGTAAAAGGCGACCGATTGGCTAAGCGAGTCACTAACATCGTGGCTACTATGTGGTTGAGTTCTGCATTGTCTCGTGCGGGTCTGGTACCACCACCTTACCTATTTCTGTCGCAATAGCGTCAGTGCTTGTCGCTGTCGTGTTCCGATTTGGAGGGTAAGGTAGCCGGTAAACTTATGCGTGTGGCATAGACCTCGCCACAAGATAGCAACGCACCATTAACATCTTTGGTGTATATAGGCGACGGTTGACTCTTTCAATCAGGAGACCCATCTGCTTGTTTGCTATCTTTACATATAAAAAAATAATAAAAAAACATATTCAATCCGTTCGCATCATAACTTAAATTTTTTTCAAAACAGTTGACCTTGCGATCATTATTTTGGCACCGGACTTTTGGGACGAGCACTGAGCAGAGTGTTACTAACACTCCCGTTAAGGGCGGTTTCCTGCTATTTTATAGGTTGAAATGCTTTCAACTTATAAAATGTTAAATCTTCGTTGTCCCATGCAAATGGATGTCACCTACCGCCTTTGTTTTAAGGGTTACCAGCGCTGAAAATACGGGTTTTAGATTTAATTGCGGAAGAAAAATAAAACGATATTATTTTATAACAAAATTTTTAAATTTTAAATTTATATTTCTTAGCAAGAATATACCCTTTAAAATTTCTTCATCGTCATTGAAAGTAAATGTAAAAAAAACTTTACATATTGAACATTTGAAGGAACGAATTCAATTTCGAAATGCCACTGTCTGATAAAACGATCCGCAATGGTTAGCCGTGAAGGAATTTATAAAAATAGTGGAGCTACATTTACTCCATATTTAATTTTGCTAATTACGGGTCTCAAATTTATGTACACGCGTCTCACACGTGTAGTAGTGTATCTATCAAAGAGTATGGAAACTTTGAAGCCTGTTAATTTCACAGGCTTCAAAGCTTCCATACTCTACCTCATTGTCAAAATAACAAAAAATAATGTGAGTTCTAGTCGCCCCCACATAGTTCCGAAGCTCCTTATATTTTTTTGAAATAGTTCTGTTGCTTGAATAGCCCAAAACTGACTTTGCAAATGGTGGGGACTATGTTCACACCTTTGTAAAGTTGGGGGGCCAACAGTACTCCCACTAAAAATAATTTTAGTAGTTTAAATTGTTATCGAAATAAAAAAAATAAAGTAAGTTCTAGTCGCTCTTACATAGTTAAAATGTCGGTATGCTTTTCTAATTCGACAAAATTAAATTATAGTCTCTTTAAGCTATTCCTAACACTACGTCGCTAGTTCAACGCCAAACCTTGGGGTACCCGCCAGTCCGTAGCCGCCTCTTTTTGATAAATTTCGGTTAAAAGTCAAGTGAGTGAAGAAAAAATATTAATTAAATATTTTTCCTTTACCAAATTGTGATGTTTGAAGCCGTGATGTTTCGAAGAGAGGAAAAATAGGTGTATCGTCAAAACGAACCTGTTTACACAAATTCAGCTTGTTATTAATCAAAAATAAAAATGTTCCTAAGACCACGGTCTATTATTAGTGGGATTGTAAAAATAAAATGAATATACTAATTTTTCTAACAACCTGAGTAAATCTAATATCGACTGTCGTTAGGAAATTAATAAATTGAATCATTTATGAAGACACAATGCGTAGGATTAATTCTGTTTGACAGTTGATGAAATCTTTTCGAAAGTACACGCATTGTTTTCGACACAAATACATACAAATTAGCTGTTAAGAATAGTGATTAAAAATAACTAAGTACGATTGTAGCGTGACTAATGTGTCTATTGTTCTAGATAATTGACAGAACATTATAAGATTTACTTTTTTATGTAGATAGGGTTAAATAAGCAGAATATGTAGGACATGTTTAACTATTTCAATATTAAACTAGTGGTTAAGCCAACCTATAATAAACTCTTTGGTTATCAGTTCGGTTATAGACCTGTAACAATGCCCCATAAATGGAAAAACGGTGTAAAATTACCCAGAATAAGACATTTTTTCTAATTGATAGGCTGTAGATTTTATACGTAACTAGCTGACCCGGCAAACGTTGTTGTGCCTTTTTAACTCTCTTATTTTTTTTCAATATTTTTTCACCTTTTAAACCTTTCCTGGACTTCAACAATTAATTCAAAACCAAAATTCTCGAGTTTTAGCGAGATTAACGAACAGCAATTGATATATATATATATATATAATGCTAATTTTAAAAATATGAGAAAAATATTGTAAAAACTACCAGTTGTAAGAATCCGTTTCTCTGTAAAAGACTAGCTGGTTAACTAATTCAGTTCAAGGTTTTGTGAAAGCGCAATAATATCGTTCCCCGGTATGTGAAAACGAACCATGGCAAGAATCCGTTTTTTTATATAGGACTCATTAGTTAACTTGCTCGATAGGAGATTTCGTAATACTAACCGTGGTAAGAAATTGTTTTTTTCCAAGATTCTTCCATTAATCATTTCGGTCGGAGATAATTTAAAAACTACACGCGTTGAGAAACATTTTTCTGTAGAAGACTCATCAGTTATATAAATTGTAGATCGTGTGAAAACTAACTGTATTAAGAACCTGTTTCTCCCCGCTCCCAAATATCAGTTTATGCCCGCTAAATGATGATGCTATCATGTGCTTTGTTTACTTTGTATTATATTTTTGCATCATTGAAACTCGTTTGAAGTGCTAAAATTCTGTTTAAATAAATTCTGTACCTGTATTGATCCATTCCTCTTTTTACATACATACACGTCTTCACGCCAGATCCCCTGCGGGGTAGGCAGAGAGAACCGAGTGACCTACATCACGATCCTTGCAGGCTTGTCCGCTTCCTCCATATTCATCACTCTCTTCATACGAGTACACACACGACGGTTGCAAAGTATCTTGACAACACCTTCAGACAGTACTCGATCTGATCAGACAGAATCTGATCATTAAGAATTATGACTTAATCATCTCCTTTTTAAGAATTAATTAACTGCCTTACTGCAATAGCGCTAGTACTTGTCGCTGCCGCTTTCGTCTTCCGATTTGAAGGGTAGCCGGTGAACTTATACAAGTGGTATTTTAACCACGCTACATGGACAACAACGCACTATTGATATCATTGGTGATTAAAGGCTTTGTTTATATTTTTTTCTCAAGGGAACTATCTACTTGATTGCTATCTTTTGATATAAGAAAAGACTTTTAAAAGGAAAAAGAAGGCTAATATGTTGCAGAAAGCCTCGCCAGGTTTGATGCTTAACACTTAACATATATCTGCGTCAGTGCCTCTGGATTTCATCTTTTAGTTTAGAGGATACAGTAGTCGACAAACTTATGTTTGTAGTAACGTATTTGGTATCTAAAGGCGATGGTTTGTAAATCCTTAAAACAAAAACAAAACTACATACTAAAGAGCTTATATATAAGCTAAGCATGGTTTCGATATATCAAAACGTAACTTATATCGGATACGTGTTTATTATCATACCATATCGATATATAAATATACATAACCGATTTCACAAAAACTTCATCAAGTTAATAGTTATGGTTTATCCAAAGCGCAATGCAACAACACAACACGAGATCGATATACGAATATTGAATAACGAATAAAACGCAAACTTCACATCACGAGCGATATGACATATCGATAGCTTTTATTCGTTTGTCTCTATCTTACCATTTAATTTTTTACTGGCGTAAAAGTGATGAAGCGAATATAACGTGACTTCGGCTTGTGATTGGTCCTTTGGTTAATAATTATAGAGCGTGCGTAATATCTATATCTTAACGCGCTAACAATAAGGTCTAGTTTCTATTTATTTCGTTACAACAAAGAGTCCATAAGTTAGCAGCTTTCCACCGGCTACTCGATATCAGGGAGAAATTCATTCTTTAAACTGGACTTACGTTGAATAGATTTAAGGTTGAATTTATGTTGTAGGTATAAAAATTGTATTGAATGAATTTTGATTTATATTTTTAGACAGTTTTGTTCTGAGCACGGGGTTGACAGCTAGAACAATTTTAAGAATTTTAAGAGTTTGGAGGGCACACACAATTTCCGCTTGGTGGCGCTACTGGGTGTGTCAAACGTAACTTCTAAGTTAGAATTTTAAGTTAAATAATAAGAATCAACAACATTTTATTTTAAGCATCCGAGCGCAGACGATTTCAGGCTGGACCTAGAGAAGCAGTGTTGGAATTATACAATGTCACCGTGACATATAAAATGAAATGGCGGCATTGAAATGTTTTTAAATTTCGAAAAAGTTTTCTGGTGGAATCTCAGCTCAGGTTTCTGACTAGCTTAGATTTCTGAGTTAAAGTTTCACTGAACACGCATATAGTCATTTGACAACAATTTGTTTTGTAAGCTTTTGGCATTGAGAAAGTATACATTGAGTGGCGTGCCAAGCAAAGAGACGTCTATTTTGCAATTTTGAATTATAAATTTATTTCCAAAATTAAAAAACAGCGATAAATTCTTAAGCCCCATTTTGAATTAAATCGCATATTTTTGCTTTGCTCGTAAAGTACTTAGTAATCTACATGGTAATCCAAGTAAAGATCGACTAGTGTTCTAAATTTTATTGCAAAACTATCCAGATTGAATAAATAACTTTTCATTCATATAAATCAATGAATCCTAACTGTCTAATAACTTCAAAGATTGTTATCTCGATTTGCGATGGTTCATCAAGCATCCCTCAGCGACGGTTGATAGTGACTTTTATATCTATTTATATAATTAAAAAGCAGATGGTTCTCAAAACATAATATTTATATAGCGTTGTCACCAATGTGGCATAAAGTAATGCAACTTGCGTTAATTCACTGCATTGTTCTATCATCATTCAGGCTTTTATATCTTAAGTAGATGATCTAAACAGCGTCCGTATAGCAAGCTTTAGCATGACTGTACAGTCCGATACGAGAGTGATTGTTCTAAAGGAGGTAGTTAATCATCTGTGAAATTAAACCCTTATATATTGAAAAAATTCTGACACTGGCGACTGACTCTCTAGCAATCGTGTGGATTGGTTGTGCTTGCGATATGATATACGGATAACCATTTTTTATACCAAAATTGATAGCAAACAAGCAGAAATTTCATCTGATAGAAGTAACCATAGAAGCAACCATTGCTTAATGGAGCCTGATTATCCGACTAGTAGGATGTACTTCCGCATGCATAAGATAACGGTAATGTAAAAATTTCCCACACTATTATGGCAGAATCAGGTAAGATAGTGTTTCGGATATCAAACATTTAATATCTGTTTTTTTTTTATCGTTCATCTGTCATTATTTCACCATGTCCGAACCAATGAAGCATGTCTTTTCCCATTATCACACCGATTCTGTCTTCCAATCATATCCTCTCTGTCTCTCTCAACTTAGTGTTACAAAGTTGAGAGAGACAGAGTTTTCGTTTTCGTCTTTTATTCGCCCTAAGACCTACATACAGCTTTGTTGTATAAAAATAATAAAGCTTTATGTAGCTATGATCGTTGCCTATTAGGCATATTACGAATAAAGCGAGTTCCACGCAGTTGACGACATTACGAGTCGACACTTGCGAGATAATATTTATATGCGGGAACTCGCAATTACGAAAATCCGAAAAGTGCAAAATTCTTTATAAAAACAAATGTTTTTCTATTGTAAATAGTATGTATAATGTAAGTATAAGCCTTAGGCATATGTTTAGACACTTTTCGGTGCTATAAAGATAGTTAACAGGATAGTACGACCTGAAAAGGCGTACAACTCTGTAATTGTAAAAGTTTCCGAGGTTCTGTAAGAACGTACAATGTATATAACACTCTTTTTGTTATTGTATAAGTTTATTTGTGTTAGATCCTTGTATATAAATAAGAAATAACACATTGTAATTAGATTTCGGTAGGTCTTAGGGCATTATATACTTTGTTTTGCGCCATTTGTCTTTGTAGATTTCCGCCGCCCGTCCGGCCGCGCGCTATAAATATCGGAGAGCGTGGCCATACAATCAGTTCCGTTCCGATAAAGTTACAGTTTCGTTACGACTCAATAAGTTTCCCAGACAAGTTCCTGGGCTTTAGTATATCCATAGGGTACCGACTTTAGAGTAGGGCAAGTAGTGGCTCTCCCTTAGAATAGTGAATATTTGCAACGGTTCTAGCTTTATTTAATTAAATTAAATTAAAGCACCTTTGCAACGAAAAGTTGTGGTCTCGATTATTTCTCCGGCACATCCGACTCAACCAAAAAGCACTGCGGCTGGTGGGGCGTCGAAGAAGAACCAGATTTACAGTCCGCTGGCTCCCCCGGCTGTAGTGCACATACACCAGTGTTTATTTAAGCAACGCTATTCGCAAAATATATTACTACAAAAAATATCAACATTTACGCACATCTCAATGTGTATACAATATAGGTGCATAAAATATATGAAAGACAGTAATGTAATTGGTATACGATTAACAATTTACTGGAGGATTTCTGTAGACCTAACAAATAATACATTTTTAATAATACATGATTTGTAATAAAGGATAACACTATTAGGAAATAAAACTATTTTAAGCGTAAGTAACTTAGAATAGTTGGGAATAAGAATATTTTATATCAAGAAGAAACAATAAGAAAACCTTATCTTCTTTGGGGCAAAAACCAATTTTTAATTATTGTCACCCCTAAATAATATATTAGTAGTGTACCTATTTCATTCGAAACTGAAATATTTTATCGTTTGATGAAAATAGATTGTGAACTATATACAAACAACAAAATAAATGACATGTAAATTAATTTTAGTTACATATTTTAAAAATTACTTAATAGAATAAAACATTTAACTTGATTTTATCAATCCAAATGCAATTTGACAGCGGGTCGGCTCATAGGCGCCACCAAGCGGAAAAAAGCTTGCCCTCCAAACTCACTACGGCGACTAGCTGTCCTATCTGTACTAGTACATAATACTTTATAATTTGTGGTTCTGAGTTGCACTTGACCTTGGTGACACGTGTGCCCTACTTAACAATAATTCTTTGCCTTTTTTTAGTTCTAAAGTTTTTATTTAGGTACTTATTGTAAATAAATAAATAAATATAAAACTTTTAGTGAGTATTACATTAACTTTTAGAGTGTGTATAAAACTTTTAAATTAATATCAGTCTATAGACTGATTGCATTTGTGTTAGTGTAAATAAATAAAAGATATCAGATAGAGTAAGTTCGCCTGTTCTGTTAATTATTAGTATGCATATTATAATTACTAATTTGCGTCAACATTATTATGATTGTAGAAAAACGTACAGATGTCGATAATCACTAATCACACTAGGGCGCAAACTATGCCTATAGTGCATATTATATATCAGATTGCGTCCGTCTGTTAACTAAATACAAATAATAGCGTAAATATTATATATTATATTCAAGTCTGCCTCGTGGTCTAATAGATAGCCTTCGGCTAAGATCACGAGGGCCCGGATTTTATCTTCAGGTCGTTAAAAATTATAATTGAGGTTTTTTCAAGGTTTTTCTTGAAAATCCAAAATCTCAGTAGCAACACGGAGTCTGGCGGGTGGTGTGTTACTTACTCCTCCCGTGCTTTGAAACACATAAAGCCTTTGGTCCCTTTTATTGCTAGAAATAATTGATAGTCGAAATCAAGTCGGTAAAATGCGTTGAAGTTGATCACCACTCGTCCCGCCAAGCGACAAACCGGTGAATCGCACTGAACTGGAAAGTCTATAGACCTTCATTTTACTCTGCCTGCCATGCAAAGGAACCGGGCATGATGAGATTCAAATGTATAGTTGATTAAGTCTATCTTTACACCCATATGCACGAAGCGGTAGCCAGAGGTACAATCAGTGCACCCACGACTAGCCGAAGATAGGTTAATCGCCGAGATTAGGTTAATTCGAGTGGTAAGCGAACCTAACTAAGAATCGATGGGGTTCGGGTTCGATTCCCGACAGGGACAAACATTTGTGTGATGAGCATAGATGTTCGTATTTCTGGGTTTGGGTGTTTATTATGAATGTAACTGTATTTATATACGTAATTATATGTATTAGTATCATTGACTAACAACCAAGCAAATAATTTGCTTACTTTGGGGTACATCAATTCGTGTAATTTATTCTCCTATGCGTTTATGCCACTTTTTTTTGGCATGGGCGTTTATGCCACTTGTCTAGACATATCGATATCTGAAAACGATTTTCGATATCGATATGAAAATTAAATATCGATTAAATATCCGTTTGCAAATAAATAGAAAAACGCCCATGTCTAATATAAGCTGACTAGCTGATCCGCGCAACTTCGGCACCAATGTTTACTTACGCGGGGATCCACAATAGAAACACAACACTTACAACTAATATCTCACAAAATTAATGTACTTACAAGACTTATTAGTAGAAAGTAAAACTATTATACCGCGATTTAAAATACGTGTGCTGCCATCTAGTTTGAGAGAATGAAAATAATTTATCTTATCAGCCTGGACAGTCTGCGTCACATAAGAAGGAGTGGGTCATAAGGACCTATAATACCATACTAGAGGAACTGTAACTTTCTTTAATTAATCCATGAACCATTTGAAAACTATTGAAACTATTGCGTAAATAAATTGTGTGCTTTAGTGATTAGTGCCGGCGTGAGACGTGGTTGTAAAAATGTGGTGGATGTGGGTGAACCATTTGAAAACTATTGAAACTATTGCGTACTTTTGTGGTTGGTGCCGGCGTGAGACGTGGTTGTAAAAATGTGGTGTATGTGGGTAGATAATTGTGCCGCTGGGGTCTTCTTTTTATCCGAACCATCGGTGAGTCTTATCCATATATTAAACAGACGTCTTTCTTTTCGGTGCCATCACGGAGGATACATCGAGCAGTTTGCGGATAATAGCAAATTTAATTAATTTCACCTTTTTAATAAATTAATGGATTTCCGCAAAGTAACGCCTGAATCAATAAAACATCTTAAAACTGGGGTGTCAATCGATGTATAGTTTACGCTGTCTTCTGGAAGTTTGCCCTTTGATACATCCACTGGTAATCTTTGTTTTCTATTTCGACCGTACCGTCTGATCTCGCTACCACGCATTCTCTTCACGCACGTATGCCTCGCGCGGTGTTTGATAGTAATATTTTATCTTAAAACTGTGATATCTCCTAAGTTATTTGTTGAAATCAAATGAAGCAAAGGGAAATTTTATTCAAAATTAAATACTTGTGATGAATAACTTATTTATTTAGATAAAGATTAATACCATGTTTATTAAAACACCGTCGCAAATCATGCATTAATTTAGAACATTACCATAAAAAGGGTCTTAAATGTGAACTTTAATAGATAGATAAACACTATCACTGACTTTTTTACAACTTTTTAAGATAAACAATTTGATTATACACGATTTTTGCGTAATTTTAACCTTTAACGCAGCGCACGCCTGGAAAGCTGTCAAAACGAAACAAAAAACTCGTTTAGACCATATTTTTCGTTGATAATTCATGGCTTGTATTTTTATTTTCATTTATAAAAAGATGTATATTTACTTTCTTATGTCCTACCTCATAAATGCTTATAATTTTGATTAATTTAATATTTTCTAGGTTTCTATGTTTATTGCAATGCTTAAAAAATATTCTCATGGTTACTTTCATAACGCTTTCATAAACTGATATGAGCACTTAGTTTCTTTTAATGTTTTTAGATAAAAAAAATGAAATTTATTTCTTACTAGATAAATCAGCAGGCGTCTTATCCGAATTTACAGCCATTCGCAAGTAATACGCTCAGACGCTCTACATTTGAGTTTGGTTAACGCAGATATATCAGTTAAGCGCAAGTGTACGATTTTCGACTAGGCAATGGCATGGGTGCTTGTCGCTGTCATATTTCGGTTTGGAGGGTAAAGAGCCAGTAAAGTTATGCATGTGGCATTTATATTGCACAAAAACTGAATCACATTTTTTTTAATATGATGACTTGGTAGACGAGCAAATGGGTATCCTGATGGGAAGCGGTCGCCAATGTCCATGAATATCCACAGCATAAGAAGAGATGCGTTGCCGACTCTAAACAAATTTATTAATCCGCCTCTTAAAAGATCCAATTTCATATACCAATTCCACCAAAATGACCACAACACCACACTTTAAACTCTAAGTAGAGTTTTTAGAGTTAAAACAATATGTATCAAATTATGATGTTTTTGAGCAATTGTGTAATTCATAAGTTATAATAGCTACAATTTTCATGCTCTTGCTACAACTTACACATATGTATATTTTATGTGAAATCAAGGTTTTAGGAAAAAAGGTAGGATTTAAAATTGAGCGTACTTTATATTTTGTTAATTTTTGATGAAACTCGAAAAAAAGTAGTATCTTCACGCCCATATCCCCGAAGAGGTAGGCAGAGGTACAACAAGTGCACCCACGATTAGCCGAAGATACTTGGTCCCACAAATGTGATAGGTGGCAAGCCTATCGCCAACCGGGCACTTTCCAATCCCGGGCAACTTTGTGTTTCACAGAAAACTGAAAAAACACTTTTTTTTTTAATGTGCCCGACCCGGGAATCGAACCCGGGACCTCATGTGGTCAACGCCAACACTGGACCACTAGACCACAGAGGCGATGAAACTCGAATAAGTGGGTTATAAGAAAATACAACTTAATTTTTAATATATTTCAATGTGTTACTATTTTCGTGTTCTCATGGCTGAATTATTTTTAACTACATGTAAAATTTATTAGCTACCATGCTTTTACCTTTATGTTAAAATTAAATATCTGGATAAATAAAGAATAAAAATATAATGAGATGCAAAGGTGATTCAAAAATGAAACAAAGTTTTTGTCTTAAAGTATATTAACTTATCGAGTCTTAGGTGTAATTATATTAGTGTATCATTAGTTTAGGATCTCGCTTTAGGCGCTGGTGCAGGTTCCTCAGCCTCCTTGTACCAATCCTCACTGAAACAATAGTTTTTTTTTTAAACTTATGACAAAAAGATTTAGTGTAGTTTTAAGAATAAGAAGATAGAATGGAGATTACGCGACGTTATTCTTATGATCTGATAATCATAATATAAATGAATATTGCTGTACAAATTTCACGAATTGAGTACGCAAATTATATTGCCTAATTTATTTCGTAGCCAGGATCACTAACCATTGAGAGATGGAGCGGTTAAACTCATCAAAGCTTCTATCTAAAATCAACAAAAATAAACTCCATCCCGCCTTACTTCTCCATGCGCGTAATATTCTAAAAAATGGCTTATGCTTTTCGCTTCACGTACTTACAAATAGATTACAATAACTTAGAATAATAAACCTTCTCCAAAACAGTAAACGTCAATTTTACCAAATACCGAATGTAACTAACTTTTGTTGTCATGTTTAAAAAATTTACAATTTTATTTTCGATTACATATTTTGATATTTTAACGTCATGATTTGCATTTGTGAGTTTCTGAAACTTAATTTAGGTACCATTGTATTCAAGTGCCTAATGTATAAAAGATGACATGGGTTACGATGCCATTAGTCATTATTTCCTATAAAATATTTCTGTTGTCTTATTAAGGCAGAAAGTCACGGATTTATTGTTAAATATATACATATTGAATACGATCAAAGATATATTAGAGTTTTTGATAGGACTGACAATTATCAAATTTTATGTAAGTTATTGACAATTTATATCACCGTCAATGTTCTCGACATTACAATATTTCAAATTCTTGAATAATAGTTGCAGTACGAGTTATTATAAAACAAGGAACTGTAATATAGAAGGTGTAAATTTTAAAAGCATAAATTGATTTTGAAAGCCAATGAGATCATATAAATTTTACTAATATTTGTAGCAATTACTGCAAATCTTTATGGAATCATTAAATTTGAAATATACTATTAATTATGTAAAATGGAGATATGATTTAATTGAAAATACAAAAAACACATTTACATACCTACATTTAAATTTAGCTATAAGTACGTTTAAAATTTCTAAATTTTTATAAATTTCAATATAATTATAGAAATTAACTCTCACTTAGTTTTATTGTATGAATATAAAGTGAATATTATATGAATACTGACCATCCTCGGACGTTTTCAGGGGCATCACATTTCTGGCTTTCTTCGTTGTAGACCTCACCGACTTGGCAGCCGAGGTCACGTGGCTCGACACCGTTCAAGCAAACGTAGAAACGTTGGCAGTCATTTGGGTGGGGGAATTTAGGGTGAGCTACAGTCTGTCCTTGGGTATCAACTTGTTGTACCTTAGGGCATTCAAATCCATCTATTGTTTTCTCTGGAATAATTTATGATAAAACTATATTCATAATTACAAGTAGACTAAGTCAGTATCAGAGGACTTTCTTACAATTTATTTCATAATTAATAATATAGAAAGATTTCACATTTATTAAAATATTAACTAGCCGTTGCACGAACTTCGCCCGTAAGTAGAATAACATGATATTAATATAATCTTTTATCCAACATTTCATATCCTATTTCATCCTCATAGACGTTATTTAAAAAAGAAGGCTCTCTCCAAATTTAATTGAAATCTGTTTAGTAGTTTAGCGTTAAATCGTAACATACAATCAGACATATGAAATAGAAAAACAGACTATAAATTATAATATTGGTATAGAAATCATTCGTGTATATATAATATTATCCCTATATAACATATTATCCTCCGTGTTGGTCCAGGCTTCTGTGAAGAATGGACCAACTGCCGTTCTGTCAGGCAGACCGATTGGCTATACGTGTTACTACAATCGTGACTACTAGGTGGTCGAGTTACGCAACGATTCTCCAACGATTCTGGTTCCACCGTCTTATTTATTCCTGCCAATGCTTGTCATTATCGTGTTCCGGTTTGGAGGGTAAGATAGCCGGTAGACTTATGCATGTGGCATTGCCATCCCGCTACACAGATAGCAACACATCCTAGATATTTAGTACATAAGTTACTGTACTCTTTACTACTTTTTTTTATTATTTTGTAACATATCTGTTTTTTGTTTAGAAGTAAGTGTAAAATAATTAAGTAAAACGTTCATTAATATAAAAAGTTGACTTTTCACATTTTTTTTATTTTTAAAAAACCTTTAATTTACTCGTAATTCAAAATTTAATACCAGCATGGTTTGAACTATCGAATTTCAAGTTTAGTACACCTAATCTTTACAATGCAAAGAGTTACTATTGTCTTGCAAAATTATCACATGCTTTATTTTTATAAAAATAATAAATATCATCCTGGCTATTTTCCCGAAAAGGTTGGAAGTGGTGTAACTAGTTATAAATTAAAGTATACTTACTTTCCTGTGTAGCGCAACCTTGTCTGCCAGAGGAATCAGGCCATACACATGTACCAGAGTACTCGTCAAAATGCAGACCAGCAGTACATTTCACTTCGATGTGTTCTCCTTCAATGCAGTTGAAGAATACGTTGCAGACTGATGGGTCTGGGTGAGCGAAGAAACCGTTGCGGCGAGGACAATTGTTGTTTGGTTTTGGTGGTTCTGTTAATTAAACATAGAAAAATATAGAATGTGTCATAGTATTGGACGGTCCTAAGGGAATAATAGGCTATCTACCTGCATACCAAAAGCCATAAAGTTGCGTGAAAACGCCACTGAGTCTGACAGCTATTATAACTTTATTGCTTGACACAAACACAAATTCAACTTAGTGAGTTAGCGTGTAAGATAGTTGTTAAAATTAAATAAATAGCTTTAAATCTTTGCCACGGAAATTGCAATGTACCATTAACATATTTGTTACCGATTATGATATAGCGGGAATGTGGACAATTCTTTTAAAACATTAATATTAATACATTTCTGTAACGTTTCGCCTCAAAATTGAGCCTTCATCAGGCATCTTAATATTGCGTGTGTGTTATCACACAATTGTGTAATATCAGAGCTTAATATGTTATTTAATCATTTTAACTGTAATACAAGATCAAGTTGCCTGGTGAAGGCTCAATTTTAAACCGAAACGTCGCAAAAATAATCATGTATTAATATTAAAGTTTTAAAAGAAACGTCCACTATCCTGCTATACCGTAATCGATTAAAATCAAGATGGATGCGACACATAATAATATTTATTATCTTTATCTTCAAGCGAAGGTTGTCTTTGGTGACAGGGAGGCTACCTCTTTATTTGCAATCCTATGATATATGAAGATTATGATATGCAAAATTTTGATGTTTGGATGTATTGATGGATGGATGTTTGTTACTCAATCATGCCAAAACTGCTGAATGGATTTTGATGAAATTTGGCACAAATTTTATCCCGAAAAAATGCGTTGCGTTACAAATAATTTGCGTAATAGAATGTACCAAAAATTATTATTGTGACCTTAAATCCTATAAGAATACAAGAAGTAAAAAGTATCGTGCTTTTTTTATTAAAAATACGAGGCCAAAAATGAAGAAATTATAAATGTATGTTACATCACATAAGTGACTATTTTTGTAAGAATATTATTTTTACCAAGCTTATGCCACAAACCTTGAGCCACAAAGGCCGTATTAATGGAAACTTTCAATCGTTACTATACGGAAGTGTAATGAATTTTATTCTTATATAAAACTAAGAATGTGGTATATTTCCCCGTTCACAAAGTTGCCTTGGTTCAGCGACTTTAACTTTGGACTTTACATTCCTTTCACGTACTTTTAAGATTCTATGAAAAGCTGTACTGAATACAAATTCTTACGGACATTAATTTTACTTATACCAGTTATTTCTTGTTCTAAACAAATGCCACGAAATAAAAATGTAATATTTATACATAAGTTTTATTTTGTGATTTTGGCATTTTACTTACCTGGCAATGGTTACAACTTTAAAAGTGATTTATTTAAAAAAGCCAGTATATACCATAATTACCTGTAATAGATTCAAACAAGAGCTAATTTCCAAAAAAATCCATTTATTTTTTTGAGAAACATTACTTTTAATACCTATAGTGTTTGAATGACTTCGAAATTGATAAGTCATCTCGCAAATATCATTAATTTTATTGAGTTTTTCTTTGAATCAGTTTCCGCTACTCTTTTCATATACACCATAAGGTGGTTTTAATGTTATTGTTTCAGAAAAAATCAGAAAATAACTTAAAACGGAAAATTGGCAAAATACTAGAGCTACGTCATTAAAATGGTATTTGTAATCCGTTCTGTATTTGAATACGAATGCTGTGATCAATATTAGTCATTCCTAAGTATAGAGGTATAGGTATTTTATTTCAAGTCTATTATGCAGACACCTTTTGTCTGTACAAGTTTTATTAAAAATGCGTTCACAAAACAAAAACAAATTAATAAATCTTTATTGCAAACGTATGATATGCAACTAGTTTAGAATGTTCCGGGTATTTATTCGAAAATATTTTCGATCTTAAAAATAGCTCAGCCTATTATATGTTAAGATTCGATTAACTGATACTAATTGGCCTAGAAAGTCACCAGTGTGTGACCTAGGTGGTCAAAGGTAGACAGGACACTTTCATTTCTGGCACAGTTGCGGTAGGTGACCTCCAGATTACGATTGTATGTTCTACATGCCAGCGTGCCTTTCGATATATTATTAGTGTTGTTATCTATTATATATATGCTTTAAACAAGTTACTTGTTTGTAATACCTAGGGATATGAAAATATTTTTTTTACTGTAGAGATTAACAACTTTAAATTTTAATATTAAGAATTTATAAAAATACTTTTATTTATTCGAATAACTTTTCATACCCCTGTACTATTATTTACTATTTAATTGTAAAAACAAAATATATATTTTAAAACTCTTAAAATATTGATAGATTCCACTGAAGAACAATTTCTGTAAATTACTTTTAAATTGTACGTAATCTTTAAACTTAACTTTTACATATTAAATTATTAAGAACCTTAGCAATTGTCGGTAGCCGAAAATCGACCAGAGACAAACAATAAAATCTCTTTTAAACGATAACAAACTTTAGCCGTGAAGAAAATACAATATGAATGTAGTGTGTGTAATGTTTATTCTTGTTATTTTAATGTATTTCTAATGCATATAACTTATACAATATTAGGTGTCTGCAGACCTTCGTAATGTAATCTTTAACTGTGCCAAATTCCATACTCCACCGTTCGCAGGAGTATAATTCTTTCCTTCACGTATTACTCGTAATATATAAATAATTTGATTTACTTACGCAATTCAGTTCTGTCACCGCAATCTACGTTGAAGGGTTGGTCGCACTTGTTGATTTTCCTTATGGTAGGATCAAACACAAGGCCGTCGGGGCATAATTTGGTGATGGCGGTACCGTCACGACATTCGTAGAATTTATCACACTGTCTGTCATCTGGATATTGGCCATCTTTTGCGGGGCATTTGAATTGTGCGCCTGGTAAACAAACAGAAAGATTTAATTTAATTGTTACGAGTATAATATAAACACATTGTTACTCATAAAGTTCTATGACGATATTTTGGTGGTAAATCAATTGTTGTAGACATATTTTTTTAATTTTAAAAGTTTAACATTTAAGGAACTCTATCTGTATTTAGTATATATCTATACATGAATACCTAATAAAACTATGTTTTTCCGTCTACTTTTAATTGAATCTATATTCGCTCGTTACTCTCACTTTCTCTCACATCCAACACACACACACACACACACACACACACACACACACACACAAAACAATCAGTCTTATACACATATATATACACGTTAACATATTTTTTATATCATAAGATAGTAAACAAGCAGATGGGTCTCCTGATGGAAAGAATCAACCATCGTCTATAGACATCAAAGGTGTTAATGGTGCTTTGCTATCTTGTGGCGAGGTTTAATGCCACATGTATAAGTTAACCGGCTACCTTACCCGCCAAACCGGTACGCGACAGTGACTAGAACGGACGCTATTGCGGCAAGATACCTATTCCTGCCGCAATAGCGGTGGTACCAGACCCGGGCGAGACAATGCAGAACTCTACCACCTAGTAGACATATTTATGATGTTGGAGTTGCTTATTTGCTATTTTACTTTGTTCTTGTTATTGTATACGTATTTTTACTTCTTATTTTAAATATCGCTTATTGTAAATATTGTCGCCTCTGTGGTCTAGTAGTCCAGCGTTGGCGTTGACCACATGAGGTCCCGGGTTCGATTCCCGGGTCGGGCACATAAAAAATGTGTTTTTTCAGTTTTCTGAGATACTCAAAGTTGCCCGGGATTAGAAAGTGCCCGGTTGGCGATAGGCTTGCCACCTATCACATTGTGGGACCAAGTATCTTCGGCTAATCGTGGGTGCACTTGTTGTACCTCTGCCTACCCATTCGGGGATATGGGCGTGAAGATACTTTTTATTTTAAATTCCCGGCTTTATAACTTTCCGTTTCAATTAAATACTAATTCATTTACCAGTTAACTATTATGGTCAGAAAACAAAAAATATCCGTGATTGGCTAATGTTTAACGTAAATGATACCATACGTATTATAATATGTATACCTTTTCTATAAATCATGCTGTAGATTTTTTTGTTTATATAAATAAAATAAATAAATATTCCATCAAACCGCCCAAATATTCTTGCAGGTTAGAGTGAACTGAACCTCAATAGACACTCGGGTTTACTAGATTCACTGGTTTTCAATTTATCGAAAGTCATTCTTCATGTTTATCTATCTATTTCACTTTGAGGGCTTTGCCTACGAACCGATTTTGATGATATTTAGCGAAAAAATATTTACAAATACGGGATGAAATATAGTAGTTTTTTCAAAAATCAACCTGCAAGAGACTGAAATAGGGTGAAACTTTGTGTGAAAGATATATTCATGACATGTCACTCTACTCGCGAACGAAGTTGTGCGGGTCATCTAGTATTAATATACTTTGACAATACAAAATAGACATTTAAACTACAAACAGGAAATTTAGTTGGTAAGTCTACTACAGTGTGTAAGGGACGATGTACCGAGAAATTAGAAAAACGATGCCATTTATACGAGCTAGTCATGATACTCGTAGCAATTCCTTTCCGTGTGGGAAATGCAAAATTTGGGATTACTTTTTTTTTTAAATTTTTACGTCACGCAATGTAAAGGTGCATAGCTCGTGCTCGTTGCGCCAGCGATACTTTCGAACCAGCTGTTCGAAAGTATAGCTGGTGCACCAAAAAAAAGACGTTAATCCCCAATGCAAACTTTGGGATTAATGTTTTTTTTTTAATTTTTACGCCACGCAATGTAAAGCGTACATAGCATGTATTCGTTGCGCCAGCGATACTTTCGAACCAGCTGTTTAATTTGCACGGCATATACAAGCTTATTTTGTGTATTTCTT
Source organism: Apodemia mormo (assembly GCA_036924255.1). NCBI lineage: Eukaryota > Metazoa > Arthropoda > Insecta > Lepidoptera > Riodinidae > Apodemia > Apodemia mormo. Next base: position 10,887,781 of record JAUPFN010000001.1, read on the forward strand.
TTCATTTTACTATGATTTTGGAAAAAACACCATAGAGTATAACAATAAATCAAATTATACAAAGTTAAATTAAAAAATTAGCAAAAAATATAAAATCCCACACAAAATTTCAACAGTTTCCGACTCAGAAGCATGGTCCAAATCTATGGCTTCGATTTTCGATAGACCGTCCCTTACACCCTGTAAATTAAAAATATTATAATTTTGGCACAAGAGCTCTTTTTAAAAATATTGAAACTTGCGTTTCACCCTGTCAATTTGTTAAAAAAGAGTTATATTTAAAGATATTGGAAAGTTGAACACTGAATCCAGTGCTAAAATCATTGTATTTGTAATTTTTAATTAATACAATGTTTTTGATGTCTCGTTGCAAATACAGACGTATTTGCCTGCTTACGATTTTAACCACAGATAATTAAGTGTAAACAGTGAAAGCCAAATCAATCAAGTCAAGAATTAGACCGTTCGTATACTTCAAACAACTGATTGGCCCGGCTTTTTATTGCATAATAACGCGACATTATATAATATTTGTGCGCCTCATCGACAAACATGATTCGGGCTACTCTTACGCTTGCTTAAGCAATACTTAATTGCTTTACATCATATTTACTTGGATGTAATTTAAGAACCCCTCGTTAACATTGAAAGACATGTCACTCCACCACGAATATATTATTTTTACTTAATTTCAATTTTAGAACGTAGTACAGCCTACGTAAATATGAAAATAATTTATAGTTAAGAAGTTATAATAAATTCATTGGATTTATATTCCAAAAAGTTGACACTACTACTAATATATATACATACATATATATATATATATATATATATATATATATATATATATATATATATATATATATATATATATATATATATATATATATATATATATATAAAAAGTTTGGAAATATTAACCAGGACAGGCATATGACGATGACGATTAAATTAGTAGTTTTAATTTATAAATATATTTGTTTAAAAAAAAATGCATGCCAATTTGGTAGAATACGCATATGGTATATATGTATATATATATACCTATATATATATATATATACATATATATATATATATATATATATATATATATATATATATATATATATATATATATATATATATATATATATATATATATATACCAGATACCAGAATATAATAAACACACAAACTCAGAAATATAAACATTTATGGTCATCACACAAATGCCTGTCCCCGTCGGGAATCGAACCCAAACCCCGTCGATTGTGTTGTCAGGGTTGCTAACCACTCGACTAATGGAGCGGTCAATAAAAAGTAAAAGGAAGTAATGTGTGTGCATCATGAGAACGGAGCCGCGGTTAATAGCTACTAAAATATAAAAAAATAGCTGACCCGCTCAGCTTCTACCAATAAATTAGCATTTCGTCGATATAGTATTTCATACAAACATTCATTTCCTATTTTAGCATCTTGCGAATTGATTTGTGAAAAAAAAGTCTATTGTTGACCCCGGATCTTTAACTATTTTCATGCTATATTTTATTAAAATCGGTTCATCGGTTTAGCCGTGAAATTATAACAGACAGGTAGATAGACACAGAAAGGTCTATCTACCTGTAGACACCTGTACCTGTAGACAGACAGACTTATACATTTATAATAATAGTATAGCATAAAATATAAATAAAGATACTAATTTGAGCTGCAGGCTTTTAATTTATGATCTAGGTAGACTGACAGTATGATTATCGTTTAAGGTAGACAGGAAACTTTAAAGATTTTACTTCACGTAGTTTTTCACAAGCAGTTGATATTTTTACTTCACTTCACGTCTTCATTATATAACCTTTAAGAGTCTTGTCTATAATAAAAACATGTTGACCTTAACCGATATCTTTTTTTAAAAGAATCCTTCTTGTGTCTTTTTTTGAATAATATTATAATAAAATTAGGATGCTACAATAAATTTTATTACTAAGATTGTTGATAAATGTCAAAATTTGTAAGATCATCTTAACGACAGATATTTGTTATTTATTTATAAAAGACTTAAAATAAATTAATGAAATTATAGATTCAAGGCTATATTTTAATCTTTGGCTATTAAATATTTATTTCCTAAAAGAACGTTAAAACTGGCGACCTATTTGAATCGCAAATATTGTACTAGGTTATTTATATAGGTAGTTTAGTTTTCGAAGAACCGTCACTGGTAAATTTACATTTCATATTTTATGTATTTGATAAATTAATAATACCTATATGATTTAAATAAACATATTATGTCTATTAATTTTTTCGTGAAATGGTGCGTTGCTATCATATGGCGAGGTCTAATGCTACATACAGAAGTTTACCGGCTACCTTACCCTCCAAACCAGAACACGACAGTGACAAGCACTGACGCTATTGCGGCAGAAATTGGTAAGGTGATGAGACTAGACTCGGGCAAGACAATGCAGAACTCTACTATCTAGTAAGCACGATGGTAATGACTCGCATAGCCAAATGATCGCCTTTTACGACCTGCCTGGCAGAACGGCAGTTAGTCTATTCCTGAAATCAGCTTGGAAAAAAAACGGGTTAAATCATATGATTGATTTCTATACGAATGAATAAACGGTAATTAGTTATTTCTTTGCTTATATAAGAAACATTTTTGTCATTATTTTTAGTTCTAATACCTGTTACCGAAAATTTTAACTACTCGTAGCGATCACCTGTGGTTGAAATTTGATTACAGACTAAACAACAAAATCTCTTTTAAGTTTGACAACTGTCTTTAGCTGTAAAGAAAATACTATACATGTGTGTATATTATCATGTATGTCGCATCAATGTAGTGCGAGGAATATTTATTTTTATTAATATAACATATTTTCAATGCATTTTATTTAAACATTTTAGGTTTTTGGAGTTTAAACTTTAACTTTGCTCCACTAATATTCCATACTCCAGTCCATATTGTTTAAAAACAGGGGTCCAAATATTTTCCTTCACGAATTAGTACATAATAAGTTATAACCTTTGGTCTCCGTGCAAATTACTTGATTATCTCGCTTTCATTAAATTTAGATAAATAACACGTGGAATCATTGTACCCTATTACACGACAGGCGACGCCTGCGCAGTGTATCGCAACCTAGCGGGGGCCAGTTTACGCAACTCAACGCGAGAAGTGAAAGCGAAGTTGTGATTACAACACTTGGTGCATCGCTCGGATGCATCAGGGGTCGTGATGTGACCTAAAGAGATCGGTCTTAAACAATCAATTATGTGATATGTCTCTATAAATTAGGATGGCTAGCAAATTACATGAATGGCAAATTCTTAAACTATAGGTAAATAAGTGTAACAGAAGTTTTAAAATTTTATTATCCTAAGATGAAAAGAGTGTGTAAAAATTGCAAGATTTTTTTGTTATATAAATAAAAATTAACTTCCACGTTCTAAATTATATTATTGTTTAGAATGACTAAGCAAAGAGAATTTTTTTTTTCGTTTATCCCAACTTTTTTTAAATCGCCTGGATTTATATATTTGTTGACTAGTTGATATATATGAAAATCAAGTATCTTAGTTTAGTCCGTATTATTTTTTCTTTAATATGTCTTATTTTAAGATTTTCTCTCATCATTTTAAACAATGACTATAATATTATGAAATATCTATGAGGCTTCTCATAATAAAATACTATACCTGTATGAGCAAATATTGTTATGTTATTCCTTAAAATAAGTATTAAAAATGGAGTCAAAAATGTTAGACCGGGAGATGATGACATAAAATAATAGATGATTTGTACCAGTATGGTACGGTTCTTTAAGAGTCTAATTACGTAATAACAAAAAGTAAAGTAATTGTCATGGCGCTCGTACCGGCGACCTAATCGCGTTGCCGTTAATCGAACGTGTCGGATAAATTACGAGTGTCGAGCCATTTCTTCCACAAAAAAACTTGCATTTTCCGATAGTCGATAAAAAAAGAGGTCTCGACGATGATTAACTGTAAAAAAATCAGCTTGGAACAAATGGTTGAATTGTTTTTTTTTTTAAATTAACGTATCGGCGGGCTGTAAGCCATACCTAAGAAGTAATGCATCAAGCCACCACCTACTTCTTTTTTATCAACTATCAGAAAATACAATAATTTTTGTGGAACAAATAGTTCAACACTCGTATTTATCCGATACGTTCGATTAACGGCCACGCGGTTGGTCTGCCGGTACTAACGCTATGACCATTATTTTCCTTTTTGTGATTACGTAATTAGACCCCTGACGAACCACCATACTGGTACAAATCATCTCATATTTTGTGTCATCATCTCCCGGTCTATGTATAGATAGCAAGATTGTCTTAAAATATAAATAAAAATAAACATGAGTGTGTGAGAAACATGGAACGTGAGTTCTAAATTAAAATATTATCTAGTTTTTTTTTTATTTATCCCAAATTTCTCTAAATCGTACGTTGACTGCTTGATAGAAATTAAAATCAAGTATCTCAGTATAGTCCGCATATTAAGGTCTTATTTTAAGGTTTGTCATCAATTTTTAGTTTCATTTTTATTTTTTTATATAACCGCAAATTCGGTGAAACAAATGTAATATCACCAATGCTTAATTGATCTGTACAACAAAGAAGTTTACGAAATGCGAAATTTTGTGTCTTTATGTGTATGGACATTGAAAAACCTGACCAATTATAAATGAAGTATAACACGTCTATGCCTAAATTTGGTGCTAGATACATAGTAACATTGTCTCTTGTCCGTGAAATTCACAAAACTTTTTAATCACGCAGAGATTTACGGGGTAAAGGTAGAATCAAACTATTTCCTAGTTCCTGAATTCCTGATTAGGCTATCTGTCAAGATATACAGTAAGAATAATATTTTTTATAAATTATACAACTAGACTTTACCTATGTTAGCTATACCTATGTTATACGAGTACATATAAAAAAACATCTTGTCATTAATAGTTTTATACATCCAGAAATTTCGTTGATGTCTTTTATACTATTCAAATTTTGAAACATAAAAAAATATTCATGGGACAAATTACACTTACTGATCTAACCCCAAAGTAAGCAAATTATATAAAATCACTCCAAGAGTAATTTATAAACTTTGTCATCTCATTCGGTGCGACAAAATAGTAGAACATAATTTATATCTATTTTATATACGATAAGAACGTTTGCTCATATGCGCGGCGACACGTTTTCTTACCAATGCTTTGTCTACTACTATTCGTGTGGTCTGTTCGGGTTCGTTAAACTTTCTTAGATTTGAATAACTACTAAATATGTCATCACGCCCTTGTGACCTTACTTGGTACCTTGTAAGACAGAGAATATATTATAGTCAAGTATCAATAAATCCCAGTATCAAAAATGACGTTTGATCACATTTCAGCAGTAAATTTGTTAGCCAACCAACAAGTGATCTCCAGCGAATTTTCGACTTTTAACAACTCTTTTTCTTCTTATTGGCTTTATTGGAATTAACAGATTTATGTGCTTTTTCAAGACGTAGGGGTGATAAAATATCGATACCAAATTTCGATCTGCTAATTTTACAAGTTAGAAAAAAACAGAATAATACTTTGACCTGGGAACCGAAACATGCTTTGAGCAAACCACTAAGAAAACGGATGAGGACTGATAATTTTATTATATTAAAAACTTAATATAAATTTTATTCATTTTGAAAGATACACTTGGCCATGACTCAAATTGTGAATTAATTATATTTATATATAAAATGGGCAATACAGAACATAATTTTAATAAATATATTTTAATGTAAATTCAAAAATGTTAATAAGAGTTTTCATATGATTTATGACTTAAATAAGCTAATTTATTTAAATGCTAATATGTATATGGTTTATTATCTATTTGTACCTTTAAAGCCATTTACAATGATTTAAATTAGATTATATTTTATAAATTTGCATGACATAATATGTCTCATAATATTCTCCTTTTTTATGTTATGCGCTTTAACACCGGTGAAACAATTTTAATTATAATTTTGAATTTAAGTTAACGTTAAAAATTATTCTCTTATATAAAAGAAAGAACGAATTTATAGTTTGCGTTTATTCTTAGATCTTAATTTTTCTTGTATATCTTTAGTTTGCGTTGGATAGCAAATAATTGGATGGATTTCTCTAATCAAAAAGATAATTATTGTCTTTAAACATTTAAGACATTAATAGTATATAATATGTCATCGTCCCTGTCAAATGTAACACCGCACGCTTTATTATTATATTATTTAAGTTTATGAGTTGTCTCCATTTTTTATTTCTTAGCTTTAGAAACAAGTTGATGGTTCTCCGGATGGAGAGAGATAATCTTCCCTTATGACCAAAGATGTCTGTCTTACATTGTTATCCGGGTGGTAATGTTGGAATGTTACGTGCATAAGTTTACCGGTTATCTTACTCTGGAAACCGGAACACGACAAAAAACCCAGTCAAGACACTTGGTTAGACTTTGTAGTTAGATACTTTAAAAGTTATTAGTATAGTCACGATGTCATTAATGCCTGGTTCCTATATCAGTAAAACAATTGATTTTAGTTACGAGTGGTAACATTTTCTACGAGGCGTAAGCTAAAACTATTCCTATAAATGTCAAATAAACAAATACTAAAACAACTTGTAGGACGCCTCGTTGATGTTAAATTGGTTGCTAATAGTTACAGCTAGGAGTGACGGGCCGTTGATTATATGAACGCGTCACAAGCATGTATTAACCTTATCTCGCTTTTTTTAAGATCCCTGTTAGTAAAGTAGTTGATTATTTCTTCCCAGAAAGACCCAGGTCAATAATCATTCATTACGAAATCTAATTTTATAGGTTTTATATTTCAAATAAAGAAAAGTATTTATTATTTACTTATTGTTATTTTAAAATTATGTTTTATTAGCTCACGTATTCAAAGTTAAATACGTTTACATTCATAAACTACATATTAATTGCTGTGAATTTACTATTTAAAATACTTCATTTTTAAGTCATTTTATAGGTGGCTGAGTAATATAAAAAAAATATTATTCACTTGCATTGCGGTGTAACTGGCACTTTTAAGAAAAATTACGACATATAAGGACTTAATAAAACAACCAGTGTTACAGTCATAATCGGTGAGAGGTTGGTCTCAACTTTAAATTCTACATTGTTGTATTCAAATTGGACGAGTAGAAATCAAAGTTCGCAAATAAAGTTCTTATGAAACGATAAAAATTCTCCAAACGTCTAGTAGGTATCTATCTTGCAACCAATGACATTTTAAATTAAGTTTCTACGAAATGTATTTGTTTGTATTGTATAACTTTTAAGTCCTAAGCTTATGTAAATTATTGCAAAAACCTCTTAACATTTGCGTAAATTTTAATGTCGCTATGTCAACACGAATAGAATGTAAATTGTAGAAATTTTATGATATTGTATTCGTCTAGCACTGAATGTCAATGTCGAATTTCTATGAACTCACTCAACTGTAAACCCGGAATTGGTTCACAACATTTTACTGCCATAATTTATCCCGCTGTTAGTTAAGATATAATACAGTGAGTTACAATAAATAGTATGTATGTACAACATTTTTACTACGCTTTATAAAATACTAGCTAATCCGCGCAACTTCGCCCGCGATTAGATTAATATGTCATCAATGTAAAATGTCATACAATGTTCCATCCTCTATTTTGGACCCATAGGGGTTGATTTTTGAAAAAAAAATATTTTATGTTATCCCCATGTTTAACAATTTCATCAACACCAGTTCAGCGGTTAAGCCGTGAAAGCATAAAAGACACACTTGCATTTTTGAAATAAGTCGTTTTTTAGAACATGAAATAGTAAAGAAGTAGGCTCTGCTGATGGGGACAACCATCGCCTATAGACATCAAAGTTGTTAATTGTGTGTTGCTATCCTTGTGGCGAGGTCGTAATGCCACATGTATAAGTTTACCGGCTACCTTACCCTCCAAACTGAAACACGATAGCGACGAGCACCGACTCTATTCTGGCAGGAACAATAAGGCGATAGTACCAGACCCAGGCGAGACACTACAGAACTCTACTAACTAGTAGGCACGATGTTAGTTACTTGTTTCGCCAATCTTTCCTGGCACAAGGGCAGATAGTCGATTCTTAAAAGGGGCCCGAACAAACACAGCGACAAACTCACCAATTCTGCCTGTATATGGATTATTTTACATACTGGCAAGTTCACAGTTAAAGGATCCGGTAGCTTATGGTGATATTATTATTGAAATCTTACAAGTATGACGTAAGATGATCTAAAGTGAGGGCTCATGTTACCTTTCGTATGTCAATCGTCGTAAAACTGGTATTGACGAAACGAGTATCAAGATTGAACATTTTTCAAGCATAGGTATTTATCACAGACCACGTTTTTTATATGAATGCAGACCACACAAATATATTAAAACCTATATAAATATCTTAATCAATTAGGTACAATGTGTTTAAATTATACACTCGGAAGGATATGTCGTGAATAAACTGAGTTTGTTGTAGAAATCTTTAAGAAATCTTTGTTATAATATTCCTATTACAAAACGTTAATAGGTATACCTTGCAAGGACTTTAAGTCGAATATACGTAAGGATATGCGATTTAAAGGCTTACATTAAAATATTAGATCGATTTATATTACCTCTAAGAAAACAGTGTGTTGCTCTAACATAATATGATAATCGTAAGTGATATTGTTATAATAATTGACGTAAAATTTCCCTCCATTTCTTCAAAACTCCTTACTGAGATGACTATGTGATCATCTAACAGGGAAATATAACAATACACCCTTTCAAACGAAAGGGGATTTTCGAAATCGTTTCAGATGTCTTCGATTCGAGGACCATACCCATGTTAAAATACAATAGAACTATGCTTGTCCTCCTTTTTATGAAATCTACTATTACCCAATAAAAGTGCTACTTTAATAAGAAAATTTAAATGTATGTAATAAATATGAGCGCATTAACTCTATCAGTATCCATTAATAGTAGGGGGAGCCCAAGAGGGGATTTTTGCATTTACTCGAACGCGTCAGATTACCACAGGTGGCTACCTCGCATGCTGTTGAGGCGTTCCACCAAATATAAGCCCTTTATATAGAGGGGGGTAACTGGGGCAGAAATATAAATAAAATTCCAATAACTTCAGCTTGTGAAATTGTCAGATTATATTTTTTTCGTTATTCTTACATCGTCTCCTGTATAATAAATAAAAATTCAGACGCATTCGAGATTGTCAAAATAACATTTTCTTTGAAACTTTGTGACCCTCTCATTCCCTTACGCTACACTTTATCCGGCAGATTTTCTAAATTTTAGCTGGCAATCAATCCACGATATCTTAATCTGACGCGATTTAGTATTTCCAAACCACAGTTTTTTTTAAAAAAAAAAATTATCTAAGGTTTTTCCCCGCCATAGAAATGAAAAAACATTATATTAGCTTTTATTTTTCTATAATTTAATTTACGAAATCCAATAGGTCCCTACGACGCTCGAGTAACTACCCATTTAGCATCTTGGGCTCTCCTACTATTATGTAACTATATTGTAATTGTGAAACTTATTATCTACGTATAAATAAATCTACAAATCAATGTAAAATCTGTTGGTTTAAATTTGCGTGCACATTTATTAGATATTAAATGTCCATTTATTTTTGATCGGAAAATAAAGTTTGCCATTTGTTTGAGAACAAATATATTTAACTTTTAAAAATAATTTGTACTTTTATGCTAATTGAGCGGAATATATTATATTTGGTTATGATTGAGAAGGCTTATTTATCAGCTGGATAGAGTTTAGACATGAGAAGCTAAGATTGAGCAATAGTGGATACACGTATAGAGAAAAAAGATTATAATAGCTCTAATATTGAGCTTAGATTAATAGATATGTTTAACTCGAAACAGAATCCTGCTAACTTTAAAAAAAAAAAATTACTTTATTCATTTTCAGTCTAATTTTTTTTTGCAAATACTGAATATGAATTCATTTTTTTTAAGATTTCAATGGCGACATCGTCATATAGCAGTTGAATTTGATTTGTTCAAAGAAACTTACTCGCTAGAGCGGCCACTGCAGCCAATACGATGAACACTTTCATGTTGACCTTTTTGATAATGGTTTTAAAAATATAAAAATACAATGACTAGATTGAAGTCCGTCCCCTCTGACGACCCTGGTGCGACTGACGAATGCAACAGTCGTGCGCGCCTTTTCATCACCCGACCTGCGTATGCGCCTAAAACCGGTACGAAGATTTAGGTGTAACATAAAGAAATGCTGTTTCTTTAATCAAAACTAATTTGCCCCCAAAATATTCTTCTAATTAAATTAAAACAATTAGTGCAAATACGCAAGTCCCAAGGTTCCTGTAGTTCCCTAGGTAAAGGAATAATGCGAGCAACTACTTATTCGTATGCAAGACGGCAATGCGTATGAAAGAGTTCATATTTGACCTTTCTATTGGGCCTATTTTAACTGTACATTCCAAAAAGCCAGACTTTATGTTCTGCATATCAAAGCTGTTTAAAATATTAAAAGACTCATTCTTTGAAGTTTCATATTGATTTATTATGTTTACAATATTTGTGTTATATATGACTGTAACCAAATGACGTAGCGTCACAAGAATCGTTATTTTTGTCAGGTTTTTAACTTTCCGTGTCTTAAAATCTTGCTAAATTAATTATTTCAGAAAATATTTGGTCCAGGCAATTATTTTTTATGTTTGTCTCAATATTATGATTTTTTTATACTTTATTACATAACAATTTCAGATACTCAAATAGACCGAAATTGTAATTTAATATACTAGATTAGAAAGAAGAGCATGGCTCTCTTGGTGGAAAGAGATAACCATAACCTATACACAACACGTTGTTGATGATGATATGCATTACTTTGCGGTAATGATATTTCTACGTGCATAAGCTTATCAGTTACTTTATTTTCCAATACAGAAGACAACAGCAATAAGAACCAACAACAAGGAACCAATAATAAGCAGCAACAGGTCGTCGCAGAATTTTATCACCTCGAAGCCGTTGAAAGTGAGTAGTCACTGGCAACTCGTAAAAAAGAGAGCGAAGGTTAACGCTACGCTACGCTCTTCTTGTACGAGCTGTTTCGAAAGTCTTTGACGTTACTTGTCATCCTATACTTTAAACGAGCAATTTTTGCATATTTTTAGGTAATTGGTTTCTTCAAAATACCTTTGATCCTGGATGGGATGTACATACAAAACACCTGCGCAATATCTTTATTTCTGTGATCAGAAGTAGATTTTATTTTGGATGTTATTTGTATGGTAATAGTGCAAAAACCCATTTAGCTAATATTGACAAAATACAAAATCAAGCCCTTCGAATAATAGGAGGATACATCAAAAGTACACCTATACACATTATGGAGAGTGAGTTATGTATTCCACCATTGTTTTTAAGAAGATTATATTTAGCATATAAATTTAGTATTAAAAGTATGTCTTTGGCAGAAAATGAATCAACCAACTTGTTAAATGAATTAATCTCAACCAATATAAGATATTGGCAAACTAAATGCAAACCCTTACTTTTATCAGTATATGAAGAATGTAAACAATGTGGAGTATATAATTCAAGCCCTTTAGAAATGTTAAAGCTAGATGTATGGGTGTCGTACATAGATGTAGACATAGTAATAAGGTACAATTTAGACTGTGTTAAGATAGCAAAACATTACTTAGAAATGAATGTACTAAAACACAATATCATACAAGAACTATATCATAAATATTCAGGATGTGTACACATTTATAATGATGGGTCAAAAAGTAATAAAGGTCTAGGGGCTGCCTACTGTCACCTAAACAATGTATCAGCCACCTTTAAAACAATCACACAAACATCTATTATGACGATGGAGCTGATTGCAATCTCAAAAGCACTCGACTATATATATTAAATAGTTTAAATGGTGAAGATTTTGTTGTCATCACTGACAGCAAAAGCGCCTTACAACACTTAGCTCGGTGTGCCTCTGGTCACAGCAGAGGTGCACCGATAGCTTACAAAATTTTAAGCCAAATTTATAAATTTCAGGTTCGGAACATAAATTTGAGATTGCAATGGGTTCCATCTCATATTGGATTGCAAGGAAATGAAGAGGCTGACAGATTAGCAAAAACTGCAATTACCCATGGTGTAGAAATTTCAATATTACCATTATATACTGAAATGTTAAATTTTGCAATTCAATGTTTTAAGAAATTCAAAGATTATTTTGATGAAAGAAGCAGAGAATAGCATATGGTATAAAATAATTCAATCTCAACCACTCCGAACTTCGTGGTTCACAAATGTCAAAGTTAGTAGAAATTATATAACGTTAGTAAATAGATTACGTTCAGGACACTATCCCAACAAAAAATTTGCATTCATGATAAAAAAAAGTTGACTCTCCCAATTGTGACAACTGTAACACTATAGATGACATAGTACACATGCTCGCGGAATGTCATAAATTTCATAAAGAAAGGAACGAATTGATGCAGAAATATGAAATTAATAAATATGATCTAGGAGTTTATCTAAACATACTAGCGCAACCAACTTCCAAAATTGCAAAATCTTTAATGGACATATTTCTGCACCAATAACGCTTATGATTAAATTTATTAGTATAGGATACGATGGGACTGACATGTTCCTAGGGAATAAAAGTCCCTTAAAACAAAATAGATTAAAAAAAATACCTTTGATTAATTATTTCGGCGAAGTTTTTTATTTAGATAGTTTTTTACTATTTAAATTGATTTAGGTCAGGGGTCGGCAACCTGCTGCACGCGAGTCACATGCGGCTCTTTGGATGTGAAGATGTGGCTTATTAGTTTCCTACAAAAATATTATTTATTTTATATAAAAAAAAAAACATTTATAAATTACTATTTAAATAATCTAAATACAATTAAAAAAAAACCGGCCAAGTGTAAGTTGGACTCGCGCATGACAGTTTTCGTACGCACGTATATCGTATACGTACACTTATATCCGTAAGTTTTATAGATGATGATAAAAGAAAATCAGGTTTATTGTATGTATATCTACTTAAATATAAATTATTATCTTCTGTTTTGTTACTGAAATATATACATCCATAATCTTTTAAAATTTGCTTAAAAATTACGCTAAATTGCGTAAAATTTATTTTATTTTTATTTAATTATTTATTTTGAAATATAATATTCAACTAAATATTCTGAGAAAATTTTCAGCGTTTACTTGTTTCCATTATTAATATTGAGCAAAAAATACGAAAAAACACGTTTATTGTATTTGTTGTAGTAGCGGCAACGAAAATACATAATTTGTGAAAATTTCAACTTTCTAGCTATCACGCTTTATGAGATACAGCCTGGTGACAGACAAGCAGATGGACATAGACAGCGGAGTCTTAGTAATAGGATCCCGTTTCACCTTTCAGGTACGGAACCTTAAAAATGGTAAGAAACACTACTTACATATGAATAAACAGATATTTTTCTTATGAATAAGTAGATTGCCTAGTTATTTTATCAAAAAACTTTATTTATGTATGTGTATAGTACTGTAACACCTTTATGGTGTTACATACAAACTGGCAGCTTTGTCTGCTTTCAAATGTAGAATTCATTTGTTTAGAAAAATAAATTGTTTTAGAAAGAGTATTCTTTATGAGTTGACGAGGGATAGACACATCCCCGAGAAATAAACGAAGATATATTACGAAAGTCTATTATTAAAGAATCCCGAAAAATCTTGCTTATCTTCGGTACCTCGAGCAGCCAAGCGAGTATAAAGGAAGATTCCCTAGAAAAAGGGGATATTATTGGTGGAGTAACACGTCCGGCTGAAAGGACGCCGGGCGGCCGTTACAAGTTGGTGGAGGCGCCGGGTAGTCGCTGTGTGCAGTCGCTGTGTGAAGTCACTGCGTGAAGTCGCTGCGGGAAGTCGCTGTGTGAAGTCGCTACGGGAAGTCACTACGTTCAGGCGCTACGCGCAATCACTACGCTAAAAAAAACCAGGAGAGCTAAGTATTGTGGTCAGAGGGTAAGAGTTAAGATGGAGGCCATCAAGCGCTTCAACGGAACGCAGAATTTGGCGTTCGCAGAGTTTATTAAGGACTTTAAAACGGTCGCGGCAATAAATAAATGGGACATAGAGAGCTTACCTTTACTTCTGGGATTATATCTTGATGGTCCGGCGTTAGCATTTTATAAAATGATATATACCGACACGGCCAATTTCAATGAACTATGTATAAAAATTGAAAACGAATTCCCTATTTCGATAAATTATATGGAGCGATTTTATGTATCCAAACAGGGCCGCGATGAGGAATTACTAACATATTTTTATAGACTCAGCGACAGTGCAGCCAAAGCTGAGATATCAGACGAAATTTTCATAAAACAATTCCTTAAAACGATATTACCCTCGTTGAAGGAAAAGTTTGGATTGCAATTATATAAGTCACGAGAGGAGCTGCGTGACACGATAAGGCAGTATAACGAATTATTTGGAGGAAAACCGCATTCCACGGTTGACCTTCCATTGCAGCCACCAGTTGGGTTGCCACTGAAATATTTGTATAGGGAGGAAACAGACGTCCCTCCTGGTGCGCCTGTGTGTTCACAACAAGAACACCAAAAACCGACGGAAGTTTTTCGTACGCCTCGATATAACAAAACAGCCTTATGTACACAAAGTTCTTTCAGAAGCAGTCCAAAGTCACAACAACACACGGATGGCGTGGGCCATCGCATCAATATGTGCGAAGCAGTTACGCCCGCACCACTTCAAGCCAAACAAGAGGAAAAAATATCAGGTGTAAAAAATCCATGTATTCGCTTATGTGTTAGGGGACAGGAATGTCTCGCTTTAATAGACACGGGGGCAAGTGTCTCATGTATGTCCGCGAGTTTAGCAAAAAAATTAAATCTGCCGCATGGAGCCAATGTTGCATATAGCAGAGATAAAATTCAATCTGTTACAGGGTCCACACTAAAAGTCGTTGGTGAGGCGAGAGTAAATCTCCTCATTAATGCAAGGGTCTTCCCCAACGACATGGTGATTGTAAATAATATTGGTTACGAAATGATCCTGAGGCAGGATTTCCTTAATAAATATGATGTAGTTATTTACTGTAAAAAGGGTTATTTGTGTATAGATGAAAAGTTTTTTGTAAATTTTAATTTAAATCGTTTTAGACAGTTTGCAAATAATGAAGATAGTTGCCATGACAACATGCGCAAAATATGTAATATTAAAAAACGAGCTGACATAAAGTCTTCGTATTCATTGACTGCGATGTCAAAAATAAATACGAAGAAAAATATTAAAACTAATATATTTAATTTCAGAAAAAATAAAAATTATCGCAATAATTCATACGAATTATGTAAAGGTAAAATTGCGATGAAAAAGGGGTGCGCGGACAAGCGTAAGAATAGAAATGTTGTTATAAAGTGTGATGAAGTGTGTAAGAAACGTTTGGTAGTTAGACCCAGTGAAAAATCAGTCATTAGATCAGTAGCGGGTAGAAGTTATGAGAATGTGAGTGGATGGCGAGGGCGTTTACCCACAAGATGTGTTGGCAATGTGCGAGACAGGAAAGGTTGTGAAAAGGGGGCTAATAAGAAAAAGTGCTTGAAAAGGCGATCATCGATATTGTATACGCCGAGACGTATAAATAATATAAATGTATATAAATTACACAAAAGGTCTTGTACAGATATAACATAAAATATATATTTGGGGTTCAGTGTTATTATGTAAATAGATTGTAAGTTTGGTGTATGAATAAGGGAATAGTTAGGTAGTCATTCATTATAGTAAATAATTGTTACATGTTAGACCATTACTTTTGTTTGGGCTTATATATGAGAATACTAATATTTGTATTTGTTTCATGTAATATGATGGGGCTCAACTAATGCTGTGATGATGGACCGAAGCTAAAAAGAAAAAAGATGACCAAAAGAATATTAAATGAAGAAGTGTCATGTTTCCAATAGCAATGTATTCCTCTCAAGTTCTTCCATTCAATAATAAAGTCTTATGGGGTATAATGTATACTAGGGACAGAGCCGCCTTAGTATGAAGTCGAAGGAGTCAGTATAGGTTAAGGGTTGAAAGTCTTTTGAAGGGGAGTTCAACTTTGTAGTACGACATAGTCGACATAAAGGATATCTGTATAGGATATACATGAACTCGGATAGTTATGGGAGACATTATAATGATGGTATTAATATGGTTCAGAGTAAGGAATATTTATGATCGTGGTCTATATATTGGGGCGAGCTCGATGTTGAGAGGAAGTAATACTTCAATCTTTTTTCTTTTGGTCCACCAGAGAAAAGAAGTTTGAATTGTTATGCCTTTCCATCTCTTATTATCTCGTATATAGCTAGAGCCCTTCAGGCTAAAGTTTAATAAAATAATGAATGTTTGCGGTAGGATAGGTTAGGTGAAGGGACTGTGGTCTGTCTTTTAGAGGGGTTTTGGGAGACCAAAGTTTGTGCCATGGTGTGGTGGTAATGAACAGAACCACACATGGGGCAAACTATCTTTTAGGAAAAGACAGTCCCACCAAAATGTACCTTCCCCTCGTAGGTAGGGCAATCGGGATAGAGATAGGTAGGCCATATGAAGGGAGACAAATGCCCCTCCAGTTTCAGCTGCTCCCACCTTGGGGGGTAGCTGATGTAACACCTTTATGGTGTTACATACAAACTGGCAGCTTTGTCTGCTTTCAAATGTAGAATTCATTTGTTTAGAAAAATAAATTGTTTTAGAAAGAGTATTCTTTATGAGTTGACGAGGGATAGACACATCCCCGAGAAATAAACGAAGATATATTACGAAAGTCTATTATTAAAGAATCCCGAAAAATCTTGCTTATCTTCGGTACCTCGAGCAGCCAAGCGAGTATAAAGGAAGATTCCCTAGAAAAAGGGGATATTATTGGTGGAGTAACACGTCCGGCTGAAAGGACGCCGGGCGGCCGTTACAGTACTATTTATTGTAGACAAAAACAATTGTGGCTCTTTAAAAACTTTGAAATTTGGCGGATCCATCCCAGAGGTGAGAGCAGTATTCCATGCACGAACGAACTAATTGTGCTTGATAAAAATTAAGCAATTGTACCGGCCTGAAATACTGTCTCACTTTTGCCACAATACCAAGCTTTTTTGAGGCAACTTGGGCTTTCAATTAGATACACGAACCAAAGTTGAAAGTAGGCGTTAAGGTGATACCAAGGAGCTCGAGGTGGTCAGTTATCGCCACAGACACACCCTGAAAAGTCGGAAACAGGTTGCAATTGCACTAATATGTCTTAGCTTAGGAAAATCCTAAATAGTATGCTGTCCATTTGTCTCAATTGAAAAGAATGTGACAACATATCACTAAAGACTGTCCTAAGCTAAAACAAAGTTGATGTAATTAGCCATACATGTCACTGTAACATGATTTAACGGACATGTTACAAAATTTTACTAAAGTTCTGTAACGTGTCGGTTGAGTTTGGTGTTACCGCTTTTTCTTTTTTGCTTTATACTGAGTTTTGTTTATCAATACTCCGTCATTCGTAGTAGTAACCATTAGCAACCAATTTAATAATTACGAGGCGTATCATACTGCTCCACATGTTTTGGACCGTTTGGTAAATTAACATTTCTAGGAACACTTTTAGCTTACGCCTCGTAGAAAATGTTATCACTTGTAACTAATGAATGAAAAACTTGATGTTTAAAGATTACGGGTATCTGCGTCCATTAAAAGGCTAATTTGTTTAATAGCATTAGATAGAAAACAAACAGACTGCTCTCCTGATGGACAAAGAAACCCTCGCCTATAGACACCAAAAATGTAAATAGTATGCTGCTAACCATGTGGTGGGAGGGTAATCCCACGTGTATAAATGTACTGCCTACTTTATCCTCCAAACTGAAACGTGAAAATCACAAGCATTAACGCCATTGCACCAGGATAAGTTAAGATGTTGTATCATATCATATACTAGAGCGAGACATTATGGTACTCTACGTTCATCTTTTACGTGTTGCCTGATATAATAGCAGGTCTTTTCTTCAAGGTAGGCCTGGAACAACACGAGAAACCCCATGGTTTCCTATGGCTTATTTCCTGTCTTGTACTATCAAAATATCATCAACTTCCCGTTCATACTCTACAAAAACTCATTCATATAATAAACAAAAAAATCAAGGATATCATATGTCTTAAAACAACCGGAAGTAACTTTTACTAGTCTACATTAATTAAAAAAAACCTGTCCAAAAATCTTCCGCAATACGTAAAATCAGAAGCCTCGCAATTAAGATTAGTAGTGTAATATATTTTATTATATAAGTGACAACTTCTACATTATTTAATTATTTTATATTTGTAATGAATTTAAAACTACTTTTAATTATCTCGTGTCTAGTGATTAGTAGGTAAGGCTAAGCGTAAGGTAATGGATTCGTTTATTAGGGCGGGTTATATTACTCGGATGTTTTAGAAGGGAACTTTATATCGCAGCCCGGAGTCTGGTGATAGTTTGACAATACCCCTGGGCCTTGAGTGAACACGTTAACGTCAATAAAGTGTGAGTTACTGCAAGGAAGTAATCACTTAGGTTGGCAAATGAAGCAGTGGGAACTGCCATCCATCTCGCCAGCCACAAAATCTGTGGGTCATAGTGCACTGGGGTGTCTTTGGACGTTTGATACACTCTACTTACTACTAATTTGTAGATTCTTATTTATCATTTATGTATATTTTCTTTTTTACCCGACTGCTAGAAGGAAAATTATATTTTTTTGAAAAGTATGTATTTCCTTTGAACGCTGTGTAGTCTAAACGTTTTTTTTTTTATATTATAAGAGAGCAAACAAGAAATTTGCTCTTCTGATGAAAAGGGCGATAAAAAATTACGGTTCGGTTTTTTCAATAATTAAAAAGCAACAACCACCACCTGTAGATTCCAAATATGTTAACGGTGCGTTGCTTCCGGTGGTATGGTAATACCTTATGCAACATGTTACCAAAAGCTTACCGGCTACCTTACCCTCCAAACCGGGTAGGTTGGAGGGTAACTCCAAACCAGAACATGACAGTGGCAAACACTAACGCTGTTGCGCCAGGAATAGATTTGGCAGTGGTACCAAAACTTGAGTAAAATGTTGCAGAACTCTACCACGTAGTAGTCAATGATAGTGACACAATGGTAGTGACGTTGCAGAACTCTACAGCCTAATAGTCACAACGGTAGTGACATGACATGTTCAACCTCTCGTTTACCTTTGACGAACTGCCTAGCAATATTACAAGGAACCTGTCAACCTACTTATTTCAATTCTTGTCGCCGGTAAACTGATACATGTGGCGTTTTAACCTTGCTGTCTGTTGATGATAGATATCTCTTTCCATGAAAGAAAATGATTCACTTATTACCTCTACGTATTATAAACATCGCTATTAGCCTTTTGTTTAGATGTTGTTGTGAACAATTTATTTATTAAAATATGTGCTATATTGGTAGGTAATGTTTTTAAATCTTATTTAACATAATTCTTTTAAACTCAACTGCATGGAAACTCCCCGTTAAACTACTTAATTAAATGTATGCGGAATTAAATAAGTTTTTTTTTAATTTTTTACCATAATAGGAGTAAGTTTACGAGTATTGAATGTTAACGTCAATTGTAATAAACATTCATTTTCAACCGACGAAAATAACGAGGTGGTTCTCAATTCGAAGCGTATATATTTTTTCTGTTAACCAACGCATAATTTTTTACAGCGTAATTCGATTTCGATAATTCTTCTTTTATGGGATAGAATATACCCCAAGGTTTGTCTCATATAATTTTTGAAATATAAATCGGCCCGAAAGGGTACGAAAACAGAGAATGATTGATTATTCACTCTTATTTTTTTACACTTTTTTACACTCTTTTTTCACACTTCTGATTATTCAATTAATGATTTTAATGTCGGATTAATTTTTTGTTTAAAAGATATTATTAAAAATAGAGATATTATTAATAACGTGTACAGCACTTGCATTTTTAGACAGCTGTTCTAAAAAAGCAAGAGAAATTCAAGCAAAATATGACTTGAATCGATTTTGACTTTTGAAACGGCAATCAATGTAGTTATATAAATACTAAAATATTGTAATTAAACAAATGCTTCGTCGAAAATTTTCGAAGTTACGTCGAAAAACCACTTTTTTCTACATTTTTCGTGAACGAAAACTCTCAAACAGATGAACCGATTTTATGCAATTTGCGGCATTAGACACGGGTTTTCAAGGAAAGGAGCTGATTAGATTTTGTACTTAAGTGGTAAATTAATCAGGAGTTATAAAATAGCATTGTGTCGCCGAATTTTCTTTTGAGATTATAAATTTTTCAATTGAATTGTTTTAGGCTTCCAGAAAGTCTAAGTCTGGTGGAACTCAATCGAACGCCATCAACCGCGTTTCGGTCGGTCAAGCTGTTCAAAAGTTGAGATCTTTACATACACACAAACACACACACGCACCTATACAGATATTCTGACGTCATAGTTGGGAAAAGAAATATTGGAAAAAGACTTCGAAACGTGGAGATCTGGTGAAAACTCGACTTCGAAAATCGGAACAAAATCAGTAACTTCCTTTTATTACTGACGTGGCAGGAAGTTAAATTCCAAATTAGTCCACATTAATTTTTAAATGATAAAAATTAAAACTCAATAAAACTGTCACTTAAGGTGAAGTAACGAAATTAATCCACCTCTACGTAACTTTGGTAATTTTTTTTATATCATAAGATAGCAAACAAGCAGATGGGTCTCCTGATGGAAAGAGTCAATCACCGACTATAGACACCAAATATGTTAATGATGCGTTGCTATCTTGTGGCGAGACCTAATGCCACGTGCATAAGTTTACCGGCTATCTTACTCTCCAAACCGGAACACGACAGTGACAAGCACTGAACCTATTGCGGCAGGAATAGGTAAGCCGGTGGTACCAGACCCGGCCGCGACAATGCAGCACTCTACCACCTAATAGCCACGATGGTAGTGACTCGTATAGCCAATCGGTCACCTTTTACGACCTGCCTGGCAGGACGGCAGTTAGCCTATTCTTCAAAGGAGCCTGGGACCAACATGGGAAAATAATGCCACTAAAATAGAAAATTAGTTAAATAATTGATTTCTTACAATTGTTATGGCGTATTTGGTTCAGCGCTTTTTTTTACATATATTCAGCTCAGGTGAGATCTTGAAATGAAAAATATTTATTTGCAAGAATATAGATTTCACAAGTTGTTAAAATAATCAGAAGTCACCAGCATATTCTGCCATGGTATGGTGTGCAAATATATAAAAATTATCATAATGTATGTGGTTTAAGAATTTAAATACTATTTATTTACACATTTCTAGATAATATTTACATTAATAATTGAATTGAAATTTTATTAAATTATTTTTATTTACATTGAAATATTGACATACGTTTTATTAACCAATTCAAGAATATTTTATGCACTTTAGGCAAGGCGATTTTTTTAGAATTACCACCGAATCGGAACGCGGCCGCACACTGAGAAGATCCGGCGGAAGAAACTCAGCGGGCTTGTCTTGGTTTTCTCATAATTTACAAATTGCATTTTTTGTTCAATTCAAATAGTTTATATTTAAAATCCATGCTAATATTATAAATGCGAAAGTAACTCTGTCTGTCTGTCTGTCTGTCTGTTACGCTTTCACGGCAAAACCACTAAACCGATTTGGATAACATTTGGTACAAATATAGTTTGAGACCCAAGAAAGGACATAGGATAATTTTTATCCCGGAAATCCCACGGGAACGGGAAGTATGCGGGTTTTTATTTTAGAAGTTTTCCACGCGAACGAAGTCGCGGGCACGGCTAGTTAGTTAGCTAGGCGACTCATAGACTTGATCCTGGATAAGAACAAAAAAATCTTTTGTTGTTACACACCTTTTTTTTTATCTCACTATGCTATGCAAAACACGGTTGGAAAACAAGGTGATTTGAACATGTTAAGATTATCTTAGGTAGCTTCGATTCAACTCGATTATTCATTTTGTCGTCTATTTAGATGGGTGGTATAACCATTACTGAATTTTCACAAACTTAATTTGTGATTATAACACATTACAAATTCAATTGTAGGTACTTATTTTCAAGCATTATTAATGTTTATGCAATTTTTAAAAGATTTCTTAAAGTTTTTGAATAATTCATAAGTACTTATAAAAAAGAAGTTTGAAAGTGTGCAATAACATTGAACTTTACGTCGATGTTTGAATAATGTAAATAAAACTTGAATATTTCAAAGCAATCAGTGCGAAAAATAATAAATACCCAATTAAATTCAAAATAGGTTAGTAACTCTATTAATTAGAAAAATTCGTAATATTTAATATTAACTTACAATTTTGGGTGTAAGAAATAATAAAAAAAAACCTGTCTTGGCTAAGACTCACTTTAAAGAATAGACTGTCAGACATTCTACCAGGGAATTTGAAAACGTAGAGCTAATACCATCATGACTATTAGGTTGAAAATTTCTGCAACGTCTTCGTCGGGTTTGGCACCACCACCTTACCTGTTTTCTCCATATTGGTCCCGAGCTCTTTTGAAGAATAGGCCAACTACCGTTTGGCCGAGCAGGTTTTAGAAGGCGACCGATTGGCTATGCGAGTCACTACCATAGTAGGCACTAGATGGTAGAGTTTTGCATTGGCTCGATCGGGTCTGGTACCACCGCCTTACCTATTTCTGCCGCTATAGCGTCAGTGCTAGTCACTGTCGTGTTCTGATTTGGAGAGTAAGGTAGCCGGTAAACTTACGCATGTGTCATTAGACCTCGCCACAAGATAGTAATGCACGATTAACATCTTTGGTGTCTATAGGCGATGGTTGACTCTTTCCAGGAGACCCGTCTGCATGTTTGCTATCTTATGATATAAAAAAGATGTTAATGATGTGTTGCTATCCTTGTGGCGGGCTCTTAATGCTACATGCATAAGTTTACCTACTACCTTAGCCTCCAAATCGGAACACGTCAGTGACAAGTACCGACGCTGTTAAGGCAGGAATAGGTAAGGCGATGGTACCAGACCCGGACGAGAAAATGCAGAACTCAACCACCTAGTAGCTACGATGGTTGTGACTAGCATAGCCAATCGTTCGCTTCTTATGAACTGCCAATGGTTTATTTCTCAAAGGAGGAACGAACTAATACGGGGATTTTATATAAAGCCCTAATACACCTGAATATCTTAAGTCGAAATTCCGTAATCGCAATGCCAAATAATTAAAAACAGCTACATTCACATATTATTTTTGTGTTATAGCACTCACTCCGTCCTTAGGAAAACTTAAAAAACTTTAAAAATAACAAAGAAAAATATCGTCACGCAGGATTTGAACCTGCGACCGTCTCCCGGCTTTAGGGAGACGGTCGCAGGTTCAAATCCTGCGTGTAGATATTTTACTTGGTTGTTTTTAAAGTTTCTCAAGCTACACTCACGTTTAATCGGTGTAGGCAATGAGTAGTTTCGGGTCTAGGTACATGAGGTCCTTCCTCAGAGTGAGTTCGACGTTCGCTTCCTCAGGGTGAACGAACGTCAAACTCATCCTAAGGAAGGACCTCATATAGGTCCGGAACTAGTCATAACCTAAACTGATTAAACGTGAGTATAGCCGCTTTTAATTATTTAGTTTATAATGTCTCAAAAATTTTTTGTGATTGCTCAAAATATTTGTGAGACATTGTTTTCCTTATTTACGTCAAACCACATAGGCTATTCATGCTACAAATCGTTTGTTACTATCACAAACTTTACTACAAAAATTAAATTTTGCACAGTATTATGTTGTTTTTATTTAAAAAAGAAATGTCATGATTCCGTAAAACCATGTAATTCTTTTTTATTTATTTGTAATAAATAATAAAATAATATTTTTTTCTACTGCAAAGTTCTATGCAATTTTAATTTCGGTAATATTTTAGAATGTAAAAGTCAACATGTAATATTTAGTTCCTAATAACTATTATTATATAGTTCTAAATTGCAATATCATAAAGTTTGATAAGCTTTAAGCTACTATATATTTATGTGAAAACCAACAGCGCAAATTGTAATAGCGTTTTGTCGATAATACGCTTGGCCTATATAATTCAATCCAGTGATTAGGGCCCGATTCCAGCAAATGTTCAGCAATTGCTGACTTATTGACTTCGTTATTCTTGACTGCTTTGATATGCTCCTTGACTCTATATGATATGATTCTTTTTGTCTGACCGATGTATGATCTCCCACAGCTGCAATCTACTTTATAGACACATGGATGCCTATAAAATAGATTGTAGTTAACGGGAAACTATCTTTTGGGGAACGTAGATTTTGATGAATTTTCTTTAAAAGGGTGAAAATGGTTTTTATTTAATTTTTCTCCACTTTGTCTGTGACTCGTCTGAGGCGAAGAGTTGACAATATTTTCTCACGTTGCTTATCTTAGCGGTATGTTAATAATTGGGATATCAATGATTGGCATCGACAGCATTAATTGCTCATCCAAAGGTTGAGATTATTAAAACATCACTAGAACTGCTTGAAATTTACTTTCTGGTTCATCTCGATTCACTTATTCATCAGTCAGTGTGATGTTTGATGATACACTTTTCCCTATATTACTGATCTGGTAACGAATTTCTTTCGTTTCTTTTAATAGATGGAACCGACATATGTACATGCTCACACGGTCGCTTTGGCACGGTAATATTAATTACCGTGGATTCGGTGTGGTATCATGCCACAGCCAGACTCCGAGTTGATATTCGCGTTTCAATTTTTGAGAAGTACACTGGAAAACCTTAATAATGCTCTTACTCAACTTTGGAAATTGACTCAGAACCTCATTGTCCAATTTTCTTCATAGAGGATTAATCAAGAAGGTTTTGTCCTGTAATATAATGTGTTCTGTAATACATTGCGTAAACAACTCTAAGATCAAGGCTGATTTATTTTAAAACTTTTTATTAACTACTAAATTCTGTCAGACAAATTGTCAGAAGTAAGCGAAGGCTAGACAAGTGGCTACCGTTTTTTACCAACTTCTTAAAAGAGGTTATCAATTCAGCTGTATGTTTTTTTTATGTCTGTTACTTCAGAAGTCGGTCATTTATGGATAGATTTTGAAATTTCTTATTTCGTTTAGGAGGGTATACTTCCCGAGACTATATGGGTATAGCCTTCTTATTTTAATTTGGTAGAGATCTGTTGTACAGTTCCGGAGAATAGGAAATGGGAAATCGGTTGCTGCAGTTTTACTGCGTCAAAAAATTATAACCATTAAGTAGTTAGCAGAGCCCCCAATTCACTTAACAGAATGTCAAGCGCGTCGAAGTTATAAGTACATAAACTTTTACATAGGTACATAGACACGATACAACGTCGCTCCGTGCTTTAACTCGACATAATGTGTAAGAAAATGTGTAAGAGACATATAGGCTTCGACTCGATTTGACGTATTGTTGGGTGAATCGAGGCCCGGTTCAGCGACATCTCACGTCGGTACAGCTCCACCGCGACTGTTTCAGTTACTGTTGCAGTCACAATTTAACCCTCGGCGCTGTTGTATCATGTCAGAGATTCCATGACCCAAGGACTAAAGCGATTGCGCGACTGATTAATTTCTTCAAAATAATTACTCAATAAGGCTCTGCAAATCCAAAACACAATTGTAATATAAAATATCTGGTCCTGACAATATTCTATTGGCTAATCGAGAACGACCTATTAAACGTAATAATATATTTAGTAACAACTTATGACTCATAAGAATGAATCAAAAATCGTATTCACAGCTGCTGTCCTTCGTGTTGTTTAATTATTTTACCTCAAAATTATTTTAGTTATTGATTTTACTTCAAAATTTTCGAGTTTAATGGTTTTTAAATTAAATTTAGTGGTTATTCCATTATTTTTTTTATATCATTAGATAGTAAACAAGCAGATGGGTTTCCTGATGAAAAAAGTCACCCATCGACTATAGACACCAAAGATGTTAATGGTGCGTTGTTATCTTGTGGCGAGGTCTAAAGCCACATGCACAAGTTTACCAGCTACCTTACCCTCCAAACTGGAACACGTCAGTGACAAGCACTGGCGCTATTGCGGCAGGAATAGGTAAGGCGTGGTACCAGACCCGGGCGAGACAATACAGAACTCTACCCTCTTGTAGCCACGATGGTAGGGACTCGCATAACCAATCGTTCGCCTTTTACAACCTACCTGACAGAACGGCAGTTGGCCTATTCCTTAAAGGAGCCCGGGACCTTCTCGGGAGAAAATTTTGCTTAGCTCGACTGCTCGGGCTCAATCGATGGTGATCTTAAGAATTTATTGGGATGTCACCTCTGTAACCGCTCGGAGTTTGAAGGTAGTGTGCAAGGGCGGATGCAGGGGGGGGGGGGTGTCATGGGGGTCGTCATCCCCCCCTGGGTAGGGGTCGAGGCATGGATCAATTAGTATTAGATAAGGATTAAAGCCTACCTTGACTGAACCTTAAATATGTGATCCCCGAAACGAAGACTGGATCGGCTCTTGTATATTATATGACCCTCCCCTGAACTGTTCTACTGTCTGTTTGTCTGTCTGTCTATCTGTCTGTCTGTCTGTATGTTTGTCTGTTTGTATGTTTGTCTGTTTGACTGTCTGTTTGTCTGTCTGTCTGTTTGTCTGTCTGTCTGTTCGTCTGTTTATCTGTATGTATGTAAACTCAAAAAGTACTGCATGATTTACTTCAAATTTTGCATGAATATTACTAACAGGTCGGGTCAACATATAGGCTACATATCATCACGCTATCACCTAAGGGGGAGGAGCTGTGCGGATTAAACGAAGTCTGCGCGGACGAAGTCGTGGGCAACAGCTAGTAACTAATATAATGGTTTCTATAGACAAAGGTTATCTATTTTCATCATGAGAGCCATCTGCTTGTTGGCTGCCTTATTTTATAAGTAAAATTTATTTTTAAAAAGTTCCATATTCAGACTTAAATTCTCCTTCATAAATGTTGGTCAACAATAGTTTCAACTTTTAATACTTGCTTATACTAGCCTGATTAAACTGGTTAGGTATCTATGTACTGGTTACAAATTTAGACAAGTGATAAGTCGTGGACAATGTGTCTGACAATTGTTACTTTCACTGTTTCTCTTATCAATGGCAATACTTTAAGATCAACTTCCGCATGCTTTAGAGTTCATTACTTGCGTGATATATATTAATTAAAAGCTATGTTTCTTTTGTCGAATTCTTCTTGATGCACGTCCGCGCTTTGTGTTTACCAACAGCTTAGTATAAATTTGCGTTTATTAGCAATGTCGAATGGGTAGTTTAGTTATGTTAATATACTGTTGAATTGCCCCAAACTGAATATGCAATAGAATAGTTTTAATATTATAGTTTTAGACGCCTTCTTACAAGTTATATTTTATTTATTTAAAAACAACATTTTTCGTGTCTATAAGCGATGGTTGTCTCTTTCCATCAAGAGATCCAATTGCTTGTTTGCTATTTTATGATATAACTAGCTAAACCACGCAACTTCGTCTGCGTCAGATAAGAGGGAGTGGGTTATAGGGACCTATAATACCATTCGAGAGGAACTGTAACCTTTTTCATTAATCCACGAACCACTTGAAAACTATTAAAACAAACAATCATACCTACAGTGCCAATATAACCAGAAGAGATTGTACCTTTGTCTGCTATGTTTGTAGGTACATTCTTATAGAAAACAAGGGGGCAAACGGACAGGAGGCTCATCTGATGAAGTTATCACCGCCGCCCATGGACAACCACACAATCAGATGATTTGCGGTTGCGTTGTCGGCCTTGTAAGAGACTTTTTCTTGTAGTTCCCTAAGTCGTATCCTCTTGGAAAAACCCCTGCCGGTAATTGGTTCCACAGAGGAATAGTGCGGGGAAAAAATGCCTCGAGAATCGCACAGTTGTGGATTTCCAGACATCGAGATGGTGAGGATGAAATTTTGAATTTTGTCGCGATGTCCGATGGTGAAATTCTGTGGCAGGAATTAATTCAAACAGTTTCTCGGGACACACCTCGTGATAGATCCGATAAAAGATGCAGAGCGAAGCCACATTTCTACACAATTCCAAAAAATCTAGCAGATCAGAAATAGTCCTGTTATTGTTATTTACTTCCACTAATTTGAAGTTTGATTATGTTTTTTAATATCTTCGATAAGAGTATAACAAAGCCTATTATATAGTCATCCCACTATGTACAGGATCAGTAAGAATGAAACTATACTAAAAAATAGCACGGGAACATGAGTAATAAAAGAACGTGTTACACACACTACTGGGGTGTTAATCGATGTATAGTTTACACCACAGACTACTTAGAGATGCACACTATCACATATACTATCTCTTGGAAATTTACTTAGTATTCTGTCATTAATTTCGTCAACACTACTATTTCTAGCCGCCAATATTGCCACTTGACACATCCACTGGTAGTCTTTGTTTTCTACTTCGACCACAAGCGCCATGCTATCTCGCAGAGCAAGCTATCATCTGATCTCGTTACTCCGCATTCTCCCTTTGTACACACGCCTCGCGCAGTGCTTGATAATAATAATAGTATATCTTAAAACTGTGATATCTCCTAAGTTATTGGTTGAAATCAAATGGAGCAAAGGGCAAAACTAAATACTTGTGAAAAAGTAACTAATATATTAAGATAAATATTTATACCATGTTTATTAAAACACCGTCGCAAATAATGCATTATTTTAAAACAATTTTGATTACCATAAAAAGGGTCATAAAATGTGAACCTTAATAAACCTTAATAAATGTACACTATGCTGCACTTTTTTTACAACTTTTTAAGACAAACAATTCGACCATACATGATTTTTGCGTAACTTTAACCGTTAACGGAGCGCACGCCAAGAAAGCTCCCGAAAGGCAAAAAAATCCCCGTTTAGACCACATTTTTCGTTGATACACCGATCCTGTTGGCCGTAGCGTGATATTATATAGCCTATTACCTTCCTCGATAAACAGGCTATCTAACTCAAATAAAATTATTCAAATCGGTTCAGCAGTTTTCGAGATTAGCGCGTACAACCAAACAAACTCTACAGTTTTATAGTATTACTAGCTGTTGCCCGCGACTTCGTCCGCGCGGACTTCGTTTACTCCGCACTGCTCCTCCCCGGTAGGTGATAACGTGATAATATATAAGTATTATGTTGACCCGACCTGTTAGTAATATTCATGCAAAATTTGAAGTAAATCCATGCAGTACTTTTTGAGTTTACCCCGGACATACATACAGACAAACAGACAAAAATTCTAAAAACTATATTTTTGGCTTCGATATCGATTGTAGATCACGCCCCAAGTATTCTTTTAAAAAAATATTCAATGTACAGTTTTGACTTTTCTGCGATTTTATTATATGTATAGATAAGTATATAAGTATATAAGTATAGATATAAAAAACTATCGACACCTTTTCTGCCATCTGACTATTCCTAAAGGCTCTAATGGACGTACCTACAAGCCTACACCACTGTTTTATAAAACGACAGTTTTTCTCGCGATTCGTTGCTTCAAAAGCAAGTAAAATCTACAACCCTCGTGCCTATAGTTTCTTGGGAAGAATATAGCAAATATGACGAGCCGCGAGCCAGGGTTATCAGTATATATAAAACCACAGTATTGAAAAGGTACACCGACAAGCTTTACCGACGACCCATAAAACCGCGGATTTAATCGCCCGCGATTAGGGCCTTAATATCATTGGAAAGAGTATTCCAAAGCCTTACAACTTTAAAAGAAAAATGTTTAGATAAGAAATAAGTAAGTACGATAAAAAGGTACCTTCTTGAAGAGTGGGGATATTTTTGAACCAAGTTGACCGGTGTCTGTGTGGCATGCTGATAATACCATGAAGTATTAAGTACAGGTGGAGCTAGCACTCTTATTAATCACTTAAAACACATATTTACGTTATATGTCTATGAGGTCTCTCCATCTCTTTTTATACAGCTATGTTAGAAAGAGTGGGTAAGACCTCAAAAGATGACAGCAAAATTTAAATTTGTGTTTCAAGTAGGTATTAGAAGTGCTGCTTCCAGATATAATACAGCTTCATGGATAATACATAATATGTTTCGACGTAACATGCGTTAGCATCAGCTATAGTAGTCTGTGGACGTAACATATAATATTCATTAGGAATTTCGAAAAGAATCGCCTTTCCAGCGACATCTACGATTCATTAATATTTTCGTTCTACATTATCGTGCTACGGCTCAGTGAATTTGGCCCCACTTTTTTTGATTTTCAGATTTTTGATATTTTTAATTATTTGTTCGTCGTTCGTTCTTTAACGTTCGATTGTTTGTTCGTCTTTTATTTATTTATAATTAATTAAACAAATGATCACCCTTAAGTTGGCCCCCCTTACTAGATATCTTTATTTTTATCACTTAGATTAATTAATTTTGATTAATTATCGTTTGTTCGACGACTATTGGTGATTGTTCGATCATAAAAACAATTAAATTCCCAATTATTATTTATTTTATATCTAATATGCAAACCATTACCTCACGCCTACATTGCGCATGCGCCAGCAGTCTAATGGCGACTGAGCGATGCGTAGTGCATGTCATGTAAAAAAATGACATTATAAATAATGCTCCATTTCGAATATCATCAAATTATACGATTTGAATGAAGTATTTATTCAACAGTGTGAGTACCTCGATTAAATATAAAGGTATTTAATTCTTATTAGGAAATATTGTAGGTAGTTCCGATAGTGGTAAATTTAACACGATACATAAAAAAAAACTGCACATTTTTTGAGGTTAACTAATAGTACATCTAATATATACATCTTTAACAGAATTATAAATAGGCCTATCATTTTAGCAAAGAAACAAATTAAAAACAGTTGTATGATATACACACCCACACACATATGTACATATATAAGAAATTCATATTTAATTAGAGTAATTACTCTTTTTGTTTACTCAACAAACAGCTTTATGTGGCTTTATGAGTTAAGTACATATATTGGACGTAATGCATGTAAATGGACTATATAGACATTAGATGTTTTTCGATGATTATTAATAAGTACATAATTTATTAATAATGATTCTTTTACAACTAAACATTCGAAATGCAGCATTATTTATAATGTCATTTTTTTACATGACATGCACTACGCATCGCTCAGTCGCCATTAGACTGCTGGCGCATGCGCAATGTAGGCGTGAGGTAATGGTTTGCATATTAGATATAAAATAAATAATAATTGGGAATTTAATTGTTTTTATGATCGAACAATCACCAATAGTCGTCGAACAAACGATAATTAATCAAAATTAATTAATCTAAGTGATAAAAATAAAGATATCTAGTAAGGGGGGCCAACTTAAGGGTGATCATTTGTTTAATTAATTATAAATAAATAAAAGACGAACAAACAATTTTTACAATCGAACGTTAAAGAACGAACGACGAACAAATAATTAAAAATATCAAAAATCTGAAAATCAAAAAAAGTGGGGCCAAATTCACTGAGCCTCGTGCTACTAGGATCTTTTGGCACCTGGATGACATTTGCATGAGGGCGTTGGTGTGAAATTAGGGTTACCAGCAAACAAAATCCCCTTTGTTTTTGGTTAAATTTAAACGAATTTAAATTAATTTGACTGCCGTTTTGCCAAATAGGTCGCCAAAGGCGAACGAATAGTTAAACTTGTCACTACTTTCGTGACTATTAGATGGTAGGATTCCGGAACGTCTTGCCCGGGTAATTGGTACCTCCGTTTTACCTATTCCTGCAGCAATAGCATTTAGTGCTTGTCAAGGTCGTGTTCCGGTTTGGAGGCTTAGGTAGCCGGTACACTTATGCATATGGCCATCCCGCCACACGGACAGCAAAGCACAATTGACATTCTTGGTGTCAATGGGCAATGATTTCTCTTTCCATCAGAAGCCATCCACTTGTTTGGTATCTTATCATATAAAAAAAGAAATATTTGGATAATAGGATTTATTAATAAAATTAAAACTTGACAAATATATATAAAATAAAATAAAAACTAAAATTGTTTGCTCTAATTATGTTCGCCATGAACTATCTCGAGATGTTGCAAACTATCAAATTGTTCATCATTTTCATCTTGGAAATCATCGTCGTCACTGCTGTCTTCACTTTCAGAGTATAATTTTACGATAAAAGGTTCATCTATTTTTCGATATTCAACATCTATATTTCGATACTCTTCTTCTAATTTCTTTACGTGGGCACAATGATTGCGCCATTCATCTACAGGAATGAAATCAAAAGCATTCAGTATTATTTCTGATATTTGATTGGATGGCTTCCCAATATTTACTTCATTTACTTTTCATTTCATGGATCTCCCATCTCAATAGGATTGCGATCACAATGATACAGTGTTAAACTCAATATCTGAGAAAAAATAAGTAAAATTAAAGGGGCACATAATCTCAAAACACCAGAAAATTTGCTATGCAAATTCAGCTTAATTTCACTCACTCAACGCTTAATAACTACAGTTATATTCAACTAACAGTAGCTTCTCTTTCTATGAAATAACTTATATCTGCATAATAAATGTCGAGTCAAAGCACGGAGCGACGTTGTATCGTGTCTATGTACCTATGTAAAAGTTTATGTACTTATAGCTTCGACGCGCTTGACATTCTGTTAAGTGAATTGGGGGCTCTGCTAACTACTTAATGGTTATAATTTTTTGACGCAGTAAAACTGCAGCAACCGATTTCCATTTCCTATTCTCCGGAACTGTACAACAGATCTCTACCAAATTAAAATAAGGCTATACCCATATAGTCTCGGGAAGTATACCCTCCTAAACGAAATAAGAAATTTCAAAATCTATCCATAAATGACCGACTTCTGAAGTAACAGACATAAAAAAAACATACAGCTGAATTGATAACCTCTTTTAAGAAGTTGGTTAAAAACGGTAGCCACTTGTCTAGCCTTCGCTTACTTCTGACGATTTGTCTGACAGAATTTAGTAGTTAATAAAAAGTTTTAAAATAAATCAGCCTTGATCTTAGAATTGTTTACGCATTACGCATAGAATTATATTACAGGACAAAACCTTCTTGATTAATCCTCTACGAAGAAAATTGGACAGTGAGGTTCTGGGTCAATTTCCAAAGTTGAGTAAGAGCATTATTAAGGTTTTCCAGTGTACTTCTCAAAAATTGAAACCCGAATATCAACTCGGAGTCTGGCTGTGGTATGATACCACACCGAATCCACGGTAATTAATATTACCGTGCCAAAGCGACCGTGTGAGCATGTACATATGTCGGTTCCATCTATTAAAAGAAACGAAAGAAATTCGTTACCAGATCAGTAATATAGGAAAAAGTGTATCATCAAACATCACACCGACTGATGAATAAGTGAATCGAGATAAACCAGAAAGTAAATTTCAAGCAGTCCTGGTGATGTTTTAACATTCTCAACCTTTGGATGAGCAATTAAAGCTGTCGA
Source organism: Apodemia mormo (assembly GCA_036924255.1). NCBI lineage: Eukaryota > Metazoa > Arthropoda > Insecta > Lepidoptera > Riodinidae > Apodemia > Apodemia mormo. Next base: position 10,921,518 of record JAUPFN010000001.1, read on the forward strand.
TGCCAATCATTGATATCCCAATTATTAACATACCGCTAAGATAAGCAACGTGAGAAAATATTGTCAACTCTTCGCCTCAGACGAGTCACAGACAAAGTGGAGAAAAATTAAATAAAAACCATTTTCACCCTTTTAAAGAAAATTCATCAAAATCTACGTTCCCCAAAAGATAGTTTCCCGTTAACTACAATCTATTTTATAGGCATCCATGTGTCTATAAAGTAGATTGCAGCTGTGGGAGATCATACATCGGTCAGACAAAAAGAATCATATCATACAGGGTCAAGGAGCATATCAATGCAGTCAAGAATAACGAAGTCAATAAGTCAGCAATTGCTGAACATTTGCTGGAATCGGGCCCTAATCACTGGATTGAATTATATAGGCCAAGCGTATTATCGACAAAACGCTATTACAATTTGCGCTGTTGGTTTTCACATAAATACTAGCTTAAAGCTTATCAAACTTTATGATATTGCAATTTAGAACTATATAATAATAGTTATTAGGAACTAAATATTACATATTGACTTTTACATTCTAAAATATTACCGAAATTAAAATTGCATAGAAATTTGCAGTAGAAAAAAATATTATTTTATTATTTATTACAAATAAATAAAAAAGAATTACATGGTTTTACGGAATCATGACATTTCTTTTTTAAATAAAAACAACATAATACTGTGTAAAATTTAATTTTTGTAGTAAAGTTTGTGATAGTAACAAACGATATGTAGTATGAATAGCCTATGTAGTTTGACGTAAATAAGGAAAACAATGTCTCACAAATTTTTTGAGCAATCACAAAAAATTTGTGAGACATTATAAACTAAATAATTAAAAGCGGCTATACTCACGTTTAATCAGTTTAGGTTATGACTAGTTCCGGACCTATATGAGGTCCTTCCTTAGGATGAGTTTGACGTTCGTTCACCCTGAGGAAGCGAACGTCGAACTCACTCTGAGGAAGGACCTCATGTACCTAGACCCGAAACTACTCGTTGCCTACACCGATTAAACGTGAGTGTAGCTTGAGAAACTTTAAAAACAACCAAGTAAAATATCAACACGCAGGATTTGAACCTGCGACCGTCTCCCTAAAGCCGGGAGACGGTCGCAGGTTCAAATCCTGCGTGACGATATTTTTCTTTGTTATTTTTAAAGTTTTTTAAGTTTTCCTAAGGACGGAGTGAGTGCTATAACACAAAAATATATGTGAATGTAGCTGTTTTTAATTATTTGGCATTGCGATTACGGAATTTCGACTTAAGATATTCAGGTGTATTAGGGCTTTATATAAAATCCCCGTATTAGTTCGTTCCTCCTTTGAGAAATAAACCATTGTCAGTTCATAAGAAGCGAACGATTGGCTATGCTAGTCACAACCATCGTAGCTACTAGGTGGTTGAGTTCTGCATTTTCTCGTCCGGGTCTGGTACCATCGCCTTACCTATTCCTGCCTTAACAGCGTCGGTACTTGTCACTGAGGTGTTCCGGTTTGGAGGCTAAGGTAGTCGGTAAACTTATGCATGTAGCATTAAGAGCCCGCCACAAGGATAGCAACACATCATTAACATCTTTTTTATATCATAAGATAGCAAACATGCAGACGGGTCTCCTGGAAAGAGTCAACCATCGCCTATAGACACCAAAGATGTTAATCGTGCATTACTATCTTGTGGCGAGGTCTAATGACACATGCGTAAGTTTACCGGCTACCTTACTCTCCAAATCAGAACACGACTGTGACACTGACGCTATAGCGGCAGGAATAGGTAAGGCGGTGGTACCAGACCCGATAGAGCCAATGTAAAACTCTACCATCTAGTGCCTACGATGGTAGGCACTAGATGGTAGGCCTCGCATAGGCAATCGGTCGCCTTCTAAAACCTGCTCGGCCAAACGGTAGTTGGCCTATTCTTCAAAAGAGCTCGGGACCAATATGGAGAAAACAGGTAAGGTGGTGGTGCCAAACCCGACGAAGACGTTGCAGAAATTTTCAACCTAGTAGTCATGATGGTATTAGCTCTACGTTTTCAAATTCCCTGGTAGAATGTCTGACAGTCTATTCTTTAAAGTGAGTCTTAGCCAAGACAGGTTTTTTTTTTATTTATTTACACCCAAAATTGTAAGTTAATGTTAAATATTACGAATTTTTCTAATTAATAGAGTTACTAACCTATTTTGAATTTAATTGGGTATTATTTTTCGCACTGATTGCTTTGAATTATTCAAGTTTTATTTACATTATTCAAACATCGACGTAAAGTTCAATGTTATTGCACACTTTCAAACTTTTTTTTTATAAGTACTTATGAGTTATTCAAAAACTTTAAGAAATCTTTTAAAAATTGCATAAACATTTATATTGCTTGAAAATAAGTACCTACAATTGAATTTGTAATGTGTTATAATCGACTAAAAATGGTAATCGTATATATCTTTGTTGATTTTTTCTTGTACTTTGTTTTCCTGAGTAGAGAGAACTGGCGATTAGTTTCCTTCTTCTTTTATTTACTAATGAATCAATTAGACTCGGTCTGTATCAATTATTTCGTTTTCAACGAGAATTAAAGAACACCTTCGAAGTTGGCGCTCGTTCAAAGGTGATTCTACCTTTGCGCAACACCTTATAAAAGAAGGTCATACTTTTGATAGTACAAAAAATTTAAGAATACTACATTTCTGCAGCAAAGGTAGAAGGCTCAGTGCCTTAGAAGCGCTTGAAATTAATCGACACAAAGGTGAACAAAGACTCTTAAATGACCAAACGGAGCTCAATACTTCTCCTTTGTTAAACCCTTTTTTTAATGTTTATATAGGCACAAATATGAACTAAAAGTAAAAATAATTATTAATTATAACGTAATGCAATGTAATAAATTTTTTAATGCAATTTCAATTTGACATTTCCGATAATTATTCTGTTTTATTGTTATTATTTTAGTTTCAATATTTTAATTTATATTATTAATTTGACATTTAAACATTTTTAATTTTTATTTACTTAGTGATAATTATTTTTACTAATCTTTGACATAAATAACTGTGTAATAGGTAATAGGTGTGTTAATCTATATTTATTTTATTTTATTTTGTTTTACTTCACATTATTTATATAGCATAATTAATTATTTAATTGACATTTTTGTATCCATAAGTATAGTTATAAATTAGTGCGATATAATTGTAAATTAAAATTTCCCACATTGTTGGGCAAAATTGATAAGGCTGACAACACCTGTGAGCGATATTTAAACTTACCCTTTTAAAATCAATATTTACGTTTGTTTATATTCCACAACAGTCAATAATAATCAGTTAAGTATATTACAACCTGAAGATGCTTTAAAAAGTGAAACCGGTCGAGTAATATAATAAAAATTGTATTAAAGTGAAATTTATGTACAAGTGGAATAGTAAAAGTGTCTAGTATATATATATATATATATATATATATATATATATATATATATATATATATATATATATATATATATATATATATATATATATATATATATATATATATATATATATATATATATATATATATATATATATATATATATATATATATATATATATTAATCTGTATTCTGTGACGCTTTATAAGATGATGGCGTTAGTTCTAATCACGAGCCAGACTTGTATAACTCCGGAGTGATTAACTCAAAAAGATATAATCTTTATAAAGGAGTGAATATATCAGTAACTCCGTAGTGTTCAAACTAACTCTCTATATCCTTATGTCATAGAGTGATTGTATTTCATCTAAGCGAAATAGAATGAAAGGAATGATATGTTTATCAAGGAGTAGAAAGAGAGGAAACCGTCATTCGGAATGAAGAATGTTGTAGCTTCGAACTACATACTGTACACACAAAATTATACCTTAAACTAATAGGATTAAGATATTTTTAATATTGTTCAAATGCGGATAGTTATAATAAACAGTGATGAGAATTATTTTGTTTGTACTTCGTTTTAAAAACGCACGCATAATAAAAAATAAGCGCAATTGTTTTTAAATAATTTAATAAAATAATATCGATTCTGTTCGATATACCATAAATACATCATTTGTTTTAACTGTTTATCTTGCCATTATATCGCACCGGTTAAACCCTTAAGACTAGAAACGTCTTGAAATCTTTAATATATCGGCAAAACCAATATACCTACTTCTCATTTTAATAACATTAAAAGTCGGTTAAATGTAATTTACATAATTCTTTCACATGCAGTGGAAACCGCGGTCAATCCTTAGTATCAAATAAAACAAGCGTGATTGCATTTTAAATAATTTAGTAAAAGAATACCAAACAGAATCCATAAATACATATCGTTTATTTCAACTGTTTATCTTGTCCTTAAATCTGTAAATCATTTCAATTCCTTATATTATCATCAAATCAAAATATGTCACCAATCCCAATCACTCTGATTTCTACTGAGTTATAAGGAGTTGAAGATATAAATGAGTGATATATATCCGTAACTCTGAAAGATACATATCACTCTTTTCTTTTGGATATATTTATATATTTTGCGCAAGTCGACACGGGGTTTACAGTTTGAAATTTTTTAAGAATTTTAAGAGTTTGGAGGGCACACACAATTTCCGCTTGGTGGCGCTACTGGGTGTGTCAAACGTAACTTCAAAGTCAGAATGTTAAGTTAAATAATAAGAATCAACAACATTTTATTTTAAGCATCCGAGCGCAGACGATTTCAGGCTGCACCTAGAGAAGCAGTGTTGGAATTATACAATGTCACCGTAACATATAAAGTGAAATCGCGGCATTGAAATGTTTTTAAATTTCGAAAAAGTGTCCTGCAGGTGGAATCTCAGTTCAGGTTTCTGACTAGCTTAGTTTTCTGAGTTAAAGTTTCACTGAACACGCATATTGTCATTTGACAACAATTTGTTTTGTAAGCTTTTGGCATTGAGAAAGTATACATTGAGTGGCGTCTATTTTGCAATTTTGAATTATAAAGTTATTTCCAAAATTAAAAAACAGCGATAATTCTTAAGCCCCATTTTGAATTAAATCGCATATTTTTGCTTTGCTCGTAAGGTACTTAGTAATCTACATGGTAATCCAAGTAAACATTGACTAATGTTCTAAATTTTATTGCAAAACTATCCAGATTGAATAAGTAACTTTTCATTCATATAAATCAATGCATCCTAACTGTATAATAACTTCAAAGATTGTTATCTCGATTTGCGATGGTTCATTAGACATCCCTCAGCGACGGTTGATAGTGACTTTTTTATATCAATTTATATAATTAAAAATCAGATGGTTCTCAAAACATAATATTTATGTAGCGTTGTCACCAATGTGGCATAAAGTAATGCAACTTGCGTTAATTCACTGCATTGTTCTATCATCATTCAGACCTTTACATAGATGATCTAAACAGCGTCCGTATAGCAAGCTTGAACATGACTGTACAGTCCGATACGAGAGTGACTGTTCTAAAGGAGGTAGTTAATTATCTGTGAAATTAAATACTTATATATTAAAAAATTCTGACACCGGCGACTGACTGACTCTCTAGCAATCGTGTGGATTGCTTGTGCTTGCGATATGATATACGGTTAACCATTTTTTATGCCAAAATTGATAACAAACAAGCAGAAAGTTCATCTGATAGAAGCAACCATTGCTTATAGACAAATATGTTAATAGAGCCTGATTATCCGACTTGTAGGATGTACTTCCGCAAGCATAAGATAACGCTAATGTAAAAATCTCCCACACTATTAAGACAGAATCAGGTAAAGTAGTGTTTCGGATATGAAACCACCTCGTAGTAATTGTTTGAGATTATACTTCAGATGGATAAATTTTCTTTATGAAGATAGCTTTAAAGTTTATACATCACCTGAAATACTAAATGAGGAAACTGTTAAAGTCAAAGTTAGATGTTATACACACAAATACACTGGACGTGGTAGTCAGAGAGATTGGAGTGTCCTGTATCACGATCCAGACAGACTTGCTATGCTTTCTCCACATTCATAACTCTCTTCATGTAAATACGTCGGTTTCAGAAACGCTTTGGATAGCAACCCACCAATTGGATCATAGTGCTCCTGCCTTTGTCTTCCCGATGCTTACTTTGGATAGCAACCCACCAATTGGATCATGGTGCTCCTGCCTTTGTCTTCCCCTATGCTTAAATTCATTCACATTCGCATTTTATATCTGTTTTTTTATCGTTCATCTGTCATTCTTTCACCATGTCCGAACCAATGAAGCATGTCTTTTCCCATTATCACACCGATTCTGTCTTTAAATCATATCCTCTCTGTCTCTCTCAACTTAGTATTACAAAGTGTAAACGTGATCTGCGAGTGTCACACCGCAGATAATGATATAATAATATGTACTTACATCAGTGTTTATTTAAGCAACGCTATTCGCAAATTATATTACTACAAAAAATATTAACATTTACGCACATCTCAATGTGTATACAATATAGGTGCATAAAATATATGAAAGACAGTAATGTAATTGGTATATGATTAACAATTTACTAGAGGATTTCTGTAGACCTAACAAATAATACATTTTTAATAATACATGATTTCTAATAAAGGATAACACTATTAGGAAATAAAATTATTTATAAGCGTACCTAAGTAATTTAGAATAGTTGGGAATAAGAATATTTTATATCAAGAAGAAACAATAAGAAAGTTTTATCTTCTTTGGGGCAAAAACCAATTTTTAATTATTTTCACCCCTAAATAAAATATTAATAGTGTACCTATTTCATTCAAAAGTGAAATATTTTTTCGTTTGATTAAAATAGATTGTGAACTGTATACAAACAGCAAAATAAATGAAATGTAAATTAATTTTAGTTACATATTTTAAAAATTACTTGATAGAATAAAATATTTAACTTGATTTTATCAACCCAAACGCAATTTGACAGTGCGTCGGCTCATAGGCGCCACCAAGCGGAAAAAGCTTGCCCTCCAAACTCACTACAACGACTAGCTGTCCTATCTGTACTAGTACTAGTTCTACTAGTTCTACTAATTTGAGAAACAGTTTTTGCATTGCATAAGTAATTACGTAATAATTAAAATAAGCACATTTTAGAACTTACTGTGTTAATTACAATACATTTTATGTTAATGTATCTATCGACGTGTATGAATAAAAGGGATTTAACGATTACCGAATATATAAAAATCTACCATCCGAAAGTTTTATTTACACTGGCAATTGCAAGAAAGGGACAACATCCACTCATGTCGTTGTCTTGCTCAGAACGTTTTTCCCCTCTGTTATGTAAGAAACAAATGTCAACTTTATTAAGAATGAAATAAAGTACATTTTTATTTTTCAAATTTTGCTTCGTAGTAATTCCATTTATCGCATATAAGTTCCTTGTTTTGGCCACATGCCAAAAGATCCTTGTAGCACTGTATTTGACAATGACGTTGACACTTAGAGATGTGCAAATGAAAAATATATATCCGTATAAATTGAATCGATACTTTTTAAATATATCGTTATGTTTAGAGTAAACATAATATCTATATTTCGATATATCAATAATATTTTATTCCAAGGTGTGGTTGCCAAAAGTGCGGTAAAAATACTCAAAATTCAGAATTGAAAAAACTAATTACATATTCTGCCAGTTGTTGCAAGTAATTACTGTAGTAAAAATTTTGAAAAAACACAAAAACTAATTCTCAGCTCTATTCTTCACAAAACTTAATACACTATGGGCTCTATAGGGACCAACGCTAACTTCATACAAAAAAAACAACATTTTCACTATTTACCAGTTTTAATACAATACTCTATGGTATTTTATCGTTTTCGAACAAAACATTGTATAGAATAACATCCAATTGGCATTATTTTTTCAAATACGCCCTTGGGGAAAAATAAAGGTACTTAGTTCGCCATTTTGATTCGTGCTGTGTGTTATGTGTTGGTTGCACTTTATGATACAGGTTAATTTAAAAGTGTTTTGGCGTATTAATCATCAAGTAAACTTTATTTATAATCAAGATTAGTTCAAAATCTAACAGTATAGATAATAATTTTGTCAAAAAACCGTAAATATCAATTAATAAAACATATATTTCGTTAATAATCAACTTAATGATATCAGCGCTTTGCTTGTGACGGTACCTATTTTTATTTATTTTCGTAAATTTTAGTGTTGATATATATGATCTCAAAAAAATCATATGATGTGAATGTGACATATCCTAAACAACATTTTAAAAAAATTAACATAGCTGTAAAATTGAAAAAGAAACAAATTATTTAAAAATTACGAAAAAATTCGTATTAATTATGAAAAAAAAAGATATTAATATTTATGTAAATAAATATTTTTGTACTATAATATATGTTGTTTATTTTTTTCCGTATGTATAAGTTTAACAATTATATAAAAAAAAATATAAAAAGCATAGTTCATCCATTTTCTTTTTGAATTAAAAATCCTCGACTAACAAGTAGTCATATTTTTCTCAAAGTGTCGTGTTACACCTGAATTATTTTGTAGCTTAAGCCATTTAAATTAAACAATTCTAACACCAGTGAATTGCAGTGCTCAAGACCTCTTAAAAAATATACGCTTTACAGTATCGGATTCAATCCAAACAACTCATAAACCATTTTTGTGAACACGGTCCACCGGAACGTACTCGAAATGCGTGCGCGTAACGGTCCGTGTGTTTTTAGAAAAAAATACGAAAATGGCTGGTGGTGTGAGCGGATAGCCTCGAAATTTTTGAACCAATCATCTTTTGGTGTTCTACGATATTTTAGTACCAAAAAACTACCTCAAATGCCGTTCCAAAAATCAAAATCGAATCTTATTCTCAAAACTTAAAGCTTTTCAAATATTAAAATTACGTTATTTTTAGCAAACTTACTTAATTTTTTTCATAACTTTCAAGTTAATTCACCGATTGACTTAAAAATCTTACCAGTTTTTTCCTTTAAAAACTGCGTCAAATACCGTTAATTTAATCAAAATCGGTCAATTTGTTTGGGATTTATCAATGAAGAAAATTAAAAATAAAACGTTTTTTTTGACATAGCAATAAAATTTTCCAACCTATCGATTATTATTTAGCTAAAGCAATATTTTAGATCTCAAAAATTGAGTTGAATGCCGTCATTGTTTTCAAATATACAGGTTTTTAAAACTTAATATACTGGCATTATTAACAAAGTAGATGTTTGAATTGCAAAATCTATGCTTATATTTTATACTCTTTTGAGCTTAAAATACCTAAATTTAGTGGGAAGTTTCAGGGATGGCCTATAGGATCAACCGTTTACATATTTTTTTTATATCATAAGATAGCAAACAAGCAGATGGGTCTCCTGATGGAAAGAGGCAACCATCGTCTATAAACACCAAAGATGTTAATATTGCATTGCTATCTTGTGGTGAGGTCTAATGCCACATGCATAAGTTGTTCCGGTTTCGCCAATTGCCAATGCCAATTCCACATGCATAAGTGTTCCGGTTTGGTGGGTATGGTAGCCTACCTTACCCACCAAACCGGAACACTTATGCATGTGGAATTAACACGGGGGAACTACTATTGATAAGGATTATTAATGTTTTTTTTTTTATTTTCTTTATTGGAACAACAGTTACATTATAAACTTAAAAACTAAAGTATTTTATTTATGAGTGTTAATAATAATGCAACCCACAGCGTTGTCCACGGATCAACAAAGAATAATAACATTTTAAATGTATCACTAGGTGTATTATGTATAATAACAAAACAAATTAATTTAACTTAAATCTGACCTAAATAAAATTATAATTATAAAATTTTGTTCTATTTATGTACTAAAATTTAAAGTTAAATATTGTGCAGAGTTTTTAATATTAGGTTTTTAAATTTGGGAAGTGATGGGGTAAAAATATCAATGTGCCCAAAAGTCGTATTGTACGAATCTACCATTCGGCGTATAGGTATTACGGGTTATTAATTTTTAGTGTCTACACCAGCCTGGTGTCACCAGGTAGATGACGCGTTGGTTCCCTGGCTGTGGTTCAATTATAAGTCACTTCGAGCACTTAGAAATTTTCTTATGTTAAAAGTCATTTAGAGTACCTAGAAGTTTAAGTTTCCGTGGAATTTTGAATCAAAAAGCCAATAAAAAAGACTATCCTATTCATTGGCTATGTTATGAATAATTATCATGTCAATCCATTGGTTAGTTTTTAAGTTTTGTCGACATTGAGCAATAGGTCATCTTTAGGTTCTTTGAAGTTTCCGCACCATTGCGCACTTTTGCAACATCTATAACTACAAGGCCTCTGGTATTGCAGATGTCCATGGGCGGCGGTGATCACTCAACATCAGGTGCACCTACTGCTCGTTTACCCTCTCTTCCATAAAAAAAAGGATGAAACATGTGAATTTTCCTGTCGTACTTGATGCAAATTATTACTAGCTAATAGTGTGGTGTGTATCTTGAATATAAACGTGAAAAAAATTTAACGATGATGTCTAATTGCAACATTGTAGGATGTAGAACGAATAATAGAACGAAATCGCCAAATGAATCATTTACACCGGTACATATTGTTTTAATGTATTTGATTATTCAACAATAAACGATAAAATTTTTAGCCTTTTATAAAACTGTTCCTTCAATTAAAAATTTGTTTCGATTCAAATTATTTTGGGAAGAATATTGTAAGTTTTACGTAAGGAAAATGGTATTTTGCTAGTACATTCTTGGTCATCGATATGATTCAAATATTTATATTTTATTTTTAGATTGTCTTCGATTAAGCACAAAAGAAGTTATTAAGGAAAACTATAATAATTGAATTAAAATCGATAAATATTTATGTAAACAAACATCAATTGACGTTTTATGTACACTGACAGCGTGCAACAGTAATGGTCAATCGGCTACAAGCTGTTTAAGGTGACTTATTTTCTTAAATGATCTGAAATTAGAGCACTTAACATTTTATAGCTTTGTCTAGAAAATTCGAACTTGTTAAACAAACATGCAGTACCCGGCGATAAATATTGCACATCGAACTTTGGAAAGAGACAATCGGATAATTTCGGCTTCGTAAAGCGTTATCTCTGTCCCACACTACCTATGTGACGTTTAGTCAGTCGTTGTTCAAGTACGATAGAGTGCAGTCGCGTCCCGATCAAAATATATATTTAGAGTTGATAACACCCACAAATTTAAATAATTTAAAGTTGTAATATGGCATCTTTCGGAAAAAGAGGGAAACCTTTACGAGGTCAGTCACGTGAAATTATCTACAATGTTTATAAATACTTTGTAAGCGAAGCTGATAGATTTAAAAAAAAAGTAGATGAAAATGTAAGTTGTTATTATATGTCAGCACAAGGAGAGGTATACAGAGTTTTCTGTGGACAAAATACTTGCCGAACATGGGCACACTGTGTTGCGATTGCCACCATATCATCCGGATTTTAATCCAATTGAAAATATATGGTCTCAACTGAAAGGCTATGTAGCCTCTAGAAATGTGGGTATGAACTTAACTACAGTAAAAACATTATTGACTGAAAAAGTAAACATGATCGGCGCTGAAGAGTGGAAAAAGGTTTGCGATCATGCAATCAAATGTGAGAATGAATATAGAAGCATTCAACACAGTTTAGACAATTACACTGATAGATTAGTAATAAATACGGCTGATAGTGACAGTGATATTGACCTCTTTGAGAGCACAGATAGTGAAATGGAAGTAATTGAGAATTAGAATTATTATTATTTTTATTGCAATGTCTCATTTTAGCAATAGGTATAATGGTGTTTATTATGTACACTAAAGCTGTAATGTTCCAAAATAATTAAATACGTAAACATAATGTAAAAATGTTTTTTTATTTTATTTTACCCCAACCTAAAGCCATCACTTATAGAAAAATTAGTGTATTTTATACAAAGAATAAAAATATCAAAAGAAGCAAATCATACTTGTTTTAACAGCTCCTAATAGGTACCGGACTGTTTGTATTTTGTGCGACAGAGATAACGCTCTACGAAGCCGAAATTAGCCGATTGTCTCTTTCCAAAGGTCGATGTGCAATATTTATCGCCGGGTACTGTAAAGCTATTTGCGTTGGAATGCATGCTATTTCATCATTTTGATTTCTTATCGAAATTAATGCCAAGTCCTTATCTTTTGTCAAAGGATACAAAATATGATATTTGGAAACAAATAATGAAAATCTATATTTTGTTATTTATAACACGTTACAATAATATGTCGATTATTTGCATTAAAAAGTTTTAATATAGCGATATTTTTACAACCCTATAATTGACAAAATGACACTTTACAAGTAGGTAATTTATAAGCTCTATAAATGTAATCTGTGTTACAGTAAGTGTCATTCACAGATTCTGTGAATGAAACTTACTCAAAACAAAAACAAATAACAATGCAGATGTCACTGTTTTATTTCTAAATAAACATGTGAACATCTTTGAAGATTATCAACTCAGAGAAATCTCCAGTTTTCGTTTTGAAGAATGATCATCGCTTTGCAAACGTTGATCTTTTTCCGGGAATCTTTGATAACCGTACTTGATCGTATTTTGAGACCGTATTACAAAAGTTTGTTTTTATCCGGAAAAGATAACAGGGCTGAAGATGAAGATTCGGAAGATCAAGTATTCGCAGAATTTGACGATGAAAAGGGGGTTGTATTTTATCCACCAGTGTACGTTCAACGTTACGCTGCAGTTACTGATTGTTTAATGGATGAAAGATGGTGTGGAAAGTTAGAAAAGGTAATCACTAAATCTGTAAGATTTAAATATATTTTGGGTACTTATTTTTAATTTAATTAAAAAAAGTTATAATGCTGTATTAAAGGATTTTTACATAGCTTTATAGGGATTGAGCAAGATGACTATGATGCCATCTGGTGGAAAAAATCAGAACTAATATGATGTAAACAGTTTGTTGAATATTTTGTATTATTTAAATAAATAAATGTATTATCAATTGTTACCTTTTTTTTAAACTAAAATTAATTTTCATCATGTCCTCATCAAAAACTACTTGTTGTATTCGTGAGTGTTCACATATGCCATGTAAAAATAATACGGAGATTAAATTTTACCGTTTCCCGGAAAGTTCTTTAAACGTTGTGTAGATAATGTTCAAACGCAACAAATTGATAAATGCAGTGAAAAATTACGTGTAAGTAAAATATTTTTATTGATAACTTTGATATAATAGTAATATATAATAAATAGTAATTTTTTGTGCCTATTAATAAAAATAAATAAAGGCGGAAAAATATTAGTCAAGTCTTTCCTTTCCTTCTGTCTCAAAGGGACAGGCTAAATATTAGTCAAGTCTTTCCTTTCCTTCTGTCTCAAAGGGACAGGCTAAGACCAGAAGTCATGCTGCCTTATCAGTCGTTTTCTTATTTCGTGAGGAATAGAGATAATTATTAAATTCTTCCGTGGATAAGTGCTTTTAGATTTTTTTAAATTATAAATATTTAAACCAAAATATAAACAGATTTAGAAAATAGAACCAGAGAACTAATTTGAAGGTAAAATATTATTTTTTATATGGAATTTTGCTTTAATAAATCCTGCCAACACAAGAAGTAAGAGTAATTGGACACTAAGAATCTTTATGAAGTCTAGGTTTTCCAGGTTTTAAAATTGGCACCAAACAGTCATTTTTTCAGGAAATAAGAATCTTATTATTTATCCAAAGATTGTTCAATAAATTTAAAAATATCAACATGCAATTTTCATTTAAGTTATTAATAATTTTTTAAGAAATACCATCTAACCCAAAAGCAATGTCATTTCTAGAGAAAACAGAGAAAATAGTTTTTAGAGAGTATAAAGTCTTAGTAAATAAGAATCATTTAAATTTTCCAAACCAAGATATGAATTTTAATAATTTAACCAATTTTATTGAACTTCTTAAGAAATTAGAGATTCAAACGTCCTCTATTTTACCCTGTTACGAAGGGTTCTTTGAAAGCAAATTTCACATGGATATACTTATTGACAATGAATTGTCGTTCAAAGAGGAAGTACATAATGAACACTAGAACAATTGGAATGGTTATCGACTCATCATTGTATTTATACTGGTAAAGACGCTAAGGGCGTTTCATTTGCAACCTTTGACAGTCTATAAACAAAGGTATAGGTTACTTTAGGACACTTTAGGATACATAGGATATAGGAGATAGGATAGATTACTTTAGGATACATAGGATTAAATAAAAATTCCAGTGTTTTCACGGCAGAAGCTGTTGCCATTTTAGTTGCTTAAACATAGCAAAAATAAAAATCAGGGACTTAAAAAAGTGGCTCATTATTAGTGATAGCATGAGTGTGTTGGCAAATTTAAAAAAACAACAAACTACCTGCTTGTGTTAATTACGTAATTTACCAAATTAAAGAAATTTGGCATAATCTTTACAATATTGACAACATTATAGTTAGCTTTATGTGGGTTCCATCTCACAAAGGTGTTCTTTATCTCTCTTCGCAAGCATGTATGTACATTGTACAAGAAAGTACGAGTGATATAGTTAACCGGTATCAAGTTCAGCCAAGCCGAAATTGTGTCTGCTATGTCACTCTCATCAGCGCGTGATCGGCAATCTTCGACTCTCGTAATCGTTTCGTTCACGGTGAACTACATGAACTAGAGATATAGATAAATTGAAACTGAACTAGTGAAGAATGAACTAAACGCAACTGAAGTAGAACTACACACGACTATTATACATAGGTACTTTTACCTTTAGAGGTACCTACCATCTCTTTATATTTTAGTAAATTTCTAAAATATTTTAAGTTGTCTTGAGAGAGTCTGTTTATCATTGCGTTTGTGCTGTTTTTCAAGAATCAAAATTTTGTCCAGATGTTTTACATACTATGTTGTATTTGTTATAGAATTCTAATAAAATTCTTCCTCATATGATAGAGTGAACTGAATACAGTGTCAGCAGGCATACAATAATTATTGTACGCGTACCATAATTTCATGAATTTTTCAACCCTCAATCCTAAGTGTACAATCTTGACAAAAAATACAATAATTTCGAATGATAGCAATTTTCTATATAAAAAAATGATAAAACTATTTTTTTAAACTTTTAAACATAATATATTGTCCCATCATGAATGCTGGGTAAATGTTTTCTGTTATTAATCCCTCTCTGACTCTTGCAAACTGTGGCTCAATAATAATTTGTCGTGGATCTGCTAACACTGACTGAATATTTGACTGAGACATCCCTGTTCAACATGCTTTGTTTGTTGCATGTTTAGACAAGTAGACATTCCCTTATCACATACCTATTTTGTAAACCTTAGGAATACTCTTCTTACTGGCATAAATAAAATACCAATATTTAAATGTACAGGGCCACATGCCCACCTTTCATAATCCTCAAATTTGTGGCCAAAACTGGGATTCTTACTTCAGACCTCACAATTTACGAACATGAAATTATTAGTCCAAAAAGGAAAATATTGTATTTTTTCTAAAATTAGCTGAAATTTTTACCACTTTTTATTTTTTAACCTCATAAACCTCGGAATCCTTCTGACCAAGGCATGAACAAATAGATGCTTTGAGTAGTGATTGGACTATATACCCATAGCATATGCCGTTATCCCTAAAAAAAAAAATCTGTTGTTTAATTTCTGCTTTCTTTGGTATGATTATTTTCAGGTAGTAGATTTTGGATACCATGATATGAGTTTCATAAGATACTTGAAAGAAGTACCAGGAATTAAAAACATTTTGGGAGTTGATATTGAATCTATTCCTCTACGTTGTTCATCAGACCTACTAAATGTAGACAACTATGTGCCTAAGAGAGAAAACCCATTGCAAATAGTGGTAAGTTAAATATTTTGACTAATTTTTTTTTTAAATTTTATATAATTTTTAAAACAATATTTTTAAACAGCTTTTGGAAGACAGTAATTTAGTGTTATAAATTAACATATAATAGTCAAATAATTATCATTATTCTGCAGATCCTTAACATCATTGATAAATATAATTTAGTATAGATTTAATGTTTTAATTAATTTCACACAGTTAATAATAAATATAATAAAATAGAAGTTAAACCAAGCTATGACACTTCTTAAGGACACATTAGTCACTCATTTCTCTATATAAACATAGTACATGGTCATTACTCGTCTGTTTGACGGTGTATGGTAAAAATAAAAAAATATTCCAATTTGCCTTGCCATTATCTAGCCCTGTATGGAAGCAAAATCGGAAAAAAAATGGTTTGGAAGTTACGAGCATCGAAACTTCATTATTTCAAAACTAATTTCAACTCATCTTTGGGTGTTAAAAAATATAAGTAGTTTTGTCATAATATCTATACAATCTGAGGATCTTCAAGGGAACCAGATTGTCAGACCAGTTGTCCAGGATATGTGTAGCTTGATATATAGCCATGTGTACGTTTCTTCTGCAGGGAACGTCTAATACATACATAAGTATGTATAGTATTAGAATAAGTCAGGGAGGTGGTTATATTAGTTCAGATACCTAAAAAATTTTTTACCAAGTCGTTTGATAGCTTATTACTATTGCAACTTGTTACTGCTCATCATAGTGCTTGTCCCTTTCACACATGATGTTGATGAAATAGCCTACATTTTGACTATGTCCTCCAATGAGTTCATGGCTAGTGGAACTTTAATTTACTAATGCTTCAACATAACCAACTTGCTGACACAGCTCTGTAAGGAGTTTTGTTGCAGAACTGTAAGTACAGTGCCAACTTACTATCTTATTTAGTACTAGCTGTTGCCTGCGACTTCGTCCGTGCGGGTTTTATTTACTCCGCACAGCTTTTCCCCATAGGTGATAGCGTGATAATATGTAG
The DNA here is from genome assembly GCA_036924255.1 of Apodemia mormo. Classification (NCBI taxonomy): domain Eukaryota; kingdom Metazoa; phylum Arthropoda; class Insecta; order Lepidoptera; family Riodinidae; genus Apodemia; species Apodemia mormo. Next base: position 10,938,463 of record JAUPFN010000001.1, read on the forward strand.
CCTATATGTTGACCCGACCTGTTAGTAACATTCATGCAAAATTTGAAGTAAATCCATGCAGTACTTTTTGAGTTTACCCCGGACATACATACAGACAAACAGACAAAAATTCTAAAAACTATATTTTTGGCTTCGATATCGATTGTAGATCATGCCCCAAGTATTCTTTTAAAAAAATATTCAATGTACAGTTTTGACTTTCCTACGATTTTATTATATGTATAGATAGTGCTGCAACAAAGTTCCATAATAATTAGGTAACAAACACAGTATTTCTCAGCAAAAATTCTCTTGCAGCTTTATCAAGGTAATGCTGCAGATCCAGACTATAGACTAATTGGATGTGATGCAGTTGTAGCTATTGAAATGATAGAACACATGTTACCTCATGACTTACAAAGATTTGTGCATACTGTGTTCGGGTTTATCAAGCCCTGGCTAGCCATATTCACTACACCTAATGGCGATTTTAATTCTTTATTTAAAGCCTTGGAAAAAAATGGTCTCAGGAGGCTTGATCATTTCTTTGAGTGGAGTCAAGAACAATTTCACGAATGGTAAGAATTTTTAAATGATGTTCATATAATAAAATAAAGCAACATGTTGGTCTCCCCACCCCTTTCCCCTTCAATGAATATATCATCTGACATTCTGCCAGGCAGTTCATAAAAGGCGAATGATAGCTATATGTGTCACTTTCATTGTGATCAATAGGTGGTAGTGTTTTGCAACATCTTGCCAAGGTTTTGGTCCTTTTGCCTTTCCTATTTCTAATAGCGTCAATGCTTGTCACTATTGCATTCCAGTTTGGAGGGTAAGGTAGCTGGTAAATTTATGCAGTGGCATTACTATCCTGCCACCGGGCCCATTCACATCTTTGGTGATTGGTGATAAAGGTTGTCTCTCAATCAGAATGGCCATCTACTTGTTTAGCTTTCTTATGATATAAAAAAAGCTGTGATTTATTTTGTAATAATTTTACGTTAATGTTTCTTAACTTAAAATTATTACAAAGAAAAATTCTTTTTTTAAAAAGCTTAAATAATTTTTCTGTGAATTATCTGCTTTTACATCTCCGTACAACTCATAATTAAGTAGTTTTGCATTTTTCTTCAAAGAAATTATCATTATTTTATATACTTATATGTGTTTTGCGATTAGCTGAGCTGAGTAGATATTTTGAAGCCATTATAAGCATTGTGGTCAAATACACATGTATTACAAATATATATTAGCAGATACTTCTATCAAACTTCTACTGATTCAGTCTGGATAAGTGCTAATGGGTGTGTTAAAATATTATGTACCTAACAATATTAAAAGCTAAGATTATTAAGCCATAAAAAATGAAAGGCACTAAAGTCATTGTGTTTAAAAACATAGACACTAAAATCATTGCTTTTTCTTCAGTGTCAATTGGAGTAACCTTTGAAGTCCTATAGATTATTTGCCAGTCTGCCAGATCGTAAAAGGCAAATGTTTGGTCAATGTTTGGTTTTCGCCGTGTTGGTCCCGGCCTCCTTTGTAGAATAGGCCAACTGCCGTTCTGCCAGGCAGGTCGTAAAAGGCGACCGATTGGCTATCGAGTCACTACCATCGTGGCTACTAGGTGGTAGAGTTCTGCATTGTCTCGCCCGGGTCTGGTACCACCGCCTTACCTATTCCTGCCGCAATAGCGTCAGTGCTTGTCGCTGTCGTGTTCCGGTTTGGAGGGTAAGGTAGCCGGTAAACTTATGCATGTGGCATTAGACCTCGCCACAAGATAGCAACACACCATTAACATCTTTGGTGTCTATAGGCGATGGTTGACTCTTTCCATCAGGAGACCCATTTGCTTGTTTGCTATCTTATGATATAAAAAAAAAAAAATGTGTCACTACTTTCATGACAATGTGGTGGTAGAGTTCCACAATTGCCTGGGTTTAGTGCAATTATTTTCCCTTTTATGCTGCTACAATGTCATCAATGCTTGTCACTGTCTCGTTCTGGTTTGTAGAGTTATCTTTGCTTGCTATAGGAATAGCAAAGCATGAACATAATTGGTGTCTATAGGTGAAGGTTGTTTCTGGAGAGCCATCAGATTGTTTGGTACATTATGAATTAAATATATGTGTATCTATTTTTTTAATACTTATATCTCTATACTTGAACTGTTAAAGCATGCCAAAAGCAATACTTTGATGTTATTTATAAAGAAATATACAAAATGCTTCTCACTTAACACTAAAACCGAAACAAATTTGTTCAGACGAATCAAAATTGATTGCAATTTGCAATACTTTTTACGGTATATTATATTCTATTCCAAGAATCTATATCTGTATGTATATATATATATATATATATATATATATATATATATATATATATATATATATATATATATATATATATATATATATATATATATATATAGTAAAAATATAGTTTTTAGAATTTTTGTCTGTCTGTTTATCTGTTTGTCTGTAAGTATGTCCGGGGTAAACTCAAAACGTACTGCATGGATTTACCTCAAATTTTACATGAATATTACTAACAGGTCGGGTCAACTTATAGGGTACATATTATCACGCTATCACCTACGGGGGAGGGGCAGTGCGGAGAAAACGAAGTCGGTGCGGACGAAGTCGCTGGCAACAGCTAATTATTCTTCACATGAATCACCAAAATTCTTTGTTCATTGACACGTAGGGTTACAATAACTACCGACGTCGTTGTTATTACTATTTGAGTCTACTGATTTTAATTTAATGTTCATGTGTCATATTTTATTAATTGTCATATGCTTACTAAGTTGAAATACCACAGGTATTCCAGCTTTTGTATTAAGTAGCACCATGTATATGTATGTATAGTAGCAAATTGAATCAGGATCGATCACAAAGCAAAGGGGAATTTCGCCACATTGAACGACTGACTAGTAGCTCAGAATTTAAAGTGATGCCTAATTTTAAAACAAGGTCGCTGGTTAAAATTCAATTGTACAAAAATTTATTTATTAAAAAAAGTTTTTAATTAAGAAAAAGTTTATATGAAATTGCTATATGTGCAGACCATGCTCCCAGGAACATTTTTAATTTTGATTAATAACAAGTTGAATTTTTGTAATTAGCTTCGTTGCGATGTGACATCTATGTTTTCTATTTTCGAAAAATCTACAATCGGGTAACTGATAAAGTAAGGGGGCTTCAAACATGTTAATTTGGTGAAGAAAAAATATTGGTTAATAACAATAATTAGTTTTTTACTTTAACCCTTGTTTATTATATGAACACAAAAAAACTTTTGTCCTACACATTGGATGGTTTTTATGACCTCCTCCACTCTAAAAATATCGAATTGTGAGATTTTTAAATTGTGATTAATTAGCTTAAAGACAACCTAATTTTCTTACAACCTGTTTATTACTATTATAATTCAAGAGTAATGTTGTCTGACACTCTTTTTATTTTCATCCTTTTCTTTATTAGTTATACCCGATTCGAGATTTTTCGAAGATAGAAAAAATAGGCGTCTCGTCAAAACTTAGCTGTTAACAAAAGTTCAGCTTGTTATTAATCAAAAATAAAAATGTTTTTGGGGCCACATTCTTTACCAATCAACTAACAAAAAGAAAATTTGACTTGTGATTACACAACAGAACATTTTTTTCAACGTAACTCTTTTACATTTACAATTTTGTTCTGTGTATTTTCATGTTATGTATGTCGCCAACGGAAAAAGGCGATGGGGTGTGATCTACAATCGATATCAAAGCCAAAAATATAGTTTTTAGAATTTTTGTCTGTCTGTCTGTTTGTCTGTATGTATGTCCGGGGTAAACTCAAAAAGTACTGCATGGATTTACTTCAAATTTTGCACGAATATTACTAATAGGTCGGGTTAACATATAGGCTACATATTATCACGCTATCACCTACGGGGAGGAGCTGTGTGGAGTAAACGAAGTCCGCGCAGACGAAGTCGTGGGCAACAGCTAGTACCAGATAAGGTTAGATGAAATCATTTATACGTGTAGATCCTGTTGCAAGTACTACATTCAAAAAAATAACATTGCTTTGAGCTCCTGAAGTTTATTAGAAAATTTTTTGGTGCGATGTGAACTTATGTAATATTTCAAGTAATTTAACTTTTCAGGTGTAGTAACATTGTCATACGGTACCCACAATACACAGTGACGTGCAAAGGAATTGGTCCAGGGCCCCCAGGCACTATACATTTGGGGTGTTGCAGCCAGTTGGCTCTTTTTGTTGCGAAGGACTATCACAAACAACTTGACCTTAATCTTAATAGCCTGGCCCTTGTTGCAAGTAAGTGTTTTTTAAGTATACCTCCTTAATATTTAAAAAATTAAAATTAAAAATTATTTATTCAGTATCATATTTGTACAAAAATTTGAGTGATGAATCTAGTCTCCGTGTAAGTACACGAGCACTTGTGTTAGGAGATATTTGTTTTGATTAATATACCATGTCAGACAAGGTTGGTTAAGTTTGGTCAGTTAGTATTTTTGTCAGTTAGTAAACAAGCAGATGACTCTACTGATAGAACCATAGGGCGAGAAACTATTGATAATAGACACCAAAGATGTTAATGGTGCGTTGCGGTCTGCCACTGTCTGCCGGCCATGCAAAAGTCTAACAGCTACCATACCCTCAAAACTGGAACACGACAAAGACAAGCATTGACGCTATTTCGGTAGGAATAGGTAAGACGGTGGTACCGAATACCCGGGCAGTCGTTGTGGAACTCTACTACTACTAGTGGTCATGTTGGTAGTGATTTTGTGAGTTGGTGATGTGTAGCCAATAGGTTGCCTTTCATGACATGCCTGGCAGAACAGCAGTTGATCTATTCTTAAAAGGAGCTCGGACCAACACGGGGGAAAACAACAGATTTGTGCTGAAGTTATCTGATAGAACACACACATCTACACTAAAGATTGTTGCTAGTATGTTTAGTTCGCAGCTTACTTCCTAGATGACAGAAGTAGAAGGCATTGACGTCGTTCACGAGCTAGTTGTCGCAGAGATTTATATTTTTATTGATCACGATAACTAGTAGCAACATTTTAAGTCTTCGCTCGTTTTTAGAGTTTCGTACCTGAAGGGTAAAAATGGGACCCTATTACTAACACTCCGCTGTCCGTTAGTCTGCTTGTCTGTCTGTCTTTCCGTCTAGCACCAGGCTGTATCTCATGAATCGTGATAGACAGTTGAAATTTTCACAGATGTATTTCTGTTGCCGCTATGACAACAAATACAACAGAAAAAATAAATATTTAAGGGGGCTCCCTTACAACAAATGTGATTTTTTTTGCAACTTTTTTCTCGATATTAAACACGACAACTGGTAGACGCTTGAAATATGTACAGAATATTTAGTTATATACTTGCTGCTGCGTGCAGCCCGCTGCATTTTTTTGGTGAATCCCGTGGGTTTGCCTAATTTTTCCGGGATAAAAAGCCTATGTGCTATGTGCAGGTTATTATCTACCTGTGTGCTAAATTTCATTTAAATCCGTTCAGTAGTTTTTGCGGTATTGAGTAACAAACATCCATTCAATTATCCGTCCAAACATCCAAACTTTCGCATTTATAATCTATACTAACATATAATAAAATCGTAGGAAAGTCAAAACTGTACATCGAATATATTTTTTTAAAAGAATACTAGGGGCGATAATCTAAAATCGATATCGAAGCCAAAAATATAGTTTTTAGAATTTTTGTCTGTTTGTCTGTATGTATGTCCGGGGTAAACTCAAAAAGTACTGCATGGATTTACTTCAAATTTTGTCTGAATATTACGGGTCAACATATAGGCTACATATTATCACGCTATCACCTACCAACAGAGGTCTTGCAGCTGCGTTGCCGGTTTTTTAAGAAGGAGTATGCTCTGTTCTTGAAGGTGCCTAAGTCGTATCCGTTCGTAAACACCCCCGCCGGTCATTGATTCCACTGAGGAGTAGTGCGTGGTAAGAAGTGCATAAAGAATCGCACGGTTGTGGATTTCCAGACATCGAGGTGTTGAGGATGGATTTTTGAGTTTTGCCGCGATATCCGGTGATGAAATTCAACAGCAGGGATCAATCCAAACAGTTCGTCGGAACATTCTCCATGACAGATGCGGTAAAAGATGCTAAGCGAACTTACATCTCTGCGTAAAGCCAAAGAGTCAAGCCGATTGGAGACAGCTTGGTCGTCAACGATTCGAACCGCTCTACGCTGAATGCGATCAAGTGGAAAAAGCTGATACTGCGGAGCTCCCGCCCAGAGATGAGAACAGTACTCCATGTGAGGGCGAATTTGCGCTTTGTAAAGTTGCAAGCGATGAGCCGGCAAGAAGTACTGTCTCGCTCTACTGAGCACACTGAGCTTTTTTGAGGCTAGTTTAGCCTTTTCTTCCAAATGATCACAGAACTGAACGTTGTTCGATATGTCAACGCCAAGAATTCCAATATTGGCTGAGGTTGTCAGGAGAGTGTTCTCAAAGCGAGGTGATACGACAAAGGCCGACTTTTTAGCGGTGAACGCACACAGCTGTGTTTTCCTGGGGTTGAATTTGACTAAGTTGAGTCGACCCCATTCCGAGATTTTTTCGAGCTGAGTCTCGATTTCAGACACTAACTTGTCCCGATTTTCATTTACGTGGTCCCCAGAAATGCCGCTATCTTCGGAGTACAAAGCATCACCAGTAATGTCATCTGCATAGCAATGAATATTTCTAATTCGCAACATGTCATTGATGTGCAGAATAAACAGTGTAGGCGATAGCACGCAGCCTTGCGGAACACCAGCATTGGCAAATTTAAGGTCGGAGCACGCACCGTCGACTACGACTTTGACGCTCCGATCAGCCAAAAACTGGTGATCCACTTGCATAATCTCCCGGGAAGCCCATAAGAAGGAAGCTTTAAAAGAAGCGCTCTTTGCCATACCCTATCAAAGGCCTTCGCTATGTCTAATCTAACAGCCAATGCCTCAACTGCCTGCGCCCAGCGATGTGTAAGGTATACTAGAAGATCACCAGCTGATCGCCCGCGACGGAAACCGTACTCGCGGTCATTAATCAGCTGGTGCTCCTCTAAATACTTCAAAAGCTGGCAGTTAATTATCTTCTCCATGATTTTGGGGAACAAGGAGGTAATGGCTATCGGCCGATAGTTTGACGGATTCGAGCGATCACCTTTTTTAGGCACAGGGTGCACTAAGGCCGTCTTCCACGATTTTGGTACTATGCCAAGTTAGTAGGAGAGCTGGAACAGACGCGTCAATACCGGTGTCAACTCCGGAGCACATATTTTAAACACTATCGGAGAGATGCCATCCGGCCCGGATGACTTATAGACGTCCAAGGAAAACAGTGCTTCGCGCACTGATGACTGATGGAATTTTATTTCAGGCATATTGCTATCACACTGCGGGATGGTAGGCGGTGTGTTTCCTTGGTCATCTAGAGTCGAGTTAGCCGCAAAAGAGCCCAGGCGATCGGCCTTTTCCTTCGCGGTGTGGGCCAGAGAATCATCTTCTCTGTGCAGGGATGGAAGGGACGGCTGACAAAAATTCCCTAAGGCAGCCTTAGCGAGAGACCAAAACGCACGGGTGCACGAAGGAAGGCGAACTAATCTCTCACTAATCCTGCCAATGTGCTCTGATTTTGCCTAGGCGACGACTCTTTTGAAGGACCTTGAGGCGTTATTATACTCCTTTTTTGTAAGGCGCTAGTTTTTTCATCACATGATGCCGATGCAACAGCCCAGGCCCGTTAGCACTCCTGCTTTAGCCGCGCAGTCGTCTTGCAGTGGCGATCAAACCAAGGCTGAGACTTGCCACCGTTGGGAACCGCAGAGAACGGAACGTAAAGTTCCATACCCTGTAGTACCACATCAGCGACAGAGTCAGCAACGACATCCAGATCATCCAACGAGAAGCACGTTCGCCCCCAAGTGTAGAATGCAAAGAAGGACCGCATCTCGTCCCAATCTGCTGACTTATAATGCCAAACACGGCGGCAGCCCACAAAAAGAGGCCGTGATAGGCGCGTAACAGGCACTTTGGCCCGGATCAGGCAGTGGTCAGACGAACCGAGAGGAACGACCACTGATACTCGATACTGATCCGAGTGAGAAGTCAGCAGAAGGTCCAACATTGAAGGTGCATGGTCATCGACATCTGGAATTCGCGTGGGTGAAGTAACTAGTTGCATAAGACCATACGCCAAAGCAAAACCGTGAAAAGACCTCTCCGCGTGATCCGTTGTACGTAAGCAGAGCCAGTCGGTGTGATAGGCGTTAAAATTACCTAGGATCGCGATATCTGCGGTGGGTGTTCTTTGAAGCACGGAATCTGCAGCTTATTGCAAATGTCCAACGAATCGGTCGACTTCGGTATTCTCGCTATGGGACCTGTATAGGCATACGTAGATGCGGGGGTGGTCGTTACAGTCTACGCGTAACCATAAGATGGATAGGTCCCAACCTTCCAGACTGCCGCGGCGCCGGTAGCAGATATCTTTTAGCAGGTTAAATAAATGTTTTTATGATGTAAGGGAGCTTTTCCTCTAAAAAATGTATAATATTTATAAAAATCTGTCAATTTACTTCATAATGTAAAATCTAAGTATTAATTAATATTATAATGTAAAATAGATAATACATTTTGTTTAATTAAAAATTAAATTTAATTGTTAGACATATAAAGTAGTAAGTGCAAAGATAAAAGTAATTTCCGCTGTATTTTATATTATATTAACTCTTTTTTTTAATTAATTTTTATATTGTATAAGTATTATGAAATGTAAATTTACCAATATTTAAATGCATAAATGACATGTAATTATAAATTTATATTGTTTGACAAAGTATTGCATTATATGACAGGTATTTGTAAGATTTTAATTTAGCACTGACTACTAGTTATTTCAGAATTTGGTATTTTTTTTTGCTTATAAATGTATATAGGTCTTGCATGTTTAAATAAATATATAACTGAAAATTTGCATGCCATTATATGGTGAAGTAGGAAGAACTGTAAATCACTTTAATCACATCTTTTTGTACTCTTATTTCGTGCAAATAAAGAATTATTATTATTATTATTATCTTCTCTGGCGTATACGCACCAGCCCGCCGTACAAAAGGAATGTTCCAATTTGTACCCCGGGCAGCCGAGGTAGGAAGTATCCGCTGGAGAAGATAGCTGAGTCTCGGTCAAAAAAAAACAAGGCCGGCTTAGCCGTCTCGAGGTGGTAATGGACGGCGTTAAGGTTTGAATGAAGTCCCCTAATGTTGCAAAAATCCACGACAAGCCTGTTAGGGGTTGCCTTAAGTACCTTGCTTCGCTTGCCCCGTGCAGTGTGGTTAATGAGCGCAGTCTTGCCCCCCCCCTCCCCAGAGTACGCAGAAAAGCCTGAGCTTCCATGATTTGGCTGTTTAGGCAATCCAGAGCATGGATGCCCAGAGGGGGATTCTCCACCGCTAGTGCAAGTGGGACGCCCCTGGTGTAAACACCTTTTAATTGCGCTTTCATGTATGCGGGGGAGGGGGGATTAGGCCTCCGGAACTCTCACAAACCGGACGAAACCCAACAGCTACGCTGTTATTTCACGTCGGTGTAAAATAAAATGTTTACGGGAGCCCGCCCCATATAACAAACGTGATTTTTTGTAGATAATGGTGCGGAAGACTTCGTGCGCAAGTCTGACTCGCACTTGGCCGGTTTTTTATAAGATGCTAGTTATGACAGATGACAGATGGTTTACTTATTATGCAATATTCGCTAAGTGCTATACATATACCATCTTCTTAACAATAAAACTCCTACTATAAAAAAAACAGAGTATGCTTGTTTTTATTAAATAAATGTATTATATTGCAGAGAATCCAAGTTTAAATACTTTTAGTGAAATAGACTGCAGTGTGGCAGGTCTAGATTCAGTATTAGAAAATAATATGATATGTGCACCAAATGAGTAAGTATTTATTTTTGTTAAATTGTGAAAAGTATAGATATTTTTTATGCTACTAAGAATTTAAATAAAAGTTATTTTCACACCCGTATTCCTGAAGAGTTAAGCAGTGGTGTAATATGTACAGTGTGCACCCACGATTAGCCGAAGATACTTTAGTCCCACAATGTGACAGGTGGCCAGTCTAACGCTACCGGGCACTTTGCCAATACGCCCGGTATTGTAACATTGTTTTTATCAGAAAATTGAAAAAAGACATTTTTAAATTGCCCGACCCAGGAATCGGACCCGTGACCTCATGTGGTCAACTCCGACACCGGACCACAGAGGCGATTAATTTAAATTTATTAAAAAAATAAATTTAAGTTGGGCGATCGGTTTGCCGCCTATCACATTGTGGGACCAAGTATCTTCGGCTAATCGTGGGTGCACTTGTTGTACCTCTGCCTACTCTTTCGGCGATGCGGGCGTGAAGATATTGTAAATTGTTTCGATAGACCAAAGTTAAATACACACTTTTGCATTACAAAATTATTATTTTAATTTTTTTTTCGCAGAGCGAATTTTTTAGTTTCCCGAATACAACATTTTTTTTTCTCCGTTTCGAACTTTGCGTAGAAACGTCCTGACCTATATCCTTGCAGACATTGTAACAGCATTTGTACCTCGTTATAAATCTATGTGCCTAATTTTTTTCCCGTCTAATGCGTATTGTTCGCTATACAATGAAAGTAAAACTAGCTTTATTTAAGATTGTCCACTTAACATCATAGTGACGAATAGTTTCTATAAAATTTTAAATGATTTAAATATGCAGCATTATTTTTCTCGTTTTACAATTCACGTTATGCTCATCCAGGTAATTAAGTTGAACTATATATGTCAAAGATTCATATTAATTACCTACGTTATCCTAAACAGCGTTCTATCTTTTACTGAGCTGCTTATCTCCGACCATCCGTCTTGCATGACTTACATGATTACGTCAACTTCATTTTCTACGGATGCCATTGAGTATCAAGATAAAGTTCTACAGTGCAACCTTGATACGGAACAAGGGAAGAGTTTCCTCATGTTTGATGAGGAGCCTTATTGTAATATTGTGATGCCGCGAAGGCAAATGACCAATAAGGTTTACGAAATTGAAGATGTGGCTAGCAGGTTGTTTCATGCGTTTTACTCTGTAGGCTTAGTTGTAGTTTGTGTTATTTCTTGTATTGAAGTTGCAATATTTCTACTTAATATTTTTATGCTATCATTCATAGAAATCGTCAAATAAGTATGATGAATATATGAATGCTATTAGTTATCTCAATCACTGTGATTGTCGCGGATCATATTTAAAAAAAAAGAATTATCGTCACGCCCAGTTCTTTTGTGGGGTAGGCAGAGTAAACCGAACGTCTACAGACTTTCCGGTTCACCACGATTCACCGGTTTGTCGTTTGGCGAAATAAGTGGTGATCCTCATCGCCGTATTTACCGACATGTTAACGATTATTTCTAGCGATAACCGGTGCTGGCAGCTTTATGTGCTCATCCGAGGCACGGGAGTGGTAATACTCCACTCCGCCAGATTCGTAGCTGCTACTGAGATTTTAGATTTCCGAGAAAATCTTCTAAAAAAACCTCAATAACACTTTTGTCCGACCCGGGGATTGAACCCGAGATCTCATGATCTGAGCCGAATAGGCTACCCCTAGACCATGAGGGATTATAATAATATTTTGGATTAGATTTAAAATTAAAGTAACGAACACGGAGATGGAAATGGATGGCTGGAGGAGAAAGTGACGAGTAGGTGTTAAGTTTGAGTTACATGACAAAATTTATTTATTTGTGTATTTAGTTGTTTTATTAGCATTGTTACTGTATGTATTAATTTTGATTTTCTATTGCTAATTTGGTATCTTATAATATGAAAAATATACCTAGTCCATGCCCAGGGTTAAAACACGGACTTATATATGTCTCGACAAAAAGCATTTTTCTCACATGGCAAAACTAAGTAAGCCGGGTAAATAAGCCGCTAGTAAAGTATAAAGCAAGTCACGAGACAGCTACAAACGACGTAACTTTTTATTTCAAGGCGCTATTATAATCAGTCCGCGGGACATCACACTGTTTCTTAAATGGTGAATACGTACTTGAAACTTCGTGAGTGGTTCCTTTTGGTGATTTTAACTAGATCTTTCGAAAAACTTTCTCAATGAAATTTTCCGAAAGCGATGCTTTTTTCTAATAAGCATGATCAAAATATGCCGAATTCATAAGTTTATTTCTTTACACCACGAAAATTTCATATTTAAGTTTTTTGGTACAGAAATAAATACATTGTTATATAATTATTATTATTAATATTTTTTTATTTTAAAAGATAGCAAACAAGCAGACTCCTGATGAAGTCAACCATCGTCTATAGACACTAAAGGTGTTAATTGGTGCGTTGCTATTTTGTGGCGAGATCTTATGCCACATGCATAAGTTTATCGGCTACCTTATCCTCCAAACTGGACACGACAAGCACTGACGTTATTGTGGCAGGAATAGGTAAGGCAGTGGTACCAGGCCCTTACAACGAGATATATAATTGTGATCCTGAACGCCAAATCTGTAGTCAATTCAAAATGCGAAGATTTTCATATAGCCTTACCTTCGATGTGCTAGCAAATTTTTTTTTGGTGCTGTTTCTGGTTGTCCTAAGACGAGACATCCAAAGCAGTTTGCTTAATTTGCTTACGAGCTAATATTGCACTGAGCAGAGTGAAGCTTCAATGAACGCTCAGATGTACCATGATTCACTAGTTAGTCAGCCAGGTTTAATTTTATGCTAGGTATATGTATGAATTTGTTATACGTAACTGTGTTTCCGGGATAACTAAGGTAGCTTTGTATTTAGATTAAGTTTTGTTCTTTAAGTTACCTAGATATCTATTCTATTTGTATTTGGGTAAAAACTCTTTATAAAATATATGTATACAAAAAATAATCATAAAAAAAGCTTTTTTTTTATAATTATTCGTTTTATGTTGATAATATCATATACAGTCATCTTATAAATTTTTGTGGTACCTACTTATATAGTTGTAATCTATACATATACATATTATAATAAAATCGTAGGAATGTCAAAACTGTACATTGAATATTTTTTTAAAAGAATACTTGGGGCATTGAATATTTTTTTATAAGAATCGATATCGAAGCCAAAAATATATTTTTTTGAATTTTTCTGTCTTATTCTTCTGTCTGTTTGTCTGTATGTATGTCCGGGGTAAACTCAAAAAGTACTGCATGGATTTACTTCAATTTGCATGAATATTACCAACTAGTCGGGTCAACATATAGGCTACATATTATCACGCTATCACCTACAGGGGAGGGGCAGTGCAGAGAAAACGAAGTCCACGCGGACGAAGTCGCAGGCAACAGCTAGTGTTAAATAAAGATGCAAATACTTTAGGAAACGAATTATTAGGGAATTGTAAATATTATAGTGCAAAGTTGTAATGGTCTCAAGTTTTTGTTTTATTTTTAGATTAAATTGTTCAACGTTGCAAGTGAAAAAATTCTCGAAAACCACACAAAATGTAATAGCTAAGAATAAATTGGATACACTTGCCCATACCCGAGAAGTTGTGGGTGAAATTCGCCATCTGACTAAAATGCTTAATTTTAATAAAAACAGCATTAATAAGTACGGCGAGGGGTGCATTTGGCAGAATTTTAATTGGGGAGAAAACGCGCCATATTGGAATCAGTATTACAAGATTGTACGAGAATTTAACTATCCCTTTGAAGTAAGTAGAAATTTGTCCTTCAGTGTTATAATAAATGTTATTGTTGTTATCGTTCTATTAAATTGGTAAGCGATATTATGGAATGCCCGATAGAAAGTTAGCGATGTTCTAGAAATTTGTAGAGTTACTAATGCGTTAGACAAGAGGTTACTAATGCGTTTCTGGATTAAATAAATAGTTAAAAGAACTCTTGAATAATCTCATCTGATTATTTGCATGGAAAACTGAATCATCATTTTAACATTGAATTAAAAGTTCTTAATTGTTCACCTACGAATAACTAATTGACCAACTCAATAATTATATGATGGCTGGCAATCTTTCTGACGTTATCCATTTTATGATATCTCTGGATATTAATAACAATAGCTTATAAACGTTTTGTTCATGAAGCATTTAAAGATGGTCCTCGCGGAGTGCAACTTAATGTAATAGACTCGTAAGTTTAGACTATTTGTTCTTTTAAACCGTTATGAGATGGTGTGATGGTGTGATGATGGTGTGATTGTTGGTGCAATGGTGGTAAGAATAAGTATAGCTTTGACATCGTACTTATGCAATATGTAACACTAGCTGTGCCCGCGCCTTCCGCGTAATAATTTTTATAATAAAAACCCGCATAGTTGCCTTCCCCGTGGTTTTTCGGGGATAAAATCTATCCTATGTCTTTTGGGTACCAAACTATCTGTGTACCAAATTTCATCCAAATCGGTTCAGTGGTTAAGGCGTGAAGAAGAGACAGACGGACAGAGTTACTTTCGCATTTACAATATTAGTATGGATAACTAAACGATTTAGTAACCATGATGACAAAGACACATTACGCCTGAAAAGAAAGCAGATGACTACTTTCCATAAGAAAACGTGCTGATACAGAGCTCTAACGAATATTCTTTTCCACAGACAAAATCTGAAGAGTGCCGTATTTTAGATTTGATAACAGAAGAAATTAATAGATTAATAGATAACGATTACGATGAGGATTTTTCAACAGATCCCAATAAATTGGAAATACCTATCGATTATTTGATGCGTGTCGTGGAACATTTAACAAATGATGTTGAAAAAGTTAAGTAAGTAGCTTTATAATGCAAACACATTTTAATTTTTATGCTTTTTTACATACATATTATAAGATAGCCAAAATAGGTGATTCTGATGCAGATATATCCATCATCGATAGGTACGTTTATATTAACTAGCGATCGTTTGTGCCCAAAGTTCACCATAGACTAAACAATAAAAAAAAGAAGTATCATCACACCCGGTTCCCTTGCGGGGTAGGCAGAGTAAACCAAACGTCTATAGACTTTCCAGTTCACCGCGATTCACCGGTTAGACGGTTGGCGAGATAAGTGGTGATCCTCATCGCCGCATTTATCGACATGCTAAGGATTATCGACTATTTCTAGCGATAGCCGGGACCGACAGCTTAACGTGCTCATCGGAGGTATGGTGTGAGTTAATACACCACTCCACCAGACTCCGAGCTGCTGCTGAGGATTAGATTTCCGAGAAAACCTTGGGAAAACCTACAATAAAACTAAACAATAAAATCTCTTAAGTTAGAACTAAATTCCGGAAACTAATTGTATATAATTACATTACAGACAGATTGATGTATATGTAAATAAGTATTAAATAATTTTTGATGAAGAAACACTATAAATACTACTACGATATCATCAAACCATTTCCTTTGAGGAGCAAGTAGAGTAGTAAACCGGTCGTCAATAGATATTATTTTTACTGGTTCGTTGATTGTGCGAGATGGATGCTAATTTCCATTACCTCGTTTTACCGACCGTTTTTATGATTACCGTTTATTATTTCGTATACTGTTTGGTATTCCGTTTATTGTATACTATTTTTTATATATATATATATATATATATATATATATATATATATATATATATATATATATATATATATATATATATATATATATATATATATATATATATATATATATATACATATACATATACTAGCTGTTTTACTCCCCTCCTACTGGTAGTAGCAAGATGTTATATAGCCTATTACCTTCCTCGATAAACAGGCTATCCAACTCAAAAAGAATTTTCAGCAAAAAAAAAAAAAGTTCAGCAGTTTTCGAGATTACCGCGTACAACCAAAGAAACAAACAAAAAAACAAACTACCATTTTATAATATTAGTATAGATTAATACTTGAAGCGCCATAGCGCGATAGATTAATTTTAATAATGCATTGTCATTCGTGTGGAAATTGTGTAATAAAACAAGTCTTAGGTATAATTTAAAAATTTTTTACAGAGAATTACTTGAATGGAATGGATATGAAGTTGTGGATGACGTTGTGATTCATTCCCGTCTTATAATTGACACTACGTCGGAGATTACAAAAGAAGATGACTGGCAGGAGACGGAAATTCTATCCGATGTAAACTCGCCTTTTGAAATAATAGATCATATTTAATTAATCATCCATTTATTTTCACTTTACATAAATGATACTACAAAAAACTTTATTTCGTGATAAATATTGCATGTCCTTTAATGGAGGCACGATACCGTAAGCTGTATTTTAATGTACTCAATTCAAATAATAAAAAAAACATTTTCTAATTACGTATCATTAAAATAACCTGAAAATGGATACTTAAGTTGAGTTTATACCTAATTATCGTACAATACTAATTACGTTACAGTAGCCAATTTTCTATTCATAATTACATTAATAATTTAGTTAGTAGTAATTTAAAATACTTTGTTTTAATGCTATTTCTGCTAGAAGCTTTTTAAGTTATATTTTTTTATTAAAATAGTGAAATTAGTTAAAATAACAATTTTGCTACGTAAAAGTAACGTTTTTTTAATCTGTGTAAGACATGCACAAATATAAGCAATAATAATTTAAAAATGTGCAATAATATGTTTTTTATATATCATAAGGTAGCAAAACAAGCAGATGGGTCTCCTGATGGAAAGAGTCAACCATCGCCTATAGACACCAAAGATGTTAATGGTGCGTTGCTATCTAGTGGCGAGGTCTAATGCCACATGCATAAGTTTACCGGCTACCTTACCCTCCAAACCGGAACACGATAGTGACTAGCACTGACGCTATTGCGGCAGGAATAGGTAAGGGGGTGGTATCAGACCCGGTCGAGCCGATGCAGAACTCTACCACCTAGTTGTCACGATAGTAGTGACACGCATAGCCACTCGGTCGCCTTTTACGACCTGCCTGGCAGAACGGCAGTTTGCCTATTCTTCAAAGGAGCCCGGGACCAACACGGGGACCAAAAACAATTCATTATGTTTTTATGATCAAAGTGCATTTAATCAACTGATCAGCAAAACTATCGTGAGAGCGCTCTTGGATCGGCACAACACAAAAAGCTCGCACTTAGTGCCGAGTATAAAATTGCCGTTTAATAAAAAATAAACTATGGATTTGCGCAAATCGCCGGAGTGCCAACGCCATGCCAAGCCAGAATAATTTATTATTTAACGGATGCTATGTTCACTGAACACAAATCGAATACCCTTCTACGGTACATAGTGCCGAGTAGGATCTAAACTGCGCTTTGACTTTTTTGACTTATTTTGTTTTACAATTACAGCCTATGTAGATGTAAATTACTTAAATTGTCACTAAAATTGTGACTGCGGCACCACATTGGTGGTAGATGCCAATTATAGTGCGGTTTTCATGATATATTATAAAGAAATTTCTTAATTTTAAATAAATTGAGCATTTTCTTGATAATTTTAGAAATTTATTCCAATTATTGTTATAAGTCAATGTATCTGTATTCTTTAAGTCGGTGTTCTTGACCCGTTTATTACTAAAGAGAAAATAGTGAGTCAAAATGTAGTAAGTAGTACCTAACTATTGTATAATAGTAGCTGTATTGTACACTTTAATATTCATAGTATTGTAGTTTAATTTGTTTAATACAGTTAAGTACAAAAGACTGATGTCTGTGTGATTTAAGTGTATCTCAATGTAAGTTTTATATTTCAAATTATAACCTTGTTTTATAGTCGCCTTTTTATATTCGATCCCCTTAATTACAAATATTTAAAATGTGTAAAAATATTATGGATAAAAGTAAAAAGCGGATAAAGTGGCGGATCTAGCATTTTTATTAGGGATATATAAATTACTTAATCAAGCCAGCAACCCGCTGGCTAGATTCAGTATTTTTTGTTAAAAAGTAGCTGATTCTTCATTCTTGAGCCGGTGATCTCTGCCTTTCCCCACAGATCCGTTACTGCGACCATTCTTTAAAATATTCAAAACATCTACATTTAAGTATTTTCTCTTTGTCCCGAAGTGACTAAATAAATATTTTTGACAGGACCAATTGATGATCATCCCCAAAGTAAGTAAGCCCCAAAGTAATTATTTGCTTGTGTTATTGATGTTAGTCAACTATACTGATATCTACATATATTAATACTGTAACATACATAATAAGCAGACAATCCCAGAAATAGACACATATAATTATCCCTGTCGGGAATCGAACCATGCTTACCCAAGGCAATATTTATAGAAAATAACAGACGTTTTCGTCTTGAGTTTGTCATTCAGCTTAAACCAAAAAATGCTATTTCTATTCATGAAATGTATCAAATAATATTATCTATTAGGTTGTGTTAGTAGGTAAACAAACAAAATTACTGAATTTCTTTCAAACTTTCAGTGGGATTCAACTGATGCAAGATCTACTTCCTTATCAGATGGAAATACGATCGTGCCGGATCTATATGGTTCGAATTTGTTTACTTACTGGTAGTAGACATAGTAGAATATATTATGTTAAGTGAACCACGTGAAGGTCCAGGGACATTTATATTAATCGACTTCAAAAAAGGAGATTATCAGTTTGGCCTCGGATCTTGGACCAGAATTAGCCCTTGCTTGTGATGTCATAGATAATGTTACTTTGCGATACGTTATACGTGGGTTGATTGATAAGTATCGCCAAATTTGAATTTAATCGAACTGATAGAATTTGTATGAGAGCATCAGAATTTTCTCTGTTGTGACTCGTGAAATTTCTTACCAAAGAAAAAAAAAACGGAATTCGCGCGGCGGTAGTTTTACGTTTTAAAATGTAGAAAATCAAACCAGATTAAAGTCAAAAGCTAGATAGTGTTTAGTTAATACTGCCCTGAATTATGCGCAATTCACACCTGGATAACTGATATTAAACGTATAAGTATGTGGAACTTATTTTTGTACGTTATAGTTCGGTTTCTTTAGCGACGACAGCTCGTAAAATTTTGTTAGGCCTTTAGAAACTTCAACTTTAAATTTACAGATTTAACGTTTTTAAATTTTAAGTCACATGCTACTCCTAAGGCGTTTTCGTGACGAGACCCGTCCGTACATTGTCACGCCGTATTCGCCACGTGTTCATCCACTTATTGGTTTTATTTAATTGATCTTGAAGAGATCTACTAGCGTTTTGGGGCTTACGGCTACAAGCTAGGACCACGGAAAGTCAATAGCAACCATTACATCAGATGTCTGAGGTATATCGTACGTGTGTACATTGTACAGCAAGAGGCCCAAGACTGTTCCTTGCCATATTCCAACATTACAGTTACGGAAGGAATAGAGCAAATCACGAAGGTTAATTTGGAATTGTCCATTTTCCAGTTATGATACCATTAAAAGATAAAAGGAATGTTGTAAAAACTTTTTAATGTAGCAGAGCAGGCCCCTATGCCATTTTTGTTTTTCTTTGTATTCAGCTAATTCAATGGCAAGAATTAAAAGCAACCCTTTAGTTCTTGGCAAGCGAGCCTTTTCAGCTTCTCTTTTCTTTTTAAAATACCTTCCCTAGTCAAATTCTGTTTTTTTAGTAGGCGCTATGTTTTAAACTTAAATAAATAAAAGAAATATTCATACACTGTAAGTGTTGAGATAAAAGTAGTCTAAAACAAAAAAAAATCAGTATTCTGAAAACACGTCAGTCTTTTGGCGCGATATCCAACAAAGGACTGACGCCAACGGACTGATGAAATAGACGTGTATTTAAGTTTATAATTACAGCTAATGTTTCTTTTGGTATTCTAATAAATCAATAAGTTACATTTTGACAAATTATAATGTTGTCAGGGAGTGGCTGCTGCGCCCCCCCCCCCCCCCCGGAGTTTGTTTATCTCTCTACTAGCTATCTAACGTTTTAGGTATTAAAATAAAAATAGTCTTAGATGTTACGGTTGCCCCCCCTGGCCCAGAACCTGGGTACGCCCATGGACTAACGCATATTTAGTAGTTGCTTTATTTGTCAAATAGGCAAATAAAGCCAAATACGCCAAATACATAAATACTAATAGCCATGTGAAGTGCCCCCATTAGAGGCGAATGATTGGCTATGCGAGTCACTTCCGTTGTGGCTACTAAGTGGTAGAGTTCTGTATTGTCTTGCCACACGGTCTGTTTTGGGATCTGGGTCTGGTTCCACCGCTTTACTGTTCCTGCCGCAACAACGTAAGTGCTTGTCACTGTCGTATTCCGGTTTGGAGGGTAAGGTAGCCGGTAAACTTATGCATGTGACATTAGACCTCGCCACAAGACAGCAATGCACCAATAATATCTTTGGTGTCTGCGATGTCTGCGATGGTTGACTCTTTCCATCAGGAGACCCATCTGCTTGTTTGCTATCTTATGATATAAAAAAGTAGCCGGTAAACTTATGCATTTGGGATAAAGGCACTACCACAAGGATACCAACGCACTATTAACACCTTTGGTGTCTATAGGCGATGGTTGTCTCTTTCCAACCGGAGAGCCATCTACTTAAGATATCTTCTAAATTATTATATATAAAAAACACATCCAATCGGCGTGAGCACCGATTAGTCTCAGACTTATCGAAGGTCCTTCATAAGGGTAAGTAAGAAGACATTTTTATTCACATTTTCATTTTCGGACATCCAAAAATAAATATTTAATCCCCAGGTCGTACAATGCGACGCGCTCTTGATATTAAAATGCGAAGTCTTCGTAACCTACTAGTTGCGGATGAAGATATCACCAGTGAGGTGGATCGGGTTGTGTGCCGTTTGATGAAGTTAGCTCTTCGTACCTGCAGAGGTCACCAGAATCCTCCTACTGCTGCTTGGATGCTGGGCAAACTCTTTGACTTGCTCACGTTGACAGAAAAGGCAATTGAAAGAAGACGCAGGCTTTTTATTGAAAATTATCCTATCAAAGCAATAGAATATGGTAGGCCAAAAAGTAAACTTATGCAATTATCAGTCTAGAGACTAAAGATGATAATTGCATAAGTTCACTCACAATTCATTTTATAAAAAAATAGTAGGTTTTTGTAAAAAGAGATCACAAACATTGACTTTGGCCTCGTGGTCTAGGGGTTAGCCTATTCAAATCAGATCAAGAGGTTTGATCCTCGGGCCGGACAAGAGTTACTGAGGTTTTTGAGGTTTTCTTAAAAAATCTAAAATCTCAGTAGCAGCATTGGCAGCGGCTCAAATTTTGCTACCTGTCTCGTGCCTCGAAGGAGCTCTAAAGGAGAGTAAGCGGCCGGCTCTGATTATCGATAGAAATAGTCGATAATCGTTATCAGGTTGGTAAAATGCGGCGATTGGGATCATCGCTCAACTCTCAATCCGCCAAAACCGGTGAAATGGAAAATCGGAAGGCCTGTACATAGACGCTCGGTTCACTCTGTTTATGTCGCAAGGAAACCGGCGTGATGGTACTCAAGATACACAACCAGCTCATTAGGTATATAAAACACAGTATTAACGCGTTACTATTTGCGTGATCACCTATTTTATCAGGTACGTAGTTTCTACTCGTAATTTCCTATCTAGCGGCTTCCTGGCTAGACTATCAATAGGCTTTTAGTATTTATTGCTAAATTATCTATAAGACGAAATTGTCTCTATATATTTAAGACATTTTAAGCCTTTAGATCGGTGCTCCTCGTATGGGTTAGTATTTATTTCTGCTGTAATACCATAACGTTAATGCCCCCTGCCAGCTTGGGTGTTCCGGTGCAGCCCGGCCACAGTCAATTTTGTAATTTATAGACATTAAATTTAAATGTTCTTTTAATGTTCTTGCAGTACCAATGAATAAATTAAATGTACCTCAAGTATATCTCCTTAAAAGAGCACTTTTTGGTGGCCGGGGAGTAACGTATACGCTGCAGCCCGGCCACGGTTATATTTTCCAGTAGGATGCTCAGAATGTTCTTAAATATAAGCCAAATAAATGTACCATTTGCGTTCTTTATGGCATAGTCACCCACAAAGTCCATTATGGCATAGCCCAGGTCAACTATTTGTTTGTCAACAGGAGTTTTCTAGATAGTTAGCGCGCCCGCGCTCCAACTCTACACGCTTCTAGATTATTCGTAACATTATAAACAAAATAATTATAAATATATTATATGTATCTAGATGTACGTAATTGCATTAATAATTTTGTAGTGAATGGGTACTTATTCTGTTATATCTAATTAAAATATTTATAAAATTAATCGCCCCGTTGGTCGAGTGGTTAGCGACCCTGACTACGCAATCGACGGGGCTCAGGTTCGATCTCCGACGGGGACAAGCATTTGTGTGATGAGTATAAATGTTTGTATTTCCGGGTTTGGGTGTTTATTAAATATGTTCTAGTTTTTATATATATATTTTTATGTATTAGTATCGTTGACTAACACCCATAACACAAGCAAATAGTTTGCTTACTTTGGGGTTAGATCAGTAAGTGTAATTTGTCCCGTGAATATTTATTATTATTATATCTATGATTTGTCTTCTACCCTCACATTTTTTTATATATCATAAGATAGCAAACAAGCAGATGGGTCTCCTGATGGAAAGAGTCAACCATCACTTAAAGACACCAAAGATGTTAATGGTGCGTTGCTATTTTGGGGTGAGGTCTAATGCCACATGTATAATTTTACCGGCTTAAGGTTTAAGCACTGACGCTATTACGGCAGGAATAGGTAAGGCGGTGGTACCAGCCCCGGGCGAGACAATGCAGAACTCTACCACCTAGTAGCCACGAAGGTAGTGACTTACGTAGCCAATCGGTCGCCTTTTACGACCTGCCTGACAAAACGGCAGTTTGTTTATTCTTCAAAAAAGCCCGGGTCCAACACGGGGAAAAATCATGCCAGACCCTGTCAAAAGCCTTCGAGATATCAAGCAAGATAGCTAGTGCTTCACCATGATTCTCGATGACCGCGCTCAAGATGTAGGTGGCATACGCTAGAAGATCCTACCGATAGAGATAGTACACAATTATCAATATAAGTAAAAATATGTGAGTGTAGAAAACAAATCGTAGATATAATGCAATTCCAATTCCCTACAACATTTAACATTTTTTTATTATTTTAATATTCTATGCAATTACGTACATCTAGATACATATAATATATTTATAATTACTCTTTGTTAATAATAAAATATATTATAGGAAAATGCACCATCGTTTTACAATCAAAACTGTTTTACTGTTTTTCTTTACGTCTGGTTTTCTAGAGAATTGCTCCTAAAAAAATTGCGATAGCAGCTTTTTACAAATAAGCAGATTTGCTATTTTAATTCTACAGGCGCTAAGTGCATATTTTAATTTAAAATCATTTTTTGTTTATATAGTCGTTTTTGTTCGTATATTACATTCAAAAAACCAAAGAACGCAAATGGTACATTTATTTGGCTTATATTTAAGAACATTCTGAGCATCCTACTGGAAAATATAACCGTGGCCGGGCTGCAGCGTATACGTTACTCCCCGGCCACCAAAAAGTGCTCTTTTAAGGAGATATACTTGAGGTACATTTAATTTATTCATTGGTACTGCAAGAACATTAAAAGAACATTTAAATTTTATGTCTATAAATTACAAAATTGACTGTGGCCGGGCTGCACCGGAACACCCGCCAGCTTAGTATAGGTAACAGTGTGTGGCACGTCGCGGACGAGAAAAGAGATATTTTTCATCGCTGACTAATATATCGTTTATTCAAATACTAACTGGCCCGCCCAGCTTCGTCCGCGAGTATAA
This sequence comes from Apodemia mormo, assembly GCA_036924255.1. Classification (NCBI taxonomy): domain Eukaryota; kingdom Metazoa; phylum Arthropoda; class Insecta; order Lepidoptera; family Riodinidae; genus Apodemia; species Apodemia mormo. Next base: position 10,962,297 of record JAUPFN010000001.1, read on the forward strand.
TTTTGCATACAAACTCAGCCTCATTTCAGCCATCATCTCATTTCAACCTCTTGGGGTTTGATTTTTGAGAAAAGTAGCCTCAGTTGACATAGGATCTTTAATTATCTCCATGGCAAATTTCATCAAAATTGGTTAAGCGGTATAGCCGTGAGAACTAAACAGACAGACGGACAGACTTTATCATTTATATTATTAGCATGCATGCCATTATATACGTTTTATCGTTGCATATTGCTCTGCATTTTGCAAAAACTTCATAAGTGATGAATAAGGTGTGCAAAAAAAATCTAACGAAGAAATACTTAAAAAATATATTTTCATTCTAATTGGTATATTTTTTACTTAGATTCCCATCAGATTATGTTACCATATATTAAAATAAGGTGTAAAATAACTAACACGACTCTATATATATGTACATATGTATAGATGAACGCCTAGACTGATATATTTTACTGTTTTTTTATTGAAGAACGTGACATTTTAATATCTTTTAGCCTATTTTGGACAAAAATAAACCAAACCCACAAAAATCGCAACGAAATTGGCCCCGTCGTTCTTGACTTATAAGTATAGATGAATACCTAGACTGATGTGTTTTACTACTTTTTTTTTTATGAAAATAATATTATTAAAACGTTATTTGTTCTTCAATAAATCAGCAATATTTTTTGAACCAATATTGTTTTGCTGACATTACTAATTACACACTTGTGATGAAGTTGATAACAAGCGCTATCTTATTATTAGTTGGCACGCATAGTATTTTTTCTCTTAGAAGTCATTCATATTTTAATCAAATTTTTGTGCATCACAACATGTTAATTGTGCATTTAATTTGTGATTAATCATAATTGCTCTAAATATTGTAATTACGATAATACGACCAAAACAATATACTTGAATGAAGTGTAAAGCGACGTCTTATAGTCGATATATAAAACGACTACTGATTAGTAAAAACTATTATTTCTGCTTAAAAAGTATTATGTCGATTGATGTTTCCATTATGGTAGCAATAGAGATAATGTCTGTATTGGCTAGAAAACGGGTATTTTTTATCATGCTGCTTTTCCACGGGTTGGAGGGAAAAGTCGGTCAATTTGCTCAAGAAGTTAACATATTTTGGTGACATATTTTTATAGTCAAATATTTTGGGTAGGTATATGCTTAAAATGAAGTTGATGGTTGATTATTACAGGTGATGTGAACGAGAAACGAGACGAATCTCTGGGCAAAACCATCGAGGATCCAGTTATGTAAGAGCTTGTTAATTAATATAAGTAGGTACTTAGGTTTTATCTGTAAAATCGGTATCGGGCAGAACGTATGAATATATATGTTTTCTTTTCATATTATGGGATAAGAAGCAAGCAGATGGCATTCATGATGAAAAGAGAAACCAGATACACCCAAGAAGTTTATAGTGCTTGTGCCTGGATGCTGATGCATAAATTTACCGGCTGCCTTAGTCCTTACTCTCTAAACCGGAACATGACATTGAAAAGCACTGACCCTATTGCGGCAAGAAGAGGTAAGGCGTCGATATCAGATCCGGCCGAAACGTTGCAGAACTCCACTACCTCTCTAGTCACGACGGTAGTGACTCGCATAGCCAATCTTAACAGATAATCGCCATTTGTCTAGCCAGTCTGGAAAAAAGGTTCGTGATAACTTGTATATTTTTGACGACATAGGCCACTTTCACGAAAACAAAGTCCAGGGCCACATCGTCGGAAAGCAATACAATCATGAGGCCTGATTCCATGAGGAATTAATTTTTTTACAGTGATTATAACGTAGATAGGCCGTTCAGTAGAGAGGGCGTTGCCGACCGCGTAACGGAATTGGCAGCTTTCGAGGAAGAGGCTAATATATGTACCAGGGATGAGGAATTGGAATAAGAGTAAAGTAAAAGAAAATACTCGAATGCTGAATAAGATTATACGCCTTCTAATTGTCGAGGAGTCACACATTTCAAACTGAACTGTTCTGCTGCGTTGTGCTGTACTTGTTTTAATAGGAGCTTCGCGAATACTTTTGGGAGAATTAGGAGTATGGCTTATGTGAGAGTTAGGAGTATGCGATTTTTTATACGACTTTTAGTCAAGAATGTTTATTAATTGTTTGGTAATTATAATCACCCTGCTAGCCTGCCAGGCTTATTCATATCTATATTTACATATTATACTGGGTGTAAATGTCAAAGTAAATATGTAATTTAAAAATGTTGGACTACTAATAAATATAAACTGTTAAGCCTTATTTATTATCTATACATATAATAGAATCGTAGGAAAGTCAAAACTGTACATTGAATATTTTTTAAAAGAATACTTTGAGCATGATCTACAATCGATATCGAAGCCAAAAATATAGTTTTTAGAATTTTTGTCTGTTTGTCTGTTTTTCTGTATGTATGTCGGGGATAAACTCAAAAAGTACTGTATTGATTGAATTTTTCTGTCTTCTTCTTCTTCTGTCTGTTTGTCTGTATGTATGTCCGGGTTAAACTCAAAAAGTACTACATGGATTTACTTCAAATTTTGCATGAATATTACCAACAGGTCGGGTCAACATATAGGCTACATATTATCACGCTATCACCTACGAGGGAGGAGCAGTGCGGAGTAAACGAAGTCCGCGTGGACGAAGTCGTGGGAAACAGCTAGTCATTAATACATAACAATAAGGCCATATTGCTTTTTGTTTCAGGAATAAAATTGTAGCAGATTATCAACATCTGTTGTCAGATGGTGGTAAGTAAATCATTTGTGAAATAATTTTAGACTCTCTTAATATTTTGTACTATCTGTGCCCGCGGCTTTGTTCGTATGGAAAAAATTCTAAAATTAAAGTAGCGTAAGTTATTCACGCACACACATACGAGTGGCATACGTTAGAAGATCCACAGTAGACCGATTTCGGCGAAATCTGTATTAGCGTTCACTGAGTAAACCGTTTGCTTCTAGGTGTGCCATTAGCTTCCTGTTTAGTACACGCTCTATAGTCTTGCAGAGTATGGACGTGACTGAAATTGGCCTATAGTTCGAGTGGTCGGCACGACTGCCTTATTTAGGCACAGGCTGCACGTTAAAGGCTCCATAATTTTGGTACTTTTCCAGTCATCATCGAAAGGCGAAAAAGCCGTGTCAAAACAGGAGTGAGTTCAGGCGCATAGGTTTTAAGTATTATTGATAGAACCCAATCAGGGCCATTGGCTTTGTCCACATCTAAATTCCGAAGCGTTTTAAGAATTTCAGCCTGACGGATGCGTATTTCTGGCATTTTCACCTCTTATCCAGGTAAACTGGGAGGTTTCGTGTTGGTGGGATCTAGACGTGAGTTTTCCGCGAGCAGAGTAGCGAATAGGATCTGCTTTTACTACAGCGGTGTGAGCCAGAGCTGAAACGGGAGGGACGTTTCAGCAGTAAAAAGTGAGGGGCCGCCCCTCACTTTTTACTCGATTCAACCCAATTCCCCAGGGTCTGAAACGCTTTTGCAAAAGGAACGCAAAACCAGGGACAAAAAAGACCAAAACAGACATACAGACAGACAGCCAAAAGTTGTATAAAATGGTATTTTGCTATAGGTACCGTATATACAACTAACTATAATTTGGGAAAAAGTGTACAGAAGAACCAAAATTAGGTGATTTCGGATATCGGTGGTGATAATTCCGGAATCTGTTATTGAATTTTATTGTGTTTACTGTTAGTCTTTTGTAAACCTAGAAGATATTTAATATTATGTCTATGGTCGAATCTCGACCACAGGCTTTTTCGTTTATATTTTACTAGCGGTCACGCTAGTATAGCTTAAAACATTACTTATCTCAATATTGGTGCTTGCGATATACACAAGGCTGTTTAGCGTCCCTCCTGCAGCCTGCTGCGATTGATCTTGTTTTAATCGCGCAGTGACGCATAAGATCTATGTACCACTTTTTTCGAACAGAAGCTATGACTGAAAACTACACTAATTAAGGTTTTAACATTAAAACCCAATTGAAAAGTATTGAAATCTTATTTTTAAGGTGATTATTACCTTCTGTTTCTTCTTCTTATATCTGCCTCTCCAACTAGTGAAGGTTGGCAGTCAGTTCCAAATATTTGACCCGATCATTTACAAGTATACAAGCTAAATGGTTAGTTACTAGAGCGTCGTAAGGACCTAATGGATTTTGTAGATTAAGTTATAGGAATAATAAAAAGTTATGATTTTTCATTTCAATGGTGCGGAAAAAACTACAGAAAAAAGTGTCAAAAAAAAACTGTGATATGTAAACTCTAAATTGCGTCAGATTAAGGTAAAGTGGGTTAATTGCCACCTAAAATTTAGAAATCTGTCGATTCAAGTGTATCGTAAGGGAGTGGAAGGATCACCAAGTTAGAAAGAAAACGTTGTTTTGACATTCTCGAGTGCGTCTGAATTTTCTTTTATGATATAGGAAATTATGTGAGAATAGCGAAAAAAAATATAATCTGACAATTTCCACAAGCCGAAGTTATTGGAATTTTGTTTTTTCTGCCCACGTTACCCGCTTCGATGTCAAAGGCTTGGTGGAGAACCGAACAGTATGTGAGGTATCCCCTATGTTATTCTGACGCGCTCCAGCAAATGCAAAAATCCCCTCTTGGGTTCTCCTTCTATGTATAAACATGCCAGATTTTTTGCAGAGTAGACAAAGTGTACCGAATCTCATTACACGTTCCTTTCCAAACCCGGAACCTTATAATTTGAACGTAATTAAGCTCATTCATACCTAGACCGTGAGACTGTGAATTTTGTATTCAAAGATTAATTAATATGTTACGTTTTGTTATTATTTTAGATGACGTTAAAGAAGACGACGATTTTAAAGACCTCGACGATTGTTTTGGGAATGAAGTAAATGATAATTTAAGTGTTAACAGTGATGAATCCAAAGGTATATCTACGTATTTTGTTCCGTCGTAAATTAGTTCTTTAAACCTAACCTATCCCCCAAAAAAAATGTAATGTGCATAAAATACCAAAATGCGAAGAGTTAACGCATTTTTGCATGTAACATTACATTCCTGCCAAATATACAGTCTTTCATATTTGGTATTTGATTAGTTATGTTTTTCCATCTGCCCGCTTAGGATATGCTTCTGAGATAGGTACATACGTCGTGCACAATAGAAGAAATATTTTTTGATATCAAGTTATCTTGTTATATGTCACGTCGTAGGACAATGCTATTTTTATCTTGACTTTTGACGTATAAATTTTAAAGTGTGATACCGCATCAGCTTCAACAGGCGAGATAAAAAAAGTTTGCTTGATATCCTATAAAACAACTTTTAGGTAAGAGCAGTTGTTCATGCATCCTTGATTTGTTAATTTTCGCACGCGTGTATTCTTAAAGTGCATTTACCCCTCGCAACCCTTTTATACATTAGCAGGCAAGCAAGCATATAATATGCAAACGAGCAAACATACATATAGGCAAACACGCAGACATGCGAAAGAGGTTCCAGCCTAATAAAATAAACGAATTTCTCTGTGTTAAGTTACTGTCTATCATAATATAACACGTACCATCTGACGGGAACAGATTGCATCCAATTCACTCGAAATTTCAATGTTTGGATTAAAAGTATATACTGCGACAGAATCTCATGATCTATTATTAAGAAGTACAGATATGTCAGAGATTGCAAGCTTGGGTTATTCTTAAGCCCAATTACAATTGGGTGAACATACCTATAAATGTTTAGACTAAGGAAATTTGGACAAATATAAGTAGAACATTTAAGGCGGTGGAAGAACACTCTGAATTGGACTGACTAAAGCTTAAATATCTTAAGGTTAATTCCTTATATTTTTGAATTTTAAATAATTATATTTATATTATGACTAACATGTTTCTTTTCATGTTAGGTTTTGAAAATCCCGTATTTTATTCTACTGGTTTGGATTCAGTTTCCTCAAATGAAAAATTTCCTTATGACATAAAAAGGTTAATTCACGATACAGAATTTATTAATAACTCACCTATTAGCCTTGATACAGATACGCCAATGAATAATTTAGATGATGTAGATGATGTTTTAAACAAATCTTCAAGTGAACTAGAATTGGTGGATTACAAGACACAAGATAAACTGGAAAGTGATGAAGAAAATACGACAGTAACAAACATGAATTTAATGGATGAAAGTGAACCATTATTATATAAGCCCTCTAGATGTAAATTAGTTGAAAAGCAGAGAAAACCTTCCAAATCTAGTAAAACCAAGCTCATAAAAAAACTTGTTGGAAGGAAAATAAGCCCATATAATTATTTAAAATACAAGACTATTGAATATAGTCTTTATAAGGCTAAAAATAACAGAAAGGATAAAGAACATAAACGTTTGCAGTCAAAATCATCACAACCTGTAAGATTCTCTTACATTTGTATATTATAATTACGAGTATTTTATATTAATTATAAAGTGTTTTTTCAGTTTTCTCAGAAACACAAAGTTGCCTGGGATTGGAAAGTATCTTCGGCTAATCGTGGGTGCACTTGTTGTACCTCTGCCTACCCCTTCAGGGATACGGGCGTGAAGATACTTAATTATAATTTCGGCAAAGCCAGACATTAAGTCACGTGACAGTAAACGCAAATCTGGAAGTGTTACGTCACACCGTGGTAAAAAGCCATATGTTTTTAACATTTTCATAGAAAACACAGAGTATGTTATGTATGTAAAACCAAGGCTTGATATCATTCAAGACGCTATGTCAATCCAGAGCGTTTTCGCGATAAATTTTAATTTCTAAAATTTTCATAGAAACCACAGAGTATGTAATGTATGTAAAACCAAGGCGCAATATCATTCAAGACACCATGTCAATTCAGAGCGTTTTCGCGGTAAATTTTAATTTTTAAAATTTTCTTAGAAACCACAGAGTATGTAATGTATGTAAAACCAAGGCGTGATATCATTCAAGACGCCATGTCAATCCAGAGCATTTTCGCGGTAAATTTTAATTTTAAAGCGCCAATTTTTTTTTGGTTAATATACCTAATAAGGTAAAGTATTAAACAGTTGTTCACAGGAGAACGATGAGGGTCCATATAAAGTTCGCCTCGACAGCAACGCGTGAGGAGAGACATATGCTTGTGTGCTATCTTGAAAACGTTGCAGAAATTTTCACCTAGATTACAAAATATACAATATATCCATACTAACATTGATTATTTTTTATAGATACCAGACAGTCTCATCGAGCTTTGTAATCAAGAAATGTTGTACAATACTAATGCTGATGAAATCAATTTGAATGATAATTCTCTTATTGAAAGTGTTGCTGCACCACAAGACAGCCTCTTTATAAATATAATAATGGAAGGTCAAGAGGAAACAATAGCCTTGGAAAGATCAATCGGAACGGATCCTGATACTAATTATACTTTTGAAACCGAGGCAATGCTAGAAACAGTGATAAATATTACGAAAGAAGAAAATTTCTGTGATAAAATGGATATAGAAACTTTGTCTAGTACAATATTTTTGTATGGTATGAAATTATATATTCTCTAAAAGTGTCTTCTCATCTCGTTGATGTTGGTGAAACTAGTTGCTTCTATGTAGTCAGTCAACTGTAAACTTTGAGAAACTGGGTTTGATTCCTGTTTCAGAAAAAAAAATAGAAATATAATATACTATTATTTTCACGCAGTAAAACTGACATTCAACCTTTTATATATCTGGAAGGTTTTTATCAAATTTATATGGCTCCAAATTGGAAGTTTTACTCTCATAAAAAATAATTACTGCAAATCCGTCTATATATTACGGAGTTATGGTTTTTTTATTATCGATAGGGAAGCGCTTGACCACGATCTCGCCTAATGGTAAGCTAAGATGCGGCCCAAGATAGAACGCGCTTTCCTAGAAGTACCTGTTCACTCTTCTTTTGAAGATCCCCAGGTTGTACCCGTCGGGTAACAACACAGACTCAGAAAGCATATTCCAGTCCATTGCAGTTCGGATCAAGAACGTCGAGTCGAACCGCTTTGTCCGGGTACGTGGAACGTCCGCCATATGGCGCCTCGATGATCGATAGAATAACAGGGATGGCGGAATTAAGTCGTGCAATTTCACAGCGCTTAAACATGTATTAAAAAACATGTAAAAATTCGACTTAATTCGAACCGTCTTCCTTTTTGTGTGTTGTGTGAAGTGCGATGAAAATGTTCACACTCACACCCAGTTCACACTCAGCACACAAATATTTATTCTTGTTGGAAATCGAACCCGAGCGTCATCGATTGCGTAGCCGGGGTCGTTAACCATTTTGCCACCGGGGTGGCTTACAATTATATCTTCACCCAAACACCTAACGTCTGTGGCAGAAAAATAATTTAGTGCCATCACGTACTTTTGTGCTTTCTCCAAATTAATAAGTCGTCGTACAAACACACTTTCGGCGACACAACCTGATAAACTCTTGATATTCTGACATACTGTAAAAAATTTGTATGATTAGCATAAGTGTTTATATTTCTGGGTTTGGGTGTTTATTATGTATGTCACAGCATTGATATATGTATTTCTAAGTATTAGTATCGTTGACTAACATTCATAACGTGAGCAAATAATTTGCTTACTTTGGGGCTAGATCAATTCGTGTAATTTGTCCAGCATTATTTATTTATTTATTATTTATTATTATTATTTCACTCTGCCTTTCTGGTGTGTAAGGGCGCAATTATATTAATTTTATTTCTCATTTGTTAAGAAAATTTCAGAGAAACAAAAATTAGGTGAATTACTTTAAACGTGCTTAATAAAATTGTTAATGATTTTAGATATAAATGAACCCACTACTTCTAAAGGAGTTCGTCAGTTAAGTACAGACGTCCAATGTGGACCAGATGTTTCCATCACTCTTGCGACACTCTCTGCCACTACATCTCTTGCTAAAATACCTAACATATTTGCCACTGGAATAAAGATAGAAGATTCAAATACCAGTATAAAAACTGCTACAAAAACGTACGATTATGGCACTTTTATTGATGAAAATATTATCACAAATCTTTGTGATGTTAGTGAAATAGATTCATTTAGGTCAAAAGTAATTACAGATAGTTCAACTATGACTAATGTGGAAACTGAAGTAATCAAAGCAATATCAAGTACATTAAAAATTTATCAATGCATTTCTGAAGATTATAGTGCAGGTAGTTTGTCGAAATCCGCGAACGAATCTACTGATATTCAAATACCAGGGAGTAGGGAGGTATTACCGAATATGTCAGAAGCAAAGTATGTGAGACCAAAATTAAGTTACGGCCGTATACACGTACACAGTTTCAAAGATAAACAAGCTTCAGAAGATGTTGTATACTTGGGAGAGTGGCAGCGAGATTCCCCAAAAGCGCTTACAAATAAATTACCAAAAACAAGCAAAGCTTCAGTTAAACGGAGTTCTTATAATACATATAGGAAAAAAAGTGATTCCATAATCAAGAAACAACATACCAATGTAGAAGAAAATGCAGACAAAAAGTCGCAAAATTATATTTCAAGACCACTATCTGTAAAAAATTCTAAGCCATCATCAGTACCTCAAAAGTCATCGAAAAATAAATTAAAAACAAATAAAGATTCAACTGTTCAAAAAATAAGATTTCGAAATGTGGCTAAGGTAAAAAAAATGCGGTATCAACATGGGTCACTCGATAAGTTTTGAGATTAATAAAAACTATTGAAGATTTACATTTTAAGATTATTTATTATTCTATAAAAAGTTAAAAGGAACAAAGAGAAATCACAGTGAGCTTATGTTATTATGGCTGTAGTATGGGTTAGGTTGAGGCTGTAGGATCTCTATACCAGCCTTTGTTCTGAAGGACGAATATGAAAAGGTGTTGTTGTATTGGAGCATAATTCCCAGAGTGCAGTCTTCGGTCTCTTCTCTCGGGCTGCTGCACTCGGATTGACACATTATAAGAGTATCGCCGAAAGTTTTAGGAAACTAAACCTATTTTACAAACCTATAAATTTTCAACATTGATGTTCATTCCGAGAAAAAAAAACAAGCCACAATTTTTTGCTGACGTTTCGAGGCCTTTGAATTTTTGTCGGTAACTTTCCTATTAAGAAGACCCATTCTGACGATTATCTCTTACTTTTTGGGTCATACTGGTAGGTCCAGGTTTCGTTACCTATAATGATTTAGAACACGTCTCGAAGTTCCGTATTCAAATCATTGACGAATTTCACGTTACCAATCCATAAGAGCCTTTTTCAGTTTCGGAAAGCAAACACGGCATCCAACTCCAACACATCTTTCTCACTTCACGATGCTGATATAGAATTTTATTAATGCTCCCCATAATAAACTGTAGGATTTTTTTGCATAAAATTACGGCACATTATTACTTTTTTAAGTTGTACTAATTAGCTACGAGTGTTCTATTTTTGAATAAATTATTTTTTTATAAAATAGCACTTGTGCATTTCATTTATAAATTTTGGATATCTCAAAACGTTACGAGTGTACCTACGTAAATATCTACGTATTCTACTATATATTACATAATATAGAAATAACATTTTCATCTGCAGGTTTCATCGAAGATAACAAACAACGTACTGAGGTAAATCATTGTTCTTCGGCTACTAGTTAAACTCAATCCGCCTTATTATAAAAACATACTTATTACCGGGTTTAAACCAAGACTAAAAAGTCTAGGTTTGTTGCGGTATTAATGTTAGTTTCAGTACTAAAACTCATTCTTATTTCCTCGGAATAGCGCTAATCCCCGTTTTATAATAATGTTTTATGTAGTACTAGAACTAAACCTGGTATTTAGTTCGGTACTATATTTAGACCTCGTTTTGGAAAAAGGCGAAAACAGATGGTTTATTTTAAAGTTATTTATTTATATAATTGTAAAACAAGGTTATATTTAGCTAATTTAGTAACACAGAGTTACTAAATTAGCTAAACATACCATTGTTTTACAATTATAAAAATAAATAACTTTAAAATAAACCATCTGTTTTCGGTTCTTATAGCATCGTCAGGGTTTTGTAGTAATGTTATTATCATTTCTTTAATATAATCCTGAAGATGCTGTAAAAAGAGAAACCAGTTGGCTGGTATTGTATATTATTTTTCCATTTGAATGTTACAGTAAATCCGGTAAAAATGTAAAACCAAAATTGTCAAATTTGAAGCCTTTACTGACATCAACTCCAACAAAGGATGATTGGGATAAACAAAAAGTATTCACGGTTAAAAACTATCTTCCGCCCTATTTAAAGAAAAGAATACAAAATTTATCATCAAAAGAAGGCCAAAACATTAATCAGAACGTGGTATGTAAAACTACATTTAAAAAAGAAAAATCCAACCTAACAAGATTATCTACAAAAACTGTTACAAAAGTTGTGACAACATTCTCGGACAATTTACCTGAGAATGTGACATATCTTGTATACCGAAATGAACTCGACACTGAAAAAAAATCTGCTAATGCTCGAAGTTCTATTCCTCCAAACGAAATCAGAAATAATATTACAAGTAGACGTGGTCACAGTCCTCAATCACAGCACAGTTCAACTTGTTCGTCTCATAATAGCATGGCAACTGTTCGCGCAGTATCTATTCGAAAAATAAATTTTAACCAAAAAAATTCCAATTCTTCTGACTATAGTACATCTGAAACTATTGGAACAGAAAACAAACCAACAAAAACAAAGAAATATTTTAGAAAATGCAAAAGCAATAAAAAGCTTAACTTAATACATGATGACATAAAAGAAAAAATAGGGAACAACACTTTGACTTCAAGAAATAATGATATTTATATAGCCCAAATGACCAGTGATAATTTAACGTCTCAATCTACATCCTTAAATGTATGTAAAAGTGGAGGTTTGAAGAAATCTAGTCTAAAGATTCCTTATGCTAAAACAGATACTGCAACAACTTCTAAAATTGAAAATATTGAAAGTAATGCAGAAGATTTTAGTAAAAGTTCAAAAATTGATTTAGAAAACTTAGTACAAGTAACATACAACGAAAAAACGCTAAATAATAGTAGCAACACTTCACAACCTCTCAAAAACAATCTATTACACAAAGGAAAAGTATATCCAGAAAAGGCATTAGTTGTTGTGGCTGATATTATAGAAATGATTGAAGCCAGGGTAAATTTATATACGGAAAGTAATTGTAATGATATGGATTCAGAAAATTCTGGTGGATCGTTTGAATCAGTTAATCCTGATAAAAAAGTTGAAATTACAAATACGCTTGAATCTTCCAATTCTTCGTATGATACTTTATTTGATAATGAATCTTATACAACTTATAATATTAATGAATCTGCTGTAACTGATGGTGATTTAATATCATTTAAATCCATCACTTCCATGACCACTTCAAAATTATCAGAATATTTTCTTGCTAATAATCAGCCAACAACAAATATGCAACAGTTTTATAATCTTAGTCAGAATTCAGTTCGAGATATTTTTGATAGAAAAGACCTTAAAGCATCTAATGTAAGTTGATTAATTTATTTATTCATTATAATTTATATAAAAATATAGAAAAAAAAAACAATGAAAGTTATGTTTTTATTTTAACCGATGATTTCGATGATGATGAGGTATTGCCGTATGTATTGCCGCGTTTAGTTTATTTTGATGGCAACTTCTGTCTGAAATGGATTAGATTTGTTAAACGTGGCTATTCGAATTGAATGTGTTTCTTCTTTCTTCATTTCTTAATTACTTAATTTTATTTAATACAAGCTGTATCTTGTCACTTCGTTCACTTGACCTGAAAAGTAGTCTGTCATTTTTGGATAATGTAAGCTACTTTCACACACACAATGGTAAAAGGATTTTTAATATCTGTTAAGGCGCGTATTTCATTCATAATGAAAACACTTTATCTTGCAAAAACTGTAATATCTTTCGAATAGTATGCGCACATTATTACGATGTAGCTCTTGAAAAAACTTGTAAACTTGAAGTTTTTGTTACAAATCGAATTCACGCTCTTTAGTAGTTTTTTAAGTTTGTTCGTTACAAGCATATAAAAATTCAATAATACAAATGTTTTCTCTCTATAATATCAGTATCGATACGATTAGGTAGTGTTTTAGGACTATTTCGATGCTTTAGATAATACCTATATTTTTGTAACTAGCTCAACGAATTTAAATTAACAACATAATTTAACACTAATCCCAATAATAAATGTGAAGATTTATAAAAGAAGTGTGGATGTTTGTTACTTAACTACCTCTAGAGCAGAATATTTTTTTACGTACATCAGTATACAGATGACCTTCAGCTATATTAATATATTATACTGATAATTACAAATATTATACAGATTGACGTGAAATGCTGTTCATGCTTCTGATATTAAATAGGTACTTATAAAAAAATAGTTACTTAAATGTTATCCAATACTTTTTTGTCCTGACACCCGCGCATAGATATCGAAATGTATTGTTTAAAAAGAGCGATTTTCCGAACTCGTGATCTTTAAGGCCGTTCCGCGTAATTTTTCTTTACTTTTTATCAAAAAGACTAGACTCGCCCGCGCCGTGATAATATTTTCCGAATTTTCTACACTAAATTCATTGAGTCCTAGATTCGTTTACTATGTAGGTGTTACAAATACCATTTATTAATTAATAGTTGTATCCTTTTAGAATTGTACACCAGTCAATTTGTATTCGATATTTTCTTGTAATTATGAATGGCATTGTAAAAAATTATGCTGTAACAAATAAATTACAACAGGCGAATAAGGAGTAATAGTTTATTATAAATGCAAAAGCTTTGTAAGGATCTTTAGATATTTGCCTCGAAATTCTGCTGCAAGAGCTGAACAGATTTGCCGAAAATTGTTACAGATAAATCTTCACTTTGATTTACTTATTGGGTACGTTAGAGTTTTGATCTTGGAAAAACTAATGTCTTCCTGAAATTACAAAAAAATAGCGTGTGTTGAATGATGGTATTTGATAAATAAATTGAAATAACGTGGTAAAGCTAGTTTTATATTTGTAATTGCAGAATGTTGTTGGTGTGTTAGCTACGCAAGCTTTTAGCGGTTTCTCAGTGAATGCTGAACCGGTGTCAGGAGATCGTCCAGATTATGTAAATTTGGTTGATTCAGAAACTGGTAGCCTTGCATTTGGAGCCACTAGACAAGCGGTAATGTTTAAAATCCATACATTGTGTATGACTCTATCATTTGGTTTGTCCAGGCCCCCTTTAAAGAAAAGACTGTCATTTTGCCAGGCAGTTAGGTGATCGATTGGCTATACGCGTCCCTAACATTGCGACTACTAGATGGTGGAGTTCTACTACTTCTCGTCTGTGTCTAATACCACCGTCTTACCTACTCCTGCGCCAATAGCGTCGATGTAATCACAGCTGCCGTTATGAGGTTTGAATGGTAAGGTAACTGTAAACTTACGCATGTGTCATTAACACCTCGCTACACGAGTAGTAACGCACCATTAACATCTTTGGTGGCTAAAGGCGATGGTTGTTCCTTTCTATCATTTTGCGTGAGAATGTTTGGCAATATATGTTACAATTATGCTGAATATTAAGTGGCTATACCACCTTTTTTCAAAATCAAAAAGAATCCTTTCATGTTTTCATCCCTCACTAGGGGTGTCCTCAAAATAACACAACCCTTCCACAATTCCAGAACTTATTTAAAATTTTAAATAAACCTTTGACATATTATAGATGTATACGACGATTTATATGGTAGACGGTCAATTCAAATAAATACTTCACCATCAAGATCACACTTTGAAGTTTTGTTCAACGGGTTACTAGCGATCATCTAAGACCGAAATTAGGTTTCTGCAGTCTTCCGCATCGGAAACTTAATCTGTGCCAAATTTCATACTCCCATCGTTCGCGCAATTGTCGAAAAAAGGGATGAAAAGTTTTACTTCACGTATTAACACTTTCATTGTCCATGCATTACTGGAATGCACTGAAAACCTTTCTTAATACGTCCGTGCATTACTTAAAAGGCACTAGTGTAGTTATAATCCTGTAAATAGTACCTCAACGGCATAAAGCGATGTTGTAGTGAGAAACTGAATTAGAAAGTATAGACTGATTAAAATGACAAAATGTATAAAAAGGATAAAATGTATTACGTGGCCTCGTATTGAATTGTAACATACATATGTATATGTCTAATACATATTAGACATTTTGGTGATGAAAACCTCTCATCAAATCTTCGATTTTGGGGAAAATACAGAAATCACAGGGTGCTAGGTCGGAGCTATGCGCAGGATGAGTGACGAGATGTACTTTTTCGGAAGCTAAAATTACTTTGTTGGCCGTGTGTGAAAAAGCGTTATCATGGTGTAGGAGAATGCGTCTTTTGGGTCGTCTTTCGCGAACTTTTTCTAACACCCTGGGTAAACAAATGGCCGGCCGACCATTATACCACCCGGCATTAACACTCTTTTGATCTTCAAGTGGAATTGTACAGATGGGACCCGTAGCTAAGAAAAAAAA
Organism: Apodemia mormo; assembly: GCA_036924255.1. Classification (NCBI taxonomy): domain Eukaryota; kingdom Metazoa; phylum Arthropoda; class Insecta; order Lepidoptera; family Riodinidae; genus Apodemia; species Apodemia mormo. Next base: position 10,977,854 of record JAUPFN010000001.1, read on the forward strand.
ACGCGATCATTTTTTTACCAACGTTTCTCGCCTGTCTCACTTTTGTTGGCCTTTATGGCCTATTCTTTATCTCTATGGAGAATTCATTTTCAAACACCCATTCACAAGATTGGTGTTTTTTTTTCGGGTTCAAAACAATAAATCCACGTTTCGTCTACTGTGACAATGTCAAAAACAGCATTAGAATGTCCGTGGTCGTACTTCAGTAGCATCTGTGAGCACCATTCCACGCGAGCCCGCTTCTGCTCCCACTGCTGTTGGATCCCACATGAACTGACAGCAGTTCATGTGGGATCCAACGAAAATAAAGTTTCCGAACTTCAATTCTTCTAAAATTTTCTGAATTTGGCTCATACCAATCCCCAATAGTCCTCGAATTGTCTCATAGGTAATCCGTGGGTTTTTTTCAATTAACCGCTTAACAGTAGCCACATTATTTTCGTTGACGGCAGTTGAAGGCCGCCCTTCACGAAATTCGTCATGTAAGGAAACTCGAAATCTCTCAAATACAGCAAACCATCGCCTCACGGTACTCAAACAAGGTGCTTCTCTCCCAAAAGCATTTTGAAGACGAGCGGCACAGTCTTGCGGAGAAAGAGAACGTTTAAAATCATAAAAAATCATTGCTCTAAAATCTTTTCGACTTAATTCCATTTTCGTTGCGTACGTAGAACTTTGATGTGTGATAAAAAAACAATTGACAAATCATTTCCCGCCAATTGTTTTTTTTATTACTAAGATGGTTGCAACATTTTAAAAATATAACATTCGAAATTCAAATAGTTCCGATTAGCTAGAAGTGTAAAACTTTTAGTAAGCCCCATATACGTGCAAGTTTTATTACTAGCGTCGTATGTGTTACGATTTCACGGCTACACCGTTTAACTGATGTAAAATATGTTTAGTGAGTAAGATAGCCGGTACACTTATGCGATTTTTTACAAGAAAGACTTTTGCAAGAGTGATACGATAATTATACAATACTAGCTGACCCGGCAAACGTTTTGCCACACAAATTACTTATATTGAACATTTTGGTGCGTGAGAGCAAGGGAAAAGGTTAATTGAGATAAAAACTGTCCTATCTTTTAAGTTGGACTAAACAGTAAATATCTATAAAATTTCATTGAAATTGGTTGAGTAGTTTCGGAGTCCATCACGGACAAACAACGTGACACGTAATTCATATATATTAAGGTACACTATTTTATATCATCGAATAAAAAACATGCAGACTGCTCTAGCGGCCAGCACTCACGCTTTTGCGCAGGAATAGGTTAGGCGGCGGTACCAGACCCGCAGGCGTATCACCTAACGTTTGCAATCCGCCAGCGATCTGCGATGAATTTTAAACGTAAAAAAAACTCATCAAGAACTTCAACAGTTGCTTGCTGGTCACTAGATGCTCCTTTTGCAATGTCGTATCACCAAAACTAATCAAGCGGCAACGACTGCCACTAATATAGAAGGCTGTTATATGTCTTGCAATAGCTGAAAAATTACGATAATTTCGCATTACGAGTTACGTGGTAACCTCGCCGGTTGAGATGTTTCGGAACTCTACCACCTAATAGTCATGGTGGTAGTAAGATATTTTACCAATCGTTAGCCTTTTACGAACTGCCTCGCAGAATGGCAGTCTTCTTCAGAAGGGCCAACACGAGGGAATATTGTTTATATATATTGTATCGAACCTTTTACCCTTTTTAGACATCGGAAGAATTGTTCGTGTCTGGCAGATCTTCGGATACCTACGAATCCTGTTATTTTGATGATGATTCTTTCGTACCTAATTGGCTATTTAACGCCTTGAGCCAACAAGAAGTAAGTATTACTAAACAGAAGAATAAATATTTTTACTATCTTTCTACATTAATATGTTATAATACCGATGCTTAAGGTCGTAGTATCGAATCGCAAGTCTGCCGTTTTTCTTTTACTCCAATAAACCGTAATGTTTCCCTTTTCAAAAATGTCATTCGGAGTTGTCACCTTCATGAAATAAAACACATTGGATTGTGTATATTTAATTTATACGTTTCCTTTGCTTTTGAAGATAATAAGCCTTGGTGTTCGAACTACCGAGTACAATGAGAAGGGCAGAGTATAATAATAAAATTGCTGATTAAGTGAATAACATATTCGACTGTAAATCATTAAGGTTGTGGCTTAGAATTCCAGGTCCGACTAAAAATGTTTTTAAAAATGTTGTAAATTGGAGATCATTCTTACTTAACGATAATTAGGACTTATAGATGTAAATCCTAATTATCACAAGAAGACAAGAAACATTAGTTATTAAAATTTGCAATTTTGGTGGATGATGAACCAAAACGAGTAATATCATCGGCTCCTTCTGAATACCCTTCTGATTGGTGGAGTTCTGCAATGTTTCGCCCGGATCTAGTATTACCGCGTTAGCTGTTCTTTTTTTTTATATCATAAGATAGCAAACAGGCAGATGGGTCTCCTGGGTGGAATGAGTCAACCATCGCCTATAGACACCAAAGATGTTAATGGTGCGTTACTATCTTGTGGCGAGGTCTAATGCCACATGCATAAGTTTACCGGCTACCTTACCCTCCAAGCTGGAACACGACAGCGACAAGCACTGACGCTATTGCAGCAGGAATAGGTAAGGCGGTGGTACCAGACCCGGGCGAGACAATGCAGAACTCTACCATCTAGTAGCCACGATGGTAGTGACTCGATAGCCAAACGGTCGCCTTTTACGACCTGCCTGGCGGAACAGCAGTTGGCCTATTCTGCAAAGGAGGCCGGGACCAACACGGCGAATGTTCTTGCCGGAATTGCATTAGTTTTTGTCACTGTCGTGTTCGGGTTTAGAGGGTAAGGTAGCCGGTAAACTAAGGTACGTGGCATTAACACCCCAATACACGAATTGTAACATACTATTAACATTTTTGACATCTACAGGCGATAGTTATCTCTTACTTGGTGGTATGGCTCCTGATGAAGATCCATCTGCTTGTTTGCTATCTTATGGGATAAAAAACCCTATAAGAAAACTGGTATGACATTTCCCCTGCAAGAAAAAAGTTATAATGATATATATTTTATTACTAAAGAAATCAATGTATCATCAAGATAAATAAAAATTTATTAAAGGTAGAAGATTCAGAGCCTGAAGACATGCTTATGATGCAAATACCTATGCCAGCCAACGAACCAGTTTTTGATATAAATGGAAATGTGATGGAGCCGAACATTGGTTTCGGCGCAGGCGCTGGCGATGGCAGAGGTATGCATAGTGACCACTCGCAAGATAGTTCCGGCCGTGGCACATCGCTAACTTCGAGTGAAACATCATCTGGACAAGAGAGTCAGGTAATGTAAATATTACATCAAGTGCAAATTTTTGTGGCACAAGATACACAGATTAAAGACCAATAAATAATAAATAAATAAATAATCACTGGACAAATTATACTTACTCTAACCCCAAAGTAAGCAAATTATTTGCTTGTGTTATGGGTGTTAGTCAACGATTGCGTAGTCAGGGTTGCTAACCTCTCGACCAACGGCGCTGCCGAACGGGACGGGCCAGACAGTTATATTAATTTCTATATATGATACGATAGCAAACAATCCGAAAACTTTTCAAATAGAAATAGATAACCATCGCCAATAGATACTAAACATATTAAAGGTTTACTTCTACTGAAGCTGCATTTGGAGAAGAGTCTGGTAAAGAAAACAAAAATTTTCAGGTCTTTTATAGCATTAGATAACAAAGTTAGAAACAGTTCTATTAATTTTTTATATGATACGATAACAAACAAATTAATGACTTTCCTGACGGAAAGAAATAACCATCCCTTATAGATTATAGATACCAAATAGTTAAAGGTTGAATACAATACATGTGTCGAGGATGCAATGTTACATGCATAAGTTTGTTGGGTATCGTACCCTTCAAACCGGAAGATGGCCGTGACACGCACTAACCTAACTTTGGTAGGATTAGGTATAACAGTGGTACCAAATACGGGTGATGAGTGTACATAATGCGAATGTATTACAGTGATAAGCATTGACGCTATTGCGGTAGGAATAGATAAGGCGATGGTATTAAAACCCGGGTGAACTGTTACAAAACTCTAGCAATTTGAAGTAACGATGCTAGAGACCACAGACACATGAATACTAATAGACATGCCATTAGGAAGGAAACGTGTCGCCACGCATATTAGCAAACGCTCCTATCACTGTCAAAAATGTCATACATTTGTAAATATATCATGAAAAAATGTAAATAAACCATATTGCACTGTTTTATCGTACTGAATTAGATGACAAGGTTTGAAAATTACTCCTGAAATGATTTTATTTCATCGGTAACTACTATAACTCTGTATTTCTGTGTGTAATTGCAAGCTACACTGACAAACTAAGACATTGTTTTGAAAGGCGTATCGATTTAATACGTAGTAGCGACACATTTCGCTAATCGTTCGCCTTACTGAATTGCCCGACAAAAAGAAAGATGGTTTATACTTTAAGTGGGGCCTGGAACAACACGGGGAATCAACGGATTAAGGATTTCACCACCCCGTTGGTTGAGTGGTTAGCGAACCGATCCCCGACAGGGACAAACATTTGTGTGATAAGCTTAGATGTTTGTATTTCTGAATTTGGTGTTTATTATGTATGTTACAGTATTTATATATGTATTTCTATGTATTAGTATCGTTGACTAACACCCATAACACAAGCATATAATTAGCTTTCTTTGGGGTTACATCGATTTGTGTAATTTGTCCAGCGATATGATTATTATTATAAAGATATAATAGCTGAGTTTGAGCTTAACAAATGTCATAGCAGAGTTTTACGTTATCATGTCCTACCTTTTTACATTTTGAATTGTCCTTAAATCAAATGTAATTTTTTAGGGGGTAACAAGTGACCCATCTGCATTTAATACTCAAGATGAATATAATATAAGTGAAACAAATGATGTTCCTTTAGAAGTTGTAGGACATTCATTGGACGCTACTTTAGTTCCTGAAAGTAAGTCCTTTTACCCTCTTTTAACTTTCTTGTAACTAGGTATTTTCATTTTACTATCTAATGATTTCTGTGATGTGCTTTTGTGTTTTTTTAATATCATAAGATAGCAAACAAGGTAGATGGGTCTCCTGAAGGAAAGAGTCAACCATCGCCTATAGACACCAAAGGTGTTAATGGTGCGTTGCTATCTTATGGCGAGGTCTAATGCCACATGCATAAGTTTACCGTCTACTTTACTCTCCAAACTGGAACACGACAGTGACAAGCACTGACGCTGTTGCGGCAGGAATAGGTAAGGCGGTGGTACCAAACCCGGGCGAGACAATGCAGAACTTAACCACCTAGTAGGCACGATAATAGAGACTTGTATAGCCAATCGGTCGCCTTTTACGACCTGCCTGGCAGAACGGCAGTTGGCCTATTCTTCAAAGGAGCCCGGGACCAACACGGGGAATATAATATAAAGGGTTCCTTTCTTTATTTTTTTCTAGTAGTCACAATGACAATAACACATGTAATCAATCGTTCGCCTTTAACAAGCAGATGGTCTATTTTTTAAAGAAGGCCGTATTGAATTTATAATGAAGTTATTTAATTTTTCCTTATTCTGCACCAGACTCATTGCAAAGAGTCCAGGTGCCACTTGTCCCTGACAGAAATAGAAACATTGTATGCTTTATCTTATTATTTTACTTCCCATGCTTTATCTTATTATTTTACTTCCCTATTTTAATGCTTATATACATGAGTAAAAAAAAGCATCTTCACGCCCGTATCCCCGAAGAGGTAAGCAGAGCTTGCAACATGTGCACCGAATGTTAGCCGAAGATACTTTAGTCCACAATGTGATAGGTGGCCAGCCTTTCGCCAACCAAGCACTTTTTCAATCCCGGGCATCGTTAACAGAAAATTGACAAAAAAAACACATTGTTTGGTTTGCCCGACCCGGGAATCGAACTTGGAACCTCGTGACCACACAAGGTTCCAAGTTCCGAGGACCACGCCGATATCGGACCACTAGACCATAGAGGCGAGGTACTTACATAAGTACCTTTTAATATAATATGTAAAAACCTAAACTTAACCCAATATTTTTTTCAGCCGATAATACTATCTCCAACCGAAGCGGACCTCACCGTTCAAATCGTGCTGTAGCAAGTGACATAGATGCTGATGTCAGTTCTTTAGATACAGATGCAGTGGACTCGGATAATTAAACCTCAATGGCAAAGGCAGATCTGAATGGGAATGTAATGATACTCGAGATTGGAACATTTTGAAAAGTTTGAAAATTATTTTTGCAAGCAATATGTTACTTTTGAAAGATTCGTTTGGTATGAATAATTATTAGATTTGAAAAATACAATGATTTGAAATACTTTAGGGATTGCACAAATAAATTTTTAAAATATGATAAATCTTGTTGGTAGATAATTACTTTTTTTACTTATGCGTAAGATAGCAAGATAAATAAGTTAAAAATTTAATAAATTGTGCGTGATATAGTGCGATGCTTGTGTTTTTGATCACTTTGTTTGTTTAATAAATTTTTTTCGTATTAGTTGTTTTTAATGTTGTATTTTAGAAATACAAAATGTGTTTTTTTCAATTTTCTGATAAAAACAACGTTGCCCGGGATTAGAAAAAGTGCCCGGTTGGCGATAGGCTTGCCACCTATCACATTGTGGGAGTAGGACTAAGTATCTTCGGCTAATCGTGGGTGCACTTGTTGTATCTCTGCGTACCTCTTCGGGGATACGGGCGTGAAGATACTTTTTTACGGAAAGTTTATAATCAAAATCTAGTGTTTTCTTAAACCAACCACGTTTGATACAGTGTATTTTATAACGTAAACTTTTTACACGACTCTACCAGAAGGATGGTAATAATGTATTTTAGAGCGTATATATTCATATATATATATATATATATGTGTATCCATTTCCTTGACGAACCCAAACATCTTACATACAGATCAAAACATCTTGGCGGATTTTTAATGAGAGATGTAATTGGATTTGAGATATAATAGAATTAGTCTCTATTATAGCAGTGGCATAGGCTAGAAACTAGAAAGCATGTAAAAATGCTAACCATCCCGCAAATAAGTAACTAAATTAGCGTTAGTCTTTAGTTAATGTGGTGATTACAATTTTTATCATAAAGCGTCATCTTGGCGTATTTTTAAAGAGAGATGTAATTGGATTTGAGATATAATAGAATTAGTCTCTATTATAGCAGTGGCATAGGCTAGAAAGCATGTAAAAATGCTGACCATCCCGCAAATAAGTAAACTAAATTAGCGTAAGTCTTTAGTTAATGTGGTGATTACAATTTTTATCATAAAGCGTCATCTTGGCGTATTTTTAAAGAGAGATGTAATTGGATTTGAGATATAATAGAATTAGTCTCTATTATAGCAGTGGCATAGGCTAGAAAGCATGTAAAAATGCTGACCATCCCGCAAATAAGTAACTAAATTAGCGTTAGTCTTTAGTTAATGTGGTGATTACAATTTTTATCATAAAGCGTCATCTTGGCGTATTTTTAAAGAGAGATGTAATTGGATTTGAGATATAATAGAATTAGTCTCTATTATAGCAGTGGCATAGGCTAGAAAGCATGTAAAAATGCTGACCATCCCGCAAATAAGTAACTAAATTAGCGTTAGTCTTTAGTTAATGTGGTGATTACAATTTTTATCATAAAGCATCATCTTGGCGTATTTTTAAAGAGAGATGTAATTGGATTTGAGATATAATAGAATTAGTCTCTATTATAGCAGTGGCATAGGCTAGAAAGCATGTAAAAATGCTGACCATCCCGCAAATAAGTAACTAAATTAGCGTTAGTCTTTAGTTAATGTGGTGATTACAATTTTTATCATAAATCGTCATCTTGGCGTATTTTTAAAGAGAGATGTAATTGGATTTGAGATATAATAGAATTAGTCTCTATTATAGCAGTGGCATAGGCTAGAAAGCATGTAAAAATGCTGACCATCCCGCAAATAAGTAACTAAATTAACGTTAGTCTTTAGTTAATGTGGTGATTACAATTTTTATCATAAAACTAGTGTCTACTAATGTAAAATAAACGAATATTATTGGATCAATTATAAGAATTAATCTAACTTAAGTAATAGATAGTAATAGACCGTCGTCACAGGAACAAACTTTTTTATTGATTAATAATTAACAAGCTGAATTTTTATGAGTTAAAGAGGTCAGGCTTGTTTATTTGTAATGGATACATTCGTAAATTGCTGGACCAATTTCAAAATATCTTTACCAATTTTAGTTTAACCATGAATGTGTTACAAACGGACAGATATATTTGCATTTATGATGTAAGTATGGATTATCATAAATGTAAATGTGTATCTTTGGCATACTTTATAACTCCAACATTTGAATGGAGTTTATGACAATAAACGTTAATGTCATGTTAGATAAATCTATTATCTCAATACTAGCTGATCCCGGAAACGTTGTTTTGCCATCGAAGTACTTGGTACTCGAGAGGTGTAGGAGGGAGGGGAGGAGGGGATAATTGATCAAAACTGTCCTATCTTTTGAGTATTGTATTATTTCATATCTATTAAGATAACACATTCACGGTTTCATTTTGACGAATTGTATATTTATTGGACTTGTTGAAGAGACAAAATTTAATGGTTGTACAAATACTTAAACAATAGTAAATCCGATTATCGATAGGGATCATACTGATCCCTGATCGTAAAGGTGTCAATATTATTACAAGAGATAACTGTTGAATCGCGACCCGATTCAAATTGTCAATCGACTCGAAGCGGTTAGGGCTTTTATACATTTTATTACAAATTATTCCATGTCGTACGACGTGACGTGATATCGTGTTTGTGGGCAAGAGCGCTTCGACTCGATTGACATTTTGTTACGTGAATTGGGGAGATGTAGTATGGCACCATAGTCATTAGGTACTACCCATTTCGCTCCTATTTCTCTTACCGACACATCAGCTAATTATGGCCTACCGAAATTTCTATTGACATTCGGCTCACTCTGTTCCACCCTGCACGGCAACTAATGTAATTATCATTTTTAAAATATTTATAAAAAGTATCTTCACACCCGTATCAATGAAGGGGTAGGCAGAGGCACAACAAGTCCACCCACGATTAGCCGAAGATACTTGGTTCGAAAGGTGGCAAGCTTATCGTCAACAGGGCTCTTCCAAATCTCAGGCAACATTGCTTTTATCAAAATACTGAAAAAACTCATTTTTATTTCCTTGATCCAGGAATCGTGCCAGGGACCTCATGTGGTCAATGCCAACGCCGGACCACTAGACCATAGAGACATATATTTGTGTGAGGTATAAATCAAAGCACTTATTTTCGAGGAAATGTCTTTTTTGCATTTATTCATATTGTACAATCTTATAATATGATTCATTCTGCAAAATTTTACAGGCGGGCAAGAATTCATATATAAAACAGTAGCTCTTTCGTATTGTACATAACCATTTACCAGTAGGTATAGTGAAAACATGCGTATAGTATTTAGTTTTAGGACAATAAATTACTTAAATACTAACTTTAAGTTTGGTTCTTTATTAATACAATATCAATAGGATTCACTATCCTGCAAAATTATTGGCTCGTACCAAAAAATCATTCTATGGTGCTCTCTCATTGCCGATGAACTTTCTATGCTAATTATATCAATAAATAAATACATGCTCGCGGTGAAACCAGACCTTTAACAAATTTTATACTTAGCACTTTGGCAGTATTTAAAAAAACATTACTTATGTAACTCGACCAGGTTTGTTTAAATATAATGGTCTTGTTGCGAAATAATATAAAGGTAAGATTTTAAATAAGTACAAGTACCTTTTTTTATAGAAAAATGAAAGTTTAATCGCTAGATTAACGGCGGTAACTGACAGTAAGGCATCGATATATGTTTAATTTCTACGTTTATTTTTCATATATTTAAAGCCAAAATAAGTACACGTCAAGCACTGTGAAGTGTGATGTGCCGTATAAAACCTTACAATGAATTTCTTAACAAATACTCCATCCAGTACAAAAAAAATATCTCATAATTTGTCATTAAGAAACTTCATTTTAACTTCATATCGGATTTAATTTAAAACATTTAAGCGTTTATATAAAAAACTAAATTTTAAATTACATATTTCAAAAAGTATGATGAATGTTTGAAGTCAGTAACATCTTTTAATCAATATATTATTCGGCAAATGAATTAAGAAAAGTCGTAGAATGGATAGAAAGCCAAACGTAACGTCGCAATTATTGTACTGCAATACAAATGTTACTGAGATAAACTTCGTAACTATGCACAGCGATACATTCCCACTTTAAATACATATTATTTGTTGAAACCTAGCTCATCTAGCAATTTTTAAAAACTATATGTAAGTAGAAATAATAAATGATCAACGCAGTTTGCTTGTTATGTATTACAAAAAAGTTATATGAAATTGATTATATGACGTATCTATGTGAATAACATTGCACGAAAGGTTATACTTGTGACGTATACTCAATAATAAAAACGTATAATAATATTGAAATGCCACTTATTCGTAGTAGTTAAGGTAACTATTACATCGAACGTTGTCATTATTTTAAGGCAGTGAAACACCCAACTTAAATTCAAGGACAGTTGGGGACGAGATTACCTAGCTAACATTAATATTAACTAGTAAATATCACTAGACATTTTCACATACGACCTCTACAAAATGGTCGCGTTATATATTACAATATGTACACGTCTTATATACGTAGGCAATGACGTAGGGCTCACGAACACTAAAGCGGGACGCACTCTAACTTTAAAGCGCTCACACATCGAAAGTCCATCGGCTTTTTGTATTCTAACACTCCAATTACAAATGACAGAACAAAAATATTCATACATCTATACAATAACAATAATTATAAATATTCTTCGTAAGTCAATCAAAATGATAAAACTACATAGAAGAAATCTATCACTCTGAGATCAGGGTAACAATTATTATGAAACACTCATTCTTTGTTAAACAATGAAATAATTTTATAACGACTAGTTGTTTCTATATCCAGCATTAATAACATATCGATAAGCACAATTTAAGAATCATACTATGTTAATAGATTTATTATACACTATATTTTTAACATAAAGAATTGATGAAAAGTGAAGTGGTGTTAGCGTAGTTATTAGACGAGAAGAAGGTAGGGTCAAAGCTAAGGATTCCACGTATATAAAATCTATTTATATAGCATAAAATGATTCTTAGATATTGCATCTCGAGTCACAAACAAAACGCACTTAAAAATAATTAACATAATATTTAAACTATTAAAATAACTTTAAATTATTTGTTTTGCACTATACTAATTATTATAGCATAAGTTCAAAACAAACAAAGACTATTTAAAAGCTAATATTCACTCACCATATAACAATCGAAACTCGACATAATAAGAATATCTGAATTGGTAAAAGATTTTCCTATTGATATATTATTTGTTGTAATACAGCTTAACAACTTCAAATTGTACACATTACATAAAGATATAGAATTATACAATGTTTTGACATAATATGAATAATAATATCCAGATCTGAGAGTATTTTTAAAATTGCTTTAAAGTTTAAACAATATTATACCTCTTTACATAATGTGTATCACTAAAGTTGTATCTTGCCGATTACTACTCGTTAATTACTAGACATTTTAAAAACTTTATAAATCTATGGTCAACGATAAATTAAACATGCAATTATTTTAAATAATTCAGTAGACATGCATAACTTTATAAGAATCCATGCGTTTTCAACTGATAAATAATTTATTAGCTGTACAAAAGATTAGCAAAGGTTCGCACGGCATCTTTAGAAATAAATAACTTTTCTATGCAACCACACAATTCTAATAATAAATCTCATTTTTACTCATGTTATCACAGAAAATTATGTATTTACAATTTTGTCGTACCAGTTACGTACGTCACTTAGAGCATGCCTCGAAACGATTGTGATAGCTTCAACGGTTGAGAGTTGAGACTCCTCGAACACTATAGTTGCACATTTACAATCAGTCCTGACACTCAAATTAGTGATTGTTTTTATATCAAAATTAACACAATTAATTCAATTCAGTTCATACCATTTTTATTTTTAGATAATAAATAATATGATGAGATGTAACAATGTCTGATACAATTATAATAGATTTTATTATTACATATTACAAGCAATTTATGTACATACATTACTCATTATGACATAATAAAGAAGCGAGTATTCAAATTGCTTAAAATTTACTTATTAATCAAATTGGACAGCATCAGTGGGGTATTACGTAGTTAAATTTTTGACAACACGGAATGTTGAACATTAATGCTATTTTGTAATGTTGTTTGAGTACATATACACAATTCGTGTATGAAATAACATTCACTTTATTATTTCTATATTTCATATACTCCAAAATTGTAATAATATAAATCTGAAATACTTTCATTTGGAGATATTTCGAAAGAATCTGTGTATATACATGCGGATTGGGCATCAAGACCGTCAGTTATAATTGATTTCCAAAAAAATTAGAACATTTTTAAATCAAACCAAAAGTAAATAAGTATAATTACAATATGGCCGTCGAGTGTATTTCTGATTGTTGATCAGCTTGGAAAAACAAAATATATATATAAAATCATCGATGATTTTTTTATTTTTCAAAGTTGATCAGGTAACATTGAAAAATATAGGTAATAGTGTATTATTATAAAAAATCGAAAGTCAATCTTACAAGACCATGTTGTGATCCTGATCATTAAGCAAAGTGAATAAATATAAAAGTTAATTTACACGCAAATCAACAATAGTGTCCGAGGCGGTGAATAATGACCATGTGGATGAGGTTAAAATACCAGGTCCTATAGAATAATGAGCATCTTAAAAATTATGCAATAGAATTGGTAATCAACTACAACGAATCCGATATTAAGTTTGTCCATGATTTTTTTTTATTGTAGATGTAAAAACCAATTCATAATGCAACATATCGATTTTGTGCCTGGCTTGTCCCCATATTTTTTTTTAATTTTCGAATATTTTACTCGTTGTTTAAGTAATTACAAGATAAGGAAATAAAGTTGAGCTTATATATAAAGTTATGCAAATTTTACTTCATGAATAATATTTTAATATTGTATTTAAATTTAAAACATTGTTGAATATTATGGGAGTAAAGGTTTTATTCATTGTTTTCAAACATTAATTAACTATAGTTTTAGAAATTTGAAAATCAACTATGGCTTTATATTCTTTTGTATTATCTTAATTATCTCTTTAAAGAATTTTGAATACATGTCCAATGCTAAACAACATTTCATCAACCAGGCGACAAAATCTATTTCAATGTCATCAATAAACCAGTCAAACATAATAGAAAATTGTTGTCACATTTGGTCTGTCGACACTTTATAACGTATCGCTAATATTGAACGATTAAACAAAACAAAACAGGCACTGAACCTCGATTAACATGTTCTGATCAGCTCTAACCTCCGTCTATAGTTATACAACCTCTATCACCAAATGTAACAAAATACGTATTGACTGGCCTACACACGATTTAACAATTCAAGTAATAATATGCAGAAATATTTCTTCAAAGTTTACATATAATCCATATTTTTATTACGTTAATTGTATTTTAATTTAAATAACATAGATATAAAGCACTTGGGGAAAAGGACAGCAAATTCAATAAAAAATGTTTAATTATTTATTTAGTATATAATAACTAAGTAAAAATTATTTCCTATGTAAATATTTTATACAATTCTAGTATTAATTTGTTTCGACGGTGAAATGCTAGATTCTCCCAACGTCTAACTTGAACATGAAACGAGACCGGGGAGGTCATAGATTTGGACAAACTACCGGTCCTTGTGAGAGTTCGTAGCGCGTAGCGACGTGTAGCACCGGCGCACAATTCACTTGGTGGTTCCACTGGCTGTAGCCGCGTAGACCTCCACCGTCGCCGTTTCGGCAGGCGATTTATATATAAATATATAATGTAGACTTTATGTAGTGCAAATTTAATATAGAAAGTTTACCATACAGACTAATAATTTCATTTTATGTAAAAATCCTAGCGCAAACGAGTTGCCTGGCACTGTTTCATATTTCGATAACCTTATCATAATATAAATCAAAGAGTAAAATTTTAGCGAATTAAAAATTAAATTTTCCAAAACTTTGTAAATACTAGAATTCGGGCAGTCGTCGTTCGCGGCGCGTGCGACGGTGCCCGACAGTCGTCCGTGTGTGTGTGGGGGAGGGGGGCGCGCGCGTCAGTAAGTGTGCGCGTGCGGCGCGGAGAGCGCGGGGGGCGCGCGCACGTCCCGCTGGGAGCGCGCGCGGCGGCGCCGCTAGCACCAGTCGTCCTCATCCGAGTCGGAGTGGCGCGCGCGCGGCTTGTACCCGTTGGGCAGCCGCGGAGCCCCCGCGGGCGATGGCAGCGCGCGCGCCCCGCCCCCGCGTCCCATCGCCAGCGCCGTCTCGTAGCTCAGCGGCGCCTCGTACGAGCGACCCGACTCGTAGCCCCAGCCACGCCTGTACACATTAACGTTAATGCCAATCAAAGTTACTTCTCAAAACGAAAGATTCACAGTTAAGGCAGCTAACTTATCTTCATCCTCAGATCAAATAAATAGTTGAGATGGTACTCTGCAGACAAAGAAATGACGCTGTTTAAACTACGCCTTGCCGTGTAAAATGTATGTAGGTACACAATTACACGCACAAGTTCAAAAGAAGAATGTATGCATGGAACAGAGTAAATGGAGCTTTGGGGATATTACTTAAAAGCAAAGTTTTATGTTAGGGTGCCCGTCTTGGCCTGCATAGTTTATGTGCTTATTCCAACGCGTTTGGGAGAGAGAGTTGGGTATGTCAGAAAGGGAATGAAAGTAGAATCAACGCGGTCGAGATGAGATCGCTACAAAATATGTGGTGTAACTCATGCGGATTGGGTTCGTAATGTTGAAGTGAGAGAGAGGTTAGGCTTGAAAGGAAGTGTCGGTGTAAGATGAGAAATGCCATGTTCCGTTGGTTCAGCCATATAGAAAAAATGGTAGATGAAAGATTAACAAAACCTAAAATGCGAATGTGGAAGGATGTAGGTACGGGGGAAGACTAATATACCATGATCAAACGGATTTAGTACTGTCCGAAGGTGGTGTCAAGGGTCTTCGCAACCAGCGTGTTTGTGTGAAGAGAGCAATGAATGTGGAGGAGCTGAAACGAGTCTGCAAGAATCGTGATGTATGGCACTCAGTTCTCTCTGTGAACGTGTAAGGGATTTGGCGTGAATATATGTCTGTATATGTATTTTGCGGGGTAGGTGGATTAAAAGAAAAGTATTAATGGAGCAGACGGATGTTGCTCTCGCGCGGTGTGATTTTCTTCGAAAGGCAAGAAGATTGGGATAAAGTTGATTTTATTAGATGAACATGGCTGAACGTCAACCATACTGTTTGTAAAACATGGAATGATGGTACTGAAAAGTTCACAATAAAGGTTCCTGAACGAAAGAGGCAACGACTATAATATAATTATCTGTCATGCTGGGACAGCCAAAGGATTTGTTTGCAACTGTTTAGTGGCTTTTAAGTCAGTGAAAACCTTTGAGTATCATGAACAAATGAACTACAACAAATTTAAAGAGTGGTTCATGACATGACATGTGACGTGATTTCGAATGGCTCAATAAATTGTAATTGTAACATATCCATTAGTTTCCTTAATCAGAGTATATTTTACAAAGTATAGAAGCATGAATAAAAATTGACAGATGTTTTCACCATAAATCGTTGGCGGTAAACTTTTCCAACGACACGCCCGGATACGATTTTTTATTTGTATAGTACAACTTATGAAATCAATTAGATATTGCGCGCTGGTTTTCTTTCGTTAAAGCCTAGTACAAAAACTTAAGGCTGTAATTAATTTCAAGAGCACTTAATCCTTCTTATTGAGGCTTTATCGCAAAGTTCATTATCAATATTCATTAGCTGATGTCTCTTAGTCATAAAATATCTCAATATTCTGGTGTCAGTGTTGTGTTTGCTATCGAGTTCCGGCTTAGAATATAAGTTAACTTACATTTGTAGGCTTACACTATTTTCACATGAATAACAAAGCATGGTGCTTACTTAACATTAGGCGATTTACTTAACTACGGGTGAGGATACGAAATACTAAAAATATATTAAAAATACAAATACTTTGAAATAAAATAATTTATAATTGGTTCAGTATTTTTAGAGTTTTAGAGTTCATTCATCAAATAGAGATATTAAATATATATAAGTCGTTGATAATATGTTTGGCTTCTAATTAAATTGGCTTGGTTTATTATTTTAAAATTAATAAACTAACGACATCGCAAGGTGAAACATGAATAATCTATACATATAATAAAATCGTAGAAAGTCAAAACTGTACATTGAATATTTTTTTAAACGAATACTTGGGGCGTGATCTGCAATCGATACCGAAGCCAAAAATATAGTTTTTAGAATTTTTGTCTGTTTGTCTGTTTGCCTGTATGTATGTCCGGGGTAAACTCAAAAAGTACTGCATCGATTTACTTCAAATTTTACATGAATATTACTAACAGGTCGGGTCAACATATAGGCTACATATTATCACGCTATCACCAGGGGAGGAGCTGTGTGGAGTAAACGAAGTCCGCGCGAACGAAGTCGCGGGCAACAGCTAGTATATTATAAAGTACTAGGTGACCCGGCAAACGTTGTTTTGCCATATAAATTATTGAATTAAAAAATAGGGGTTGATCGTAGAAGGTTGAAAATTAAGGTTTAAAATTAATTGTATATATTTTTCAATGCTGAATCATAAAAAAATTTAAAAAAAATATATAAAATTGAAAAAAATAATTAGGGGTGGATTATCCTTAACATTAAGGGGGATGAAAAATAGATGTTGTCCGATTCTCAGACCTACCCAATATGCACACAAAATTTCATGAGAATCGGGAAAGACGTTTCGGAGGAGTTTAACCACAAACACCGCAACACGAGAATTTTATATATTAGATTTACCACATAGTCCGGGTTTTAAGAGTTGAAAAATAGTCCATTTGTCCATTTTTCCAGGCAGTTCGTAAAAGGCGAATAATTGGCCAAACGTTTCATTACCATTGTGGCTCTCGCCCGGGATATTTGTTAGTCAGAGTAATAGTATTGTCATGTTTCGGTTTTGAGGGTAAGGTAGCTGGCCGACTTCTGCATGTGGCATTGCCATCCCGCCACACGGATAACAATGCACCATTAACATTTTCGGTGTCTGTAGGTATTGTTTCTTTTTCAACATAAGAGCCATCTGCTCGTTTGCTATTTAATTATATAAAAATACATAAAAATATTATTTCATTATACTTACCTTTCCCTAGATCTATAGTCTCGGTGTATCAGTCTTTCAACTTCTCTGCCGTATTCATACTCGTCATGTAGAGGCTCTAAAGGTTCTCTCGCTGTATGCCTCAATGAAAGCTGTGTGAATGTAACAATAATTAAAAATATAAGAATTCGCAGCAGTACATGTAATCACAGCAAAAGTTCACATGTCCAACAAGCGATATTTGCTATATGACACTACATGAGGTATGATATTGCTTAACTAAGTAGTAAACCTCAATAAAGTTAGCTTAGTTATATTTAAAACGTATTGTCACCGCGTGGGTGACAGCTGTCCATTAACGACTTTTCTGCAAATCGCTGTTTATAAACCATGCGTTTCTATACCTGACGCGGGTGTCCGTACTAAAGATTTTTGTTGTTTTAATAAGGACAAAATTTAATTAACTATTTTTAACATTATTCACTATTAGATTTGAATACCTACTGTACACTCTCCTTCAGTATGTACAGTTTTTTTCAGTAAACCTGTAATCTGTATATCATTATATCACAAAATAGCAGGACTTGTTAACCATTTAATTTTTAAACCTAAATCAACGGAAGTACATAAGGAGCGTTTTGTAAAACTTTGGCTCTATCTATCTTAAAAATACCGGTTATCTTATGCAGTAAATTTATAAGGGTTTTAAATCAATAGACCGGTTTATAGACATTTTTCAAAAAGATTTCTTTGATTTTCGCCGCTCTCAATTTTTGTCTGCACTGTGAATGACGTACAATTCCACGGTTTTGGCTTAAGCCGGTTTATTTAGGTTTATGTAGCGCTCTAATGTCAGCTTGATATACTCCAAGTGAAAACTCTTACAAAAACCGGTTAAATAGTTCTGTTAACATAACGTAATGTATTAAGTGTTTGTTTAACCGGTTAATCCTGTGTTGGATACCTTGGATAATTTATTTCTAGTACTGTCCAAAAAGCTCGTTATACAATTTGTTTCTTGTAATTAAGTACAAAGAACTATTTAACATAAATTTAACAAAATTAACCGTCACATTGCATACGTCACTTCTATATCAAGGCAATATTTAATTAAAAAAAACGGAGAATGTAGAGATTATATATAAACTTTATTTTAAATTAATTCTATAGATAGCTGTGCATTGAATTTAATATTGCTGTTATAAATTCACTGAATGAATCACGTCTGCGAGTAATCGGACGAATTAAAAAAAAAACTTTGTTAAAAACTCCGCGGGAGTTGTAAGTGGTTAAAATAAAAGTTACCATGTGCTAACAAAAACATGTGAAAGAGATGGATACTCAATTCTATCAGTTATAGTACTCATATGAATACATAATATGAATACAATTATATAACACACTAAAAAATTACCAATGTAATCATTGACATAAAATATCTAATATACACAGTCTCGAACAAAGCTGATACTCAAAACTATCGCTAATTAGTCTAAAAAGTTTATAGTTATGGCAAAAACGTGTTTTTGCATATTCAACCTTAAGCGTTATAGTTGTTTTAAAAAGAAATATACAAAAAGCAATAAAATTTTTGACTGAAGTTAGCCAATAGGACAAAGCATAAGTGGAGTTAAATATATTTTTATGCATTGACTTACGTAGTATTTTAAGGGTTTGTAAAATTTATATTTAAAAACATCTGATCGAAAATCTGTTTTGCGTAAAATATTTTTGTATATTTTTTTAATGAATTTATATTTCAAACATTGTAGGTTATTGGTTCCATTACACAGAACCTAAATGTATCGGCAAACTGTGGTTGTATAGCCATATTGACACATTTAGTTTGCTAGACTGTGCAAACTAAATGTGTCAATATGGCTATACAATATGGTTTAGAAGCCCTATTAGTCTAAGTTGAATTTTATCAAATTGGATAACTTGATACTGAGATTCGAAAAATACTGTGTGGTTAACTTTGCGCTTTGTAAAGCGCAAATTTGTGAAATGGCCAAACGATTAGGGGATCAAATCTGGCGATTTCAAAGGGGTATTGACCCCTAGTTTCTTTGAAATCAAATTTTCCATTTCAACACGTTAAATGTTAGTGCTGTCAGAGATAGTGAGGAAGATGTTCCTGAATGTTGGAGCCTTGATAGAGAGTTTTTTCGATGGATAACGCATAGACTCGAGCCTTCTGGTGGTGAAATTATATAAGGTTTTGCTTGCTCTAAAGAACTGTTCCAGAGGTGTCTCAATTTCAGATACAAAACTATTTCGATTCTCATCTACTTGAGCCCGCGAAAAGTTCAAACGGCCTGTATATAGAGCACCTCTTGTTGACGTCTCAATAAATAATGCTGTTATTTGCCAGTACATCATTAATGTGCAGAAGAACAAGTATAGGTAATAGCACAGAGCTTTGAGGGACATCAGTGTAAATAATTTTTGCCTTAGAGCATACACCGGCAATTATGACTTTGAGGTTGCTGTCTTCAAAAAATCTGGCGATCCACAGTAGTTATGATGGCAGTTTTGATAGAAGAGCTATTTGATAAGCCCTGTTACAGGCCTTAGCCACATCGTAAAGTACATGAATACCTATTCATGATTAGTCTAATCATGAATAGGTATTCATGTACTTGCCCTTAATATTTACAGTATTACCACCATTATTCGGCATTTCAATCAGTAAGTAATATCAAAAATAATCATAGTAACATAATACAGTTAACTATTAGTATAGAAGATTGGAAGGAACCTTAGTACGGCTCCAATGAACATTGAATATATTACATCGAAATTTTTTAGTCTATGTAGGTCACATTATAAGTTTTGCGTAACTTAAAAAAACAACATGTTATAACCAAAATATTATGTTTATTGCTTTTCAAAATAATCTCCTTTACATTTTAAACATTTTTTCATGCGATTGAACCATTTTTTTAAAACAGGAGGACCACAGATTTGAAGCCATGTTTTCTACGTGCTGATTGAACGCTATCACTGCCTCTTTGGAGTTGGTAAAAGTAAAACCTCTCATCAAATCTTTGATTTTAGGGAAAATACAGAAATCACAGGGTGCTAGGTCGGGGCTATGTGCAGGATGAGTGACGATATATACTTTTTCGGAAGCTAAAAATGACTTTGTTTTGTTGGCCGTGTCTGAAGAAGCATTATCATGGTGCAAGAGAATGCGGCTTTTGGGTCGTCTTTCGCGAACTTTTTCTAACACTCTGGGTAAACACTCTGGGTAGAATACCACTCGGCATTAACACTCTTTTGATCTTCAAGTCGCATTGTGCAGATAGGACCCGTAGCTGAGAAAAAAAAACGCGATATTTTTTTACCAACGTTTCTCGCCTGTCTCACTTTTGTTAGCCTGTTCTCATTTTCAAACACCCATTCACAAGATTGCTCTTTTTTTTTTGGTTCAAAACAATAAATCCACGTTTCGTCATGACCATGTCATAAACAGCATTAGAATGTCCGTGGTCGTATATCAGTAGCATCTGTGAACACCATTCCACGCGAGCCCGCTTCTGCTCCGCTGTCAGTTCATGAGGGATCCAACGACAACAAAGTTTCCGAACTTTCAATTTTTCGTGTAAAATTTTCTAAATTTGGCTCATACCAATCCCCAGTAGTCCTCGAATTGTCTCATAGGTAATCTGGGAGTTTTCTTCAATTAAGCGCTTAACAGTAGCCACATTAATTTCGTTGACGGCAGTCGAAGGCCGCCGTTCACGAAATTCGTCATGTAAAGAAACTCGACCTCTCTCAAATTCAGCAAACCATCGCCTCACGATGCTCAAAAAAGGTGCTTCTCTCCCAAAAGAATTTTGAAGTCGAGCGGCACAGTCTTGTGGAGAAAGAGAACTTTAAAAAACATAAAAAAAATCATCGCTCTAAAATCTTTTCGACTTAATTCCATTTTCGTTGCGTACGTAGAACTTTGATGTGTGATTAAATCATTTCCCGCCAATTGTTTTTTTTTATTACTAAGAAGATTGCAAGGTTTTAAAAATATAACATTCGAAATTCAAATAGTTCGGATTAGCTAGAAGTGCAAAACTTTTAGTGTGCCCCACGTATTGATTATGCAGCTAAGAAAAATTTTACAGTTCGAAAATTGCATTAAATGTCATTGAATGCTGTATGCTTCACTACAATCGTGACTAGGTGGTAGAAACCCGCAACGTCTTGTCTATCTCTTTGTTCCACCGCCTTGCCTATTACTGCAATTCGATCGGTCAAGCCGTTCAAAACTTTTGAGAGATTTACACAAACACATAACATGTGCGCGCACACATACACACATACAGATATACTGATATTATGTCATCGTAAAAATAGGAAAGTTTCCTAGTCCCCCAAAACGTAGAAATTTGATAAAAAGTCGGTTTTAAAATAAAATATGATCTAGTTATCGTTCCCAATTCAATTTTTTTTTGTTCTTAGACTGGGAAAATGAGTAACTTCGTTGTACTACTAACGTAGCGGGCAATTAAAAAAATGATAATGTCAAAAAAAACATTTTTTCAAATTTTCGGCATTGATAAATAAATCGACCGATTTTGATCAAATTTACGGTTCTGACGCAGTTTTTAGAGAGAAAATCTAATTCGATTTTTAAAGATTTTATTTAACCTAAAAGTTATTTTATTTAAAAATATCCAATAAGTTTGCTGTAAACAATAAAATATTAATTATTTGAAGTGCTGTAACTTTTGAAAAGTATATTCGATATTTACGCATGAACAAGAAACATCCACAAAACTGGGGTTTGAAAACGGCTGAAAAAATACCGGTTCGTAGTGGTTATAAATATTTGTTTTGGAGTATGGAAATTTTATTATAAACCTATATAAACCGGTTTAAGCCAAAACCGCGGAATAGTATGTCCTTCATTGTGCATACAAAAATTAGAGACGCGAATATCAAACAAATATTTGAAAAAACTCTATTAACCAGTTTATTTATTCAAAAACCCTTATAATTTCGCTTCAAAAGGAAACCGATATTTTTGGGGTTATGGCACAGATTACTAAATAGTTACTTCGTAACAGATAAATCACTCCATACAAAAAAGTCCAAACCTTCTTTTATAAATGCCTACAGTTTCTGAAAGGTACAGCTCCGTGTGAAAATGAACTTTAAATGCTCACACGCTCGATCGTTATTCTAGTGCGTTTTCGTGGCCTTGTAATTTTCAAACCGAAGTCTGAGCATGTAGATGAAATTTCTAAAAATCTTCTTGAATGAATCGAATCTAATTTTCAGGAGGACTAAGTTGAGCGGAATCCAATCCAAGAATGCGGTCAACTCTGTTACGATCGGTCAAGCCGTTCAAAAGTAATGAGATATTTATATACACACACGCACACGCACACACGTACACGCACGCACACGAAAAAGCACAGGCGCACGCGTACGCGCGCGCACACACACACACACACACACACACACAGAGAGAGAGAGACATACTGACGTCATAGTGAAAATAGTCGGAATAGGTTCCTAAAATATCAAAACGTGGAGATCTGATGAAAACTCGACTTTCGAAAATCGGGGCAGTGTCAGTAACCTTCCTTATTTACACACGTAGCTGGAAGTTAAAAAAGTTATATAATTTATTTTTATATAATCCACACTAACATAAATGCGAAAGTAAATCTGTCTGTCTGTCTGTCTCTACTTCACGCCTAACCACTCAACCTGTTTGAATGAAATTTGGTGCAAAAATAGTTTGAAACCCGAGAAAAGACATAGGATAGTTTTTTATCCCGGATATACCACGGGAGCGGGAAATATACGGATAAAATCCCGGGACTATCTATGTTTTAAACCACGGTAATAAAGAGTAAATTAGGCTACTTTTCATTTAGAATTTTTTCTACGCAGACGAATTCGCGGGCACAGCTAGTGTTTAATAAATTTCTTCCCGTTTCTAAAGTCTCAGTTATTTAATTTTATTGTAAAAAACATATTATAACGTAAAAAATTTTTGTATATTAAATAATCATTTCCCCATGAGGAGCAAATAGAATCAAATGACAAATTTTTAAATATTTCATAAATAGGTAGTGGGGCCCGACTTCTCTGTCATAATCATGGAACACAGAAAACAAGCGGAAGTGGGAAGTACAAACATTTGTGTCAGGACCGCGATCGCCAAACTCACACATAAAATAAGCATTATTGCATATAAACTACTAATGCAAACATTGTTTCATTGGTCGTTTTCATTTTAAACAACAATAATCCGAAAAACACAAACAGAACATTTAAAAATATACCAAACTGCGTTCCAAAAAAAAAGAGTATTTACGTCCTTTTGTAGTCTATTCAAAATAGACTCATATCATCATATTTGTACAATAGTGAAACTATATTCTTAATAGTTTCGCTATTTTACAATAGATGGCAGTATTGATTTTTCCGTAGTTTTCAGGTGGTCATATTTGAGTAGAGAACTTTCCTGAACGATATGCCTAATGACTGTCATTACGTATATCTTTCTAGAAAAATTAGGTCAACCTAAAATGAACTTTATATGTAAGGTGTACGGCTGATTTTAACTTGACTTTCTATTATATCATTAGAGATTATATGAAATCAGGAATTTTATTGATTGATTTATGAAAATTGTACTTTCGGATGATATGAAATATCTCCATTTTTAATCATCTGTATTCTACTATCATTTTTGCATTAAAGGATGGCATAATACGGCATAATTCAGTGTATAATAGATTTTCGCACGACGACTATCTCCTAAAGATATGGTAAGTATCACTAAGGCAATTTAGAGTAACAGCGCATAATAGTGGTGCACGCAGCACGCCTACTTTTCACTTCCACTTGTTTTCTTTGTTATATGGTCATAATTTGTTCAAAATTATTAGTAAATGTAGTCTCTAAGTTTTGAACATAGCTGCAAAACGATCACAGCAGATAAATTGTCGGGCGACCTCATGTTAATTTCATTTAATATTAGTAGGTATACAAGCGTCGCGCTAATCTGTCAACAACCCATTGCAATAGGGATCTGCCAAAATGCAGCTAGCTGTAGGCATTTAACGCACGTAAGTACATCGATTGACAAAAGCCTGGCTAAGGTAGAGCCACACACTTATAAAAACGCTATTTATGTGATTGTTATGTTTGCGCTGATTAAAGTTTGAAAATTAACTGGTTAACAAGCCCTGCACAGAACTTTAATCTTTGTTATGGTAGAGACAAATCAATCACAGGAACGAAACTTTAGTAATGATTGATTTAATTTATGAAATAAAACAAAGATTGGATTACAAGATTTATTTAACTCTTTTTTTTTAAATGACGATAGCAGTTTTTAGAGAGAAAAGCTAATAAGATTTTAAACCCAATTGGTAGGTATATTAACCTAAAAGTTATTTTATTTAAAAATATCAAGTAAGTTTGCTGTAAACAACAAAATATTAATTATTTGAAAAGCTGTAACTTTTGAAAAGTATACTCGATTTTGATTTTTGAAAAATGGAAAACGAAAACATTATATGGAATGTGATTTGTTTTTCATACATAATGCGAGACAAAAACACCAGCAAAGAATTTCAACAAAATTATGTAAAAAAACGGTTATCAGAATTTGCTATGTTCGTGATAATTTGTAAACAATATGAAAATACTGGGTTATGTTTTGTAATGTATGATCGAGGCAAAATTTCAATTGGTGCTATCTATGAAAAATTTTAAAGACTTTATTGAGTTTTCTTATATGTGTTCGTTAAGTCTACCAGTTATTGAAATTTCAATAAGCGCGCGACTCTTAAATATTATTTGCGCATCTTACCAGCAACAGATGCAATGTAAGAAGTATTAAAGTTATTAAAAGACAATAATAAATATACTGGAACCATTTCAATTGATTTTTCGCTAATTTTTATGATTGAATAAATATACAAACGAACTAAGAGATGCTGTTTTTTTCTAATTTACTTCTTTATTTGGTAGCTTTCTTTGTTATGGTAAATTATCAACCGCAGTAAGTCACACCACAATATGACAGTAAACAAAGGGATAAAACATGATATTAAATATTATAGACCAATTTTCATATTAAGTGTATTTAGAAAATATTTTGAAACTGAATTATAACGTTTTATTTGTCAAACTTAATTTAAAGAAATTAGTGCTAGAAGAACAGCTAAAATTTTTTTTCAAAGGTAGATTAAATAATTCTAACAATTATTTATGTTGCACGTGGCGGTTATAATTAATTAGTCATCGTAATATACGCAGACTTCAAAAAGGCTTTCGATCCTGTAGATCATACGATCTAAGAAAATTGTATGATTTGGATGTACAAGTTCTACGTTGAATGCAATCGTTTATTAAAAATGAAGCAAGTCATGGCAATCGTTCTGAGTTTATTAAGAATCTTTCAGGTGTTCCCATGGTTCCTTATTGAGACTCTTAAAATATTCACCATACTTGTATGATATAAGAAAGTGCTTTAGAAACACGCGATCGCTACTTTACGCGTAATAGTAAGCGTATTACTTCGATTTTTCTTTGTTTCTTGATTAATTCGACCTAGGAATACACTAAGACATAGGTCTTAGTGTATTCCTAGGTCGAATTCTCGTCCACCGTTAATTAGTGCAGTGCTAACTTTTCAGCCATCACAAAAGCGAATAATGCATTCCAGCTTACTGCATGTATTGCTTTCTCGCGTACCCCATAGTTACGATATCCTGCAATATCGTTAGATAAGTTTTTAAAAAATATTGTAAGTTTTTGAATACAATGTTTTGATTAAGGGGTCCGTTTGAGAAATATTAAGCCTTGAAGTGCTATTTTTTGTTAAAATCATGTGTCCCTCCGTCTGCCAGATAAAAGAATTAGTTTTGGAGCTATGAAAAAAATCATGCTTGTAGCAAATATAATGAAATTAAAAGGAACACTGTAACCGCTAAGGAAGCTTCACAAGTTCATGAGTTATAGTCAACGAATTTATAAAATATACTTCGAAAACTTTTTTGTATGCAGGGAACATAGAATGCGGATATATCCATCATTGACGTTAAATAGGTTAAATTTACTTAGTATGAAATACTAAAAAATATCTCTTCTTAGTCTGCATTATTGTGATGGACAACTATAGAACCCTACATTGTTCGTGGCCCGAACTTTATAATTTTTTTTAGTCAAGACATACGCACATTGTGAGGATTAATTACTAATATTTTTAATATTTTTTGATACATTTTTAATTCTACAAATTATGTAGTTGGATGGCTAAACAAAACGCCAGCAGTAAACAACCTACCATTAATATCTGCGTTAATGCCTGCGTTTTTGATAAATGCCACAACTCAAATGCTCCTCGATCTTACATATACATAAAGTGGCTTATACATAACGTGAATTTTAGCATTAAGGTTAATACCTAATTTTTTAAATTTTCTTGTCAATTTAACTGGAATTCACGAATACTTTAATTGTATTTATTAAAAATACTTTAATTGACAGCACTTTTGTTTTTGATAGGAATTAGGGACACAATTTTTGTACTAAGTAGAAATCAAAAATTTTATTTTGTTGAGAATATCGTACTTAGTATACAATTTTAAATGAGTAATGGTTTAGATTTATAAAGTTTTTATAAATAAATATAGAAATAATAGTAGTTATCACAAATAAAAAAAATCCTAACACTATGTTGGAATCTCAAATCATACTTTAAACACTGAATATCGTAGGCACTTGGTAAAACTCCATGTTAACTTATATTTATATCGCATTAAAAGCACTTGTAATGTTTTACTTGACTTTTTATTTATTAAAACCAACCGGTTTCGCGTTTTAACGCATCATCAGGGCAAACGTTATTATTGTTTATTACAATTGACAATTTGACAATTAACAATATATACTGAAGGTAGTATGAACATTTAAAAAAAAATTATATATCACACATCATAATTACCCTTTTAAGCAGGGTGAATTGTGTATAGTAATTTATTAATCCAATAGTATGTCAATGTCAATAGTGAAAAGTAATAGTACAATTGGATTGATTAATATGTAAAAATGTCATATAGATTCTAATGTCAATTAAAATAATTAAACGTCGTGACACATTTAACATATAAGATTAATATAAAATAATTATTCAAAATTCTAGTATTAAATTATCATTATTGAATGTCAATTATACGTAATTATTAATTCAAATTATATAAAGAATAAAGTAATAACAATAATAAAAACAAAAACATAACAATAAAAAATAAAAGCAGTAACTTATACATTAATCATTAAAAATATTCAGTAAAGGAGATATGTTTAGTTCTTTGCGGTCATTTAGTAGTTGGGTCTGATGTTTAAGTCTATTTATTTCCAATGCTTTTAAAGCATCAAATTTCTTCCCTTTACCACATATGTGTATAGTTTTTATATCCCTTGTAAAATCATTCATGGCCTTCAGTAATAAGGTGTTGTGCGAATGCAAAATCTCCTTTTTTTCATGCGCCAGCCCCTGTCATGTTCCTTAATTCTGGCTGCAAAAGATCTGCCTGTTTGTCCTATGTAGGTGGCATCACAGTCACTGCATTTTAATTGGTAAACTCCACTTTTGGCCATTTGTGGGATTTTTTGTTTATTATTAAACAGTAGTTTTTAAGAGAATTTTGTGTGTAAAAAGCTGGCTTATAGGCTTTAATTACTCTTGCGCAGGTATGTAAAATTCTACCTAAAAATGGTATCCTCATAAACTTTTCTCTTTTTTGTTATTGCATTTACTGCAAATAAATAAATAGTCCAATTAAATGTTTCGACGGCAAAAAGTTTCTTTGATTTTCTCATTAAATATTTATTTATGAAATTTAAAAAATGGGGCATTAGAAGCTAGTACAATTACAGTGCTATTAGGAAATCTATAAATCGGTCTTTAGACCGATTGAGGAATTTTTAAATTCCCGCAAATTGTTGAGGTAAAATGTCTTGATTTCAAAAATCACGATGTTTGGTAAAAAAAACACTTTTTTCAAATATTTTCGACAATGACAACACCCGAACGAATGAACAACAAACAAAAAGTTTCCTAGGAGTTAAAAACGTAGAGATCTGATAAAAATAACGATTTTTTAAAATCGGAGTGAAACCAATAATTTACGAAGTTACAAGTTAAAAAACATAAGCATATAAAAATTAATTTTACTTCTATCATTATTTCAACAAAACAAATAAAAAGACAGGAAATATTTAATCCTCTTAAATTCGTGAGCCTTGCGTAACTTGTTTATTTAATTGTTATGTTTTAATGTATGGACTAACTTAGAACAAAGTACGTCTAAAAATGTTATGTGTACTATGTTTTAATTTATGTTTTATATGTTAATGTTTATATTCCTGATACTTAGTGTTAAAACTCTTTCTATTCGATCCTTCGATTTCTGTTGAATTCTCTATTTACATAATAAATACATGTTGCAATCGTAAAGGTACTTTTTATTTTTATTATAATTGTAATTTAAAAAGAAATCTAAAATACTTGCTCAATAATAATTGACAAAACGTAAAATACTTGTCGATTATAAAACTTTCCCCCGTTTCCTCCGTGTTGGTCCGGGCTCTTTTGTAGAATAGACCAACTATCGTTCTGTCAGGCATGTCTTAAAAAGCGACCGATTATCTACACGTGTCACTACAATTGTAACTACTAGAGTTCCACCGCGACTCGCACGGTTATTTGGTTCAACCACCAACCTATTATTGCCGCAATAGCGTCGATGCTTGTCATTAAAGTGTTCTGATTTGGAGGGTAAGCTAATCGGTAGACTTATGCTTGTGGCATTGACCTCTCGCTATACGTCAAGCAACGCACCATTAACATCATTGGTGTCTATAAACGATGGCTTCTCTTTCCATTAGGAGAGCCATCTGCTTGTTTGCTATCTTATGATATAAAAAAATGTAGTATTATACTTACGTGCGAGGGACTATGGCTTATTCTTGTAAATGGTGCTTGCTGCTTTACATGTAACGTGGACGGCTTTGTAGGCGTTGGAGGAAGCTGTCGACCGCGGCCTCGTCTTGCTCCATCCCTCTCCCACGACCGATCTCTCCATTCCCGCCATTCACGTTCTCGGTCTCGTTCTCTGTCTCCACCTATTGGTGCCCAAACTGCTCTTTGAATAATTTGAGCGCTCTAACTTACTACTGACAATATTTCAACAATATTAAGTGAATATATTAAAAACACATTTAATATATGTAATTAAAACTAAATAATTTCATGACGTAAGTGAAGCAAGAAAAATAATATCATAAAGAAATAGTAGGATAATAAACAGATGTGCAAACAGTTTTCTTATTAATAACGCCACACTGTCTTTTGCAAGCGTTTCTTACACATTATACATGCGCACAGCTAGAATTTCAACGACACTGACTTAAACAATTTTGAATGGAGCAAGGGGTCTCAATGTTCAGACTCTTTGCTTTACAATAATAAATTCAACCGTAAGATGTCAAACGGGACTAATAGTTTCGAAATAAATTTCATTGGACGTGATTGTGTCGCAGAAAGGCATGTTGTCATTTTCTCGTTGAGTATATGAATCCGCTGGTATAGTTACTGATTCGGTTTGTTCGTGTGATTGTAACCCTATGATAAGTTATAGCGCCGATGTCGAGTTTTTATGTATAATTTAAAATGGTGATTAACAAAGGTAATGTTACTTATTTAAAACAACAAATTGTAGGGTGTGCTGTCTTGATCCGGTGTGTGTGGCGAGTGGATCTCACCGTAGGTGTGGTGTGGCGGGCTGGGCGATCGCGAGGGCTGGCTCAGGCTGGTCGTGGGATACGGCGCCCTCCACTCCTTCCCTGCTGTCAGGAATACCTTCATGTACCTTCGACCACGCTTTACCCTAAGCCCGTCGGTTAACCGACATCATTTCCTTGCTCAAAAAGGTGACTCTAAAAGTTTTTGAAGTTTGGTAAACGTTCAATTGAAAAACACGTGCAAACTGTTTGATTGAAGAAAAAGTTACTAAGTTCAGAGTCAGATGTGCCCATTTAGTGGCTAAAATTTATCGGACATGGAAATTATACTAGTTGTGTCATAAGGTTCTAGAGTAAACTCCTATATTCTATTATCTATATTCTATTCTATTTTTTTAATTGAAAGATACACTCCGAATTGCCAAAATATAATTGTAACGATTCTACATTCAAATTCATAAGCATTTGCATGCTGCATGATGAAAACCATTATTTATAAGTGCATGCTCATCAGGCATTTTATAAGATTATTGTACAAAAGCATTGTGCGGTCTGAGTTAGCACCAGTTAAACTTAGCATGCAGCAGGCAATACAATTTAGATTTATTGTCAATGTCAAATAATTTTACAAAATTTTAATATAGGCCGAATTTCATTCACAATATTTCGTAAACTTATATAAATATTACTCAAAATGCACTTAATTCTAAACAAAACAATATAGCTCGATGAAACAAGGTAATGCTAGGTAAAAATAAATAACTGGGTTACTTAGCATAATATGAATGATCAATTTTAAAACCGATCTAATATCAACTACGATATTTTATTTTACAAAACTAGCATTGTGAACAACTTCAATAACTAAACAATTTTCATCTAAAAATAACGTTTCGGTAGCTATGATATAATTATCTTACAACTACAACTACAAAACATGGGTCTACCTCTACTTTAAAGCTAATCTTTCCATCTTCTCACAAAACTTTCAGAGTACCTTCATGAGAAGAAAAATGTTTGCAAAACTGTTTAGTTTCATAAACTAATTCTAAATGAAGGATATTAATATATGTTTATGATTTATATGAATGAAAACTATATGAAATAAAGATATTATCTTCATTGAGGCATAAAATAGCTTTGTCTGGAGGCTAGAAAATGTACGGCAATAAGTTGATTCTTTTTACAATTGCATTAGCATCAAGCCATTTCAGTAAATCTGCTGATATAATTCAAACTTAATCAAATAGAAAGTAATAGGGTAAATAAAATGTAAAAGATACCAGTAGATTTACTTTCATATTTGAATTTCAAGAATAAGTGGAAATGCTTTAGTTCAGCGATATAGCTTGTTAAAATTAAATAAAAGCACCTACCATGAGGGTGATAGTGATGTTGCCCCCGATGTGTTCGGCCATGTCTTTGATGTTCGTGTTTTACTATCTCGACGACATTGTTGACGGTATCGGAGAAGCCAATATCGTGATGGTAACCTCCGTAGTGTCGTCTCTTCGGGCTCGGTGTTCGTCTGTTTAAATTTAAAATAACTCACCTATTTGTATTCAAAAGTAAATGTTTTAAAATAGTTACAATTAAGTGTTACTGATACATGCTGAAGAAAAACACATAACTGAGTAATGTTACGTTAATGTTACGTAAGTTAGTCTACAATTTTTATTTTATTTAGGTATTATTTTTAATTAATTCGCTTATTTCATTATTTTTTTATTTATAATTATAAAGATAAATTAAGAGGTTATGATATAAAATGTCAGTAACATCTTGTAGTTTGTTTTACGTCTTCTTAGAATAATTAACATTAAATCCTTTTAAAGTAATCAACTTAACAGTTATTTGCTAAAATAATTATTATCAATTACTTTGATAAAAAACATCATCATGATGACTATTTTTGATTTCTATAGATAGCGGACATATTTGAACGATAAATCGCCGTTTTTACCTTCTGTGCACTGTAAAAAAGATTGTGATTTTATATGATCTATCTATGTAATGAAATCCTTAAAATTTGTGAAGCTAATACCCAGCCGCTTCACAGGGCATAAATAAATTCACGAATACAAAAAAATATAGACAATGAAAATTATCAGGCATCATCATATATGCGTTATTAGCCCAATAACGTGTTCTTAATGTATACTAATTTTTATCAAAATTGGTACAGTCTTTCTCGAGTTCCAATGAGACATACAGACAGACAGGCAAAAGTTTTCCAAATGGTAAAATTGATGATGATAAGTACAAAATGACACTGCAGATTTACAAACTTTGAATATAGAAGCATAGACATCCACACTTTCGTATTTATAATATTATAATATAGATTATAGTAGACAAACTCCTTGAGCTAAAATGTGTCAAAACGTTATCTATATTGATGGAATGCAGTAAGTATATAGCATATATGTCGCGGGCGATTTGTATGTTTGGTCGTTATACTAACGATGTCGTCATTTTATAAACGTAAACGGTCAATACAAATTGCCGAAGGCAAATTGTTGATGACATAAATTGCACCAATTGCAATGTCAACAATAAACTCCGATGTCACCGATCTAAAAACAACCCAACAAAACTATTTATTTTTTAAATAAGAAGCCGGAAAGGGTTCGAGTTCTAAATGAACAACCCATTTAAATAACCAGTAACTTACAATATGGCAATTTGTTAACGACGTCTGTAAATCTCATGC
The DNA here is from genome assembly GCA_036924255.1 of Apodemia mormo. Taxonomy (NCBI): domain Eukaryota; kingdom Metazoa; phylum Arthropoda; class Insecta; order Lepidoptera; family Riodinidae; genus Apodemia; species Apodemia mormo. Next base: position 11,010,821 of record JAUPFN010000001.1, read on the forward strand.
ATATTATATAATTACGTAAGACGTTTTCAAAAACGTATTTGTCTTTGCAATCTGACGACGCCATTGTACACGGACAAATTATAGAATTTGCCTGACATTATATACATCCTGCTTTAAAAACGTGCAGTCGTAAAATGTTGTTTTTTTTTTCAAGTCGTGTATAAAAGTTAACTACTTGTAAAATTTTTGCTAAGTTTTCATTAAACCTATTTTTATTTCTAACTGCATATATTGAAATATCACAGATGCAAATTTAAATTTTCTTTGAAGCAGGTACCTACTTTATGAGAACGAATGCTGAATGTTAACCTTTTACAAGTAAAAATAAGTTCATGTATTGATTTACTTATTTAAAAAAAATGCAGAATTACCGTTAACTTTATTAATTTAAAGATAACACCACCTTGTCGGCTGATTAGTTGGCAACCATCACTCGATGAGAGTCGGGTTCGATTTCCGACAGAGACAAAAGTTTGTGTGATGTTTATAAATGTTTGAATTTTTGAGTCATTTAGCGTTTATATATGTATTTCAGTGTATTATTGTCGTTGTCAGACATAATTTTACAAATAGTTTGCTTACTTTGGGATTAGAAAAAATGATCTAATTTGTAATATAACTACAAGAATTATTTCATATATAATTAGTTATCTGTACTTTTAACTGTTACCAAATTAATGTTAAATATTAAACATATAGTTTAATAAAGTTTTATACTAATTTATTCCTGGAAATTTTTGTAAAATATAGAAACTGAAGCAAAAAATTGCATTATTTTTAATTTTAATACTGCTTTTTACTGATGCACAATTATTATTTAAATTATTAGTTATCGTTTAAATAAATAGTCAATAATCCACTTTATTATCATATCCTCACAGAAAGAGTTAAAATTTCTAGTTGTTAGTCACGTGCTAAGGAATATTATTATAGTCAATTTGTTTGTTTGTAAAGTTTCTTAAATACATGCAAAGCAAGAAATATTAGTTCTTGTTAATGATATAGGTAGTATTATTACTTATTGATATAAGTTTCAAACATGTTAATGAATTACGTTTGGACATACCGCTCTCGTCATTAACTAAGATTTCATCTAAATCAATTTCTTCTTCGATGACGCTATAAAAATTAAAAGGTAACAAAATAAAACAAACATAAATAATAATTAAGTTATTTTTATAATTATCTAAGATATTTATTTACCTTAAACTAGATGCTCTGCCGTGATGACCGTTCTGGTATGCATGATCTGCGTGTAATCTTCCCTCAGTTAGGGATTCCATAGATGGATGCCTTGAACCTATATCCGGCAACTCCGAGACCTACAGAATGCATTTAGTTAAGGTCACTAAAGTAAAGCCACATTGTCATTAATTTAATATAAATATTTTTTTTCGAAAGACCAACTGTCCCATATTTACAAAATTTTAGATAAACACAATATAGATGCACAAATCTAAACACAGTACATGCAACGTGCTTGTGCGTCGTATTCCAACATATATTCGGTACTTACCAAAAAGTAAAACTAATTCTACTAAATCATGTGTCATGCTTAATTTCAGTATAGTAACCATGCAGTATAATTATGTTTGTTTTAAAATAAGTAATGATTTGTTTGTAGGAATGAAGATAGAGATTGTATTATGATCGCGTGTTAGTGTCATGGAAGTGCATTTGCTAAGACAATCGTTTTAATATATTGCAGTCGTTACAAAGTTAAACAGATATCAGCCACTATTCCTATTAAGTATTAGACATTCAGTATACAATCTTTAATATTCTACTGTATTAAATTCAATTATACTGAAAATTTTACCTAAACATCAACAACCATCTGTGAATTTTAAATTAAAATTATTCTGATTACATTCAAAAATCTATTACATTAATTGACGTGTGATGGGCCTAGGCCCCTAAGCTGCTCTTAAAAGATAACCAACGACAATAAATACATTTTAAGCTATAAATAAGATAACGTTAAATACATAATTACATTTAATTGCTTAAAACAACACATCGAAACTGCAATTCTAATATAACAACATCAACTATTAGGGCAAATTAAACTATTAGGGCACATTACGTCTCATTTTTAGTTTAAACGATTAGTAGTAGGCAAAATAAAATTAACTCAGGTGTATATTCGAGACAACCTATCGTTATTACAACTAAATAACAATCTATTCACATAATAGGGACACAAATTATACAACATTTTACACCGTACATCCTGATATTGATAACAACAACATTATTTGGATTATCATTTTCACTTTTACACAACAGGTAATCACCTTTTTGTTGTTCCTGAAACAATAGAAATCAAGTTATTGAGCAACTATTAAACATCACTATGCTTTTTACTAATATTATAAATGCGAAATTTCGAATATTTGTTTGTTCGTTTTAAATTAAATTTGGCATATGAGTGGTTTATGGTCGAAAATAGCACTCAGGATACTTTTTATTCTGGAAAAATTTGTTGTTCCCATAGGATTCATCAAGAACTTTTATAATATAGTAATCAAGGCATGTTATAAATTTGAAAGTCTTTAGGTAAATACTAAATTCTATAAGTATATAAAAATAGCTTAAAGAATTAGAAGAATCTTGGTATTCGGTTTGTTTCTATCAAGATACTATAACATATGAGCTATTTTTATTCCAGCTTAATGTTGTAATATCGTCACAACAAGGAAAAGCCATGTTTTGGTTTGGAGAGTAAGGTAGCCGATTAATTTATGCTTGTGGCATCTCGCAACATGGGTCGTAACGTACAATTTACATTTATGGTGTGTCGAGACGATGATTGTCTCGTTTGATCAGGAGAGTCGTCTGCTTCTTACCATGCCGAACCCGAGCGAGGCTTAACTTAGCCCTGCTACCTGATAGTCACGATGGTAGTGATAGGCTTGGCCAATCGTTTGCCTTGTCTGGCAAAAAGGAAAATGTTCGATTCTTTATGAGGGGCCCGTACAAACACGGGAAATTATTTTCCCGCCCCTTTGGTCGAGTGGTTGACCCTGAATACGTAATCGACGGGGCTCGGGTTCGATCCCCGACAGGGGCAAGCATTTGTATGATGAGCATAGATGCTTATACTTCAGGGTTTGGGTGTTCATTTTATCTGTAACAGTACTTATTTATATATGTATTTCTATGTATTAGTATCGTTGACTAACACCCATAAAACAAGCAAGTAATTTGCTTACTTTGGGGTTAGATCAGTAAGTGTTATTTGTCCCGTGAATATTTATTTATTTTGATTAATCTGATATAGCTTTAACTTCCAAGTGACTTGTCGATTTAAGTCATACACTGCATTAACTAATCCACTTCCGAAGCCGGTATTGCGTTGGGAACAATCCCTTATATTGCAAATATCAATGGGCAGTCACTTCTACTGATTTTATAAAAAATAAACTGTTGAAAAATAAACGGTTTAAAAGATTAGGTCGTCGGTAGACTTTCATAAAGGCCTATATTTGCAATTCCCCTGTGATAGCAACGTTGGAAGACTTTCACATATATTCGAAATTTTATAAGAATAGTAACGTATTAATTACTTTAATTCCTAATGTAATAAATGGCAGTTTTTTATTTCCTACGATGTGTAGGTGTATAACCTGATTTTTCTTTTGCACTACTATTTTGTATAAAACGACTTCAAAAATTAACTAACTAAAATATCTTAATTAAATGATCAAAAGCATAAAGGAATGCATCTGGTCATCATCAATATTTAGGACACTTCTGAAATAAAACCACACAATTTGACTAACTAAATCTAACACTTAAAATCCTTTACCGTAACGAGTACCTAATATAAAAAATCCCATACCAACTCACCACTTTCACAAAACTACACGTAAATACGTGCGCAAAGGCTAGCAAGTACAATGTTCTTATAGATTTCGTCAAGAAGGATAGTGTAACTTTTTTATATTAATTTTGCAATACCAAAATATCAGACATTTTGTAAGTTGTTGATATGTGTGGGTTAGGCTTTCGTCTAACAATGACGTGCTTGTACTAAGATCACAATATGAAATACTATTGGATAGTATTTGTAATAGATATAGTGGATGTATTTTCTATTGTCTTGATATTACTAAAAAAAAAATTTTTCTTTTGGGAAATTAATATGGGTATATGGCCAAGATATAATAGTTAAGCCTCCCGTTTATTCCGAATTGAGTGAAAAAACATACTTACTGTAGGTTTTTCAATAGTATAGAGATAAATATAAAACATTTTACTTACTTGAACGACCTTCTTGATGATCGCTTGGCGAGGTTTGATAATAAATGAGGATCGTCCGCATGTCCGTTGGCAGCGATATTAGGGATTTCATGAGTTAAAGAGCCTGTTCTAGATCCAGGCCCCAAGCCCGCAGCAACATCCATCAGGCAGTCAAACAACGACGCCTTCTGCATCACGCACTCCAAGTAATGCAACTCTCCCTCATATTTGCGCAATCTCATGCCAATATTTTACATCTGATTATGACACTAATTTACAAAGCCTACACATGAGTCTGCGCAAAATCTTGTATAATACATATCCATGTTGGAGTTCTATTGTCGTGTAATTTGTTAGTGTGTTTGAGATAAACGCGAGTTGGTTCAATGTTTGTGAAGTCAAACATGGAATGTATTCGTGTTTGTGAAATGAAGTCGGCGAAATAATCTGAGAAAAATAATATGTTATATGTTAGTTAGTTTTTCTTGATATAAGTATACTCGTATTATGAATAGTCCCTTTGTCATCAACTCGATTACCTAAAATTGTTTACAATGTGCGTGAAGTAACTGTAAATAAAATTGAAGCCAGAGGCAGACAGTGATTAGCGAATATAAATTGTAATGCAATATTGATATTATTTAAATATTATTACGTAAGTAAATATAACAAAATATATACAAAAAAATGCAAGTTTTGCAGTTTTTGTTGCTGTTGGTTTTTGTGAAATATATGACCTGTGGCAGAGCGTAGCAAAAAGCGAAATTCAATAAAAACAATACATCATACTCTAGAATAATGATATTATAAAGAATTGAGCCAAAATGTAATTGAGATGTGGAGCATACAGTGTAAAAATAAAAAAGTAACAATACCAATCATGCACAGTTTCCATAAAAAAATATATATATTATGTTACCTAAAATGGTGAATATATTTTAAATCAATTGTAAAAGAGCAAGTGTAAAAACGAAACTGCATTATTGGGAAAAATAAATTCTACGTAACACACTTCTAGAAATACTACAGTTTTAAAAAAAATACAGTCACAGTCGTATAAAAACTATTATTTTGCAACTATAGGACAGGTCACTAGGTACACATAATAGGTATTACATATTTAGCCCTAACAATTTGAACAAAACAAAACTTAGAACAAATTCAAAAAATTTAGCTACTAAATAATGTGCGCTATTTATGTATATTACATACTATTTCAATGTATATTTTTTCTATATTATTCTAAATACATATTCTATAATAATCACTGGCTATTTTTTATCTGATGTATTTAAATCAAATCTATTTATGAATTCGTTTATGATTTTTTATTTAAACACGATGCGAAATAGATATTTGGAAACATGAATAAAATGAAAATCTAAAAAAGTGCAATAAAAAGTTAGTCAAAGTTTCGATCTTTAAAATATATAATACTACCGGCTGATTGGCCGTAGGGCTATTCTCGTTGAATGCCTGAAAAGTAAATCACCAATGTAGTCGACTCATTATGAGTCGATTTCAACTATAGTGCCGTTGTATTGTTGTAGACATTCATTTTCCAATTTTGTTCCATATATAGCCAATCAACGGTATAGACGTTTATTAATTTTGTGTTAAAACGTCAGTTAAACAACAATACATCCACAGGAAACAACACATCTATTAAACTAACTATAACGATTCAATTTAATTCTAAAATATATGAGGAATTCAAGGGTCCACCAACCAATACAACTATTAGACAAATCGTGAAAACCTAATCACAAAAGGTTACATTTGGCTCAAAAACATGTACAAGAAATATTTGTAGGCAGCCTTACGTTTTACTCTGGCTTCAGTGACATCATTATGATAATTTACTCAGAAATTTATTTGTTTAATATCAAATTTAAAAAAATGCAGTTTCCTATTATTAATATTAAAATGCGACTTACTTGTACACAAGAATCCTTCTTAAACCTAGTCGTTCTCCAATTTTCTAAAATAAGAAGACTTGCGTAGATCTTCCCTACTGTCAGTTTTCCTGCATTAAGTACATCTTTTCGAGGCACCAGCAAGTCTAACATTTTCTTCGCTTGTATTGGCCATATTTGAGTGATAGTATCTCTTAATTCTTCGTCTGCTTGGTCCATTTCTACAGCTAAAGGTATTTACGAAAAATTATATCTATCAATGATAAAATTATTGCACATATATAATTACCACAAATTAATGTATTTTTTGATTTATAATATTATTTATATTGCAATTTGATACGCCTAGTTCATGTATTAGTTCTCCAGTTTAAGTTACGTGACAATAACGAATTTTCGGAAAGTAACAAATTTTATCATATTAAAAGGCTGTGTCAAAAATATTAAAGTTGATATTTGATATTAGTAGTTATTTTCATTTATACTTAAAATATGTTGAGAGAAAGGTAGCTTTAAAATATTAATAAAACTGTTTTTACACAGAAGCTAAGCGAGATAGTTATTAAAATTAAATTAATGAAATAACTTATGAATTTCAGAAAAAAAATGCGGACATCCTCGTCAGCCTCCATAATCGTGACGTAGCGGATAAACTTGTAAAGAGACTGCCTTACGAAATATACACATACGACACCGTCAAGTCATTCGTAAAATTTAAATGCATTATAACTGTTGCTTAGGTTATACTGACAGTTTCTGGAATAAGACTAAAAATAACTAAGACCAGATTTAGTATTTATGATACATTTACTGTTTGTCGAAGCGTACCTGCGTAGGTATTTATTATAAAATGTACTTATTATATTATTGATGCGTTCATTGGAATCTTTGTTTAAAGCAGTTGATATGGTTTTATATATAAACTTCTTGCATTGCTGCGTAGAATCAGTTACCGCTGCTTTGGGGATTGCAAATCGTAGTTTTGATTTTTGAAAATGACAAGAAGTCGCAAAGTGTGAGGTCCGATTCTATAATGGAAGCAACATCGGTTTTATTTATTTATTTCAACTGAACTAAACTAAGAAAATTCATGTCTTCAATTAAATTCGATTTCAAATTAATCATGAACGGTTCTATTTTATATCTGGTTTTATTTTTTATGTAAACAACTTTACGTATTAATATATTTTGTTAATTGTAATGTATGAACATAATTACCGGATCTCATTTTAATGTTGAGGTTTTCTCGTATCAAGGCGAATAGCGTTGTTGTAAAATTAACTTTGCCCTCCTCGTCCAAAGGCATGTTCATTCTTATTAATTTCTTATAGGCTAATCTGTTAGGACATTTATTTCCAAACCCCAATGGCGGATCCATGTTTTTTAACATATCGTACATTTCTGTATAATGGATTTTACCCCTGAAATAAGCAGTTACATGTTTTTTTATATTATTTAAGGTGTAGCAAAAATACAAATTTAAAGGTTTTCTATTTCACAAAGAAGCAAATAATCACACGACACTCGTGATGGAAATTAGACATCAAAGACAAAGTAAAACTTCACCATCTAGTAGTCAAAATGTTAGCATCATGTTTAACTAATCGTTTGCATTTTAGGAACTGTTGGCAGAAAGGATTAAGCCACCTGGCATTCTTCAATAAGGGCAAACAAAAGACTGTTAATGTTGCCCAAAATAAATAAGGGCATGATAATTTTTTTGGGCTAACTTTGTGTAAAAATATTCAAAATTAAATGTACTGATCCTGTATGAGTACCAGTAGTACCAATACCAGTAGTACCAAAACCTCATTGATACAAAGTAACACTTTCTTTTTTAATTATTTTGATTTTTGTGTTTGTTGTAAATATATAGGTAATTGTTATCTTAAATTAAAATTTTCTTGGTATTGTTCTTTTAATTTCCATAAATATGTGTTAATTTCATTTGCGTAAAATTAAAATAGATATTCGTTAAATAAATTTTACGTAAACTAGTATGAAATCATTCTTCTTTAAATTATTAATATATTATCATATGTCACATTTGGTGCATTGATAATTTATGACCAAATGTTTGATCTTTTGATTAATTTCCTGAATATGCAAGTAATTGTAACAAGCGCTACATTGCCTACGTGACAATGTATCTATTTTAACTCTGCTTTTATCTTCGCATCGCTGCGTTTTCGTACATATATTAGCACATTTAGCACTATATTACATATATACAATATATTCAGCACATTTATTATGCATTTTAACTAACTTTCTATAAGGAGGAGGATCTCAACTTGGTTGTATTTTTTGTATGTTAAATCAATACTCGGTAATTTATTGACCGGTTTGGAATTTTTTTTTCGAAATATTTACTTCTCAATTGGTCCGATATAGAGAGACTGAAAGTTGCAGATTTACTGAGTTTAAATTACAAATATATTGTTTTGTTACTTACGTTGCATTTGGATCATATTCGGCCCATATTCTGACGAATTCATCTAAATGATGTGCTCCGAGAATAGACGAATCCCTTGTTAAATAATCGAAGTTATCCATAATAACAGCCACGAACAAATTTAACATCTGTAGGTTAAAAATATTTGTAATTTACTAAACAACTTTACAATTTTTAATTAGTTATGTATTTTTTTCCCAAGTTAACTATACTTATATTTTACGCAGTTATTTCATTTTATCGTCTTATTAAAATTAAATGTGTATTGTGTATATTCAGATACAATGTAAATACAATGATCGTACAATATTTAGCTATTATTAAGGTTTTTGGTAATAAAATGGAAATCGTTAAAAGATCCTATGTTAGTGTAGTGTAAACTATAATGAATAGATACATTTCATCATTTTAAGTAAAATTTTAATACAATTATACAAATAATAGATCCAATAATATGTACCAATGATCCAATAGTATTTTTTACCAATAAATGAAGCGATCCTAACTGAAAAGCTGAGATGATTTAAGTCTTGAACGAAGAAATGTCAATATATGTAAATTACATGTCACGATGTTCGTCCACTATGGATTCTTAAACTACTGAACTGATTTCAGTAAAATTTTGGAAATATCTACTACTTGGTAGATATTTCCAAAATTTTATTGAAATCCCCCCTACTTAATCACTTAAATGTCACTTGTTCCTCATTACCTGCAACTACTGTTTTGCTTGCTGGCTTTTTTAAATTTAATTTTATATGAAGTTACTACTATACTTACAAGAAAGGAACAGAAGAAAATAAACGAAACGAAGTACGCGTATGCAAGTGTGCTTCCACAAAATTCACTTGGCGGTTTCCCTGCTTCTTTGTCACATTTGGCAGGTTTCAAACAGGCGAGCATAATATTGGGCCAAGCTTCTCCTGTCGCACACCTTAAAATATTTTATTGTTATTTTATTGTTATCGATCATATTTTAAAATATTTAATACATTTGTCATCAACACTTGATTATACTCCATTAATCAAGCTAAAATGTACTTGTACTGTTTCACAGAAACTTAAAGGCTACTTTTCCTCCTCGGTTATCCGGGCTCTTTTTCAAAATAGACCATCTGCCATTCTGTCAGGCGGTTCGAAAAAGGCTAACCGTGCCACTACCATCTTGACTACTAGGTGGCAGAGTTCGGCAACATCTCGCCCGCATCTGGTAACGCAATAGCGATTGTCACTGTCGTGTTCCAGTTTAGTAGGTAAGTTAGCCGATAGGCTCATGTATGTGCCATTACCATCCCGCTACATAGATATCAACACACCATTATTTCTCTTTCCATCAAAAGAGCCATCCGATTGTTTGTTATCCTATGACATAAAAATTCCTAATACAAGCCCTGAAGATGCTTTATAAAGCGAAACCTTATGAAAGATATTTTAATTAAATAGTGTTTGTGAAACAGTACAAATACATTTAAACCTTATTATTATATTTATATTTAACAATACTTGAACAAAATAATGATAATATTTTTATATTCAAAATTAAACAATAAGCATAATATATTTTATGTGTACTAAATACCCAAAATGTAACATATTCGTATAAAAGATCATCTTTTTCTATGGGATTTGCCGTATTTATATTATAAAATGTATTTTAATAAAAACAGTAGCTTGTTAAGCCATTTTGCTGCTCACTGCTCACCTCTTTTTATATAAATGAAAATAGTGATATAAATACATTTTTTGTTTGGAATAATCTAAGGACTATTCCAAATTTTATTAAAAAGTTTAATATTGGAATAATCTAAGTTAATATTGATTAAGTTACCTGAATAAGAGCATAAGTGCTTGAATAAAACTCCTAAAGTTGTTATGTCTGTTCATATCTGAATCGGCAGCTAATTCTATATTTCCAAAAACCTGTAAAATAAAGAATTATTCATTATACAGAATTAGTATTGAAAAATTGTACATACGAAACGTGTGAGTTAATGTAACCTGGACAGGGCTTATTTTGACGACTAGCCTCCTGCTAGGTAGTTCATGAAATGCGAACTAAGCCTAATTGCTTACTACCAGCGTGGTACATGGCTGTTTTAGATATTTAAAGTGTTGTTTATGAAAAAAGCATGAACCTTTGTCACATACAGTTCCATATCTCAAAAACACAACGGTCATACCATTTAGTAAATCTTGTTTTATATTTTAGTTATTTTTAGGCCCAAATAATTTAAGTTTTGTTTATCAAAGTTCGAGGACTGATAATCCTCGAAAAAGTTTATTATAAACAAAGCAGAAGTGTAATTTAATAAAATTGCTAAAATTAATTGTTTACATTTTGCAATAAAATTGTACTACTATTACAATAAAATTGTACTACTGTAATTGTTTATGTGTACTTAACACATATACTAGCTGAATCTGCAACAGGGGTGCCCCTTCTTTTAGTTATTTTTTTAACTTCCCACTACATATGTAGGTACATATGGAAGTTACTGATTTTCCCGATTTTCCAAAATGAGAGTTTTCACCAGATCTCTTAAGTTTTGAGACCACAGAAACCTTTTCCGACTTTTTATACGATGACGTCAAAATCTGTATGTGTGTATATAAACGTGCCATAACTTTTGAACGGTTTACCGGTCGAAACGTGGTTGATGGCATTCGATTGAATTTTGCTCAACTGAGATTCCCTAAAAATTTGAACCAATTCAGTCCAGGAAAACAGTATTTTTTAAATATTACTCCTAGATTAATGTACTGATTGAGTTAAAAATCTAATCAGCTCTTTTCCTCAAAAAACTGCGTGTAATTCATAAATTGCATAAAACTTGCTTTATCTGTTCGGGAGTTGAAAAAAGTGTTTTTCGATATAATTTCGAGATTTGTTAACTAATCATTTTTCGAACAACAATATTTTAGTCCTTATAAGACTACGTCAAATACAGTCTAAAAATCTAAATCGAATTAAGCTTTCAAAAGTTACAGCTCTTCAAATATTAATATTTTGTTGTTTACTGCAAACTCAATATTTTTAAAATAACTTTCAGGCTAATATACCGATTGTTTTAAAAAAAATATCAGCTTTTTTCTCTTAAAAACTGCGTCAACTACCATAACTTTTTTTTTATAAAATAACGAAAATTAAAAAAAGGATTTATAAAATAACGAAAATTAAAAAAAAATGTTTTTTGATATTACTTCGCGAGATACGCGATAGACGTCGCAGAACTTTACCACCTTTTACGACCTGCCTGATAGAACGGCATTTAGCCTATTCTTCAAAGGAGCCCGGACCAATATGGGGTAAACTAATTAAACGTTATGAAAGTATACTAATTTAATTTACTTATATAAATAGTTCACCTAATTTAGGTCAATATGATTAGATATATGTTACTTAATTGTATTAGTCTACGATGGGGCTGACATATAAGAATAAATAAAAATCACTAAAATCTAGAATATAAAAAAGTGTATCATATATCAAAATTTTTTAGTGAAATTTTTATGAGATTTACCTATAGTGATTCTATAATAACTACAGACAACTGTTATATTGCATACTGCACTAATCATTCCTCAATAACATATACCTGCATTCCGATAATAGCGTAGATGAAAAACAGCATCGCGATTAGAAGGCACACATAGGGCAAGGCCTTGAAACTCTGTACGAATGTCCACAATAGTATTCTAATGGTATAGCCCTGCCGAAGCAGCTTTATCAGTCGCGCGGCTCGGAACAGGCGAAGGAAACCGACGTTGAAAGTGTTCTCCTGTAATTTGGTTTTAAAATTTAACCCAATAAAATAGAGTGCTAAGTATTTATGTTGTTGATTTTTAGTATGTGTGAATTTTTGATATGGTAATAAAGTTTTATGAGGGTGTCAAAGTTATTTTATATCTCAGTAAATGGTTAATTGGTACTCAATTTATGAAACGTTAAATTTCAAGCAGGTGAAATTGACTTAACATAATTTTTTTTAGGGCCGCGACATCATACGCGTGACCCAAAAAAATTTCTTCCTTGTGCTTATTCGGGTAAAAAAGTAGCTTATGGTGGTCTAAGACCATCTAAGTGTAATTGTCTTTCAAATAAAAACAGTTGGTTTTAAAGTCAGACACATTAAGTAGAAACAGTTTTTATGTTTTATCTATACATATAATAAAATCGTAAAATCAAAACTGTACATTGATTTTTTTTTAAAGAATACTTTGGGGCGTGATCTACAATCGATATCGAAGCCAAAAATATAGTTTTTAGAATTTTTCTGTTTGTCTGTATATATGTCCGGGGTAAACTCAAAAAGTACTGCATGGATTTACTTCAAATTTTGCATAAATATTACTTACAGGTCCGGTCAACATATAGGCTACATTTATCACGCTAACACCTACGGGAGAGGTGCTGTGCGGAGTAAACGAAGTCCGCGCGGACGAAGTCGCGGGCAACAGCTAGTATGTTATACAGTGTAGTCACGAGTGATAATGTTGCTTGCTATGTGAAGTTAATTACACTTTACATGACAATCTCCTGTTTTATTGTCCAATTGTTTACCTAATTTATTATAAAGATAAATATTTAAAAATTATATTCAATGAATTTGCACAAGTTTTTGCAAACTACATATATTATACTACTATATATTTTAACTACATATAACTATATATTTTAATCTTGATTACAATAAACAAAGTTCATGAAAACATTTTAATATGGAGGTTTGATGGCCATAGACCAAAAACATATTTAAAATGTTTTGTGTCATCTTGTTTGTTCTCTTTTTGTTTGGATATTACAAAAGTGCAATTACCTTAATTGGCGTGAAGTTGATTCGCACAATAGCACATTTTATTAAACGCATAATCATAAAGAATATTATATTAAATATGAAACTAGTAAATATAAAGTGGTGACCTAATATAAAAGAAAATTAATTTCATTCGTTATAAAATTCAAAAAATTTAGAATCTTCTCACTACCAAGAAATTAGAAATAGAGACCAATCCAAAAATCTACAAAGCTTTTTGTTTACTTACTATACCTAAGTAAATTTTAATAAACTAAATATGAAATCGATACTTGTGTCAAATATATATTTTAGATTAAAAAGGGTTACTGACTTAATTTTGGACTACAGCTCGTCATTTTTAAATCACTTGGCAATATAAAAATTCAATAAACATATAAATATAATGTCCCTGACCCCGTAATGTTATATCTCGACTAGGTACATTTAGAAATAATGGTTATGAATAACTGTTAGCCTATCTGTATTAAATTATGAAGTCCTAGTCGGGCATATTTGTTATAAGTTTTTTACGGGTTATTCTCATATAATTGAAAATTGAAATCTCAGTTTTCGCAGCTCGAAGTCTGGAAATAGTGTGTCGATATAACCGTGTTCGAGACACGTCGCGTAACACTATGGGTTTCGATTATCTCAAGAAATAATAAATATCTAATCGTTACAATTAAGGCAATGGGGATCACCATCCATCTCAAAAACCGACAAGTGAATCAAAAAATAGTTCACTTTGCCTATGGAAAGGAACCGACACGATGTCACGATTTTATTTAAAAGGATCAGCTTATTTAAAAATAGCTTGATAAAATAAGTCAAATTTTTTTAAATTATAATAACATGTTATTATTATCAATGTCGTATGTGTCTCTTAAATTTATAATAATTAGAAAAAAAAACATGACAAGCTATACTCCTATTGATAATTTTGTATTTAAATGTATCTAACAAAATAAAATAACTGACCATTCTAAAATCGTAAACATGTTTTTCAAGATTTCAGATGAATGTGTTTATATGAATCACATTGAAAATATCAATGACCCAAATCTTTTATGAGCTGGTATGATCACAACGTTTTATGTGTTGTGAATTTGGAAATGCAAATAAAATGGATATAATAAAGCGCAGTACAGAATTAAATATATTTCTAAAGCTCCATGATTCAGCAGGACTAAATAACAATGGTCATATTAATTTCAGCCAAAGGAGAATTTAAGATAGGGTATATGATTTCTAGTAAATTTGATTTTTCTAAATAATTTTTAAACTAACGAAAGAAACTTGTTGCTACCAATTAAAATTTGGGATCTAATATTCCAAATCCAAACTTTAAATTCAGTATGCTTGGCTAAATTGCAAAAATTAGCAAATATTACTATGTTAGCAAACGAACTCTAGAATTTTTTGATTACAAGAAACACATCAAACCAGTAACACTTCAAATCTAATGCTTAATACACACCATAGACAAAATACCAACAAACACAGTTTTTCATTTCACTATCAAAAAAAAATTAAGCATTTATGCGTTATTCACTCTATTAAAAGCTTTTTGTCTAAAGTATGCATGTTAGAACAACAGACTCCTAGCACACGATTCCTATATCATAAGCGGCTATAGACCAAAACGTGAATCTTCTAGCGCTACATCAGATCTTTTAGAACAATCAAAACCATTTCCGAAGTAGATACAAAAGTCTAGATTTCCTAGCAATATACAATTGATCCGTTACCTGCTGACAGGAAATGTCAGCACAGTTTTCAGTGAGGTCGCTCTGTAATCAGGATATACAACTTTATTTTATTGCAAGTGAGAAAAAGCGAAAACAATTGAAATAATTAATTATACGGCAAAAGGCTTAAATTAACAAAAAAATAAATAAGTTTTGTTTAGATATTTAATGATACTCACACCAAATTCCATAATAAGGGCGTCAATTATACTTCCAATGACCGTTACGAAATCGAATGTATTCCACGGGTCTTTGAAAAAATTCTGTAATTAAATGCAAACATATCTGAGTATCTTTTTTAATTTTTCTGATGTTTTTTTATTGTTTAATATATAATATTGATGTATACTTTAAATAATAACATGGTAAAATAATTACTAAACCATATATACAAATGTACGCTTTCTGTACACCGTGTGAAAAGCATAAGGATAATCAAACATTAAAATATTGTGGATAGGGATCAGGAAATCTCTCTTATTATTAATATATAATTAAAACAAAGTAAATATAGACTAAATCATATTACACGTTATATAGGATTTGTTTATTCAAGTAAAAATATTTTATATAAATAAGCGATAAGTTAAGAAAATCTAGATATATTACAAATATATAAATAATAGAAACAAATATTCAAGTCAAAGTTGAATATTAATCGCTATAATGGTATTTATTGCTAAACTAAGGTACAAAGTATTGTACCTCTGATATATGTGTTTTAAAATGTATTAAATATTGAAGATTCTAGAAATTTCTACAAGTATATATTATGTAACATTTTTCGATACATTAAATATTGATTCAAGTATCGTTTCAAAGAATCTTTAATATTTTACAAATCTACGGATGCAACTGTTTTAAACAAAAGTTGCTAGATGTCCTGAAATTGACAAAAAAATCTATCTATACAATTCTAAATGTAACTTTTGGCATTAAATGTATAATAAAAATTTCTTACCGTACATCCGAAGGCTATTAACTTCAAAACGGTCTCAAGTAGGAAGAAGAAGGTAAATACTATGTTCATGACTGTTAACACGTCCATGAGAAGTGGTGGAGCCTCGTGAAACTAATGTAAAACGAAAACCAATACTTTTTAGACTCAAATCAACTGCATCTTAAGAGCTAAATGCTAATTTTGTTAATTAAAATAAATTATTTTCTTCAATTTAAAATCGGAATCTACTATCTAAATCCGAAAGGTAGCATTTAGCTTTTAAAATGCTATTCGTTTACTACTTTTAATAAAAGAACATAATTTACCTAATAATCGTAAGTGTATTTGTGTGTGTATCCTGTTAAACTCTCGTTTCGAGCCATTTTTCGTGTGACGATACCAATGTTATGTTTTTCTTGTAAACAGTGAACGTGCTTCATGCAAGGCCATTTTACATGCTTCTGGGCATTCACACCAAATTGGCACTGAGGTTCAATAAAATTAAAGATTCACTAACCTTTTGATGACATAAAGACTCGATTTTGATTATTTTTAATATAATAGGACTTACCTAAATAATATTGTTGAGTCACCAGCTGATATTAAAAGGAGATAAAACACATATAACATTTGTATTTGCAGTAAAAAATAGAAGCCATGCATGTTATAATCACAGTCACTGCAAGCAAATATAATATAGCATTCTAGCACATCACTATGAGAGAGAAATCAGTAAAGGAACAAGGGAAGGACACATATTTACTTGGCTAGAAATAATCCCATACAGTCATGTAATTATAAAAACCCTGTTAATAGGAGAAAGAGTACATTTGTAAGTTTTTTAAACACTCTTTTTTTACAATTGTTCATGATCGGTCTAGGTTGTGTGATTCATCTACTTACTTTGACACCATATGCGATGATTTTCAACACGGTTTCCACAGAAAACATTCCAGTAAACCCCATATTTGAATACTTGAGGATATCCGAGTAGAGGTCATTTTGATTATAGTACTGCCATTAGTGAAGACGTGTCGAATAAACCCACGGCAATAAAAATATTTTATTGTTATTTGATGGACACAAGAGGTCGTAAGAAAGATGATATTAAGTATTACGATGTATAAAATGCTATTCATGGTTAATGTCTCAGAGTATTAAATGTTCATTATATATGTATCTGCCCTATTATATTAATGGCAAACATGAACACATAGGGATATAATTAAATACATAAATACTAATAGGTATGTGCGCTTAAATTAAAATAATTTTAATGAGAAAAATAAAAGGGAACGATTTATTACACAGATGTCGTTAATTATCATAAAATTTAAATTAATATAAGAATATTGCTTCGGACTCCCGTAATTAAATTGATATTTGTTAGACGTAGGGAAATTAAGACTGTTAAATCACCAATATGTTTTACGATAACATGAAGCAGGCCAAAGCCACTGACAATATTGCTTGGCAGAAGGCCGTTCCATCCATCATGCAAAATTTTGTCCAACATATAAGACAGATAATTATGTCTTTATATTATCATGCATCAAATACAACAAAAATGCACCATGGCTCAATCTTATTAGTAACATTGCATATTCATTAGCACAGAAAGAATGTGTTAAAAATTTGAGCCTGAGTTGTGCAGGAAGGAGAGGTATATCGTGCATAAACATTTACACAAATAGGGATATATAATTCTTAGTATAACAAGCAAGGACTCACAATAGGAAAACGACAACATAAAACACGTATAAAACAACAAAAAGTTTAAGGGAGTATGATGTTATAGGCTCAATTTCGGCATTGGCGCATTCCAATACAATGTACACTGAGGATGCTCTTTTGTGTTGTGTTTAGTGTTAGTGTGTGGCAGTACTAAATAAAGCCAATGAAACAATAATTTTAAACAACAATTTTACATTATGTCATAATTATTAGGCACAATAGTCTAAAAATTTATTATTCGAATTAAAGAAAACTATTATAATTAATCTCTATAGGTTCAGTGCAACTGTTGTGTACATTGAAGGTACGAACACTAAACTAGAGACTTTGTGCCCCGTGAAATTTTGTATTTTATTCATAGTCTACTTTGAGGATGTGCTCGTTTCTACTGTTCACATTGACAGTGCTCTTTTGTAATCTTTAACAGTTATGTATTTTTCATTGTATGGATTATGTTCACCTTAATTTATTTTAGAAACCAAGTTAATACATACCTTCATCATGAGCAACAATGTGTTAAGCACAATAAGTGCCATAATGAAGTACTCAAATGGTGTAGAGACAACTATTCTCCACACTTTGTACTTAACACTTCCCCTTTTACTTGGCATATACCTCTCTAGAGGCCGTGCTTCTATCGTGAAGTCTATACATGATTTCTAGAAGGAAACAAAATGAAAGTAGTATGCGTAGAAGAGGTCGTACAAGGGAAAATAAATAAGTAATATGGTTACCTGATTTTTTTCTATTTCTGCATCTTGTAACTCCGCTTCACCCTGCTCTTGAAATGTAATAATAATTAAGGCTACGAATATGTTAACGAAGAAGAACGGAAACACTACAAAGTAAACAATATAAAATATGGACATTTCTATTCGAAAATTTTGTATGGGTCCCCTGTCTTCGTAAGTGGCGGCCATAGAATTTTGTAATACTCTGAAAAAAAGAAAAAATATTTAATTATACTAAATAAACAAATAAGAGAGTGAGTGATTTCAGGGTTAATCTTAACAAATTAGACTTAAGACTGTCCATAAATAAATAAAATATACAGAATACGCCACAGCGGCTTTATTAACAAAAGTTTAGCTAATTTTTAACCTTTCACTGCCTCGTGGTTTAGGAGTAGCCTATTCAGCTCAGATCATAAGGCTCAATCCCTGGGTTGGATAAAAGTGTTATTGAAGTTTTTTTGAGGTTTTTCGAAAATTTAAATTCTCAGTAGCAGCTCCGAGTCTGGCGGAGTGGTGTGTTGCCACTCCCGTGCCTCGGATGAGCATGTAAATGTCGTTTCCGGTCATCGCTAGAAAGAGTCGATAATCGTTAATATGTCACTAAATGCGGTAATGAGGATCACCACTTATAACCGCAAACCGGTGAATCGCAGTGAATAAGAAAGTCTATAGACGTTCGGTTTACTCTGCCTGCCCCGCAAGGGAACCGGGTGTGATGGTACTGTAACCTAAGAGTAAGTTATTAGTCAACTACTTTGAATTTAAATGTAATCGACTTAAACTAAACAGAGTACACTAAATATTTTGATCACCACGATTCACTGATTATCAGCCCGCGAATTGTTTGGTGATCCCTATCGCCGTATGTCACTGACCTATATTATTATCTCTTGTTTCCAACGGTAATCGGAACCGAAAACTTTATGCGCCATCTGAATTGCTGGTGTTATAACACAATGTTACTAAACTCCAACCAATTTCTGAGATTTTTGTACAGAAAAACCTTAATAAAATTTCTTGCCTGACTCGGGGATCGAACCCAGGATCTCATTATCTAAACAGAATAGTTACCCTAGCTAAACAAAACAGTAACAGAAAACATGTTTTTGATATTTCGTTGCATAATAATATGTTATTAACTTCTTTCGTTCATTTATATTGTAAATAAATTGTTTTAGTGAATACGGAATACAATATTCAGTAATGATTGCATTCGACGAAGAAAACTAGTGATTTTGCAAATTTCCGCGAACTTTTAAGGAAAAAATCACTGAGAAGGAAAAAATATGAAATTTGCAAAATAACTATTTTTCTTCGTCTGAACAACGGATTTCCGCAAAGTAACGCATGAATCTATAAAATATTACTGTATTACGTGTTCACGACTTAAGGCGAGGTATTTCGACGCGCGTCAATTCTATAAAAAATGGGTGCCGTAGTATGTTCTGAAACCGCTGGGAAACGTGTTAATTTTCGGATAAATAAATATAGGACATCAGCTGAAAACTAAAATTTAGCACATTGTTTTTTGTATTTACAACTAAATATCACCATATAAAAATCATGTGGAAGATATTATTAACAAATTATTTGTTTTAGAGATTTTTTTAGCCTGTTTTCGGAATTTTATATGATCGAGTAAAGTACATTCTATCATGTAATGAGTTAGCACA
The DNA here is from genome assembly GCA_036924255.1 of Apodemia mormo. Lineage (NCBI taxonomy): Eukaryota > Metazoa > Arthropoda > Insecta > Lepidoptera > Riodinidae > Apodemia > Apodemia mormo. The sequence goes on from JAUPFN010000001.1 coordinate 11,031,062, forward strand.
TTCTTTAGATAATATCTTCAGGTATATCGTGTAATTTTAGTAAAATTGTTATTTAACAATCAATACAAAAAAAAACGTGATTAAGCAAACCCGTTTTTTCCCGTTTGTCGCGATGCCTCGCCTTAACGTAGATTTAGTATGATGATAAAAATACTTACTGTGGCCACCCTTCTCCTGTTTGAACTGCAAATAACGTGAGCATAGCTGAGGCGACGTTATCGTAATGGAAAGATTGCGTCCCCCACGTCCTTTTGCTCACTTTAGGCAGTATACTGTTTGGCTCGTAGACAAAGTACGACCCTCTGCAAGCGTTAATATAAAATATTACTCATATAATAAAGACTGAGTTACTCAACATGCTCCTGAACTTATTTCTAAAAAAATAATGAAACTGTGTGTCAAGAAGTTTCATATATCATGAGATAATAAACAAGCAATTAGGTCACTTGATGGAAAGACACTACCATCACCTATAGATCGAAGATGTTAATGGTGCGTTGCCATCCTCGTGACGGGGTCTTAATGCCATATGCATTAATTTACCGGCTATCTTATTCTCCAAATAAGAACACGACAGTGGCAAGCACTGTCGCTATTGCGGCAGGAATAGGAAAGGCGGTAATACCAAGCCCGGATGTAACGATGTAGAACGTAGTAACGTGTTAGTAATATTTTCTACTAGGCGTAAGCTAAACTATTCCTATATATATGTCATATATATATATATATATATATATATATATATATATATATATATATATATAAATAGTATAGAAACTTGTAGATTCACTCGTTATTATTAAATTGGTTGCTAATTGTTACTGCCACGAATGTCGAATCGTTGATTATAGGAACCCGGCATATGACATGACAAAGCTGAATCAAAAGTACGACTAAAATCAAAATAGATTTTATTTAGCGAACTTCTTAGATAAATAACTTTATATTTCGATTAAATTGCGCGTATGTCATTTAAACGTGCTGTAAACTCGAAACATCTTTATAAGTTTTTATCATCTAATTATAATTGATATGTCATTTAGATATTATACTCGTAGTATATTTTTAATTCATATTCAGATATTTTTTTTTGTCATTAGATAGCAAACAAGCAGATAGCTCTCCTGATGGAAAGAGAAGCCGTCGCCTACAGATACCAAATATGTTAATGGTGTGTTGGTATCCGTGTGATGGAATGGCAATGCCACATACATAAGTCTGCCGGCTACCTTACCCTCTAAACCAGAACAACACAATGAAAATTATTGATGCTATTGCGGCAGGAATAATTAAGGGGGTTGTACCAAAAACCTGGGGCAATATATTTGTTTTTCTTTGTTTTGATATACTTCCCATTTGGTATCAAAAATTTGGTGAAGATATCTGATCCAGAGTAGAGACCAGAGATACAGGAAATTGAAATTCGTTTGTTGCAATTTTACTACTTTTAAATAATGCAATAAAAGAATTATGAATGTGGAGGAACTACGCTCATAACTCTTTAAACTTATTGGGACTCTCATATACTATTGAACAAAATGCGGAGTTAATGCTAAATGCATTGTCTAACAGTCCATCTTTAGAAAAACAGAAAATTTAGTATGTAAATATGACAATATATATATATAAAAATAAAATAATTATTTAATTATAAATAATAATAATAAATCATTTTTTATATGTAAAGTAAAATGTTAAAGGTTCAAAACGTTATATTATAGCATATGCTACAAATACAAAATTATGGTAAATGAATACTTAAAAATTTACATATTATTAAATATAAAAATATATATATTATTATTCTTTAAATATAAAAAATTATATGAAAATCATTTCCTGTTACCTACGAGAGACGTATTGGGCATACTTCTGTTTTTTGTGTATGTTATTATAAAATAAAATAGCAAATACTTACTGGCAGTCTTCAAAAGTATTCTTACTGATATCGTTGCAGTAAAAAAATTTACCATTAAAAAGTTGAACAGCTATTACAGCGAATATGAATTGAAACAATATGTACACAATGAGAATGTTAATGACATTTTTCAAAGAGTTCACAACACAGTCAAACACTGCTTTTAACTTTGGAACACGTTTAATAGTTTTTAAAGGTCTGAGCACTCTTAACACTCGTAACGATTTTATCGTGGACAAGTTTTGTCCCGCTCCTTTCTTCACGCCCCTGTAACAAATAATCAAAATATAAGAACCTTTAAAAAATTAGCATTATTCCAAATATAATTCCAATATTAAATTCTTGTAAAATATTTTTAAAATAATTTATTTTATGTAACTTCATCATATTATTTTAAACACGCATTTGAATGTGTTTAAAACATAATATCTATGTTTTAAACACATTCAAATATATGACTAAAGTCACAGTATGTACACGTCAGTGCAGTTTCTAACTTCAAAAATTCAACAAACAGGCTTACTGATGCGAGTTTGTATCAAAAACAAATCAGCATCAATCATCTAAGACTTTAAGCTATATGCGTCAAATCTAGACTGGTAGAGCTATTACAACAAATATGAATTTTCCTTAATTAAATCTCAAATAAAATACTTTTGTGAATTAGTCGAATTTGAATATTCTTAAATTAGTTACATTAATGCTAATATACTCTCGCGTCAAAATCTTATGATATTTTAGAATTTCTATCAGCAATACCAGTGTCTCAACTACCATACTATACCACTATATATAATATATCATAACCACTATATACCATAATACCATAAACACTTTTTCCCAAGTAAACCCTTTCCAATCGAAGAAAACAAGGAGATTATCAGTGACATATTTGTATTTAATATTGATGACCTATTTAGGCGTCCAAGCATATGTACTAAATTTTGTAAATATATGTATGTTTGTATGTATTTTAAATTACTTTATATTTATTATGCTGCAACATATTAAGAATGTTATATATTATAAACTCGCCCACACTGATCCAACTGAACTGATAGCATCGTCCAACATTCTGTTACCATCCGCATAGGTCTCATTTTCGAGGAAGCTGGTAGTGGCTCTAAATGGAGGAAGTGCTTTATGATCTGGCTTTTATTCAAAGATGATGTGTGAATAAAGAATATCACTTCCTGCCTGGTAGCTAAGTAAAGACGAGTGAACGCTAAGCATTTCACTACACACTGCTAGTTCTTACCGCCATAATGTCAGTGTCTAATGCTGTCGTGTCTCTACTTAGAGTAAAAAGTAGTAGAATAATTAGTGCACGTGGCTTTATATCTCTGTCAGTAACACACTATTGCCATATTATAGAAAAACTAGGGAACTTAAGCAACACGTGTCCTTAATCATCATTTGAGCCTGATTCTTGTTCACAATCCTCAAATCATACCATTCAAATCGCGAAGAATTGGTACCCGAGGCAGATTTTTTCTAACAGTACGATTTGAGTAGGTATTTATGAAGCAAAAGTTTGCAAGGGTATGTCTTTGTCTTAGATTCCACCATCACTCACAGCCATTTGGATTATATGTCTTTGTATTTGGGGTGTGTATACGCAAAACAAATCAAAAAGTTTACTTACCAAAATATAAACTAACCAAAAATAAAAACAAAAAAGTTTACTTACCCTATTTCAAAGCCGAAGCTTACAAGGGCGCATATAACGACCGCGGCGTCCATAATGTTCCACAAATCGCGCAGATACGCGCCAGGATGGAACAATATGCCGAGATCGACGATCTTCAACAACATCTCCACGGTGAAAACACCCGTAAACGCGTAGTCGAAGTAATTTAAAACTTTATTTCTGAGGAAAGATGTTTGTAAAATTAGAAAAACGATTTGATTTAATTTATAATTTCCATGATTGGCTTTTGGCGAAACTGTTTGATTGTCTCAGTGCAGACTCTTATATTCTTGTCAGATTATTTCAGTTATTAGGTAATAAAGCTTATAATGAATGATGATGCTCTAATGAGCGAAACCAGTTGGCTTTAAAACGAATAAATTGTAGTTTTGAAACAGCATAAAGTTAAATCTAAGGAAATTAATAATTAATTCATTAAATTTAAATTCCGTGGTAAGCAATATAATATTGTTCGCCTTGTCGACTATCATGTTATTATTTTAGATAAAACTTATTAATATAATGAATCCTACAATTCACTATTTATTTCCATGCCTATTTTAAAACTAACATCGCAACAATGTATTATATGACTTCGAATTTAATCTAATGGTTATTTCGCCATCAGTGGTTGTATAAGTCGGAGTTTTGTTGGTAAAAATCAAACATACTTAGACAGGTAACATTGTGAGTAGACTCACCCCACTACGACGCTACTGTCTCAAATATTTTTATTGGCATAACTTCAATATCCTTTTTTTACGAAAGTAACCAATATGCTAACGGCCCGAAATATAAGCCCATCATTAAAGCATTGAATGATGGCAATACTTATCTTTCACAATAAATACATAGAAATCTGCTTGTTTGCCATCTTGAGCTTTATAAAAAATATACACAAAAATATTTAAAAACTATAATTCCGCAGATACGTCTATTTTCTCTTTCTTTCACACCATTTCAGAAGAATAGACTCCTAACAAGATTATGATTTTTAGACAGTGGACTATAACTTATAATTCCTATTGATATCGCCTTCTTTTTTCTGGCGCAACATATGTGTGTTTAGCTGTCACGTTCTGGTGTAGAGGAAAGGTAGCCGGCAAATCCGTATTACATTTAGATATGGATAAAAACGCGCTAGTAAAATGTTTAGTATCTGTGAACGATAGTTATCCTCTTCCATCATAATGGTCAACTGATTGATCGTTATTGGCTTTGAAAAATATTTTATAAATTCTTGTCCTAGGAATTTTTGTGTGGGATTTATTTATATATAAATAATACTCAGAAAAACTAATTTTGGTATTAAAAATATATTATCATATTACACATATTAAATACATATGTTAAGGCTCAATCACCAACGAAGTATACAGAACCGTGAAGTGTTATGATTCAAGGATCAAGCAGTCCACTTGCTTTGTCTTATTTCATTCAAAATAAAATGTAAATATTGCAAATTATCGATAAAGGAAAACGAAACTTTCAGAAAACTCTTAGATTAAAAGTTATTTATAAAATAAATCACCTGTTACTATCTTCAACTACAGGATCTTCAGCTGCTAAAGCCACAGAACTCATACATATAACTACCATGATAAAAAAATCAAAATATCTTAAATTTACAACCCAGTGCGCGCCACGTCTAATGCTGTAACAATATTTTAATAGATTAGAAAACATAATATGAATTCAGGCATTACTTTGCAGAAAACTATAATTGAATGAAAATATTTGGGTAATTTAATTTTCAAATTTCCGCGAAATCTAATATGTAACCTCTACAATGCCTTATACCAATGACACTAGAAATTTAAAAGAAAACTGTCACACTTTTATCACCAAAATCATAGAAAGAGGTGCAACTAGCACTTACACCCATAATAAGCCAACAGTATCAAATCCCGTAACATGATAAATAGCCAATTTATCCATAAATCATGGGCATAACTAGTCTCAGATAAATTATTAGTTTCGTTAGATATGTACTACTTAAATTTTATTTATTTAGAATCCATACCCATACTAATGTAAATGCGAAAGTCTGTCTGTCTGTCTGTTACACTTTCGCGGCTAAGCCACTTAACCGATTTTAATGTAATTCGGCATGGAGATAGTAGAAGATCGGGGGTCAAATATACTAACTTTTTTCAAAAGTTAACCTTTGAGGGTCTGAAATGAAAGTTTGCATAAAAAACTGTATTGATTTTATGTTAATCTGCTCGTGGGCGAAGCTGCGCACTATACTATGTAAAGAAAAACTTATATTAAAATCAGTAAGTGTATTTAATAACGAATGAATAAATTAATGAATGAATTAAATAATAAATATTTGATTTTTAAGACTAGGTAAGGTATAGTCGGTAAATTTATGAAATTGCTCTCATCTTTTACGTCTTAAATGTTGAAGAAAAATAGTTATTTTTTTCCATTAGGTTCTGCTATCTGCTTGAAAGCTGCAACATTCATTAAGAAAATGTAAAATTAGAATCAGTGATTCACACGTAAAGATGTGATATTTTAAACAGAATATTGTAGTTCATAAACGCAGATACTTACGGATTTGTTGGTGACAAAACGAACATGGACGAATATGGCAGCATTGGTTTTGGTCCATCTGGTATCTCTTCTTCATCTTTTTTGGCCTCTTCTTTCTTTGTATCCTAGGAAACATTCTAGCTACAATTTGTTATAATATTACACATGTACGCCTAAAAATACTAATTCATTTTTAAAAATGTATTTTATATTGTTATTTAATGAGTTTTAATATAATAAAGCAGTCAGGCGCATAACCTCCATACTTCAAATACAACATAATTTATTAAAATGTTATTGTTACGTAATTGATACCGTCAAACAACTTATAATTTTGATATTTAAGAAGAGATAATAATTAGTTTTCTTAATAATCCATTGTAGCAACATAAAATATCGTTAGTTCAAACACATTGGAAGAAATAATAACCTACAACTGATAGTAGCTAGTTATGGAATAAAGCGTGTAATTCATTTTATTAAAAACTTATTTTGGTGAAATATATTATTAGGTATAATTTGCTAAAGAAGCAACATCGATCCATCGATGTGTTTGAAATTAAAATATTGTTGATTAATACGCTTAACACAATACTTAATTGTGATAAAATTGTAAAGGAATTAAATCAACAACATTTTAAAGAAAAACTATTCAATTTAAAGCACATATTAGCTTGACAAACACTGGATATGTATTTAAGAGAAATACATGAATTGTTAAATACACTTCACTTTTTGTAACAAGACCAAATGAAATTTGTCGCGTCGCTGAAGTAGTTAATTTTGATAAAATGTTTTCATGCTATTCGATAAACAAATATCATTACAGTCAAAAGCTATACTTACTTGCTTTTCTTCGCCTTGCTCTTCGGCTGCAGTTAATTCCTGGAAAATATAATTGCAACATTTACACACGAAGCAGCGTCAATTTACAAGTTGGCATTGACGTTGACTCACAACATTAATTTTACAATTCACACATCACTTTTACTAAATTTTGCTATTATGGCAAATGTATTATTATAAGTCATAGTTATCAATATAAGTTATAATATATAATATTCTAATGTATTGCAATTATGGTATAGCGGGTACATCACGCGCACACACACCAGCAACATATATTAGGCAGCGTATCTTAGTGTGAAGTTGATCTGTCCGGATTTTTATTAGATTGGTATATTACTTTACTACTTAATGCAATTAAATTCGTTTTATATGCCAATTATAGCAAAATTTAGTAAGCGTTTTATGACTCTACTTCACCTGAGCATTCGCTAAGTTGTCGACAGCGATGGCAAGAAACACGTTTAGCAGAGTATAGTTGCCGAACAGTACAAGAATAACAAAATATAACGAGTAGATCATGCCCTTTTGTATGCCACCCTGAGATTGGATTCCATGGTACATAACTTCATTCCAATCTTCACCTGTTAAAATCTAAAAGAAAAAGTTAAAGTAAACAAAAATAAATTAAGTTTTTAAAATCGTTTATTTTCATTTTATTTCATTTATCAAAACATTATTACATATTTTTTGGGACACAAGTAATTTTATACTTAAAAGGGGTCCTTTTAAGTATAAAATTACTTGTGCCAGGGGAATCCGTAATTTAGTAAGTTTTTAAAGACAATTTAGTTAATACATCAATTTAAATAAATGATAACTTAATGTTTTGTTTCCTATACACAAAAGTTCATTTTTATATTTTTCGAATTAATAAACAATTAAAGAAAATGTCACGTGTGCTCAATTCAGCTAATTATATTTTCGACCATTTTTACTTCTATATTTATTAAATTAACGGAAAGTAAATTGTCTTTTTCCATGATCCCATCTTATAGTCATTGGTTATCAGACACAAGTTGATTATGTTTTCTCATAACGTTTTAAATGAATTTTTGTTCATAATTTTAGTAGACTATTTAGTAACGCGGTTTATTTTTTTCTAGAATCAACCGCTGTTTGAAATAAATAATATATTTACCTGGAAGACAGTAAGCAGCGCGATAGGAAATGTATTGAAATTTGTTGGTGGTGTGCCTTCTTCGAAGTTGAACTGTCCACCAAATAATTGCATTCCAAGTAGCGCGAAAATAAGAATAAACAAGAACAGTAGAAACAATAGAGAAATAATAGATCTCATTGAGTTAAGGAGTGATATCACAAGATTTCGTAGTGACGACCAATATTTTGTGACCTGAAATCAAACATTTTACATTATATTTTATAGAAATTACAGGCAATCATAGTAGAAAATTTCCACCGTCTGAAAATAGAAATGTTAAAGATGTGTTGCTATCATAGTGGTTGGGATGTAAAAAATACTTTACAAGTATTTAATTTCATGCTACGAAGACTCAGTTACGCATAAGTACTCTATTCTATTTATTAAATAATTTTCATTGAAAATATTCAATTTTTTCTTAGAAGCCAGCGTGTTTGTATGTACGAAGAGAATTATAATTGTTACAATTAAAGTAAGTGAATGAATGATGAATGAAGTAAAGCAAATTGGTCTGAGCTGTAATGGGTAGCGTTCGGCTCCCACTACTTACCCCGAAAGTAATTTAGCGTGAAACGTGTCTTTTTGATAAATAGTTGTTAAAAAATAATAAAATTAACACTGCATTTACAACAGAAGCAATGACATTGATGATATCCATGTTCGTATATATATTCATAATATGCGCGTTGCTGTCGTATAAAATCTCTTTTAAATACATTCACGCTAAATTTAATCATTGGGCATCCCCACGGATGAAATGGTTACGCCTTTCAAGGCAATGTCTTAGTTTGTCAGTGTAGCTTGTATTTACACTCAGAAATATAGAGTTATACTACTTACCCATGAAATAGAACCACTTCAAGGATAATTTTTAAACCTTGTCATCCTATTCGGTACGATAAAACAGTACAACATGGGTTTTTTCTATTTTTCACGATATAATGTATTTACAAATGTATGACACTTTTGACAGTGATAGGAGTGTTTACTCATAATATGCGCGTCGACACGTTTTATTGCCAATGGCGTGTCTATTAGTATTCATGTGGTCTATGGGCATCCCCTTAAAATTTTAAAGTCCATCCACCAAATCCCGATGACTGAAAGTCCATTACAGAGACGCTCTCCTACGAAACGGTTCAAGACATTTTTCCTTGCACAAGTACTTTGAGGATACAATTACCAGTGAAGGCTTTTCCGAACCAGTACAACTTGAGAACCTTCAAGACAAGAGCGTATATATTTTTTACATGGCGTAGCTACTCTTGCAAGACCTTTGGTGTTGTAGCTGTACATAGACGACGGAGATCATTTACCGTTTGATGTATCATTATGAGTCTGCTCTTAATTGCCCCCATTATATATATATATATATATACCAAAGGTGTTATGGTGCGTTGCTATCTTGTGGCGAGGTCTATAGCCACATGCATAACTTTACCGGCTACCTTACCCTCCAAACCGGAACACGACAGCGACAAGCACTGACGCTATTGCGGCAGGAATAGGTAACGCAATGGTACTTGACCCAGGCGAGACAATGCAGAACTCTACCACCTAGTAGTCTCGATGGTAGTGACTTCTAAAGCTAATCGGTCGCCTTTTACGACGTGCCTGGCAGGACAGCAGTTGGCCTATTCTTCAAAGGAGCCCGGGACCAACACGGGGAATCTATCTTACAAAAAATAATAAGTTTAATAAAAACATTTTACCTTAAATATCCTTAGTAATCTTAAAGCTCTCAACACAGAGAGCCCAAATGAACCACCTTTAACTTCTGACCAAACTACTTCGAAGATAGATCCAGATATGACAACACAGTCGAAACGATTAAAAGAAGATTCAAAGTATATACGAGGTCCGAGCGCATATACTTTTATCCACATTTCCATCATAAACAGTCCTAAGAACACAAATTCGGCATAGTCTGAAAGTAAAAAGTTGTAATATTTTATAAGTATTAAAAGAAGTTATTCCTATTATGTTAATTAAATTATTGTACCTGTAAGGTTGCTCATTGTTGCACATATGTTATCAATTTTTTTAATTAAGTATGTAAATTATTTCGGGGTTGGATGATATTATATTTATTATTGAAGGTGACGCACGTATCCCCGAGGAGGTAGGCAGAAGGCAACAAAGTGAACCTACTATTAGCCAAATATACTTAGTCCCACAATGTGATACAAACCTATCGCCAACTTGGCACTTATATAATCCCGGACAAGGTTTTTTTTATCAGAAAACTGAAAAAACACATTTCTGAATTCCCCAACCCAGGAATTGAACCCGGGACCTCATGTGGTAAATACTGACACCGGATTACAAGGGCACAGAGGTGACATCTACATTTAAATTAACAGGAAACTTTTTTAAATCAGGTTATTGTTTACTTACTAAAATCTAAATATTCGTGTGAAAGGTAACGAGACAGAAATAGAATCGTAATAATTAGCGTTTTATAGTTCTGTCTACTAACTTTATAAGTTACTAGCTGTTGCCAGCGATTTCGTCCGCGTGGACTACGTTTACTCCGCACAACACCTCCCGCGTAGGTGATAGCGTGATAATATGTAGCCTATATGTTGACCCGACCTGTTACTAATATTCATGCAAAATTTGAATTAAATCCATGCAGTACTTTTTGAGTTTACCCGGGACATACATACAGACAAACAGACAAAAATTTTCGCTTCGATATCGATTGTAGATAACGCCTCAAGTATTCTTTTAAAAAATATTCAATGTACAGTTTTGACTTTCCTACGATTTTATTATATGTATAGATATTTAATTATAGTTTATTGTATATTTATACTTACATAAAAATGAAGTAAGCCACTTAGGTTGTCTATAGTGCTCTACCGCTACGCATATTGTATTGAAGAGCACCAAAACTATAACGAACCAATAAAACCATTGGGTTTTTACAGTATGCCTAATCCAAAAGCGAAACCTCTTTTCTGCTCTCCAAAAGTCTGCGCACTTGCCAGCAGTTCTTGTTTTGCTCTTCAAAAAACCTACGGAAACCATTATTTTCTTTATATTTATAATCTGTCTTATTGATCAAAGCAAAAAGTTTTTAGTCCTTTTATTAGGATTTTGAATTCTGAGCTAATATCAACTATTAAGGATGGCTACAGAATTTTTTTCGGAACTACGTCAGGCCTCATATTAGTTTCGAACGTAAATGATATAATTTTCGCAATAAGTAACTAAAAATATAATTTAAGTTGTGTTACACTTTACAAAATCTGAAGTGGTTCCAAAATTAATGAGGAATTTAAGGTACATTTGGATTTCTGATTCAAATCAGATTTTTATATCACATACATTTTAAATCCAACGTAATTGGATATCCCCTTGAAATTATATCGAAATTCTATCGGAGTCGTTATCCGATATTTGTCACATATAAATCTCCGCCATCCCTAACGACGGCTTACGTTTCACTTACAGAAAATATCATACAGTTACGCTATAAAGTAACTTTTATTTTGATCGTAATAAACCAAATGAAGTAGGGTGCTAAATCTATTCTAATAAAACTATTGGTATTACAAACAAATGTATGGGTCGAAATAAATAATAAGGTGGTATTTACCATAAGGACAAACTAATCCTAATCTATTTCTAAACTAAATCGACTACATAGAAGATGAAAAGGAATATTCTACCAGCGTCACGTTTGATCCCATACCTTGCTTTTTCTTTGGAACTGTAAACAACCAACACACAAATACAGTACGAGAACGCATGAAAATGAATGATTGAGAATTAACATTTAGATACAAATACATGCAACATTCATACATGTAATTAAGATGAAGATTTAATAGCTATACCTAATATGTATGTACACGATTTCTTGAATTTGATTAAAAATTTTGATCTGAGTAACAAAATAATAAAGAAATAACTTTAACGAAGAGATAGGCTACTGAAAAATGTTATTTGGAATTTGATAGCTTATTAATAGCTACACACAAACAAAAAATGTAACTAGATAGTTGGTAAGTATTTACTGACCGTCATCTCCACAGTCCTCATCTTGTTCTTCTTCCTCAGTATCTGTACTTTTACTTTTACCTAGGTTCTTTAATTTCTTCTTTGCTGCTGCTCTTCGTCGAGCTAGAAAATTACAACACATTCAATAAATGATGCCATAAACAATACGTTTTGAAATAAAATTGAATATTGGCAAGTAGCAGTAGTTATTTTTTTTTTGTGTTATAGCACTCACCCCGAGCTTGGAAAAACTTTAAAAACAGCAAAGAAAAATATCGCCACGTCAAGCCTGTCGACACTATGTGGCAGAGCACCCCGGCTTTAGGGGAGGTCGCAGGTTCAAATCCCGCGTGTCGATATTTTTCTTTGTTGTTTTTAAAGTTTTTCAAGTAGTAGTAGTACCGATAAAAAACAAAATACATATATTTCTTCGGAATGTTAATAAAAATAATAATTTAGGAATATGTTTCTTTAATGCGTATATTAAATACTGTTTATATAATTATTTATGTAGTGTTATTGTAATAAAAATATATTACTTTCGTGCATTTGCTATACTAGTTTTCAATTGAATTCTACTCAATATCGACGATGAATATATAATAAATAAAATTTAGATTTTCTCCCGACTATTGAGTGGAGAAATTATAAATTGAATAAATTGCTTTAAAGCACATATTAAATACTGTTAACATATATATTTCTTTAGACTTAGTTTGCAAAAAATTCCTTTACACTTGATATTGTGTAAGAATGTAAAAAATATAGTCAATGTTCAACCAATTAAGGCGAAGTATTTCGACGCGCTTCAATTCTATAGAAAATGGGTGGCACGGTATGTTCTGAAACAGTTGGGAAACGTGTTAAATTTCGGATAAATAAATATAAGACATCAGCTGAAAACTAAAATTTAGCACATTCTTTTTTGTATTTACAACTAAATATCACCATATATAAAATCATGTGGAACATTAGAAATATTATTAACAAATTATTTGTTTTAGAGATTTTTTAGCCTGTTTTCGGAATTCTATATGATCGAATAAAGTACATTCTATTATTTAATAAGTTAGCACATTATTTAGATAATATCTTCAGGTACATCGTGTAATTTTTTGTAAAATTGTTATTTAACAATCAATACAAAAAAATGTCATTTAGCAAACCCGTTTTTTCCCGTTTGTCGCGATGCCTCGCCTTAATACGTGATATATTAAAAAAAAGTATCGTCACGCCCGGTTTCTTTGCGCGTTAGGCGGAGTAACCCGAACGTCTATAGACTTTCAGGTTCACCGCGATTCACCGGTTTTGTCGGTTGGCGATATAAGTGGTGTCCTTGTCATCGCGTTTACTGACATCGAACGATTATCGATTATTTACAGCGATAACCGAGACCGACAACTTTACATACTCACTTGAGGCACGGGAATGGTAATAAATACATCACTTTCCCTGTGTTGGTTCCGGGCTCCTTTAAAGTATAGACCAACTGCTGTTCTGCCAGGCAGGTCGTAAAAGGCGATCGATTGGCTTTACGAGTCACTACCATCGTGACTACTAGGTGGTAGAGTTCTGCGTTGTCTCGCCCAGGTCAGGTACCACTTCCTTACCTATTCCTGCCGCAATGTCGTCAGTGTTGGTCACTGTCGTGTTCCGGTTTGGAGGGTAAGGTAGCCGGTAAACTTATGCATGTTTTAGATCTCGCCACAAGATAGCAACGCACCATTAACATCTTTGGTGTCTATAGGCGATGGTTGACTCTTTACATCAGGAGACCATCTGCTTGTTTGCTATCTTATATTATAAAAAAAAACTCTGCCAGACTCCGAACTGCTACTGAGATATTAGATTTTCGAGAAAAATCTCAATGACACTTTTTCCCAGCCCGGGAATCGAACCCGGGACCTCATGATCTGAGCTGAATTGGCTACCTCTGGACCACGAGGCAGTCATATATTCAGCCAACATTAAATCTTTCTTCCACAAAAGGCTCAATAAAATGTCTCTTTACTTATATTGAATTAAAAAATACTATGTTTATCGAATCCAACTTCGATATAAAAAATAATATTTTTTCCGTTTTATCGAAGTTTTGACAAGTTCTAGCGTTATATATTATGTTGGATAGTTTTTAAGGAGTTAGAGTTTAAAGTACCTTCTATAATGTGCATTCTTTCTTCTTCTGTCGTTCTTTCTTCGGCTAATATAACCTCCTCTGCAAAAATAATAATGTTTTAATATAAATACATCTTGTCGTTTTTGTAAATTGTACAAGTATCATTTGAACTTACCTGCTTTACATATCCACTCAACGTAACCATTGAGTTCTTTTTCTAAAATTTGTTGTCTTCTTAGCTTAAGAAATTCTTGTCTATTTTCTACTTTCTCTCTCTCTTTAGCAAATTCTCTGTAAATTTAGTGAGGTGATGGTAATCTAGCTTTTAAAAATATTGGCACTACTTAAATTTTTAAATAAAACTACAGGTTTGATATTTTATACAAAGATACGTAGCATTTTTAAGACTCAAAAAATACCACTAACTATTTGCCATATCTTCCTGAATCTTATGCAGGAAAAAACTTTTTAAAAATGAAATATTGTTTTATAAATACAATTAAATTGTACAAATATTATTTATTATAGATTCACTTACATAGAAAATTTAGACAATGTTTATTTCGAAAAGATTTTTTGTTTTTCGTCGTTAGTTGTCTTAAATATTTTTATACATAATGATGATAACTCTAACTTAGCACAAAAAGTAAGTTTACCTTATATTGTACATTGTAAGTAAACTAAAGCTACAATGTGGTTTTATACTGCGTATGTGAATAAACATTGTTATGTCGATTCAATTATAATATTTTATCGTAGTTGTGGTTACATCGCGGCAATATGGCGTATTATCAAAATGTCATTAAATATAAAGAAAATATATCAAAATGTTTTTAGAAAATTTTAGC
This sequence comes from Apodemia mormo, assembly GCA_036924255.1. Lineage (NCBI taxonomy): Eukaryota > Metazoa > Arthropoda > Insecta > Lepidoptera > Riodinidae > Apodemia > Apodemia mormo. The sequence goes on from JAUPFN010000001.1 coordinate 11,046,191, forward strand.
ATTTAGATTCGCACACGATAAATATTCGTTATTATTGTAATAATGTAACTAAACTCATTATAAGCTAGGCATTATAAAAAGTAAAAAAATATATTTTTAAATAATAATAAATACTAACTATTTTTTTCTATGGTAGTGGTCATATTAGAGAAAAAAAAATATAGATATATAAGGGCGCAATCGTTGTCTTTGAAATTATCTTAATAATATGTGATATTATAAATATGAATAACATTATGTATATCAAAATGTTGCACATTTTGATTTCAAAATATGCGAAGTAGCTGAATATATTTTTTTTAAATGTTATTTGAATAGGCAAACTGACAGTGCTACCTGGTGATAAGTGGTCGACGTCGCCAATGAACATAAACTAGTTTACCTGGAACTAGCCCAGGTAACTCATTTATGTGTTGCCTATCCTGAGAAATAAGTTAGTTAGTGTTAAGTCTCGGTGCCAGTAATTACACTGCCTATCTAGTCTATCTCTCCGAAGCTGTTTCACGGAAGAAACAAGCAAGATGATGGTACCCATGCAACCGGGAGCACAACACAGCGCATCTCTCCCACCTGTAACTTTATATTTTACTTAAAACTTTATTGATACGTCTTGAGCTCTATATACGTATAAATTAATGTCATTGATAGTTTATTTAAATACATACAGTTATTATAATCGCTTTATCGCTAATTATTTATAATCGCTAAGTTAGGACGGTGATTTGATTGGGTTTAACCTATAAATAGTCAAAATTGAATGAATTTACTGAGATAACTACATAGGTTATACAAATGGGTATTAATATAGCCTAAAATAGCTAGAACTACATTTAGCTTTATCGAGCAATTAATTGCAATAGGTTCATTAGAACTGAGAGTTAGACCTGCTTCAGTTATCCAATTAACGTATCCTGTTAAATCCGCATTGAACATTTGTCTCTTTCTTTCCTTTTGAAACTGAGCCCTTCTTTCTACACGTGTTCTTTCATTTGAGAATTCTCTACATTTAATTTTCAAACATGAATTATCTTTAAAAAGATAATCAAAAAGAAATTAAGTATAATGTAATAATTGAATGACACTTACCCGCTAAGGACACCAAGAACTAAGTTGAGCATAAAGAATGAACCCAATACTATTAGAGGCACAAAGTAAATCCAGTTGAATGTACTACCTAATGCATCATTTGTCTGAAATAAATGTAAGTTGTTAAAAACTTCCACAAAATAAAATTGCAAGCACTAATGTCGAACTCATTAAGTATGTATTTTATTAAACCGTGCCTTGTAGGCCGGTGCATGATTAAAAGTTTGATCTTGCTATCAATATGGCATATTATACATGCCATACGGACAGCAACATTAACCATTGCCTTTGTAGACATTGTGTCTATACACAAGCATTAACATGCAGTGGGTCTATGGGCAATAATTATTTTTTTAAGAGAGCCATCTGCTCGGTTGCTATATAAAAAGTGTTACAAATGGATAAATTCAAATGTGTTGAACAATTTAGTAGTATGTTGAAGTGTTATGATATCGCATTTTATAAGTTATATACAAAACCTTTCTAGACTAACGCTTTTAATAAAAATGATAAATCAATTACGAAATTTCGAAATAAAACTCTTTTTTTATTTTGGGATTTATATATTTTTTTTTAATTTGGTTTCGGTTAAAAATTGTGTACTCCTTTTAAAATTTTTGAAAATTTTTTTGAATTTTGAGTTGAAATTTTGAAATTTTTCCAACACTGATAGTTGTATCTTAGGTCAACAAGGGAGCTGACAAAGGCTACAATTATTACTTGGTGGTGAAAGCTTATATCGCAGCTTCGTATACCTGATTCGGAGAATTAGGATGTGGACTTCATGATGATTTGATACGTTAAAAGAATTGATAAATATGTCAAAAATATTTCTCAGGTGCTTCGTAACACATTAAGCATAAAGATAAGTTAAGAGGTTTATGATTTACTATCTAGGAAGGGCAGTGCCCACATTTCACGAAACCTTACATTCAGGGCCCTACTGAATGCTCAATCAACTACTTCATACATCGATTCAAGAAACGGAAAATAAAATAAAGTGATTAGTGTGGATTATATTTAGAGAAATAGTAAATGTAGCACAAATATAATGATCTTATTACTAAATCCAGAGACTTTTAGTATAAAAATTAAATCCTGTCGAATATAATATATTGACTATAATTTATTTTTATTTATTTATATGGCTTACCCAATAGAGTATAGCAGTCCATCCCTCCATTGTAATGCACTGGAAGACAGTGAGCATAGCAAAACCGATATTATCGAATGATGTGATGCCTTTATTTGGACCTTCCCACTTTTCTAAACACGTGCTCTTGTCGTATGTACAAACGTGCGCCCCATATGGTGCTAGGGTTTCATTATCAGCATTACAGGGTGTTGCTGTTTCACCATCATTTACAATTTCATCTAAAACAAATATAAATACTTAAAATATATGTACTCACTTTTAATTTATATACAAAAATTAAAGTTAAAATAAGCTATGAAAAACTTTAAAAAACGAAAGAAAATTTTCTATACGACGGGATTTGAACCTGCAATCTTCCCTCTTACCGAAACGCTGTACCAACTGAGCTATTGTCGACTAGTTCAAGATGGCGAAATTCTCCTTGGCTTTGTGATCGATTCCGGCGATCGATAGCGATCAGTACAATCGACGGAATCGATCACAAAACAAAGAAGAAGAAGCGTTAATAGCTCAGTTGGTTATAGCGTCCCGGTCAGAGGGAAGATCACAGGTTTAAGTTCTGTCGTATCGAAATTTTTTTACGTTTTTTACAGAAAATAATTTTTAGATTTTCTTTAAGTACATAGAGAAAGTAAATGGGCAGATGACTCTTTAGTCTCAAATGATAACTATAGCCCACGAGCGTCTAACAAACGTTCTGCAATTGCATTGCTAGGCTTTTACAAAAAAATGAGTAAACACTTTATTGCAGGTTTCGATGTTGATTATGTTACGGAAACAATATCGCCGAATCAATTGAGATTTTACTAGTGTGTGTGTAAGTAAAAAGTGCAGTGTAAAAAGTGCTTCTTAAATATGATTGTATATTTCCAGACGTTAAGATCCTGTCGACGAAACTTCAAAACTTATGAATTTTCGCTATATTATATTTATTTTAATCTTTTACATTCTGTTTTTCTTGTGAATTTGCTCATTAAATTGTATTAAACTTATGCAAAAACAGGAACTAATACTGAAATTAATACTTTAAAACATGCTGTAGCAAACAAGCCATGCAAAAAGTTCCGTCTTGTATTACAAAGTTTAAACATAACTTTACAAAATTATCACAAGTTTCTTAACTAGGTCAACTTAGTTGGCATAGGAATAAATAAACGTTTTCACTTATTTACAACATTCATACATTTTACTTTGGCACTTGTGATCAAAGTTGTTAGCTTTACTTTCGGCTTCTGTTTATAGGAATCTGTTTTTGATTTTTGAAGTGAAAACTTCTTTAGGCACGTTGAGCGTTTTGGTAGAGGGTAAAATCCTCGGTTCGCGTCACCGACATGCTAATGATAATAGTATATCTATAGCTATGTTTTGCATACAGTTTTAATTACTCTCAACTTAATAGTTCCGTTTTCACTTCTATCGGCAGTCCCACGACTGCTACTGTTTTTTTTTAATATATTAATGGGCTATTATAGGATTATAACTAGCAAATCGCTGACCTGGTGAGAGTACTAAAGATGTTAATGCATAAATAATAAAATAATCGACTATCTTACCATAGATTTTACACTTTTTTCGTCGGCTCTTGGTGAAATTCCATTTATAATTTAAGTAAAAATGCGCTTGTACTGTTTCACAAAACACTTTTTATTTAGTTTATATCGTAACCTGTTTCGCTTTTTACGGCTTACGAGCGCTGAAGATGCCGTAAAAAGAGAAACTGTTTGGCGAAATAAACTGAATGTAAAGTGTATTGTAAAACAGTACAAGTGAATTTACACATGATGATTAAATAACTATATCAAGCACTAACACTGTAGTAGAAGAAAAATGTAAGATGGAGGTAGTGCCTACACCGGTGCCAGTCGTTTCAGAATTCTACCACTTAGTGGTCACGATGGTGGTAATAATTAGGTTTTCGTTAGTCTTTTATGATCTGAGTGACAATAAGGGCCTATTACTTAAAAGAGACTTTGACTAAACGGAAAATATATATTTACAAATAAGAATATTATTATTCTTATAATATTTTCAGATGCAATTTGATTACGTGTAAACCTCTATTAAAATTTTACTTACAATATGCTATGTTCTGTTTGTAATATTGCATATTGTATGTTATCAAAAAGGTTTTTAGTCGGCGTTAATATATTATAATTATTGCACAACCCTGGAAATTAAATGATTATTTTAAATTTAAATACTTTTACTGTTTCGCAATTTATACACTTTTAATTTTTATCAAGTAAATAGCCGATCAGTCCTAATTCTAAACCTAATGGTACAGTTAAATGTGAAATTAGTTGGTCAACTGGTCCTATTGCTAGCCTCTATGATACAATAAAATGAGAAATCGATTAGCTATTTCATATTAATAACAATCATATAGCGTGTTAATTGTGAAATAAAATGTTTAAATTTAAAATAATTATTGTGATAGAGTTTCATGGAAAGTATTAATACGAAACTTAAAACTTTTTTATATTACGAAGGTATCAAAAATATTTGTTTTATGATTATTCAAATATTTTTGGTACCCTCAGCCTCTGCTAGCAGCTAGGCTAGCTCGTTAAAGCTAAATGTACTAATATCATTTTTTCATTTTAATTTATTCACTTTGCTTGCGAGTTTCGTCAAAAACTTTGTGTTCTATACATGGATATTTCACGTGTAAAAGCTGCCCGAATGAGGTGTAACTATTTTGGGCTTAGTCAGTGTATTGTAATAAGTAGATTGCAGCTAAATCCTTATACAGAGTGTACGGACGCTATCGAAACACTATTCACGTAGTGTCAAGATTCTGGTAAGAATCGGATCACTTTAGAAGTGAGTAGCAAGATGATCGGTAAACACAATAGTTTTTTCGCAAAATTGACACCGTAAAGTAACTGCAAAAGTAACCTTGTGCTGCTAAATGAGTTGCTGTAAGTATCTCTACAGTTAGAAATAGTTTGAAAGAATGAAGATTGGGAATAAACATGTCAGCAAACGTACCGAAATTAACAGCGGGAAAAACAGAATGCTTAGACTTTGGCAGTAAGCTCTTAAAGTGGTTATATCAGATATTTTACATACATGGCAATATTTTATATTCTGATGGGTGTAAAACTATGCTGTTTGATAAAGACGGATGGATCAAGTATACAGAAGTAACAGAGTATGAATATGCACAGTACTGCATTAAAAATTGTGAAATATTGTGAACGTGGATTACAAGGCTGATTAGGGGCGTATTAGCTTATATATCAATGAGCATAAATAGTATTTTTCCCGTGTTGGTCTGGGCTCCCTTTGATGAATAGACCATCTGTCATTGTGCTAAGTAGTTCGTTAAAGGCGAATGCTTGTATTACTAGGTATCATCGTGACTACTAGGTGGTAGAGGTAAGGTTTGGCCGTATGTGTTTTAGTTTACAGGATGAGTTAGCTGTTAAACAGCATGAGGCATTACCAACTCGCCATACGGATAGCGACGCACCATTAACATCTTTGGAGTATACATTCGATGTTTGTCTCTTTCTAACTTAAAATCAAGTTCACGTCCGTTTGCACTGTATGATTTTGTAGAAAGCTTCATATTTATGCAAGATTTGTAAACTATATATTTAGTTGTAAAGTATGTATATATTTATACACACATATCTTCACGCCAGATCCTGTACTTGGTAGGCAGAGAGAACCGAGTGCCATACATCACGAACCTTGTAGGCTTGTCTCGCTTCCTCTTCTGTCACTGAGAATCGTTGTCATTTATCAATCAGAAATGGATAGAGCGATGGTACTGTAAGTCTGACAGGAAGGTCACTTTTTCAGGGGGCCGAATCCTCGACGCATACGGGTTAGTTGTTGCGAAACTCTACAACATTGTTGCCACTTGCACATTATAATTTAGATTTTGTTAGCTTCTAACTACTTGCCCGGAAAGAATAACAAAAATGTGTTCGCCTTATCCCTGACATAAATAAATTATATTTCAGAGATAAGACTATAATTTATATCTATATATAAATAAAAGGAAAAAGAAATGGGTTACTTAAATAAATAAGTCGAAAATACTTACTAATATCTTCTAAGCTATAACAAGTCTTATGTAGCGCCCCAGAATAAAACTCCAGGCCAATGATAGCAAATATTACGATAGCGAAGAGCACCAACAACCCAATCTGCAGCAAAGGAGCCATCGCTTTGATGATCGACTTCAATACCACTTGTAGACCTGTACGGAAAAAAATTGATTAGTACGCAATTTGTACCGAGAAACATCTACATCAAAATGGCCTAATAACTACTTATGTTTCGGACACTTATGAATTATTTTGCTAAGATTGATTACCATTATAACTGATCCATATTTATGACTACAATAAAAAACTTGTTTTAAATTATGCATTAAATTATGTGATTTTAAATATCAAGATAGACTATGTCACAGACTCGAGAGTTATATTAGACTTGACTATATTAGTTTCCATATTAATTACTACAGTAAAAAATATTTTAAAATTAGATTAGGTTATATCATTTTAAGTATCAAATAAATTGTCACTGCTTTGAGAATGATATTATGCAATGGCACTTTAGCTTTGATCAATCATATTGTTTGATCAAACACTTGACTATTTACAAAACAAATGGGTGGGATAACCGTTGATGTTGAATAGTATTTGGTTTAAATGAGATTTAATGTATCAATACATGAAATATATTGTAATTCCATTGATACATTATATATTGAAAATCCATCAAGCTATTCTGGAATTATAGATAAAGAAACGTATTGAAATTTAAAATTATGGATTTAGATCATAGTTTTGGTACAATGTCTATAGAATTTTTGTTGTGAATTTAAAAAAAAAAAAAACTAAAAGACATTGATTTGATTAATATCTATTTTTATAGGATTTGTTTAATAAATTACATATGTAGTTTGCCAAATGGAAAACGTTAACCACCGTCTATAGCTAGAGATGGTGTTTATGTAGAGTTACTATATTTGAAGCTGGCATGATTACGCCTTCTGTTTGTATTTTTCAACTACCCTATCAGGTTTCATAAATGAATGAAAGTGATTGTTATGATAAATACAATTAGTATAAAGGTGCTTGTAGATTGTAAAATTACAGTGAGCGTGCAGTGTACAATGTGTTTATTGTTGCATAATTTTTTAATTGATTGATTTCATCAATGGTGTATTTTTACTGTTATATAATTAGAATAAATATTCGGTTAATACACGCCAAAAATTAGCCAGTCATTAAAAAGCATACAACTATTTTTACTGCCATACAAAACTATTAGCAAGAATAATTATGCAACAACTTGTGCCGGCGAAACTACAGATGCTATTTAAGCTAATAATTTTCTAAAACTCACTAGGAACGCCCGAAACTAATTTAAGGGGCCTCAGCACCCTAATGGCACGCAAGGTCCTGAAGTCGACGTCGGGCGCGACCGGCAGCTGCGTGATGATACTGCCAAACACATATCACTCGATACTATAGCTTGAACTAGCAACTAGCTTAAAATAAAAACTCTACAAATAAATATGTTTGTGAATAAAATAATCTAAATAAAAATTTCTTATCAATCATAATTCTCACACTCTTGTACAACAGAAATCTAGCTTAATCTACAATCTAAGTATATTCTAATTACTTTTATGTTTAGCTAATCACTGTTTTAGTTTTACAATTAATCTATACATTAAAAGTCACACCTAATCGTGATTTATCTATAATTTTACTTTTTGTTTTTATATTTGTAAATACCTACGACACACATAAATGTTACAAATGTAATCTATTATGCAACACGAAAATAATCGAAATGTTACATTTAGCATCGACATACAATAAAACCACTCATCTATTACGATTTTCATAGCGTATGGCAAAAATCGATGCTACATTGTGTCACTAAGAAAGAGAACTATTTTTAAACTAACTTTGGTCTACAAGAATTCATTGAAAAATCTAGCGAGTTTCTTCTATACAGTAAAATAATTATAAGGTAGTTATTTGAACTTTTCGCCAATTACTGTGAATTACTTGGTATCCGCGAGACGAGCTTCAGCGGGCGAAGCACTCTGAATGAGCGCAGCATCCGCAGGTCAACGTCCACGTTGTATTCGGCGAATATCGTCATCGACCTAGTTTTGGTTATTCAATAATTACTGTAATTCTTTTTAACCTAAATATTAAAATAGACCATCACGTACCTTGATTTTAGAGGTTATGGTCAGGTTTTATACTTTTTTTTAAAATTTCAAATTAAAGTACTTATTAATCTTGCCAATTAATATTAGATCGAATGTTGGAAAAAAATAAATAGATGTACAAAAAAGTTTACTCACCCAGTAAGAACAACGAAAAAATCCATTATGTTCCAAACGTTTCTAAGATACGATCCCCTGTGTAAAACAAAACCTAAAGCTAATATTTTTAATGAGGCTTCTACACAAAATATTCCTAAAAAGTACGCCTCTGTCGCTTCCTGTAACAAAGAAAAGAATATTTATAGAAAAGTATTTCATACTTACATAATAAATTCTGGTTATATATTAAAGTTGAAATGAGACACATTCTCATTCATATTAGATAGTTAAAGACCAGCAGTGTATATTAACAATAATAAAATCAAATGACGTACGAAACACAATGGTGGTATAGTATTTAAGACATCGCATTGGTTGAAACAAAAAAAAAACACTTTTTTAATTAAACGCGAAAATGAGTTTTTGAGTTAAGTAAGAATATTATGGAGATTTATTTTTAATTTTTAATTAAACTTTATTTACTGAATAGCTCAGCCTTAAACTGGATTTTTAATGTTTAATACATTTGTGTTTTTTTAAAACTTCTCATTCTGTGTATAAGCGTTTCAATTAGATATTGGGTTAAAAAACATTACTTTTTCCTCCAAATGATGTAATTAATTTGAGTAACGAGGTTAACATGGTCACAGATATTATTTATAAATTATTATTTATAACATTGTTGGTCTTGGTTGTTGCTCCGGGCTCCTTTGAAGAATAGAGCAACTGGTAGGCAGGTCGTAAGGGGCGACCGATTGGCTCGCTCTCGATGTCACTACCATCGTGACTACTAGGCAGTAGAGTTCCGCAAAGTCGCGCCCGTATTAGGTACCACCGCCTCGCCTATTTGTGCCGCAATAGCGCAAATGCTTGACATTATCGTTTTCTTGTTTGGAGGGTAAGATAGCTAATAGACTTATGCATGTGGCATTACTATCCCGCCACGCAGATAGCAACGCACCACCATGTTTAATACGGTCCTTTAGATATTCGGAATAGCTAATGTATTTATTTAACCCAACATCTCGTTTGAGCGCTTATACACACTCGTAGAATGGGTAGTTCCATCATTGATATATATGGGACTCGATTGTCGCTCTCTGTCATTAGGGGATTAGACGTGAATAGATAATGTTTAAAAAAATATATAATTTAATATTTAAAATAAAGATTTGCGTAAACTTGACAACATTTCCCCGTGTTGGTTTCGGGCTCCTTTGAAGAATAGGCCAACTGCTGTTCTGCCAGGCAGGTCGTAAAAGGCGACCGAGTGGCTATGCGCGTCACTACCATCGTGGCTACTAGGTGGTAGAGTTCTGCATCGGCTCGACCGGGTCTGGTACCACCGCTTTACCTATTCCTGCCGCAATAGCGTCAGTGCTTGTCGCTGTCGTGGTCCGGTTTATAGGGTGAGGTAGCCGGTAAACTTATGCATGTGGCATTAGACCTCGCCACAAGATAGCAACGCACCATTAACACCTTTGGTGTCTATAGGCGATGGTTGTCTCTTTCCATCAGGAGACCCATCTGCCTGTTTGCTATCTTATGATATAAAAAAAATTTAAGATCATTCATTATAAGTAATGTCTTCTTATTTAGTTCGATCCTATACGATTTGCCGAAACTCACATCAGTTCGCTGTGCCAGAGAAGTATGTAAATAAAAGTAAAATAAACAAATAATGAAAATTGTTTACTTCATTAAATAATATTACAATTAACAAAGATAAAGTTTGGTATCCCCTTTTAAGTGTAAAATCACTTGTACTAGGGGGGGGGGGGGGGGCGCTTTTCCATATCTATGAACTATATTTAACACTGTTACAGCTAAGTAACTCTTAATGAGCTACCAGAGCTTAATAATGTTTTTGCCAATGTAAACTACTGTCACATAATATGTTTTGTGAATTATGGTGTGTGCACATATGGGTATAGGCTTGCAAACGTGCGCGCATGTGTGTGTGTATGTGTTTTTGTATGTGCATGTGTGTTGTGTGAGTGTGTGTATTTTTGTATGTATGTAACGGTGTGTGTATGGATATGTATGTGTGTGTATGTATATTAGCTATTTTATTTATTCGCACTATGTGTTTGTTTCTTTAGTAGGTATTTTATTATTTGTTTTGTATATACCTATCTATATAGGTTGTATGTGTGCTTAAATCATTTTATAACGTTCAATAATAGGTCTTTTCATCATCAGATGAGCGCATGCGTAGCCGCCATGTTGAAACGGCGGTAATTCAAAAAATTCGTACTGTTTTAATCAACAATGGCTGGACAAGGACTATTATCTCCACAAAGAAATAAATTATTGGAAAAAACCATCGATGGTGCTTCACTTATTTATGATTCAGTTGAAGCTCATAATTGTGAACAATTGAAAAGGTGGCTAAAATGTCATGGGCGTCCGCAAAAAGGGAAAAAAAGTGAGCTGATTGAGAGGTTAGAGGTTATTAATTGATTTATCAATATGTTGAAACTCTTGATAGCTTAAAGGATCAGGGTTTTGTTCAGTTGGACCACTTTCTCCAAGAAAATGTAGTGAGCAAATATAAGTATCCTTAGTAACATTATCAATAGATCTAAAACCTCGGTCACTTCTGCCACATTTTTTCACCCATAACTCACATTTCGCACATTTTACACATGCTTTAATGTGTAATTTGCTTGATGATTTGATTATTTTTTTTCGATATTCAAGACAAGGCTTTGGAAAATTTATAAAATAGAATCTATTGGTTTTAAATGATTTGTATTGTGTATCACTTTTACATACTCCATAACAACACCGTTTTGTTGTTCCTTTTCGTACAGACAACATAATTATAATGGAGTACAAAAATTTTTTTCCGATTATTTTGACTTACTACTTATTTTTTTTTTCACTTTTTTTACAATTAATCAACTTTGATTTATATTTTAATTTTTGATACACGGATAGCGGACAATTTAGCATTGTTGTTTACAAAAAACAGTACGAAAAAGATGGCTGATTCTGACGCATGCGCACAAAAAATTTTTGTGATGAAAAGGCCTATGCCTCTGATGCATAGCAAGCTATAGCTATACAGCAAGTTTTTTATATTGGTTGTTAGCAAAAAACGTTTTTGTAATAGAAATATCAGCTACTTTGATTCTTCTTCTTCTTGTTAAATTATTTGGGTCAAATCCAATTGTTTTATGAGTTTTTAAAACGGTCTTTGTAGTATATACAGTTTTCTAGCTGTAAGCAGTTGACTTATGAAGTATAGCTTTTCAGTAGGATATCTGTAATTTTTAAAATATTCCAACAAAAACATCACGTGCTTAATGGACGGCCCCTTATGGATGCGAATGCAGTACTCATCTCCTGGTTGGGTTCGATTATAAATCGAAAAACACATAAATTTTGTTTTATCTCTGTTAAGGGTAAGTAAAATTGTCTTAAACCAAGTTTTATAGTTTCAGATTACATAGACTATTAAAATACGATAATAGTACGGTCCTTTGGTTTTGCGCAAAATAATTTTAGGAATATGGTCTATGATAAGGTGATTAAAATTTGTGTTACGCTCTGCTCAAGACCAATCTATAATTTACCATGATTTATCGCTATTTGTTAAGTTCAAACCCGTGGGTCCAATCGACGTAATGAATTTTTGTAGTGGGTGATTGGACCCATTACCTAATTTTGTTATATATTCAAGCAAAAAATATTTAATTAAAAAAAGTTACTTCACACCCGTAACCCCGAAGAGGTAGGCAGAGATACAACCAGTGCGCCCACGATTAACCGAAGATACCCATACCCACGATGAGATAGGTGGCAAGCCTATCGCCAACCGGGCATGTATCCATTCCCAGGCAACGTTCTTTCTATCAGAAAACTGAAAAAACACATTTTTTGAATCAACCAACCGGGAAATCAAACTCGGGTCCTCATGTGGTCAACACTGACAGCGGACCTCTAGACCACACAGGCGATAAAAGAAATCTTTAATATTACCTAAAATTAAAAACCTTAGTTTGGGACAATTTTTTATACATATTTAAAAAAAAGTATCTTCACGCCCGTATCCCGAAAAGGCAGGCAGAGATACCACAACTGCACCCACGATTAGCCGAAGATACTTGGTCCCACAAATGTGATAGGTGGCAAGCCTATCGCCAACCAGGCACTTTCCAATCCCGGGCAACTTTATGTTTATCAGAAAACTGAAAAAACACTTTTTTTAAGTTGCCCGATCCGGGTATCGAACCTGGGACCTCACATGGTCAACGCCAACGCCGGTCCACTAGACAATAGAGGTGATTCATATTTTTATATGTTTTATTTGTTCATATTTGATTATTTAAGACTGATTCGAGGGTACAAATTTTTAATCATAAGTAATTAATGTAAAAGTTCTAAATACACTTTTTAAATTATGATAATAATACATATAATAAACTTTTTAATGTGACGTTATAATTAATTTTTTGTGATTGTATGTGATTGTACACACAAAAAAAATGTTTTGTTGTGTGTAAATAAAATCTCAGCAAGCCTTCATCTAATGCTGAAAAAACAGTTTTGTGGCTGGAAAAGGAAGTAAAATTGGTTTTCAAAGAATCCAATATAGGTTATCGTTTATAACAATTAGTACGTTCATTAAGGTGGTAACTGTGCCAAACTTCGAACTCTTCCGTTCGCGTAATTATCGTAAAAAGGGGCACAAAGTTTTTGCATCACGTACACATAAAATACTTCTTCTTTATCTTTATAGTAATGAAATGAAATTGTACGCAACTGTTGGACGAGTTTGACTCTGGCGGTCGGCATCACTTAGTAAACCACGTCTTCTTACGGATATGGAATAGATATGGAAAAACTGGGATAGCAATTTGGGGTACGATGTTTCTTTGATGAGACTGAGCCGGCAGATGGGCTTTAGTCCCAGAGTTTCTCGTAGCACCACGCGAAATGGTTATTAAACATAGCAGCTATTTGGTGGTGATGGGTTTTGATGATGAATACTATGTAAGTCTTATTAATACTAAATCTTTTATAGATACAGTATTTTGGTTTATACAGCATCGATTCGGCAGCGGGTCGTCAAAATAAAATACCAGGTCACAACATTCCCGACTTGTTTTGAAAATATTACCTTTAATCGACCGACGATTGATAGATCTAGAGAGGTTATCTTGTCGTTAAAAATATACAAAATTAGCTCATTAGGCAATAACTTTTCTAATGCTTTTGTTACAACTTATAAATGTAAGACTTGGTTTTTAATGCTAAATTATCTTAAAAATTAATATAGAAATCCATTTGAAGGAGAACCAGACCATAGGATAAAACTTTCGTCATTTTCCGCGAACTTAGATTATTTAGTAAAATAAAGCAGCAACTCCTTGCACTTAAATTTAGTGACTACATAGGCGATACCAAAGTATGTAGTACTGATAAAACCTTTTTACAATTAATAAATGTGTATTATGTACTATTTTACCTAATGGAAACAGCTTGGGCTTAAAAGTATTAAGTGGGTCACGATGGGGGCAGTTAAACAGTTGTCAAGCCATGGCATAACAATGCTTCGGAAACACTGTTTTTATACAAAATTTATTAAGGTGTAAATCGAAAATAATAAATGTTAATTTTATCCATACTATTCATATTTTCTTTTATTATATATGCGAAAATCTATCTGTCTGTCTATTACACTTTCACGGCCAAATCGCAGAACCTATTTTGATGAAATTTGGCGAGGAGATAGTTGACGGCAAACATAGGCTACTTTTTTCAAAAATCAACCCTATGAGCTGAAATACTACTATTGCTTTTTTTAAAATCAAGCCTAAGGGGATGAAAGATTTTACGATGACATTGTTACTCTACTCGCAGGCAAAGCTGCGCGTCAGTTAAAAATCAATGTTATTTTTATTATTGAATATATGAACATGTGACATATATCTTCACACCAAATCTCTGACGATGAGGGCAGATAGGATCAAGTGAGATTTCTTGGTCACTTGTTCACGGAACTACAGCTGATGACACTTTTATTAAAGTTCTATATATTACACATTGGTAAAAGGAGAAAAAATATATTTTATATATTGGTCTATGCCTCTGATATTACGGCTGTGAGAAAACTTTCCTAACTATAGTATTTTTGAGATAAACTCAAGTATTTAAAAAAAAAACGTAAATAGTTGTTAAAATTACTGTATATTTTTAAAAACAATTTTCGCTTTTTATATGAAAAAATATACCAATAGGTTAAAATTATATGAGTTTCATTATATTGAAAAAAAAATATTTCCTTACGTTTTTTTTTATATCATAAGATAGCAAACAAGCAGATGAGTCTCTTGATGGAATAAGTAAACCACCGCCTATAGACACCAAAGATCTTAATGGTGCGTTGCTGTCTTGTGGCGAGATCTAATGCCACATGCATAAGTTTGCCGGCTACCTTACCCTTTTAACCGGAACACGACAGTGACAAGCACTGACGCTATTTCTCCAGGAATAGGCAAGGTGTTGGTACCAGACCCGTGCAAGACAGTGCAGAACTCTTCCACCTAGTAAATACTATCCATGTATCCGTAATCCGTATACGTGCTAATACTATCGTGACTATTAGATGGTAGAGTTCTGCAAGTTCTCGCTCTGGTCTGGGACCACCACCTTCCTTATTACTACCGCAACAGTGACAGTGTTTGCCACTGTCGTGCTCTGGCTTAGAAAGTAAGGTAGCCTTAACTATGAAAGTGGTATTGCCATCCCACTATACGGAAAACAAGGCACCGTTAACATCTTTGGTATCTATAGGCGATGGATTCTTTATCAATCAGGTGAGCCATCTGCTTCTTTACTATCTTATTACAAAAATCTTATTACTATCTATTTATATAACATCTACTAGGCAGTACTTTGATTTTTCTAATTATATTTTTTGTGGCCGAACCAAGCAATAAAATTCAAAGATCCTATTTGAAAAGAGAACCGGATTGTTTATAGATGATCAGTTTACGCTACTTATACGGCATGATATACATAATTTTTTTTTAAGCAGATGGGTCTCCTGATGGAAAGAGTCAATCATCGCCTTTAAACACCAAATAACACCCAATAATAAAAATGGCGAACTCTAATGCCACATGCATAAGTTTACCGGCTACCTTCCCCTCTAAACCGGAACACGACAGCGACAAGCACTGACGCTATTGCGGCAGGAATAGGTAAGGCAGTGGTACCAGACCTCGGCGAGAGCATGCAGGACTCTACCACCTAGTAGCCACGATGGTAGTGACTAGCATAGTCAATCGGTCGCCTTTTTCTACCTGCCTGGCAGAACTGCAGTTGGCCTGTTCTTCAAAGGAGCCTGGGACCAACGCGGAGAAAGTTTTAAAGTGATAAAATTCCACTTCATAAGTAGCGTTGTTTTTTAATAAAAAGAAATGAATTACCATGTCTTAATTTCAATTGCACCTTAAACACGATTTAAGAGCAAAAGATACGTAAAACATTTATTCGTAGGCATCAACTATACAGACAAAATGCAATACAATGCAATGCAAATACGATTAATAGATAAAAATTACTCGCATAGTATATAATCTTCTTTCTTTTGCAATTGAACTAAATTTTAATCGCTTTTCGGCAAATGGCATATAAATTTTATGAATAATAATAGATTTTATGAATAATATAAATTTTATGAATAATTAGACTATTTTGACTTCTAAAATATAATTAGAACCTTCAAATAATATATTTTATCTAAAAGTATCATTACATCGGTTCCTTTGCAGAAAATGCATAGCAAATCAAACGTCTATATAGGTAACTGGTTCACCACAATTCACCGCTTTGACGGTTGGCGAGATAAGTGGTGATATCCAGCAAAAGTACTTTATTCTATGAAACGTTTTACACGTTATTTTAATGTGTCAATAATATTTTCAGCTGCTATTTTTTTAAGCGTGGCGTGGCTGAGAAGATCCGTCGATAGAAACGATACCGTTTCATTTATTTCTAGCAATAACCGGGACACAACTTTATCAACTCATTCGGTGATAGCTCAGCTCAAGGGACGGGAGTAATATCACAATTTCCGCCAGACTTCGAGCTGCTACTATAATTTTGTAATTTGGAAAAACCCTTGAAAAACCGTAACAACTCGAATTGAGTGGACCAAAAGGCCAACTCGGAGATCGAAACCGGGATCTCATGATTTGTTATTTTTTCGAAATGAACCTAATTCTGTTTTTTTTTTCGAAATAACTTAAGTAGTTGGTCCAAATGTCCGCTACTGTGAAACCGGGCGTTTTGGGCGAGCAGAGTGCTCAGCCGGAGTTTAATTAAGTGGGCTAAGAACCCGCCCTAAGGGTGTCTCCTGTGAGACCGAACCTCGGCTTATCTTGAGGATTAGTCGGAGAGTAAGTTAGAGAGAGAGAGAGAGAAAAACAATTACGCAAATGGTAGAGCGTGGAATTTGGCACAGTTAAGGTTTATATTGCGGAGGACTGCAGAAACCTAATAAATTTAAATAATATACATTAGAAATACGTTAAATCAATAAAGGTAAACATTACACATACTACGTTTATGTGACATCCACAATTATATACCTACACAGATGTATACTATTTCCTATACATCTAAAGTATGTTTTCAAGCTTAAAAGTGATCGCTAGTTTAATATGAAATAACAAACTATCCTGCAAAATTCAAAGAAAAGATGAACTCTCCATTTCAATATGAATACAGAATATTCGAGCTTCTTTATATACAAACAAAATTCACGTTACGTTTTTTAAATAAACATAATTTGTCAATTTTATTTTTTATATCTACATTAAATGTATATTTTATTTAACAATCGAAAAAAATGGTTCGCTAAAAAAGAAACAATTCTTTTTAAAGAAAAAATAAATTAATCTTTCTTCTTTTTCTGAAAACTCGTTAATTCTTAGGAGTTATCTTAAAACATGCTTTAGTAAAATATGTCATATAGCATAATCCACGAATATATTACCAGATTCTGTGCTAATATGGTCTTATCGCCGTTGGGCAGATGCTCCTCCAGCGCCAGCACCACGCAGTTGGCGATGATGGTGAGCAGCACCGCGTACTCGAAGGGCGGCCACTCGATAATAAACTTTGTATACCTGAAAATATATAAAGAAAATGTTAGCGTAATAAAAACATTACATTTCTAACATGTCTCTTGAGAGCATGAAAACCTGTTATGGTTATGATTAACCGTAAATTCAGGTAGATCAATATACAGGTTTTTTTTTTTTAATTTGAAAATATAAATTTTTCAGCAGTTGTAATTATCTTGACCTTGCTTTACGCATTTTGTTTTAAAACAAAGTCTCGTTAGTAGAGGATCCTAACTAGAATCGAATGTTACCCATCCGGTTAATGGATGAAAAGTACCTATTTAATGTAAAAGTTAGCATATATAAAAATATATAGCGAGAGTAAAAATATATCACGGGGGAGCGATTTTCCCCCGCGTTGGTCCGGGCTCCTCTGATGCCTAGACCATTTGCCGTTCTGCCAGGTCGTAAGAGGCGAATAATTGGCTATGTGAGCCACCAACATTATGCCTAGTGGCTGATTTAGTGGTCTAGTTTGATTTGCGGGTCGGGCAATTTTGTTTTTTCAGTTTTATGATAAAAAAAACGTTACCCGTGGTTAGATAACTACCCGGTTGGCGATAAGCTTGCCACCTATCATATTGTGTGTAGGTATCTATTTTAATCACTAAGTATCTTCGGCTAATCGTGGTTACACTAATTGTTGTACCTTTGCCTACCTCTTCGGTGATATGGTGGTGATGATACTTCTACTTAAAATTTGATGTTAGGTATTATCAAAAATTTTCTAAAAACTTATTTTCATCGTCAATAATATGTATCTACCTATAAATTTGTAAGGAAACTTCGGTGGACAAGTCCCACTCGCATTCGTCCGGTTTTAAAAATTAGTGAGAAAAATATAGGAAAGTTATTTCCTAGATTTTTTCCATTACAGGTTAAAAAATTAAAGACTTAGTCCAATTGTACCTTTTTAGGAACAGAATTTTGAAAACTCGTCCTTACAAAAACTATTAACAGCAAGCCAATGCAATATAGGAATTTAAAATTGACTGTCTAATTTTAATTAAAATGTATACACAAAATCATATATTAAGTTATATCGAAATATATGTCTTAACTTGTTCCTATCCGTTGATATCAAATATGATTAACATTACCCAAATGCTAAATTTAATTTCTTAATGAGGAAATCTGATACCCCAAATTGTAACTTGTGCGGAAAAGTTGAAGATATACAACATTTATTACTTGAATGTACAAAATATGAAACCAATAGAGAAACTGTCTTTAACAATCTAAAACTAAATAAACTAGACGTAGGGTTGCTGCAGAGCATCCTAACGGAGCCCAACTCCAGCTCTGCTAGGAGTCTATGTAGCATTATATCTTAATGTTAACAATTAGCTATAGGGTATGATGGGGCTGACATGTCCTTGTGGACAAAAGTCCCGAAACTAAATAAAGATTAAAAAAAAAAAAAAAAAAAAAAAATGATTACTGGCATCATTATGAGTCCGCCGAGCGCACGTGACGATTATCGCATCACTTTTCGATCACACGAGTAATTACACGATGCATCCGAGATGCGATCACTAATGTGTTTAGCGACGTTGAAGCACTTCATACACATTAAGTTAGATACGAAGTTAGAAGATTAAACTTTCAATACACAAATCGAATCTTTTAAGAATAAATATATTATGTCTTTCAAATTGGTGCTAAGATGATAAATAAATTTTATTGATAGCACTAAATGAGCTTTATATAAATACACAGTTTAGTAATGAAGAAGATTATGTAAGTGCATTGAGTAATCACACAGTCCTTTGTTGTCTTTTTGTGAGTCTCTGTAATTAAGTAATAATTATAAAAATACTTTATATATCTAAATCAAATTAGTTTCTGAAAATTTTAAAAACCACAATATTTAACTTATGCTTGCTAAAACATAAAAACTTATGAGAGTTTGTCTTTAATAATTCAATATCAATTTTAACTTAATTACGTTCGTTTTTAATTTTGGCTAGTTGATATTATATAAAAAAAATATGAACGTATTGAACGTATAAAGAAAAATCTTTCTATACACATATTATGTTTAGTTGAAAGTAGTAGTTCTGTTTAAACGTATTTATAATTTGTTATACCGTTAAAGATAATTTTATAAAAACCCGCGACACTAGCTCAGCGGCAGAGCGTCCCGGCTTGAGGGAAATGTTCGCGGGTTCGAGTCTCACGTCTCAACTTTTTTCTTTGTTGTTTTTAAAGTTTTTCAAGTTTCTTAAGCACAAAAATAAATAGTGTCTTTAGTACTTTGTATATAACAATGTGTTTACCTCCGAATGAGATTTTCGTCGGAGAATATAAAGAGCGAGCTGGGCCCCGGAGTAGCGGGCTGGTGCGCGCCGCCCATGGTATCAGCTGGCGCCGCGCGAGCCTGCGCGCCCGCCGCCTCCTGCGCTGCCGCCAACCTGGAATACGCAATATGGCTAATTATTATTCTATATCTCCCACTAACATTGAATATACAAAAGTGTATTATCACAACTCTCTTTGCTACCACCAGAAATACTCAATGTTTCTACTTATTATTCTATGTCTCTAAATACTACGACAGTGTATTATCGTAACTACCTCTTTGCCGCCAACTGAGAATGCCCAATATTGCTACCTATTATTCTATATCAACTAGTAACATTAAATATGCAACAGTGTATTATTCTTACTACTAGTCTTTGCCTCTAACCTGGTATGGTTAATATTATTACTTATTATTCTACACCTCCTACACATACAAAATATATGACAGTGTGTTATCGTAATTAACTTCTTACCGCCAACCGAGAATACGCAATATTGCTAGTTATTATTGTATATCAATCAGTAGCATTAAATATACAACAATGTATCATCGTAACTCTTTACCGCCAACCTAGAATACGTAATATTGCTACTGATTATTATATACTTCCTACTAATACAGAATATACACATCACACAGTATTTAAACGTAATTATTTGCCGCCAACCGAGAATACCCAATATTGCTACTTATTATTCTATATCAACCGATAGCATTAATTTTATACAACAGTGTGTTATCGTATTTTTTGCCGCCAACCTGAAAACGTAATATTGCTATTTATGACACTAGCCATCTAATTCACGCAAAATATACACATTACACCGTTTTTTATCGTAACTAACTTTTTGCCGCCAACCGGCCAATACGCAAAATTGCTACTTCTTATTCTATATCTTCTATTCACATTAAATATATAACGTTGTACTATATAACTAACTTTTCTTTTGCGAATCTGGAATACGTAACATTGCTTCTTATTGTTATATTCCTCTTACTTATACTAAACATACAACAGTGTATTAACGTAACTAATTCTGCTAACCTGTAATACGCAATATTGATCATTATATTATTCTATATCTCCACTTACACTAAATATACAACAGTCTATTATCGTAACTAATTCTTTGCTAGCCCAGAATGCGCATTATTGCTATTTAATATTTTATACCTCACTTACTAATATTAAACATACAATATTGTAATGTCACGAGTAACTGGCAATAACGTAATACCCTCGTACACTTCCCAGCGGAAAATATAACGTCGGATGAATTTCAGTTTCTTTTGAGCGTAGTTTTTTTTAACTTGTATATTATCATTTTCTCCTTTTCCTTGACAGATAATCTCTATATGCATCAAATTTAAGTAGTTGAGTGTAAAATAGCTCATCTACCTTCTTGACATTTCGTAAGATTTACTAGGTAGAAGAGTTCTATAACGACTCGCTCGGGGGTTAGTATCTACTTCCGTATGGTCTATTCCTGTCGCAATTCCGTCAATGCTTGGCAGAATTGTGCTTCGTACAATTAATATAACGTCTGCTGGCGATGATTATTTATTTCTATTAGAAGACCCTTATATTTGTTGGTTATCCTATGGTATAAAAAATACACACAAATGAGATGAAATTAAATACTTCAAAAAATATTTTAAAAAAATTAAACCGACCTCAATTAATATTTGTCAACTTACCTATATCACAAAAACTCCTAAACTGATTTTGATGAAACTTAAACTGGTAAAATAAGTTAGAATATACCTGATTTGAATAAAAAAATTATCTCGATTGGTTTTTAGTTCCAGAAAAATTCGTGGAAAAAAACCATAAACATACAAACATACATACACTTACTAAATTTAGTACACGTGCTTGGACGCCTAAATAGATAACCATACTCAAATAATATTATTCAGTTCCAATATGGTTCCAACAATATTACATACATACATATCAAAATGTAACCTCCGTTTTTTTATCGGTTTATAAGTTTTTTTTTTTATATTATAAGATAGCAAACAAGCAGGTGGATCTCCTGATGGAAAGAGTCAACCATTGCCTATACACACCAAAATGTTAATGATGCATTACTACCTTTTGGCGAGGTCTAATGCCATATGCATTAGTTTACCGGCTACCTTACCCTCCAAACCGAAACACTGCAGCGACTAGCACTGACGATATTGCGGCAGGAATAGGTAAGGCGGTGGTACCAGACCCGGTCGAGCCAATGCAGAAATTTACCACCTAGTAAATAATTAATTTCCCTGTCATATGTTCAAAATATTAATACATAGAAATACATAAATATATTAATTACCCAGAATTAGGAGTTCTATATGATCGCTACACAAACGCTTATTGTAGACGCGAATCGATTTCGATCCCCACTGATTGCTTAGTTATGTTCGCTTACCACTCGACGGTGACCAACGTTGTGTTCATATAATTATATGAATATTATTTAAATAAGATATCCCAATAACCCTCTAGTATGCTCTATAATTTCGTATTGTACATATTCGCCGTGTTGGTCCCGGCCTCCTTTGAAGAATAGGCCAACTTCCGTTCTGCCAGGCAGGTCGTAAAAGGCGATCGATTGGCTATCGAGTCACTACCATCGTGGCTACTAGGTGGTAGAGTTCTGCATTGTCTCGCTCGGGTCTGGTACCACCAACTTACCTATTCCTGCCGCAATAGCGTTAGTGCTTGTCGCTGTCGTGTTCCGGTTTGGAGGGTAAGGTAGCCGGTAAACTTATGCATGTGGCATTAGACTTCGCCACAAGATAGCAACGCACCATTAACATCGTTAGTGTCTATAGGTGATGGTTGACTCTTTCCATCAGGAGACCCATCTGCTTGTTTGCTATCTTATGATATATAAAAAAAAATTCCTTAAAAGCAATATAGCAGAAATTATTAAAGTTTTCATCGTCTCTGTGGTCTAATGGTCCGGTATCGGAGTAGACCACATGAGGTCCCGGGTTCGATTTCCAGCTCGGGAAATTTAAAATGTGTTTTTCAGTCTTCTGGCAAAAACAATGTTGCCTCGGAATTGGAAAAAGTGCCCGGTTGGCGATAGGTGGCCAGCCTATTGCCAACCGGGCACTTTTTTGTGGGACTACAAGTAGCTTCGGCAAATCGTGGGTACACTTGTTGTACCTCTGCCTACGTCTTTACGGATACGGGCGTGAAGATACTTAAAGTTTTCATTTTTAAACGAAGCTTCCACCATTTGGCCTTAATAATAACTTTAAAAGTAAAAAGTCGCTTGACAATGTCAGGTTGGAAAGATTTTCAAGCGAAACATACACAACACTAAATGTTAGCTCTCTGCGATTCGTTTTTCTACCGAGAAGGTTATCAATCGGCCTGAGTGCTAAGTGTAAGTTTTTCTTTTCGCATTCGATCGTGGGCGCGTTTGGAGTTTACTAGGAATTTGTATGTGATTTGTACAGCGCCACCTAGTGGTAAACGTGAGAAACCAGTTTCGATCTAATGCGAAAAGAAAAACTCACACTTAGCACTCTGTATGTTATTAACTTCCCGCTGTGTTTGTAGATAATAGACCGTGGTCCGTAGACTGTGGTCGATCCAGATTAAAGAAGAGAAAAATGTATTTTATAACACAAAGATAAACAATATGGCGTTGCTGTTCGCGTGACAAGAATTAAAGCGTAGCTGCTCTACTCTCCAAACTAGAACGAGACAACAATAGCGAAGTTTTGGCGCCAAAAATAGTTATGGCGTTAGTACCGTAACCGGATAATTATCGCAGAACCCTGTAATATATAAATTGCAAGATAGAAACGATTCCCGTTATTTCGTAAATAAAATTTAAATTCTCCCCTAATAGCGTGCCTTATCGTATTGCGTGAATCATGTAAACTTTAAAAACTTGGACGTAATATATACTTCCAAGTTCAATTAAACACAAAGGTTGTTTAAATTGTATGTATTTCAACAAAAGTATAAATAATATTTCATTTTTTCTCAGGACATGCATTACGGAAACAATTTTGTATTCAAACAATGAAGATTATAAAATATCAAGTAGTAATTTACTATTATTTAAACTTTAACAGCCTCATAGGGTTAATGATTAGCGAGTTCAAATGTAGATTAGGAGGTTTTAAGTTTGATTTTCGAATTTTTTACATAAAAAATGGGTTACAGTACCCGGCGATAAATATTGCACATCGACCTTTGGAAAGAGACAATCGGCTAATTTCGGCTTCGTAGAGCGTTATCTCTGTCGCACAAAATACAAACAGTCCGGTACCTATTAGGAGCTGTTAAAACAAGTATGATTTGCTTCTTTTGATATTTTTATTCTTTGTATAAAATACACTAATTTTTCTATAAGTGATGGCTTTAGGTTGGGGTAAAATAAAATAAAAAACATTTTTACATTATGTTTACGTATTTAATTATTTTGGAACATTACAGCTTTAGTGTACATAATAAACACCATTATACCTATTGCTAAAATTAGACATTGCAATAAAAATAATAATAATTCTAATTCTCAATTACTTCCATTTCACTATCTGTGCTCTCAAAGAGGTCAATATCACTGTCACTATCAGCCGTATTTATTACTAATCTATCAGTGTAATTGTCTAAACTGTGTTGAATGCTTCTATATTCATTCTCACATTTGATTGCATGATCGCAAACCTTTTTCCACTCTTCAGCGCCGATCATGTTTACTTTTTCAGTCAATAATGTTTTTACTGTAGTTAAGTTCATACCCACATTTCTAGAGGCTACATAGCCTTTCAGTTGAGACCATATATTTTCAATTGGATTAAAATCCGGATGATATGGTGGCAATCGCAACACAGTGTGCCCATGTTCGGCAAGTATTTTGTCCACAGAAAACTCTGTATACCTCTCCTTGTGCTGACATATAATAGCGTAAATCTGGGTTTTTGTTAATTTTGGATCAACTGGAATTTCATGTCTGTTTAACCAGTTGATCATTTCCCGTTTAATGGTGTTTGAGTTGGGGGGTCTCTCAACATACTTGTTGTGATAGGGTGCGTTGTCGATAACTAGAACAGAATCACTGGGTATATTTGGGATTAATTGGTTAACCAGCCATTTCTCATAGTTATCGTTATTCATTTCATTGTGATAGTCACCTGTAGTGTCCGTGGATTTATACGTTAAAAAAGCACCGGGTACAAAGCCTTTTTCATTTCCCGCATGAACTATTATCAAACGTTGACCTTTTGAAATTGGCTTTTTTACTCCTTTTTTCTTATCGTCACTCCAAGATTTCCCTTTAGTGTGGGATGCATGTATATATGACTCATCCATGTAGACGATATTTTTTCCTGTTTCGCGAAATTTGCGTATTTTATCAAGGTATTCCATTCGTTTGAGACTAACGTCGTGCTTTTCCATTAGAATTTTTCGATTATCTTCCATTTTAGTGAACTGAAATCCCATGTCATGAAGTATTTTTCTCAACGTTTTTTCAGACCCATTGTAATTAATAGCTTCAGATAACTTAGCTTTTAATGATTTTATTGTTGGCAGTTCATTAAATCGTAAGTGAAAATCATACACCATTCTTCGAACAACATCGTAATCAAAATCGTCCATATCCAAACGAAATTGCTTTTTTTGTCTCCCTTTTTTTGGAGTGCTGAACTTAATTTCAGTCGAATGTGTTTCAGTACTGACTTCGTTTAATATATTGTTCAAAGTTCTTCTTGAAATTCCAGTGGCATTTGCAACTCGCTCTTGAATCTTCTTAAAATAACAACTTACATTTTCATCTACTTTTTTTTTAAATCTATCAGCTTCGCTTACAAAGTATTTATAAACATTGTAGATAATTTCACGTGACTGACCTCGTAAAGGTTTCCCTCTTTTTCCGAAAGATGCCATATTACAACTTTAAATTATTTAAATTTGTGGGTGTTATCAACTCTAAATATATATTTTTTTCGGGACGCGACTGCACTCTATCGTACTTGAACAACGACTGACTAAACGTCACATAGGTAGTGTGGGACAGAGATAACGCTTTACGAAGCCGAAATTATCCGATTGTCTCTTTCCAAAGTTCGATGTGCAATATTTATCGCCGGGTACTGTAATAATATTTCATCTTATCAACCCGGAGTTTATCAAAGATTTATGATTTTGCGTCTCAGAAATAATGTAGGGCTGTCGGTCCTGGAGTTTGTAAAAAATATAAGTGCTATTATTAATTTTTTTACATCATACTAACTATTACTTGCGGCTTCGCTCGCATTCAAGCCATTAAATAAGTATTTTCTTAACAAAAAATATCCTATGTTACTTCTAATGCCTGCAAGAATAAGTATACAAGAAAGAAAGAAATTATTTATTTGCCAGAATATGGGAGTTACAAAGTTTCACGATACTCGGTTAAGTAGTTTTCAAATAAAAGCGTAACAAACAAACTTACATACAATAAAACGGTGTTATAATATAGTTTGATTATATGGTTTTAACTTTCATCGAATTTTTCGTCAAGAAGTTACAAGTTCAAACCATTTAAAAGAAATACACATGTAAATGACCATTACGCTCGATTCCCTTTTCTGGGAATTTATGGGTATGTAAATTAAACCTAACGTCTACAGAATTTTCGGTTCATCACGATTTATCGGTTTTGTTGGTTGGAAAGTTGAGTGGTGATCCCCATCGCCATATTTCACCAATCTGATAACGATTATCGACTGTTTCTAGCGATAACCGCGCTTGACGGTTTTACATGATCATCCGAGGCACAGGAGTTCGCCATCACACACCATCCGCCAGACTCCAAGTTGCTACTGAGATTTTGGATTTTCGAGAAAAACCTCTATAACTCTAGCACAATACGGAACGAATTCGGGACTTTATGCTCTGAGCCAAACACGCTATCCCTATATCACGAGGCAGTTTTTTTTATTTAGTAAAAAATTGATTGTAACTAGAACATAGAGATACAGGATATATAGAGATATAGGAGGTTAAAAATTTATTATTGCTGTTTTATTATGATTTCTAAGTTAGGGGTGTTGTGATAACGTAACATTATAGTCAATTAAGTAGTATTAATTTCTACATTATATGATAGAAATTTGTCAAAACCTCGATATATTGGGAACACATTTAGGTTTAATTAGTTCTTTTAGAAAAAACGAATTTTGGAATCACAAAAATGTATATTAATATTCATCATATGCCAAAGGCCGTGGCCGGACTCGATACATAATAACTAAAAAAATTGGGTTGATAAAAAATAACTACGAAGATTGGTGTTAAAATTATCATTAAACGGTTCTATATCGTTATTTTTTTGACGTATGGGTCTGAAATTAAAAACACGAACTCATCATATTCATACCTAAACCACTAGCAAATTATATTTGATAAATAATCTTCACTTTTTTATTTTAATATTTAATCATTAAAAAATAAATTAGCAAATCTGTCCGCATATGATGGAGTTATACCCGAACATACATAAAAACAAATAAGCATCTGAATTGAGAACCTCTTCCTTTTTGAGAAGTTGGTTGAAAATACTATTCATTTCTGCCACCGAATTCCACCATCAGACATCGCGTCAAATTTGAAGTTCCATCCTCACCATCACGATGTCTGGAAATCCACAACTGTGCGATTCACCCGACACTTTTTACCTCGCATTACTCTGTTGTGAAACCAATTACCGGCAGGGGTATTTCCGAACGGATACGACATAGGGACCTTCAAGAAAAGAGCTTACTCATTCTTAAAAGGCCGGCAACGCAACTGCAAAACCTCTGGTATTGCAGATGTCCATGGGCGGCGGTGATCACTTACCATTAGGTGTACCTCTTGCTCATTTGCCCACTCTTCTATAAAAAACAAAAAAACTATTATCTATTACTGCTAAAACTTGAAGAAATGCTTAACGTATCGTATCAATTATCACCAAATATGGACTACGGGAAAAGACAAGGCATTTCTCGTGGCGAAAATGCTGTAGTCTATGTCACGCTATTGACACATTCCTTCTTTAAAAGTTAAACACAACAGATTAATTTGGCAGCGAACTATATATTTTTAAATTAAATATGCATTTTTATTAGTAGTAAAGCAGAATTATAAATCGTTTAAACACTTTTTTATCTCAAAAAATAAGATTTTATAATTGAAAAAGGCACAAAATACAAGTTACCGATTTTTTATACTGTACCGATTCCTATAAATTACTGCTTCGTATTGCAGCATATACAGCTAGCTTGAGGTGTAACGATGACATCTATTTCCAATTATTTGTTCGTTACAATACTAAACCAACGTGGGCAATATTGGTTTTAAGAGTACAGTCTGTTTGACGATATTCGATAATTATTGTTTTTATCATTATTGGTTAAAGATTTATATTGTTAAAGGCGCATTGCACACGACGGGGCGGGGCGGGCCGGTCAATTTCGCCGCAAACGATACCACAATGGGAATCCTTTATTACCAACGCACACAGAGGGCAAAATGACTGCGCCGCAGGTGCGCGGCGGGCATTGGAGGCGTGGCATGTCCGCGGCTGCCCGCCGTGGATCACACAAACCAGTTTATATGCAGTAACGCAGACGGCGGCGGCGCGGAGCGGCTAGCTCAGTCCGCTTTTTATTGATGGACGTCATCGATATAGATAATTTAATTGCAGAAAAGATCGCCCATATATGATACGTCGTTAAAAGAATATCACGATGTACATGAAAAAAAAAAGAAATTGTGGTACCTAATATGCCAAATAATTTATACTCCTGCAGTATGGGAACGTCCTGAACTGACTGCCTCCGCCCGTCGTCGTGTGCTTTGTGTACGTGGCAAGGGCAGCTGCAGATATCGACAGGCAGACGCGGTCTTTATTGCTTCGCGGACAAAAAGCCCGCCCCGCCCCGTCGTCTGCAAAATGCCTAAGAGTAGGCCTCCTGGCCACCTAATTACATTAATAGTGTTTCTTTCTCTCTTCTGGCTCTCATTTACCCCAATAGAAATAGACAGGGTGCGCGTTTTTAGTATTGACAGCGTCTTAAATATCAACAGGCGAATATTTATTGCTAAAATTTCAAAAATAGGTTAAGCTATGCTACCCTTTTCCTTTTCCAATCATTTACGATAGTATAAAGGCTGTTTTATGACGCCAAGGTCAAAGTCATAAATTGAATGTCTAGATACATCGATAGTTTCTGATTTACCTTATATATTCTTATGATAAAAAGATAACTTAATATCGACATATGACTCACCACATTGCCAGGTTTATTGATTATCAATCGACTCTAGCAACCCACGAAAGTTAACGTCTCTTTTCAGCTTAACGAGTTCTTGAGATCGCCGAGTGGCACCTGTTACTTTGATTAAATAAAAATGGATACACAATTCAGATCTATAAGTATAATACACCATACGGATAGCAATGTTGATCTCTGGTGTCTGTTGATTATCTCTTTATACCAGGAGAACCATCTGCTTGTTTGCTATCCTATAATTGTACAATCTATAAATACAGATTCAAAAATTCAGAATTTGATAAACAGTAACACTAAATACTTGCATGATTGTCAGAAAATTTCTTCAGTAAGATTTAAATGGTACCTACTGATTTGGCTTAGAGAGCTTAGGCTTGTGAGTACCTTAAAACAGGTACTAGAAATACTGAGTTGTATGAAACAATAATCATTTAATAAATAAAATCCTCGTGTCACAGTCTTAGTTACCACACTCCTCCGAAACGGTTTGATCGATTTTGATGAAATTTTATTTGAATATTTAGTAGCTCTGAGAATAGGTATTTTATATGCCCCTAAGTGATAAGGGTGGCCCACTCCAGTTTTTTATTTTTGGCCAAACATTTTTATTTTATTGTTTTATGATATCACATTAAAAAAATATATATAACTCTAAATTTTCACTCTTCTACCATTAATCCCTAACACGACTTGACCTACAAAGTAAGAAAATTATTCAAGTCAGTCAATGATGTCAGTTAAGGATACTAATACAAACATAGTTATATATATATATATATATATATATATATATATATATATATATATATATATATATATATATATATATATGGCTTTCCTCACGGAAAAGTAAAAGTTAGTTGTGCGGTGTTGTCCTTATGGCGGGGTTTAATGCCATATGCAAAAGTTTACCGACTACCATAACCTCACAACCGGAACAAAATAGTGGCAAGTACTGACGGTATTGCGGCAGGAATAGACAAGTTGGTAGTACCAGACCCAAGTGAAACACGATAGTGATATACATTGACGCTATTGCGGCAGGAATAGGTAAGGCGGTGGCACCAGACCCGGGCGAAACAATGCAGAACTCTACCATCTAGTAGTCACGATGGTAGCGATTCGTACAGCCAAACATTCGCCTCTTACGAACTGCGTGGCAGAATGACACATAGTCTATTTCTTTATAGGGAGTCCAGATCATCACGGAGGAAAACACTTAAAGAATAAATGAAAAACGATCACGTAAACATAGATCTCGCAAAGAGAAGTGAAGTGAATAAACGAGCTGGATATGTTACACCACATATTTCATAGTCAGGATCATGTAGCATTTCCCCCTCGTTAGTCCGGACTTCTTTTCTCCCTGTACTGGTCCGGGCTCCTTTGAAGAATAGACCAACTGCCGTTCTGCCAGACAGGTCGTAAAAGACGAGTGATTGGCTACATGTGCCACTATCATTGTGACGACTAGGTGGTAGACTTCCGCAACGTCTTGCTCGAGGATTAGGTACCACCGCTTTACCAGTTATAAGTCAACGATACCTATACATAGAAATACATAATGTAAATACTAGAATATATTTAATAAACATCCAAACCCGGAAATACAAACATGCTTGCCCCCGTCGGGGATTGAACCCGAGCCCCGTCGATTTCGTGGTCACAGTTGCTAACCACTCGACCAACGGGGGGAGGTAGATAGTAGACTAATTTCATTAAAACCCTGGCATAAGGGCAACAACTCACCATTAACATCTTTAGTATGTATAGGCGGTGGTTGTACCTTTCTGTGAGGGAAGCCATCTGCTTGTTTGTAATCCTATGATATAAAAAAATCTTTCATTGTATAAAAATCATTTTTTTTTTATAGAAGAGGGGGCAAACGAGCAGGAGGTGCACCTGATGGTAAGTGATCACCGCCGCCCATGGACATCCACAATACCAGAGTTCTTGCAGTTGCGTTGCCGGCCTTTTAAGAATGAGTAAGCTCTTTTCTTGAAGGCCCCCAAGTCGTAACCGTTTGGAAACACCCCTGCCGGTAATTGGTTCCACAACAAAGTAGTGCGAGGCAAAAAGTGTCGAGAGAAACGCATAGTTGCGGATTTCCAGACATCGAGATGGTGAGGATGGAATCTCAAATTTTGACGCGATGTCCGATGATGGAACTTGGCGGCAGGAATTAATCCAAATAAGTCGTCGGAACACTCTCCATGAAAGATACGATAGAAGACACAGAGTGAGCCAACATCTCTGCGCAATGCCAAAGAGTCGAGCCGTTTCGAAATAGCCAGGTCGTCAACGATTCGAACCGCTCTACGCTGAATGCGATCAAGAGGAAGGAGCTGGTACTGAGGAGCTCCGGCCCAGAGATGAGAACAGTACTCCATGTGGGGCCGAATTTGAGCCTTATAAAGTTGAAGGCGATGGGCCGGCAAGAAGTACTGCCTCGCTCTGCTGAACACACCGAGCTTTTTGGAGGCTAGTTTAGCCTTACCTTCCAAATGACCGCGAAACTGAACGTAATTCGATATGTCGACTCCTAGAATCCCGATACTAGCTGAGGCTGTCAGGAGAGTATCCTCAAATCGAGGTGACACGACAAAGGGTGTCTTTTTAGCAGAAAACACGCAAAGCTGTGTTTTTGGGGTTAAAAGTGACCAGGTTTTGACGACCCCATTCCGAGACATCGGTTAGTTGATTCTCAACTTCGGACACAAGCTTGTTTCGGCTCTCTTTAACGTATTCCCGAGAAATACCGCTTCGGCTGGAGTATGTTGCATCACCAGTACTGTCATCTGCATAGCAATGTATGTTGCGAATTCACATCATGTCATTGATATGCAGAAGGAACAGTGTCGGTGATAGCACGCAGCCTTGTGGAACACCAGCATTGATAGATTTAAGGTCAGAGCACGCACCGTCAACTACGACCTTGATGCTCCGATCAGCCAAAAAACTGGTGATCCACTTGCATAATTTTTCGGGAAGCCCATAGGAAGGCAGCTTCGCCAGAAGCGCTTTGTGCCATACCCTATCGAAGGCCTTCGCTATGTCCAAACTAACTGCCAATGCCTCCCCCTTGGACTCAACTGCTTCCGCCCACCGATGTGTTAAGTATACAAGAAGATCACCAGCTGAGCGGTCGCGACGGAAACCGTACTGGCGGTCGCTAATCAGCTGGTGCTCTTCTAAATACTTGAGGAGCTGCGAGTTGATTATTGTCTCCATGATTTTGGAGAACAAGGAGGTTATGGCTATCGGCCGATAGTTAGACGGATTAGAGCGATCTCCTTTTTTAGGGATGGGATGCACTAAAGCTGTCTTCCATGAAATCGGTACTACGCCGAATGAGTAGGCGAGCCGGAATAGGCGTGTTAGTACTGGCGCCAGCTCTGGAGCACATGATTTAAGTACAATCGGAGGGATGCCATCCGGTCCACTCGACTTATGGACGTCCAAGGAAAAAAGTGCTTTACGTACGGAAGACTGCAAGAATTTTAATTCCGTCATAGAACTATAGCACTGCGGGATGGTAGGCGGTGCATTTCCTTGATCGTCCAGAGTCGAGTTGGCCGCAAAGGACGAGCCCAAAAGATCGGCCTTCTCCCTTGCGGTATGGGCCAGAGAGTCACCATCTCCGTGTAAGGGTGGAAGAGAGGGCTGTGAGAAATTCCCTAAGACAGCCTTGGCGAGAGACCAGAACGCACGAGTTCCCGAAGGAAGGCGAACTAATTTCTCACCAATTCTGCCAATGTGTTCAGATTTTGCCTTGGCGATAGCTCTTTTGAAGAACCTCGAAGCGGAATTGTACTCCTAACGTAACGCGCTGGTTTTTTCATCACGAGATGTTGACGCTGCAGCCCAAGCCCGGTAGCATTCCTGCTTTCGGCGTGAAGCCGTTTTGCAGGAGCGACCAAACCAAGGCTGAGACTTACCACCAACTGGTACCGCAGAAAATGGAATGAAAAGTTCCATGCCCTGCAGCACCACATCAGCGATAGAGTCAGCGATGACACTCGGATCATCCAGCGAGAAGCACATCCGCCCCCATGGGTAGGACGCAAAAAAAGACCGCATCATCATCATAAAGAAAGTAAGGTAGCTGGTAAAATCATCTATGAATATGGCATTTATCCTTGTCATACCGATGACAACGTTCCATTCACATATTTTGTGTCTATCGGCGACAGTTATCTCTTTCTTCAGGAGAGCAAGCTTATTATTTGCTACCACACGGTAAATTATAGAATCTCGTGTTGGTCCCGGGCTCCTTTGAAGAATAGGCTAACTGTTGTGCTACCAGGCAAGTCGCAAAAGGCGACTGATTGGTTATACGAGTCACTACCATCGCAGCTACTAGGTGGTAGAGTTCTACATTGTCTCGCCCGGGTCAGGTACGGTACGGTAAGGTAGCCGGTAAACTTATACATGTGGCATTAGTCCTCGCCACAAGATAGCAAAGCACCATTTAACATCTTTGGTGGCTATAGGCGATGTTTGACTCTTTACATCAGAAGACCCATCTGCTTGTTTGCTATTTTATGACATAAAAAAAATAGATTTCCTTGGAGATTTAGTAGGTATGCCTTTTGAAAAATCTTAGTTAGTAGGGGAGCTCACGATGCTAAATGTATAGTTATAACCTTCTATTTTTCCTATAATTTAATTTACAAACTTCAATTTTATGTATGTAGATTTTTTCCCCATAATTGAAAATGAAAAAAACATGATATATATAATTTTTTTTTCATTTTCAATTGTAGGGAAAAAATCTACAGTAAAAAAAAATGTATAAAAATAAACAGTGACATGGAAACACTGACGCATCAGATTAAGGTATGGTGGATTGTCAGTTAAAATTCAAAAATCCTGACGATCTAGTCAGGAGTGGGAGGGTCACAAAGTTACAAAGAAAACGTTGTCTTGACATTTTCGAGCGCATCTGAATTTTCATTTATTTTAGAGGAAATGATGTAAGAATAACGAAAAAAATTTAATCTGAAAATTTCCACAAGCCAAAGTTATCAGAATTTTGTTTTTTTTTTCTGTCCTAGCTACCTGCTTCTATATAATGAGCTTATATTTGGCAGAGCCTTAACACAATATGAGGTACCTCCCCTACGTTAATCTGACGTGCTCTACCATAAATCCCAAAATATCCTCTTGGGATCTCCTTCCATAATATTGGTTTAGCCCTGCTGGCTGATAATATAGTGTTTATGTAATAATACTTTTTTAACATAGTCATGATGTTCACGTCACGATTACGAAGAATGGTCATTAGTTAATGGCGATTTGAATCCGAATAAGAAGTAATGCCGTTGTAAAGATTTCTATGTTTTGTTCATATAAATTTATACTGTATCTGGTAAATTACAAAAGAAGTTCATTTTTACAAACAAAATATAAACCATGACATAAAATTACAACACCCTTACATGCCAAATGTATATAATATCTTACATTTTTATACCTAAGCAATATAGCAAACAAGCAGATGGCTCTCCTGATAGAAAGAGAAACAATCGCCTATAGACACCAAAGACGTTAATGATGCGTTGCTATCCTTATGGCAGGGTGGGCTGATGGTAATGCCACATGCATACGTCTACCGGTTACGTTACCCTCCAAATCGGAACACGACAATGACAAGTATTGACGCTACTGCGACAGGAATAGATATGGCAGTGGTAACAAATACCCGAGCGAGACGATGCAGAACTCTCCCACCTGTTACCTCCACCACGATGTTAGTGACACATAAGAGCCAATCGATACGTTTTTTACGACCTACCTGGCAGAAAGGCAGTTGGTCTATTCTTCAAAGGGGTATGGACTAACACGGGGGGATGACAACATTTAACAATTGTATACAAGTGCCACTACCATTTTTTATGCATAACACAAAGTAAACTAACGCGACCGCCGAGCGTTGGTATGAAAAGTGAAGTAAATGTATAAGTTTGATTCTGTGCCTTTTTATTTTGTGATATAACTCTGTATTTCTGGGGTGTAAATGCAAGGTACACTGACAACGTAAGAAATTGCCTTAAAAGTATATTCATTTAATCCGGGGCTAAGACCCATAATATATTCATAAAAATAAATGATTCCGAAGAACTTAAATCCCATTTTTATTTCGGAATCGGTTGACGATATCATCATTTAGTTAAATATATATCGAAAAATTAATCCATCAAATTTCCAAGCAGAATAAATAAAAAAAGGTTTATTAATATGTACATTCAACGCAGATATGGAAGTACTGGAAAGTATATGACATCAGATAAGCCGTGAAAATTTCCGTTTTGTACCCAAGAGACACGTACCGTAACTTGAAGCATACATGAAACTGTATTAATTAATCTAATGCACTCGTTTCGTTAGGCTCCCCTTTTCATTCGGCCCGACACAAGAGTCGTGTAGGTCGAGGCACTGACCTACATTTAGCTCGTCTATTCAATTTATGCGTATATCTTTGTTATATGGAAACAAGGCTTCGTAATATCGATAAATTTGCATTGCATAATTATTCAATAGTGCTCACAGCGTTAGGAGAGCCTCTCGTAATTTCTAGAATAAGGAAATCATTTATTAGATGATGTTCAAAATTATTAAAAATTTCATTGGTGTCAGCAGTTTAGGGAACTATTTTTTATCGTACTTGGCATTAGTAACCTTGAACATGTAGTCTTCATTTAAATAAAGTATTACAAAAGTCTTTTTTACAGGTATTAAGAATGTGTTTCGTCTTCATATGTTTTTATAAAATATATTTATACTTGTAATTATATATATATATATATATATATATATATATATATATATATATATATATATATATATATATATATATATATATATATATATATATATATATATATATATATAATATTTTACAAATCTACGATATTTTTAAAACCTATCCAACGATATGCCACACAATGGGGTACGTGAGAAAAAATTAACACCGCTACTTAAAAAATATTTTTTAAAAAATATTTTTATATTTTTCAAGATTTTATGTTACCACTTTGTTGACGTGACTAATATGTATTTTTTTAAAATCATTTTTATTTAAGGAACTTTTACACCATGTGTA
This sequence comes from Apodemia mormo, assembly GCA_036924255.1. Lineage (NCBI taxonomy): Eukaryota > Metazoa > Arthropoda > Insecta > Lepidoptera > Riodinidae > Apodemia > Apodemia mormo. The sequence goes on from JAUPFN010000001.1 coordinate 11,082,572, forward strand.
CGCTAGTTCCATCGTACCCTATTACAATACTATCTATAATACTACAATATTATCTTAAACTACTAATGGAACGATTTACAAATGCAAAAAGTATTTTGGCTTCATCTGAACTGGGCTGACTTAAAATACTGTGAAACTGTCCAATGTCATTTTTGTTGACTTTTAGTTTATTTAACAGTTCTTTTCTTATTTCCTGGTATCGGACACATTCCATCAAGAGGTGATGAATATATTCAATGATTTTGCATCTTTCGCAGTTGGGGGAGTCGACTATTTTCATCATATATTTGAAACTTCTTAATGACATGTGCCCAGATCTTAACCTGTGACCTATGACAACTAATGTCCGATTCAATTTTGTAAAATTAAACTACGGGACATGAAGAGGATCATATTGTATCGACTTGTACCATATCCCTTTAGTTAATGAACTTTCATTAAAATACTCTTTCCACATATCGTGACATTTCTTTTTATATTTCGGCAATATTTCTGTATAGTCTGGTAAAATATTTTCTTCTATTCCATCCGTGGTAGCTCGTTTATATAAAATGTCAGCCTCCTCATTCTCATTAAGTCCAATATGCGACGGAACCCATTGCAACTTCAGACTCACTCCATGTTCAACCATATTATAATAAATGTATAAATACATTTTTGACAGTACGTCATAGGCTATCGGTACACCTCTGCGACTAACACGTATATTTGTGCGAAATTACAGTTTTCTATTAATAGGGATCTCTGAGCAATCGTGCGGACGGACGGACATAGTGAAATTATAAGGGTTCCTAGTTTTCTTCGGAACCCTAAAAATATATTAAAGCCGTAACTGAACATTCTATTGTCAAATTTCATTATTTTAACTCTTTACTATTTTACATTTTTTTTCTTCTTTTATTTTTATTCTTCTACTATTCAGGCAATAAGACTAAGGAATTCATTACCACTTCAAGTTTGCACGAGTCAATCTATAAATTCTTTTAAATGCAATATAAGGAATCATTAGTTGTCTATTTCACATTAATATAATTTGTAATTTGTTTTATTTTTTTTCTATATGGATCTTCTGGGTCTAACGAGTTCCTATTTTTTAAGCAACACAGTAATCATCTCGACATATTAACTATCATTTAATGTTTCCCAGTAATAATATATATATATATATATATATATATATATATATATATATATATATATATATATATATATATATATATATATATATATATATATATATATATATATATATATATATATATATATATATATATATATATATATATATATATATATATATATATATATATATATATATATATATATATATATATATATATATATATATATATATATATATATATATGTTTTCTTTTTATTTCTAGTAGATACATAAAACTGTATATAATTTAACAGTACCTGTCTTTATGTTACTGGAGTACTTACTTTAGGTTTTGTTAATAGATGTGCTTAAATATTTTTAGTATATCGTACACTTCGACTTAATATTTATGGTCAAGTAATTTCACTTTACTGGGTTGGCTGTAAGAAATCTATTTTTTAGAGATAAGTTCGCCTTTTGTATATTTTTTAAAAATATCTCTTACTGTAATATTTTCGTTGTTCTATTGTGCACAATAAATGATAATATAAAGTAATAAATAAATAAAGTTAGGTTTGCAACATAAAAACAAAATTGCGATTTTTCACAAGTCTACTATTTGCTAAGATAAATTTTAGATGAAAAATGTATTAATATACATGTCGATAACACGTAAATTACCCCAAATATTGGCACAAAATTACATCAAAAAGCCTTTTTTTATAATTTGTTATAGATAAAATATTCCCTCCTTTCTACAAGATCAAGATATATTAAGTTTAACTTTAGACTACTGCGAAAGAGTCAGATATTGTTAAAGGGATTCGGTAATTTCTGTCGTCAGAACCTCGGCATCATGAAAAAAAAAATATTGCAACGAAACTAAACGCTTCCAAACTCCACTGTCTTAGCACTTTCTCTCTGTAAGTTTAAGTAGTACCCTTCAGCAGATCCTTGTCCGTTCAGCCAAAACTCGGTTGTTTCGTCAAAATTCTGCATCTGTGAGTTTGGCTCTACATCCAGGGTACATCATGCAATCAGCTGAGTGGTACCGTAAAATTGTATTACCACTGAATTTACACAAGTTTGCCAAGTTTAGGTGCAATCGGACGTCAGAAAGTCGCTAAAAACTGGTTTGCAATATTTAGAAAATTTGTTATTTACATACGAACATTGCCACTTAAATAGAATCTGATGATCTTCGAATGAGGATCTAGCAGTATCAAGTCAAGATTACCATGTCATTGCAATATCATTGAAGTAGCAGAATACAATATTTATTATCGATAAAGCCGTTACAAGTTGCTTAATTTTTTTCTTCAATTTGAAAAGAGCTGAATAGATTCTATTGAATCATAGCTAAGAACCGTCTCGCAAAATAGGGCTTTCATTAAAAAACCGCAGCCAAATCGAACTATCTGTCTGGTCGCTACGGTGCCACGGACAGACACAAAGATACACACGTGTTGGGGATGTTATAAGTTTCAGATGTGTATCTGTGTATCTGTGACACAGATACACATCTGGAACTTATAACATTCCTCGTTTTTGCGTGGGGGTTAAAAACAGAAACTCGACTACGACGACATCCGGAAAAATATAATAATAGCCTATTTCACTCTTACTATAAATCGTATCTTATGACACCTTTTAAAGTAAAATTCATTAAGTAATTTAGGGTACAGAGCATTCCTAAAAAATATACGTATTATTTAGACAAACATCTGGTGTACTCGAATAAAACAATAAAGGGCGTCACAGCGTTTGCCATCATATTTGGCATTTACTGGTAATTGAGGGGTTATAAAAAATTTCTGACAAACAGAAATTTAATAATATAGACCAGTGATTTAAATATAAAGATTGGTACATATAATCTGTGTTGTGGAAAAAGAGCCCAATATACAGACAGTATTACCTCACTGTAGTAATCCTTTGTCCAAAATATAGGCCAGCTTTCCGCGAGTGATGTTGAACAATCTCGCGGACAGTTCTTTGTGAAATAGGGACAACGCCTAAAAGCACAAATTCATAGCTGTGTTTACGTATAATTGTGATGTTTAATCTTCGCTGTTGTTTTCGTTGCAGGTGGATGGAAATCGCGTATTTACAAGTTAAAAGTGTCGAATTATAACACTCGCATTATTCTAGAATACCAATAAACAAGTATAACACAGTAGGTTTTGGGAACAAGAATTAAAAAATTGGTTATTGTAAAAACCGTATTACACCTCTATTTTCTAAAAGAGGTATAAAAGGTTGTCGGTCATTGGTCGAGTGACTGGCGATACACAGATGATGGGGCTCGGGGTCGATTCCCGGCAGGGACAAACGTTAGTTTGATAAGCATAGATGTTTGTAATTCTGTGTCAGTATACTTATTAAATATATTTCCCCCGTGTTGGTCCCGGGCTCCTTTGACGAATAGACCAACTGCCGTTCTGCCAGGCAGGTCGTAAAAGGCGACCGATTGGCTATGCGAGTCACTACCATCGTGACTACTAGGTGGTAGATTTCTGCATTATCTCGCCCGGGTCTGTTAGCACCGCCTTACCCATTCCTGCCGCAATAGCGTCAGTGCTTGTCAATGTCGTGTTCCGGTTTGGAGGGTAAGGTAGTCGGTAAACTTATGCATATGGCATTAGACCTTGCCACAAGATAGCAACGTACCATTAACACCTTTGGTGTCTATAGGCGATGGTTGACTCTTTCCATCAGGATACCCATCTGCTTGTTTGCTAACTTATCATATAAAAAAAAATATTACAGTATTTATATACGTAATTTTATTTATTTGCGGTTGCGGCATACTTGTGTCGAGCTAGCGACCGGTCGTGCTCCGTGTTACACACGCAGCAAATATTAATTAATTAATATGATCGTAAATCGCGCGGCACATTACCGCTGCACGTGACCATGGCGCTCGTGGCCAACGAGTTGCTGGCGTTTATCCAACATGCCATCGACACCATGGACGAGGTCAGCATCATGCAGATCTGCAAGTCTTCCTTTACCAGTGAGGAGATTTGCAAGGGCAAGCAGCTGTTGTATGAGACGCTCGGCCAGAGCGCAAACATGCCATCGCGAAGAAGAGATGGTACGGAAAGTAGCGTGCAGGACATCATCTCCCTGCTGAAGCAGACGGATCCGGATGAGGTGCCGGCTTTTGTGGCGAAAGAGTTACACAAGCTGCCGCCCGTGACGCTGGACCACGTCGACGTCGTCTGCCTACTGAAGGACATCAGGTTCCTCAAAGAAGAGCTGACCGTAGTTAAGGGTAGACTACAGGCGTCAGAGTCTACCATGAATGATCTACGAATTGAATTATCGCATTTAAAAAGTGTTAATTCAATATGTAGGTCACCCGATGCAGCGACGTCACCCGTCGCCGAGGCGCGCAAGCGGTCACGTTTAGCCCGTCAGCAATATCCGATGGAGCAACGAACACCGCCGCTGCCACCCCCACCCGCCTTCCCCTCCCGGTTGCGCCGACGCCGAGTCCACAGGCGACTCAGCAAAACTTTGCGACTGTTGCTGGTCGCCCCGCACCTCCCCCGCAGGCGAATAAAAATGGGGACAATAACAGCCGCAAGGCTACGAAGAGTCGCAAGACTAAGGAGAGCCGGGAGGCCACAAAGAGTAAGGTGGAGTTGCGTCGACCTGGCAAGGATGAGAGCAGGAGGTGTGATGAGGAGGGCTTCACACTGGTGGAGAGAAGAAGAAAGAAGAAGCCCACCGCCCGCAACAATCGCGGCACCGCGCCATATGTACCCGAGCTGCGTCTGCGGAGCGAGGTCCCAGCAACGCCCTTGTACATATCTCGTCTGCACTGGTCCATGAATGTCGAGGACGTGGTGGACTACATCAGTAAGAAGACGTCTCTCCACTTGAGGGTCGAGCGTCTGCAGTCTCGCCACAAGGTCAACTTTAGTTCTTTTGTGGTGAGAGTACCGACGCATCTCCTGTCGACCTTTGAGGTGGGGGAATTCTGGCCGACTGGTGTGGTCTACCGAAGGTTCCGGGGGAGACTCCGGAATGAAGTGCGTGTTACGTCGCCGGCAATACGTGACAAAGTGTAGTTTTTAAGTATATTATATTAATATGTATGTTAGTCTATAAGGTATTTATAATATGGGCCATGTTGCCTGAATTAAATGATTATTATTATTATTATTATTATTTAATAACAACCATATCATAAGCAAATAATTTGCTTATTTCGGGGTGAAATCATTTTGTACATGTGAGTTGTCAGCGATATTTAATATTATTTATAACTGGTAACACCCATATTCTTGCAAATAAATAAACTTTCTTTCTCACGCATAAGCGCTATTCTCTAAAAAAAGGTGCGAGTAGTTCGCTCCTGATTACCAACAATATTCTCAAGTTTTGGTATCTACCCAATTACCAACAATGGCTCCTCATTACCAACAATATTCTCAAATTTTGGTATCAAATTTTGGTTACCCTATCTAGAAAATCTACAAAACTTATTTGAAACGAATTGTTGCCTCTTTCCTTCAGGAGACCCATCTTTTTTATATCATAAGATAGCAAACAAGCAAATGGCTCTCCTGATGGAAAGAGGCAACCATCGCCTACAGACACCAAAGACGTTAATAGTGCGTTGATATCTTGTGGCGAGGTCTAATACCACATGCATAAGTTTACCGGCTACCTTACGCTCCAAACCGGAACACGACAGTGACTAGCACTGACGCTATTACGACAGGAATAGGTAAGGTGGTGGTGCCAGACCCGGTCGAGCCGATGCAAAACTCTACCTAGTAAAATCTACTTGTTTGCTATCTTATGATATAAAAAAATGTATGCTGACGTCGCAGGGTTAAAAAATTCTCTAATTTAGAGTGAAAATAAATTGCTCGCCACGATAGCGTCAGTGCTTGTTACTGTCATGTTCTGGTTTAGGAGGTAAACGTATGCATGTAGTATTACATCCACCATACGGATGGCAACGTACCGTTAAGATATTAGTGTCTATAGGCAATTGTGATCCCTTTCCATCAGAATATTCATCTGCTTATATGCTATTCTATGATATAAAAAATGCTTTACATTTTTAAATTAAATAAAACAGTCATAAATGTTTGTCTAGCTATGAATAGACTAAATAAAATTTACATTATACATTCTTTTTACAGTTCTTAATCACTGATTGTTACGGTGATTAAGAACTGTAAAAATAATGTACAATGAAAATTTTAAAGGCTATGTATACAATGCAAATTTTGAAGGTAGAGTTAGTTGTACAACGTCTCGTCTGGGGTAAGTACAACGCCTTATCTATAGCTGTCATGATAGCGTCAATGTTTGTTACAGTCATGTTCCGATTTAGAGTATAAATTTATGCAGGTTGCAGGTAGCGTTACCTATATCTGCACGGGTGGCAGCGCATTATTGAGATATTGTTTATAGGCGATGAATATCTCTTTCCATCAGTAGACTCATCTGCTTATATGCTATTCTATGATACAAAAAAGCTTTATAGTTAGTAAAACAATCAGTGATATATAATTGACTATACGTTGCTGCAGGTTTTTTTTATATCATAAAATTGCAAACAAGTAGATGAGTCTCCTGATAGAAAAAGTCAAACATTGCCTATAAACACCAAATATGTTAATGGTGTGTTGCTATCTTGTAGCTAGGTCTAATGCCATAGGCATAAGTTTACCGGCTATCTTATCCTCCAAACATAATAGTGGAAAGCACTGACGCTATTGTGGCAGGAATAGGTAAGACGGTGGTACCAGACCTAAGCAAGACAATGCAGAACTCTACCACCAGTACATCCGGTGAAATTGTTGCAAAACTCTACCACCTGGTCACCTTGATAGCCTCACGTTTAGTCAATTATTCACCTTCTACGAACTCCATGGCAGGCATGGCAAGGCTGACGATTTATTTTTCAAAAGGAATCGGACAAGGGACAAATCTATTAATACAATTACTTTACACAATAGCCTTTTATATAAATAATCTTATGATTTAATCTATCTAAAAGCACTTTTCATTACTTTCTCATATAATGGGGTAAAAAAGTAGAAAGTATTACCTGGGGGTACATCCCCTAAAAACACCAGAGGTGTTAATGGTGCGTTGCTATTCGTGTGGCGTGATGGCAAGGTCACATGTATAAATCTACCGACTACTTTACCCTTCAGACCGGAACACGACAATGACAAGCATTGACGCTATTGCGGCAGGAATGGGTAAAGCGGTGGTACCATATAACTGTGTGTGACGTTGCGGAATTCTACCATCAAGTAGTCACGATGGTAATGACATGTATAGCCAATCGGTCGCCCCTTATGACCTGCCTGGCAAGACGGCAGTTGGTCTATTTTTTAAAGGGAACCCGGACATACACGATAACATGCAAAATATATGTATACATTGTGTGTATGATTAAATATTGAATGTTTGGAAGGTCTTGAATAATCAATGTTTACAATATTTACATAAAAAACGGCACAACCAATAAATTATAACTTTGTACTGCGGAAACGCAATGCATTTTGCCGGTAGTTATTATTGAATTGACTCATCGATTTAGGTCAATGGAGTAGCTAATACCGAGAATAGCGTGACAATTCGATTTCAAATAGATGTATGGTTTAATTACCTTCAACCTAGGGCCTTGACGTGACGCCTAGTTTGTACCCTGAGTAATACGTCATTGTTTGAATACATAATATTTTACACTTTTGTAGCAGATACTTGATGAAACTATTTGTAATGATGTACAGTTAAATACACTTGTGCTGTCTCACAAAACACTTTTTAATTAGTTTACATATATCACCTCGTGGTCCAAAGGTAACCTATTTGATTATTGTAACACTTGTACTATAATTTAAATGTGAAATTAAAGTACCAGTGTTGCAATAATTGTGTTACAATAATGGAATTTCACCAAGTGCTGACGATGGAAAGTATAGAATATATAACCTATTCGACTCATCGGAGGTCCCGGTCGATTCCCGGGTCGGGTAAAAGTATTTTGAGGTTTTTCGAGGTTTTCTTGAAAATCTAAAATCTCAGTAGCAGCTCAGTCTGGCGGAGTGGTGTATTACCACTCCCGTACCTCGGATGAGCACGTAAAACTGCCGGTCCCGGTTACCGCTAGAAATAGTCGATAATCGTTAACACGTCGGTAAATGTGTCGATAAGGATTACCACTTATCTCGCCAACCGACATATCGGTGCATTGCGGTGAACTGGAAAGTCTATGGACTTCGGTTTACTCTGCCTAACCCACAAGGGAACCGAGCGTGATGATACTTTTTTTAACATAAATCGTCAACCGATTTCGTCTTTTACGGGTAGCCCTGAAGATGCCGTAAAAGGCGAAATCGGTTGACGACATATGTAAATTAAAAAAATATTTGTGAAGCAGTACAAGTGAATTCGAGTGTACATAATTGAATGCATTAGATAAAAAAATATCAGGCACATTTTTATGTTTTGAATCAATCAAGTTAATTTTATAAACATCTGAATTAATATTATAAAAAGAAAAGATTTGAATTTTTGTTTGTTGGTTTGTTACAATTTAACTTAATAACTAATCGACAAATTTTAGAAATCTTTTTACCTTTAAAACGCTACATTATCTAGAAGGGACATAGGCTACTTTTTAACCGAGTAAGTGATAATTTTTAATCACGCGAACGAAGCCGAAAGTAACTGCTTATATTTTATACTTGGTCTTCTTCTTCTTTATACGAATGGCGATTATCAGATAATTCTGCCAGTGTCGAATATTTAAAGTCAAAAATTTGTCAAGTTTGAGAGACTAAACTTAAATTCTTTTTAATCTGTGGAAGTGAAAGATTGACAATATATTTATAAAGAGGAAAGATTTGATTGTTTCAGTCTGTAGTGGATAGACTCAAAAGTACTTAAGCGATTTTAAAATTCTTCGTAGTTGAACATATGAAAAGCTACTTTATTCCGACGTAATATAGATTACAATTTTACCCGTGGAAGCAAAAGGAAGTAATGTTTCTGGGTCATGCAAACGAAATGCATTTCAATCACTAGCTATTGCATAATTAGAACTCTACAACCTGCCTTTGTGGACCACAGATAATAATTAAGTAACAAATCACATACCTATGTTACAAAATATCAAATAAAACCTATGTTACCAAATATCAATTATATCGTGATTATATGATTATCAATTTAAAAACAAAATAATAAACATTTAATAACTAAAATAATATTAATTTAAATCTATAAATATGAATTCAATAGTATTTATATATTACTAGCTGACTCGGCAAAGGTTGTTCTGTCTTTTTAACTACTCGTTTTTTTCTATATTTTCTCACCTTTTAAACCTTCCTTGGACTTCAACAATTAATTCAAAACCAAAATTAGCCAATTCGGTTCAGCCCTTCTCGAATTTTAGCTAGACGAATATATATATATATATATATATATATATATATATATATATATATATATATATATATATATATATATATATATATACATATATATATATATATATATGTATATATATATATATATATATATATATATATATATATATATATATATATATATATATATATATATATATAGATTAGAATGTTGCTTCTTAATTCAAAAATAACAAAAATAAATAATCAGTCAAGTGCGTGTGGGGCCACGGTAAATGTAAGTTTCTATAGTTGCCCATCACAATATGCCCGCACTACAGCTTCACGACATATAAAACTTCTCGAAGTACATTTTATGACTTCGTCGATTATTATCCGTAACCTTGTAAAGTCTACTTAGCCGTGATAGTTTTCCTTCAAATTTCACTATAATATATACTATTAGCGAACATTTTTCCATACGTCCAAAACCAATGGTTTAGCTGGCAGAGGAAAAAGACACTTGACTCTAAAAAAATTATCACTTTAAAGTTTAATATTTCACGAACGGATCCCTAAATCAAAAAAATTTTCTATCAAATCTGTAATATAATTTTCAAGATTTTATTCTATCATTTTACCGGAATATTTTTATGGTTTTTGTTTGCTACATTTTTTCGTTTTGGCTGCGTAATCGATTATTATATTGGAACGAAGTTCCTTACGGCAGGCTTGTTGGGGATAGGGATTTTGCTGCGCGACCGAACTGAAAAAAATGTGATAGTAAAACTGTAAGAAAAATGCGTGGAATAAAAGCGTTAAATGAGACGTGCGCAGGCGCGACAGTCGCGTACACAAGCGAGTAGTGTCGTTTAGCCGAAGGAAGTTCGTTCCTACCTGGTGTCCCGCGACACCACATCATTTTATAAAATTTTAGGAACACGTTTTCAAGTGTGTAGAACAAACTTGTGATAGACCTTTCATCAAGAAATATGTAATTTTTTTTCTTACGGATATTAGAAATACCTTTTAAAACGAATAAAGCTATTGGCAAAAGCTAATTTCTGATAAATAAAATGTTTTTGTAGTTTGTTACGGTATTTTTATCAACCGGTGAAAAAACGACGGTTATCAATTTTACATGCATGTATTGTTGGGATTGGGTAATTTTTGAGTATATTGATATATTTAGGCGTCCAATCACGTATACTAAATTTTGTAAGTGTTTGTATGTATATAAGATGTTTTTTTTTGACCACGAATTTTACGAAAACTAAAACCCGTACCAAAATATTCTTTTAGTAATCAGGTATATTTCAACTTAAAGAACAGTCTAAGTTTCATCAAAATTGGTTCAGTGATTTTTCAGATAAGGGTATAGAGACAGATGTTTGAAGTCAACTTAATTTTTAAAATTCTTAATTGAAAAATTATTGAAATAAAATTTAGTGAAAGTTTATTTCAATAGGCGATATTGGATGATATATTTTCATGTGAAAACGGCTCATAACGGAGGCAATACTTACCTTAGATCAATTTTTTATAGTAAAAGATTGTCTAAATACTTTTTTTTCACAAGCGCTATAGCCGTTTTGGAGAAACCAATTACATACAAATATAAAAGAATTCCTCTGATTTAAAGAATAGGATTAAAGTTTAGATAAACTTTTAGTTAAGTTTTAATCATAGACAAAGAGAGACTTCAAGAGCATCGTTCTACTATTACTAAATATGATACTTTTTTGTGTATTTAGAACAGAATAGGTCCCTAAGTAGACGCTTTTAGTATGCTCACACAACAATAACTCGAGTGTTTTAGCTAATGAAGAGTTTGAAGGCTAAGATGCGCCGTGTCCTTCGGTATGGTTGATGTCTTGACCTCCTTTCGCAACCCAGGCTTATTCAAGCTTACGCCTGTTACTGTATTTTCATACGTTCATACTTAATACATTTTAACTACAATACGCACATTTATTATAGCAAAAGAAGCAGATGGCTCTTCTGAAGATATAAGAAAATCATCATTTTATAGTCATAACAAATATATATGTAGCTACCCATGTGGTAGATGTAACAACATAACCTTAAGTTAATCCGCTACCTTACTAGTCTACCTTACTAGGCTATTTTACTACTAGGATGTTAGTGGCACGTCGTAGTCTATATTGTCTTTTACACGATAATTGATCTAGTCTTCAAAAGGGGACTGGATTAAATGTACGCTTTTGATAAATTATTTCAAGATGTAAGGGACACCCAAGTAGCACGTTAAGCTGTATATAGGCTGCATTTAGGTTCATTTTTAAACTTAAAGCTGTATACGAAGCCGTACAAAGGCTGTAGAAGCGCTTCTACAGCCGATATAACACCAAAAAGGGCCCCAAGTTATACAGCTTATTGCGTTATGTAGGCTGCACAATAGCTATACAAGCTGTTATAAACTGTACAATGGCTGTTATTTGGTGTATAAAGAAACTATAACACTAAGGATACTCTCTTGTAACTGTCTTGTACAGCTAAGAGTTAAATAGGCTGCACAATAGCTGTACAAGCTGGTATAGGCTGTACAAAGGCTGTTATTCGGTGTATAAAGAAACTATAATACTTAAGATACTCTCTTGTGCAGCTAAATGTTCTTAATAGGTGTTTGAAAATAATAAAAAGTAATCTGTTTTTGATATTGTATTAACATTATATCTGCAGACGCCATAATTAAAAATATATTAATAAACGATAAATTCTTGGACTTGGAGCAGTATTCAATGGTGCATTCAAAGTGCAAATTCTAAATGACTGTGAAGTCGTGTATGTTTTTCCTCAAAATATTCACGCGCCAACGAAATAATCAAGATAATACAAATAAAATCATTGCCAAATACGGTAAGTGTTTGTGTTTAAGGTTAGAATATACAAGTATTTATGGTACAATATTGTTTACAAAGGCATAATGATCATAATATAAGTTGCTTGTCAAGATATAGCTTTAGCTATTGCTAAATATATCTTTTATTTAACAATATATTTCTTTAATGTTGTTTTTAATACACAATAATGGCGGCGTTTTGTTATACAGCCTAAAGTGTATTTGGAGGGTGATATACTGCAAATAGCTGTACTGAATCTCTTTTTTGTTCTATTATACGGCTATTGGCTTTTAATTACCGTCCAAATACACTTTAGTCTGTACTAAGTCCCTATATAAATCTATTGTACAGTAATTGGCTTTTAATCACTTAACTTATGTTTAGAGATGCGTACAAAAATTGAAGAACCCTAAATACAAAACATATGTTTGTCACTTGATTTCGCTATTGTGTTGTATTGATGTCGGTCGTTTGACTTTACAACTAAACCAACTTATTGTTAACTATAACTTATGGGACATGTATTTCAATCATGTTTTACTTTATTTTTTAGGGAAATATGCCTTATAAAATAATAAAAAAAATTGAGAGAAGCCAAAACCGTATTTGTATCGTACCCAGTTTGTGGGAGGATAAAGGTGAATTATAATGACCAAGAAAACAACTTGATATAACTAAGTTGATCAAGAACGAAAAATCAAGCCCTTTAAATATTGGTCTATCACAAAAATATTTTTAAGAAGAATACGTTATTTCGTGCTTGTGATTTAATATTATTAGTTCTTCAAAGAGAAACACATACTCTTTTGCCTGTAATTGTATCTAAGTATATAATATTTTTAAAACGATTGTAAGTATACATATATACAGGGTGTTGCAAAAGTGGTACAGTTAGCTGAAAGGGGGTGGCTCAGGGGGTCATTCTTAACAACTTTTGTTTAACGACTTTTGGAAATTCACGAAAAAAATATTGATTCTCCATAGAAACTTTGTTGGTCACGTGACTTTTTACAATGGAAAAACAAAATTGTTTTTCGGGAATTTTCACAAATCGTTGAACAAAAGTTGTTCAAAATGACCCTCTGAGTCACCCCCTTTCGACTTACTATACCGCTTTTGTAAAACTCCGTATAGTAGCAAGTTAAAAATAAAAAAATACATATTTTCTCAGTGTAATGATTTTTATTTCTCTTTTTAACTCTTTTTATATATTCTTTGAAGAATAGACCAATTGCCTTTCTGCCAGGCAGGTCGTAAAAGACAACCGATGGGCTATGCGAGTCACTTCCATCGTGGTTACTAGGTGATAGAGCTCTGCATTCGCTCGACCGGGTCTGGTATCACCGCCTTATCTATTCCTGCTGCAAAGCGTCAGTGCTAGTCACTGTCATGTTCCGGTTTGGAGGGTAAGGTGGCCGGTAAACTTATGCATTGGGCATTAGACCTTCCCACAAGAGAGCAACACACCATTAACATTTTTGCTGTCTGTAGGCGATGGTTGATTCTTTTCATCAGGAGACCGATCTGCTTGTTTGCTATCTTATGACATTAAAAAAAGCAGTTATTGTAAATTACCAACCAAGTAACCTTAATAAAGAAGATAAGCCTAAAAAATAATAAATCAGATAACCTACAATCACTTTTTAATGTTTTTGTTACGGAACCCTTTTCCTTGAACATTAATAAAAATGACGAATTAGTAATTTTTCAGCTTTATCTTCATCACGATTACTTGATTGGTAATTTATAATATTTAAATATTCCTTTTCAATATTCCTCTTGATTTTTTCCACATGATATCAACTATGCAGATATAAAAACAGCAAACAACAATTTTCTCAGTAATACAGCCTTGAGCTGTACTATAGCTGTATATGCAGATTTTTTAACACCATTGGCTGCATAACAGTCTACAATTACGCCATAAATATTAGCTGTAGAACGGTGATTGCATGTCCCATTTTACAGAAACAAGCGTTGAGTGATACTATAATAACACTTAAAGCTGTAATAAATTCCCGTGCTAAACAAAATACAGCTAATGTACAGCTTTAAGGATTAAAATCAGCCTAATGAGTTACAAATTGCTTAAAGCTGTACAGTAGTGTATTAATATTCAGATATAACGCCTAAAGCTTACGCGGAACTCTAAGAAAGGCCTTGTACAGCATTAGGCTGTATAAAAACTCATAAAGGTCTCTTATACCGATAAAAGCATCTTTTTACACCATTGTACGGCTGCAATAGAACTTAAAGCTCTATATGAGCTGCTTTATGGGTATTAAACATGCTTGATTGCTGCTTGGGCAGTCTATCAAAAATCGAAACCATAGATTTGGACCATAAATTTGAATAGGAAACTGTTGGAAATATGTGTGGAATTTGTTTTATTTTTAGATTATTTTTTTTTTAAAAAACTTAATTCATTCCATTACTCTACGGTGTTTTTTTCTGAAAATATAGTAAAATTAAAAGAAATAAACAAAATAAGCAACTTAAAAGACTGGTTAGAGAGGACCGCGGATGCAATGAGCTCGAGTGATGTACGCTTTACATTGCGTGGTGTAAAAATTAAAAAAAATCATAACTCGCAAATTTTACATTTCCCACAAGAAAGGGAATTACTATCATGATTAAATATTTTTTTTTTAATATCATAACATAGCAAACAAGCAGATGGGTCTCCTGAAGGAAAGAGTCAACCATCGCCTATAGACACCAAAGATGTTAATGGTGCGTTGCTATCTTGTGGCAAGGTCTAATGCCACATGCATAAGTTTACCGGCTACCTTACCCTCCAAACCGGAACACGACAGCGACAAGCACTGACGCTATTGCGGCAGGAATAAGTAAGGCGGTGGTACCAGACCCGGGCGAGACAATGCAGTTTCTTCATTTTTGGCCACGCTATTCTTTACACGCCGTTTATGCATGGGGTGAGTACGTCAATATGTTAATGGTACATTGCTATCTTGTGGCGAGGTTTAATGCCACATGCATACCCTCCAAACTGGAACAAGATAGTGACAAGCACTATTGCGGCAGGAATAGGTAAGGCGGTGGTACCAGGCCCGAGCAAGTCGTTGCGGTACTCCAAAACTAAAAAGTCACGATGGTAGACACGAAGCCATTCGGGCGCATTTTGCGACCTGCCTGGCTGAACAGCAGTTGGTCAATTCTTCAAAGGAGCGCGGACCAACACGGGAAATCTAGCCAGCAACACGGGGGATATAGGTATATCTTAAAAATGATAGTCTAATTAAATTTTTGTTGTTATGGCATTGTATTACTCAACTACGATGAAGCCAAAAGGAAATGTGAAAAAAGCCTATGTGTACTTTCCGTTTGTATATATGTAAGCATGTTTATCTATTCCCGCATTCTTTTGAATCAATTTGTCGTAATTAGTAAAATGAGATCAAGACAGTTCGCTAATTATGTAACGTCACCATTGATATAAAAAACCCAAGATACACAATCAGTGTGTCAAAAACGTCCTCCAAAAATGAGCGCAAAATTTCAAATTGTGCGCTCATTTCAAATAGAATCGCGTCGGCCGCGTCATTGTCAATTTTATTTATTTTCGTACATTGCTTTGCAAAAACAACGATAAGTCTTGCACTTAAGGTTGGATATGCAAAAACACATGTTTTTGCCATATCTATAACCACTTAAAAGAAATTAGGGACACTTTTGAGTGTCAGTTTTGTTCAGGACTGTTCATCTAGGGTTTTTTATATCAATGAACGTCACAATAAAATTAATGTACCGTATAGAATACTACTATTACAAATTTAAAAAACTAAGGGTTTCGTTTGGGACATCAGACAAAAGATTATATAACTTTACGAGTGTGATATTACGTCGTTGAATTTTGATTTTAATAGCAAAAGTAAATTATATTGTGTAATATGATACAGATAACGAAATACCAGTTCTGTTTATAGCAAACAAAATTTAATTAAAGGTAAAAATTAAAGCAGGTCCTCATTAAAAACATATTTTTTTGACGTTTCTATTTCTACTTGATATCCCGAATTCCAATGAGTTGGTTACTTGTAAGTTGTGTTAAATATATTGTAATATAATAAAAATAGAATACAGGAAAAAAATTAAAAAGTTGCCACAGCACAAATTGCGTTAATCATTTTTGTCACGATCTTAGCAATGGTAATAATATATTCCAACGATAAACATTCAAGCGATTAACTAGTATAAACCACATAAAGTGGCGAAAGTAATAAATAATTAATTATCTAAGTGCTAATAAAATATCGTGTTATAATTATTCAGATTCTCATAAGAAAGGTATATTAAATAGGCATAATTGTATCAAGAAACCCTCCGTGTGAAAATCTGACTCGCACATGGCCAGTTTCTATATAGCCTAGGCTAAGAAACAATTAGTAGACAGTTTTTTAAACGCTAAGACAATCGTCGCTTACTAGCATCCAAGATGTATATCACATAATATTATGTTCGCATACGTTAATATTTTAAATCCGAATGTAAGTTCATTTCTCTGTTACGCTTTCACTACTAAATCACTGAATCGACTTTGATAAAATTTGGTAAAAAGATAGTTGAAACCTGGGATCAAATATAGGTTACTTATTTTCTCAAAACATAAAGTTGTGTTAGAACAAAAACTTTATACCCAATGTGTAAATCACATATAACAAATGAATCATATTTTTTATAATAAATCATTCACTGGTTTTAAAAATAGATAAAATATAATTAACAAAAGTTTTTTTTTTCAATATACGCATTTTTTCGATCGATACAAATATGAAAAATATTTATTTTATTAGTTGCATGTTGCGTCGCAACTACTACGTGTCTTGCTTATGTAAATCCTACTAAAAATGCAGTTCTTCTATAAAAAAATAACCTACATACTAATCAAAGCTTATAAATTATCTGTGTACTTCATCCAATTCTATTAAGCGCTTTGTGCTTGACTGAATAACAAAGATGTAAGAGTTGAAACTTTTACATCTATATTAATAAAAATGAATCGCTGAAATGTTTGTACGCGCATGACTTCAAAAAAAAAAAAGACTGAGTGAGTGGGACAAAAGATATCAAGGGAGTATTTTTAACATATTAAAATAAAGAATTATCGAACTATTTATTTGAAACTCAATTTATTTAACTGTAAGCGGTAGATTTTGTCTCTTTTTTAAATCTACTATGTGAGAAGCCGTAGCGGGCAGCTAGTTTATATATTAGGATGATGCATTGAGTGTCAATTATCATAAACTAAAACATATTTATATTGAAATTAACAAACGGTTATTATTTCTAATAACGGTTATTAATTCTAATTAATTATTATACACTACCAAACCGCGATCTTCCTACCGCCTTGGAAGAGATTTAAAATCGTTAAGAGCGCTTATTCGACTAGCAACAAAAACTTGATTTAGTGCACTACAGAACAAGAATGTTATTTTTGATAACGGTTTTTTAAAACGAAGACAATCCCTGCATAGTGTTTTCCGAAAATAGGCATCAGAGTTATCTTTCAAAACGAATACAACCATTGTAATGTACCAAAATATTTTATTTTATGAATTTTTCCGACAGGATATATGGTCTTAAGTGCATTATAGAGCCAAAATGACATACATATTTTTGTTAGATATTTAAAAAAAAATATTAAAAAATTACCCAGCCCACTTTAACATTTTCTTACCAGAAAATATTTCAATAGAAACCTAGAATATTTATTATATAAGAATTAAGGTAATGTTTAATATACTGATTTTTTTTCAGTCCTTTATATGAATTCATTTATTAAGGACAATTATTTTAAAAACACTATAAATCCTCGCGCGCAATCTTTTGTCGATCAAATTTGAACGTGCGATAAATTTAATAATCAAGACTTAATCGTGAAAAAACTGTAATCCTTCGAAAAATCTGCTCTCATTATTACGGTATTGCTCTGAAAAAAAAATTAAAAACATGAAGTTTTCGTTACGAATCGAATACGCGCGCTTACATTTGACAGTTGACACCTAGAAAGTGGTGGAAATAAAGGCGTTATTTTGTCGTTTTTCCCGCATTTTTTCCATTTTTTCACTGCATAAAAACCTTTGTAGGACTTCAACGAATATTGAAAAAAAAATTAGACGCATTAGTTCAGCCGTATTCGTGTTTTGCTCTTAGCAACATATTTAGCCATTTATTTTTATTTATATAGATAGAAGAAGAAGATTAGCTAAATCAATACCAGCAGACTTGATTTCTTTGTTATTTGTCGTCATTCGTGTGTCGATTTTGTTGACAGATAATTACGTGAAACTAATTTTTATTTTGAATTTCGTTTATAGTAAAACTTAGTTTCGACTTACACTTGTTTTTTACTTCCTGTTACGTATGTAGATAAGGAAGTTACTGGTTTTGTCCCGATTTTCAAAAATCTTGTTTTCACCAGATCTACACGTTTTGAGGCCCTAGGAACCTTTTTCGACTAATTTCGCGATGACGTCACTATGTCTGAATGTCTGTGTGTATGTGTTAATGTAAACATCTCATAACTTTTAAACGGTTTGACAGATCGAAACGCAATTGATAGCTTCCGCTCAACTCGGTCCAGGAAAATTCGAGAAATTTTGTAAAAACCTCAATAAAAATTTGGCAAAACAGTATTTTTAATATATTTATAAATTTCTATACTATTCTCAAAAACTGCGTCCAATGCATAAATTGCACAAAAATTGGTTTATCCGTTCTGGGGTTATCGTTGACGAAAAATTTTGAAAAAGTATTATTTTGACTTAGCTTCGAAATTTTTCTACCAATCATTTTTTAATCTACAATATTTTAGTACTTAAAAACCACGTTAAATGCCGTTTCAAAAATTAAAATCGAATTACATTTTCAGAAGTTACAGCTTTTCATATAGGTATTAAAGTTACGTTGTTTACAGCAAACTTACTTCATATTTTTAAAATAACTTTCAGAGTAAAATACCGATTTATTTAAAAAACTAGTCAGCTTTTGTGCTTAAAAAATTGCGTCAAATACCGTAAACCTGATTAAAATCGGTAGATTCGTTTGGGAGCAAATTTTTGAAAAAAGTTTTTTTTCATATTTCTTTGACATTTTTTAACCTATTGTTTTTGTAGCTAAATAAAACAACCATTAAGCGCCATTCAAAAGATCAAAATCGATTATCATTTTGAAAATATGTATACATTTTTTCGAATATTAAAATATTATTATTTTCACAAACTTTAGAATTTATATTGAGGTATATTTTTTGCTTCTGTGAGCTTAAAATATTTCAATTTAGCGGGAAGTTTCAGGGATAACCTGCAGGATCAACCAATTTACAGGTTTTTTATATATTTTTCATATAATATCCTATTAGGTTTTTAACAAATTTAGAAAACACTATCGCTAATAAATTGAGTTCAACTTACATTGAGGTGTTAATTTACGTGGAGTTTGCGTATTGTATTTGTCACATTTTGTTGTTCACAATTTGTTATGAAATTTTCACATCACATGACATTTATTTAATGAAAATTACATTTCACGTGTTAGTTTATGATCTAATAACATGTATTTATAAATTACATTTTATGAAGGTAGGTAGATAATTTGTTATTAAAGCTAAAACTCTGACGTATCAAACATGGAGTGTTTATATAGAGGTAAGGAGGATCAAGTTTGTGGACATCAAAATCATCCAATAGTCGTCACACATATAGTCGCGTCAGCGTTTTTAGGAAGAAAGCGGTAAAAGCGCTTTTAAATACGTTTCCACTAAGCTGTTAAAACAGCGCTGCAAGCGCTGTTGAATACTTATGCTCAGCATACTTTACTCCGTCTACAACAGCTAACTTCATATCGTAGTTTATGCTACGCCAGCGCCATTCTGAAGCTTTATTTTCAATATACAGCTGGACATTTTAACAACTCTTTACCCCATGATATGTGAAAAGATGTACAATATAAGTCACGAGATCGGCACAGGTAAGAATGAAGAAGAAGAAAACTTATGGAAAATTAAATATATTATATAATTAAATGGAATATGAATAACGAGTTTCCCGCTATTATTATTGTTTTTTTATTCATCGGATCGTGCAACCTCGTTTAAGAATTGAGAAGTGGGGAGATTTGGTAAGAAGCAGGGAGGAGCAAGGTTACCTCACAAACGTACTGCGTATTTATATATTAGGTCAAGTATGGTTCTAGTCGACTAATTTTTGCCTCAAAATGAACTTGTCTTTTTAGGGCATACCTCTCGTTCCCACCACTGAAACTTCTGTAAACAGAATCAACAGGACCCTCAGTAAAGTTAAGTTGTCTTGGAACACGCAACAATTTATCACAAGTAGAGTAGGATATTATATTCAGTTTCCCTCCTTTTTCAGCAGAACATAGAAAAAGAGTAGAAACATAAAAAACTGCTGGGAAATGAAACTTACAATCAGGTTACTACGTGGTAGAGTTTCGAAACGTCGTGTTCCGGTTTGAAAGGTAAGGCAGCAGGTAGATTTATGCTTGTGGCATTTTCATCCCACCACACGGACAGCAACGGTCTATTAACATCTTTGGTGTCTATGAGCGACGTTTTTTCTTTCCGTTAACAGAGCTTGTTTGCTATTTGATGATAAAAAAATGACATTGAATATTATCAATTATTTGACAACGTTTACAGAACACAGAAATGTGTACATAGAAAATCATACAAAAAATAGAATATAAACATAACATAAGTACAATGGGCATGCTTATGTCTACTTAAAAAGATGTCCCAATCAACCCGTTAAAAGAGAATAAAATAATTAATAAAAGGAATGAGTAGACCTGATATACAGTAAAAACATATAAAAGTTATATTCTCCTGTTTGTTGCGCAAGAAAATTAAGTGCACAGTATTATGTCAATAAATCTGGTTTCGACGCATCTATGAAAAATGAACAAGCCTTTAATGACATTGACAAATTATAACAAATATCACGGTTCTCCCAACCGCTGTCCTATTAACATAACAGCTAAACTGACCTCGATGCCTATACGGGAAAAAAGTATTGTCTGGGTGGCATCCAAGGCAAAGCTTGAGGCTGAAAGACGCGACGGCGCCACACACCCCCGTCCCAGTGGCGCCACATGTATTTACTCCGTCAGGGATAGGGACTTAATATTTATCATATAATGCGTTCTATATTAATTTTACATCTCAGATCATGTTCCCTTTAGCACTGACCTAGTATTTAGTCTATAACAAATCTCATGTTCAATTTCAATTCCATTGCCATGAAGATAAAAATTTGAAGATAATAGAAATAATTTGGAGGTAATAGAAATAATTTAGTCAGGAGATTTGCTTTTATAAATTTTAAAATATTTGGACATTTAATTTATTAACATGTCAATAAGCAAAAATCTGGGTCAATTAGACCGCCCCGTTGGTCGAGTGGTAAGCGAACCTAACTACGCAATCGACGGGGCTAGGGTTCGATTTCCGACGGGGACAAGCATTTGTGTGATGAGCATAAATGTTTGTATTTCTGGGTTTGGCTGTTTATTAAATATATTCTAGTATTTATATATCTATTTTATGTAATACATAATTGGTATCATTGTCTGACACCCATAATACAAGCAAATAATTTGCTTACTTTGGGGTTATATCAGTAAGTGTAATTAGTCCCATGAATATTTACTTATTTATTTAATTTCCAAAATAACTAAATGTTGGCGTTATTTTTCGTAGTAGACATACGTATATTTTATATATTATATACTTTCCATCGTCGGCACTTTGTGGAATTCCGTTATTGTTACACATTTGAATAAGCACTTGTACTTTAATTTCACTTCACAACATATTTTTAGTATATCTCTTAACCGGTTTCACTTTGGTGAAATATACCTATTTAATTGATTATAATGAACTGTTGTAAGATATAAACCAACATAAACTGTAAGAGGGTACACACGCCAGATCCCTTACGGGGTAGGCAGAGAGAACCGAGTGCCATATATCACGATCCTTGTAGGCTTGTCTCGCTTCCTCCACATTCATCATTCTCTTCATACACACACGCCGGTTGCGAAGACTCTTGATACCACCTTCGGACAGTACTCGATCAATCTGCTCATGGTATGTTAGTCTTGGTCTTCCCCGGTACCTACATCCTTCCACATTCGCATTGTATAACCTTTCATCTACTATTCTTTCTACATGTCAGAACTAACGGAACATGCCCTTTCTCATCTTTATACCGACACTTTCTTTCAAGGGTAAATTTGTAATAAATTCTTATAATAATATTATTTATTTTAATTTTATATAAGTTGATATAATCCCTCTGACTTAATTATTTCATTGACATTTTTATATTTTACATATTTTTTATCCATAGTTATCGTTCTAAATCAGTGCAATAATTGTAAATTAAGATTTCCCACATCTTAGGGGAGAATCGTTTAGGCTGACAATACTTTTTAACGATATTTAAGTTTACCCTCTTGCAGTTAATATTTATGTTGGTTTATATCTTACAACAGACAATAATCAATTACGTAGATTACATCCTGAAGATGCTTAAAAAGTGAAATCGGTTCAGTGATATACTAAAAATATGGGGCAAGGAAGTTATATCACATGCATAAATGTTCTTCCTTCTGGTTTTTGCCAAAATACAAGTATAATTACAACTTTTATTAATTTAAAATTAAGAGAAACAGGAAAAGCTTGAACTCGAAAGAAGAATTAATTCGAAAATTAATGTATTAGTTATACACATGCTATGGTAATTTAGTACTATAAAATATTTGATAATTGTATTGAAAATAGCGTCATCTAGGACACGTACTGAAAAAGATTTTATTTCAAAAGACTTAAGATCTGGATTCAAGGTTTTTGCCACTACATACGAATATTAAAAATAACCTTTTAATGTCTTAAATATATATTTTTAAATAAGATATCACATTACATTATAATTTTTGACTATCTGAACTATAAACATATATTGTTTTGTGGTAAATACGCTTATTTTTCAAAATAACAAAGTTTGGCCAATCTATCAAACAAAAAACCACACAATTACAAATGGCGTCGTTATGGTGTTAAATGTTGATACTCGTGCGCATTTTATTATTGAAATTCAGTTTGTTTTGTGTGTATTAGTGTTATTTTCGTTGAGTTTGAACTTTTATTCTCCGGATTGCTTAATCGTGACACAAAACTAATATATTGTGCTATTTATTGTGAGTTAATAAAGGCTTAAATTATGAATGTTTTTATTCTGAATTTATAACATTATACAGCGTGGCAATCAAACGAAGTTGCAAAAGGACTTGTCAGAGTTACATTTTGTTTGAATGGCACGCTGTATAGTGTTTGATAAATTCCTATTTACTATTAAAATTTTAATAAAAAAGTAGGTACCTATATTCAGCTGCCGAAACAAAATAGTTCTCAGGCTATAAGATAGATGACGCCAGTAGT
Source organism: Apodemia mormo (assembly GCA_036924255.1). Taxonomy (NCBI): domain Eukaryota; kingdom Metazoa; phylum Arthropoda; class Insecta; order Lepidoptera; family Riodinidae; genus Apodemia; species Apodemia mormo. Next base: position 11,106,419 of record JAUPFN010000001.1, read on the forward strand.
AAGCCATTATAGATTTAGAAAGTTGCCTATCTATACATATAGTAATACACATATTTATCTATGGTTATACAAAAAAACTCCGACTATGTAATTGACAGATTTTTATTTCTTAAAATTATATAAGTATATCGTGTATTTTGTTATTTTACTTTTTGATACGAAGATGTCTACAGGAAAGAAAATGATGGTGTATTAGGGGAAGTTTTTTAAGTCACAATCTGTGTAATGGTGTCCATCTTGTTTTGTATAATTCTGTGACTATCCCAATATTACTGGGACTGCGCTAATTAATACAAGTGACTAAAGGGCCATAAGGTATGTCAGAAATACGTTAAAGATATACGCGGTCGAGATGACATCGCTACAGAAAATATGTGATGTAACACTTATAGACCGTCATCATCAACTGAAAGTCTCCTTGCATCTCCCTTCTTGCAGACTTTCAGAAAGAATAGTAGATGAAAGGTTAACAAAATAAATGTACAATGTGAATTTAGAAGGGTGCAGGTACCGGGAAAGACTAAGACCAAATAACACGACAAAGTTGATTGAGTGCTGCCCGTAGGTGATAACAAGAGTCACCGTAACCAGTGTATTGTGAATTTTGATATTTGGCACCCGGCTGTCTCTGCACATAAAAATTAAAGCTCTTAATTAAAAGACGATAGACTGACTTGATATTGGCAGAATCCGTACCAACGGGAAAGCCACTGAACTAAAATAATAATAATAATAATAATAATAAAAGAGGATATATGTGTGATGTGGGTGTGTGTATTTTAGACGTCTTTATAATTAGAAGCTTGGCCCCTGAGTAGATTAATATGACGTCAATATAGTGTTCGTACAAACTTTAATCCCCTGGTTCAGCACCTTAGGGGTTAATTTTTGACAAAAAGACAGCTTGTGTTTGACCTCGGATCATCAACTATATTCATGCCAAATTTCATGAAAATAGATTTAGGGATTCAGCCATGAAAGTAAAATAGAGAGAGACAGATTTTAGCATTGATAATATTACAGTATATAGCATGGACGGATAGTCATAACTTCAACTAGGTACGCTTTTACATGTCAAAATTTTTAAGTGAAAATATTTACTTTTCGTGGTATTAATTTAATTCTGGAAAAATATTTTGCGATTATAATAGACGTTAGCCTAAATATGAGTGAAAGGTGTTTTATAGAACAGAGTAATTTTAGTTTACTTAGTATAACATATCACATAAGTTGATGAACCGGTAAAAATAGAACGTTGAAACTGTTGCAGATAAATATCATATTATATTATTACTTTTTATTTTATTTGGAAAACATGCAAAGCCTGTTAAAAGTTTTCACTTTTAAGTGACAATATGACAAGATATTTAAATAACAACACATATATATATATATATATATATATTTATATATATATATATATATATATATATATATATATATATATATATATATATATATATATATATATATATATATATATGTAGTTATAAATCGACCTAATAACGTAATGAGGTTTCTGAATCTCATCACTACATAGTATAAAACAAAGTCGCTTATGTCCCTATGTATGCTTAAATCTTTAAGACTACGCAACGGATTTTCATGCTGGTTTTTTTAATAGATAGATTAATTCATGGGGAAGGTTTTAACATATAAACCTTTACGATATTCCCACGGGAACAAAAGCTACGCGGGTGAAATCGCGGGCAGGTCGCTAGTCCAAATAAATTTAAAAAAATAGGCAGTATTTTTTATAACTACCTATTTATCTAAGCGCGTTACTTGCGTGAATGTATTGGTACGTATGAATTATGAATTTATTGGATAATTGTGTTAAAATTTAAGAGTATGTTTTTAACTTCCCACTACGTATGTATGTAAGGAAGTTACTGATTTTACCCCGATTTTCGAAAATCGAGTTTTCACCAGATGTCCACGTTTTGAGGCCCTAGGAACCTTTTCCGACTTACACGATGAATCAGTATGTCTGTTTGTACGTATGTATGTATGTGTGTGTGTGTGGGTGTATATGTAAACATCTCATAACTTTTGAACGGCTGGACTGATCGCAACGTGGTTGATGGCATTCGATTGAATTCCGCTCAACTTAGACTTCCTGAAAATTTGAACCGATTCAGGCCAGGAGATTTTGAGGAATTTTGAAAAAACACCAAAAACAATTTTGGTGAAACAGTATTTTTTTAATATAACTTCCAGATTTATGTACCGAATGAGTACAAAAACTAATTAGCTCTATTCTTCAAAAAACTACATCTAATTCATATTTAATTCAATTTCATTCAATTCTAATTGCTTCAAAATCGGTTTATCCGTTTGGGAGTAATCGTTGACGAAAAATTTTGAAAAAAGTGTTTTTTCGACATAACCAACCAACCATTTTCAACCAACCATTTTTTAGTATTCTACGATATTTTAGCACTGAAAAAACTACGTCAAATGCCGCTTCAGAAATCAAAATCGAATCTAATTCTCAAAACTTATAGCTTTCAAATATTAAAATTACGTTGTTTTTAGCAAACTTACGTATTTTTTTAAATAACTTTCAAGTCAATTCACCGACTGATTTAAAAATCTTATCAGCTTTTCTCCTTTAAAAACTGTATCAAATACCGTTAATTTAATCAGAATCGGTCAATTTGTTTGGGATTTATCAATAAAGAAATTTAAAAATAAAATGTTTTTTGACATCGCATCGAAATTTTTCAACCTATCGATTATTTAGCTAAAGCAATGTTTTAGATCTCAAAAATTGAGTTGAATGCCTTCATCGTTTTCAAAATATACAGCTTTTCAAACATTGCCAGTTTTAACAAAATAGATGTTGGAACTGAAAAATCTATGCTTATATTTTTTACTCTTTTGAGCGTAAAATAAATTAATTTAGTGGTAAGTTTCGGGGATGGCCCTTAGAGTCAACCGCTTACACTTTTTTTATTTATTATACAATGATAACACAATGAGTTTGAGCGATGTAATTTATTTATTTTTAATATCGCCTTTCTTGCCTCATTCTTTGTAAATAGATCTGGATCTAGAAAGAATTTTTACAAGTTATATTATATGTATTTAAAAGTGTTTCTCTGGTGAAAAATGCAAAATACATATAAAAATTCATCAATCCATATTTTCCAATTAGGTACACTGCAAGGTCAGAGAGTAATTCTACACGAAAGGCAACCTAAAATGAAATATTAAATTCATGAACAATAATTCTGAAAACATTAAACAGTAAAAACTTAGTGACGCATAGTTTTCATGGAATTTGCAGTGATCTAAGAGAAAACCTTGCTTAGTCATAGTAACACGAAAATACGTTAGTCCGCGAAAAAACTGCAAGTTATTTCTACTCTTTTCTAAAAATATTGTTAACTGACAGACATTCATTATTTCTATAAGTAGGTCACATAATATAAAGGTCTTTGAGTTAAGCTTTTACTCGCTAAATATTTTTGAGCAAAGACATTAAAACTTTATGCTCATTATCTATTTTCATATTATTAATGCGAAACATTTGATTTTTTGGTGTATGGATAAATATTTGTTACTCAATCACGCGAAAACAGCTGAAGCAATTTGGATAAAATTTGGCACACATTTAAATGACCTGGAATAGCACACATGATACTTTTTATCTCCGCATAATAAGTTGTCGTGTGACCAAAAACTGCAGGGTGCAGCTAGTTTTTCATATTTTAATGTTTTATATATAGATATGTATCATTATGCCCGTATTTCTAAAGAGGTAGGCAGAGGTGCAACAAGTGCAGCCACGATTAGCGGAAGATACTAGTCCTACAATGTGATAGGTGGCAAACCTATCGCCAACCGGGCACTTTTTCCAGTCCAAGCAACATTGTTTTTGTCAGAAAATTGAAAAGACAATTGCCCGAGCCGGGAATCGAAACTGGGACCTCCTGTCGTCAATTCGACACTGGACCACTAGACCTCAAAGGCGACAATATATAGATATTTTTTTATATATATTTACTGATATTTTATTTTTTTGAGATATTGACCGAATTAGTATATGTCAATCAATACGTTGTTTTATTTACATGATGACACAGTGAACTGGACCTTAAATCGTGCCGACTTACCGCGATTTGTCGACTGCCAGGTTTTATCGGCTGGTAAGATGGTTAGTGATCAGAGATCACCATCAACACATTTTCCTACTTGATAATTTTGCTTGTTTCTTGAAACGATGCAACGATAACCAGTACTGACAGATTAATGCCCCTATCCAAGGCACATATAATATGAGACCACCATCAGACTTTCAGCTACTAGTAAGCCATCTGCTTGCTTGAATTTTGTGCATTGCATTCTATAATGTAAAATAATAAACATTTGGGTCCCTAGTTGCTTATAGAGGACAAAGAAATGTCTTAAAATTATTACTTGTATAATCATGAACATATTGCCTGATTATGTTAAATATATCATGCAAAGCTAAGTTCAGCTGGAGTATCGCCAGATCTCTGTCCTTGGGATCCTTGAGATCAAACGGGACAAGTCGGCGCCGTACTGGCTGTAAGCAGCTATGGTGTTATGATCGTTTAGAGGTCATCGGGGCGCATACTCTCGCTCTATCAATACAGACAATCTATTTTTGGCAAAGATAATAAAACAAATTTTTATTAGAGGACTTATTAAGTTACACGAGTAATAAATTATATGCTTAATATATATTTTACTATTTACTGACTTCAAATGTTTCGTTATTATATGAAATATCCATACATTTTATGAAGCATAAAACTGTATACTATATTTATTTTAACGACGAAAACAAGACATAAATTCGAAGAAAAAATTAATTGAATTTGTAAATCTCTCAAATCACTAAAAGAAAAATGAATAAAAGCAATGAAAGAAATTTAGAGGAGCTATTTATGCATTTTTTATAATTATAGCTTTTAAATACCCCGTTTGTTAATTTAAATATATATATTTTTGTAACATAGGATAGCAAACAAGCATATAGCTCTCCTGATGGAAAGAGAAGCCATCGCCTATAGGCATCAAAGATGTTAAGGATGCGTTTCTATCCGTTTGGCGGGATTTACTGGCTACCTTAACCTTTAAACCAGAACACGTCAATGACCAGTATTAACGCTATTGCGGCAGGAATAGGTAACGCAGTGGTATCAAATACCCAGGCAAGAGGTTGCGAAACTACCTAAATATAAATAATCAAGAATTATTTAGTGAATGGGTGTCTTGCGCTATGTTCATATAAGGGAATTTTATACAAATGACTCGTACGTCCAGTTAAATTTGACACCTGTAAGAGTAAAGAAATAAATTCGATAATCTTTACACTCACAAGTATTTTATTCACCGCAAATTCACTTATCGTTAACTTTTAAATACATTTTGCCTCTCATTATGGCACGCTTATTATGACGTCACAGTCTCAGAAAGGAACTCAGGTCGGAGCGGTTTTCCATAGGACGCCTCTCGATTTTTAATGTAAAGCATAGGTAACTAACAAGCAGATGAATCTCCTGTTGGAAAGAGGTAAAAGTTGTCATGTTACCATATAATCTTACATGCACGCTCGTAATCGTAGTATCCAAACTAAAATACGATAGCAAAAAACACCAGCGATATTGCGGAAAACCGTTGACACAAGCCTGCCCGCTTACAATATAACAAGAGATTTGAGAAATAAGATAAACTAGTATCTCGTTTCTATCACGAGAAAACGTTTGTCGTTGCCCCCACATTAGAATAAATCGTTTAATCTTTCTTCTTTTGGTGTGACATATCACAGACTGTTTATTTGTTCGAAGTACAGACCACATAAATATAGGATATTCATGTGGTCTTTACTTTGGACGTTACAGAACTCTACGATGTTGAGACAAGTTTAGTCTTCGCTCGCTTTTTAAGAGAAATCCGGTAGAAAAGCAGATGGTCTATTTGTTTTATAGAAGAGGGAGCAAACAAGCAGGAAGTGCACATGGTGGTAAGTGATCACTGTCGCTTACAATACAAGAAGTCTTGCAGTTGCGTTACCGGCCTTTCAGAACGTACAAGATAGGCCTATCTTTAAGGCGCTGGGCAGACTTGGGAAACTCAGAAATTTATTTATTTGTAGTCTTTTAATCAATATGTATTAAAATATACATCCAAACTAATACAATAAAAAAGAAAGTCTATCAGTCTGTTATGCTTTTACGGCTTAACCGCTAAGCCGATTTTGATGAAATTTTGCAAGGAGTATGAAAGTGTTTTAATATTTTTGGATTTTTACCTAACATCCATAACTGTATCACTTTTGTTTAATAAATTCATCTAATTTGTCCATTATTACTTGTTTATTTATTTTAATTCTTACTTATTTCCAAAAAGCTATTCAATTTACCTACTTCGTCTACGTCTACGTTTTGTGATGTTTAAGCCTAGCACGTCAGCCTATGTTACGTTATTGCAATATATATATATATATATATATATATATATATATATATATATATATATATATATATATATATATATATATATATATATATATATATATATATATATACATTTCTCATGTGTAAGAATAGTAAACAAGTAAATGGCTCTCCGAAAGAAAATAGATAAATATCTCCTTTAGGCACTAAAAAGATAAAGGGGCGTTGCCATCCGTGCAGCGAGAAACAAATACCACGAACATAATAATATGGGCTACATCATTGTTCAAACTGGAACACGAATATGTTAAGCACTGATGCTATTTTTTATGAATTACAGTGCAAGAAGGCCACTGACTTGTTCTCAAAAAGCAACCCTTTAAAAAAGAGTCTAATTCTATGTATTAATCTCTTTTTTGAAGAGCTACTTTTTGAAGTTACCACTAAAAGGAAAGCTGGTTTTATCGAGAAAGACACCGGCAAGGAGGAGAATATCAATTCGGCTGTATATTTTTTATATTTGTTGCCTCAGGACTCGGTCATTTATGAACCGCTTTTGATTTTTTTTTGTTCGAGAGGGAGATGCTGGGGTCCAGAGATATTGGAAATGGAAAGTCAGTTGTTTCAGTTATATATATATATATATATATATATATATATATATATATATATATATATATATATATATATATATATATATATATATATATATATATATATATATATATATTAATAAGTAAAATACATTTAAATGAAGTATAATAGTTTTTCTGTCAAGTAAAATATTAATAATATTGACCAAAATTTGACAGTAATATAGTAAATATTTTTTATGTTTTAATGTTAAATTACCTTAGACACAAATTATTGAAGTATTTATTTTATTTTTGTAGTTAATTATAATATAATTGTTTGTATTGTAAATATATATAGACGTACATTATGTTAGATCTATGTACCCTTTACTTCTTTTCTACTAGCATAGCTATTTCACCGGGACGCCACGGTAGCGCGACCAGTCGCCGCTCCCAACAAAATGTATAGAGCTCTATAGAGAGTTAGTCACCTGTATTATATATATATATATATATATATATATATATATATATATATATATGTGTGTGTGTGTGTGTGTATTACGGAAGCGTCTTTAAAATTTAACTAGTTTCGTTTTGGGCATTCTATTTTTTACCAAATTTACTGTACGATTTTTATTTTTATTTTATTAATCAGAAGGACAGTGTGTCATCATCTGTGAGTTAATAATATCTTTTTGAAAGTCATCTTAAAATATTTCCATGTAACATATTAATCCATACTAATATTATAAATGCGAAAGTAACTCTGTCTGTCTGTCTGTTACGCTTTCACGGCTAAACCGCTGAACCGATTTGGATAAAATTTGGTACAAATATACTTTGAGACCCAAGAAAGGACATAGGGTAGTTTTTATTCCGGAAATCCCACGGGAACGGGAACTATGCGGGTTTTTATTTTAGAATTTTTTTCACGCGAACGAAGTCGCGGGCACAGCTAGTTTACAATAAATAGAATCCTATATAATCCGATAATCTATTTAATAATTTCGTCAAGGGGTACGGTAGACTCGATCTAAACCTTACCTGAATTATAAAGCGTACAAAAATAATAATTTTGAGTCGACAACATAATATATCCGCAAAATTCGGATTGTCGAGTATTGTGTTAAAATTGTGATTAAAAATTCTAACCGCGCTGACAGATAAATCGGCCATATTTCTTTAAAGGTTACAAATATGTGGTGTAGATGGCGTGAGCATTTATTAAAGTATCGTAGAACCGAGCGCAGATTATCGTGAAACTTATATTTCTCTTCGTTTATAAAAGAATAGAAATAAAAAATAGCAACACTATAGTGTTGTCTTCATTTACATGGTTGTCCTTATTAAACCAAAGTAGTAGTTGAAAGAAGACGTCACTACAGTGTTGCTACTTTTTAATGTCTACTATTTGAGTTAGTATATATATAAGCTGCCCCACAGACTTACAATAATAATGCGCTATACTTTTATTGTGCAATAATATTGAATACCCCTTTGTTTCCAGACGTTCAATAAATCCACTCAATAAAATTGACAAACCAATCTGATCAATATTTTCGAGCGAGTAACATGTCTGACGACGAAGTTTTGGCGGCAACCATGCTGGTGATTTTGCTAAATAAATCTATACAATTCTATACACTCAAGTAAAATCTCCCATTCTTCATCTTTTATTGATTGGATTTGCTTCGATCAACACTTATATGGATTAGTGAATTGGCCTGAATGTCGAATTTTGGCCGAATGTTGGGTTTCGGCTGAAAGTTAAACTTCGATCGAATATCGAAATTCGGCGGAATGACGTATTTAGGTCACATGTTCAATTTCGACCGAGTGTCGAATTTCGGCCAGTGGTCGAAATTTTGGTCCATTCTAGTAATTAACTTTTAAATTAACAAGGTTACCGCGAAATGACGAAAATTTCTTGCTCGCCATTTTGCTTAAATTTACGACACGACCATACATTAAACACCGCGACTGACCGACCACGACCGTTCCAAGCTCTGAAGTGAAAAATATTGTGCAATATTAAACATACACAGTGCAAGAAAAAAATATTGTACAATAAAAATTAAACCCGCTCAAACTTTCGTTCAGTCATTGTACAATCTTCAATATTAACTCCAAACGGTCAATAATATTGTACAATACTTAATATTACGCAATATTATTGTGGGTCTAGGGGCCGCCTAAGATTGCGTATTATTAGACTTCGGTCGGGTTTTCATCTAGTAATAAATAATGTCTGCCCTAAAATCTAATTAACATAGTGTATAAATTGTCAAAAAAGAACATAAAATTTTATTAAATGGAACAATAAAATCATTTACGGTTGAACGACTCATGTTAGATGGTTTCCAGAAAATTATCAATAAAAATAGAAAAAAAGTGGAAATCCACCAAGTACAGATTACGGCAATAATGCAGTAATTTAAGATGTAGTTAAATTTTCTTACGATACCCACATATTTTCTTTTTATTAAATAGTTTTGTATTTACTTAAATAATTTAATATGATTTACTTCAAATAATTCTCTTGATTTGGGCTTTAGTATGGAATTTGATGTTACAAATTCCAATAATAATATATGATAAAATTTGACACAATTTTCTATAAACTATTGACTGCAGGAAGCAGTCTGTAAATGTGTAAGAGGGACCTCTGTCTGGATACTCATTTTTTTCGCCTACCTCGTAAAGAATTTGGTGTGAAGATGTATGTGTAATTATAAATTGTGTTAACGTCATACACAGGGTTATAAATCTCTGTATCGTTAATGGTTACTTGGGCGTACACAATGATTAATAACGGATAGCTGAGTTTGTCTAGTTAATTATAGACTACAGGGGAAAAAACGTAAGTATGTATTTTTTTATTATATTTAGTTAAATAAATGTGTAAATATCATCACAACGTGTGCACCTTAAGGTTAAGCTGAGTAAGGCGAATACCAAAGAAGTTTCCGTTCACAACTACTTACCGATTTGTCGACTAACTTGATAGGTTTTTATACCTTTCATCACTTTTAACCCGACTGTGCTAGAAGGAGTGTTATGCTTTTCAAGTGTATTTACGTATATTTCTTTGTTACGCTTGGTTTTACGCTTATTCTGGGCCCTTTTTGAAAAATAGTTTATTTGAAAAAAAGTTAATTTGAAAAATGGTTCTCTCTTTCCATTAGGAAAGCCATCTACTTGTTTGTTATCTTATGATATAAAAAGTAGTATAAACGGCTTGATGAGTTTTAGCTTAAGAGGTAATGTTAGATTCGTCTTAATTGTGAAATATATATATGAAAATGAATATGAAAATACATATATGTATAAATATAAAATATATGCTTTATATTTTTAGGATCGAAATTTTTAAGAAATTTTTGTTTTTTAAGGATTTTTGAATTATAACTTACGTTGATAATCTTGACGGCTATCACTTTTATACGATAAACCAAAACGGTGAAGTTTTGTCTAAAAGTGTCACTATAATCGATCAGCTTCAGATCAGCATCAGATTTACGATTTATGTAACATCTATCCCGGGTCCGGTATCAGCATCTTAGCTTTTTCTGTTGGAGCGCAATTTTTGATGTCAATATTGCGCTCATCAAAACGATTAACCATTTGTGTCAGCAGTCAAAATTATTTTTTCCCTAATCCATTGCCATATTTTTGAACGCCTAACACTATTTGGGATAATTGGGACCAACGGTTTGACATGTTGCTATTTTGTTAAGTATTAAAGTGTTTATAGGTACCACTTAACTCAGTGTCATCTTCGTCACTCTAAATCAAATCTGTGATTTCATGATTAACTATCACTAAACCAAAAATCATTGTTTGCGAAATTTTTTTTTACAATCAGTGAAATTATAGTCTTATAATGCTTTTATCTAAAGCTAACGCTTGGTACTCATAGCTAAAGTCTATCGTGATAACAGAAATAGGGCTATAATGTCGACGTAATTAAAATTGTAGAGATTAGGATTGTGCAAACAAAAGCGACCACTGTAAACAAATATTTTGTATCTTATCAACCTCTAGATAAAACTATTTAATATATGATGTTATTAACACTTAGCAAATTGTTATACACTGTAGATAGCTTATTATAGATATATAACATAATAATATATTACGTAACATATTGTCAGTACAAGTTCGGAATATTGAAATAAAAAAGGGATGGATTGAGAATTCTATAATATTGTAAATGCGAAAGAGAGTTCATTTGTTTGTTTTTTTTTTACAGTTAAGCCGTTTAACTAATTTATAATGAAATTTTAAACGGAGATAGTGTAAGATTCGGGATAAAACAAAGACAATTTTTTTCAAAAATCTGCACCTAAGGGGATGAAGAAGGGTATGAAATTTGGTACGTAAAACTAGCTATTCGTTGGGGAAGCCACGCGGGTCAGTTAGTGTGTATAACTAGGACTGTAAAGACTTGCTAGGACTATATATTCCGTTAGTGTATATATTAACTTAGATGATTAAATTGATCGGGTTCTGTCCTAGGTCAGTAAATATAGAGGAAACAAATCAAGCAGGAAACAATTAATCATTTGGTAGCACCGCCTTATTCCTGTTATTCCTATTCCTGCCGCAACAGCGTCAATGCTAGTCATTGTCGTGTTCCAGTAGAAGGGTATGGTAGGCGGTAGACTTATGTAAGTGGCATGGCTATCCCGCCACACGAATAGCAACGCATCATTAACATCTTTGGTGTCCATAGGTGATGGTTTCTCTTTCCATCAGGAGAGTCATCTGCTTCTTTGCTATCTAATGATATATAATGTTAGGTTTTCATTTAATAAAGCAGGATTTTGCCCGACATCGTTGTTGTACGAATTAAAATTATTTACTCTGGTAACACAGAGCTTGCACGAAAACAACAATGGCGGGTAAGACGGGTTGAAAACTCGGACATTCGGTCTCCTGCATCGATCAGTGTAACACACACTGGCCTCCGTTTAAAAGTACGATAATATTTGAATAATCCAGAACGTGCATAAGCAATTTAAGGTACATGTATTTGTTAATTTATATTATATTTAAAAGATAGATAGAATTAAAAGATAGAATGTTAAAGTTAGAGTAAATAAGGATTTTGATTACATTAGACAATGTAAAAGAAAATATAAAATTGTAAAAACCGATTACGTTGTTTTAATTAGAAAAGGCAGTTATTAATATTTAATACAAGGGCGGAATCTGGCCATTGCCCATAGGTATTCTCTCATGCACCACTTTAATTGTCAAATGTAGGGTATTGATTACAATAAATAAAGGCCTGTCTGAACGGTCAGGTATGACAATTGATCCTGTCTGCCTTTCTTTTAATAGATTTGACGTGAAGCTATACACACACGTATATTATGTGTAATTTATAGTAAGAATATTATGGACTCGGGATGTGCCAAAAGAATCACAAAAGACAGGTCTATGAAACTGTCATGTGATGCAACTATACAAGCTATACAAATCATTTGCTTATTTTTGCATTTGGGACTTGATTAATTCGTAAAGTTTGGACAACCATTTATTTTATTCATTAGTATAATATACTAGGTGGTAGAGTTAAGCATTGTCTCGCCCGGGTCTGGTACCACCGCCTAATCTATTCCTGCCTCAATAACGTCAGTGCTTGTCACTGTGGTGTTCCGGTTTGGAGGGTAAGGTAGTCGGTAAACTTATGCATGTGACTAATGCCACATGAATAAGTATATCGGCTACCATACCCACAAGACAGCAATGCACCATTAACATCTTTAGTGTCTATAGGCGATGATTGAGTTTTACCTATCTTGTCTTGTTATCTTATGATATACAAAAAAGGAAAACAAGCAAGTCTGAATTGTTATGGTTATATGTCTATTTGTAAAAAGTAATTAATCAATAATAAATATCTGTTATATGGCTGTTAAGTGTAATAAGTTAACTAATAAAAAGTAAAATATTCGATAAGTGTGTATGTTAATTAAATATTCCACATCGACGGTAATATTCTTTTAAAGGTTAGGTTTATTGACACTTTGCTGAATGAATTTAAAATAGTACTAACATGGAATATACATACTAAAAATTAGGGTTAAGCGTTGTACTGTTAGACTGAAAAATAAATAATTCAAGAATATCCGTATATTTTCCCCCGTGTTGGTTCCGGGCTCCTTTGAAGAATAGACCAACTGCCGTTCTGCCAGACAGGTCGTAAAAGGCGACCGATTGGCTATGCGAGTCACTGGCGTCGTGACTACTAGGTGGTAGAATTCTGCATTGTCTCGCCCGGGTCTGGTACCACCGCCTTACCTATTTCTGCCGCAATAGCGTCAGTACTAGTCACTGTCGTGTTCCGGTTTGGAGGGTAAGGTAGCTGGTAAACTTATGCATATCGTCGCCCCAGTTCTTGAATGGCCAACCGACCAAATTTACCAAAATTCACTTTTTGATTGTATCACTTAGAGAAAAAAAAATACGCTTTTAACTGTGCATAAAAAAATATTATATGTTTTTTATATATATATTGCAATATTTACAATCATAAAAATTCTGTCTCCAAAATAGAAATAGTCTTTAGTGCTTGTTTAGCCAAGCTCCATTCTTGAGTGCCGAATCTCCACCATGCAACCAATCACAGTCAAGTATTATGCAGTGCCTTCCCGCCATAATATTTTTATTAAGATAGTTTTGTTTAGACTTTGGCAGAGTTTGTTCAATTATATATTAGTTTAAATAAGAAAAGTAGCTAGTGATGTCTGAAACACATAAAACATTTAATTATGAACAGATGGCATTAGATTTAAAGAGGGAAGTTTGCATTTAAGTAATAATATTTCTGATTTACTACCATAGAGTGTTGCCGGCAGCCGGCTTAACTCACTTATACAGGCTGATTCTGAATAATTGATTAATCAGTGCATTGTTGATTATTTCAGATATTAAGCACCTATGTGCTTTTATATCTGAAACATTCATCAACTAATAGCTATTGCAGTTCTAATTGTTTTTGGAAAATAATTATGGGTAGTAATAATAATGATAGTGCGTTCTTTATAAATAAGGATGAATTAAGGATATATTGAACGATATTGAATAAACTTATGTGATATATTTTCTTTTATTAATTGCTAAAAATATTTCATACACTATTATTTAAAATTATCTGATCAATTTAGTAGATGATTTTTTATCCACATCTCACAGATGGTTTTAAATTTAGCTTTTTGAATGGAAATGAATAGAATAGCTGTTGTATTGATGGGCACTATCTTATTCATAATTGATGTGAAAAAGTTCTGGGATCAGTGGTGAAAACGTCTCACAATATTTATTTTAATAAGTAAGTGAATCTAACTGTGTGTTTTTTTTCATAAGTGCTTACTATGAGACTGGATACCATATACATATAACAAGTGAGACAAGTACAACAAAATTAGTTTAGAATGAAGACTCCTTGAGCATAAATGGTAACTGCCACATATTTTGATAAATTTTCATAATATTTTTATCCAATACCTGACAGACAGACAGACAAACGAACGGACAGCGAAGTCGTATTAATGGGGTCTCGTTTTATCCTTTGGGTACGAGACTCATCGACTGTTAGTAAATGCTTGACATTGCACGTGTTTTAAATCGGCGTTTTTGAATACTTTTGTCTGTTTCTTGCTATTTAAGCAGCCTCAGTCTAACAAAGGACAAATTTTATTATAGCTACGCCATAAATATCTAAGGTCTATTCAACTAGAATAATAAAAATTAAACAGATGTGCAACATTGTCCCACTCAGGTAGCTGCACCAAGAGTCCTTTTTCATCTACATTTCTGCCAAAAATTATCAGACTTTGTATCAACCATATTTACATTTGTTTAACTTAACAAACTTAATCTTATAATAACACTTAATATTATTTCTATGAAAATATTGTTTACTGAATTATCTCTCATATTTATTAAAGCCCTAATTCTAAAAATAACTATATTTTAGGCAAAAAAACAAGCACGTATATTATTAGCGAAAGTAAATCCCCGACTGTATTTTAACTATTTAGCACAGTAGCACAATGAGTTAAACCGCGGGATGAAATTATTTAGACATACATACTTATTTAGAAATACACCCTCAAAAAACTTTAACCTCCTTATCGAGAAGTCGGGTAAAAATGTTTAGCCAATAATTTTTTGCCAACACTTTTAAATTCTAAAACCAAAAATGATGTACCTAATAGTAAGAATAGCAGTTATTTATTTTCTAAACGAAACACAATATGTCCTATTGTTATCATAAAATCTTTAAAAGTAACCCTCATTTCTAAATTCTAACTAAATCTATTTTTAAAGATACATTTCCTAATTATAATCTATTTGATTCAAGTTAATTTTATAAATAAAATTCATGAACATGCTGTATATGGTAAACAATGGTCATTTGGACATACAAGCACTGAACTATAAAATATGTTTCATAGGCTATCTCCATGTCACTACGGCCAATCTCCAGTTTCTAAATTTTATCGGAGCCGTTTTGGCAAACCTCCACAAATAATTGCAAAAATGATCCTTTTATGCTTACTATATCAAAATGACATATAGATAATCATATAAATACATGACATATTAACCTATTATCATGAATCATTTCAAATTTTTCTCATAACTAAAATCGAGAAGGGAAAAAAACGTTTCCTGTAAAATTTGCTTAATGGTCGGTTGGCCACTCAAGAACTGAGGCAACGATGTAGCATCAGACCTCGCCACAAGATAGCAACGCACCATTAACATCTTTGGTGTCTATAGGCGATGGTTGACTTTTTCCATCAGGAGACCCATCTGCTTGTTTGCTATCATATGATATAAAAAATAAAAATCTATTCTCATAAAAATTAGGGTTCACTTATATGAGGAATAAAATTTAACTAAATCATCAGTCATCAAATACACAGGTACGCTGATAGGTATAACATATTATGTAAAATAATTTATATAAATTAAAATGAACGCGGATAGTTTTATTTTACAGTTTCTAGTAGTTATAATAACGATATAGTTATAAAAATGAGAAATCGTGTATTTACAAAACTGCATTTAAATATAACTGTCCACATGAAAAATAATTTTGTTTATCTGCGTCTGTATCCTCTTTGGATTTGGAAAAAATGTTACATGTTCTGGATGATAAAATATTTTCCCTTATAAATAAAATTTATCATTATAACGTTTGTTGTATGTCACTAGATGTTACAAAACGACAATTTAATAGAAATCACATTGAATAGAATGAACCTCCAGCTTTTCGCCACTCGTAGTAGTACTAAAAACCTAAAAAAATTGCGTTTTTTAAGCTTGTTTATATCTTGCTCATATGTGACAGTCTTCCGCTTCATGGTTACAGTATTAAATATATTTTTTTGTAGAATTTTATCTAAATAAACCGAATACAATGATGCCAAGCTGTAACAAATGGTTTTATGTCTTGTACCTTGAAAACCTGTAGAAAAATTAAGTTTTTCAATAATGGCGCCACTTTTTCCCTACTAGAAGTATGGCAAATAAAATAATGGTCACATCATATGATTTCCAAAAGTCTAAATGTCATACTGGTACAAATACTCAAAAAAATTTTTTACATCTTGGCTTAAGTCAGTCGTCGGCCCATTGGTTATAATCTGGAATCATTTTTTTTGGTACAGTTGTATCCAAACGAACAGAATACAAGAAGACAATTATAAAAAAAATATTTTACGTATTGTACAGCCATATTTTTAAAACGTGTCGATTTAATTTTTTCAAGTATGGCAACACTTTTTCCCCTACTTGAAGTATGGCAAATATAATTACGGTCACATTTTAGAATCAACGCGGTCGAGATGAGGTCACTAAGAAAAATATGTGGTGTGACACTCGCGGACCGGGTTCGTAATGTCGAAGTGAGAGAGAGGTTAGGTTTGAAAGAAAGTGTCGGTGTAAAGATGAGAAAGGGCATGCTACGTTGGTTCGGATATGTAGAAAGAATGGTAGATGAAAGGTTAACAAAACAGATATACAATGCGAATGTGGAAGAATGTAGGTACCGGGGAAGACCAAGACTGACATCCACGATCAGATTGATCGAGTACTGTCCGAAGGTGGTGTCAAGAGTCTTCGCAACCGGTGTGTGTGTATGAAGAGAGTGATGAATGTGGAGAAAGCGAGACAAGCCTGCAAGGATCGTGGTGTATGACACTTGGTTCTCTCTGCCTACCCCGTAAGGGATCTGGAGTTAAGATATGTATGTATGTCATATTTTATATGCATTTTATTGAAAACTTTCTATAAATCCAAATACAATACCGTTATAAATCGTTCTGAAAATTAAAAAAAAAAATCTCATTTACGGCGGTATGGCGGCCATTTTGAAACAGTATGAATGGTGATTTTCGTAAATAGCTACTTGACGATGATTAGCTGTGCAAAAATTTGCCTGATACAAGTGGTTGAATTATTTTTTTTTTAAATTAATAAGTTCAAGTCGGTATGGCGGTCTATAAGTCATACCGGAGAAGTATGGCATTACACTACCACTTACCTCTTTTTTATCGACTATCAGAAAATACAAAAATTTTTATAGAACAAATCGTTTGACACTCGTAATTTATCCGACACGATCGATTGACGCCCACGCGATTGGGACGCCGGTACCAGCGCTATGACTATCATTTTCCTTTTTGTCATTACGTAATTAGACCCCTGAAGGATCATCATGCTGGTACAAATGACCTAATATTTTGTGTCAACATCTCCCGGTCTATAATGCATTTTATTTAATTTTTTAAGGTTTTTGCCGTCCTTGCGCAATTGTCTTAAAAAGGGTTACAAATTTTTCCCTTTACGAATTATTATATAGATAATCTTGTTTGTTTATACAGACCGCCCCGTTGGTCGAGCGGTTAACGAACCTAACTACGAATCGATGAGGTTTGGGTTCAATTCCCGATAAGGATAAATATTTATGTGATGAGCATAAATGTTCATATTTCTGGGTTCGGGTGTTTATTATGTATACTAGCTGTTGCCCGCGACTTCGTTCGCGAGGACTTCGTTTACTCCGCACAGCTCCTCCCCCGTAGGTGACAGCATGATAATATGTAGCCTATATGTTGACCCGACCTATTAGTAATATTCATGCAAAATTTGAAGTAAATCCATACAGTACTTTTTGAGTTTACTCCGGACATACATTGACTTTCCTACGATTTTATTATATGTATATAGATAACAGTGTTTATATATACTCCTATGTATTAGTATCGTTGACTAACACTCATATCACAAGCAAATAATTTGCTTAATTTGGGGTTAGATCAGTCGTGTTATTTGATCAACGATAATTATTGTTTACTAGCTGCAGCGTGGAGCCCGCTGCACTTTAAAAAAAATGACGAAGTCCTGATATTTGCGGATTAAAAAGAAGAATCTGTGCTAATCAAAGTCAACATCTACCTGTGTGCCAAATTTCATTAAAATCCGTTTTTTTGTAAATAATAAACATCCATCCCTCCATCAAAACATCCAACCATACAAACATTCATCCATCCAATCATCCAAACTTTCGCATTTATAATATTAATATAGATTATTATTATTTGTAATAAGTTAAACTTTCTGACCCAAGTCAAATATAAAATAACTAACAACTGAAATTTGTATTCCATGGTTAAAATTCAAACTTGTTTTATTTTTATTTTTATCATTAATTTAATTGAGTAACATAAATAATTTAAACGTGTTTGTTTCTGTCAACAATACTGTGTTCGCCCGCTGAACGAATCGCAAAAAGAAGTGCCGAATTCCACGCGATTATTAAGTCAATATGGTAAATATATTTTAGAAGTATTTACTTCTAATAATGATATAAGATAACCACTGCGTTTTTTAATAACTTAAAGGCTGCGTGACTATCCGTTTTTATTTTGAATACCACATTTATGAGGTGCTAGCTGTGCCCGCGACTTCGTTGGCGTGGAAATTTTTCTAAAATAAAAGTAGCATAAGTTACTACTTATCGCCGTGTATAATATGTAATACTGTAGTGTTAGCGGAGCAAATAATTTGACATACTTCTGACAGTGGTATGAGCGTTTGCTCATATGGTCGGTTACACTTTCATTACCAAACACCATGTCTATTAGCATTCATGTGGTCTGTGGCAGAGCCATACATTTTATGTTTGAGTATTTTGATATTCGCCTCTGTATTCCAGTGGTTCGGTGTAGGTGTTGACAGCATGTCTACTCGGGTTCATTTCCCGGGTCGGGCAATTCAAAAAGTTTTTTTTTTTAATTTTTTTGATAAAAACGTCGTTGCTTGGGATTGGATAAGACAAGTGTCTGGTGTGCCATAGGCTTTCCACCTATCACATTATGGAACTATCTTCGGCTAATCGTGGGTGCACTTGTTATACCCCCTTCGGTGATACGGGCGTGGAGATACTTCTTTACATTAAAAATTGCAAAATTTAAAATTGCACTTCAGTTAAGAATTTGTCATGATAGAATAATAAAAACGAGACATAAAATTTTCAGTTATCTGACATAAGCAACGTTGCCCGGGATTGGTAAAAAATTCCCTGTTTGCGATAGGACCTATTATATCGAGGGACTATATAAGTGTCATCAGCTAATCGTGGATGCACTTTTGTACCTCTGCCTACTCTTCAGGGATACGGGCATGAAGATACTTTTTTTTTGAAGATACAAAGACATAACTGTAATTTTCAAAAATATTAATTGATTGTTCGATCGTTAATGTCCATGTAAAACTATATTATGAATATAGAATTAAATATTAGCTATTGTTTTAGCTATTTAAGTAGTAATAACCTATACCTATATCCATCTACTATAGTAACAGAGCTTACTACTGTATCGATAGCGGCAACATAGCGGTCATTTTTTCGAAGGAAATTACTCCATATCCGATCTTGCTTCGATACCTCGCGATGATTCATTTTGATTTTTTTGGGTATTCGTTTTGTAGTTCCACCGTTGTATTTTTTTAGTTTTGTCAACGATAGATTTACTTTTAAAGTTTTTATTAAAAATATTTGTTCGTAGCTGCTTTCCTTGACTACATTTTACGAGTAAAATTCATATATTAAAGTATCATATTGTATACACGTACATGCATAATTTTTTTATGCCAAATCCCTTGTATAGGGTAGGCAAAGGGAATTAAGTGCCATATATCACGGTTCAGACAGACTTGTCTTACTTTCTGCACATTCATAACTCTGTTCATGCAAACACGCCAGTTTCGAAGACTTTTGACACCACCTTCAGATAGCACCTGACCAAATTGATTATGGTACGTCAGTATTCGTCTCCCCCAGTACCTGCATTCATCCTCATTCGCATTGTGTATGTGTTTTGTTAATCGTTTATCTGACATTCTTTCAATATATCGAAACCAACAAAATACCTATAACCTTTCTCATTTTTACACCGATACTAACGTCTTTAATCTCAACCTCTCTCTCACCTCGGTATTACGAACGCAATCCGAGAGCGTTATACCACAGAACCCGCGACTTCATCCGCGTGGAAAAATTTCTAAAATCAAAGTAGCCTAAGTTACTCCTTATTACATCAGCTATATGTTAGTGAAAGTCCCGTCAGTATCGATCCAGCCATTTCAGAGATTAGCAGGAATAAACAGAAAGACAAATATTGTAAAAAAATGTTATTTGGGTATATGTACCGTGTAGACATCAATTATGCATTTAGTAAAAAGCGGTTATTTTAATATTACAGGCACTCTAATTTTACTTATTTTATAGATGTAAGTATAGATAATATGAATACGCTGGTATTTTATTATTTGAAAAAAAAAAACAGGAATTCTTGCGATGTGTTTTTTTTTTTCATTTTTAAAGTTTGTAACTATAAATGCCTTGAAGACGCTTGTATAAGCGAAACTGGTTGGAAATAAATTATAATTGCTTGATTGTGAAACGGAACAAGTGGTAAAATGTTAAATTAAAATGGAGTTTTACCAAGTGCCGATGACGAAAAGTGTAGAATATAGGAATTCTGCCTATGATCAATGTAACAGGACGCAAAGTCTACCAATTTTAAGTTAGATTAACAGGATTATCCCATTGAAAACCAAGCAAGAATGTTGCAGTTAAATTTGTAATTTGTTTAACAATTGAACAAAAAAACTAGATTATTGAAAAACATATTATTCTAAGTTGTTAATGTCTTTGTCAAGTTTATTTACTGCCTTCAATATTGGCTCCATTCCTTGGTCGTGCAAAAAAACGTTACTGATGAAAACACCAGTGACAAAATGTCAAGAAAACATCATATTAGTAGCTTGGAGTATGGTGGTGGTATTTTAACACTTAACACCCTTGTACCTCAAATGAGCAATTAAAACTGTCATCCCCGTTTAACGCAAGAAACAAATCGTACTTCAAGTCTTATAGAGTGAAGTGTTATTCAACTCACCTGAGGATGCTTCAGTTAGGAAGTGATTCATACATTGCGTACATAAGATGTGTTTCTATTTTAACAGAGGTGGAGGAAAGTTTGTGGACGTGGGTGGACTATTTTGCCTCCAGAGCTTCGGTAAGTTAGTTCGGTAAGTTAGTTCCTTACAGTATTTTTTACTTCTCATTGCAGAAGTCACATATGCGATTTCACAGTAAGTTAAAAAAAACTGATTTTAAATTTGACGTAATATAATGATTTTCGTTACAAGCCATAACCGCGATGACTGGGATAGCCACAATTTTACCAACCGACGCATTTATCGATATTTAGTCTACTATGCCGGGTAGAAAAAATAAATCAAATACAAATAAACGCTTTGAGATTCAACGCACCCAAGGGGATCAGTAAGATGATTTTTGTTTTAATATATGTATAGTATTAAAAAAGTATAAGAAGAAGAATATCTTCAAGCCCGTATCGCCGAAGAGGTAGGCAGAGGTACAACAAGTGCACCCACGATTAGCCAAAGATACTTGGTCCCATAATGTGATAGGTGGCAAACCTATTGCCAACCGGACACTTTGCAATACAGAGCAACGTTGTTTTTGTCAAAAACTAAAAAAATAATCGAACCCGGGACCTCGTGTGGTCAACACTTACACTGGATCACTTGACCACAAAGGCGTATTAAACTATAATCATAGACAATTTGAGCTCCAAAATTATATTACTTTATTTTCGTGTGGTGGATTCGGACTACCACCTCTTAAGCGGAACACAGCAGTCAATAAAACCGACGCTATTGCAGCTGGAATAGACGGTGGTAACAAACGTTACACAACAAACACAATACATCTACATATAGATATCAAACTCTTGACCCCAAACGGTGTAGACGACGACTCTTAATAAACATTCTGAGTGCAAGTAAACAAAGTTTAATTTATAGTTACAGTAAATTAAACAGTTAATACGATATTTTTTCTGATTCGATAGTAGTAGTTTTTTTCTAATTTATTATATAAACGCTTTATGGTCTCTTGGTCCTTGGGTTTTTGAGGTTTTTTCAAAAACTCAAAATTCAATACCAGCTCGCTGTTAAGCGGCTGGCGTCATAGTTAGTGGTGTGCTGCCCTTGATGAGCTGAGCTGAAAGCCGAAGGACCGGGCATCGCAAGAAATAGGCGATGATTGTTATCAAGTTGGTAAATTGCGTCGATGGGGATAACTATTCATCTCGCCAACCGATAAACCGGTTAATCATTGTGAACCGGAAAATCTATAGATATTCAATTTTTGTGCCTATCTTATCCACGCAAGAGAACCGGCGTGATAATACTTTTTTTATAGTAGGTGGTTTGACCAAAGTAACTACGAGTGCTTAAATACTTAAATAGGTGCTATGATTTTGCAAACCAAGAATAATAATAAAAAATTCAATCAATACATATGGAATATTATACCTACTATTTTTATATTTAGAGACTAGTCTAGGTGACATTTGCTAGGTAGTAGAATTCTGTAACGTCTTACTTAGGTTTTCTAAAAATTTCCGAATTCCTTTCCATCAGTATTACCCAATTGCTATTGCTGCTCGACAAAAGTAATGTTTAGAATTTATTATGTTCACTATGTACCTATAAGTTGTAATAAAAATAAATTTTAATTTCTCTTGTTTTATTTATTTATTTAAAATTTATGCGCAAACATGTATGGAGGTGGACTTAATGCTACATGACATTCTCTGCCAGTTAACCTTAAACATATATAAACAGTGTTTACGATGGTGTGCACAGAGAAACGTATTACAATCGTTTACTAATAACATACCTTTTTAAATATTATTAAAATAAATTAAATTTAAACAAAACAATAAGATAATATGATATTACAATATTCTTAGATAAAAGTAATATATTACATAATATATAATACATTATCCATATACCTACATAAATACCTAGATATATACAAATACATACTTATATAGTTATATAAATACATATATACATATATATTATACTGCCATAGCGCAAATTTTATTGTTTTAAAGCTTTTCTAAAATAATGCCAAATAAATATTCCCGTAAATTTGAAATAATGTGTTAATATTATTGTCCAAAATAACAACAGTTTAACATATTTTTCGTATTCAAATTTAACTTTTAAGGTTCAGTTTATCGGTAAAGCAAAAAAATGTCATATTTATAAAAAAAATGTTCCGTACTTCCTGTAAAAAATATTTAATATTCTATTGTAGACATTTTTATAATTAAATAAATTTACGTCAATGTGTTATTAGAAAACATCTTATAAAAATATGCAGAGTTTGGGAGGTTTTACAAACTTTTTAACTTTATTTACCTTTTTATTTATATTTGAAACTCTCCCTTTCTGGAATATTTTTCATGCTTTGACTGTACTGTTTACCCAATTATTTAATGAAATTCTAAACAAAAGCTAACTTAATGTAGAGTTCGATGACAAGATATAATTGAAATAGGTCAAAGTTATCAAAATGTCATCAAGTAGAAAAAAAATATTGAAAGCACTAAAGGTACAAATTAAGGGCATACGTCATGTTTTAACCCATACATTTATTCGCATTATAATGTGAATACGATTTAAATGACCAAATAGCCTTACCACGTGTTCATCCAACATCGCGAGCGGCTGTGTTAAAATAAATATTGGTAGTGTATTTCAGAACGCAGCTTTCTAGCCGGCCGGTATTCAGTAAGAGGAAAAGAGCAAGATTGCATTGAACTCACAAGTGTAAGCAAGACGTAACAAGTTCATCCGATCGATAGCCGCAGCCGCAGAGTACCGCTCACGTGACGTCACACAGCCGTCTCGTCATCTTGACTATAAGAAATCGTCACTAGATTTTTAAAAAGAAACCATTTTCGACTCCCTTCTATAGTGTCCAATATATATGAAATAAATAAAATAGTTCATGAATTAGTTTCCGTTTATTCATTTACATATAAATGATACACAAAAGAATTGTGTTGCGTGACCTAACTAATTAATAAGGAAATACAAAAATAGCACTGGTTATATTTGTTTGATATTGAGAAAAAAGAGGATTTTGATAAAATACTCTAGCCTTGAAATTGTTAAACATATGATGACTATCTGTTATTTATACTGTAACAGTATGAGAAAAGTTTATCTTTAAGTTTCTCCGTCTTACTTTTAAACGAAATACTTTGTACTTGGTAAGACTAATTATGGCTACGCAAGTGACAATTCACAATATTTGCTAAAACATATTTTTTACAGACACGAATCTCACAATACACATCCGATCCTTTCAAAAACCTGTAATAACAGTGGGCGTTAGTTTAATATGGTCAAACTGTTTTATTATTATGTTCCAATATAATAAAATAATGTAAAATTTGGACTAGGCATTTTCTTTAATATAATCTAATCTAAAATATACAAAATAAAAATAAAATATATTGATGTAGCACCTACTTCCTCGAGTTAGCAGTATGTCAAATATTGATTAGTCAAAATTATGTGTTGTTTCTTGAATTTACTTGGGTTCGCACACCATTCAATTTTTATTTGCCTTTTGAAAAATGTAACAATAATGCATAAAATGTAAGAATAATGTTCGTAATATATTTTTATCGTTATAATAGTAATAAAACTACTCGAAATAGCGCTGCAATGTTGTTTGATTATGATATTTTCTAGAGTGCTACGAAATAGTAATTGATTGCGAAGTCTTTTCTACACGCGTAGCGTATTGCTACGAAATGTAACTGTATGCTACGTTCATTCGGTAATTTATCATTGAATTTTACTGAAATACGAGTATGTATGTATTAATTAAATATACACCTTTAAGTACATAACATAAAAGTTTATATTTAATAAATAATGTTTTTGTTACTATAGGAATTTGTTCCCAACAGCAGTAATTGTCATTTATTTTATTGATTGTAAATCTAATGATTCACCTACAAAACAAGGTTTCTTAGTAAGAATTACTTTAAGTTTATATTGTGTTTACTCCACGTATTAAAAAATTAATACAAGGATTTTAAATACAATAAATCTCAGTATCAAGGTAAACAATATAGTGGTCGTAAATTATGTCAAATAAATGGGGATTGATAAACGGGTATTGTTACCGGATAATCTTAAATAATAATTAAAAATTATTTTACCGAAAATAATTTTAACAAAGAATTTCAAAACGAAGAAACTTTCAGAGAATAATTGTTCTTTCTTTATATAATAATATAGCAAACACGCAGATGGGTCTCCTGATGAAAAAGAGTTAAAAGAGTGAACCATCGCCTATAGACACCAAAGATGTTAATGGTGCGTTGCTATCTTGTGGTGAAGTCTAATGCCACATTCATAAGTTTACCGTCTACATTACCCTACAAAACGGAATCTGACAGTGACAAGCACTGACGCTATTGCGGCAAGAATAGGTAAGGCGGTGGTACCAGATTCGGGAGAGATAATGCAGAACAGAACCTAGTAGCCAAGATGGTAGTGACTCTCATAGCCAATCTAACCAAGTCGCCTTTTACGACCCGCCTGGCAGAATGGAAGTTGGCCTATTCTTCAAAGGAGCCCGGGATCAACACGGGGAGAATTATTTGTTTTTTAATTATTTTCATCAAGTTTTATATATTGTTAAATCTAAAAAGCATTTAATGCTACTCCACTCATTGTCAAACTGAGAACTTGAAAAATAGATTGCAGTGTGTGCTGTAGATTTAAAGTTCTCATCATCACTACTAAACTAATAATAATTTGAAATAATAAAATAATTAGTGTTATCATTTTTATTTTTTATTTCAAAATATTTTTTAATAATAAAAATTTTAATTGATTTAAAAATTTTAATAATTAAATTTCCACGACATTTCCGCAATTCGTTATTTACTCAGCTTCTGTATGTAAAAAATGCTTTAAAATATTGTTTCACTTCTAAGTGTCTCCCATGGTCTTGCTCACGGTAAATTTGGTTTTACACCCTTAGGAATCGAATATTTTGTCTTCATCTGAACTTCAGAATGAGCTTTTTGTGTTACTTTTCATTTCATTGTCTAGTTGTTTGTTAATAAACAAATGAGTGAGTCGTTTTTAATTACGTATTTTAATTTGTAGGGTATATTAGCATCTTTAAAAATGTATTAAATCAAGTCTAACGGGTTCGTAGTACGTATCGCGGCATTAATGAATTTTAAAAATTATCTGTTGTTTTTCATAACCAGTACCATCAAAATTTACTTTGAAATAAAAAAACACGCCACTACCAGACCCTAGGCTAGGTGTACTTTAGATACGGTGGTGCTTTTAGAAAGAATAAACCCTAAAAACAATTAGTTTAACTTTTGCCAAGCAGTCAATTTAAGACTTTAAAATAACGGAATTACCATTATTTTAAAGAAACATATATCTTTAAAAAAGTATTGAGGACTCTTAGGAATCTATAAGAGAGGCGTAACATAGTTAATATTGTAACTTTAACTTTTAAACACGCTCGGTGTCGAGTGGCGCTGTAAAGCTCTTAAAGTTGCTGGACGATGTCCATGCGCTTTTTTAATTGGGTTATGTAAATTTTACTAAAACTACACTTTTGTTCTTTTACTGCCCGATAAACCTTTTTAGTATTTTGTATTTACTTTAGTGATAGTAAACCAATTTTTATGAGTAATTTTTTACTAGTATGTAGTTCTTCATCATCATAGATCATATAAATTATTCTTAGTAGCGACAAAATATTCTTCATCGACTGCAATAAAAGTGAGCAATATTTTAATTATGGAATGGATAAATGTTGATCTTTTCCTTATTAGAAATCGTAGTATTTTAGGTTTTAAAATCGAAACATGCTTTAAGGAAACATTGATTATATTGTTTTAAATAAATAAAGCATATCAATTTTATTTTTAAGGAAAGCTATTTTACAATTTGGCGCAATCCAGTATTACTTCGACTCGTGTTAAATGAAATAGTGTTTTTTCATCCAAAGATGTTTCGGTTGCGAAGTAAAACGTGCGTTGAGTGCGTATAACGTATTGTTGTTGTAATGTAGTGCTCGTGTTTTGTTAGATAACGTGGAAATGCGGTGGACGAGGGTATAAATATATTTTTATATAATTTGTGGTCGTCCTTATTTAATTTTAATAGACCTTTAGTGAGTTTATTTCATTGCTTTTTTTCAGTAGTATCACATATAATAAATTGATGTCCTTATTTATTTTAAAATATTAAGAACGTGAAAATGACGAAAATATAATATACATTTATATTATATTATATATAAGGTAAACTCACCTAATTCCACAGGGTTCTAAAAATGAAACCATATACCGATGTATTTAGAATAACAGTGTTTTCAAGCAATTAACAAATTATTTTTATCTGAATTTATTTGTTCGTGTTTATGTGCGCACAAGATTTCTTTAGTGTATATCATATATTTTTCAAAATAAACAGTCAGTTTAACTCTTGTGGCTGAATCAAACCCGCACTTCGTACATTTTGGAACTTGTGCACGTGAGTAATATAATTTACTAAATAGTGTTTTAGGTGATTAGGGTTTTAGTTTTATACTGTGTGGGTTTTTGTTTAGGTTGAAATATTGGAAGGATTATATTTTATATAGAAAACACTTAATATTTTGACCGCCCGCCTACCGCCCCGTTGGTCGAGTGGTTAGCGACCATAACTACGCAATCGACGGGGTTCGTGTTCGATCCCCAACGGGAACAAGCATTTGTGTAATGAACATAAATGTTAGTATTTTCGGGTTTGGGTGTTTATTAAATATATTCTAGTATTTATAATGTACTAATGTATTTCTTTGCATTAGTATCATTGACTATAACACCCATAACACAAGCAAATAATTTGCTTTCTTTAGGGTTGGATCAGTAAGTGTAATTTGTCCCGTGAATATTTATATTTATTTGTGTATTTTTTCACCAATTCTATGGAAAGGTATTATAAATGTTTATTTTTTAATGCTCTTTTCAGTTACGGTGAAAATTCTGCGAAATAAGGTGCTTTACCTTAGTCTTATTAGAAATCTGTGTTCATCAAATTAAAACATTTACTACCTCGGAAACCACCAATTTCACCTAATTTAAAAAATGTACAGAAATATTAAATCTAATGTTAGTAGTATAATAATTTAGCTAAAAAATAAAAAAAAATTGATCGCTACAAATTATTGACTAAATTTAATAAATGGGTTATAGAAAATTCACAATTAAGAGTTGTGTAGCAAAAGTCGTAAAAAGAGGTATGGTGATTTATTGAAAATAGAAAATTCAAATTGTCGTCACGCGAATAGGCAGAGGTGCCTCTAGTACAACCGTTTAACCATGGTATTAAGATCCGTGATATACCAGATGGTCTATTAATAAACTTTGCACATAATGTCTATTGCGGGAAAATTACATTCTAGAATAAAACTTAAAAAAAAGGTGAATTGCGCGATCCAGGATTTAAACCTGAAATACATGCATCTATATCGGAGCTGGTATCACCATTATAGAATTCTCGAAATATAAATACAAGTTTTCTGTACCTGATGCATATGAAAATATATGTTATATTATTTAAAAACTCCTGATGGAAAGAAACAACGATCCTACATACACCAAATATGTTAATAGAACGGTGCCAGCCATTATGGTGGATGAAATGCCTCATACAAAAGTTTACTGACTTCTGGCAGATGTTAATATGAATCCTTCTTACTAATATTATAAATAAGAAAGTATGTTTGGATGAACAGATGGATGGATGTATTGTTAGTCTTTCACGCAAAAATGGCTGAAAAAATAAGTTAATCTCATGGAATTCACCAAAAACTGTTACAATGTAGCGGGCTGCAGGTTGCAGCTAGTACTTTCTGACAGAAATAGAATTTCTAAGAAATTATGGTAATTTCTGACAGAAATAAAAACCTAAATAATACCAAAGATCACACAAATACTAATAGACACGGTGTTAGGCAGAAAATGTGTACCTGATCATATAAGCAAAAGCTGTCAATCGCTTTTAAGTATATGGTAGAAAAATAGAAATATATCATGTTGTGCTGTTTTATAGTGCCGAATAAGAAGCAAAGGCCTTAAAAATACCCGTGGCGTCATTTTGTTTCATCGATAAATATTATAGCTCTGATTTTCTGGGTATAAATTCATGCGAGACTGACAACCTAAGAAATTGCCTTGATAGGCTTATCCAATTTAATTCGTGAATGATATTATATGATGACTAAAACTCCACAAAAAATAAACAAAAGAAATACAATACACAGGTATATACTCAAAGATACAGCCAATCATCCTAAACAGTCAGACCTAGACAGTGTAAATTTGACTTAGGTCAATATCGTGGCGGTCATGCGAACCTCTTCTTGCTCCAACCAAAAATTGTTCAACGCGGCCATTTTGAATAATAGACCATTCGCCACACAACTAATCATTTTATTCACGGTGAACGTGTCACTGTTATTCTGACTGAAATCGAATTCTGCGATGTCTCGTCCAGTTTTTGTACCACACTTTTATCTAATCTCCATTCCCGCTGCAATTACCGCGTTTAGAAGGTAAAGTAGACGGCACACTTATGCATGTGGCTTTTCAACCTCACCGAGGATAGAACGCACCATTAACATATTCAATGGTCTCTTTCCATAACGAGATCTATTTGTTTGTTTGCTGGTTTATGAATAAAAAAGTTTGGGATTTTTTATCTCAATTCACAATGCCATGCTACTTTTTTAAGTTACTTGTCCCTACCAGACTGGTTTATTTTTTGTCCCTGCCAAAACTCAACGCGATCAAAGAAGTTTTTACTACAAAAATAATTCAAAAAATATCATCATGAAAGTTTCTGTAGTGTAGTAAAATTTCAAGTGTTCAACTTGTAGTTCATTTTTAAAATTCAAAGTGCAGGGTAGTCAAGTTTCATTGAAAGTAACGAACATTGAAAGTCGTTCTTTGGTTCATCCCGATTTACTAGTCAGTTAATATGCTCCTTTGGTGATTCCTATTATTGTATCTGAAATCGTATTATAGTATACCAAGCAAAATTTATATAACGCAAATCTTGTAAAAAATAGCACTATTTTTATGAAACATTTATAGCTACTTATATTTCTACACATAAAATAGTCATAGAAAACTTAATGCATATTCACGATAAACTTATTTCTTTTAGAATTCATGTTAAAAGAGTGATGCTGTTTAAAAAGGCATAAATTAGCTTGACTTCAATATAGCAAATCGTAAAATCACTGCGGTGAGTTTATTACTTGAGGACGCATTAGAACTGTTGATTCCTGTACGGCTCATAAAGTTGGTCGTAAATACAATAAGAGTGTCGATTACAGGAAGCTGTAATTGTAATACTATGAAACCAATGATGGAACTCATTTTACGCTTCAATAATTCAGTATATAAAGGTTTTTTGTACTATTATACTTTTATAATAAAGATAAATAACTTTTATACGATCTATTTGAATAGTTTGTCTAAATATGAAGTACTAGCTACAACGTGCAGCCCGCTGCATTATAAAAGTTTTTGGTGAATCCCGCGGGATCACCTAACTTTTCCGGAATAAAAAGTAGCATATGTGCTATTCCAGGTCATTAGCTACCTGTGTGCTAAATTTCATTCAAATCCGTTCAGTAGTTTTTGCGTGATTAAGTAACAAACATCCATCCAAACATCAATCCAAATATCCAAACTTTCGCATTTATAATATTAATATAGATTTGTTTTTTTTTTGACGCATATAATTAATTGGATAGCCTAATCTTACAGCCAGGTACAAAAATACGTTATATAACGAGTACTTTATTATATCAATAAAACTTGTAAGCTATGTTTGTATATTTATTCGAGGGTAATGACATTTTTTTCCGCTTACAACAAAAACTAATCGGCATGAAAACTGTCCTGAGTTTTATATAACCTTTTTAACCAAGTATACAATATTTATTATATGATTGGCTAATCCTAGCAAAAACATTTTTATGTAAAAGTTTTACAAGACGGGACTATATGGCTCGCATAGTCAAAAAGTTATGATGCTGTACAAGCTCTAACTTCACAAACTCTACACCTTAAGTGCTCAAAATATGTGACCTGATACTCTTTTTGTTACTATAGAACTATTGTGTAATAGTAAATAAAGTAAAGAACAGTGAATACATTTTTCACCTTCTTACGCCCATGTGACGGTACAGAGTTTGTTAAGTTATACTAGTAGAGTGAGGGCGTCTAGAGTTAAAAGCTTGGCTCTACATGATATCTGATAACTTCTTGATAGTGCGAGCCATACGATCCCATCTTGACTTGTTATGCTTGCTTATGAGAATATTTTTTATAAATGTACTGTTTTATTTGTAATTGAAATAAAAATATTTGTAAAAGAAGTCAATGCACTTTTATAATTTTCAGGTTGTTTGTGTACTTATATACCAAATTTCAGCTTTCTGGAACTTCAGGAATTACCCTAATAATTTGGATGATTATCAGTGAGAGTCAGTGGCGAAATGGGGTTTTTTCGTCATCAATAAAGTATCGTTACGCGCCTGATTCGTTATCATAGATGAGTTACTCGCCTAATTCTCTAGGGGTAAGTTTATTGACGATAAGAAATGTATATAGCCTTTTATTTGTACAATTACGAGTTCTTACTGTATATTATTTTTCAGTCAGTTAGCCGGTCTTGCGTTATAACGGGACATATATATATATCTGTCTAAATAGACAAAATGTTTGTAAGATTCATGTTAATAAGTCAGAAAATGAATATTTTTCTCCGTGTTGTTTCGGGCTCCCTTTGAAGTATAGAGCAACTGTCGTTCCGCCAGGTAGTTCGTAAGAGGAAAGATGCGAGTCTCTACCATTGTGGCTACTAGGTGCTAGAGTTCTGCATTGTGTCATCGTTTACTTGCATGGGTTTGGAAGGTAAAGTAGCCGCTAAACTTATGCATGTGGTATTAAGACCTCACTACAAAATAGCAACGCACCATTAACATCCTTGGTATTTATAGGCGGTGATTGTCTCATTTCATTAGGAGAGACATCTGCTTGTTTGCTATTTTATAATATAAAAAAATATTTATCATGAAATTTCACAAAAAATCTTTAATACAAACTAATACAAAAATACATAGTAGTATATTGAATAGGTATGTAACTAAACGATATTAACAAATGTTAAATGTTTCCATGTTGTTACGTAAAAGACTAGAAACTTGTTAAATAACAAACTTTTGATTAAGCACTGCACTTTGTTTGTCCACAACTTGTTTGGCAATACAGTCAGAGGCGAAAGTTTATTATCAAATAAAGATACATTTTACTTAAACATTAAAGATACATTTTACTTTTAAAAAGTATATATATTGTACAAAAATATTTACGTCAATAGTGGCGGATTTAAAAGCTTATTATTAAAAATCTACTAAAAAGTATACCAGTTCTATTGAAATGTTCATCATAAGCGTACAAATAAAATATCTAGATTCTGTAGTAATAAATTTGCTATTTAAGTCAACAGAAACTAAATAAGTATAAATAAGTAAAATATTTAAAAAAATGTAAGAAAAATATAGGAAAATTTAAAATTCAATGTATCATGAACTTTTAACACAAGGAGACGTATTCTATCTTACTTTAAAAAAATTCAGATATTTTCAAAATTAGGATGACTACTTTCTTTAACTTCTGGATAGTAAATATGGTAAAAAATACTACTAATACTATAAATCATTAATCTTTTAGTGATTATGTGATTAGTAATTTTCTGTTTCGTTTTGAAACTGCTTGTCAGCTGCGTATGTGCAGTTTGACTTACATTTAGTAAATTATTAAAATAAATTTTGTATTTCTCTACCTATCTAATGAAATTAATTTATCTAATTAAAATACAATAAAATTGTTGAATATTTTTCTAAGGATGTTAAGTAACGAACTTCTTAAGGTTGCAAGTTACAGTCATCTTTAACACATTGAAAAGGAATGTTGTAAAGGAGACCGGAGAATTTCAAATCCAGAAAAATGCTATATACAATGTGTCTGGTCATGAATTAGCGATATTCTAAGTATCGGTAGAACAACTATTTTAATACACAAATAAAACACAAATTCAAGTCCAAACTAAATATCAGCAATGTGATCTCTCAGTGATTGACAATGGTATTGTCCCTCGAATAAGCCTATGTTTATGTACCAATATGACTTAAAATTTGAGATATATGATATTTTTTATGTCAACGTAGAGAATGTTTCAAGAAAAAAAAAAACAAAATGGCTGCCACATAGCTGATATTTAGTTTGGACTTGAATTTATATTTTATTTGTGTATTAAAAAAGTTGTTCTATCGATACTTAGAATATCGCTAGTTCATGACCAGACACATTATATAGAGGTATATAGAACATATAGATTTTCCCCGTGTAGGTATGGGCTTCTTTGAAGAATAGACCAACAGCCGTTCTGCCAGGCTGGTCGTAAAAGTTGACTGTTTAGCGGCACCTGTCACTACCATCGTGACTAATAGGTGGTAGAGTTCTGCAACATTTCGCCCGGATATTTGGTACCACCGCCCTATCGTATAGGTCCGCCACAATAGCGTCAATGCTTGAATGAAATGAAATGAAATAAAAATATATATTTGAAATAATATGAGTGTTACAAATTGTTAAAAACTATTTAAGTTACCAGCACATTCTACCATTATATAGTGTGCAAATATTTAAAAAATATAATTATATAATATTACATTTAAAACTTTGTATCGATTTTTTAGAACTACCACCGAATTGGATCGTGGCCACACATTGAGAAGATCCGGCGGGAGAAACTCAGCGGGCTTGTCTTTTTTTTCTTTATTTTATGTACTTTTTACTAATGTACAGAAATGATCTCATATCTTATTATTACTATTATTACAAATTACTTTAATAATCACAAGTTTCATTTTTTGTGTAATCAATTTTTTTATAATTCAAAAAGTTGTTTCACCATTTACAAATTTTTATTACATGGATTTTTAAATCGAATTCAACAAACTAATATTTCTATCTATTAACATTTAATTTTATTTATAGGTAATGATTTAAGACTATCAAGAATATGTTTGTATATAATATATATATTAATAGACATACAATACACATTTTTTGTAAAAATATTTAATTTTTGGTTAGGCACATATAATTTCTTACTATTCCTAAAATATGAGTTACCAATGACTTCAGTATTCGTTTTAAATAACTTTTGGTACTTTTTTTACAAATACGCATACTTACCTCTAAAATATACAAACATGGTAAGGTGAGTACCTTAAGAGACTTGAAAAGTGGTTTACAGGAATATAACTGATTAACACCACATATTGCTCGAATACTATTGGACTCTAAAAATTCGTATTCATTCGTTGTCATGCGGAAATTGCGGAAAAAATGCGGAATTAACATACTTGATGTTTATAGGCGATGATAGGCTCTTAACATCAGGAAAGCTATCTGCTGATGTAATAAAAAAAGTTTTCCTATTTCGCAACAGCGTCTAGTCATGCTTATGAAAAACGGTTATAGGAATGTGGGCTATCAATAAAAAGTGAAACGACAGTGAAAAGCAATGACGCTATTGCGGCAGGAATAGGTAAGGCGGTAGTACCAGACCCGGGCGAGACAATGCAGAACTCTACGAACCTAGTGCCATGCCACTAGCCATGCCATAACAGCCATGATGTTAGTGACTCGTACGGCCAATCGGTCGCCTTTTACGACCTGCCTGCAGTACGGCAATTGAACTATTTATTCTTCAAAGGAGCCCAGGACCAAAAAAGGAGGAGCCCGGGAAAAAGGAAAAAGATGATGTGATGTTGAAGTTTGTATATCACGTTCATGAATTTACTTTAAGTAAAATTGAAAGGTACGCTGTTGTAGTAGAAAGTGAAAACAGCTTGAGTGGGGTGTTGAAAAATTTAAGTATATGCTACTTCTTAAGTCAGTGTGACCATTTTATCCAATACTAAAATCTAATTGACTAAATTTGAAAAACTGTTTAATCATTCATTCATTAAAACTAAAAAACTTATTAAAACTTTAAAAACGTATACTTTTTAAAACTTTCTGTTTTGTTAAATAACGTATATTTGTAATAAAAATTTTGCATTTTAAAATTTAAACTAAAATTTACCGCGAAAACTCAGGACTATTATGTCGTCCTAACGACATCGCACCGTAGTATAATCTACATTATATGGGTCAAAATCAAAAAGGTGTCAAATTCCAGCTCGTAAATTTTGTATTTTTCTATTTTCGTTCTGAAAACCAATTTGTATTATTAACTAACTTAATTTCAATTAATATTTTAACGGCTAATGCTGAAAAATTACAATTAGACAAGACATTTTTTTTTGTAGAAAATAGCGTTCCCGAAATGACGATAATGCATAAAATCTTGAAAATTTCCAAAGTCCACAAAACATCCTTCATATATCCGTTAAAATTTGTAAGAAGTCCATTTGCAACCTTTAATCACACAATGTATACGAATTGGATTATTAAAGTAAGAAATTTATGCCAACACATGTAAGTCATAATTTTTTTTAAGTTTAATAAATAATTATTGGAGTAATGTAGCATCAATTACTTACAATAACTTAA
Organism: Apodemia mormo; assembly: GCA_036924255.1. Taxonomy (NCBI): domain Eukaryota; kingdom Metazoa; phylum Arthropoda; class Insecta; order Lepidoptera; family Riodinidae; genus Apodemia; species Apodemia mormo. The sequence continues at coordinate 11,142,587 of JAUPFN010000001.1, forward strand.
TTAAGTAACACAACATAAATTTTTTTCCGAATTTATTAACAGAACACGCACTTTTTTTAAGTATCCACGAAACGTCATTCCGGGAACAAACGTCATGTCCGGAACGTTCCCAGAATGACCGTTCCCGGAATGACGTTTTCAATTAAATTGCGTAAAAAATCAACAATAGTCACAAAAAGGGAATTTTGTTGACTTCAATATTAAGAAAGAGGTCACCAATAATCTCTAAGAAATATTACATTAAAAATCAATTTCTTTTGTTTTTTTTTTACAATTATTGAGGTTCCCGTAATGACGCTGATTTGATGTACGGTGTGAAAATTCCATACAAAACTATGCTCAGCACTTAAAATCTTTAAATGTAAATAAAAAATACGTGAGGCATCTATTGGCACACGAGTGCTTTATAAAGTTACCCAGTAGCACAAACAGTTACATTTTTCAGAATGTAGATATTTTGAAAAATTATATGCGTTCCCGGAATGACGCACAAACTGTCGGACAGACTTTCACAACTTAATTTTTCCAATTCTTTATTTTCTCGATGACAGATCGACGCCCATGACATAATTTTATGTTGTTTACGTTAACATGTCTCACAAATAATACTGTTCTTCATGGACGGGTATATCATTTAACGTAACACAATAACAGGCCCGTTTTTTTTACTAAATGTAAGAAACTAAACTACTGCCGTATACTTTTGTACAAATTTATGAACTAAAATATTATATTATATATAAGTATAATATTTCATTACAAGATGTTACACGTATAAATTCTTGATTGATAATGCCTACTTCTTTAAAATTTTCGGAGCTGTTGTAAAATAAGTAGGTATAGGTAGGTACTCGACTGTACTAAAATCTGATGAATCGTCACTGTCACTCCATGAGCTCTCCCCGACATTTATTATAAGTTCTTGTTTTTGTATATTATCAAATGCCACGTGAATTTCCCAATCTGACGCTATAATGTTTTGGGTTCTTTTCACAATTTTTTCCCAGTTTTCGGCAGTTACTCACGCACAAGCATTTTTTAATAAATTTAACATCTTGTTTACCGTAAAAGGGGGGTGGATATTGTTTCGAGCGGCGTGTTCTTTGATTTGTGACCATATTAGTTCTATAGCATCGGCACCTATTTCGTCGAAAAAATAAATTTATGCGATCGATGTCATTACTTATTTGGTCACAACACTACAAATATCTAATTCGAACTGTCATCAAGAAAATAAATAAATAGTATAACATTCGATCTCTGTGCTAAAATCAACTTAAAGTGAAATAATTCCCAATGTACATTTTCATTTATTACCTTTCGACAATCAAAATTGTTTTAGTGTATTACAAACAAATATCAATGAGTTTCGTTTTTTCTGTGTAGGTTGTTAAGAAACCACTTATTTCAATAAAGGTGAGTTACGCACACGCAATCGCATGTTAAAAATGACTTTCGCTTAAAGCTATAAAAATACTTTAGATAATAATAAACGCGCGTTTTTAGAAACTTAGTGTGCATTATATAACAGCATATTTAGAGTTTCAAGTTTACCATCGTAATTACATGACAAGTAAGCACATGGCTTTTTTAATAAAGAGAAACAACCATCATATTAAATGGTAAATGATTTTGTAAATGATGCACTGATATTGGTATTGGTATCTTTGTAGCAGGAAATCATATGCGTTATTATATATACAACTTTATTGGACTAAATTCTCCCATGTCTTAATTAAATTTACCTACATCGTAACGCGGAATATTCCTAGCATGCAATGGTATTTGAAATTGCATGTAAGTGGTTAATTAATAATTATCACAATAGCATAATGCACTTTGAATAATACACAGTAAAACAGTAAATAGTTGCATACTAAATTATAACTAATGTTTATATGGAAAACTGCTTTGGTGGATTTAGAACACTAGACTGCCTTATTGGTTAGTGGATAACCTGTCCGACTTTGATTGTGAGTTCCATAGATATGATTGCCAGGTTAGGTAAAGTGCCTTAAAAAGTGCATAAAGCCGTTAGTCTCAGTTACACAAATATACATATAAAATCAATGCTAGTATGTTTGTCCTCTGTTCCTGCAAGCCACTTTGAAACTTCCCACTAAATTGAGGTATTTTAAGCTCAAAGTAGTAAAAACTATAAACATAGATTTTCTCAGTTGAAACATCTAGTTTGTTAAAAAATATAACAAAGTGATTTTATTAATGTCAAAAAACATCTTTTTCAAAAGTTTTAGTCATGGAAAATCCTAAATTAATTGACCGATTTTGATCAAATTTACGGTATTTGACTCAGTTTTTAAAGGAGAAAAGCTATAAGATTTTAAATCAATCGATATGTTAGCCTAAACGTTTATTTAAAAATATGAAGTAGGTTAGTTGTAAGCGTTATAATTTTGACATTTGATAAGCTGTAACTTTTGGAAACTTGATTCGATTTAATTCTTGAAACGGCATTAGACGCAATTTTTCAAGTTCGTTCAAAATCAATTAATTGGTTCCATAATCTCTAAGTTATGTCAAAAAACACTTTTTTCAAAAATGTTCGTCAACGATTACTTTCGAATGGTTAAACCGATTTAATGTAATTCGCAGCGTTAAACGCAGTTTTTTAAGGAATAGAGCTGACCAGAATTTATTATTAGCACATTAATTTAGGATTTATTAACATTGTTTTCCGAAAAAGTTTTTGATGGTTTTTAAAAAAATCTCAAAATCTCCTGGGCCATATCGATTCAGATTTTCAGAAAGTTTGGCGGAAACCAACGAATGCCATAACTACGTTTCGGCACACACACACACATACAGACAACCTAAAATCACGATGTTATTATTAAAACTAAAAATAAGGGGATGCTATTCTAATATATATCAACTAATTAAATCGTATTTAGAAAACGGTCACTTGAAATTACAGCTAGGGCATTACGCTGCATCTAAACGCCTTACTCTGGGCTGCCCACAGGGTTCAGTACTTTCGCCATATCTATGGAACTTAGGATTTGATGATTTATTTTCACTAGCTTTGCCTGAAGGATGCTCACTTATAGGTTATGCGGACGACGTTGCTTTAATAATACAAGCAAACACACGAGCACAGATAGAGTCACTGGCTTATACTAGTCTTAATTTAATATCCAACTGGGGATTCAGAAATAATTTAAAATTTGCGCCTCATAAAACGTTCTACTTAATACTAAAAGGTTCGCTTCTATCGTCTCCTAGTATAAAATTAAATAATAGCACAGTAAAGAGAAAGGAGTCCGTAACATATTTAGGTTTAGTTTTAGAGAAAAATTATACTTTTATAAATCATATTAACTATATCAGTGAAAAAGCTAAACGGAATTACTTGTCCTTTGCCGGCATATCTACCTCAACGTGGGGTTTAACCTTTAACACTTTAAAGATAATTTATAACGCAACTTATTTAGGTTGTATTACTTATGCATGTTCAGCATGGGCTGATAAAGTTACAAGCGGCGCGACCCGGCGCAAATTACTTCAAAATCAGCGTTTGGCTTTAATATTTCTGTGTAAAGCATATCGCACTGTAAGCTCTGAAGCTTTACCCGTTTTATCAGGTGTATTTCCATTAGATTTAGAAATTCAGCGTCGGTCCTCAATGTACTATAATTCTAAAAACTTTACTAGCCCAGAATTTATTAATCCGCAAGCTCAAACAAAAATACGTCGCCTCTTTAAACCCGTGATGGATGTTACTAATGAATTAATAAATGAATGGCAGTCGCGTTGGTGCTGCTCACCTAAAGGACGGCATTTATATAACTTTTTCCCCTGCGTCCGGGAACGATTAAGTAAAACGTGGATAGAAATAGATCATTGTGTTGCACAGTTCCTTACTAGTCATGGTAATTTTAAAGCTAAATTATTCTCGTTCAAATTAGTTCCTTCTCCATTTTGCGAATGTTCCACCATAAACTGTAAATATGAACAAACTGCACATCATATTCTTTGGGAGTGTAATCTCTGGCAAAATGAACGTAGCCAAATGCTTGATAGTATACGATGTATATCCGGGGTAATCTACTATTCCGACCTTGTAGCAACACGTGGGAATTTCCGTGCCTTCAAGCGATTTTGTCATACATACTACTGGAAGCAGAATTAAGTAGGCCATTTTCGTAGGTCCTCAAATACCTAAACTACCGTGGTGCAATAGCAATCAGGCTTAACCTGATTGTAAACGTCTCATTTCTTAGCAGTTCTTGCTTTATCTTACGCTGTCTCCTGCTGTAAAGGGAGGGAAACTGGATGTATTTTCCTACTCCTCCTATACTCTTCTGATTAAATTCGATGCGGGTTCCAAGACAGCTTAGCTTTTCCCCCAGGGCACCCTGAGCTCGCAACTCAGAGGTTATCAGGAAGGTTGCCGCTGTTGATTCTGGTTTACAGAAGTTACAGTGGTGGGAACGAGAGGTGGGCCCATTGCCCTTAAAAAAAAAAAAAAAAAAAAAAACCTAAAATCATCGCGAAAAAGTCTGAAAAGGCAAAATCAGGTACTTCCGTATCTACATACGTAGCGGGAAGTTTAAAAGCCCTTTCTGATCATCAAAGGTATTGTTTGGTAGCTTAGTACAATCATATATGTATATGTTGTTATTTTGTGAATATAGATAGATATTTTTTTCTGGTTAAAATAATTAACGATACGATGATATTTTAAATATTACAATGGCATCACATGGCATAAACATCACAAAATGTAGACCAAGTCTATATTTTGTGATGCCATAACATCCATACACATAAGACAGATGCCATAAGTCGTCCTCCAACACATGTTGGAGGACGACGACCGGCTAAATATTAATCTATGGCCAGCTACAACAAACGGTCGGTCCATTTAATTTTGTAGCCATCTGAATATCTACATGCGGTTGTTAAATCGATGTGGTGTTCTGTGTTTAAGATATTTTCTAAATTTTCGGGAAATTTAAGGGTAAAAACGAGCACTTAAACTTCAGTAATATCTATTTATATTTTGATAAACAGAATTGTTTCGTTGTTTTTATGGCAATTTCATTGATCGGCCTATTTTATGTCCCTTTCGGATCGGACAGGATTTTTGTTATTTACTATATATGACTTTTTTTCGTTAAAACTATATACGTATAAATAATTGACATTAAAAAATATATAATGCGATACAAAGTTTTCGTCGGGTCATCACAAATAAAAAGCTATGTTCTTTTATTGGAGACATAAGGATTACCATCCATTTTGTCAGCAATAGTCAGGAGAAGTCAAAAACCAAAAGCATTTATTGCAACTAAATTTACCTCTCAGTTATTAGGTTAAAAACTTGGATGAATAGTTCCATGGTTATAAGAGTATACTTACTTGTGACTTTGTTCCAAGCATAAAGCAAGAAACGCGTGATTTAATAAAAAATAAAAAAGTTGCAAATTGCATTAGAGATTGCAATCAGAAACGTGTTTAAGAAGACACCATCGCGTAAAAAGGTACTTGCTATAGCACGATGGCACGTATGAAAGTTATCTTGTAAGGATAATCAGTTCAAGTGTATTAATGTGGGATAAGATAAGATTTTTTTGAATTAGAGTATGCTATGGTTTCTTGATTCTTATATATAACTAGCTGACCTGGCAAACGTTGTTTTGCCATTCATATTAGGAATCCATAGCGGACAAACAACGTGACACGTAATTTATATAAGTCTACGGGATTGTCCTTCCACGCAGCCAAAATGGCATTAAACTTTATATGGTGGTTAATTTTCCGCGCAATTTTCTTAATGTTTTCTTTTATAAGAACCTTCTCCTTACAATTACAAACACAATAAAAAAAAAATTACCGAAATTGGTCCAGCCATTCGGGCGTGATGTCGTGACCAAGGAAAATAGGGATTGATTGATTGATTTATATATATATATATATATATATATATATATATATATATATATATATATATATGTATATATATATATATATATACATATATATATATATATATATATATATATATATATATATATATATATACATATATATATATATATATATATATATATATATATATATATATATATATATATATATATATATATATATATATGTATATATATATATATATATATATATATATATATATATATATATATATATATATATATATATATATATATATATATATGTATATATATATATATATATATCAATTAATTAGTGTTATAGTTTATTAATTCGGTAAATAAAACACATAAATATTAATATTCCATTGGAAAAGTGTAAGACTTTTATTTAAAAAAGGAAGTAAGCAATTATTATACATATTATCCAACCAGTTTTGCTACTATAAGCATTATTAGGGCAATTACAAATTAAAACTAAAAATAAAACAACATCTGACCGTCATGAGTTAACATTTTATAATATGACAGCATAATACGCTCAGAGGAATATATCATCATTGTTAAATCTAACTGTAGGGTTGGTGACAACCCTGTATGTTTTGTCCCACAATTGAGGAGTACCTGGTATCATATTGAGGAATACATGAGGATACCTAGTATCGTCATCATCGTGCTGACGTTAATCACAGAGAGGGCCAGAGTCCGCCTTCTTTATTTTACTTCTCTACTTTGAATAATCTTGATCATCCTCCAAAGGGCTATCATATCATATTATTGGCATTCATATCATATCAGTGCTAAGTATACTTATTATTACTTTTGACATCCAGGATCGATAGCTATCGATAGTCACTAAAGTTGAGCTATATAAGATGAAGAAGAGTAGCATCTTTCCAACCAATACCCAGGGAACCCCTGTGAATTTAAATGATACCCAATTAAAGATTCAAAGTGATGATGATTTTTCATTAAAAAATTTAATTGTAGGCTTTTAAGAATTTGCTTGAATATAAGCTAAACTTTGCGAATAAAACAGATTCATTCGAAAATTTAACCTCTTTTTGTATTTAAAGAAAAAACAAACAAGAAATCTGCTTTTAAAGTGCTAGTTTCAAAATGTAGGTCGCCAATTCAAAGTAATGCTTACATTGCCGGATGCGACCAGCGTTTTAGTATCGGTTGAACAGACTGAATATGGTAGCAGTTGGAACTGATTCCGATGCACTAGCAATTATTGAGCTATATCTGGGATTACAATGACCAAATGAATATAAAGAGAACCGTTTGAGCTATTAAATATGGTAAATTTGATTAAAATGATTGATATTGCCGTTTTGTTCCATTCATAATATCTATTTACTAGCTACCTATAAGGGAAAAAGAATTTTCAAAACAATTTTTCGTATTTATGCATTAGTATTGTTGACGTTTTTGTATTTATTTCTATTTATTAGTATCGTTTTTAGGTGGCAAGTCTATCGCCAACCGGGCACTAAAATTCTGGTCACAAACACATAATTTGCTTACTTCCTTTTTTAAATAAAAGTCTTACACTTTTCCAATGGAATATTAATATTTATGTGTTTTATTTACCGAATTAATAAACTATAACACTAATTAATTGATATATATATATATATATATACATATATATATATATATATATATATATATATATATATATATATATATATATATATATATGTATATATATATATATATATATATATATATGTATATATATATATGTATATATATATATATATACATATATATATATATATATATATATATATATATATATATATATATATATATATATATATGTATATATATATATTTTCCAATGGAATATTAATATTTATGTGTTTTATTTACCGAATTAATAAACTATAACACTAATTAATTGATATATATATATATATATATACATATATATATATATATATATATATATATATATATATATATATATATATATATATATATATATATATGTATATATATATATATATATATATATATATATGTATATATATATATGTATATATATATATATATACATATATATATATATATATATATATATATATATATATATATATATATATATATATATATATATATATGTATATATATATATATATATCAATTAATTAGTGTTATAGTTTATTAATTCGGTAAATAAAACACATAAATATTAATATTCCATTGGAAAAGTGTAAGACTTTTATTTAAAAAAGGAAGTAAGCAAATTATGTGTTTGTGACCAGAATTTTAGTGCCCGGTTGGCGATAGACTTGCCACCTAAAAACGATACTAATAAATAGAAATAAATACAAAAACGTCAACAATACTAATGCATAAATACGAAAAATTGTTTTGAAAATTCTTTTTCCCTTATAGGTAGCTAGTAAATAGATATTATGAATGGAACAAAACGGCAATATCAATCATTTTAATCAAATTTACCATATTTAATAGCTCAAACGGTTCTCTTTATATTCATTTGGTCATTGTAATCCCAGATATAGCTCAATAATTGCTAGTGCATCGGAATCAGTTCCAACTGCTACCATATTCAGTCTGTTCAACCGATACTAAAACGCTGGTCGCATCCGGCAATGTAAGCATTACTTTGAATTGGCGACCTACATTTTGAAACTAGCACTTTAAAAGCAGATTTCTTGTTTGTTTTTTCTTTAAATACAAAAAGAGGTTAAATTTTCGAATGAATCTGTTTTATTCGCAAAGTTTAGCTTATATTCAAGCAAATTCTTAAAAGCCTACAATTAAATTTTTTAATGAAAAATCATCATCACTTTGAATCTTTAATTGGGTATCATTTAAATTCACAGGGGTTCCCTGGGTATTGGTTGGAAAGATGCTACTCTTCTTCATCTTATATAGCTCAACTTTAGTGACTATCGATAGCTATCGATCCTGGATGTCAAAAGTAATAATAAGTATACTTAGCACTGATATGATATGAATGCCAATAATATGATATGATAGCCCTTTGGAGGATGATCAAGATTATTCAAAGTAGAGAAGTAAAATAAAGAAGGCGGACTCTGGCCCTCTCTGTGATTAACGTCAGCACGATGATGACGATACTAGGTATCCTCATGTATTCCTCAATATGATACCAGGTACTCCTCAATTGTGGGACAAAACATACAGGGTTGTCACCAACCCTACAGTTAGATTTAACAATGATGATATATTCCTCTGAGCGTATTATGCTGTCATATTATAAAATGTTAACTCATGACGGTCAGATGTTGTTTTATTTTTAGTTTTAATTTGTAATTGCCCTAATAATGCTTATAGTAGCAAAACTGGTTGGATAATATGTATAATAATTTATTGTGAAACAGTACAAGTGTTATTGATGTAAAATATTTTATGAAAATGGAGTTTCATCAAGTGCCGACGATAAAGAGTGTAGAATATAGAATAGAATTTGCTTATTTAAGGCCTTTTACGATCTGCCTGGCAGAATGGCAGTTGCTTTGTTCTTCAAAGGGAGCCCGGACCAATACGAGAAAATTAATAAAAATGTTGTTATTGTAGAAGCCATATTTAACTTCTACTCATAGAAGTATAAAAATTATATTAATTTTATGCCATTATATACGTAAATTTGTCTTTTTATAAATGCAAGTATATTTTATTGGCTTTGTATAAACACTTGTGCTATTATGAAATCCTATAAAAATGGGAAAGTTAACCAATTTATTAAATATTATGCTGATTTAAAAAAAAAAAACATGTCAAAATTACTGTATTTTAAATTCACTTACTTTCAATGTTATTTGGTCACATTGGTCACATTTTGAAAAACATTCTCTCGCATATTGAATTTTGTTGACTTGGTAACAAACATTTATAAATTATAGCTGAAATAATGTAATACTACTTTATCACAATAATACTAATAATAAATATTCATAAATATTCACATTTACAAATATTCACAAATATTCATATATAAATATTCACGGGCCAAATTACACTTACTGATCTAACACCAAAGTAAGCAAATTATTTGCTTGTAATACTGTCACTCAGTTAGTCATTTTTACTCAGTATAAAGTGTATCATATACGTCCTATTACCTATCTCTTTAAATCATTACTAAGAGTGTCAGACAAACACTGACCGGTGTTGATGCGGGACTTTGAAGCGAAGCGGAAATTGATTTATTGAAATATATTGGTTACATCCTGTTTGATTTATACACCTAACTATTTATGCGATACGTAGCCAAATGAAAATTTTCTCACATGAAAAGTCATTGCTCAAATATCTACAAACATAAGTAATCAAGTTAGGCAGAAATGACATACCACAGATCTACGAAACCAAATGATTTGTTTCAGTGAACAAATTATAAGGAGTTAACTCTCCAAGTAAGCAAAATATTTGCTTGTATTTTTCAACGATATTAATACATACAAATACATATATAAATACTGTTAAATACATAATCAATAGACCCAGCAATACACCAGATATAATAGATTTACTACTGTTAGTTAATCGATACATTTACTCCCCTTTTATCAGTTTAGGAAATGTATTTCAAAAAAATTCTTAAGACGAGTATATTGATTTAAGTCCTGTTGAATATATTTGAAATATACTTTATATTTCAAATATGTAACTTATTTTTGTTTTTCTCATATGAACTTTTTTCCTATTTCGCCCCTTTTATGGGATGAACTTATACAAGAAATCCTTGTACAAATTTTCATGTAACTAGATCCTCTATCTAAGCTGTATGTTATTTGTTAGTTGGTCTTTAACTTAGTCAGTGTTGGAGTTTTATGAAGTAAAGAAAAACACACTCACAGATCTCTTAAGTTATAAAAGCAAAACTTTGTCAAATGTTCGTTAAAAATGTAGGTACACCTAAATTGAACCTGTATCTTAATGAAGGCAGCACACTAGCGTTGTGCATAATAATTAGTCTAGCAATGAGTCCTGATTTGCGTAGCGCGACCCAATTTAACCAAAGCGAGTAGTTTATAAGTTTATTAAAACCCACTCGAAATTAAACCTTTTAGATTCACTATTTAGGTTTTCATTCAATTGGCAAAAAAAATCCATCCATAGAATTTCATACACTTATAGAATATTTTACTAGGCTCATAATATACATTTTAATGTGAGTGTATTCCATTTTACAATTAAACTATTATAAATGTGTGTAAAATGTTGCTTAAATTTGTTTTTAATTTACTGAAATAATTTAGTAAATGATATGTATACTGCTTGTTTTGTCCCAAAGTTGGTTCAATGAATTTGTGTCAATTATATTTCGCTAAATACATAGTTAAATGCATAAAAAATCACACCAGTTCCATTGCTTGTTTATATTTTATGTTATAAAAAGACACAGTGAGTAATAAAGTGATAAATGATAAAATAAATAGAAACCAACAAAATAGTCACCGTATTTGTTATGAGAATTACTTATTGATTAAAAAATTGCTAAATTGCTGCTCAACTTAGAGTTTTGACAACTATAACGTGATGCGTAAATGAGAATATCTATCAATAAACTTTTGAAGTAATGTCACATGAGTAGATATGCCAATGTCACAATAAACTTTTGAAGTAATGTCACAATGAATTTTTGAAGTAATGTCACAATGAATTTTTGAAGTAATGTCAACATCAAAATTTATGTAATCTAACAACAGCTATAATATGATGCGTAAGTATGAATATCTATCAATAAACTTTTGAAGTAATGTCACAATAAACTTTCGAAGTAATTTCATCATCAACATTTATGTAATCTGACAACTATAATATGATACGTAAGTATGAATATCTATCAATAAACTTTTGAAGTAATGTCACAATAAACTTTTGAAGTAATGTCATCATCAACATTTATGTAATCTGACAACTATAACATGATGCGTAAGTACAGATATCTATCAATAAACTTTTGAAGTAATGTCACAACAAACTTTTGAAGTAATGTCATCATCAACATTTATGTAATCTGACAACTATAATATGATGCGTAAGTATGAATATCTATCAATAAACTTTTGAAGTAATGTCATCATCAACATTTATGTAATCTATATATTAATACGTGAATACAAGTATTTAGAACCCTTTTTAAGGCAATTGCACGGTCGGGGGAGTATAAAGTTTGTCACAGTTAAAATTTACATTACTAAGGACTACAGGAACCTAACATTTATAAATAAAATAATTAGCAAAAATAAATATTACATAAATTAATAAAAATATACATGTTGCAGAGTACGTACAAAACTCAAATCAAAATAATATATCTTCTATAAAGCTTTAAAATTACTTAAGTCATAAAAACACAATGCCAGCTGTATGTACAATACTTAAACGAGAATACTTTTCTTAAACTTTATTATATTTAAGTGACCCAATTTCAAAGGCTGTCCTAATTCTAGAGCGGCCTAAAATTTAGTTTAGCTCAACGGCATTCGCTGTTGCAGAAAACCATCCCATTCAAAACATTATTAAGAAGAATACAGGGCAAGATATGCTTTATTATTATTATTATTATTTATGGCTAGTCTGCGTCGTATTTTGCGTATAAGTTACTACGGCTTGGATGATTCATAATATGTTCGATACCCGGGTCGATAAGAAAAAAATTGATAAAAATTTTTCGATGTTATTTTAGAAAATTCTTCGACGTAACTCTGAGCCTGGTGAGGGTGTGTTAACACCTCCATGTCTTGGATAAACAAGTAAAGCTGTTCATCCAAGTTTTTAAAGATTAAAGTTGTAATGAAATAAATAACGTCCCCCTTAATTTTTTTATATCATATGTTCCAAAAAGCCGATAGCTTTCTTGGTGAAACAAAGTAACGATATATTCTACACTTTTTATAGTCGGCACTTGATGAAACTCCATTTTAACACAATATTTATTAATTAATAACACTTGTCTTGTTTCACAGCAAGGTAATATTTAAGTTCCGACCGGTTTCTCTTACACAAGCATCCTCAGGGTATTAACAGTTACTAACTAACAACGATATCCAAATATTTTAAATAACAGATTTGAAGGCAAATGTACAACCTTCAAATGTGTTATTATGTAAGCGAAACCAGTCGGAAATTAAATATAATTACCTTGTTGTAAAACAGTACAAGTGTTATTATTTAATAAATATTGTGTTAAAGTAACGATAGCCTGTAGACATTAAATATATAAATGGGACGTTGTTATCTGTATGGCAGACATGTGTATGTTTATTGGGTAGTAGAATTTTGCGGCGGCTCGTCCGGGTCTGCTATCACCACCTTACCTATTCCTGCCGCAATAGCGTCAGTGTTTTTCACTCCTACTGGCATTATCAACTCGCCACACAGATAGCAATGCACCTATACCATCTCTGGTGTAAAATTGCATTAGTTTCTCTTTCCACCAGGAGAGCCACCTACTTCTTTATTATTCTACGATATAAAAAGAATTGTATACCTCATCACGTCCTTTATTGGCTACATTGTCTTCCTAACCAATACATAATAGTGAGGAATTACAGTGACGCTTTTGTAAAAAAGCAACTTTTTTATAGTTACAATCTAAAATGTCTTAGGAATAAATGTTTTAAATCAAAATAAATTATTTAAAGAAATTGTTACAGCTTTGATGTTATGCTTGACTATTGTTTAAGACTTTGTAATCTCGAGAAGAAAATACAATTTTGCTAAAAATATATAATGTACGCCAATTTCCCTGTACCTAGTAAGAGATTACGCATGTAGATATCTATATAATATAATATTAATACGTGAAGTAAAAAATTTTGTTCCCCTTTTTATGACGAATGCGAGAACGGAGGAACACGTTTGCCAGAGCTAAGGTTAATATGGCGAAGGAGTGCAGAAAGCTTATATATTTATGTAATATGCATGTACTTTCTTTTCTTTTTTTATATTATCATTAATATATATTAAGTCTAGTCTAGACTACGTAACCATATTTCTTTGTACACCAAGACTACGTATTTGATTTTTTTTATCTCGCTTTACGGGTTGGTTGAAAGAAATCTCTTTAAGTAGAGATAAGCTCGCCCATTGTATGTTTATTACGTTTATTTTACGTTATCTTTCTAAATTTTGCGGTTTTCTACGTACGATAACGAATTAAATAAATAAATAGAAATATATTTAATTAATAAAAATAATATATAAATTTGACACACATAATATACACACATGTATACTTACTATTTTTTTTATAATTAAGGCCTGTTTTTAAACTTAAAAGAGATTTAAATTTTTAGTCTATAGTCAAACGAAGTTATACAGTTATGGTCGAATTTCGCCCAGGGAACGATTAGTAGAACTAGTATGAATAAATCCATATAAATTCGTATTGTAATAATAGTGTAATATACTTTTAAAGATATATAGTATTTAAGGGCAATAAGCCCATCTCTCGTTCCCACCACTTTGATTTCTCTAAACTAGAATCAACAGAAGCAACCTTCAGATAATCACTAAGTTGCGAGCTCAGGGTGCCCTGGGGAACAGCTTAGGGGCCTAATTCACGTAATCAAGCGGCAAGCGAGTCAAAGTATTTAAGACACACATTTTCTTACATATTATGCCACGTCATAGCACATCTTGACGTTCTATCGTGTTTATGTGTGTGAAAGCCCTAAGCGCTTTGACTCAATTACGTGAATTTGGGGGCTGTTGTCTTGGAATTCACAATGAAATTATTTAGGAGTATATAAAAGTAGGAAAATACATAACTTATATAACAGTTATAATTTAACAAGAATATTTGAAAGCTTAATATCAATGTTTAAATATATTAACAGTATATTATTTTCAAATTAATCGTACCAGATAGGTATTAATATTTTCACAACAATAAAGATTGATAACGTTGATACGGCACGAAGCTAATGGCGCACTTGAACAGACCTACAATATTTTTATTTTTCACGAGTTTTATCATATCATTATTAAAGATGAATCTTTCCTTTTCAAGGATCAAAATAATATCCTTTGCATATAGCATCTTTTCATAGCATTTTCAATTCTTAATAGGTAGTTTTCTGAAATTTGTATAACAAACATTCGAGATGTTTCCACTTTCTATGTTACTATTAGTTTTCTTCATTTTTATCTTTATACACCAAGACTACGTATTTGATACTAGATAGATAGACGCTAGCCACTCGACCCTCCCGTTGGTCGAGTGGCTAGCGAACTTGACTCCACAATCAATGGGGCTTGGGTTCGATTTCCGACAGGGACAGGCATTTTTCTGTCTAGCATGGATGTTTGTATTTCTGAGTTTGGGTGTTTATTAAATATAATTTAGTATTCGTGTTTGTATTCCTATGTTTTAGTATCGTTGAGTAACCCTTATATCATAAATAATTTGCTTACTTTGGGATTAGATTAATTAGCCGATTTGTCCACCGTTATCAAAGCGCTATTTTTTGGATAAATACATAAATACATTTATTTCATTAATGGAAAATCGAAATATATGGATAAACATACGGAACATTTTCAAACTAAAGCTTTGCATTTTCCTGCTCAATAGAGTCAGCACTTGTCACTGTCGTGTTCCGGTTTGAAGGATAAGGTAGCCGGTAAACTTGGGCATGTGACATAAGACCTTGCCACGCACCATTAACATCTTGGTGTCTCCAACCTGGAGACCAGACCTAGACTTTTTATATAATTTCGGCTTTTAGTTAATTTGTAGTAAATGCATTATTATAAATTAACTGAGAGCCGAATTTGCGAACAAATCCTAATTTGTAATAAGTCGTTTAGAAATTTGGGTCTCAATTATTTCATGGTTACATAATAATTTAAATAATAATAATGTGAAAACTCACACATTTTTATATAATAAAGGGAAAATATGAATGCAGCGCATTTTTAATTATGAAATGGTGCTAGATCGGAATACACGGAGATTCTATGAAGATTTAATATTATGGTACAACGTGTAAATTTTAATAATAACGTAAAAATGTGCACGCCTTTTTGTCTCATGTGTGTGTGTGCATGCATGTCACTTATTCCAGTACAAGATAAAATTATCCAATGACTACTGCTATTTATTTTGGTATCTTATATAAATTTGTTATAAATATTACTTTTCATTTTCTGTCATGAAACGACATATATTTACTAGATGGAAGAGGAAAAAATTGTAAACTTTGCAGAAGATGGAGTAAATATTGAAGTTAGTGACTGAATATTAATGCCATAACATTATGCAACAATTAAAGGCAATGCTTATTATCTCGATAATAAAAAAAATTGTGTACATGTTTGTTTTTCAATGAAAATGTCACTCAGATAAACCAAAAATATTTATCTATAAGTAATTAATTTAGACAGATATCTTCACTATATAATTTATAAATTACGTCAATGTGTAATAATATTATTGTGAATTTAATTCACTTACAAAAAAGTTACAAAATTACATGGGTACATTCGCGCCTAATTCTTTATAGAATTGGCAGACTAGCTTACTTTCAGCTGGTTATCTATTTGTTTTGTTAATAGTTTATCTTTCACACTTCTAAATATAATAACAATAATAATATTATATTGCTGGACAAATTACATAAATTGAAATTACATATATTATATATATTATTTATTATTTGCTTGTGTTATGGGTGTTAGTCAACGAAACTAATACATAGAAATACATACATAAAGACTGCTACATTCATAATACACACCCAGAACCAGAAATACAAACATCCATGCTCAGCACACATATGATTGTCCCTGTCGGGGATCGAACCCGAGCCCCATCGATTCGTAGTTAGGTGCGCTAACCACTCGACCAACGGGGCGGTCAAATGCCTGACCGGTTGAAGTTTGTCTTTTAATATCTTTATAGTGACACTTTCAATTTTAAACTTCTCTCAATTCAGTATGGTGTTACGCTAGTGTAATCTTATCTCGACTGTTTATTTAATCTTATGCACTATCTGACATCATTAAGCTATAATTAGATACTATTATTTCCATTAAATAGCGTTAGAAATAACACAGATTTATGCAAATCAAGGCAAGCGTCCTAAGTTAGTGTTGTGCTTTGAGATAATTTTTCTGAAGCTCCATTCTCTCTCTCACCTGTATCATAACATTATTTTTTCGCAGATAAAAGTGCATCAGTTACAAAGCCACTACGGTTAGCTATCTTTCAAGTATACATTAGGTTTCCTCGCACTGAATTGTAAACCCAAATTTTTTAATCATAGTTCATAACTGTGAACAGTATCTAAGTCAGCGTCTTAAAAATATTCAAAAAAGTATCTTCACGCCCATATCCCCGAAGGGGTAGGCAGAGGTACAACAAGTGCACCCACGATTAGCCGAAGATACTTGGTCCCACAATGTGATAGGTGGCAAGCCTATCGCCAACCAGGCACTTTCCAATCCCGAGCAACTTTGTGTTTCTCAGAAAACTGAAAAAACACTTTTTTTATGTGCCCGACCCGGGAATCGAACCCGGGACCTCATGTGATCAACGCCAACGCTGGACCACTAGACCACAGAGGCATATATTATATTAGAGGCATATAATATTCAAGCATAAATGAAGCAAGTTCGAATGGAATTAGAAAAAACTTTTTGATAAGCTGGGTATTTTTGTGGTATGGTGAGTACATTTATCGAAAAAAAATGTTTTTATGGTGGGTATATTTATCGAAAAAAAAATTATTAGCATAGTGATAGTAGTTTAAGTTCAAAACAAACTATGGAAATAATTATGGCTAAGTATGGAACAGTTGCAACACATAACATTCTATTGTCTCCGTCTAAACCAATTTTTTTATTTTATTCTTTGCTTACATTATTGAAAACGTGTACATGATTTTCCAAATTTTTGTGTAATTAGTTAAGCAAATAGTTGAAACAATAAAAGTCACCACCAATTGTTGTAGAAAAACAGGGACAAATTACACTTACTGATCTAACCCCAAAGTAAGCAAATTATTTGCTTGTGTTATGGGTGTTAGCCAACGATACTAATACATAGAAATACATATATAAATACTAGAATATATATAATAAACACCCAAACCCGGAAATACAAACATTTATGCTCATCACACAAATGCTTGTCCCCGTCGGGGATCGAACCCGAGCCTCGTTGATTGCGTAGTCAGGGTCTCTAACCACTCGACCAATGTGGCGGTCAAATGGAAAGCGGCGAATGGAAAACGACAGAAAAAATGTTGCCAAGATCTAATTTTCAATTTAATTAATGATGGTTATTATATCGTTTATATTTGCCTTTAATGAGCTACCTCGAAAATAGCAAGATAATCAGTCCAAGTTTCAAGTTGAGCTTGTTGTGTAACGACTTCTTATTTCATTTCAAAACAGCAAAAAGAGTAAGAAGTCTGAAACTAGCTTTGGCGTCTATAGGTAACTGTTGTCTTACGAGGATTTCTATTTTATATGTGAAATAGTAAAGATACTATTAAAAATGGGATTTTTTCTTATAAACAAGTCACAAAGTCAAATTAGAAAACTCTAAAGTATTTTAAAAATCTTATCTTTCTTTTACGTGGTTTACTTTGTTAAAAATATACCTATACCACGTCATTGATACACTTAAGATAAATGTAATGACTAAACATATGTTAAAATCCATCAAGCTATTCGGCCTGTAAGGCTGAACCAGAAATGAACATACGTACGCCTGAAAAACATTACCTTCCCTCTGATTAGCTAAGAATCAAGTTTAGCTTCCCACTACGTAGTATGTAGTATTCTATAAGAAAGAGGATATTCTATAAGGAAGTTACTGATTTTGCCTCGATTTTCAATCTTTTTTTTCAATCGAAAATTGAGTTTTCACCAGATCTCCACGTTTTGAGGTCCTAGGAACCTTTTCCGACTATTTTCACGATGACTTCAGTATGATTAATATACTGAATAAGTATAACATCTAATCAGTTCCTTTCTTCATTAAATTGCGTTCAATGCATGAATTGCATTAAAACCGGTTGGAGAGTTATTGTTGACGGAAAGTGTTTTTCAGCATAACTTCGAGATTTTTTAACCAATAATTTTTTGCCCTTCTACAATATTTTAGTACTTAAAAAACTACGTCTAATGCCGTTTAAAAATCAAAATTAAACCAAATTTTCAAAAGTTAGAGCTTGCCAAATTTTTGTTGTTTACAGCAATTTACTTAAAATTTAGTTTTTTGAACTCTGTAAAAAAATCTACGCTTAGGTAAAGTTTATGTTTTTTGGAGCTTATAAAGTGCTTCAATTTAGTGGGAAGTTTTAGGGATCACCTGCAGGACCAACCGTTTTACAGATTTTTTATCAACAAGCGTCGGAATCAAATAAATTGAGATTGTGTTTAAACTTATTTTATACTAGCTGACCCGCGCAGCTTCGCCCGCGAGTATATTAGTAAGTCATCCAAATAGCTTTTAATAAAAACTTCATCCTCTATTTCAGCCCTCCAGAGTCTGATTTTTGAAAAAAAATTAGCCTATGTTTGACCCCGGATCTTCAACTATATCCATGCCAAATTTCATGAAAATCGATCCAGCGGTTTAGCCGTGAAAGTGTAACAGACAGACAGATAGACAGACAGAAAGACAGACTTTCGCATTTATAATATTAGTATGGATACTTAAGTGAATAATTAAAGAACAAGTTTTCTGAAGCATTAAACAAGTTCATGCTAGTAGGTGGAAATAATTATTGATTCAAATCCTTTTACAAATCCACCATTATGAAAAAAGTATACAACAAAATCGAAGCATCATTATCCCGGTTATATAATAGTTTGCATTGTAATTTGAAAGTTAGTGCCCCTGTGGACAAAGCAAGTACAATTTTCATTTAGTCTACTTAAATATAAAAAAAAATAATATTTATATATTATATAATATAATTTCGTAAATTAAGAGCGTTATGTCATTTGAATCGTCAATAAAACATCTGTAATTGAACGCGTAGGTTGTTAAATCAGAAACGTGGGTTTTGTTTATTTTTAAAAGTGAACTATCTTAGATTCAGTGTAATCAAATTATAAATTCGTAAATGTACAGTAACATTGCAATAATACTCACGTAGCTCTGGAATCTTAACATAAATTTATATAAGCTGACTGGTAAAAGATAGTACATGTTGACAAACACGATAGTTATGTTCATAAGTAAATAATAAAAGTACAACATAAAAGAATATTGCTTAGCCACTAAGAAAACCTCAACACAATTAGTGTAGTGATAATCAAAAGTTATGGTCATTGCACACTTATTAATTCGCTTTTAGTAAATAATGAACTTATATGTGCCGTGCGCGGGTGTCCATACTACATATTTTTATCGGAAAATTTGGTCACTTAAGTACATATGTATTTTATATGTATTCTGTATCAAAATCGAGTATTTATTTATTTATTTTATAGTTGCATTACATAATATTTTTCACTTTCTTTACGTGCAAAAGACGACTTCTTAGTATTATAAACCTTGTCAGGCGGATCAACTGGAATGGCATTGAGGGAGCTTTTTATTAGTGATTTGTCTTCTAAATATTCTTTGACAGAGATTTAAAAGTTGATTTATATTATGTTTGAATTTAATATAGTTAGGTTCGCTTTTCAGATTTTCTGATAGTTTATTATATATTTTTAGACAAAGGATAGGGCCTGGAATTATGTAATTTTAACTTCGATGTTTTTTGATATGAATTATTTCTTAAACGTGCCTCCTAATTTTGTATATAAGTAAGTACTGAACACCTTCCTTATGTTTGTAATTTTTTTAACACTCAGCCTATATTAGACTAATTAGATTGTCCGTTCTGAAATAAGAAACTCTAAAAAATTCAAGCGACTTGGGAGCCTCCTCCTATTCAAAAAGTCTTTTGATAACCTAGTTATTTATAAAACTTTTTATCACTGTTACCTACATGACATATAGATGTAAAGCCATAGGTGCATTGTATGCCCCATAGACCAACTGCTTTATTACTACGCATCAAGTAAAACGCGAGAGAAGATTAATACATAAATCATTAATATTGCGACTGCCAAGTGGGTGATAGAGTTCTACAACGTCTTGCCTGGGATTGGTACCGCCACATCTATTTATGCCGCAATTGCGTTTCTGCTTGTCACTGTCCTATTTAGAGGGTAAGGTTGCCAGTAAATTTATGCATCTGGGTTGACATTCTTGCCATACGGATAGCAACGCACCAGTAACATCTGTGGTGTCTATAGACGATGATTATTTTTTCCATCAAGAGAGCTGCTTGTCTGCTATCAATAAATGAAAAATACGAGATTACTACCAGTCATGAGTCAATGCATAAATGTTGGGCAACGATTAGATGACGTAGACCGGCTACGTCGTAGCTTACCTAAGAGATTTGCCGCTTTCATATTATACGATTAGGAACGCAATATCAAAGAATATAATGACTCACCACGATGACTCATTTTCTTTCTTCTATCTTATAGATTTTATACCATGACAAGCTGTGCCTGTAACTGCGTACGCGTGGATTTTTTTTAGCCGAAGTCACTCCTTATTAAATCAGCTGTCTGCCAGTGAAAGTCTCGTCAAAATCGGTCCAGTCGTTTCAGACATAAGCCGGAACCAACAGACAGACAAAAATTGTAAAAATGTTATTTTGATATAAGTACCGCGTATACGTATATATGCATTTAGTTAAAGCGATTATTTTAATATTACAAGCAGACACTCAAACTTTATTTATTTGTATAAATATGTTTAACAAACTCACAGCTTTCCTGATCATTATAAATAACCGTCGCATATATGTAACTACCTTATTAACATTATAATCAGAACGACAAGATATTAAGCCAGAACGTATATAAACGTTTGGGACCGTTTACCCACCCACCAAACCAAAACAAGACATTGACAAAAATTGAAATTATAGCGGCAGAATAGATGTCGCAAAACTGTCACGTAAAGACTATGATGTAATATATTAAGTTCTCTCTAATGAGCTGCTTGGCAGAAAGTTTACTAGTGTTAATAAAAGGTGGCGGGTTGGCAATACGAGTCGTAGTGACTGCTAGTAGAGTTCCACGTCTCCTCCGGGTATATGGTACCACCGCCTTAGCTAATTCTGCCACAATGTTAGTGTTGTGTTTCGATTTGGACGGTAAAGTAGTCCGTAGATTTATACATTTGTTATTGCTATCTCTCCGCACGGATAGCAACGCACCATTAACATCTTTGTGTGTACGGGTGATTTTGTCTCTTTACATCAGGATAGCCATCTGCTTGTTTTTTATCTGATCATATAAAAAAAAGAAAAAACATACCGTCTGTTCTTCATAAGTACCCGGATCAACTTTAGAAGTATACATGTATATTTTAAATAAAGTTTAACATATGAAAGTATCAGTCGTTCTAAACGGTTGGTCCACGTGTCTAACAGACACATTATGAAAACATTGTAGATGAGGACTTAATTTTAATATAATAATAATCTTTATATAAAGTTTCGTTTTCAGTGATTGGAGAAATCAAAATAATTTCACCATACATAATTGCATTTTATGTTGTAAAATAGCAAAACAAGTTGATGATGTTTCTCTAGATGAAATGAGACAACCATTGCCTATAGACAACAAAAAGGTACTCATTAATGGTGCATTGCTATTCATGTGGTGAGTTGTTAATGTTACTTACATAACTTTACTGACTACATTACTTACTTACTGATAAGCATTGGAGCTATTACGGCAGGAATACACGGCTATAGTACACCGTCTTATCTATAAACACACGTGTGAGTAGTTTCGGAACTATACAACCCAGTAATCACGATGACAGTGACTTGTATAGTCAATCGTTTGCCTTTCACCAACTGCCTGGTAGAATTGTTGTCAATATTTTACACAACCATATATAAAATGACTGTATGCGGCCATCAATTCCTAAACTGTTATGTCAAAACAAAGCTGACTTTTACTTATTACTAAAATAACTCTTACATTCTACGAAATGTTTAAAATTATTCATTATTAAACCTATTTTAAATTAATATTACCTTTGGTCAAAAGTAAAGTCAAGTGTTATTAAGAAATGAAGTGTGATAATATACAACAAAGTGTAATTACTTTTGTATTTTGTATTTAATATTATATATATATATATATATATATATATATATATATATATATATATATATATATATATATATATATATATATATATATATATATATATATATATATATATGTGTGTGTGTGTATTTATCAGTTGCTGTTTAATTAAATAATTTCTATGCCTTTGACAAAATAGAGTTGAGATAAAAGCAGATTATACCTATAAATAAGTTGTCAATCTTTCTCTTAAAAATAACCATGTCAAAGCTTCTTGGAAATGCCGTGTATGAAATATTGTTTCAGAGATTTACTGTTTTTGCCAGGAATGTGCGCGAAAAGTTAATAGTGGTAGATGTCATGTTCCGGCTTTGAGGGTAAGGTAACCAGAAAATTAATTATGCAGGTGATATTACCATTCTACCACACGGATAGCAACGGATTTTTAAGTACTTGAGTATCTATAGGCGATAGGTCTGTTTTACTATCAGGAGTGCCATTGGCTTGTTTGATATGTAAAAAATATTTTTTCGGCAAACGTATGTATATCCATTTTTTTGGCACGCACGTGTGATTCAATGCATTCATTTTAATTGTAGCAATAATATGATACGTAGGTCACACTATAAGTTTTGCATAACCTAAAAAAACAACATGTTATAACCAAAATATTATGCTTATTGCTTTTCAAAATAACCTCCTTTACATTATTTACATTTTTTCATGCGATCGAACCATTTTTTTAAAACAGGAGGACCACAGATCTGAAGGCATATTTTCTAGGTGCTGATTGAACGCTATCACTGCTTCTTTGGAGTTGGTAAAAGTAAATCCTCTCATCAAATCTGTGATTTTGGGGAATATACAGAAATCATAGGGTGCTAGGTCAGAGCTATGCGCAGGATGAGTGACAAGATGTACTTTTTCGAAAACTAAAAATGACTTTGTTTTGTTGGCCGTGTGTGAAGAAGCGTTATCATGGTGTAGGAGAATGCGGCTTTTGGGTCATCTTTCGCGAACTTTTTCTAACACCCTGGGTAAACAAATGGTAGAATACTACTCGGCATTCTTTTAATTTTCAAGTATAATATAGATATAGATGGGACCCGTAGCTGAGAAAAAAAAGCGATCATTTTTTTTACCAACGTTTCTCGCCTGTCTCACTTTTATTGGCCTGATCTCGTTTTCCAACACCCATTCACAAGATTTCTGTTTTTTGCCGGGTTCA
The DNA here is from genome assembly GCA_036924255.1 of Apodemia mormo. NCBI lineage: Eukaryota > Metazoa > Arthropoda > Insecta > Lepidoptera > Riodinidae > Apodemia > Apodemia mormo. Next base: position 11,166,875 of record JAUPFN010000001.1, read on the forward strand.
AAACAATAAATCCACGTTTCGTCTCCTGTGACAATGTCATAAACAGCATTAGGATTTCCATGAACGTACTTCAGTAGCATCTGTGAGCACCATTCCACGCGAGCCCGCTTCTGCTCCGCTTTCAGTTCATGAGGGATCCAACGACACCAATGATTCCAAACTTTTAATTCTTCGTGTAACATTTTCTGAATTTGGCTCATACCAATCCCCAATAGTCCTCGAATTGTCTCATAGGTATTCTGGGGGTTTTCTCCATTTAACTGCTAAACATTATTTTCGTTGACGGCAGTTGAAGGCCGCCTTTCTCAAATTCTTTCTCTCTCAAATTCAGCAAACCATCGCCTCACGGTGCTCAAACAAGGTGCTTCTCTCCCGCAAGACTGTGCCGTTTGTCTTCAAAAGCATTTTGAAGACAAACGGCACAGTCTTGCGGAGAAAGAGAACTTTTAAAACCATAAAAAATCATCGCTCTAAAATCTTTTCGACTTAATTCTATTTTCGTTGCGTACGTAGAACTTTGATGTGTGATAAAAAAGCAATTGACAAATCATTTTCCGCCAATTGTTTTTTTTTATTACTAAGAAGGTTGAAACGTTTTAAAAATATAACATTTGAAATTCAAATAGTTCCGATTAGCTAGAAGTGCAAAACTTTTAGTGTGCCCCATGTACTATAAATATATTTTTGATCGAATAAGCAACATAAAGAAGATTTTACGCAGTTTTCTAATTTACTTTATGGCTTGTTTATGAAAGAAATTGTTATGTAAATCCAAAACTATATTCACATATTTTTTAATTTTATAGTATATTATTAATTATTAATTTATATCACAGGATATCAAATAAGTAGCCGAGTTCTTCTGATTTCAAGAAATAATGTTCATCTGTAGACACCAAAGTGTTTCCATCTGAATAGAGGATACGAAAAACCACAAGTTCATGGCTTTCAAGCCCAGACGCGACGTACGAACATAGATGAATAAAAGGCTCTAACTGTTTAGCGGTAAGAATGATGGAATTTTATGTGCTTTATTTTCCTTTTCAACCGTTACAAAAAGGAAGCGCTTCTTAATTTAGTTTGTATTTTTACCAGTGTGCCCGAAGGGGGTTATGTTTTTCGAACCTATGTTTGTATGCTCGTGTTTTGTACACAGCCGTGGAAGTTGTATAAACTTCCACGGCTTGATAGATATGAGCATATGAGATATCATTGCATTGGTCTTAATCATGATCTTAGTTATGTGATAAAAGCCGTATAATCATAACTCGTTTAGCGACGCGAAAAAAGAGTTGCTTTCTCGTAGTCAGAATTGAGTTTTTATTTAATTCCCTGGTTTGTTTGTTATAACTTAACATATTTGTTACTATATAGCGACTATTCTGTTGGTTCAGTGGATAATGAACCTGATTACCAATCGCTGGGGCTCGAGTTCAATTTCTGACAGGGACAAACATTTGTGTGATGAGCATAGGTGTTTGTATTTCTAGGTTTGGGTGTTTATTATTCATAAAATTACTTATTGTATATGTATTTCTGTGTGTTATTATTGTTTAGTAACACCCATAACACAAACAAAAATTTGCTTACTTGGGGTTACATCGACTTTTATAATTTTTCCAGCGACATTATTAGTATTATATACTTTCGTCCCTTTTGAACCGATTTGGAAAATTCATTTTCTATTTGAGAAAATATAGTTTCCGTTTGGTTTCATCTAAATTTGGTCACAAATTGGTCCAGATAAATAGATATATAGGGTTACTGAACGTTTGCTGCCTTTGTTAAGACACAAAATATTTTCAAAATTATTTTAGAAATTAGCATTTTCCTGCAATATAAATTCAGACTAATATTATAAATGTGAATGTCTGTCTGTCTGTTACGCTTTCACGACTAAACCGCTGGACCGATTTTCATGTAATTTGGCATGGATATAGTTAAAGATCCGGGGTCAAACATATTTTTTTTTTCAAAAGTCAGTTCCTGATGGTCTGAAATAGGGGATGAAAGTTTTATTAAAAGCTATTTGAATGACTTATTAACATACTCGCGGGCGAAGCTGCGCGGGTCAGCTAGCAATAAATAAATAAATAAATAAATATTCACGGGACAAATTACACTTGTTGGTTCCGGGCTTCCCCGTGTTGGTTCCATTCTCCTTTAAAGAATAGACTAACTGCCGTTCTGCCAGGCAGGTCGTAAAAGGCGACCGATTGGCTACGCGACTCACTACCACTTGTGTTATGGTTGTTAGCCAACAATACTAATACATATAAATACATATATAAATACAAGTATATATTTAATAAACACCCAAACTCGGAAATACAGACATTCATGCTTATCACACAAATGCTTGTCCACGTCGGGGATCGAACTCTCGACCAACGGGGTGGTCAAATAAAGTCCAATAAAACATACTAATTTGGTTATCGAACAAAATTGAGAGTAGATTAATAAGATTTTGAATGATTGGAAATTACAAAGTGAACAATATTCACGACCATACTTTTGCTATACGATCTTCTCAAATACTATTCTGGTAATTTATATGAATGTAAATATATATGTGTGTATAATATAGCCTATATCGTTATTAGACCAAATGTTGGTAATTGAGTAATATCATTGAGATATCGCTTAAAAAAATTGAAAAATAATCCCGAAAATTTGATAGACTAAATATTATCGTTGCATTTTCATTGAAATGGTTTGGTTTTAATGTATATTGCTTAAATTATTTTACTTTTTAACCCAGGGCAATTTAGGTAGATCTTATCTCATCCTAACAATGGGTTTGGATATGGTAATTGCGAGTATACGAAAACAAATCAAATGTGAATATATTTTAATAATTAGATATATAACAGATGAAGATCATTAAAACAACATTCAATTTCTTAGAACCTTACGTTATATTTTTTATAATCTAAATAGAAACATACATAGTCTACACAAAAATCAGATTTTATTAGCCATTTTTAGAATACAAACGTAAAAATAAGATTATAATTTTTTATAAAAGTGTAGGATTGGTTTCGGAAATAATTAGAAATTTTACAAAAATCAATGTATAAAATTAAAACGTGCCGTCTCACTCTGTTAGCTTTAAAAGAGCGAGAGAAAGTCGCCAAAATAAAACATATTGCAAGAAAATCGCCAAATTTAAACTAAAATTCTATTTCAAAATGAAAATAATGGTTTAAGCCTTACATCATAACCTAATCATAACCAATAAGCAGTTTTGTTTTTATATGATGTAACTAATAATCAATTTTGTTTTTGTATGATGTTATTGTAGTCATTCTTTAATCTTTATATCTGTAAATTAAAAGTGGATAGCGTATTAAAAAAGTTGCGCTAGAAAGTAGCAATTTCATAATTAAATTTTATTGATGTGAAGACTATAGTTCGTTAGTCCGCGGAGAAAATGGCACGCTTAGTGAAGTCTTACAATATAGCACTCACCAGACTTAGGGGCATGGGCGCGGCGCGGCGCTCACGAGCGCACTCCTTTAACTAAATGAATCCTTTAAGAAATACTTTTACTATCTTCATTTCCTTAACGAAAACACCGTTCATTTATGTAAGAATATTAAAATAATATAATCCTTTCAACCTTTTTACAAGAGACGGATCAATCGTCAAACGTCGATTACATGAATGAAGCCTACACACCGCTGGTACTTATTTATGTTTTATTGTAACTGCTACGTGTGTCCACACCATAAGCTTATAAATACAAGTTACAGGATTCACAACAATTAGTTAATGCAATGTATTTGGCACGACTATAATTAAGTTCACGTAGGAGCGGACGATCTGTTGTGAGGCCTGAGCCTAACGTGTCGGTGTCGTATACTAGAGCGGTAGACGGCGGTGGCGGAAGGTCGGGGAAGCCGGGAGCGCGGCTCGGCGTGAGCCCGGGCTCCGCTGACGTCAGCGACGGCTCGGCGCCGCGCGGCCCTACTCACCACCGTCGCCGGCCAATTATTATTTTATATACACGAACGGTAACGGCGTGAAACAAAAGGCGACAGCGGGGCGCGGGCGGAGAGCGCTCGCCGCAGGAGCGACGCGCGGCGCCATCTAGCGAACCGCACGGCGACCACTCGCGCCTACTCCTTTTGGTCTGCGGACGATCGAAATGAAAACTGCGCCGAGTGACCCACGATAATAACACTGTCACAGCTAGGAGCACTTGGGATTTAAATGTGTACCGTGGTCAGAGCGTGGCTGCGTGTGGTGTTGGCGGTCGGGTGGGCCATGCTGTCAGGCGGCGCGGAATAGGCGCGGGCCGGGCATGGCGGGCTTCTGCTCGACACTGCGGTGCGGGCGTTCGCGGCGCGCGCTGCACGCCACTGGCCCGCGCACGCCCGCGCCCTCGCCCCGCTGCGCGCGCACACCGACATCGCTCCGCCGCTGCAGCCGCGTGCACCGGCACCACACCATACCACACCGCCCACACGACACAACACACGCTACCTATCGATTGTCGACTTCGCTCATTTAAACTTGTTTTGAAAGGTCGCCGTTATGCACTTCGCGTCATCTTATAGCACTCAAACAAACATCTTGGACTTAATAAATCATTTATGTCAATAGCAGTATAGAGTTACGTGATAAACATTTATCTCATTTCATAAGAGCAAATTAGTTGAGCGAATATTTCAAGTTACTTAAAAATTAATACATTTAGAGTTTGTATTGAGCGTACTCTTCAAATTAGGTTTACAGAGCTCCATTGTGTGAAAGCACAGAAACCTAGAAGACGGCCTGGCTAAGATCCAACCCAATAAACTTTTGCAATAGACGTGTAACTAAATCAACAGAAGCTACGTTTAGATATTAGCCTAGTTACAATATAGTGCTTTTATTAATAAACGCAGATTTACAGAACAATAACATCAATTACAATTAACGTCGACAGTCATTTAATTTAAGACATGGAGTTGAAGAAAGTGGTTTGCTTCGACGAATATTTAGGAATAAATGAGTTTTAATTTGTTGTGAGTGCAATAGTAAGTGTAGCATTTTTTATTAAAATAAACTAATCGCAAACTGCTTAGCCATACGTAGTAACGTACTTTATTATTACACTTCATAAAATTAAACACAATAACAGTATTAAAATTAAATATCAGTACTACAATAAATGATAATTAAATTAATATAGTAGTGGTTTGTACTCTCATTATCTCAGCCTACGGTTTTCGTAGATCTCCTACGCCGTAGCACTTAGTTATTTGCCATGTACTGCGTGGGTTTTAGATCACACTGGTAATTAGGGCAACATCATAATAACCATCGTGGTGTTTCTATTATATCAAATCACATGAACTTTATAGCAGAAATAGAAAAATAATTTAACATATTTTTTTAATTGACAAAATTATACATACTCAATAAACATTTAGATCTTGTATATCTTACCCATGTCATACTTATCGCTGGTATCAGAACGAAAATTAAAAAGGGAACTAGTAGTTAAAAATATGTTGATTATATAATAAAATATACGACAAAGTTTAAAGGTTTCCGAAAAACATAAACCATACTGTACAAACAAGTACATGGCGCTCCGAATGAAATAAGGTAGCCATCACCTGTAGAAACCAACTATGGTATTAGAGTGTTGCCATTAGCACTGCATGGATAAAATATTACATGCACAAGTTTAACAGGTTCCTTACCTTCCAGACCGAAACGCGATAATGAAAAGCAGCAACGCTATTGCCGTAGTAATATGTAAGGAGGTACTAAACCTAGGTAAGAATTGGCATAATTTTACATACTAGTAGCCACCACAGTAGTGAAACATATGCCAATTACTTACATTTTATGAATTGGCTGGCAAATAAACGGATGGTTTCTTTTCCAAAAAAATTCCAAAACAGTATTGTCGAAAATTCTATCACTAGCATTCACTGTGACATATGAATAGCAGTCAAAACGTATTGCATGTAATAGACAGTGATCCCAGATACAAACTTTTTTTTATTAATAATAAACTGAATTTTTGTGAACAGTTTTGTTTTGACGAGACACCCACTTTTTCTATCATCAAATAATCTCGAATTGGGTGACTAGTGAAGATAGATAAAAAAGAAAACTTTAGAGCGTTGGACTAAGAAAAGTTTCCAATTTACTTGTACGACGAAGTAACTCTTGAATAATAATAATTATTAACAAGCTGTTGTGAGAAAATTAGATAGTTTTTAAATTGATTAATATCAATTTAAGAATCTCATAATTTTGAACGTTTAGGGTGGAGGACTCATCAGGAAAATCATCGAATGTAGAAGACAAAAGTTTTTTTATGTTTTTCATAAAATAATCAAAAGATTAAAGCAAAAACATAATTATTGTTATTAATAAAATATTTTTTCTTTACCGCAATAAAATATTCGAAGCGCCTTAACTTTATTAGTTACCCGATTTGAGATTTTTCGATGATGGAAAAGATTTGCGTTACGTCAAAACGAAGCTGTTCAAAAAAATTCAGCTTATTATTAATCAAAAAAAAGTTTGTTTCTGGGACCATGGCCTATAACTAATATGCATGGGTAGCAGTTACAACTTAATATCAAATGTCAACATAAATGCTTATTAATCATATAAAAAAATTTTTTGTTACAAGAATTATGTTCCTGAACCCAGTTTATTAAAACTTGTATTAAAAGAGGATGTAACAAACTTCATCTTTGTGAGTCAATAAAAGGTGGTTCAAAAAAATGTAATTGGCAATGCAATACGTAATCAGATCCTTACCACCGATCAACTGTTGATCAACAGTTTTTATGCCCCATGATAATATTCAGCAAAAAGTAATTAGGTTCAACTCAGTCCAAAAATAAAAACTAAGGATAGTTTCGAGAATGTTTTGACTGTAAATATATTTTTCTATAACAAACATATTGTTCTATAGCAAAATTTATTGTTCTGCCAGGCCAATTCTACCAGTTTACAAAAAGTGAATGATTGCCTATACGTCTCCCTCAGGCTTTTTACCATCGCCTTATCTATTGCTGCCGCAATAACGTCAACGCTTATCACTTTCACGGTCAGATTTGTACGGTAAAGCAGGCGGTAAGTTTATCGATATCAACGCTTTATTGACATAATTGCTGTCTATAAGCGATGGTTGTCCTCTTTTCATCGGGAGATATTTCTGCGTGTTCGCTATCTTATAATAAAAAAAAAACCTTTTTTAACCAGTACTGATTAAAAAATAATGTACTTATATAGACAGTAGATAATATTTGGGCATACAAACACTAACGGTCGAGTTAATAAATACAGATCCAAATAAATGTATTTTATGGGACTCTATTCAATTTCTTATATCCCCTACTTCAGGGGATTACTCTTTACTATACATAAATGTAACATTACCGGCAAGGGTGTTTCCAAAAGGGTATGACTTGGGGGCCTTCAAGAAAAGAGCTTACTCATTCTTAAAAGGTCGGCAACGCAACTGCAAGAACTCTGGTATTGTGGATGTCCATTGCATTTGGTGGCATCCCTCTTGAGAATGTTGTTTGATTTGAATAGACCAAACGCTCGGCAGCTCTTCTCACCGCACGATTGGCATAGCCATTTACAAGATACCAGTCTCAACTCACTCTTTGAGAACCCATAATATCACTCTGCTACGCCGGCCACAGACGATGATAGCAATCAGAAGAGGCTGGGACACACATCACTGTTACACATGATTCTACGTGTCGTGTATGCTAGCCAGAACTATACCTTAGGACATTAGGTGATTGAAGCGTGGTAAAGACGATTGGTGAAATCCGAATTGTATTCAATTACCTCTGTGATTTAAATGGTACTCATGACTTCCCTGCGTAAAAATATACTTTAATTAGCGGCACCGTGCAAGTCGCTGCACTATAAAAGTTTTTGTGAATCCCGCGGAAACAACAACCGTTTTGTGGTGAATCCCGTGGGATCATCTAATTTTTCCGGAATAAAAAGTAGCTTTTGTGCTATTCCAGGTCATCATCGCCTATGTGCCATCTTATCCAAATCTATTAAGCAGTTTTTGCGTGATTGAGTAACAAACATCCATCCATCCATACATCCAAACATCCAAACCTTCACATTTATAATATTGGTATAAGTTCTATGAAAGTTAGCTTAGGTATGATATGAAAAACAAAATAAGTAAATCAATATCATAGAACGATTATAATGTGAAACAATCCAAAGACGATCACGGTTTGTTGATTAACGAGGTAAGTAGTAATTTCTATCACCACATTCTCCAACTTTTACCAACTATAACTTGTTCCTAGAGTTAGCCAGATAGTTCCCAAGAGCAAATGCTTACTTTTATGACCGAGATACGTGTATGTAAATACATCACCACCAGTTACTGCGTTTTTTTCTCAATAAAATGAACCCTAGAACTCAGAATAATGTTTCTAGCAAGAACATAGATAACAATTGAATCTGTTATAATTCCTTATACAACGTACATGTTCATGTGAAGTGGCGTCTGCCTGCTCAAGTACCTTGTTTTCGAGATTCGTGTCATATAAGGTAGTAATACAATTTTTTTTATTAAAGTTCATCTGCTTTTTCGAACACAGAGTAGATTTCGGGCCCAGGTATCAAATTTGTGACTAAATACCAGGTATCAAATTTTCAACGCAGTAAAATTGCAGTAACTGGCTTCCCATTTTCTATATCTCCGGGATCTTGCATCAGATCTTAATCTCACAATAAAATCTCACAATAAAAGAATAAATATAATCGGTTCATAAACTTCGCTTCGATAAACTTCTCGAAACTATAAGAGATCTACCAGTTAATAAATTTAAAAAATGTGTTAAAACAAAACTGTGTAAAAAAGGATATTATAAAATCTCAAATTATTTATAAAACAAAAAAGCCTGGGATTAATTGCTCCTCATATCGATCTCATATATATTTTTTATAATTTTGAAATAATTTGAAAAAAAAAAATGATATGAGAAAAAGACAAGCCCACTGAGTTTCTTCCACCGGCTCTTTTCGCTGTGGGTGCGGTTCCGATCCAGTAGTAGTTTTAAAAAATATTGATGCGTTAAAACTTGTAAAAAGTTTTATTGAATAAAATTCTTCTGATTTCTGAAATGACCGAGTTCTTAGGTAACAAACATAACATAACACAACCAAATTGAAAACTTCCTCATTTTGGAAAGTCGGTTGAAAATACTACTAAATGTCACTAATTCAAGTTGTTTATAGTCTGTTACGTATAACAGGCTATAAACAGTTTTAATACAATCATTTTATAGTCAACGTAGGTGTCTTTCAAACAAGATTGGAATTTTTGTAATGAATACTACTGCAGTGTAGTATGTAATAAAAAGCTAACTATTACGATATTTCTATCTCATATAGGAATAACTGTCGGAACCCCTTATTAAAACGTTTAAATTATATTGTTTCGTAATTCGGTAATGTTTTGCCTCTAAAATTTTGTCACCATTTGGGTTTCGAGATCGAAAAAATGTTATTGGTACTTCTTTCAGGAAATATCTTAGTAACAGCTCGGATGTAAGCGGCGATGATTTACCACCCCAGAGCTTTGGGTGAGCACGTAAAGTTATTGGTACCATTTCTCGCAACGCAAAATTGATAGTAAAAACAGGTTGGTTATATACGACGACGGGAATCTAAGAACATCTTCAGCGCTGATGAAATCATCGTATCTGATTCAGCTAGTCTCAAAATATCCATTTGTAATATTATCACTGTTTAAATTGCTAGTCAGTCCTGTAGTTTAACGATAGCCTTTTTTGTTTATATCAACACGCCCAGTTTAAATTGTATAGACTTTCCAGTTCACCATGATTCACCGGTTCGTCGGATAGCAAGATGAATGGTGATCCCCATCGCCGCATTTTATTGACCTGTAACGATTATTGACTATTATTATTGATTATTGACAGAACGATTGCCTAATCATCAGTAAATCATAATATTGTAATTTTCAATATCGAAATGGTTTAAAAATATGTAAACAGGGTTTTTCTGCGTAGACAAATTTTAGTAAGTTAACCTTAATTTAACCAAAAGCAATGACAATGGGTGACAATTTGATTTTTTTACAGATGAATACTTAATATAGTAAGTACTCGTATCACCACGTGGAAAAGTTAACGAGATCGAAAATCGATCTAAGTTAGTTACGTGCCTTGTCATGTTCGTTTTTAATAAAGTTGAATTATTTAAGCCCAGATGTACTGATTCAAGGATAGATTTCACAGTGCGTATACCACAGAATACATGGATACTAATAGAGACGCCATTGGGAAGAAAACGTGTCGCCGTGCATATTAGCAAACGCTCTATGACTGTCAAAAATTTCATACATTCGTAGGGTATATTATATTGCGAAAAAATAGAAATAGGCCATGTTGTACTGTTTTATCGTACCTAATGAGATAACAAGGTTTAACAATTACCCTTGAAATGATTTTATTTTATTGGTAAGTAATATAACACAGAATTTCTGTATGTTATTGCAAGCTATACTGATCGAGGATAGAGCAGATTTCTAATAGCAAAAGATTTTTTAGATTGAACCAGTAGATTTTAATTTATTCGTTACAAAACTATAAATTTATTTGCTTATATGTTTATGACTCGAACGTATTCACTTCGATAATCTAGTGGGAGACGAAAAGTTTGTTAGACACAATTTATGCATTTGATTATATACATATACTCGATATACCAAAAGATTTTAAAAAGGTTTAACTATGGTTTCACCATAGACACACACGCTATATTTTGCCCCAGACTATTGTCTGCATAACAATGCATCAAAATCTAATTTGTAAGTATTGTAAATTCTTTAAGAATATAGATATTGCTATGTATCTATAAGAATATAGATATTGATATAGATGTTGCTATGATCGGCGAAAAAGTGACAATTTGAGTGAGATAAGGGATAGGAGAGGAAGGATAATAAATACATTTTTATATTAGTGTAAATCAATATACGCTGTAGCGCTAAAATAATAATAATTCGTCAAACCAAAGTCATAATTAAGCAGTGCTTCTGCGTGTAGTAGCTAACGAGGATATAACTTTTTTGCAAACAAAATGTCGTAACCGCTGTGAATTTCATAGCGCTTATGTGTTTCATTCAATATATTGGTTTTTCTACAGTATTCACTCCAATTAAGTTCAAAAAGAGATAGCTAAAGAAATTAAACTCTTGCTAAATGATTATGTTATTAAATAAAATGATTCTGCGTATCGTGTATGCTGGCCAGAACTATACCTTAGGACATTAGGTGATTGAAGAGTGGTAAAGACGATTGTTGAAATCCGAATTGTATTCAATTACCTCTGTGATTTAAATGGTACTCATGACTTCCCTGCGTAAAAATATACTTTTATTAGCGACACCGTGCAAGTCTCTGCACTATAAAAGTTTTTGTGAATCCCGCGGAAACAACAACGGTTTTGTGGTGGGATCACCTAATTTTTCCGGGATAAAAAGTAGCTTTTGTGCTATTCCAGGTCATCATCGCCTATGTGCCATCTTATCCAAATCTATTAAGCAGTTTTTGCGTGATTGAGTAACAAACATCCATCCATTCATACATCCAAACATCCAAACCTTCACATTTATAATATTGGTATAAGTTCTATGAAAGTTAGCTTAGGTATGATATGAAAAACAAAATAAGTAAATCAATATCATAGAACGATTATAATGTGAAACAATCCAAAGACGATCACAGTTTGTTGATTAACGAGGTGAGTAGTAATTTCTATCACCACATTCTCCAACTTTTACCAACTATAACTTGTTCCTAGAGTTAGCCAGATAGTTCCATCCAGTAGTTAGTAAAGCAAATGCTTACTTTAATGACCGAGATACGTGTATGTAAATACATCACCACCAGTTACTGCGTTTTTTTCTCAATAAAATGAACCCTAGAACTCAGAATAATGTTTCTAGCAAGAACATAGATAACAATTGAATCTGTTATAATTCCTTATACAACGTACATGTTCATGTGAAGTGGCGTCTGCCTGCTCAAGTACCTTGTTTTCGAGATTCGTGTCATATAAGGTAGTAATACAATTTTTTTTATTAAAGTTCATCTGCTTTTTCGAACACAGAGTAGATTTCGGGCCCAGGTATCAAATTTGTGACATTTCATACATTCGTAGGGTATATTATATTGCGAAAAAATAGAAATAGGCCATGTTGTACTGTTTTATCGTACCTAATGAGATAACAAGGTTTAACAATTACCCTTGAAATGATTTTATTTTATTGGTAAGTAATATAACACAGAATTTCTGTATGTTATTGCAAGCTATACTGATCGAGGATAGAGCAGATTTCTAATAGCAAAAGATTTTTTAGATTGAACCAGTAGATTTTAATTTATTCGTTACAAAACTATAAATTTATTTGCTTATATGTTTATGACTCGAACGTATTCACTTCGATAATCTAGTGGGAGACGAAAAGTTTGTTAGACACAATTTATGCATTTGATTATATACATATACTCGATATACCAAAAGATTTTAAAAAGGTTTAACTATGGTTTCACCATAGACACACACGCTATATTTTGCCCCAGACTATTGTCTGCATAACAATGCATCAAAATCTAATTTGTAAGTATTGTAAATTCTTTAAGAATATAGATATTGCTATGTATCTATAAGAATATAGATATTGATATAGATGTTGCTATGATCGGCGAAAAAGTGACAATTTGAGTGAGATAAGGGATAGGAGAGGAAGGATAATAAATACATTTTTATATTAGTGTAAATCAATATACGCTGTAGCGCTAAAATAATAATAATTCGTCAAACCAAAGTCATAATTAAGCAGTGCTTCTGCGTGTAGTAGCTAACGAGGATATAACTTTTTTGCAAACAAAATGTCGTAACCGCTGTGAATTTCATAGCGCTTATGTGTTTCATTCAATATATTGGTTTTTCTACAGTATTCACTCCAATTAAGTTCAAAAAGAGATAGCTAAAGAAATTAAACTCTTGCTAAATGATTATGTTATTAAATAAAATGGAAGCGATTGGAGTCTGAGTTACTCTACTTGAACTGTTTACTAGCTACCTTACCAACCGAAAACAAACAGTAAGATTCGGTACTGCCATTAGGTGTGAGGAATCGATATCGTATAGTATCCCACAAGGTAGTGTCCTTGGACCAACGCTATTTATAGTTTATATCGATGGCTTATGTAGATTACAACTACCAAATGCTTAAATTATAACCTTTGCTGATGACACAGTCATCTTATTTAGTATTACTTCGTGGCATAAGGTTGAAAAAGTTGCGAATGAAGGTTTTTCCAATATAGTCAAATGGCTAGAATAATATACTTACTTTAAATTTAGATAAAACCAAATTCATAGCATTTGGCATTAAACAAAATACTCAACCAGTGAATAACAATTTTAATATAAGTGCACATACATCCAATTTTGTAAGGCCTTGCCAGTAAGTGCTACACTTTAAAAGGTACTTCGAATATAAAATATTTAGGAGTTATTATTGATCAACACTTAAAATAGACTAATCAAATAAACATTCTGGCAAATAGGGTACGTAAATTAATTTATATATTCAAACGTATAAGATTTATTAATAATAACAAAGTTATTAAAAGTATATACTGTAGTTTGTGTCAGTCAATAATTAATTATGGAATCCGATCATGGGGTGGAGCCTTAAAAAATCACTTTTTATCATAATTGAGAGGGCTCAAAGAGCTGTAATCAAAACATAGTTCTTTAAAAATTTTACTACCCTTCATCTCAATTATATAACGAATGTGAATTATGGACTGCTCGACAAATATTCATTAAAATTTAGCACTAAACCAACGTAAGCTGGGACCAAACTTTAAATTTTTAAAATGGACTAATAAAATAAACATTCTGGCAAATAGGGTACGTAAACTAATTTACATATTCAAACGTCGTATAAGACATATTAATAATAACAAAGTTATTAAAAGTGTATACTGTAGTTTGTGTCAGTCAATAATTAATTATGGAATCCGATCATGGGATGGAGTCTCAAAATCACTTTTTATCAAAATTGAGAGGGCTCAAAGAGCTGTAATCAAAACAATGTTCTTCAAAAATTTTTACTACCCTTTATCTCAATTATATAATGAATGTGAATTATGTATGGACTGCTCGACAAATATTCATTAAAAATTTAGCACTAAACCAACATAAGCTGGAACCAAACTCTTAATTTTATGATAAACGGCGACATGATATTAAATCTAACATTCCGAAATGTGCATTCTGCATTCATAAAAAAGTTTTCCATATTCTTGGGTCCTTTTATATGTACAATAAAATAAATAAGAACATTAATATCTGTGAATTATCTGAATACACTTGTAATAAAATCGTAACATTATTTCTTCAAAAATAAATTATACTAATACAGAAAATATTGTTTCGATAAATAATTGAATATAGTAATAATAATAAAAAAAACAGTTCGTTACTTTTTTTATATCATAAGATAGCAAACAAGCAGATGGGTCTTCTGATGGAAAGAGTCAATCATCGCCTATAGACACCAAAGATGTTATTTTAATGACGTTTTTACGCATATTAACATCCATACTTATTATTTATATATAAATAAACACACATACACACACACACACACATGCAAATACACAATCACATACTCACTGACATAGATACATTTTTTCCCAAAAGCTTATGTTAACATTTTTTCAAGCGTAAAGATCTAAAAATTTTGTGTGTACTGTAAAAATTATTGTCAATAATAATATGAGCTTGACCGACTGAGTTGCTCGGAGCGTCCTACCTTGCTGTCGTATACTTTTTTATACTAGTACAGAAGGTAGAATGGACATTTTAAATAATTACTAGCGTTATATCTTTATGATGTTTAGTTATTAGTACAATTGTTACATTTAAAACTCTATTCCTAGCCATATAAGGATCTTACTTGAATAAATTATGATTAATCAATTTTTGAGAACTAAATTTGTAACAATATTATAGCCTCTTTTTAAAGATTAAGTGTTTGGAACACGCAACGCTTCTCACCGCGGCCTACAACGCAATGAAGTAGGTGCAGTCTACGGACTACACGTTAGTAGAACACAAATGGGGTAGTGCAAGCCTTGTCGTTAGTACATAGAAATCTTTGGATATATCTCCTAGTATCTTCCAATATCAGATGATTTTTGTCAGTAATTATGGAAACAAAAACCCAGAAGATGATAAAAAATCTACTGCCATAGTTACAACACGATATTGTAACACATTTTATTGCATTCCGCTTACCGTCTTGTTATAAGAACATTAAAAAAAAAACGCATTATAAGGCAAACTGGTATCATGGACTTCATCAATTAGGAACTGACTATTCCCAAGGGTGCCGGAACAGACATTAAGCCAATCCAGATCCTATATGTATTAGAAAAAAAAAAAACTTTTTTGGATAATAGGCTAGTAAAGAAGTAGGTCGCTTTTCTTGTACTGTAGACACTTGTTGTATATTATAATATATTTACTGTATTATTACCTAAATCTTTTCCTAAAGTTACCTCAAGTTTTTTTTTTCCTATTTGCATATTAATTTGTCGGAAGAATGAATTCTAAGCATTAAAACGAATATATTTACATTCAAAGCAGCTTTACCTGCGACTTTCTACGTAAAACATTACTTCATTTTCCTCATTTGGGTAAAAAAATCAATTTTTTGATATTTACAATCTTTATATTGGTCTTACGAGTGGTTCTACGAAACCTAGTAACAATTGGATATGTACAGATTTTTTCGGACTTTTAATTTGGTGACATAAGCTTATTGGTTCATATAATATACAGATTGACAAGTAAAATGTTGTACCTACTAAATAAGGGTGTTCAATACTCGATTCTGTTATCAGATATGTAAAAGAATTGGTAAACACTTAAATTTTACTAAATTCTCCAATAAAAATATTAGGTACTGTGCATATATATCGAAATTTCTTCTTTAAAATATCAATTTGCTGCCGCGAAATCTGTAAGTCAAGGCGCGCATGTTTCCTGCACGGTGACAATATTTTTTGAATATCACTACACTAATTTGGTTGAGATTTACTAAGAAATTTAGTAATATTTTTTTATTTATTGATTAAGCCAAGAACTATCGATTTCTACAATATGTACTAGTACACCAATAAATGGTCATGTCATGTCATGTTCTATATGTCAGTGTAACATCGCCCTCATATCTTAAGCATCCAAATACATAAATGATAAAGCCGCAATAACAGTGTGACCTATTAACGAAACAGAAGGCCTCATTCATTGTAGTTTTCTAGATGCCAGCGCGTGAATATTGTACTTTGCAGCAAACTCTTTGTATGCACGTTGTATATTTTTTATTTCATTCTCTTTATTTCTGTCGCTTGTCTTCACAGAACATTTGAAAATATAGCCGAAACGTTGTAAGCACACCAAGTTTGTCGTATTCGACTACTTTATATTATAGAGACAAATTTAAATCGGGTCAAAGGTAGAGATTTTTGCCTTTACACTGCTATTTTTGGAAGAACTGTTGCCAATTTTCCGCTTACCTGTGTCAAATTTACTACGTTTAGATTTTTCATAAATCCACAAGTTGGTATTTATATTGCTTCATAAAGTTATATGTTTATTTGCTAAAAACTATTAAAATTCAGTAGCAAACAAGAATGTAAGACAAGTTTATTATTAATTAATTGGAATTTATAACCGCAAAAATATGATACTAGCGTAATTATGACATCGTAAATTTCAAAGTTCTGTAAGATGCTAAGATGTGAAATCTGGACCAGTCTATTGCATATCAAGGTACTGTAATAGAAAAAAAACCGTTGTTTTGAACCAATTTAAAATGATATAAATATTAACTTTAATCAAAATGAATATTGTAATATTGAATAGTCACATTGTGACGTTTTATCTCTCGTTTGTATGAAGTACGGCAAACCTATTTTTTATTATTTAGTTTTCTGAAGTTTTGTATCATGAGTCTTATGTGAAACAAATATTCGGGTGTATTTTTAATGATATTTTTTTTATAGAAGAGTGGGCAAACGAGCAAAAGGTGCACCTGATGGTAAGTGATCACCGCCGCTCATGGACATCTGCAATTCCAGAGGTCTTGCAGTTGCGTTGCCGGCCTTTTAAGAATGAGAAGGCTTTTTTCTTGAAGGTTCCTATGTCGTATCTGTTCGAAAATACCCCTGCCGGTAATTGATTCCACAACAGAGTAGTGCGAGGCAAAAAGTGTCGAGAGAAACGCACCGTTGTGGATTTCCAGACATCGAGATGGAACTTCAAATTTTGATGCGATGTCCGATGGTGGAATTCGATGGCAGGAATTATTCCAAACAACTCGTCGGAACACTCCCCATGGTAAAGACGATAGAAGACGCAGAGTGAACCTACATTTCTGCGTCAAGCTGTTCCGAAATAGCCTGGTCGTCAACGATTCGCAGGCACGGAGCAATATTAATGATATATCTTAGGTTGTATTCCTGGGGCCAAACCTCGAAAAATAGTCAAAAATATGTTTGTCCTAACAAACGTGCTATTGAGACTTTTTCAAGGTTTTTATTGCGGTTAAAACATAGTAGCCTACTGGAATAAAAATTATGAAAATTTGTCTAGTATTTTTGAGTTTACCCATTACAGACAAACGAAATTTATCTCTTTATAATAACAAAACCGACCACAACCGACACAACCGACCACAACCGGCAAATCGGTAAATCGTCGTGAACCGGAAAGTCTATACGCATTCGGTTCACTGTGTTTGCCATGTAAGGATACCAGCACGATAATACTACTATAAGGTTCTAATTTCTATCTCCAGGTCAGGCAAAACAAATAAGTGTATCATTGATTTACGAAGAACAATTTCAATAAAAGTCCTGAGTGGTGGTGGTGAGTCCTAGTGGCACGTCCATACCACTATATGAACATATAAAATGTTGATTTGGGTCTTGCAAGAACATGTGACCACAGAAAACATATACAGCATGTGTTGTCATTGTCAATGATCACAATAATGAATCTTAAAAATTGAGTTAACTCCAAAAGCACCCTAAATAATTTGTTTAAAATTATGTTTTTGTATAGATTTTTATCGACTATATCATCTATACATATAATAAAACAGTAACGAAACCAAATCTGTACATTAAATATTTCTTTAAAAAATTATCTTCTATACATATAATAAAACAGTAACGAAACCAAATCTGTACATTAAATATTTCTTTAAAAAAATTATTGCTGTGTATTGTTTACAGGACATAAACCCCAAAAAGATAAAAAAGTTGAATTTTTTGTCTTTTTGTCTGTCTGTTTGTCTGTCTGTTTGCTTCGAAAAACTACTGAACGGATTTTTACTAAATTTTGTGTAGTAATAGCTAATTACCCGGTCTAACATTTAGGATACTTTTTACCGCGGGAAAATCTTTCGTTCCCACAGGAAAATACAATTACTGGTTCAGCAAGTTCTAACAAAAATTTCAATGACATAATAATTACTTATTACCAGAGCATAATGTTACACGGGACCCTTTAATAGGTTACATCCTTTTTTTAAATAGTTCATATTTGCATTGATCAGTTTTTTTTTTTAATATTAACTAGGTAAATGCAAAATTTAGTTTGAGCTTCAACTAATTACGAAACGGAATTCATGTACATGTTAGTTACTTTTTATTGCACAAAAACGTCGTATACTCATAGAAAATAAAAAAAAATATATTCTATATAATATAGGTTTTTAAAAAATGTTCAAGGGCCAATTTAATTTAAAATCAATTGAAGAGATGTCACTGTGTTTTTTTTTAAATATGCTATTGTTGTATTTTCTTTGAGTAGGTTACATATAATACATAATATTATTATCTTTCACGGATTAAAAATAAAAGATTTTTGCTTTCTATTGATTAGTTGTTGAATTGGGAATTTTGATGTTTATCTGCTTAGTACTTACATTGACTTTGAAAAGTGAAGACGAACATTGATTTTTATATTTACGAATTACGATTTGGTTTATGATTAGGTTGAAAAAACATTATTGTTATATAAAATGCCTAGGCGAAAAAAAATAGATATCTCAAGCTTTTAGCTCAGCCAAGAGGATGAGGTTAGTTTGTTCCCTCGAAACCGATGAGGAGTGTCAGTCTCGGTAAACAAGGGATCGCGAGCGCTATACCATATCTCGCTCCTCTGAAATCTTAACGCAGTGTGAAATGAGGTGTACAAGCGATCGCAAACGCTGCGCATAATCCCGTGCCTCCGAGACCTTCACACAACATAAATCTCGACTTAGCTCTCAGCGTTTCCACACAACACATACACATACCTTGCGGTCACTAGAAAGTACTCAATTTTTTTTAACAAATGATCGCCAGCCATCGCCAGCACTACATTGAGAGGCGCGCTTCTGAAACATTCACGCAGCGTGAAATAAGATTACCAAGCGGTCGCAAACGCCACATCGAGTCCTGCGCCTCTAAACCTTCACGCAGCGTGAACCTCAGTTTAGCTGTCAACGTAATCACACAACTAACTGCCTTGCGTTCAACTGAAACCACTGTAGAGCGCGAAGAACGAATTCGTATTGATAGAGAACATCAATCTATTACGTTTATCAGAAACAGGAACAGCGTGATGAACGTAATGCGGCTGCTTGGGAGTGGTATCATGATGTGTTAGGTAATGATAGCATTATCCGGCAAACCCAGGAACGTAAATGAGATTCGGCAATCTTACTCTGATGAACAACATAGTGCTCAGTTGGATGCAGACCGTATACGGCATTCCGTGTACAGATTATCAGATGATAATTCTGTGATTGACAATAATAATGAGGAGTTGTTGCTTTAGCTGTAGAAATTTTTCAGATTACAGCTAATTACTACAAATAAAGTAGATGTAGCGTATTATATTCTTATTATAATTATTATCATCATATCATCATGCTTATTTGATATTATTAGGGTCTTTTAAAAAAAGAGAATCTTCACGCCCGTGTCTCCGAAGAGGTAGGCAGGGGTACAACATGTGCACCCACGATTAGCCAAAGATACGTAGTCCCACAAAGTAATAGGTGGCAAGTCTATCGCCAACCGGGCATTTTCCAATCCCGGGCAACATTGTTTTTATCAGAAAACTGAATAAAACCCATTTTCTTAGTTGCCCGACCAATGAATTGAACCCGACACCTCAAATCCGACACCGCACCACTAGACCACAAAGGCGATAGAAAAAGAGCTAAATAGGTGGCAAGTCTATCGCCAACCGGGCATTTTCCAATCCCGGGCAACATTGTTTTTATCAGAAAACTGAATAAAACCCATTTTCTTAGTTGCCCGACCAATGAATTGAACCCGACACCTCAACTCCGACACCGCACCACTAGACCACAAAGGCGATAGAAAAAGAGCTAAATGAAATTTTAGTAATAACAACAGAAAGACATACACTAAAATCCTAATAAGAAAGTCACTACAATACGCGTACTAAGTCGCGGACAACAGCTAGTACAATACATAAGAACAAACATGTAAAACAAATTAAAATATATTCAACTATCTATTCCCAGTGACTTCGTTTGCGTGACACACACATATTATTTCCTAGTTCCTTACTATTGTTAGGTTTTATTTAATAAAGCAAGATTTTTCCCGAAATCATTATAAATAGGCAAAATTATTGTTTTAAACTGGTATCCCCAAAAGTGGGGATGACAGATAGAACTTGTTAAAGATATGGGACTTGGACGACGAGGCTCGGGAGAGCAAGTCGTGCCGAACAGTTGGCCTCCAGTAAACCATAAAAGTAACAGTATTGAGATTTGAGATCATTCTTGAACGTGCATAAGTAATTTAAGGTAATGTATTTGTTAATATTTAAGACAAGAGCCGTTATCACATAACAGAGCATATTTAATTTCTAAGTGTAGGTATTCAAAGAAAACGTTGTCTTGAAATTCTCGAGCGCGTCTGAATTTTCCTTTGTTTTAGAGGAAATGATGATTGTCAGATTATATTTTTTTCGTTATTGTTATCCGAAATCCCCTCTTGGACTCTCCTACTATTTAAACAAACAATCTAAATTTATCTCTTTGTAATATTTTTAGTATACAACGTGCAGCCCGCTGCATTATATAAGTTTTTGTTAACTCCAACAGGATCACCTAAGTTTTCCAGGATAAAAAGCAGCCTGTGTGTTTCAGGTCATTATCTATTTGTGTGCCAAAATTTCAAATCCGTTCAGTAGTTGTTGCGTAACAAACATTTGAGTAACAAACATCCATTCATCCATCCATCCGTACATCCTCTAAACATCCGAAATTCTAGATGTTTGTATTCACAATATTTATATAGATTAGTATTAGTAAATTTAACATATACCCAGATCAAGCACACACATTTTATGTTCGTTATTCAAACTTGTCCCTGGAATCGAACTCGAGTTCCATCGATTGCGTGTTCATAGTTTTTTAACAACGCCATCAACAGAGCGGTCAATTGTTTATTTAATACACGTATATATCTCAATAGAAACTTAACAAATTTGTTAATCCGGTTTGGAGTACCGGGAAATGGCTTGCACATCTCGGTGTATTTGCGAGCTCATATAAATTTAAAATGGTTCGAGCTACGCGAAATCTCTATTAAATTTTCAGTACCTTGAAATATACCTCCACAATAAAAACATTAGACTTGCGTGATTTTTTGTATGTTATCTTACATATATGTTATCTTATAATCATTGAAATCGATATTTCTTTATTCTTATGGTGTTCATCATATTATTTTCTAATTATGTAGGATAGAGGTTTTCAACCAGTATGCCGCGGCCATGTATGTCTTCAGGTGGGCAGTGAATTGTAATTCACATTAAAACAATGAGTAAATAATGTGTCATTACGAGATGCCTAGTAAACTTGGTTACTTGGTAACCAAGGTTTTTGGTTGAATGACTATAGAAATTTTATAGTGTTAGGTATTTACGTGTTATATTTTATTTTAATTTTAGAAGATAGCAAACAAGCAGACGACTCTCTTTAAATACTAGGTAGGCTGGTACCTGGGTTGGAAAATTAGTTCGAGGTTAGCCTTTCACGAGACTAAATATATGACTGGATGTATTTGTAAGATCGCTACTGTGACATCATGGGAATCAATACCGTTGGCTTATCATAGGTCCACTAAATGCTCACCTATCGATCTTTTTCGGCATATGGGCGCGAAAGTTTTTTTAAAGTAAATAACTACTAAATGCTTCAGCAAGAAAATTCAAATAAAACTTAAAGTTGGCAAATACGTAGAAAATATCAGCCAAAAATAAATTTAGTGGCAGGAACACAAGGATGCAAAAATAAAGGAGGAGAAATAAAATGAAAACAAATATCATTACGCCAGTACGGGATTAGTCATAGAGCTACTATTTTTTACTGCATAAGATAGCAAAGAAGCATTGCTTTCCTTGTATGCGGGGGGCTGTCTTAATGCCACATGCATATAATGTTTACGCCTCCCTTACCCTTCACACTCGAACACGACATTGACAAGCACTGACGTTATTAAATATTTAAATACACAAATACAACACACACATTCATACATTCAGACATACTGACGTCATCGTGAAAATAGTCCAAAAAGGTTCCAAGAACCTCAAAACGTGCAGATCTGGTGAAAACTCTATTTTCGAAAATCGGGACAAAATCAGTAAGTTATTATACATACGCAGCGGGAAGTTAAAAAAAACTCTTCAGTTTTGTTATATTATCTAGTATTGATAAATAAATAAGTAATTATCGTCTCGCCGGTCCCTTGGATTGAACTTCGTTTTTTGGCTTCTGTGGCTAAAAAATGACAATACATAACCTTTCGGATACGGAGAAAAAAGCGTTCTGTTTGTATATCAGTAAAACGACTCGTTTTAGTTACGAGTAGTTATATTTTCTACGAGGCGAAAGCTAAACTTGTTCCTATAAATAGTATAAATGCCAAAATACCAAATGTCCAAACAATTTCGGAACGTCTCGTTATTAATAAATTGATTGCTAATGGTGCTATTGCCACGAATGAGTATCGTTTATTATATGAACCTAGCAATGACGGACAGACGCAAACCATCCGGTACTTAAGGGTGCCGTTTTAAGGGGTTTTTCTAATTTTTAGTTCTTGTATGGTAATATTTATTACTTTACAAATATCATTTATCTTGCCAAAACTGTATACTTTAATTGATAGGCTTTTTTATATCATGCAAAAATAAACAAGTATATTTTCAGTGACTATAGGTGGCGTTTTGTCTCTTTCTATCAGGAGAACCATCTGCTTGTTTGATATCTTATGATATGATATCTAAATATAAAATAAAACGATATACCCTTTTTTTATATCGATAGGGAAGCGCTTGACCACGATCTTGCCTGATGGTAGACTAAGATGTGGCCTAAGATAGAATGCACTTCCTAGAAGGTACCTAAACAATTTAGGATTTAAAAAAAAATTATGCATCAAGCAGAAGCGAGTTTTCATTACCTAATTACTACGCATATTATGGGGAGACAATATTTAGTGTGCATAATAATCCGTCATGTTGGGACAAGCTTGCGAAACGTATGCGAAGCGTGGTCAATTGACATAATAATTACATATTATGATGGTCCAGCGGGGACCATCTGCGTCATCTGTTATTTTATTCATCGCCTCTGTGGTCTAGTGGTCTGGTTTATTGTAGACCACATAAGGTCTCGGGTTCAATTATCTGGTCGCGCAATTCAAAAAGTATTTTTTTCAATTTTTTGATAACAACGTTAACCGGGATTGAATACGGATGGATGGGGACGGACAGACGGACGCACAGCGGAGTCTCAGTAATAGAGTTCCGTTTGTACCATTTGGTTACGGAACTCTAAAATAAATTTGATATAGTTGGCACTAGATTCAATTCAGTTTTATATTTATTTATATTACAGAAACAAATTTATTGTTTACCTACATATACATATACGAATTTCGCATATTAGTAAAGCCTCAGATTAACTCTCTCAAGCCGGAACAAGACAGCGATAATCACTGAAGCTATTGCGTCGGGAAAAGGTAACGTGGTGGTTCCAAACGTTGACGGGACGTTACAGAACTTTATCACATAATAGACAGAAGTTTTATTTTGTTGTAAGACAACAGTCAGTGAGTTAAAGTCAAAATTATTTACTAGTTAAATTCGTTTAAAATGCATATTATAAATATAATTTAGTGTGAGCGGAACTTAATGTAGAATTGATAATTTTAAACTACTATTATAACAATAAAACACGGTGGATTTAATAATGACAAACATTAAATAAAAATTTAATAATGACAAAAAATAAGGCATTGGTTTTTAGAAATATATGTTTATGTTTCTAATTTGTTTATAAATATAATTATTTGAAATAATTCTAGACATAAACATCGAGAATTTTTTTATGAATATACTTTTTATCTTCTTTTGTCTATTGCATATGGTGAAAAAATGATTTTTTCTAAGAAATTTCAGCTAAATGTCTTAACCAATATCAGAATATAATGCTCTTGTATTTGCGCTGGTTGCATTCAATACATAATACAGGCGTTAGAGAATTTTTCTTGCACTAAATTACAGGAGTTATTTTTTATTAATAAGTTCAATATAACGTACTTAACGTAAATGCATAAAATACTTACAAATAAGGAGACAAGAGTATCGTTATTTTGTTCATAAAAAGAAAAAAATGGCAAATAGTAATTAACTTATAAGTCATAAACTGTAAGTGGATTGTTTTTTTTATATCACAAGATAGCAAACAAGCAATGGTAATTCATCATGCATAAGTTTGCTGGCTGGCAAACATTAATGCTACTGCGGTAGGAATGGTAGTAGAACCAAAACCCAAGTGAGACGTTGCAAAACTCTAATACTTAATAGTCGCGGTGGTAGTGGCACGCATAGCTAATCATTTACCCTTTACCAACTGTCTGGCAGAGTAGTAGATGGTCTATTCTTCAAAGGGGGCCTGGACCAATACGATGTTAAAGCAGCGGGCACTGTGATAATATTAAAGCTTATCTAGTAACAGTCTATATTAATATCATAAATGTGAAAGTTTGGATGTTTGATTTGATGGATGCTTATTACTCAATTACGCAAAAACTATTGAAAGCTTTTTTATATTAGTTGGATAGGCAAACTGGCAGATGTACCACCTGGTGGTAAGTGGTCAACGTCGCCCGTGAACATAAACTAGTTTACCTGGAACTAGCCCAGGTAACTCATTTATATGTTGCCTATCCTGAGACATGAAATGTTAAGTCTCGGTGCCAGTAATTACTCTGCCTGTCTTGCCCTTCTCTCCGAAATACAGCAAAGCTATTTCACGGGAGAAACATTTAATATGGTAGTGGCATCCCTTCCACCGGTAAAAATTTGGTTGAAATTGGCACACAAGTAGATGATGCATGCCTAGAATAGCATATAGACTACTTTTTATCCCGAAAAAATAAGTTGTTCCCTCGGGATCTACAACGAACTTTCAGCGGACTGCATGGTGCAGCTAATATAATACAAAGGATGGTGGAACGTACATCCCGTATCTATATATTTATCGCACAATAATTATACATAAAACACACCAAAATTTTATACACTACTAGCTGACCCGGTAAACGTTGTTCTACCTTTTTAACTACTCTTATTTTTAAGCTATTGCATAGCTTCTATCGCGGGCCTTGAGCGAGGAGACCGAATCCAGAAATTCCGTAACGAGAAAACCTAACACCCCCCACTCCGACCGGCACAGCGGTGATACTTTTTAGTTTTTCCATCTATCGATAAATACCAGAACTTTTAATGACTTTTTGAAATATCACGCTTGTCTCTTTAGTTCAGCAACCCGCCTTTAGATGACATTGGTTGTATTGGAAAACTACCGTAATCAGCTGTTTGTGATAAAGTATATAGGTGTATAGGTATTTATCATCTACGTACAACAGTGAATATCTGTACTCGTATAATTTGTGTACAAAGTGTTTTAAATATGAATAAACAAAGGAAAAAAATACTGCATAAATAAAATAAATATATAATTGTAATTGCATAAGTTGATAAAAAAAGCTATGCAATAGCTTTACCGCGGCAGTCTTCGAGTGCCACACGTCTTTTTTTTCTATATTTTCTCACCTTTTAAACCTTCCTTGGACTTCAACAATTAATTCAAAACCAAAATTGGCTAAATCGGTTCAGCCGTTCTCGAGTTTTAGCGAGACTTACGAACAGCAATTGATTTATATATAAAAAATATATAAATAAATAAATAAATAAATAAATATTCAAGGGACAAATTACACTAACTGATCTAACCCCAAAGTAAGCAAATTATTTGCTTGTGTTATGGGTGTTAGTCAACGATACTAATACATAGAAATACATATATAAATACAAGAATATATTTAATATACATACACCCAAACCCGGAAATACAAACATTTATGTTCATCACACAAATGCTTGTCCCCGTCGGGGATCGAACCCGAGCCCCGTCGATCGCGTAGTCAGGATCGCTAACCACTCGACCAACGGGGCGGTCATATATAATGTACACATGTGAATTTCGTTCTTTTATGTCCTGAATTTCAATTGTTTGCTTACATCATATCTATTGTAGTTATATTGGAAAACTGTAGTGGATGTTACCAAGCACTTCATAGTAACTTTTTTTGAGTTACTTTCGCTTAGGGCAGGGTTTACCTGGTTTTTTCAGATTTGTTTAATATCATAAGATAACAAAAAGCAGATGCTTCTCCTGATAGACAGAAACAACCTCATCTATAGACAGCAAAGACGTTAATAGTGCGTTGCTATCCTTGTAGCGAGGTCTTTTGCTGTAGCATAAACTTACCGGCTACCCTGTAAACCGGAACACGACAGTGACAAGCAATGATGTTATTGCAGCAGGAATAGGTATGGCGGTGTTACCAGGAGCCGGGTGAGACAATGCAGAACTCTACATGTATTTTACACTTTTTATCGTCGGCACTTGGTAAAACTCCATTTGTAATTTTGTTAATACACTTGTACTGTTTCACAAATCACTTTAAAATTTACTTAATATCACCAACTGGTTTCTCCTTTTACGGCCCTGATTAGATATCCCTGAAGATGCCGTAAAAGGCGAAACCGGTTGGTGATATTAATTAAATTTTATAGTGATTTGTGAAACAAAATTTTAAAGTGATTTGTGAAAAATTACAGAACTCTACATCTTAGTAGCCACGATGGCAGTGACTCGTATTGCTAATCCTTTTCCTCTTACGAACTACCTGGTAGAACGGCAGATGATCTTTTCTTCAAAGGGGGCCGGGCCTAGCACTGGGTAAAAAAAAAACAATACAAAGAAATAAAGCTCCTTACCCTTTAGGGCCCCAAGTGCACGGTCCACCCCTTTAATTTGTGATTATTTTATGCATTTACATTCAGTACGTCTAAACCACACACCACATGAGAACTAATAGACATGCCATTGGGAAGGAAATAAGTCACCGCGCATCTAAGCAAATGCTCCTATCACTGTCACAAGTGTCATACATTTTTAGATATATGACATAGTGAAAAAATAGAAATAAATCATGTTGTACTGTTTATCGTACCGAATGTGATGATTAGGTATAAAAAGTACCCTTGAAGTGATTTTATTTTATAGATAAGTAGTATAACTCTGTATTTCTGTATGTAGTTGCAAGCTATACTGAAAAACTAAGAAATTGTCTTGAAAGGCGTATCCATGGTCTTAATTCCTATTGTAAAAGGATAACTTCTGCAATTCAACGCATTATGAACAAGAGTAACGGACTCCTCTATTGTACATAATAGCAAATCTTATATCTATTAATACTAGTATAGTTGAGGATGTATTAATACGCAAAACCAGTTAGTGTCAATAAATATATACAATAAACAGTAAAAGTGTTTTATTTATATGAATTTATATAAATTTCAAAAAGTCAAATATAAAATTTATGAAAAATAATTTTGCTATTCAATTCCGCAGCAAAAAGATACTTAATGAATAAACCAGCTTCAATAAAATTTTAATAATGTTGAACTCTGCACCTCGGAAAAATGTGCAGCTCCAATAGCAGCGCGAGTAAAAAAGTGTTGAAATCATTACCGATAAAAGTAGTTAGTGCGTTCTCAATTACAAAGTTCAAGTGTAGGTATAATGGGTACATAACTGCAGCGGTGGGTTGCGGCGACGACCTACTAACCGAGGCCAACGTCCGATGCACCGTGCTGACCTGGACTCCCGGCAATTGACCCACGAACCTAGAAATGGGAACTTGGGATTCGATCTTGTTGCGGAATTGTAATCTGGAGCTGTAAACATTGTTTCCTTGTGTAACTTAGATTAAGAAACTATAAACTGGTTGCCTTCAAGAAAATGCCATGTAGGTATAATAAATATATCAGGTTCACTACGGCGTGGTGTAAAACTTGTGATGCCATCGGCATATTAGTGAAGTAGTAGAAGTAAAAGTATATTCACGCCCGTATCCCCAAAGAGGTAGGCAAAGATACAAGAAGTGCACCTACGATTAGCCGAAGACAATTGGTCCCACAATATTATAGGAGCTAGCCTATCGCTAACCGGGCACTTTCTAATCCCGTACACGTGGTTTTTATCAAAAAAATACATTTTTTACCCGACTCAGGAATCGAAGCCAAGACCTCATGTGGTCAACACCGACACCGGACCACAGAGAGGACATAGACCACAGAGGCGGCATATTGGTCAACTTTAATGAATATCTCTCGATCAACCACTCCACCAATCGCTCGGTTGGACGAGTGGTTAGCGATCCTAAGTAATCGATAGGGCTTGGGTTCGTTCCAGACAAGGATTGGCATTTGTGTGATGAGTATAGATGTTTGTATTTCTGATTTAAAACAGAGCGAGTGTAAATATTACTACAGCTACTTATATTATGACATGCGACGTGCAAGACTTAAATAAAAATCGGGAAATGCCTTGCTTTTATGATGCCATTTTGGAATGAGAATAATGCATCTATACTTTTTTACATCATTGCATCGAATTATCAAATATTTGATACAAATTAGTATACTTTATTGACATGCACAGTTTAAAAAACTTAAGGTACCTATTTAAAATCATAAGTATTTATAAAAAGGCAGTTCAGTGCTCCATCCATTTTGTGAATAGTTTTTTTTTTTTAAGCTTCAATTAAATTTTTTACCATACCATAAATGTAAATTAAATTGACTTTGAATGTATTTGGATTCAGCTAAGTAACAAGTTATTATTAAAAGCTATCAAACGATGTCAGTCCTGCCCTACTGCCAAGCAAATGTGAACCTTCCTCTTCCATCGTGATAACTAAATGACCTCACAGTCATGACTACTAAGTGATAAAGTTTGGCTATGTCTCACCGGTTTTTGATACTAACGCCTTGCCTTTTGCTACTGAAATATTGTCTGTACTTGATATTGACGTATTCCGATATGGACCATGCAGCGGCAAGGTGCCGTGTCCTTGCCGCCACACGGGTAGTAACGCATTATTAATATCTTTGGTATCAATAGGCAATCAAATTTATCTCCCTTCATCAGAAAAGCCATCTGCTTGTTTGCTATCTTATGATCTAAAAAAATCAATGAGGTGGAATTCGTTTCTCCTTAGGATTCTTCGGTTACGAATTAAAACTTGCGCTGAGTACGTATACTGTGTGTTTTTGTTTTTATTGCTAACAAAATTGAGAGTGTGGAGGATGTGGGAGGATAATTATGCTGTTGAGATGTTTATAATTTTTCGGACCTTTGGTAAATTTATTCGAAATGAAATGAAAAGTATTTATTTGCAAGAATATGGTGTTACAAGTTATTAAAATTAATCAAATATACCAGCATATTCTACCATTATATGGTGTGCAAACATTAAAAAAAATTAAAAGTGACCATAATATTCTATGTTAAGAATTTTTATATGCATTATTTATTTACATATTACTATATATTTACATAACTTAAATAAATTGAAATAATATTAAAATATTTTTATTTAAATTAAAATATTAAGACACATTTTATACACCAATTCAAGAAATATTCTTTCCATGTATTTATTCTTGATGATTCGCTTTCTTTAGAATTACAACCGGATCGGAACGCAGCCTCGCACTGAGAAGATCCGGCGGAAGAAACTCAGCGGGCTTGTCTTGTTTTTCTCATAATTTATAAAATCACATTAGTTTATTTAATCAAAATGTTTACATTTAAACATATATAAATTTATACAAATTTCATAATAAGAAGTTCTTAATTTAACATTTTAGCTTGTCAGCAGAAATTCATTCAAATTATTATACATTTTTTCTAATAGCAAGTTAAATAACTTATTTGCAAAAATTATTTAAAATTTTAACTATACTTAAGAGTTTTTTTTAATGACACTAAGAGATTTCCTTTAACTAACATTTTATGTTATCAGCAAAAAAAAAAACATTTACACTTTAGTATGTTTCGTAAAGCAGTAGATCAAATAGTTTTTTGCGAAATTTTTTAATACGCAACGATTTTAGATTATCTGGAATATAATTGTATATATTTATTTCCATACAATAAGTATTTTTTGTAAAAACGTTGAGTTTTTGGCAAAGCACATGTAATTTTTCACTATTTCTAAAATATGAATTCCCTAATATTTCAGCATTTGTTTTGAACAAATGTATTTTTTACAAATACACATACCGCCAAGATGTACAGACTTTGTAATGGTAGTATTCTAAGAGTGTTAAACAGTGGTTTAGATATTCCATATCTAATACTACTGTTATATTTCTAGTACAACGTTGCAGAGGCCAATGTGAGAGTTCGCGGAAAGTTAGAATCTAAGTTTTTTTTTTGTATTTTATGGATATCCGCGTAAGTAACGAATAAATCTCTAAACACTCTTACCACCACACACAATACCCTGGAAATCAATGTATCATAAAAACTTTTGGTGAATCTCAAGGGAACAACAGATTTTTCCGAGGTAAAAAGTACCTTATGTGCTATTCCAAGTCATCATCAACCTGAGTTGATGATGACTTGGAATAGCCGTTTTGGGTGATTGTCAAACAAACTTCCTTATGTCCAAACTTTACCAGTCATAATCTTAGTGTAAACTAGCTAGGCCTGTGATTACATCAGCTATTTGCCAGTGATTAGCCGGAACAAACAGACAGACAAAAATTGTAAAAAAAAATTATTTTGGTATGTGTATCGTATATACATATCCATATGCATTAATTAAAAAGCAGTTATTTTAATATTACAAACAGACACTCCAATTTTATTTATCTGTACAGATGTATAGATAGTATAAAAGTATAGAGTATTCTTATAATTAATTGTTTATAATATAATCTTGTGGAATTCTCTACCCACTGAGATCCGCAGTAGCCCCTCGTTGCTAGTTTTTAAGAAGCGGGTTAAGGAGCATTACCTGTCATTGTCGTAGTTTTTTTTTCTGTCCTATTTATTTTATTACTGAGTTATTTTCTCTTTACTATAGTCATCAATTTGCGTTTTAGCCTTTTCTTATCTATGTGTAATCTTATTGTAATCGTATCAATGTATGAATAATTAGAATTTCAATGTAATTAATATATTTGTGTTTGTCTTTATGCTTGTGCACGATGCCTTCCACTTTCCTTTCCCAGCTTCACTTTCTGGGTTAGCTGGAAGAAATCTCTGTCGTTAGGAATAAGCTCACCTTTTGTGCATTATTTTAAGTATCGTTTAATTTTTTTTTGTCATTATATAAGTGTACAATAAAGTATTAAATAAATAAATAAATAAAATAAATCTTAGTACAATTGTACGATATAATAACCAAATGTTTAAATTTAAATTTAAGAAAGCAACAATAATTACACACGTGTAGAGCACAGGAAAAGTATAAAAGCCGAACTTACGCTATTTTCACGTAACATTCGAGCCATTTACTTTAATTCAGTTACTTCTTTAGCGGAGAGAATATACTAAAACGGTGTTATATAGTAAAAACATAAGTATTTTATAATATTTTAGTTTTTGAAGTAAATATTTTGATATTTGAATAAAGTCGAGCGTCATCTAAGAATGAGGTCAAGAGTTTTTGTAACGGGAGCGTGTTTGTATTGAGTCATTAATATCGAGGAAGCAAAGGAAGTCTGCTGAAATCTAAGCAGATATCATTGCTTAGAATTTGGCGTAAAAATATGCGTAAGTTAAATATCTTGATAGTAATATTGAAAAATATATACCTTAAGTTTTATCAAAATGCCTAAGTAGGCATGTCACCTGATTTAATAGATCATCATAACCAAGATTGTCTGTGTGTTTTTTACCGCATTTAATAACAACCAAATAGCATTAAGAATGGTAAAAGTTGTCTATAGTAATGTACAATAATTCACCGTGCATTACTAGAAATCAGAATCTTCATGTGCCAGAATTCTTGTTTACATGTAGGTATTTTCGCGTTAGCTATTTTTTAATTACTAACGGATCGGAAACACAACCAAATGCTGAAAAGATCCTCTTCTGGTCTTTTTAGACATACTAAAAAGTGTGTGGCCGTGGAAGATGTCCAGCAAGTTATTTTATGTCTCCATCTTTAGTAATAATCTATCTTTTACACAATGTTACATTTTTATACAATCGTGTTATATAGTTATAAGAATCTTTACATAACTTTATACAAATTGAAATAAGAAATTATATAAATTTTCAAATTAGCCATGTATATCTATTTTTATTATTACTTTGTTTAACTTTCCGCAGAAGGAGATACGGAGGAGAGATATTTCACTACAATTTTCAAAAATCGAGTTGTCACCAGATCTCCACATTTCGGCCGAGATTTTGAAAAATTTAAAAGAAAAACTAAAAAAAAAGGTATTACTAAGCCTCCGCTGTCTGTCTGTCATCAGGCTATATCTCATAAACCGTGATATAAAGCTGAAATTTTCACAAATTATGTATTTCCGTTGCTGCTATAGCAACAAATACTAAACATTAAAAAAAATATATATCTAGAGGGGTCCCCGTCCCCATACAATAAACCTGATTTTTCCATATTTTTTGCTCAATATTATTAACAGTAAAAGGCAGACGCTTAAAATTTAGTAATATATTACCTTTCAAAATAAATAATTAAAAAATAAAGTAAATATTAAAATGGGGGGCTCCCATACAACAAACGTAACTTTAAGCGATTTTTAACTCAAACGTGCGCGAGTCCGACTCGCAATTAACCAGTTTTTTTAAATATCTTAATAAAACTTCCAATTGTTATAAAAATCTTACTAGCTCTTTTTCTTCTCTTTTCTTCAAAAACAATGTCTAATCCGCAAATTGCACCGAAATCGCTGTACCCGTTAGGAAGGAAAAATTTTTAAAAATGTTTTTTTCAGCACAACTTTGACTTTTTAAACTAATTGATAATAAAAAGTGAAACTAAATTAGTACTGAAAAACAAAAAAAAAACAGAGTTCATAAGCTACAGCTTTTCAAATATTAAAACAAAATGACTTCCAAAGTAATATACCAATTGATTTTAAATCTAATCAGCTCTTTGCAGTAAAAAGACTGCGTCAAATACCTCTGACTGTGATCAAAATTTTTGAAAAAAATGTTTTGAAATTACCTCGGCATTTCTCCGTCAATTAAGGTTGTTGCTAATAAATATCATTTCAGATCTTAAAAGCGCGTTAAACGCAGTTCATAAGACCAAAATTGATCATCGTTTTCAAAATATATAGCTTATATAAAATTAAAACACTGTCATTTTTAACAACTTTACAATTGTGCTTAGGTGTATTTTTACTCATGTAAACTTAATCTACTTCAGTTATTTGGGAAGCTTCAAAAATAACCTGTAAGTTAAACCAATTTACAGGTTTCTTAATTAGTTATTAAGTTTATTTTATCCGCTGTTATTAACTCTGATTGCATCATGAAACTGGTGATACTAGTGCATTCAGACAGACAAATATATTTATCCAGTGATCTGCAGTACAATCTCGATAAATAAATAATATGTAGTAATTAATGTAAGGTTGTACGGTCAACTTCCAAGCCGCAATACCATAGCGACAATAAAGGCTATCTTTTGTGTTATAAATACATTACGGTAAGCGACGGCGGCAGCATTGTTTTTTTTATATCACCAAATAAGAAACAAATTGCTTTCGGATGAAAGATAAACTATCGGCTATGGGCACAAAAGAGGAAAGTAATGGGTTACTATTCGAATGCGACATGCATAAGTTTAGTGGCCTACACCACAGAATACTGGAGACTAACAGAAGTCAATGTACATACAAGTAATATTTGAGCAACGCACACATAGACACCTCTCACGGACGCGATATCTCGGACTGGCTTGGGACAGTTTGTTCCGCACCAGTCCGAGATATTGCATCCGTGAGAGGTGTCTATATGTATAGCACACATAGACACCGAGTTCGAATATTACTTGTATGTAACATTGACTTCTGTTCGTCTCTAGTATTCTGTGCCTATACCGCCCTAGCCAAGAACGACATGACTAGTGGCAAGGATAAACGCTATTACAGCAGGAATAAGTAAGACTCTCTCGTCTAGTATTCACGATGGTATTAACATATTTGCCCATTCGCTCGCCTTTTAAATACTACTGGCAAATGGTCCATTCTTCAAAGAAGGCCTGGACCAACACATCTTTATTTGTACCAGCGTCAGTGCTTGTCACTGTCATGTTCCGCTTTAGAAGGTAAAGTAGCTGATAAACTTATGCATGTGGCA
Organism: Apodemia mormo; assembly: GCA_036924255.1. Lineage (NCBI taxonomy): Eukaryota > Metazoa > Arthropoda > Insecta > Lepidoptera > Riodinidae > Apodemia > Apodemia mormo. Next base: position 11,201,805 of record JAUPFN010000001.1, read on the forward strand.
TTAGACCTCACCTCAAGATAGCAACGCACCATTAAAATCTTTAGTGTCTATAGGCGATGGTTGACTTTCCATGAGGAGACCCATCTGTTTGTTTGCTATCTTTTGACATAAAAAAAAACTATTGACACACGTATGTGTCCGCGATGCTCAAGCAAATTCCCAATCTGCTTCTTTGCAATCTTACGACATAAAAAATCAACAGTACCACCTAAATAGTTTACACTTTTTTAATGTAATCGATTTTTGTTCAAATGACAATAAAAAGCAAATATCTAGATATGAAGCATTTAAATTGCAAGCTTTATCAATACGAACATTAAACAAACAATTGTAAAACTTGCAGTGTCATCATATTCAAAGAGTACGTTAAGGCAGTGGACAAAATACGAGTCATTTCATTCTGAATTCGGAATTGAAAATGTACTTTCGATAACATAGAATGATACAATAATTAACAACTGATTAATGGCCAGGAATCCGCCATGATGTTATTGCTTACAATTTGTGGAATAAGAGGAATAAAAGCAGATGATCCCATGAAATATCCACCATATTCAGGGAACCACCGGATTGAAGATATCAAAGATGTTAATAAACCACTATAAAGGTGATTTCTGAGGTGACACCTATTCATATATACTTGCTACCTTATTATTCTAGTCGGAACCTTTCATTTCGTGAAATAACAATATTTTTGGTTATCAGAAGAAACTTGCAATTACTTCATTAGGTGGCAGAATTCTACCGCCGACCGCCTCGTTCAATTCCCGATACGGACAAACATTTATGTGATAAACATAGATGTTTGTGTTTCTGGACCTGGGTGTGTACAATGTATGTAACAGTATTTATACATGTGTTTCTATGTATTGGTATCGTTGATTAGCACCCATAACATGCAAATAACTTGCTTTCTTTGGGGTTAGACCAATTTGTGTTATTTGTTTAGTTATATTATTATTATTCTATAACGTTTCATCTGGAATTTGTACCACTACCTTGATACTACCGTGATTATTCTTAGCACAATAGTGTCAGTGCTTGTGTTTACGGTTTTTAATGGGTAAAGTAGCCACAACATTAATACACTACGCTTTGCTACAAGTTTCGAAACAAGTTAAAAAAAAGTTAATAAGGGTTTTAGCGGTTTTTATACAGGTTACATTCGGAGCCCATCTGAGGTGAGAGCGCTTCATGAACCCAAATAAACCGGTTTAAGCAAAAACCCGCACTTTTTGCCAGTTTACGTATTACGTAAGTGCGAAAAAAAATTGGGAGCGGCGAACATCAAAGATTTAAAAAAAAAAAACTTTTTTTACTCTATTCTTTTTTTCTATTTTAACGGGTATTTTCGAGGATAACGTAGAGCCAAACCGCTACAAAACACTCTTTATTTAGGTATTTGCGCTGATTTACGTTTAAAAATTAACCGGTTAATAAGCCCTACTTTGCTCTCTTTCCATCAGTAAAAATTGCATATAATAGTGTAAAAAAAATCTCACATCAATCAAATAAATTCATCCACTGTAACTTTAATCCCAGGTTTTAGCGTTTTGAGCGCTCCAGGCACTCCACTATAAGGTTTAATTCACGAGTCAGTTAAATAAATGAACGATGTTTTATCGAAAATGTCGTTCGAAATTTATTTGTTATTTTTTATCTTTTATTTTTATTAGGTATATTTTTTATTTTATTATTATGGTTTTGTGGGTTATGTAGCCGCAAAATTAACGTCTTTGCTGCCTACAGCTGGTGTTTGTCTCTTTCCAATAGAAGAAACTGCTGCTTTGCTCTCCGATAATACAAAAAACTTTGACTTCTTTATTATACTCTGCTATAAGTACATGCTCTCATTGCATATTTCTTCATATGGAGCGTCTTACTATTAACTTGAAGAAGGATCTTCACCTTATCGTCTTTCGCCTCAACGTCAACCAAGCGTCAACTTAACGTAAGCACGTAACCAAAACGGAACCAGGACGGACGGAGACGTTAACTCGGCCACAGCTTGGTCACAAAGGCTTATAGAAAGGTTGCAAGCACGGGAACAGCTAGCCATAAACACATGGCGAGCATTAAGCGTGGAGACGGCGAACAGTAATCATCTTCATGATCGGCGAGCTCTAAACGCGGGGACAGGCAAGTTTACCACACCACACTGCGGTTCTTGGGCATATCCCAAGGCGAAGTGATGACGTTGTAATTCCCACTAATGGACGTTGTAGTAGGGAGTTTCATACAAAGAATACGGTGATACGGTGACGTTCTCTTTCCAAGTTGATAGTTTATGTGTGTATGTGTAGATGTGTTTTGACCCTAAGGATTACACCGTATGTGATACTAATGACCATGCAGTGGGGTTTTTGAAGGTTCCAGAAAGTTGAATCAAATATCTTAAGACCAGGAACGGAAAAATCCAGATTCACAACATGAAGAGTTAACTAATTCTTGCCTAACACAAAGCTCTAAAATCGATTTCAGCTCTAAAGGCTTGCTGAAGTACGTTTTAAAACCATTTAGACCCGCTAATGACGTCAAATTGAAGAGACCACAGCGCACTTTAAGAATGAGATTTGAACGCAAATTTAGAAAACTGTCGGACAGGTCCAAATACATGCCCTATTAACGCGATAGAAGGCAAGTAGTGTACAGAAAACAAGTTTAATCAAATTTTCATTTAGTAAACGTTTCATACAGTAAAGGTTCTGTGTAAGTATGGGCTCGAATTTCTGTCAAATTTCGTACAAAGTGTTAATTACAAAGGGCATATTGAGTATGTCTATTTTTTATAGGGAGGATAGGTGAAGGTGCAATACGATAACAAAGACTTAATGGTTTTCTTGATGAGAAACACCAAATATGTTAATAAATGCTACATTTGCATGCACGATGGACAAGTTTACTGGCTACTTTAATGTATAAGCACCGACGATATTATGGCAGGAATACGCACCAAGTACCAAACGTGGTCAAACCGTTGCATAATTCCACCTAATTAATGCTCACGGTAAAAGTGACACATCGTAGCCTTATCTCGCCTTTTACGAGAAAACTATTCATCACAGAGGTTTGAATCAACACAGAACAATTTACGAAGTTAGCATTTATAGTTTTAGATGTTTCGAGATCTTTACAACTCCTCCTTTTAAGGCTTCTGGAATAAACTAGGAACCCTTATAGTTTCACTGTGTCTGTCCATCCGTCCATCCGTTCATTCGTCCGCCCAACCATCCGCTCGGCCACAGTCTAGCTCAGAGATCATTTAAATACTAGATTATTAGTAATTGGCATGTGATAATTAGTAATTTGACATGATATTGTAATGATTTAACTTGTTTGTAATGGTTTTATTCATCAAAAGAATATGTTTTAATTGTGTTATATTAGAATAAGTGACAAAATATGGCAACATTAGGCGTCATCTTCCTATTGGTTAAAGTTGTAAAAGCTAAACGGCGGGACAGAACGCGGCAAGATGGCGCGTAGTGGGGCTTACGATATGAGAGACCTCATTTTTAGCGACAGACGGTTCTGAGCCATGAGCTCGACAACTTGTGAACACTCAAGTCTATAATTGTAATGTTAAAATAGTCTGCAAGAAGTACATTAAAGAAATATCAAGTTTGTATTATATTTTATTCACGAAAAATCAGACGTGGAAGTAACCTGTGTGCCCACAAGTCTTCAAAGGTAATCCAGCACTTATATACAATAATGTATTATGTATTATAAATATATTACGGGAGTAGATTATTAAAAAGCATATTAAAATGTGCGATAGCATAATTAAAAATTCAAAATTGTACATTTTTCATATTAATAAATCAGGGTTACATGTGATGATAAATACAAGTACTTTGAGCCTGCTTTGCCGAATAAATGGCGTGCAAAAAGAAAAAAATATATATTTATTTTTATATAAAATTACAAATTACGTTTAAATACTTTTAAAATCAATAAAACTCAAAAAAAAAGAAGTCAGAATAGATTTAAAAATTAATGTCAAATGAGAATTGAAATAAATTAGATTAGAATTAGAAATTGTTATTTTAAAAGAACATGCGCTATAGTAATTGTGATTACATCAAAATAATAAATATACTCCTATGTCCATCCTTTACATCTTTAACACGTGGTCGGGGCTACTCTCCGATCGTGTTATTCCTGTACCCATCCTGTACCTAACACGTGGTCGGGGCTACTCTCCGATCGTGTTATCCTTGTACCTTAACACGTGGTCGGGGCTACTCTCCGATCGTGTTATTCCTGTACCCATCCTGTACCTAACACGTGGTCGGGGCTACTCTCCGATCGTGTTATCCCTGTACCCATCCTGTACCTTAACACGTGGTCGGGGCTACTCTCCGATCGTGTTATTCCTGTACCCATCCTGTACCTTGACACGTGGTCGGGGCTACTCTCCGATCGTGTTATTCCTGTACCCATCCTGTACCTAACACGTGGTCGGGGCTACTCTCCGATCGTGTTATTCCTGTACCCATCCTGTGTTTAACACGTGGTCGGGGCTACTCTCTGATCGTGTTATTCCTATATCCATTTTATACACCCTTAACATGATTAATTAATTTATGCCAAAGATAGCATTTGAGTTTATTTGTTACAATTAATCAAATCTTCAAAAAAAAATGATAGTAAAAATTTAAAATAATTTACATGCCACTTCTAGCTACAAACAATACATGATCGTAGCCGCAGTATCATCCGATGGAATGTAATAGTATTTTGTTAAAACTACCCACATGTTTGATAAGTATTTCTGAGAACCGAGTTACTGTATAAAAATTAATATTAATAGCAAACTCAAAGTACATACAAAAGCATTTCGAGCGTTCGAAAATTACATAACTTCAATTGTCTTAATAATATAGTTGTGTCCTGCTATACGTGAAATAGTATGCTCGATGAAATAAGTTATTTCAATTTTACAGTGTAAAGTAAAATATATTTATGTGTTCTATACCAAAGCATAGATTTTTGAGCAGCTTATAAAAAATTAGAGTATTTCAGTTTTTGCGCAGTCGTATATTTTCAAAACGATCGTCGATTTTGATCTTTTGAATAGCACTCGACTCAATTATTTGAGTTCTAAAACCTTTTATTAACTTCAAAATTGATTGAATGGAAAACAACGAAATAATGTCAGTCATGTATTAATTTTTAACAAAAAAAAAATATATCGTTGATAAATTCCAAAAGAATTGAGCAAAGAAAATGAGTAAATCCTATTTACGTTATTTGACTCAGTTTTTGAGATCAATTTGAAATCAATCTGTTTACTAGTAATTGTAAACAATCTAATATTTGAAAAGATATAACTTTACACAACTTGATTCGGTTTTTATTTTGGTAGGGCAACTGCATCAGTTTTTAAATATTTTAATATTGTAGACATCGCAGAATATTCAACTTTTATATATATTCAACTTTTATTCAAAGAAATTTACTCCTATTGGAGACAAACATTGATTATAGCGCCAATCATTAATTTGTGGCAGTAATGGAAAACAAACTAGATGTTTCACTAAACGTGGATAAATATATAATTATATTAACAAATAAGCCATGTAGGTGTGCTTATTTATAGAAAGAGCCGAAACCATGTAGGTGTTTCGAGATATACTGAAAATAAGCCATGTAGGTGTGCTTGTTTAGAAAAAGAGCCGAAACCATGCAGGTGTGTTTCGAGATATACTGAAAATAAGCCATGTAGGTGTGCTTGTTTAGAGAAAGAGCCGAAACCATGTAGGTGTGTTTCGAGATATACTGAAAATAAGCCATGTAGGTGTGCTTGTTTAGAGAAAGAGCCGAAACCATGTAGGTGTGTTTCGAGAAAACTGAAAATAAGCCATGTAGGTGTGCTTGTTTAGAGAAAGAGCCGAAACCATGTAGGTGTGTTTCGAGATATACTGAAAATAAGCCATGTAGGTGTGCTTGTTTAGAGAAAGAGCCGAAACCATGTAGGTGTTTCGAGATATACTGAAAATAAGCCATGTAGGTGTGCTTGTTTAGAGAAAGAGCCGAAACCATGTAGGTGTGTTTCGAGATATACTGAAAATAAGCCATGTAGGTGTGCTTGTTTAGAGAAAGAGCCGAAACCATGTAGGTGTGTTTCGAGAAAACTGAAAATAAGCCATGTAGGTGTGCTTGTTTAGAGAAAGAGCCGAAACCATGTAGGTGTGTTTCGAGATATACTGAAAATAAGCCATGTAGGTGTGCTTGTTTAGAGAAAGAGCCGAAACCATGTAGGTGTGTTTCGAGATATACTGAAAATAAGCCATGTAGGTGTGCTTGTTTAGAGAAAAAGCCGAAACCATGTAGGTGTGTTTCGAGATATACTGAAAATAAGCCATGTAGGTGTGCTTGTTTAGAGAAAGAGCCGAAACCATGTAGGTGTGTTTCGAGAAAACTGAAAATAAGCCATGTAGGTGTGCTTGTTTAGAGAAAGAGCCGGAACCATGTAGGTGTGTTTCGAGATATACTGAAAATAAGCCATGTAGGTGTGCTTGTTTAGAGAAAGAGCCGAAACCATGTAGGTGTGTTTCGAGATATACTGAAAATAAGCCATGTAGGTGTGCTTGTTTAGAGAAAGAGTCGAAACCATGTAGGTGTGTTTCGAGAGATTACAAATGAAATATTTGGGGTGTGCTTAGTTTGGCGAACTAACTGAAACCATTCGCAAGGCGTGCACCGTAGATGAGGAGACAAAAGTAGAATGATGTAAAGCAATAGATAGTCCGTATGAGCAGCTCGAAGATTTCACTTATGCGTACTAGAGAGAAATTTGAATTTAAGTGTGGCGGTAAGCGATTTAAAAGTAATGTACCATGTACGAAAGATCCTATGTTCACGGCGTTCAACAAACGTCAGCCACTAAAAATGATTAGGTACAGCAAAATGAGATACGGTCAAACTTACATAAACAGAAGGATTGGGTAATGTGATTTTTCATGGACATTAAAACGCAACTTTATAATTGACTAGCTGTTGCCCACGACTTTGTCCGCGCGGACTTCGTTTAATCCGCACAGCTCATCCCCATAGGTGATAGCGTGATAAAATGTAGCCTATATGTTGACCAGACCTATTAGTAATATTCATGAAAAATTTGGAGTAAATCCATGCAGTACTTTTTGAGTTTACCTCGGACATACATACAGACAAACAGACATACAGACAAACAGACAAATTCTAAAAACTATATTTTTGGCTTCGATATCGATTGTAGATCACGCCCCAAGTATTCTTTTAAAAAAATATTCAATGTACAGTTTTGCCTTCCTACGATTTTATGTTTTTTATATTTTATTATATTTGGTACCGGATATAAAAAAAAAATATATATTTTATGAAATTATATATTGATGGATACTTTCAGATAAACCCGACGAGCTTTATTCGAAAACCATTCAATACGCAATTGGCGTAAGATTTGGAATCGTAGATATTAGTATCCGTCTGATAATATAGCAATTTTAGTTTATCGGCGCACCCACTCTGCTGTCGCGTCATTTTGTCTCGTTGCAAGATTCAGTAAATATTTGACAATATAGTGTTTCGTCAATATATAGGTAGTTCTAGATGTACAGTTTCAATATCTATACATTTTGTATCGCCTACTCCTAGTAAACATAGTATAAGGCGAATTGACTGATAAGAAGCCTCAAAGTTTTGGTTGTATAGTTCATTATGACAATATCTGGTCTTATAGGAAAATGCATTATTCTTAACTACAGTCATTCCAATTACATATACACATACTTAAAGGCCGTCCACGTGGACATATTCAGAGCTGCAAACACAACACACACGTACATAGACAAGAGGATTTAATAAAGAGTTTGTACTGTCATCAATATTAAATTTCAACAATGGCGGATCCTTCGGCGTCTGAATATAAAGCGCCGTTATCTCTTACTGGAAGTCAGATCCAGAAAGCTGTAGAGCTGATGTCGTCGTTGCAATCACCGAGACAAAGTCGAAACAGATCGCAGGCGGAAGTCCCAAAAGAACCTTATCTATCGGAGTAATCGTGGGAAATGTAAGAAAATCGACACCAATAATATAGAGTGTAAAAAGAAGATTCAAAGACGTAGTTATTATTTATTCGCAGGAAACGCTAGAATTATGTCAAATTACACTAGTTGACCAGCCAATTAATCTCGATTGTTACTCAATGTATGAAATAAAATGTTTTCAATAATATGACGTAATTTCACATTGGATTATGTTTAGTTAAATTCATGATTTTTTTTGAGAATTATCAGTTTGTCACTCTTTGTAGGACTAAGTATTAATCTCGATTGAAATTTCATGTTCCTGTAGTATTTATAAATACTAGATTTTATATTATATGTAGTATGCGTATTATAGGTAGATTTATTGTAATAGTAAAATCACACGTTCAGGTACTTGGGAGTAAAATCAGAAATTATTAAACGATAATTTATTTCTGAGGTTGACTTAAGGGTACGATGTAGACCATTTATGACTGGTACTAACAACCTAATTAACATTACTGTCAATGTTAATATATATCACAGACCACATAATACTAATAGACGTGGCGTTAGGCATTGAACGTGTAGTCGTACATATGAGCGAATGCTCATATCAATGTCAAAAGTGTGGCAAATTATATAGGCAAATTGACACTAATTGTAATTAGGTTTTTATTGTTGACGTACTGTTGTATACATTCTCGTATTTATGTCGGTTCAAAATTTAGCTACGATTGACGTCTAACAAATGTCTTAAGAAGGCGCCTCCTGTTTTATTATATATTATACTAGCGGCCTGTTACATGCTTCGCGACGTATCGTCATTTATTGAATTCATTTGTTACAAAAAAAAGTGATAAATGAAGAACCGCTGTACCGATTTTGTGCAAACTTCACATAAACCATCTACTAAACAGTCCGAACAAAGCCTAAACATTTGGTTTGGATAGGTGAGCCCGTTCTTGAGTTATAAAATTACAACGAAAAATGGCATTGATTTTTATAAATATGTATATATTAATTTATGTTGACATGTAAGACAGATATTGTGGCACTTATTTCTCTCTATGTAACACATATGTTTATTAAATCTGTATTGTAATTTGTGCACCCTAATCTGCAAGCAATGAATATTGCCACTCGTTGTCTGGAAGAATCACTCTTTAGCAATAAGACCCTCTATTTGTGCACTTATTTTAAGTGTTATGTAAATGCTACTTGATTATGGTGTACATAAAGCATTAAATTATTAAATTAAATTAATATTAATGAACAATGTTACTTAGAACTTTAAATGAAATAATTAGTCAAATGAAAAATAATTTACAAATCAACATGAAGAAAAGGCAAAATTATTACAATTGAAATTTAATATAAATATGATAATCCTATAGAAGTATAATATAGATGATCAAAGAAATAACAAATCGGCAATATTTGTAACATTTAAGACTAAATTGTATTTGCTCTCCGTAAAATTAGATATAAATATATAAGGAAACGGCAATAACAACATGCTGTGGATATGTTTCATTAGTATTTTCTTATGGACTGCTTATATGAGGTGACTCTGGGTTTGATGGGTAAATGCTTTTACAGCACAAAAGAATGAGTTAGGGCTATATGTAACATTAAACATCACATAAAAACAAACTTTAAGCCTATTTTTAAATCTGAGAATATTAAAACTTCCTTGTATGTAGGTACATTAGCGCAGCTTGTTTTTTAAGAACACACTAAATACTTTAAAATCAACCGCAATTTAGTACAAATAACAGACAAGCAAGCAAGCCCTATGTGCCATAGTATAGACTACAACATAGTCATGGTACAAAAAAAAAAGTTTTTTTTATATGTATGTACATTATTTCTTTTATCAATTACCAAGTATAATGAAATAGCTAACTATAAACCGGTATAAAATACAAATACATATATGGCTAATTTCTCATTCTCTGTAAAAGAATACCTATTTAAATTGTAAAAATGTCAATATCTAGTCAGATGTCAAGATAATAGTTAGTGGAAATGTAAGTATATGTATATCTAGTGTCGTTAGTTACTTGTTAGACTTGCGTTATAAAGAAATTAATAATTAGATTAAATAATATATAAATAATTTAATATAATATAATTAAATGTAAATTAATATTTAAATAAATAATTACCTGAGGTAAAACAAATTTTTATGAGATATGTTTAACAATGTAATGTAGGATTTAGTAGTAAGAAACTAAAATTGGTACACTTTAGGTTAGAATGAGTAAAACCATATAATGTAATTGACTTTCAGAAAAAAAATATATAATTAGGTATATGGAGTAAAATTGGCCAAACATTTGTAAATTAATCTTATATAATTTATAAATTTTTAGAATATTAATTTTATCGATGCATTGAGTTATGTGTAAAAAAATATGTAGAATACAAAGTGTATAGTTTATAATTAGTAAAATTTCATTCAAATCCGTTCTCTTCAATCAAATCCGTAGTCTTGGCGTGATTGAGTAATAAACATTCACACATCCAAACTTTCGCATTTATAATATTAAAATAGATGCAGATTACAAGCTGAAGTGAAGTTTTGTTTATATTTACGTTTACTATAACAAATATAATATATCACAACTTAAATAAAACTAAAATAATGTTTTGTTTAAAATTATATTCACTATGGATCAACAGAATATATATATATATATATATATATATATATATATATATATATATATATATATATATATATATATAACTTAAAGTAATACGCTTAATAAAGTACGTAACACCAAAGTAAAATAAAGTATTATGTATAATTTTTATAAATGTTATATGACTTATAATATAAATTAAAATAAAATTATGTAGCAAAACTGCTTACTTTTTGCTTTCATAGAAGATATAAATAACACTGTAGTATTACTTGTTTTTAAATAATTATGATTATGATTAGTAAGTTATTGAATGTTAGGATTGTGTACAAGCAAATTTTTTTTTCCTCGTAAAAAAAAATATATATATATTTGTGTCGACTATGGTAATTATGGGCGAAGGTAATGATTTAACTAGTTGTACTTTTGCATCTAATTTCCTAATTAATAATAGTATTTCCTAATTGATGCCCTAAGGATTTACGGAAAAGTTAATTTTAGAATTGAGTAGTGTGCCGGGAGTCACACTTTGCCGGATGGCCGAATGTAATGATTTAACTTGTTTGTAATGGTTTTATTCATCAAAAGAATATGTTTTAATTGTGTTATATTAGAATAAGTGACAAAATATGGCAACATTAGGCGTCATCTTCCTATTGGTTAAAGTTGTAAAAGCTAAACGGCGGGACAGAACGCGGCAAGATGGCGCGTAGTGGGGCTTACGATATGAGAGACCTCATTTTTAGCGACAGACGGTTCTGAGCCATGAGCTCGACAACTTGTGAACACTCAAGTCTATAATTGTAATGTTAAAATAGTCTGCAAGAAGTACATTAAAGAAATATTAAGTTTGTATTATATTTTATTCACGAAAATATATATCGTACATATTAATCGCCGCAAAATATGGTAACAAAATCTTGAAAAATTTTCTTTAGGGTTGCTTCTTTACACGTTGATTTTTTCTCGTGTACCCCATAGTGTGGTGGTCATTGGAGAGTTTTTTAAAGAATATTGTAGATTTGTGAGAATAATTTTTCGATTAAGGGGCTCGTTTGTGAAATGCTTTTAAATGCTAATTTCTGTTAAAATGTCGCTTCCCCACCCCCTCTCTCTGCAGCTAAATGTTTGGTTTTGGGGGTGGAAAAAAAATCACGTTAGTAGTAAGTGTAATAAAGTTTTTACGTGCGTGGTGCGGATATATCTGTCATTGACGTTAAAAGATTAAATATTAATGATATGAAAAAAGCCCCCTTCTTAGTCTATATATTTGTGACAGTCAACGTCGGAACCCTACCTTGCGTGTGTCCCGGGACGAACTTTACCAATTTATGAATTGTAGTAGTGTATATTTTCGTGACAATTATGAGACAAAAAAATGTTATTTACTTTCAAACATGTAGTTTTAAATTAAAATCTTAGTTGTAAGAATACTGATAATACACATTGTAGGTTCTTAATTATAACTTGTATATTTTGGCGTAACATGACGTTCTCAAATAATTAGGTAGAAAGTTTTGTATCAAATCCAGTGAATTGTAAATCCATTACATGTAAGTATACATCATGCAACTACGCAGTTCATGTGTCAAACAAAAAATAGAACACCTATTTTCCTGTCTGAACATAAAACTCCACGTAGCACTTGCTACGCCGCGCCGTAACTTTTACAACGCGTTCTTTTATTGACGACAAACGCTAAAAGTCACACCCTGTAGTCACTTAAGTTCCGTATGCATTTGAGCTCCACCCTCAGACAACATCACTACCTCATAAAGAGTACAGAAACAACTAAGTGCATATTGATGGATAGTGCATTTTTTTATTTAATTTATCTTTAATTCCTAATTTTCAAGAAGAAAATTACGCATATATGATTTAACAAAGCCAAGTTGAATTTCTAGAAGAACCCAAAAAAGGTTTTTGCTCGTTTGTTTGTATTTTTTTTATATTCACGCTCGTATCCCCAAAGAGTTAGGTGGAGGTACGCAACAAGTGCACCCGCGATTAACCGAAGATATTTTTCCCCACAATGTGATAGGTAGCGAGCCTATCGGCAACCGGGTACTTATCCAATCCCGGGCAACGTCATTTTTATCAGAAAACTGAAAAAACACATTTTGAATTGCCAAACCCGGGAATCAAACCCTAAACTAGTGACTAGACACTTGACTACAGAGGCGATATTTAGAGAGCGAGGGAAGGCGAGAGGATATTTTTTACATACGTTTACGAAAAATTTCGTTGATCTTGAGCCAATCTGAATTTTATCTTAAGTTTGAAAGTGTACTACAGAAGCGTGTATTCCTGAGGTAACCTAAATCATGAAATCAAGGAATATGACACACACGTTTAATGTTTTTAGTTTACTTATTAACTTAAGTGTAAGGAAGTCAAATTTCCGTAATTTAAATAGAGCCCTTCGCCGCCATTATATTATTATTATTATTTGCCATATTAATATGTAATTACGAGCTGACCCGGCAAACGTTGTTATGTCTTTTTAACTACTTTTATTTTTTTCTATATTTCTCACCATTTAAACCTTCCCTGGACTACAACAATAAATTCAAAACCAAAATTAGCCAAATCGGTTCAGCCGTTCTCGAGTTTTAGCGAGACTAACGAACAGCAATTGATTTTTATATATATAGACTAGTTGACCCGGAAAACGTTCTTCTGCCTTTTTAACTACTCTTATTTTTTCTATATTTTCTCACCTTTTAAACATTCCCAGGACTTCAACAATTAATTCAAAACCATAAGTGAAACCAAACCACTATTTTCAAGGATAACGGTGTTTACACTAACAGCCCGTATAATAGTTCCATGTTATATGTTTATAAAAAGCAAATGTATTAAAAATAGAACACAAGTAGCCAGTTAGGTCAATTTACTAGGTGATAGAGATCTGCAGTATTTCATCCGAGTCTGATACCACCGCCTTACCTATTCCTGCCGCAATAGCGTCATTGCTTGTCACTGTCGTATTTCAATTTGGAGAGTAAGGCAGCCGATAAACTTATGTATGTGACTTTAAAACCCCACCACAAGGATAGCAACGCACTATTAACGTCTATGTTGTCTATAGACCATGGTATCTTTACGATCTCATAAAATAAAAAAATAAATAAAAAAAAGTTGCAAAAAGCTACTACTGTTTTCGCGTTTTTTCTTTGAAACATTGAAAAACTAACCTTATCTACGAGGTTATAAAAAAAAAATAACTAACAATAAATATTGGCACTTTTTTTTCAAAGCGGTATCTGGCGAATCCGTACTGGAAAAATATAGGTCTATTAACTCAAATTAGTACAGTACAATAACATTACCAAAAGTTTTTTAGGCAATGCGAGAGACAATACCTAAGGTCCTATTGTGTGATGTCGTCAAAGGAATCATAATGTGTCATGTCTACGCCTCTTCATATACGCTCCACAGAATAAAGGCGTTTACTGAGGATTCTGGTATCAAAACTCTAGCTCACCCACCCTACAGCCCCGTCTTAGCTTTCAAAGAATAATTAAAAGGCTAGTTTTTTAATTTTTCTAAGCTATGGCTTGTGGTATTTGGAGTAGCAATTTCTGATCTATCAGATCAAGGTTGGAAAAGTGTTTCCGAAGTTGGTTTAGACAAATGGAACCTTGAACCTTGGTTTAGACAAATGGAAAATTTAAAAAAGTTTTGGTACATAATAGTAGAGGAGCTCAAGATGCTAAATGGAAATTTACTGGAGCGTCGTGGAGACATATATGTGTTAATGTTTTTTTATATCACAAGATAGTAAACAAACAGATGGGTCTCCTGATGGAAACAGTCAACCATCGCCTATACACATCAAATATGTTAATGGTGCGTGGCTATCTTGAGGCGAATTCTAATGCCACATGCATAAGTTTATCGGTTACCATACCAGAACACGACAGTGACAAGCACTGACGTAATTGCGGCAGGAATAGGTAGGGAGGTGTGGTACTAAATACTTGCTTGAGACGTCGCGGAACTGTACCACCTAGTAGCCACATGGTAGTAAAACGTACAGCCAATCTGTCGCCTCTTACAACATGCATGGCAGAATGGCATTTGGTCTATCCTTCAAAAGATGTGCGACTGTGCGATTCTCTAGGCACTTTTTTCCCGCACTGTTTCTCTGTGGAACCAATTACAGGCAGAGGTTTTTCGAAGCGGATACGATTTAGGGATCTTCAAGAAAAGAGCCTACTCTTCCCTTTTTCTATAAAAAAAAAAGCCCGGACCAACATGGGGGAAAAATATTTTTCGCATGTTACGTTTGTGATTTAGGTAAAGTTCACTAATACAATACACAATACAATACCTCTTTATTGTGCACCAAAATATATGACAACATTATAAGTTACAACATAAAAATAATACAAGTAAGATACACAAAGGCGGTCTTATCACTAATAAAGTGATCTCTTCCAGACAACCTTTATAATAAGGATAACAATATACTAGAAAAAGTGGTGCTAACCACAAGATAATTTATAGTTTTTATGCTCTTAAAATAATAATAATAATAATAATAAAAGTAACAACCGGTTATAGTTACACAGAAAAGCAAAACAAAACAAAACAAATAAAACAGTGGTAATACATAAATCTAAATAAGAAAAATTAAACAAAGTTACTAGGTACATAGAAAGTGACGTTTGACCATACTTTTGAAAGAGTTTAAACTTGGCGCCTTTCTGATATCTACTGGAAGAGAGTTCCAAAGCGTAACAGCTTGTGAGGTAAAGGAACAACTGTAATAAATAGTGTTCTGCGTTGGCACTAACAGGGAACGATTATCAGCCGATCTAAGATATTTGTGCTGGTTGTCACGGAAAATGAATCTTTCTTTCAAATAAGATGGAGATTTCACATCATAGAGAGTGGAGTATAGCTGTGAGAGAATATGAGTATTCCGACGAAGATGAATAGGCAACCACTTGAGCTTGGCACGAAATTCGGAAACGTGGTCATATTTGCGCAGACCAAATATGAACCTTATACAAAGATTTTGAAGTCGCTCAAGTTTATTGATCTGGTCTAAGGATAGATTTACATAACTAGCGTCAGCATAATCTAAAATAGAAAGTAGTAAGGAATCTGCCAGCAAAATTTTGGTAGGAATGGGAAGCAAATACCTAAGACGTTTTAATGAACTCCAGGCACAGAAAACTTTTTTACTAAGCTCCTGGATCTGCTTAGTCCACGATAAAGTATTATCAATGTAAATGCCAAGATTTTTGACAAAATCGCTGTAAGGAATAGTGACGCCATCAAGCTCTACTGCGGGCAAATTACTCCAGTTAACTTTTTTAATTAGCCCGGGACTACCAATTATAATAGCCTGCGTTTTAATTGGATTTAGCTTAAGACCAAATGATTTGCACCATGCATCGATATTCGCCAGGTTACTATTAATTGATAGGACAGCATTTGGCAGTTCAGAAAGCGTTGCTTGAGAATAAATTTGCAAATCATCAGCATAAAGATGGTACGATGTGGACAGAATGGCAGTAATAAAATTAAAAAAAATCGTGAATAATAAAGGCGATAAAACGCCACCCTGTGGCACGCCAACTGTTAAATCTGACCAAGCCGATGCGTTTGCTGCAGTTTGAATATACTGTCGACGCCCTCGAAGATAACTGCTAAGCCAGTCCAAAACGGATTGGGATACCTTGAGAGACTTCAAGAGGGCCAACAGTACGTCATGGTCAACAGTATTAAACGCATTACTAAAATCTAACAACGCTAATACTGTAAGTTTTTTGCTGTCCATACCAGAACGAACGTCATCTGTGATCTTTATTAAGGCAGTGGTGGTGCTATGACCGGCACGGAAACCAGATTGAAAGTCACTTAAAATCTTGTTAGCGTTTAAGAAATTGGAGAGTTGATGTTTGACTAAGCGTTCTAATACTTTAGACAGGAAAGGTAAAATTGAAATTGGACGATAGTCAGAAAGAGAAGCTGGATTTGTCTTTTTGGGTAAGGGAATAATTTTAGCATCCTTCCAGATTTTAGGAAAAACTCTTGATGTGATGGAGTGGTTAAGAATATGAGTGAGGATAGGAGAAACAATATCAAGTATGGGAACGATCATATTACGACCTACCTCATCACAACCAACAGCATTCGATGAAATGGACAAGATGTTCTTTTTAACGTCAGCCTCAGTAAACTCGTTAAAAGTGAAAGGAGTGTAGTCATTTAATAATAATACTGATATGTTCTGTGAGTGCATGGAATGATGCAGTGATAATATATCAAGTTTAACATCATTAACATTATTGTTACCTCTTTTCACCGGGATAACCATCTACTTATTTGCTGTCTATAAAATAAAATATTAAAATTAGGTAAAACCACATGAAAACAAAAACACTCGGTTAATATATCGTAATTAAACTCAAAAATCCTTGTTGCAGCTGTACATAGTTACTGCGAGTAATTACAGATTGTATTTGATAAAACCTCGATGTGGTGGGATCAGGATATTGTTAGCTATTGTTACTGTTGGAATTTTGCAATTATTAAATTTATAGTCTCGTATTAGGCAAAGAGCAGATGCGACTACATTCTATAAAACATAGATTAAATTGGATACGTTATTTAAGGCAATTTCTTAGGTTGTCGGTGTAGCCTACATTTACACATAAAAATACAGAGTTATAATACTTAATTTTTTTTTTATATCATAAGATAGCAAACAAGCAGATGGGCCTCCTGATGGAAAGAGTCAACCATCGCCTATAGACACCAAAGGTGTAAATGGTGCGTTGCTATCTTGTGGCGAGGTCTAATGCCACATGCATAAGTTTACCGGCTACCTTACTCTCCAAACTGGAACACGACAGCGACAAGCACTGACGCTGAAGCCAATCGGTCGCTTTTTACGACCTGCCTAGCAGAACGGCAGTTGGCCTATTTACAGGAGCCCAGAACCAACACGTACTATCTACCTTATGATATAAAATAATAATAATAACAATATGCTGGCACCAGCATTTTCTAGTAATTTCAATGATTTAAGTTAGAGTAAATAATTTACTTAAAATATTTTTTTATGAAACTGTTTGAAGTTGTATGATTCAAAAGCTTATAAGTGTAGAGCTGCAGAATGACCGGAGAAGTGTCACCCTCTTGAGAGATAATATGGCGCGTATGATGTACATGCAAAAGGAAAATAGTTTGTGAACTATTAATATAAACATTTTTACGATTACATCACGATTATTTACAAGAATATATATATATATATATATATATATATATATATATATATATATATATATATATATATATATATATCGTAAATATAAACTTTTGTCTACTTCGTGGTTAAAGGGTGACCCGTTGCGTATGCGAGTCATTGCCGTCATGGCTACTAAGTGGTAGAGTTCTGCATTGTCTCACCTGGGTCTGGTACCACTAAATTGAACCGGAGAAGTGTCACCCTCTTGAGAGATAATATGGCGCGCATGATGTACATACAAAAGAAGAATAGTTTGTGAACTCTTAATATAAACACACTATGAATTCATGTCAAGAGTGATAATACAAAGACTTTTTAGTTATTCTTTACAAGAATATATAAAAAACCGTAAATTTAAAACTTTTGTCTACTTCATAGTTAAAAGGTGACCCGTTGCGTATGCGAGTCATTGCCGTCATGGCTACTAAGTGGTAGAGTTCTGCATTGTCTCGCCTGGGTCTGGTACCACTGACTTACCTATTACTGCCGTAATAGCGTCAAAGCTTGTTACTTTCGTGTTCATATTTGGTGGGTAAACTTTATGGTTATGCACATGGCGTCAAAACTCCACCACAAAGACAGCAATGCAAATGTATCAGTTATGCAAGTGGGTCACCAGTTTTTTGGCTGATCGGAGCATCAATAGCGGTCGTAATCGGCGGTGCATGCTCAACCTCAAACCTGTCAATTCTGGTGTTTCCCCAAGGCTGCGTTCTATCACCGACACTGTTTCTTCTGCATATCATAAATTAATAACATACATTGCTATGCGGACGACAGTACTGGTGATGCTACATACTCCGGCCGTAGCGGTATTTCTCGGGAACACGTCGAAGAGGGCGGGAACAAGCTCGTGTCTGAACTCGAGAATCGACTAACCGATGTCTCGGAATGGGTCGTCAAAACCTTTTACATTTAACCCCAAAAAATCGCAACTTTGTGCGTTTACCGCAAAAAAAAAAACATCCTTTGTCGTCTCATCTCGATTCAAAAACACTCTCCTGACAGCCTCAGCCAGTATTGGAATTCTGGGAGTCGACACATCGAACAACGTTCAGTTCCACGGTCATTTGGAAGGAAAGGCTAAACAAGCCTCCAAAAAGCTTGGTGTACTTAGCAGAGCAAAGCAGTACTTCATGGCAGCCCATCGCCTCCAACTTTACAATGCCCAAATTCGACCTCACATAGAGTACTGTTCTCACCTCTGTGTCGGACCTCCACAGTACCAGTTTCTTCCTGTTGATCGCATTCAACGTAGAACGGTTCGAACTGTCGACGACCAAGCTAATTCTAATCGGCTTGACTCTTTGTCGTTACGCAGAGATGTAGGTTCACTCTGCATCTTTTACCGCATCTATCATGAGGAGTGTTCCGACGAGTTGCTAGGATTAATTCCTGCCGCTAAATTCCATCATCGGACATCGCGTCAAAATTTAAAGTTCCATCCTCACCACCTCGATGTCTGGAAATCCACAACTGTGCGCTTTTGTCGGCACTTCTTGCCTCGCACTACTTTTTACGCGGGGGTATTTCCGAACGGATACGACTTGGGGCCCTTCAAGAAACGAGCTTATTCATTCTTAAAAGGCCGTCAACGCAGCTGCAAACCCTCCGGTGTTGCAGATGTCCATTAGCTGCGGTGATCCCTTACCATCCGGTGCACCACCTGCTGGTTTGCCCCCTCTACTATAAAAAAATGCACCACTAATTTTTAATTTTTGGTGTCTCAAGACGATGATACTTTTCCATCAGGATAGCCATATGTGTGCTTGTTATCTTATGAAGCCTTAAATCTGGTAGTAGGAAGTTAATATCCCTATGCTTTGTTGTCGCTAGAATCATGCGTTAATCGTTATATTATTAGATCTCCAAAATGTGGCGGTCGGTCAGCATCCATTACAATCATGCTATGAATATAAAAATGGCGACACAAAGGTGTTATAGCTGTTAACATAACGTGGTAATATCCACTTTTGGTATGTCATAGGATAATGAACAAGCAGGTGGCTCTCCTCATGCAGAGAAAAACCATCGCCTATAGACACCAAAGATGTTAATGGTGCGATACTATCCGTTTGACGAAATAGTAATGCCACATTCATAAGTTTACTGGCTAAGAAACCGGAACACGAAAGTAACAAGTCCTTACTGGTGCTTTTGCGGCAGGAATAGGTAAAGCGATGGTACCAGACCCGAGCGTGACGTTGTAGAACTCTACCACCTTGAAGATTTTCCTTTATAAATAAATTAATTTTGTTTAGCAATTTAAAGTATCTTCACATTTATTGTCTACATAGAAATTGTTCAAATATTACAATTGAAAGGGGTATTTGTATTAAAATTGTTATACTAATTAATTATAAAGCTTAAGAAGCTGCAAATAACAACAAGTTACATTGTAGCATTTTAATAACGAAAAAGATTTTTTTTTTATATCATAAGATAGCAAACAAGCAGATGGGCCTCCTGATGGAAAGAGTCAACCATCGCCTATAGACACCAAAGGTGTAAATGGTGCGTTGCTATCTTGTGGCGAGGTCTAATGCCACATGTATAAGTTTACCGGCTACCTTACCCTCCAAACCGGAACACGACAGCGACAAGCACTGACGCTATTGCAGCAGGAATAGGTAAGGCGGTGGTACCAGACCCGGGCGAGACAATGCAGAACTCTACCACCTAGCAGCCACGATGGTAGTGACTCGATAGCCAATCGGTCGCCTTTTACGACCTGCCTGGCAGAACGACAGTTGGCCTATTTTCCAAAGGAGGCCGGGACCAACACGGCGGAAATAAAATGTTAATAAAATCATATTTAAACGCTTTTCGGCACAAAGGTGGCAAAAAACAGAAGACTTTCTTCATGATCAGAAATTATATTCACTTATCGTGGGAGATTTAGGAGAGTCGCACCAAACACATCTATAACTATAACCTTACCAATCAATTGGATATCCGATCTCTCCTAAGATGTCGGATTTGGTATTTTTGACAGCAAGATAAAGATTGCCCTTACACTTAAATACGTAAAAAACTTACAGCGAAACAGACATGACATAATGTAATTAAACTGAGTCGTAGATAAACACATAATGGTGTTTGTTTGTCATAAACTCAATTAGAGTCATTACCATTTACTATGCTTTCCTTAACAATAAAAAACCGTTTAGATTAACGTCGTCAAAGGAACTTTTCACCTAATTACTTAGGCTGTATTAATATAGGGAATGTAGCATAAAAATAGGTCATATATTGGCGAAAGAGCAAGACAGAAAATAGTGCAACAAATTGTAGTAGAGCGCTGTCTCGCTTTGGCGCCGGAAATCAATAATGGCATCTGGCCACGTGGAGCCAGGAAGCAAAGCCCGTTCCATTTAGACTAGCCGAGTGGAGACAGCTTGACAGGTCACTTTTTTGTCAAGCTATTACCAGATAATAATTTTAGGTTAAAAAATCATACATTTATAAATAATTAAGGTAAATAATATATAACATGTTTAATGTCATACAAAATTGAAATGTCATTATCCCATTTTGTAGAAATAAAATTTATAAAAACCTTTTTAGAAACCGACCAACTTGATTTTAAAATATATTTATTCAATAATGTATATATTATTATAAAATATAATAATTATTTGCACAAATTTTAAAAAATGTAAAATTAAATTTACTTAACATAATCTTATTTATTTTATATGTTGTTTAATTTTCAGAATGTCTAGTAAAAAATTTTCAAAAAGATATTAACATAATAAAATAATAATAAAATAAGAAAAACCGTCACTTCCTGCCATCTGTATGTTTTTGAAAGGGAGTTGTTAAATTAAAAACAAACCGGTTACCGTTTTTACACCCGAGCCATATAAACTTTGGCTGAAACCATTTAACATAACTTTTAAATGTTACTGCTAGATGGCGTTTGTATACGTTCGTATCTATTTGCAGCGGGAGAGAATTTCAACACCAGGGTCTGTTCTTAAACTAACTCTGTAGTGTAGTTGTCAGAATTATACGTCAAGTTAGCTTAACAAGGTAATTATTTCCTGTCATGTAATATAGATGGCGCTCAAACACATATTCGTAATTTACTTTTAAAGCTTTTAGAATAAATAATTTTCTCGTTTAATACGTAAAAACTTACCTATTTAAATAAAACAACATAAAATATAATTTACTGGGCTAGCTTTAGATTACTTGTTCAATTTAGAATACATGATTATTGACTACATTTTCACAAACTTGGTTTACACATTCTATTGAGGCATTATTCGAGAATTCTGCACAAAAGATAAAAGTTGTCTAATCCATTTAGCGGTTACTTAGTTAGTATTAATTGATATAATGGGTATTGGTAAACTTGTTAAATTGACGAGCTGTTGTATATCTTTGAATGTAAACTTTTTTTCATAAATATACGCTATTAGATCCATATATATGAAATTAGCGTTTTCTGTTTTAATATTTTCGGTCTGGAAATTTTGATTTACAAGTGAAATCCATGAACAATTGTGGTAAAAACTGATCTACAATAATTGATAAAAAAAACTTAAAACAAATTGAAAAATTGTAAAAGATCCAAAAATGGATGTGTATAGAATATTGACTATAGTAAAACTAGTTTAATTATATAAGAACTAATTTTAGCAAACTTTTTTTAAGTCATAAAATAGCAAACAAACAGACGGTTTTCGGTGACAAGTACTGACGCTGTTGCAGCAGGATTAGATGAGACGATGGTACCAGAACAGGTTGCAGAACTCTACCACCTAGTATCCACGGTGGTGACTCGCGTCGTCAATCGTGCATCTCTTATAAACTGTGTGGTAGAAAGGAAGATGATCTAGTTTTTAAAGGGGGCCCAAATTAATATTGGATAAACTTAATTTTAAAACATACTAATACAAATTACGTTGACTTTGTTTAACAAATTATTAGGATAATAATTTACATTAATATTAATTAAACATTAAAATTATAACATATTTTTTTTTATTTCATAACTAGCTGACCCGGCAAACATTGTTCTGCCTTTATAATTATTCTTACTTTTTTCTATATTTTCTCACCTTTTAAAACTTCCCTGGACTTCAACAATTAATTCAAAACCAAAATTAGCCAAATCGGTTCAGCCGTTCTCGAGGTTTAGCGAGATTAACGAACAGCAATTGGGTTTTATATATATATATATATATATATATATATATATATATATATATATATATATATATATATATATGTGAAACTCTTTAAGCGAAACTAATCTTTTTTCAAATTTAGCTTAAAAACTCTTTTTAGAAACAAAATACGTAAATGTGTATAAAACTTTCTAAGATCCTTTGAAAAGAGGAAAAGCAAGTTTAAAGTATTTTACCCGGAAATCATTTAACACACCAATGGTAAATTAAAAAATATTATAGATATTTAACGATGTCTCATAGAATTACATAACTGTCATAAGAATGAATATCTTAAATAACATATTTACTTACGTGTGATATTAAACTTAGTAATAATAATTTTTATTTGCCAGAATAAGGTATACAAAGTTGTCAGTTACTTATTTTATAGAATGGTTCTACTTATTATAACTTTTTAAAGCGTGCAAATTTTAGTTTCTTATTCTATGTCCTATAAAAATAAATCCCTTTTAAGAATCGGAAAGGCTTATCACAAGAGGTAAATTTGTAAAAACTAAGTAGTCGAATCCTGCTCCAAGCGAAAGTTAAGCCAGAAAAAGTTACTGATAGTATCTGGTAGTTCAGTGCTGGTGTCATCCACTCTACCAAAATCTGGCCAAGATAATTAAAATAGATATGGTATAACTAACAGCAGAAAGCCTTGCTATTAATATTATAAATGCGGAAGTAACTCTGTCTATCTGTCTCTTCTTCACACCTTAATCACTGAACTGATTTGGATGAATTTTGGTACAAAGATAGGCTAAGATCCAAGAAAGGACACAGAATAGTTTTTATCCCAGAAATCAAATGGGAACGGGAACGGGAACTATGTTGGTGAAACTCCGGTAATTTCAGAAAATTTTCCACGAGAACGAAGTCGCGGGCACAGCTAGTAATGTATATTTTGTAGCTTTCTGTATATTTTTATGTATAAAGTAGCTAATATAAGATAAGTATGTAGATAGTAGTATTTACTATGTTCTACCACTGCGTTAATCAATAACGAAAAAAGCTCTATTGTCATCACCAAGCCTGCTGCTTTAACCTCGTGATGGTCTGAGCTCTATTTGAAGAATATAACATCTACTTTCTGCCAGGTAGTTCATAAAACGTGAATGATTGCTATACGTGTCATTACCACGGTGACTACTAGGTGATACAGTTCTACAACGTCTCGTCTAGATTTTGATACCACTGCCATGCTTATTCCTGTTGCAATAACGTCAGTGTTTGTCACTGTAGTGTTCCGGTTTGTAGGGTGTAGCGTTAACATCTCGTCACATGGATAGCAAGGCTATCTACTTGTTTGCTATCATATGATATATAAAAATGCGGTTCGCAATCTGTCTATGGCTACTTGCGAAACATAAGCTAAAACAAATGTCTTTCATATGTTTCATTTGATTTGGACAATTTCTTGCAATGGGTATAATTAATTTTAACAAGGTCGCCCGTGTTGGTCCGGTCTCATTTTGAAGAACAGACCATCTGCCTTTCTGCCAGACAATTTATAAAATGCGGACGATTGGCTATATATTAGTCACTAACCATTGTAACTACTAGTTGATAGAGTTCTGCAAAGTTTTGCTCATGTCGGGTACCTACGCTGTCTACTATAATAATGTAATAGGTCTGAGTCGGCACATCGAAAAATTACATTGGAGACCTCATTGTTACAATAAATTTTATATTGCGACGAGGAGGTCTTATCACACATCACGTGTAAAGTACTGGACTAAATTGCGTCTGTTTCGCATAGCTATATTTTTGCTTTGGTTTGAAAATCATCTTGTTCATCAGCCTATATTTTCTACACACAAAGATTTTAATTTAGTTCTCTCGAGAAAGGATTCGCTTATAAAGCGGGCTTAACTTATAAGTGTGAGCGCTCGAAAAACAAAATTTTTTAATTGTAAACAAACCTTAACGAAGACTCGGAACATAATTGGTGTAAAATGTGTTACATAAATTTCCATACATTTGTTTTTTTTGTATTCCTGTATGATTTGTAACTTTAATTTACCTAGTTTTGTTATTTTAACGAGCACTTGACAGCATTAATACTGGCTGAATACGTGTCGAGTAAAGTTGAAGGGCTGGAGTTAAAGCAAAATTTTTAATTGTTGTTTGTATCGGTATACTAGTTTTATTTTTCAGCAATACATATCTAAGAAACTAGTAACTTAAATTAAAAAAGAACGTTATCGTTGTTTCTATAAAGGAAAGTAACTTAGAACGTTTTAAGGCTATCTTGATAAGGCCCCACCAAAAAACCCAAGTGGCTTGTATTATAATTTGTACTTGAAAAACGTTATCTGACAGAATCAAGAATTTTGTTGATTGGATGTTAGTTGCAATATTTTAAAATAATTAGGAAAATCCAAAATTGCACGTCGAGATATTTTTTTTCTTAATTAGGTATCTTTGATTTGAAGTAAGAAACAATCGTACAGTTCTAATTTAAAACAATACAGCTAAGAATTCTAATGAAAATAAGTTGCTTTTATATTAGGTATATGGTTGGCTATAGGGATTGAGATAGATGATCATGACGCCATCTGGTGGAAAAGTCAACAGTTATGTGATGTAAACAGTTTTACTTAAGCATTAAAAGCATTGTCAAATATTATTTTTTAAACTAAAATAAATTTTCATCAAGTCCTCGTCAAAAATAACTAGCTGTATTCTTGGGTGTTCAAATTTGATTTGATTGATTTGAGGAGATTAAATTTTATCGTTTTCCGAAAGTTCTTTGCACGCTGCGTGTTACCCACGCATCGTTCAATAAACTTTTCGGGCAACGTTAGGTTACTAGGGGGTGTAGCGTTCAACCTAGTAAAGTAATTAAACCTTATATTTGTTTGCAAATGAGACATCACATGCCTACGAATTCCATGTCAAAAGTACCTACATGAAAACATTAAAATGCTATAATGATCCATAATCTTACGTAGATTTTTTATCAGATATCAAAAAATCGATCATCGAGGCGCACAGATACTAGGTATGGTGGACGTTCCACGTACCCGGATAAAGAGGTTAGACTCCACATTTTTCATTCGAACCGCAAGGGACTGGAACATGCTTCCTGAGTCTGTGTTCCCCGACGAGTACAATCTAAGGATCTTCAAAAGAAGAGTGAACAGGTAGCTTCTAGGGGAGCGCGTTCCATCTTAGGCCGTATCTTAGCTTACCATCAGGCGAGATCGTGGTCAAGCGCTTCCCTATTGATGATAAAAAAAAATATCCTTGTGACAGAGTCTTAATACTTAAGTTTACCGACTACCTTACCCTCTAAACTATAACACGAACTGGCAAGCACTAACGCTATTTCGGCAGGAATAGATAAGGCAGTGGCACAAGACCTGTGAAAGACCTTGCAGAACTGGTAGCTACGATGGTACTAACTTGCATAGCCAATTGTTCGCCTCTTACAAACTGCCTAGCAGAATGGTAGATAGTCTATTTTTCAAAAAGGGCTTGGACCAACGCTGAGGAAACAAAAAATATTAAGCAATATACAAACAAAATTCGATGAGAAATTAACACGTGTGAAACCGGTAAAACGATGCTTTTTAATAACTAACTAGCAATTGAAAGCATATGAAATAACCTTTATCCAGTATGCTTTTAATCGCTTGTTATTTGGAGAGAGTGCTGGATTTTTAAAACTTTTTTACAATGTAGCATATTCAACGACATGAAATTCAACAGCTATACTGTTTGTTCATGAAATGGAAATGCAGAATCATAAATAGAGCAATGTGTAAGCAAGTGAGACACAACTGTTGGATTTTTAAGTTGTACTCAAGATATTTTGAACAAAAAGCATTTTAAAATAAATTAAAAAATACTTCACACTTATGAGGTAATCGAAATCATCATCATATCTATACATATAATAATAAAACTGTAAGAGGTCGAATTCTGTAACATTGAAGATATTTTAATTCTTTTTTTTTTGAAAGGCACTATTTAATCGATACTGAAGCGTAAAATGTGATTTTTTAAATTCTTGACTGTCTGTCTGTATCAAGGCCGCGCATCACGCCGAATCTACTGAACGGATTCAAATGAAATTTAGCATGATTAGAGGTTATACTCAGAAGAAGGTTATAGGATACTTTTTATTCCAAAATTCTGTACGGTTCCCGTGGGATAGGGCGTAAAAGTCAATGGCGTATATTTAGCTTTAATTCATTAATCTGTAGTCCAAAACTCTTCATTATTTTTTTTAAAAAGAAGGCACTATAAAGTGCCCCTTAAAACTTTCAAGGTCATCACTTTTGTAATTCAGAAGTTACAGACATTAGGTACAAGTTTTCAAGATTTCCGGGTGGTATATCTAGTTAAACGTGATACCCGGAATATATAAGAAACCTTTGAATACACGGCTCATTATAAGTTGGCATTTGCATTTCATAGTGTTAGTTTCATAAATATATCCGGGAGAATTGATTCTAGAATAAACCCGCCTTTAGGAAATGTTATAACTGCAATTTTCCTTGCTTAAAAAATATTAATATGTGTGTGTAAATAAGAATTAAGGCTTAGGTGGTACCTAAGCCTTAATTCTGGGCCGAGAAGTTTTTATTTATTAGAAAATAAAACAGGTCAATTTGCAGTTTTTAGGGTTCCGTACCCAAAGAGTAAAACGGGACCCTTTTATTAAGACTTCACTGTCCGTCCGTTTGTCTGTCTGTCCATCTGTTACCAGGGTGTATCTCATGAACCGTGATAAATAGTTGAAATTTTTACAGATTTCCGTTGCCGTTATAATAACAACTAATAATTTAAAAAAAATTTAAAAGGGGTACCATACAACAATCGTGATTTTTTTGTCGTTTCTTATAGATGATGGTACGAACATTTCGTTCGCGAGTCTGATAAGATCAACATCTGAAGAACATTAGAAAAAAGTAATCTAAAGATACTTACGGTTATTTATGAAAATCGTTTTTTTTTAAATAACTTTGTAGTTTGTAATAATAGTAGACTTTGTAGTTTGTTATTAATAAAAAAACAAAAAGCCCTTGACTGATTATCTTGCTTATTGAAAATGATACAGATTTACTATTATTTTTAATCTCTAAAACTGTTTGTAAGAGAATAAAAATAATAATAAATTTTAGGAAAGTGCAACATGATATCCTTTTGTTGCAAATCTTTTTCAATTAACAAGATAAGCTTTTTGTCAAAGGCTATTTTGTTTCTCATTAATAATAAAATACAAAGCCATGAGTTTATTTTTTTTGATTTTCAAAAAATTAATAAATAAAGAATTAAAGTAACTACTACTTAGAGTTTAACACCGTCTCGCCCGGGTTTATCCCGGCCCGGGTGGTACCACCGCTTTGCCTGCCGTAATAGCATTAATGCTTGCCACTTTGCTTTGCAATGCTTTAAAGGATAAGGTAGCAAGTAAACCTTGCATGTGGCATTCCATCCCCGTCATATGGATAGCAACGCACCATTAACATCTCTGTTGACTGTAGGCGAAAATTGTCTATTTCCGTTAGACGAGTCATCTACTTGTTTACTATCTAAAGATATTAAAAAATATATAAATTTTGTATTACCCGTGTTGAATGCGGCTAAGTGATCTAAAAGGAATAAAATTGTTTAAAGAATACATATATTATATTAAAGTAAAATGATGAAAAGTCATTACGTTTAGTACTTACTCTTGTGATCATACTAGCAATGGTTCCTAACCTAACCTAACCTTTAACAATATTGGTTACCCCTTTAATCTATGTGGAAAACCTACGCTACAAGGCGCGCGCGCGTAGCGGGCGGCGCGCAGGCGAGATTGCAACATGGCGGATTATGAACGAAGCGAGCGTCACAATACAACAATTTGTAATACAGTGGCGCAGTGCTATGTAACTTTTTTTTATTATTTTACGATCCTATAATCCTATAATTAGGTTCTTTGTTACCCCCGTGAAATAGCTGAATTACCCCTGCAGGGGAAATTACCTCCAGGTTAGGAACCACGGTAGACCAACTCTACTTACAACCTTTAAGAATGTACATGTCCCACTTTTTTTTCAGTTTATTTGGTATCAACGTACATTACTTTGGTATCACTTTAACATATTAGCGCAATGTATATGTTAAAGTGATACCATACATATATAAGTCAAGTAAAAGATACAAATATAAGTCAGTTTACAGGTTCAACAAAAGTCAACAGAAAATCATATATAATATATCCTGTATACGGGGTGTCCCAGAAATCAACGTCAAGCCGAAAACGAATGACGGGCCAAGGAATGCTAGTTCTCAAAAAAATATGAAAAACATTTTTTTACCTGCATCCTAAAAATTATAGCCATTTAAAAAAGTGAAAATCAACATTTTGTTATGTTTCTTTAAGTACTATGATTGCAAAATGTTTACTGAGCTTAATTATTTTGGGGGGGGGGGGAGGTTTGTTACTGAATAATGCTAGTATACATTATAATTCAAAATTTGGACACAACTATTTTGGCTTCAAAGGAAATATCCCTAATTTGCCCAAACATGTACTAAAAATTATTACATCATCCAACTTTAACTGGCTGTGCTGAAAAAAAATAGTTACTTCGCTATTTCAGCATGTAGCATTAAAAGATGGCGCATTTAGTGGGCTTTCCTTAGCTAAGCAAACCTGTTGATGTTACGTCGTCGAAATTCAGCGGAGTTTCAGTTTTTATTTACATTTATAATTTTACTAGCGATATTGCAAAAATCTACTAAATCTACCACCTAGTAGTCACGATGGCAGTGACACCTATAGCCAATCGTTCGTCTATTACGAACTGCCTGGCAAAAAGTCAGATGGTCTGTTCTTCAAAGGGGGCTCAGATTAATACGAATAAGTGTTGGTCCCGGGTTTCTTTGAAGAATAGGTCAACTGCCGTTCTGCCAGGCAGGTCGTAAAAGGTGACCGATTGGCTATGCGAGTCACTACCGTCATGGCTACTAGGTGGTAGACTTCTGCATTGTCTCGTCCGGGTCTGGTACAACCGCCTTACCTATTCCTGCTGAAAATAGCGTCAGTGCTTGTCATTGTCGTGTTCCGGTTTGGAGGGTAAGGTAGCTGGTAAACTTATGCATTAGCCATTAGACCTCGCCATAAGATAGCAACGTACTATTAACATCTTCGGTGCCTATAGGCGATGGTTGACTCTTTTTTTTTCTGTTATAAAAAAAGTAAAGAAAAAATACAAGACTGTATGTTCAAATTTCTCTAATATGTACCTCTCATAACTTTTTGTAATTTTTCATATTGACTGGTAGAAAATTCTTTAGGACATTGGTGGGTGTTTTTTAAACCTTTTCAATATGGCTTCCAAATTATGACCCAATATGTCAGGTAAGAACTGTTCCCCTGATATGAAAATAATTGAATTATGAGCAATTAAGTAAACTCAAAAATCTTTATTTAAACGTTTACAATTACAACACAATTTATCTATACTCATATTATAAATCAAAAGTCTGTATGTTTGTCAGTCTGTCTATCTTTCTGTCTATTACGCTTTTACGTCTGTGCCGCTGCACCGATTTTGATAAAATTTAACATAAGTTTTTTTCACAAATTGATTTCTACGGGAATGAAATTATGCATTAAAGTTTGTATGAAAAATTATATTAACGACATGCTTATTTACTCACGGGCGAAGCTGCAGGGATCAGTTAGTAAATAAGTAATGTTGACACACTGACTACAATAGTCTGAGAACTATTCTAAGTAGTTTGAAGTTTGACACTGTTTAATTTTACTCTCTATTCATTTATTCTAGGAACTAACCCTATAATCCCCGCGGGGATGATAGCTCCTAGGTTCAGTATCAATGCTCTAGACTGTCAACCCTACCTGTACAAATAGATTATTGAGTAAAGTAAGTAAAGTATAACAACTGAGGCCGTCATAATGACTGCTTACAGAAATGAAAACTCAAAACAGATGTGTATAATATATAACTTACTAACATTTTACTAAATATTTACTAACATTTCACTTAATGTTAATTTGTAATGATGTTTGTACGTTTTGTCCGAAGAGATATATGTTTTTTGTCAAAGTATGCTAAAATTTCTCAAACCAAGTGAATGTAATTCTTATGAGAAATAAACGTTTTTAAACCTTAAACCTATATATACGTATATATGTACACAAGCCGCATCGTATTGCTAGTTTGACGCAACACGTAACATGCATGTCGTGCATTTCTGTGATGCGAACCCGTAAATTTTCCCCTACCAAAAAACGCTCAATTCGGCTAATGAAGTAAAAAACAATAATTCTATTTGATATTTACTTCCTTCTAATTATTAATTATAAAAAAAGACGTGTGGCACTCGGAGACTGCCGCGGTAAAGCTATTGCATAGCATTTTTATCAACTTATGCAATTACAATTATATATTTATTTTATTCATGCAGTATTTTTTTTTCTTTGTTTTTTTTTCTTTGATATTAATTCAAGTTACACTTTGAGCGTGGTGACCGAAAAAAATATTCATATTTAAAACACTTTGTACACAAATTATACGAGTACAGATATTCACTGTTGTACGTAGATGATAAATGCCTATACACCTATATACTTTCTCACAAACAGCTGATTACGGTAGTTTTCCAATACAACCAATGCCATCTAAAGGCGGGTTGCTGAACTAAAGAGACAAGCGTGATATTTCAAAAAGTCATTAAAAGTTCTGGTATTTATCGATATATGGAAAAACTAAACCGCTGTGCCGGTCGGAGTGGGGGGTGTTAGGTTTTTTTCGTTACGGAATTTCTGAATTCGGTCTCCACGCTCAAGGACCGTGATAGAAGCTATGCAATAGCTTAAAAAAGTAAGACTGAATTTCTCCCGCCAAACCTTCTTAGTGTGTGTGGCATAATAAATACCCACTCCGTAGCCGATAATTGATATTTACTTTTTGTACATCAAGCTTACTCATTTGATTTTTTTAAATTTTATTTACCAGGCGGCTAGAACAAATGTCTTTAAGTACAGATCATCTCACCCATTATGGTGACGTTATATTCATTTTCTCCTATTTTAATCATTTACTGTGTATAATTAAATATTTAAAAAAAATCTCACATGATGTCTCCAAGTTTGACGCGCGTGTGTATAAGTGCGCATGTTTTGTGGTCAGAGACAGCGAGCGCTGCGCGACGCCTACGCAACGGGCGCGGCGATGACGTCGGCGACTCGCGGCGCGCGTGCACGCCCGGCGAGCTGCCGCGCCGCCGCACCGACGCGTGCCGCCCTCCCACGCCGCCCAACATCCTGTATACAAAAAAACAAGTATATATAAATTAAAGTTATACGTTTTTTTCAAATAAACCTGTACGGGAACGATTGACGAGTCAACATTTTTTTAAATCATTTTACTACTGGATTTGAAAGTAGTAAAGTATCATTACGCTTACGATGCAAGGATACCCTTGCAATATAGGCGGAGAAAATAGGACGTAAAACTTTCCGTTTGTTAGACACAATTAATAAAGCACTTCATTCTTTCATTTAATTCATAATTTTCATTCACTTAATTCATATTAAGTATTTTAAATCCTGAAGAAGCTTAAAAAGTGAAACCGGTTGAGTAATATACTAAAAATTTATGTGTTGTGAAGTGAAATACAAGTGCCTTATCAGATGCGTCTAACAATAATGAAATTTCACTAAGTGCCGAAAATAGAAAGTATAGTATATAGAAAAACCTCGACAAAATTTCAATAACACTTTTACCGACCCGGAGATCGAACCCGGGAGGTCAGTGTCTAAACTGAATTGGCTAACACCTAATAAACCCTTATTAAATTTTTGGATAAATTTGTTTCATTGATATACGCTATTACTAACAAACTAGCTAATATTCACCCCACAGACTACACAGATACTAATAGACATGATGTTGGGTACAAAATGCGTAGCCGCTCATATGAGCAAATGTATGTAAATGGCAAACGCTCTTAGACTTATTACACCCTAAAAATTAGAAATATGTCATATTGTGCTATTCCCCGTGTTGGTTCTGGGCTCCTTTGAAGAATAGACCAACTGCCGTTCTGCCAGGCAGATCGTAAAAGGCGACCGCTTGGCTATACAAGTCACTACCACCGTGGCTACTAGGTAGAATTCTGTATTGTGTCCCCCGGGTCTGGTACCACCGCCTTACCTATTCCTGCCGCAATAGCGTCAGTGCTTGTCGCTGTCGTGTTCCGGTTTGGAGGGTAAGGTAGCCGGTAAACTTATGCATGTGGCATTAGATCTCGCCACAAGATAGCAACGCACCATTAACATCTTTGGTGTCTATAGGCGATGGTTGACTCTTTCCATCAGGAGACCCATCTGCTTGTTTGCTATCTATAACATAAAAAAAATTTAATGGTAAGAATAAAAAGCAAAAGCTTAAAGAATACCTCTGGAGTAATTTAATCGTTAATTATTATAACTCGGTATTCCTGTGTGTAAATGCAAGCGTCACTGACAACCTAAGTAATTTAGGCGTGAAAGGCGTATCCATTTTTACCTGTGATGCAAACGCTCTTAGATTTATTACACCCTAAAAAATTAGAAATATATATTATTGTGCTATTCCCCGTTTTGGTTCCGGGCTCCTTTGAAGAATAGACCAACTGCCGTTCTGCCAGGCAGATCGTAAAAGGCGACCGCTTGGCTATACAAGTCACTACCACCGTGGCTACTAGGTGGTAGAGTTCTGTATTGTGTCCCCCGGGTCTGGTACCACCGCCTTACCTGTTTCTGCCGCAATAGCGTCAGTGCTTGTCGCTGTGGTGTTCCGGTTTGGAGGGTAAGGTAGCCGGTAATCTTATGCATGTGGCATTAGATCTCGCCACAAGATAGCAACGCACCATTAACATGTCTGTCATGTGGTGTCTATAGGCGATGGTTGACTCTTTCCATCAGGAGACCCATCTGCTTGTTTGCTATCTATAACATAAAAAAAATTTAATGGTAAGAATAAAAAGCAAAAGCTTAAAGAATACCTCTGGAGTAATTTAATCGTTAATTATTATAACTCGGTATTCCTGTGTGTAAATGCAAGCGTCACTGACAACCTAAGTAATTTAGGCGTGAAAGGCGTATCCAGTTTAACCCGTGATACACCCTCTATATTTATAGATACAAATTTATTGTCCGCCCCATTGGTCGAGTGGTTAGCGACACTGACTACGCAATCGACGGGGCTCGGGTTCGATCCCCGACGGGGACGAGCATTTGTGTGATGAGCATAAAAGTTTGTATTTCCGGGTTTGGATGTTTAATATGTATGTAAAATTATTTATATATGTATTTTTATGTATAAGTATCGTTGACTAACACCCACAACACAAGCACCTACTTTGGGGTTAGATCAGTAAGTGTAATTTGTCCCGTGAATATTTACATCTATTTACATCTATTTTCAATATTTTTTCTACCATCAATAAATTTACGTGTTGGCGTAAATTCATTGATGGTAAAAAAATAATATGGCATATCATGTTCTCATTGTAAACCAATTTTCAGCCAGATCAATCAAGACGTTCTTCAATGGTTACGAGACATACAGACAGATAGCTAAAAACAAGTGGTCAATAATGTATGCAATCAGAATGATCATGCGTTCTTTTTTATTTTATTTTTCATTTTATATCATAAGATAGCAAACAGAGAGATGGGTCTCCTGATGCAAAGAGCCAACCATCGCCTATAGACACCAAAGATTTTAATGGTGCATTGCATTGCATGCATTATCTAGTGGCGAGGTATAATGCCATATACACAAGTTTACCGGTTGCATTACCCTCCGGAACACGACAGTGACAAGCACTGACGCTATTGTAGCAGGAATGGTTAAGGCTGTGTTACCAGACCCGGGCGAGACAATGCAGATCTCTACCACCTAGAGCTTTTAGTTTTTGAGAAATTCGTGGACAAACATACAAATATACAAGCATTTAAATATACAAACATCACACACAAAATATACTAATAAATGTGCTTGGATGCGTAACTAAATCATCATACTCAAATCCCACATCTGCTCAACTGGTGGTGAATCTGGGTGCTTTAATACTTTAACCACTATATTACGTTTGATGTAGAATCCCACTCCACCG
Source organism: Apodemia mormo (assembly GCA_036924255.1). Classification (NCBI taxonomy): domain Eukaryota; kingdom Metazoa; phylum Arthropoda; class Insecta; order Lepidoptera; family Riodinidae; genus Apodemia; species Apodemia mormo. The sequence goes on from JAUPFN010000001.1 coordinate 11,237,059, forward strand.
CCTCGAGAGCGAACACTACACGGACGTGGTATATGCCGCAGATAATAACCCGGAGGGGATGGTGCACGTCCCTCCTCGCCCAAGTTTCATTAATAGCTAAAATATCTACATCGTGATGTGCTAAAAGAGCCAGAAACTCATCGTGATTCGTCCCCAGTGATCCTGGGTTTATGAATCCAATTTTCATTTTTTTTTCCTAATCATTTTTAAGCGTTATATCATACTAGCTGCAGCGTGCAGCCCGCTGCATTATAAGGTTTTTGGCAAATCCCGGGGATCACCTAATTTTTCGGGGATTAAAAGTAGCCTTTGTGCTATTCCAGGTTATCATCTACCTATGCGCCAAATTTCATTCAAATCCGTTAAGTAGTTTTTGCGTGATTGAGTAACAAACATCCATCCAAACATCCATCCAAACATCCATCCAAACATCTATCCAAACATCCAAACTTTCACATTTATAATATTAATATAGATTATCATAATCTTCTAAACAAATAAATAAAATTGGAGTGTCTGATTGTAATATTAAAATAATCGGTTTTAACTAAATGTATATAGATGTATACACGGTACACATACCAAAATAACACTTTTTACGATTTTTGTCTGTCTGCCGTCTGTCTGTTCGTCTGTCTGTCTGTCTGTTTGTTCCGGCTAATCTCTGGAACGGCCGGACCAATTTTAACGCGACTTTTACTGGTAGATAGCTGATGTAATAAGGAGTAACTTAGGCTACTTTAAAAAAAAAAGATTCCACGCAGACGAAGTCGCAGGCATAGTTAGTAAATAAATAACACAATAAAAGCTAAGAATGTGTAAAAATCTGTAGGAGAGCACCATTTGTACGTTATTTTAAATGGTACTTTATTTTCGATGTAACGGAAGGGCTTATTACGTACAAGGCTTTCGTTATCCTCTTGAGAGCTTGTATTGTTCGGTAAGGGCTTAGTGCGCGGCAACTGGTCGCAAATGATAGCTATTGAGGCTACTACGCTGTTGTATATTACAGCTTTGTGGATATTCTCACTACTAGCCTTATTCTATTATTAGCTGATTTTGTTATACCATTTGAGGATATTTATCTTTAGCTAGCCATTGCTCGTGATTTTATTGACATAATAAAATAATTATTCACACCCATTCCTTTGTGGGCTAGAGAAAACAAATTTAATTTCTATAGATAATCCGGTTCACAACGATTCACCGCATTTAACCGACTTAAAAACAATTGTTTATTATGTGCGAAAACCGGCGGGGTGGTCACGTAACTCGCAATGCGAAATTATCGTGATTGTTTAGTTATTGCAAGACACATAACAGCCTTGTACATTAGTGGTAGTCGTTGCCGCTTGATTAGTTTTGATGCTGTGACAAAAAGGCATCTAGTCACTAGCATGCAATTGGCGACGTTTTTGATGATTTTTTTTCATTACGTTTAAGAGTCATCGTTGATCGCTGGCGAATTGCAAACGTTAGATGATATGCCTACGGGACCGTTTACTTTACATGCTCATTGCTCATCCGAGAAAAAAAACAGTCTTCTAGCCACTTCTGAATTTGCGAATTTCGACTTCATAATCGAACTTCACGACTTTTTTATCTAAGCCCAATAAGCTTACCAATAAAACAAACATAATATATAGAAAAAAACTTTTCTGAGAAAAAGTTTGGACGTTAAATTAGCCGATAAATATATGCATGTTGCATTCCAATCACGCTACACCGAAAGCACATATAAACATCTTTGGTAATTATAGGTGAGGTTTATCTTTTTGCAGCAGGAATAACATCTGTTTCTTTGCTTTCCTTCGAAGTAATATAAAAATAACAGGTTGTAATTTGATTGTTACTTTAAAACCTAGAGGCTTCCTATTAAGACAGATCCTTGAAGTTTGATCACTTCTGAGGCTCTGTGGTCCAGTGGTCCGATATTGGTGTTGAACATATGAGGTCCCGGGCTAGATTCCCAGGACAGATAATTTAAAAATGTGTTTTTTCAGTTATCTAATAAAAACAATGTTGCCCGAGATTGGATAAGTGCCCGGTTGGCGATAGGCTTTCCACCTATCACATTGTGGGACTAAATATCTTTGGCTAATCGTGTGTGCACTGGTTGTACCTCTGCCTACATCTTCGGAGATACAGGCTTGAAGATACTTAAACTTTATTTATAAGTGAAAAAAATTAGCATTAATTTAAGTACCGATAGAAAAAAAATTACAAGTTTTTATCTCAGGAAAGCAATGTCATCTGTACTCGATCTGTCAATAACTGGATAACTTTTACGTTAATACGGCTGATTGTGGTTGCTCTAAAAATGTACTTCTGCCTCTACATTCCAAAATAGGATAACCATAATGTATAAAGGCCTATTATACATTATGGTTATCCTATTACTTTAATTAATAAATTAATATACTTTTGAATTAATTTTCAAGAAATTTCTTTGCTTTAAATCTGTAATCAATAGTATAGAAATAATGTTTGCTTATTTTGAAATCTATATTTTTTATATCATAGGATAGAAAATAAGATAGCAAATACGCAGGCGGCTATCTTGATGGAAAGCAACAAACATCTCCTATATACACCATAAATGTTAATGTTGCGTTGCCATCCGTGTGGCAGGAATGAAATGCCATAACTATACTAAATATTTTACTTTTTTACCCGACTGCAGGAGGGTATTGTGTTTATCAGTCTATATATGTATGTATGTATGTATGTCTGTTCCTATGTGGCATTCTAGAGGCCAAACGCGTAGGCTGATTTTGATGTATCGTATGTCATCAATCGATTCGTCTTAACCTTGCGAGTGTCACTAAAGACATGACATTTATAAGAACCCACCATGGAAACCACCAGGCGCCATATTGTCAAAATTAAAAAAATATATATTGATGAACAATATCATGTGGGGTATCGTTGAATAGGTATTTAAAAATTATTTTGAGTTTTATTCATCATTTTTCTTTTTAAATAATAGTTTAAGATATGTTACGATTTAAAGTTAATTTTCCTATTTGTATTCTCGTACTTTATAAATACCTATATACCTACTTCGGTATTTGTTATTCGGTCTTCATTACATTAATCAGTATTTATCTTCAGTTAAACCGACCGACGAAAAAATGGAGGTTATCAGTTTGACATGTACGTATGTAATAATATTGTTGGAATTGGATAACATTTGACTATGATGATATATTTAGACGTCCAAGCACGTGTACTAAAATTGCGTAAGTGAATGTATATTTGTATGTTTGTCCAGGATTTTTTCGGGAAGTAAAAGTAATAATCAGATAATTATACTTGATTTAAAACAACGTATATTACAACTCAGGGAACTGTCTAAATTTTATCAATATCGGTTCAGTAGTTTTTACTCCGTGCTGGTCCGGGCTTCTTTGAAGAATAGGCCAATTGCCGTTCTACCAGGCAGGTCGTAAGAGGCGATCAATTGGCTATTTCCGTCACTACCATCGTGACTACTAGTTATTAAAGTTCTGTAACGTCTCGTCTGGGTATTTACCGCACCGTACCGCTGCCTTACCTATTCCTGCCGCAATAACGTCAATGGTTTTCATTGCCGTGTTCCGGTTAAAAGGGTAAGGTAGCCGATACACTTATGCATGTGGCATTGCCATCCCCACAGATGGATAGCAACGCACCATTAACGTGTTTAGTGTCTATAGGCGATGTTTTCTCTTTCTATATTTCTATCAGCGGGTCTAGACAAGTGGCATAAACGCTAGGAGAATAGAAAGATAAATGTACGGACTTGACGTAAGCGTTCGATTATGCTTATGTCAAATCCATACATTTATCTTTCTATTCTCCGAGCGTTTATGCCACTTGGCTAGACCCGCAGGAGAGCCATCTGCTTAAAGCACTCAATCATCATAAACAAATAATACCTGTACCTCGTGATACGATCAACTCCAAACTCGCTAATGATTTTTTCTTTTTTTTTATATCATAAGATAGCAAAAAAGCAGATGGGTCTCCAGATGGAAAGTTGTCTATATACACCAAAGGTGTTAATGGTGCGTTGCTATGTTGTGGCGAGGTCTAATGCCACATGCATAAGTTTACCGGCTACCTTACCCTCCAAACCGGAACATGACAGTGACAAGCACTGACGCTATAGCGGTAGGAATAGGTAAGGCGGTGGTACCAGACCCGGGCAAGACAATGCATAGCTCTACCAACTAGTAGCCACGATGGTAGTGACTCGTATAGCCAATCGGTCGCTTATTACGACTTGCCTGGCAAAACGGCAGTTGGCCTATTCTTCAAAGAAGCCCGGGAACACTACCTTCCTACCCCAACCCACTACCTTCTCGAGACGGCGAAGCCAGCTTTACTCTTCTTAACCGAGACACAGATATCTTCTCCGGCTGATACTCCTACCTCTTCTACCCGAGGTACAAACTGGACCATTCCTTTGTACTACGGGCTGCTGTGTGCGCATACGTCAGAGAAGATATCTGTTACCAGGCCTCGGCAGACTTGAAGGTCAGGACCTATCCATCCTCTGGTTACGCGTAGCTTGCGACGACCATCCACGCAGCTACGCGTGCCTAACAGGTCCCATGGCGGGAATACTGAAGTTGACCGGCTCGTTGAGCATTTACAAACAGCTGTAGATTCCGTGTTAGAGCAGGCCCCCTCCACAGAGATCGTGATCTTGGACGATTTTAATGCCCACCACGTCGAATGGCTTTATTCGCGCACCACCGATCATGCGGGTAGGTCTGTTCACGATTGCCCTTGGCGTATGGTCTTACGCAACTGATAACTTCGCCCACGCGAGTGCCCGATGTGGATGACCATACGCCTTCACTGTTGGACCTTCTGCTGACCTCTCATCCGGACCATTATCAGGTATCTGTGAACGTCCCACTTGGTTCGTCAGACCACTGCCTGATCCAGAGTAAAGTGCCGTGCAGGTCAGCAGATTGGGACGGCATGCGGACTTTTTTGCGATTAACAGAACGATTAACAGTCGGGGCCCTTTGTGAAAATTTGATAGCTAAAAATTGAATGGGCCCCGACTGTTAATCGTTCTGTGATGAATTAAAATTCATGAATTATTTTATATGTCCATCGATTATCCACATATTTTGTATGTCCATCGATTATAGAACTATTTCAATGGTGAAGTTATTCATTATTACTTAACATGATTCTAAACTACTGGGCTTGTTTCCTTCTTTTTAGCTTTCATTTCAGGCAATGAACTTCTTCTAAAGATTAAATGCAGTCGGATTTTTTGTTTTCAATAATTTTTTTTATTATATCATAAGATAGCAAACAAGCAGATCAGGAGACCTGACCTGATGGTATGAGTCAACTATCGTCTATAGACACCAAAGATGTTAATGGTGCGTTGCTTACCTTGTTATGAGGTCTAATGCCACATGCATAAATTTACCGGCTACCTTACCTCCAAACCGGAACTTGACAGCGACAAGCATTGACGCTATTGCGGCAGGAATAGATAAGTCGGTGGTACCAGACCCGGGCGAGACAATGCAGAACTCTACCACCTAGTAGCCACGATGGAAGTGACTCGCATAGGCAATCGGTCGACATTTACGACCTGCCTGGCAGAACGGCAGTTGGTCTATTCTTCGAAGAAGTCTGGGACCAACACGGGGATTAACTATACTAAATAATTGTGTAAACAAACTAATTTATACTTATAAAATCATGTGCGTTGAGTTCTGATAAATGCAAATCTTAAACTACTGGACGAGTTAGGCTTAACATTGGTATACATATAGTTATTTAGTAGAAATGTATGGATGGAAAGAATTCTTAAGAACTCTTTTTTAACAGATACCCACTAAAATTATAGAAGCAATCCGTTATGAAAGTTTTATTAAAATTCTAAGAATTCAACTTCGAGGAAGACAGCGCAATTCACCGTGAGTGAAGCCATGATCAACAAATTGATATAGTTCGCAACTAGAATTCTGTTCGAGTTAGCATTATTTGCGGTACATTTTAATAGTAATTTATGTTCGATGTACGGTAAAAGCTTGTTACAGAGTTTTCATTATTGGCTAACTTATCAAACTTGGCTAGGTTATCTAAACTAATCTTGAGTCTAGATATTTATCTGTCTAGGAGTTTCAGTGCGAAAGAACAATTACACTCCCGAACAGTGTGTTTATCTTCCAAATTTATAAAAGTTATAGTTATAATACAAACTTTCAAATTTAGGAAAGTTATAGTTTAATATAGTGTGTTTAATAATCTAAACATATAATAAACATTTATCCATGCCAATATTATTTACGAACTAGCCTGTAATATATAGAGCCTACGTAGTGATTTCTGTTTGCAAGTTAATTTCAAATCATTCCGTTCAATGATTTGAGCTTTGTGTTAATAGATCACTCAGTCTGACTGACTGACTATGTAACCATTATATTACTGTTACGTGCTTGACGTTCGTATTTTGCAATAAAATACCACTTGTATTAAAACCTTGTATTTACACCACAATGCAATACGTACACTAACGAACACTAATAACACTCACTATACTAACACTCGAATTAACCAACTACACCAAATCACTAAACTAACACTTCCCGTATCACTGTACTATATCGCTTTACACTGGTCGTCCCAAGTATCGCTTCCAAACGCATTATAAAAACTGAACTCTATTCGCCAACACATCCTTATTTATACCCAAGGTAAACTTCGACCACGTTCCCGAATGTTCCGTATGTATCGCGTACAAATTTCAATTGTAAATAGTTCCTACTTCACACTATTTTCACCCTTATGCCCTATGGCAGAAGATCCATTACGGCATATATGCTTGGGTAACGGTGGCTATTGTTTATCAATAGAGCAGTTATCTCTTTCTTTTATGTCTAGATTTTTCCAGTGTTCTCACTCTTCACTTTTCTAGATTATTCACAAAATTACTATCAGCCCATCACGTTGTGTGATTAAAGCTTTTTGTGAATCACATTGTAATTAAAACACACCAAACGCACAAGCTCAGACACATTGCATTTAAAAATTTACAAAGCAGAAATGGGGAAAACCTAATTTGCCAGCCAATGAACTGGTGAATTCAATGTACTACGGTACTTCTCCCTCTATAATAAGTCAAAACGCCGTACTAAGCTGATAAAAAGCCTTTACGCGTGATTTCGTAGATCAAATTAAAATATTAAATCTATTTATTTTCACACTAATATCTACTTACCAGTTAACATCTAATAATTTAAACGCGAAAATCTATTTTTATATCTCTGGCACCATAGATCAGATCTTCACCAAATCTATATGATACCAAATGTATACCTTTCTAAGCAAATTTAGTATTCCTAAACAAAATAACTTTGAGTAATTGAGGAACATACGTGAAATGACTCCAAAGAATTGGGAACCTCCTTTTTTTAAGTAGGTAAAAATGGTGAATCATGCTCGATTTGAAAGTCTACTTTTTTTTATATTTCCTGCAAGAAAAGGATTGTCGTCGCTGTGGTCTAGTGCCGGACCACTAAACAGTATCAGAGTTAACCACATGAGGGCCCGAGTTCAATTCCCAGGTCAGGCAATTGAAAATGAAATTTTAAAAAAATCAGTTTTTTTGCAGTTTTCTGATTAAGACAACGTTGCCGGGGATTGTGAAAAGTGTCCAGTTGGCGATAGCTTGCCACCTATTACATTGTGGGCCTAAGTATCTTCGGCTAATCGTGGAAACACTAGTTGTGCATTTTCGGAGATACGGGCGAAAAGATACTTTTTAAAAGGATTTTTAAGTGATTGTTATAAAAATTTACTATGTATGGTGTCCATATATATCCCGCCAAAAATTTAAGCAAAGTAAAACTGCATTAACCGACTTTCCATTTCCTGTACCTAAAACTCTGCTTTGCCAAATTAAAATGTTGCCACTGGGGAAGTATATATACCCTTTAACCTCCTAAATAAAAAGAACTTTCAAAATCGGTTAGTAAATAACCGAGTTCTAAGGTAACAAACACAAAAATACAGCCGAGTTAAGAACATCTTTTTGATAAGTTGGTTGAAAAACTAATTAACAAATTAGTATGGTAAAAAATGGTGATGGTAAACCTGAGTGTCACACAAGTTTCTCTACTAACATTACACAAAGAAACCACTAAGTAATGACAACAAACTAAATATTAATATATTCACACATTCATTCATTCATTTTTATTCATTTTTAATATATTCATTCATATACCTATATTATTTCTAAAAGGTATTTTTTTCTGGAGTGGCTCGATCTTTTTAACTACTTCACAAAAAAAAAAAAAAATACCCAGTTAAAGCTTATGTTTTCTACTTTGGGCGAAATATATAATATAAATAGAAAAAATCTTTTTATTAATAAAAAATTTAATTAAATATAATTCTTATAACAATCGACCGGAATACCATCTGCGGGTGATACATTAAATATCTTAATAGAGTTTAATAGTTGGAAAACGCTAGATGGCGCTGTGTGAAACCTTCGCACGGGTCAGCTAGTATCATTAATTAATTTTACGTATAGAATGCATTGCTTTACTTAACGAACGTAATAAATTAGGTAGCAACATATAAGTTTTGGACAATGTTCTGCTCCGCTCACCGGTGACCTGTTCGTCGGTAATCTATTTAACTACCAGCCTCTATCGTGTACAACTCGATTAATCAAAGCTAATATAAATTCGCTTACAATGTTTACATATTGAGCTTACATTCACCGCTGTAGGCACTAATTGACGCTAGATACGTAATTATGTACGGCAAACTAATAATAATGTTTTCGCGCTAATGAATATAATAACTTATTAGATATTACTTTGTAACTCTTATATGTTAGTCATTCCAGCCCGGCTTTGGTATTTTGGCAGGAATAGCTGTCTGCGTATCATAAAAGTCTTGACAATCTCGTGTTTCAGCTTGTATGGCAGGAGAGCTTGTAAAGTTTTTTTATATCATAGAATAACAAACATGCCGAAGGCTCGTCTGATGAAAAGAGAAACCATTGCCTATAGACACCAAAGAAGTTAATGTTGCGTTGCTATCCGTGTGACGGGATGGAAATTCCACATGCATAAGTTTACTGACTAGCTTACCTTCCAAAACGGAATACGACAGTGACAAGCACTGACACTATTGCATCAGGAATAGGTAAGACTCAGGCGAGACTTTACAGAATTCTACCACTAGGTAATAGTGACATATTAAGCCGATCGTTCGCCTTTTACAAACTGCGTAGCAGAATGGCAGATGGTCTATTCTTCAATGAAAACCCTAAAAACCCCAATGAAAATATTTTCTTAGCTACATAATGTATAGGTTGAACAAATAGCTACTATACGTCATAACCTTAACAGCGCACCTTAGAAACTTTAATGTTTTCTCAACATCATATCTAGAGAAGTTTTGCATCAATATAACTGAACAATAGAATTTGCCCCCATCGTCAAACATAGCACTAATTGAAGAACAAAGTTTTAATTTCATAACAAGTTGCTCGCTCCTCTCCAAGTTTTTATTGAATGGAGGTAATGGAATAACTTCTTTATATAAAGCAAAGTATTAGTGCTTTACCTTCACATTACTTTTAGCGCGTGGTAGAACTTTGTCAAATCGGGAGCTTTACAAGTAATAATATTTGACCAACCTTGCATATTATAATTTCACGTTTTTAAATTAAAAGATAGAAGAGAAACAAGTAGTTTTCCTTATGGAAACAGCATAGCCTTTCGACATCAAAACTTTTTTTTATGTCATAAGATAGCAAATAAGTATATGGCTTTCCTGGTGAAAGGAAACCACCATCGCTTGATTGATACCAAATATGTTAATACTGCGTTGCTATTCAGGTAGCGGGGCCATATAGTTATTTAAATTTACCGGGTACCTTACAACAAGCATTAAAGCTATTATTATAGCAGAAATAGGTAAAGCGGTTAGTACCACCAAACCCAGATAAGAACACTAATATCTAGTAGTCATAATTATCAAATCAAGATATTTTAATCCTTATCTCTGACTGAGCAGTTTATATACCCTCAAAACTGGTGACACTATAGAAATCTACGATGCTAACCACACTCAGTTATTCTGAAGAAAAAGATCTACGCATTCTTCGCATCTAATGGACGTACCGTACCTTATAATCTTGATAAAACTTAAAGAAAACACAGACTTATATTTATATAAAAATATCAAAAACATTTTTGCAACTCAACTGTAAAAGAAACTATGTATTGCATCATAGTTAAAAATAAACTCTTCGTGATTCAATTGGCCGGCGTAAAATTGAAAAGAAAGTTCACCCACATTGTTGTTCGAGTATTATTAAAGTTGTAAGATACAATCGCAACCAGTGATCGTTTCTTCTATGGAACTGTTTTATACAGTTGCTATTTAGTTTCAAAAGTAGAATAAATATCGCTTTTTTTATTCAACTGCAGTTTGATATATTACATTGTTGCTTTGCAATGATCGTGATGCATCTACTAGTGGTCAGATAAAGACTAGAAACTCAGGTTAGGAAGATAGTTGGAAGAAGAAGTAAATAGTAGCCGTTTCGAACTTCTCTCTAATAAAAAAAATATCGTAACTTATATTGAATTCTAAAAAGAAGTTAGAATACTTCTAAAAATTAAATTAATTCCCAAATAGTTTTAATCACAGACCGTACATATATCTAAACTAGCTGACTCGCGTAGCTTCGCCCGCTAGTATAATAATAAGTCGTCCAAATAGCTTTTAATAAAAATTTCATCCCCTATTTCAGCCCTCCAGGGAATGATTGTTGAAAAAAATTAGCCTATGTTTGACCCCAGATCTTCAAATATATCCATGCCAAATTTCATGAAAATCGGTCCAGCGGTTTAGCCGTGAAAGAGTAACAGACAGACCTTCGCATTTTTAATATTAGTATGGATATGGATATTTGATCTGCGATATTAACAATCTCTGCTTATACATCTTAACCAACTCATTACGGCGACTTTTTTTCATTTCCAAAATTTTTAGAAGTACAAATATTTTATGACACGGCTGGCGTGTCAAACGCCATATAAGTTGATGACACGATTACCGTGTCACCCGCCATTTTAAAAGGTTCTACCCTGAACTTTTGTTCATCTGACAATCATGACACGGCTGCCATGTCATGCGTAACGAATCGATTAATAAAATATTATTAAAAGTATTGGACTTATTTCTTAATCCTGGACTAATGGCCAATTGTACTAATATAGTCTTAGCTTCTTGTCTTATATAAAAAGAATGTGACAGCATACTATTTAGGACTGTCCTAAGCTAAGACAATGTTAGTGCAATTCCTCCATAAAGCATATAAAAGAAATTGTAATCTATTTACAATTTCTTTTATATGCTTTTTGGAGGGTAGATGTGAGGAGAACCGACTAAATGTATAAAAAATGTCCATCAAAAAGCATCAAACAAAGGTCACGCCGCCTAAGCGAAAGGGCAATTTTTAAATAAAGCTGTAAAAAACGCTATTAAAATTTTTTATAATAAATTGGTAACACAGCGCTAATAGCGCTAAATACTTTCACTTAGAGTACTTCGTTTACAACTGCGACATTCAGGTCAAACACTCATGATATACCAGCGCAAATTTAGCCATTTCTGGAACTGTTATTTAGCCGGACACATTTTCAGGTTTAACCTCATAAAATGTTCTCCTTAATCTCTACCTTCCATAATAGAAACTTGGCGTAAATATATGCATGTATGTAATTATTATTGAAGCAATTTTTTTGTAATCCATAAAAATAATATATATAAATGCGAAAGTCTGTCTGTCACGCTTTCACGATTAAACCGCTAAATACATTTTGGTGAAATTTATCATGGAGATAATTGAAGCTTCCAGGTCAAGTATAGGCTAACTTTATTTTCAAAAACCAAATCTTAAGGGGCAGAAATAGGGGGCTAAGTTTTGTATTATGAAAACTATATCGATGACATGTTAATTTACACGCGGGAGAAACAGCGCGTTTTAGCTAGTTTTACTATAAGCTAATAAATAAGTAGTTTTCGCCGGTGCTTATTTTTTAATTTGTAGTGATTTTGAAAAAAATACCGTTATTGTTTCTTTAGATTATGGACAACTGTAGTAAAATTTCAATTTTGTTAGCCCAAGATGATAAGGTCAGTAAGTTCTCACTCACCACATCAATAAAACAATCAAATTAAATCAGGGTTTTTCTTTTTTTATCTAAATATATTTTTATATATTAATCAAGCAGGTAGCTTTCCTGATCAAAAGAGAAATCATCGTCACAGAATACTTAGAGACTAACAGAAGTCAATGTTACATACAAGTAATATTCGAGCATAGCACACATAGACACTTCTCACGGACGCGATATCTCGGACTGGTGCGGAACAAACTGTACCGAACCATTCCGAGAAATCGCGCCCGTGAGAGGTGTCTATGTGTGCGATGTGATATTCACATGTATGTAGATTGACTACTGTTGGTCTTCAGTATACTGTGTCATCGCTTCCAGGCACCAAAGTTTTTTTTTAAATCATTAGATAGCAAACAAGAAGAATTTTCTCGTCAGACTCGAAGAACCATCGCCTACAGATGTTTATAGTGCGTTGTTATCCATGTGGCGGGATGGCAATGCCACACGCATGTCTACCGGCAACCTTACCCTCCAAATCGGACACGACAATAAATAAATAAATAAATATTCACGGGATTTGTCCCGTACACTTACTGATTACACTTACTAATCCCAAAGTGTGTTATGGGTGTTAGTTAACGATACTAATATAAAAATACTAGAATATATTTAATAATCACCCAAACACGGAAATACAAACATTTATGCTCATCACACAAATGTTTGTCCCCGTCCGGGCTGAAACCCGAGCCCTGTCGCGTAGTCGTTTGCGTATTCAGGGTCGCTAACCACATGACCAACGGGGCGGCGGACAATGAAAAGCATATAGATGTATGTAGGCGCAAGCTGTTGCGGCAGGGTAAGTCGGTGGTACTAAATGCTCAGGCAAGATGTTGCGGACTTTACCACCTTGTTGCCACGATGGTATTACATCTATAGCTAATCGGTTGCCCTTTACGACCTGACTAGCAGAACGGTAGTTGGTCTATTCTTCAAAGGAGTCCGGGCCAAAATAGGGATGTTAGTGGTGTGATTATATCTGTACATAATTAACTATACAGCTAGAGAATATTTACGTATCCATAATAAATTTACAGTTATACGTTATAGCAAGAAGCCTTACATTGAGGAAAACCGAAAGAATTTTACATAACCTATTTAACACCTGATTGTACACAAAAAAATACATAACAGAAAATAACAAACGAAAACAGTACAAAAGGCAAGCTTATCCCTAATAAGAGATATCTTACAGCTAACCCAAGACAGTGAAATATAATGTTAAAGCAGAAAAAGTGGATAGAATACAGTACTAATTAAAACACAAAAAAACTAACTCTAATTAATAATTGTAGCAGCTCAAATAATCACAAACGCTACAAAAAAAAAATGGACAAAAATCAATAACAAATGGAAAAACTGGAATTCAAAAATAAAATCCTGAATCGCGATATCACAATTGTTTATCTTGTAACACTACAAGTTTCAACGCTTTTCAAATGGACTTCATATTTCTACTGCAAATAAGAACACTGCGTTTTATTTAAACTCAAAGTACACCCGTGCCAGCTGTCGTTGAACCTTCGCCGAGCCTCTAGCCTCTCTGCATCGTCTGCAACTGGTGAGACCTTCTGAAAATTACTTACAGGAGTCAATTGCTAGTGGACGTGCCGTCCTGCCGCTACGACCACTAGTGGCACCTTCCGGTCATCACCGCTACGATCGCTACATAACATAATAAAAAAAATTGTTTAGTTCCATTGATGCTAATTCTAACTTGCAGATAAAAACGAATGTATTTATTTTGACCAGACGATAAATAATGAAGTCTCAATTGTTTCTTAAAAGAGCAAAGTTAAGTATTGCTACGGATGTGATGTGGGAGCGAGTTCCAGAGTCTTATCTAGCAGTAGAATAGTGAGAAAAGTATTGAAGCTGTACATGGAAATACGTAAAAACAGACAGACTACATGGAGAACTAGTTTTACAATCATGCAAAGATCATTATGAATGCATAAAAATGTACCGATTCCAAAACTGCTAGTATTTTAAAATTATTTTATATATTGTCTGATTTAAAAGAGCACTTTCTTAGAGGTAATGGATTTGAAACGGTGTCATCATTTCACGGACTAGTGCTTTGACGAGGGTAAAATTCTTTTATTATATTGCGCTTTATAGGATATAACGTATCTGTCAAATAGCGTTTAACGCTTAGAAATAAAATAAATGTGATGAATTTTCCGGAGGCTTAAACTTTATATTATAAGTTTTATATGACAAAATCTCTCTCGTACACATAGTGTTCCGTATTACTGAGAGGTATTAATGGAGTTACTTGTATGGGGACCTCTTTGGGATCTAACTTTTTTTATTTTTGCACGCTTCCTAATCGAAGCTTTACTAGCTACTAGCTCTACTAGCAACATGTCAAGGTCAAACATTATCTATTGTATTCATATTTCACTAATACGTACAAGTACACCGATATATTCACGGGACAAATTACACTTACTGATCTAACACCAAAGTAAGCAAATTATTTGCTTGTGATACGGGTGTTAGTCAACGGTATACATATATAAATACTGAAATATATTTAATAAATACCCAAACCCCGAAATACAAACATTTATGCTCATCACACAAAATGTTTGTCTCCGTCGGGGATCGAACATGAGACCCGTTGATTGCGTAGTCAAGGTCGCTAAACACTCGACCAACGGGGCGGTAATATAAAGAATAACTCTTTTGTCTGTGATCTAGTGGTTCGGTGTCGGAGTTGACTATATGAGGCCCCAGGGTTCAATTCCCGGGTCAGGCAATTCAGGAATGTGTTTGTCATGACAATTAAAAAATCCGTAAGCGGTTGACCCTGCAGGATATCCCTGAAACAAAAACCGCTAAATTAAGGTATTTAAAGCTCAAAAGAGTAAAAATTATAAGCATAGATTTTTTCATTTCAAACATATGTTTCGTTAAAAATGGCAATATATTTATTTTTGAAAAGCTTATTTTGGAAACGATGATCGATTTTGAATTTTCGAATGGCATTCAATTCAATTTTTAAGATCTTAAATATTGCTTTAGCTAATAAATCGATAGGTTCAAAATTTCGAAGCAATGTCAAAAAACATTCTTTTTT
This sequence comes from Apodemia mormo, assembly GCA_036924255.1. Lineage (NCBI taxonomy): Eukaryota > Metazoa > Arthropoda > Insecta > Lepidoptera > Riodinidae > Apodemia > Apodemia mormo. The sequence continues at coordinate 11,252,377 of JAUPFN010000001.1, forward strand.
CAAAAATTGAACGAGACCGATTTTGATACAATAAACGTTATATGATTTTAAAACAGTACAGTTTTTAAAAAAGTAAAGCTGATAAGATTTTTAAATCAATCGGTGTATTTATCCTGAAAGTTTTTTTATTTTAAATATTAAGTACCTAAGTTTGTTAAAAACAACGTATTTTTAACATTTGAAAAGCTGTAACTTTTGAAAATTAGATTCGATTATGATTTTTAAAATGGCATACGTAGTTTTTAGGACTAAAATATCGTAGAATACCAAATAATGTTTGGTTAAAAATTTCGAAGTACCGTCGAAAAATTTTTTTTGTCAATTGTTGACAATTTTTTTTTCAACAATTACTCCTAAAAGGATATACCAATTTTGATGTAATTTATGCAATAGACGTAGTTTTGTTGAGGAATAGAGCTGATAAATTTTTGTACTCAATCAGTACATTAATTTGGAAATTATATGAAAAAATACTGTTTCGCCAATTTAATTTTGGGGCTTTTTCGAAATTTTTTGTTTTTTCAAAAGAGTTTGAGAGTTGTATGTCACTACTACTCTCAAACTCTTCTGGGCCAACTTGGTTCAAATTTTCAGGAAGTCTAAGTTGAGCGGATTCGATCGGTCAGGCCGTTCAAAAGTTGTAAGATGTTTACATACTCACATACACACAAACACACATACACACATACACACACATGCACACATACTGACGTCATCGTCAAAATAGTCGGAAAAGGTTTCTACTTCCTAGGACCTCAAAACGTGGAGATTTTGTGAAAACTCGATTTTCGAAAATCAAGGCGAATTCAGTAACTTCTTTATCTACATATGTAGCGGAAAGTTAAAAAAAATATTTTTTCAATTTTGTGATAAAAATAACGTTTCCCGGGATTGGAAAAGTGCCCGGTTGGCGATAGGCTTGCTACCTCACATTGTGGGACTTATTATATTCGGCTACTCGTGGGTGCATTAGTTTTACTTACCTCTTCAGGTATACAGGCGTTGAGATACTTTTTATATACTTTTATTATAATATATAAAAAAATGATTTAAAAAAATTATGGTTTCGACGTCCGGAGGTCTCTATGATTTTTTATATCATAAGATGGTAAACAAGCAGATGACCCTCTTTATGGAAAGAAAAACCATCGCCTACACACACAAAAGACGTCAATGTTACGTTGCTATCCATTGACAGGACGACAATGGCACATGCATAAATCTGCCGGCTACCTTTCCCTGTGAACCGGAACACGACAATGACAAGCGTTGACGCTATTGCGGCAGGAAGAGATAAAACGATGGCACCAAATACGCGGGCAAGCCGTTGAGGAAGTCTACCACCTAGTAATCACGATGGTAGTGACACGTATAGCCAATCAGTCTTCTTTTACGACCTGGCAGAACAGCAGTTGGATTATACTTCATAGGAACCTGGACCAACACAGGCAAAGAATGTGCCACGATTTCGCTTAAAATACTTAACGTATTGGTTTCATTTTTTAACAGCTTCAGTATATCACGGAATGTTTCCTATTAAGTTAGTTAAGTGTCGCTTATTTTTTAATTCAAGCGCGCGTTATGAGGCATGCACTTTGAATTTCCCTAACTTTTTTGTTGTGATAGTGTTCACGGAAATATGTACCTATTCTGTGAAAATTTCAGATATCTACCAATTTTAAATAAATAAAAAATAAATAATTAAATATAAGAGTTTTGTTATGGACAGAAAGAGGAGGCATCAAGAGGGTTCTGTTTGTCATTATTTAGGCACGGAACCCCAATAAAGGCTTACGAAGACAATAATCTATACATATAATAAAAATGTAACTGATCGGTGTCTGTACATCGAAATTAATGAAAAAAAATATATTATGGGGGGCCTTTTCAAGGACAAAAGAATCCAAAACAATGACTTTTTTCTGTTTGTCGGTTTGTCTGTTTATCTGTATGTTTGTACACGCTAATATCAGAAACGGATGAACCAATTTAGATGTGGTTTTCAGTAAAATGTAGCCGTAGGCTTCACTTAACATTTAGTGTTTATTTTATTCAAATCAAAGTCAAAATCAAATATTTTTCTTATTCAAAATAGGATTAGTTACAATCTCTTTTTGAAAGTCATCTTAGCATAATTCCATGTAACGCTGATTTATAATAAATATAATCCTTTATATGTCTAATAATAATAAATAATGTCTGCCTTAAAATCTAATTAACATAGTATATAATTGTCCTAATTGTAAAAAAAATTTAAACAAAATCTCAATAAACGGAACAGCAAAATCATTAAAAATAATATATAAACAAATAAAATTAAAAATAATTAGTTTATTGCGAGCATTATTTACTCCAGTGGTCCTCCAAGAAATCCTGTATCTTATAATACGCTTTACTTTTTAATTTTTCTTTAATATACTTTTTAAACTTATTATCAAGTAATTCAATCATAGTATTTGGAATTTTATTATAAAATTGTATACCATCTCCTAAAAATGTTTTTTTTGCTTTTGCTAACCTAAACTTAGGAACATCAAGCTTATTTTTGTTACGTGTATTATAATTATGTTATCGAAATGTTTTGAAAATAAGTTCAGATTCTTACGCACGTATGTTATGTTCTCATAAATGTATTAACAATGCACAGTCAGTATATTATGTTTATGTTCTTAAATAAGTCTCTGAGAGAGTCTCTTGACTTTAAATTTATTGCTCTAATGGTTCTTTTTTGTAATATAAAAATAGTTTCTAAATCAGAAGCCCTCCCCAAATCGTAATACCATAAGATATAATGCTGTGAAAATACGCAAAGTACACTAGCCTAGCTGTATCTATATTTGTTGATTGTCTTATTTTTCTAATTGCAAATGCAGCTAAACTCAATTTACTAGCCAGATTTTTAATATGATTACCCCATTGAAGTTTAAAATCAATTGTAATGCCCAAAAATAAACTACTACCTACTATTTCTATTGGTTCTTTAGCTATTGATATATCAGTATGGACTTTAATGATATTTTGATCAGTTCATTAATAAAAAAGTTATCATCGCAACTTGACCCACCAGTATCAATTAAGCTAATTGCTGTTTTTATAACTATCGTATACTGAGCAGCATTACTCTAAATTAAGTACAGTAAATGTAATATACTGCCACCTTTTACGTGCTACTTAGGTATAAACTAAGTATTGATAAATACACAAGAATTATTGGTGTTAGAATTCTAAAAAAGTTCAGACAGACAAAGTCGCGGGCACCAGCTAATCATTAATAAAATGAGATCTTCAGTAAATAGTATGGCGATTGGCCGATGACACACCACTTTGATCAAAGTAAAAAGATAATTTGATTTGATTATATAATATAAACACTTGTACTGTTTCACAAACGAAATTTTAATTTTATTTATTACACAATCACTTTTAAACTTACAGCAAACCGGTTTCGCCTATTAAAGCATCATCAGGGCTTTCACATTAACATTTTTACATTATACTATTGTAAAAATGTAATGTAAAAATGTTAGTTTTACAATAGTATAATGTAAAAATGTTAATGTGAAAGCCCTGACGATGCTTTAATAGGCGAAACCGGTTGGCTGTAAATTTAAAAGTGATTGTGTAGTAAATAAAATTAAAATTTCGTTTGTGAAACAGTACAAGTGCTTATATTATATAATCAATATGATGCAGTTTCACCAAGTGCCGACGATAGAAAGTATAAATTATAATTTGATTTGGAAAGTATAACGAAGTCGATAATACGATTACAGAAGTTGTGCACTAGTTTAATACAAATCGTTTTCTGTTTAGTTCTAATAAAACCAAGTGTTTTTAATTTTCAATACCCATTGTACAGCACCTAGTATATACCTATATTATGCGAATATAGTTACCTATATTATAATACCTATAGTTACCTATATTATACGAATACATACTTACAATATTAAAGGCCAAGTGCGATTCAGACTCACGCACGAAGTGTTCGATTCCTATTCTCTTTAAAAGAGGGCAAAAAATTACGTTTGTTGTATCGGAGCCTGCCCTAAATATTTATTTTATTCTGTTTTTGGAACTTTTTGTTAAAGCGGCAAACAGAAATACATCATCTGTGAAAATTTCAACTGTCGAGATAGCTCGACAGTTATAATTTTCACAGATGATGAACTGTGATAGCACAGTTCGTAAGTTAGAGCCTAGTGACAGACAGACGGACAGTGGAAAATTAGTAACAGGCTTCCGTTTGTATCCTTTGGGTACGGAACCCTAAGAAATATATGACGATTTGTTAAGTTAGTTTTGCGAGTGCCGGTTTGCGCAAGATGTGTCCGTACCATTTAAGATGGCTTTCTTGCGGTTTTCCCGCTATGTCACGGACGTGAAGGCTGTCACGGATGTGGACGTTTTTTATCCAATTGTGCGCGCCACATATCCAACACCACATGTACATCTCCGTGACATGCAGTCGCTGTCTGTGCTGTTCGAGTAATGTCACATCTCAATGCCATATAATTTATAGACCTGTCCTTTTTATTTAACCGGCATTTTGGGATCATCCCGTTGAAATATATTCTATATTTGTATTACAATATATTTGAAAAAGTAAGTAAAACTTCAGCAACCGATATTCCATCGCCAAACCATCAGATTTTCACCAAATCAAAATGGGACACCACGGGAAATATATCCTCTCAAACAAAAATAATTTTCAAAATCGTTTCATAATAACCGTGTTCTAAGGTAATAAACAGAAAAAAACTTAATTGATAACGAATTAATAACCTCTTCCTCTTGGGAAGTCGACTAAAACAACGTATTTACATAGTAAGTCATAGCAATTTATAATCTTGGTCCAAGGGATTCCGTGTGAGAAAAAAACCATTTTCTAATTGTATCGTATGAGTATTTATTTATAAACACAATGTATGTCCGCTTATGAAAATTTATGCTCATTTAAAAAAAAATGGAACAATAACAACTTATTGTGCATTCATCTCGTATCCGCAGAACAAATAACTCTTTTATAGGGCATTGTACGACGTACGTGTATACGCTACCACAATAAGCTTCCTGAGGCTATTAATATTACTAGTAAACGAAACTAAAAAAATATAGAAACGTGTGATTATTATTATATGATTTTACACTCATTTAAAATATTATAACATTTGGTAAAAAGAACCTTAAAGAGAACGAAAAAGAATTGTATAGAATACTAGGTGGTAGAGTTTTGCATGGTCTCGCCCGGGTCTGGTACCACCGCCTTACCTATTCCTGCCGCAATAGCGTCAGTGCTCGTCGCTGTCGTGTTCCGGTTTGGAGGGTAAGGTAGCCGGTAAACTTATGCATGTGGCGTTATACTTCGCCACAAGATTGCAATGCACCATTAACATCTTTGGTGTCTATAGGCGATGGTTGACTCTTTCCATTAGCAGACCCATCTGCTCGTTTGTTATCTTATAATATAAAAAAATGTGTATTTTCATTGTGTAAACCCGTTTCTGGTCCGATAATAGTCATAAAATTGTTTACTTGTTATAAGTAGGTACCTATTCAAAGATTTTATTAATTTTTTTTTGTATTCATTTATAAATTAAAAAATGCAGCATGTAAGTATCATTACCTTTTAAAGTCTTACAAAATGGACTTAGATTGAACTATTTACGTTCAACATTAGTATTGAGATACCTACTCAAGCTGCAGTAGCGTCAGTGTTTGTTTCTGTCTAACGCTATTCACAATTTATTCATCCAATAAAATCATACTTAGTGTCTGCGTTGTAATAACCAGTAAGACGATTTAGGTCGGTTTTCTACTTTCTACTAACCTCACTAAAAATAGAATATATATCAATGTAAGCATTTATTATAATAAAACTAAGTTGATAAAATGTGCGTGCCGATAAAATTTAAAAAGGAGTCCCGGCACGATAAAATGACTTTAATAGTGTGATAGCCATTTGTCCCCCCTCGAAAAAGAAAGTTCCCGTTTTAACCTAAAGAGCGTGTTTTTAAAGATATAAGGGCTTTTCCAAACCTTCAACTTAGAAATTAAGAGTAGTGGCGCCATCTGTTGTCGAGTATTTGAACTTTATTCAGTACAACGATAATTTGGGTTGCATTTCGAAAGGCGCTGCGAGCAATTGTAGCATGTGTAGTAATGGCGCGAAATTTAAAATTCCAATTTCAATAAAGTCGTAAATTACATTTGTTATATTTCAACTACCACGTAATCTCATATCAACTCCCGGGCATCATAGCTAGTAGTATATAAATACCAGTTTTACGTACTTTGAAAGTATTTTAAATTGACTTAGATTGAGCTATTTATATTAAAAATTCTCTAGCTGCAATAGCGTCAGTGCTTTTCTAATCTGTCTAACGCTATTCCCAATTAACTTTTAATTCATAAACTTTATACTATTATAATCTCATCCAGTAATGTCATACTAAAGTGTCCAAGTTGTCGGTCGGTTTTCTACGAAATAAGCACCATGCTACTAATCTCATTTTAATTATAATAATACCTAAAAATTAGACATTTTTATAACTAATATTGTTTATTCTAACTGTACATATAGTGACTGTCAGTTAATCCTTAAGTCTTCGGACCCTTTCAGTACGATTAGAAACATTTAGACAAGATAAATAGACTGCTTTCGGTGATAACGAGATTAATGGAGCCGAGATTGATTGCTCACGTCCGCACCTTACAATGTTTGCAAAATATAATGTGGTCTTTTTGGGCGGTCGTGGATATGCAACTATTATTACGTCATAAAACTTCATGTACATAGTTTAAACTGCCGTTTCACTGCCCTGTGGAAAAATGGCGTTTATTAAATACTGCTCCAAATTCGAGTATTAGCTAAAAAATAAAAAAATTTTAAGCTTTTATCAATAAACAAAACAAAATATATACATATATGGGTGTACATTATGATATTTCTATAAGGGCAATGGGTCCACCTCTCGTTCCCACCACTGTAACTTCTGTAAACCGGAATCAACAGCGGCAACCGTCCTGATAACGACTGACTTGCGAGCTCAGGGTGCCCTGGGGAAAAGCTAAGCTGTCTTGGATCCTGCAACGAAATTAATCAGAAGTATATAGGAGGAGTAGGAAAATACATTGTTTCCGTCCCTTTTAAGCAGGGACAGCAAAATGTTTAAAGCATAAAAATGCTACGAAATGAGACTTTTACAATCAGGTTAAGCCTGATTGCTATTGCACCACGGAAGTTTGGAAATTAGGGACCTACCAGAATAGCTTACTTAACTTTGCTTCCAGTGTAGTAAATATGACAAAATCGCGGAAGTTTCCACGTGTACCCACAAGTTCGGAGTAGTAAGTTTATCACTTTTTCCGACGTAGCCATGCCCAGTAAATCCCCCCAATTCACGTAATTGAGTCAATGCGCTTAGGTCTCTCACACATAATCACGATAGAACGTCGAGACGTGAAACAATTTTTTTATACATAATGTAAGAGTTTTAATTTTTAACCCCCGACGCAAAATGAGGGGTGTTATAAGTTTCAGGTGTGTATTTGTGTGTCTGTCCGTGGCGTCCAGGCGGATGGTCCGATTTGGTTGCATTTTTTGTAATTGAAAGCCCTGTTTTTCGAGATGGTTCTTAGCTATGCTTCAATAGAATCTGCTCAGCCGTTTCAAGATCACCAGCCCTTTTCAAATCGATGAAAGGAATTAAGTAACTTGTAACTTTATCAATACTAAATTTTGTATTTTGTTACTTTATTGATATTGCATTTACATGGTGACCTTGGGCTGATACTTTCAGATCCTCATTCGAATCATCAGCGTCTATTTAACTGGCAAATTTCGTATTTCAATAACAGATTTTCCAAATATTGCAAGCCACTTTTTAACGACTTTCTGATATCAGTTTGTACAAAAACTTGGCAGGCTTGTGAAAGCTCAGTGACAATGCAATTCTATTGTAATACATAATTTTAATGCAATTCTATGGCACCATCTAAATGAGCTCATGATGTAGCCTGGATGTAGGGACTGGAATTCTCTGATGCACAGTTTTAATAAGACAATCTTGTTTGGACTGTGTCTTGTTGCTATAAGCACTAAGTTTGTTTAGTGTTCATGATGACGAGGATCTGAAGATGAAGCTGATAAAGTGCTACCGAAACTCATGCGTCGAATGTAGAAAGAGATAAGATAGTCAAGTTCGGACTCAATGGATTTTATATGATGTGTACTTTCCATAATATAATGTCGAATAACTGAAGATGGAGCCGTAAGTGTGCCGTTGCAACTCACAGGTAGATATTGCTAATATAGTGGAGTTTGGAGTCATTTCTTTTGTTACAATAAGATCTTTTTCATGATGATAAGGCTCTGAAGATTACACCGAAAAAGTGACATTGGAATTTCAAGAATCCAGATTCAAAAAGCAACTACAATGAACTCCTAAATTAAACGAGGTAATGGTTTTTAATTAGCACTTAAACGTCTTGTTTTGGCAAACACCTTTGTACTGGATGATTTCATCACATCAGGATCTGATGATGGAACTGGAAGGTAACCATGAGAACTCCTAAACTAAATAAGATAAACTAATCGAAATTGGACTCATTTGTTCAGTTTGGACAAACATTCTAGTGCTAGACGATTCCCAAGATCTCATGATGGAGCTGAAAGTACGTTATGGGAACTTTGGAATAAAATAGAGCAACACCATCGACTTTGGAGTCGTTTGTGTCGTTTTTATAAGGACTTTGGAGCGGAATGGCTTCCAGTGCCTGATGATAAACCTGGAAGGTGTACCCGAGAACTCCTAAGCTGAACTAGGTTAACCCATTAAGTGGGGAACAAATTCAGTTTGTTTTTCCAAACGATTTGGTGCTGGACAAATTCTATATCCATGGTATCTGCTGATGGAATTGGAACGTAGTCATGAGAACTTCTAAATTATACAAAATAAATCTATTGAGTTTGGGATTCTTTGTTGTGTTTTAACAAACATCCTGATGGTGGAAGTAAGAAGGAGGAAGCCTTTGGAGTAGGATGGCTTTCGGGTTCAGATGATAGAGTGGGAAGAAGTTCATGAGAAATCCTAAGCTAACCCAAAAAAATCAATTGAGTGTGGGTTATTTCGGTTTGTTTTGGCATATTTCTTGGTGCTAGATGTTTTTTTTAAATTTAATAATAGAAATTGAAGATGGCTATGGGAACCTTTGAACTAAACAAGACAAACCTATCGAGTTTGGACTCATTTTTTCTATTTTGAGAGTTAACCTAGTGCTAGATAATTTATGTGGTCCTATGATGAAGCAGGAAGGAGGTTATGGGAACTTTTAATTTAAATTGAACAACGCTACGATTTGAGGCTTATTTGGTTTGTTCTTATAAGAACTTTGGAACAGAATGGCTTCCAGTTTCAGAATATAAGACTAAAAGAATTCTATGATATCTCGCTAAACCACATAAACTCATCGAGTATGGGCTAATTGGGTTTGTTTAATTACACTGTTTAATACTGGATAATTTTAAAAATCTATTGATATAACTGGAAGATGGCTACAGGATCTTTTAAACTAAACGAGATAAGCCCATCGCGTTTGTACTTATTTGTTCTGCTTTGACAAATAATCTGATGTTAGATGATTTCCAGGTTCTCACGATAAAATGAGAGAAGGTCATGGAAACGAAATGACGAATGAATGAAAATTGAGCAGCACCATCGATTTTGTTCTTGTTTGATTCGTTGTTTTAAGGATTTTTGAACAGGATGTTTTCTAGTGTCAGATAATAGAACTGGAAGAAGTCCATTAAAGCTATTAAGCTAATGTAGATAAACCCATCGAATGTTGGCTAATTCGGTTTATTTTGGCAAATACTTAGGTGCCGGATGTTTTTTAAGATAAAATAATGATGGAACTGAAAGGTGGCCATCGGAGATTGGCCTGATATCGTTGGCTTTTATTACTAGGAGATTCGCAGGGTTTGGTAATATAAATTGCAAAGTGGCCGTGGAACTCCTAATATAAACAAAATAAGTCCATTGAGTGTGGTCTCATTTGTTATATTTTACATACACTCTGCATCAAAATGATTTCCAGGACTACATAGTGGAGCTAGAGCCCATGGGAGCTTTGCAATAAAATATCTCAAACTCATTGAGTAAAAAATCATAGTAACCTTAACCTGATGCTGCAAGATCCCCTTTCGTAGATCATCAGGTCTTTTCACGTTTTACTCAAACTAATGCGTATGTAGCGGAATGGCGGTCTGAGGATGTGTCGGGGGTTTTTGAAATTTTTAATTTTATCTTGTTTGGCAATGCGACGGGCGAGCGAGACATAGACCACAGCCTATGAAACTCATTGTGAGCGAGTACTACGCATACACCCACGCCCATTGACATTCCCACTCTCACATTGACAACTCGTTTTCGGGCATAGCAAGACAACAACAGATTTTACAAATACCTATTTTTTAATGCTCACGACCATAGTGTTCCCTCTTAAAACTAGTTATACGTATGTATACCTAGCGATCAGTACAATAGACGTATTCGATCATATAGCAAAGAAGAGAGGCGATCAAATCGTTCACTTAAATCACAAACAGGCAATAACCTCGCTATTCATGTAATTTGTCCTGCGATGGTTATCCATTTATTTTGCCTTTTTCACCGCCTGATAAAGTATGATTATCCATTTATTTTACCTTTTTTCACCGCCTGATAAAGTTGCTATGTTACTGTACTGACTGCTAAATAATTGTCAGCACCATATTCGTTTGTATTATTCGAGCTTAAATAAATTTTGTAATAATTCCGGGAAACTTTAACTAGGATAGTTATATCTAGTAGTTTTGGTCCTGATACCTGATGATCTCCTGTTGGCCCCCTTTGAAGAATACCTAGACCATCTAACATTTTGCCAGGCAGTTCGTAAAAGGCGAACGATTGGCTATACCAGTCACTACCATTATGGCTATTAGGTGACAGATTTTCGCAAGCATTTACCGGTGAAAAAAAAATATTAAATTGAACTGATTTGGCATTTTTTTAATGTTATTTTTTAATATCTAATAACAATATTTCCGTCATTTTGGCTCTGTGTTGCACTTACCAACTATATATCCTGTTGGAAAAATGCATAAAATAAAATATTATGGCACATTACAATGGTTATATTCATCGTGAAAAATAGCTATATATATATATATATATATATATATATATATATATATATATATATATATATATATATATATATATATATATATATATATATATATATATATATATATATAAAACATTAAGTTTTCGTTGCAAATCGAATACACGCTCTTAAACAACAATAATTTAATCAAAATTAGGTCTTTTCAGCCTCTTAAGCAGTTTGTTCAAATGACCATCACTACGAAACCGAGCATTTCGGACGAGCAGAGTGCTCAGCCAGAGTTTAAATTAAGTGGCCCAAGAGTATCTCCTGTCAGACTAAACCTCTGCTAGGGCAGTATCTTGATGATGGGTGGAAGCATAAGTGGCATCAAGATTGCTCGTTAATGACTCTTGACCGACGTCTCATGTGTTAGCTGGCCCAATCAGTGAGTTGAGTCACCGTCGACCATAACCGCCGCCGGTGGCGACATTGGCATTTGAGTATAAATTGTATCGTGTAGGCTGTGATTGGTTCACCAGGATCGGAAAGGAGTGCTTGTTAGTGTTCCTATTCAAAGAGTAAGTTAGACGGTAAACTCATGCTTGTGACGTTACAGCTTCACTTCCGAATGGTAATAACGCATCATTAGTATATAATGATTCTTTATGTAAAAGTATCTTCACGCTCATATCTACGAAGAGGTAGGCAAAAGTACAAACAGTACATCAGGACTAGCTAAAATACTTAGTTGCACAATGTGATAGGTGGCACGCCTATCGCCAACCGGGCACTTTTTCCGATCTCGGGTAGTGGTGTTTTTATCAAAAAACACATATTAAATGACCCGGGAATTAAACCCGGGACTTCATGTGGTTAGTACCGATATCGGACCACTAGACTACAGAGGCGATTTTTTATAAATTTAAGAGTTATAAAACTATACATTTTTTTATATCATAAGATAACAAACAAGCAGCTGGGTCTCCTGATTGAAAGAGTCAACCATCTATAATTATTTATAATGATTCTATAATTATTGTACTTACGTTTTTATAACATGTTGTTGTGTTGCTTGTTGTTGGTACCCCGTGTTGGTCCCTGGCTCCTTTAAAGAATAGGCCAACTGCCGTTCTGCCAGGCAGGTCGTAAAAGGCGACTGATTGGCTATACGAGTCACTACCATCGTGGCTACTAGGTTGTAGATTTTATATGGTAATAGATAATGGTACTCGTACAAAAATTGTAACCTAATTATCCAATAAAAATATTTAGTACTAAAACATGTGAACTGATATCGAAGTTAATTGTTTATAAGCGATTTATCGAACTCGCGACTAAATTCGTTGGCACGCCGCGCAGTGATCATACTTTTTGATTACTTTTAATTTGGTTGAGGTTTACTTTATAAAAAAGTATCTTCACGCCTGTATCCGCGAAGAATTAGGCAGAGACACAACCACGATTAGCCGAAAATACTTACGGCCGGTTTCCGAAATGCAAATTAATTTTAACAAGCAATTAACCTGTATTTAACATAATTTTTACAAGCAAATGATCTGTTAAACCCAAATTAATGCCTTGTTAAAATTAATTTTCGTTTCAAAAACCGGCCGTTATAGACCGCGGTCCAACAATTAAATTTTTTTTGATAAACAACAAGTTGAATTTATGTGAACAACTTCGTTTTGCCAAAACAACCATCTTTTCTATCTTCGAAAAATCTCGAATCGTATAACTAATAAAGATAGATAAAAAGAAAAGTTTAGAGTGTCGGACTAAGAAAAGTTTCCACTTTACGTGTAGGACAATGTTATTCTTGAATTACAATAATAATTAACAAGATGTGAAAAAATTAGATTTTTTTTTAATTGATTAATATCAATTTAAGAATCTCATAATTCCGAAACTTTAAAACAGAGGACTCGTCAGAAAAACCATTGAATATGTAGAACAAATGTTTCATCGTGTTTTTCATAATGTAATCAAGCGATTAAAGTCAAACAATAGTTATTGTTATTAATAAATATGTTTTCAAAGCCCCATAGAAAAGATGGTTGTCTCGTCAAAATGAAGCGGTTCATAAAAAATTATGTTTGTTATTAATCAAAAAAAAGTTTTTGTTCCTGGGACCACGGACTGTTAGTCCCACAACGTGATAGGTGGCAAGCCTATCACTTACGGGGCACTTATCCAATCTCAGGTGATATTGATTTTATCAGAAAACTTGAAAAAACACATTTTTGAATTGCCCGATCACTGAATCGAACCCGAGAAGACCTCATGTGGTCAACACCGACACCGGGACACTAAACCACATAGGTTTACTTTATAGTAAGGAAGTATTCCTTTTTATTATATTTTTATTGTTTAGGTACATAATTAGCCCTATGGTTAGCTGGTAGAGAATGCTTTACGCATTAAGCTCGCCATTTTTACCCTATACATTCTGTATGTGGTACAATAAAGATAAATAAATAATATAACCATTATGTACAGGTTGTACTATTATGTATTCTGTGGTACAGGTAAAGTAGTTAGTAACTTATTTAAGTGGCATCAATACCTCGCCACACGGGTAGCAACGCACAATCAACATCTTCAATATCTATAGGTGATGGTCGTTTCTTTCCATTAGGGAAGCCATATGCTCATTGACCATCTTATAATATAAAAAATTGCAACAACTGACATTCAAGCTCCTGTATCTCGGAAACCATGAGTCAGATTTTCACCAATTTTTTATGGTATCAAAAAGGAATTATAAACACGCAACTTTAAAAACTCCTCCATTAGTTAATTAATCACAGAGTTGCGAGGTAACAAACATAAAAAATACAGCCTAATTTGTTTCTTTTTTTATATCATAAGACAGCAAACAAGCTGATGGCTCTTCTGATGGAAAGAGAAACTAACGCCTATAGACACAAAGGTGCGCCGCTATCCATGTGGCGAAGTAGCAATATGCATATGTCTACCGGCTACTTTACCCTCTAAAACAGAACACGACAATGACAAGCATTGACGCTATTGTGGCAAGAATAGTTAAGGCGGTGGTACCAAATACCCGGACGAGTCTTTGGAAAGGCTACCACGTTGTTATCACGATAGTAGTGACACGTATAGCCAATCAGTAACCTTTTACGAGCTGCCTAGCAGTGCAGCAGTTGGCCTATTCTTCAAAGGAACCCGAACCAACATGAGAAACTCCTCCTTTTTAAAACCTTTAAATAATATTGTTTTACAAAAGGGTGAAATTGATCGAGCTACGTACCTCGCGATCTTATATGAAAAACAATTTTAAATGTCAATCATAAGGCTTTTTACACAAAATTAAATATTCATTTAGTCGGAATGTCAGCTAAAACTCTCGTAATTAATATTCTGTATAAATATTTATTGTGACCCAAACGCTGCGATGCTTAGAAATTGTTGCCTGTCAAACAATGTTTACTCAACAAATATCGCCCATCATTCGTATAAATGGCAAAACCTCGGTTCACTCGTGGAAATTCAATTCTCAAAATGGATTTGTAGCAAATGCAAAGTAGGATTGAGCCTTTCCTTTTATTTATACCTTACATTAGATTTTCCAAATACGAAGTAATCTCTAATATTCATTGCAATTTGTTATCATCTATACATATAATAAAATCGTAGAAAAGTCAACACTGTGCATTGAATATTTTTTTAAAAGTAAGTATGTCCGGGGTAAACTCAAAAAGTACTGCATGGATTTACTTCAAGTTTTGTATGAATATTACTAACAGGTCGGGTCAACATATAGGCTACATATTATCACGCTATCACCTACGGGGGAGGAGCTGTGCGGAGTAAACGAAGTCCGCGAGGACGAAGTCGCGGGAAACAGCTAGTATTTATATATTATTCACCATTTTCCGTTTCTGTAACACCCTTGGTTTTCTTTCTTACACTATACAACAAAAGGATCACATTTTCTGTGTATTTTAAAGAATCAGGCGTTAATTTGTAATATTTAAACCTCTAACTACTTATTCTGTTGCTAAGTAAAACTGATTTATTCTACTGAAAATTCTATAAAAATTCAGAGAAAAGTAAAATGTGCAACATATGTCGTATGTTTTCGAACAAGGGAAAAAACCTGTGTAAATATACAAGGAAGAATATTTGTAACCTCAGAACAAATAAAAGAAGTTAAGATAAAACTGTCAAAAACGAAGTGATGCCAGTTTTATAAACACGTGTGCGTTGGCCAGTGTTTTTGTTTATCAAAAATATTGCAAAATAAATGTTTTATTTTGATTTATTGAAAATATTGGTTTTCAATCTATGGAAAATGTTATTCTATCCTGCTTATCCATAGATATGCATCCTTTGTTTATGTTTGGCCTTTACGCCCTTTCACAATACAATTCAGCAAAATTTTGATATTTTTCATGCCGTTTTAATCGACGCACCGCGATCACATGCGATAGCTCGGCCACAGAATACTAAGACAAGACAATCTACATATTGGTAGTGTTCAAGCAATGCACACATAGACACCTCTCACGAATGCGATATCTCGGAGTGTTTCGGTTCAATGCGAGGGTGGATGCCGCCTGCGATACACGTACGGCAGTTAATTACTTTTTTGTACAAAAATGGAACCACAAATAAAATCGTTATCGTTATTGTGCAGTGGACGGTTGTTTAAACTCAACATTAAACAGTGAATCGTTTTTTAAGCTACCCGTTGTTTCATGGAGGTAAGTAGGTATTTGTCTGTATTTCCTTACGTGCTTCTTATATGGATGTCGCAGGCAAATTCTATAATTTGCTCGTATACAAATGGCGTCGTCAGATTGCAAATATAGGTAGTTTTTTCGTTTAAGAAAATGCCTTACGCCGTTGATAAAATATCGTTAATCCATACTAATATTATAAATGCGAAAGTAACTCTGTCTGTCTCTTTTTCACGCTTAAACCACTGAATCGATTTGGATGCAATTTGGTACAAAGATAGATTTGGTACAAAGAGAAATTTTTACAAGGATAATATTAATAAATTATACTAAAGTTATTATTGGTTTATATTTCCGTTCTAACTGCTTTATTCTGAACAAGAAATCAAATAACTCGATATTCGAGTAATTTTACTTGAAGTTTTCTTTAAAGTTTTAAAATCAAAATCTTTGCATTTTGGGTATTTGGGTTATTGATATAAAAAGTTTTTTGATCGGCAATCACCGGCAAAAGTTGAAAATAAAATTAAAAAGTGTTTTTGCAATTACTTAAAATGGTAAAAATTAGACAAACAAGTTTTTAATAAAATTTATAGAACTTATAATTTTACGTCAACAAGGTCATGTGACTTTTTCTCCTCAAGTCAAATTTAACTGAGACAGAGAGTTTAAGGTAACTTTTAAAAGTCTTTAGCTAGTAGAAATAAGTGTTTTTTTTTTTGTAATCGATAAAAATTGATAAAAAAAATTATAAATGTGAATTTCATCTGTAACGATGAACTCATTTAACTATTTATACGTATGTATATGTAACGATCAGTACACTCGACGTAATCGATCATATAACAGAAAAATTTCACCACGTTAAGTCCGTCGACAGTAGCTCAGTGGCAGAGCGTTCCGGCTTGGTCGCGGGTTCGAGTCTCGCGTGTCGACATTCTCCTTTGTTGTTTTTAAAGTTTTCCAAGTTTCCCAAACACGGGGTGAGTGCTATACATTGATATAATATCAATGGTGCTATTAAACAAAAATATTTGATTAAAAATTAAAATTTCCTTATTTCTATTAGCAATTATTTTTTAAAGTTACGTTTTTCCCTTAAACTAAAAAACCTCTTCAACTCCGTTAATTTTGACCAGGGGAGGAAAAGTCATCTAAACTTTTTAATTTAAATTTTATTAAGTACTATTTTGACTAGCTCTTACAGTTTTTGAGTAATTGCAAAAAACGCTTTAATTTTTTTTCAACGCTTGCCGGTGTTTGCCGACCAAATTACCTTTACACATCGTTTTCTGTGCGTTGCTATGTTGTGGCGAGGTCTAATGCCACATGCGTAAGTTTAACGGCTACCTTACCCTCCAAACCGAAACACGACAGTGTCAAGCACTGACGCTATTGCAAAATCCATTCCAATCCAAATGAAAATAAAGAAAGTTAAATATTTGCAATATATATAGACTTTAAAGCTAGTTATTTCTCAACAGCCAGTTTTTTGCGCATAACGCTGAATTGTAACATTTTGAGTCTTTTACACTAAACGCTTAAAAATGGCTATATTTCAACATTTGAAGCTCTTTAAATCAAATGGAATTTTAACAGATTTTATTAAAGATTTTAACATATTTTGAGAGATGAGCTTAAAATACCACAATTTAGCGGAAAGTTTCAGCGATGGCCTGCAAGGTCAAACGATTTACAGTGTTTTTTTTATTTTATTATTTTGAGTCGTGGGAAAGCCAAGTAGCGGAAGGCTCTCATGTTAACAAACATCACCTACATAAATCCTTAAAATGTTAACGATACATTCCTGTTGATCCAGCCTCCTTTTGAACATTAGATCAATAATGCAGCATTTTTTGGATTTTTTTGAAAATTTTAGATCTTTTATAGTTTAAGACCCGGCATTAAAAAATATAGCCTCATCTGATAATTGAATAAAATAATATTCAAAGCTCAGGTGATAATATTACATATTTTTTGAATTAATCTCTGCCACCAATGGCCTGCTGCAGTTAGCAGTTGATTTTTTTTCTTATGTTAATTGCATATGCCAAGTCGAACATCTTGGATTGTTTTCATTTAAACCTTGTTGTAACAGACAGCCACCTTTATGACTGCTACATTTACCTACAGCCAGGTATAAGAAGGTTGGCAAAATCAGCTTGCTTCCCTTATCTGTTAAATAAAAAATAAATGGCGTCAAATTATGACTTAAAAAATGTTTGGCTAACGAATAAAAATGTGATGCAGCCTGAAATATATTAATGAGAATTAAAACCAACTAATTTAATTATTTAATTGTTAATTACAGCAGGCCAATGGTGACATAGATTAATTTTATAAATTTATAAAATTATTACCTGCCTTTCAAATATCATTTTATTCAGTTAACAGTGTTATATTTTTAATGCCGGATCTTAGACATTGTATCAAATGTCAGATCAACGAATGTATACGTTTTGATCAAAAGCGAAGTTAATTCACATGTCTCAGATCTTTTTTGTAGATAAATACTAATACCGTCCCTACATAAATTTGCGTGGACTTAATTGTAATGGTTACCGGAACCTCTATTAGGTTTTTGGAATAGACTACTTAAACTACTACTATTATTTTACCCCGTCTTGATCCGGGCTCCTTTGAAGAATAGTTTTGCCAGACAGGTCGTTATAGGCGACCGATTGGCTTTGCGAGTCACTGTCATCGTGGCTACCATGTGGTAGAGTTTCATTGTCACGCCCGGCGGCATTATCACGTAACAAGCAATGCGAAATTATTGCAATTGTTTAGTTATTGTAAGACACATAACAACCGTGTATGCTAGTGACAGTCGTTACCGCTTGATTAGTTTTGGTGGCGTGACATTGCTAAAAGTGCATCTAGTGACCAGTAAGCAATTAGCGACGTTTTTGATGAGTTTTTTGTTACGTTTAAAAGTCATCGCTGATCGCTGGCGGATTGCAAACGTTAGGTGATACGCCTACGGGTCTGGTACCAACACCTTACCTATTCCTGCCGCAATAGCGTCATTCTTTGACACTATCGTCTTCCGGTTTGGAGGATAAGGTAGCCAGTAAACTTATGTATATGGCATTAGACCTCGCCACAAGATAGTAACGCACCATTAACACTTTTGGTGTCTATAGACAATGTTTGACTCTTTCCATCAGGACACCCATCTGCTTGTTTGCTATCCAAACTATAATAATCCAAACAAAATGTTACGTATGGATATCCGCGCTTTGATATTGAAGTTCATTGTACACCAATATTAATTTGCCACCATAGCACACGTCAGTCAAAGCGAATGGCTATTGCTCACGCAGTGACCACATTATTTTAAATATTTTAACTCTTATTTAGTTGAGGTTTGATGATTTTGTTATTACCTAGTTATTACCCCACGTTTACTTCCGTCGATACTAACAACTTGGTTAAACTTTTAAGAGATGTTGTATTGTTTTCTTGTTTCTGTTCTAACCGAGGCTTTGTTATGTTCATAAAACAATACTAGCCGACTTCACTGGAAATTTACAACAATGTTTACATAGAACATTAAATTAAACTAAAGTTAAGACAGAAAATCATGTAACTTACATAAAATTTATATAATTTATTAAGGTCCATTGTATATATATTCGACATACTCGATACCATTTTGAAAACTAAAATAATGTTTCATTGTGATTTCTTAAATCAAATCGCGAAACGATAAAATTAAGATAATTTTATTTGCAAATTTTCGCACAAACTTAATATGCTTCAACTCTTTTTGTGTTCGACTCTCTTAAATATGCTTCGATTACGAAGTGAAACGTGCTTTGAGTTCATATACCGTATGTTTCTATTTGTACTACTGATGCGGTGGAAAGTGTGGTGGATGTGGCTCTCTCCTGCCGTTACATTTTTTTTAGACCTCCGGTAAATTTGTGCCGTTCCTTACATTATTTTTTTGCTTTAGTGGCATCGCAGAAGTCACAAATAACATTTCATGGAGAGTTAGTTGCATACATCATTTTTAACGCAGTAAAACTGCAGCGACCGACAACCCATTTCCTACATGTCCGAAACCCTGCATCAAATCTTCGCCAAATTAAAAAAGAGGCACACGGGGAGTATACCATACCAAATATAAAATAATGTTTAATATCTGTTCATAAATGACCAAGTTTTGAGGTAACTAACATTAAAAAAACATGCAGGCAAATTGATAACCTTTTTTTGAAAAATTACGTTTATTTTGCCGTTAAATTATGGATTTTCACAATGTTACGTCAGAATGTACAAAACAATCTCGTATGTTTTTTTCTATGAACTAACAATCTATAAGCTAAATTAATTATTAGACAAGTTTTAAAAATTATTTTACGTATGTTAGGATATTTTTAATAACTGTGTGTAAATGCGTATGATTTATTATGTAAATATATTAACTAATATTTTAATAATAACAGATGTTTAAATTTTAACGGTAAAGCCGTTAAAATTTAAACTAAACCGCGCCAATTGTCACCTGTTGGTGGCGGGATTAGAATCCCACCTTAACCTAAAGGTTGGCGGGGGTAAGGCATTCATTTTTACCATTCTATATCGAACAGTCCACGAGAACGGTTCTATATTTGATACTTATCGAAATATTAAGTCGTTATGTTGAATGTAATGTAATGCAATGGATAAGAATATGTGATTATGTTGAAAATATCGAAAACTACTTAAAATGAGAATTGAGAATAATCGCATGTAAATGGAGGATGTTATATATAAGAATCAACGTAATAAATGATAATTCAACACTAATATGTTTTTCTGGGCTAAAAGGTAACACGTATAAGACGCTACATTACAGTGAGTGACATAAGCCATATATAAAAAATGATGTGGTGTCGTGGGACACAGGTAGGAACGAAGTTCCTTCGGCTAAACGGCACTACTCGCTTGTGCATGCGACTGTCGCGGCTGCGCACGTCTCATTTAACGGTTTTATTCCACGCACTTTTTTCCACGGATTTTTTCTTACGGTTTTACTATCACATTTTTTTCAGTTCGGTCGCGGAGCAAAATCCCTATCCCCTCCAAGCCTGCCGTAAGGAACTTCGTTCCAATAATAATAATTTGAGATTTCTTCCCAGTGAGTGAAACTGTGGACAATGTAAATATATCATGTGTCAATGTCATACAAAACTATTCTTCTTTTTATTGACCACAGCTAAGCCCAGTTAATAATAGTTATTCGTTTTCGTTACAAAAAGTTCTAATAATAAACTAGAGTTAGGAAGTCGGCGTGGGCGTTTTAATAACAGTCCCATCCCTACAGTGTAAGTTAAATTATAGCACTCGGTACGTAAAAGAGAACAAATGGGCAGAAGGCTCACATGATGATAAATTATCACTTTTTTATATCATAAGATAGCAAATAAGCAGATGGGTCTCCTGATGGTAAAAGTCAACTATCGCCTATAGACACCAACGATGTTAATGGTGCGTTGTTATCTTGTGGCGAGGCCTAATGCTACCTGCATACGTTTGCCGGCTACCTTAACTTCCAACTGGAACACGACAGTGACAAGCACTGACGCTATTGCGGCAGGAATAGATAAGACGGTGGTACCAGATCCGCGCGAAACAATGCAGAACTCTACCACTTAGTAACCACGATGGTAGCGACTCGTATAGCTAATCGGTCGTTTTTTATGATCTGCTTGGCAGAACGGCAGTCGGTCTATTATTCAAACCACGGACCAACACAGGGAATATTTATTGTTTATTTTAAGTTTTGTTGTGAACAATAAAACATTAAATAAATAAATAATTATTAAAAAGTTTTATTGGAAACTTTCATAAAATATACTTGAAGGAAGGACTGGGAATACTTTAGAACCTAAAAATGTCTGGTATTTTTTTTATTCTAAAAAAAACTAACTAGAAGATGAAATAAAAATCAGGTTGCCGGATGGACGGACGGATAGCAAAAAGTAGCACTTAAAAGCTTAATATTTTACAAACAATGGACCGACAGACGGACGGACGGATGGACGGATGGACGGATGGACGGATGGACGGATGGACGGATGGACGGATGGACGGATGGACGGATGGACGGATGGACGGATGGACGGATGGACGGATGGACGGATGGACGGATGGACGGATGGACGGATGGACGGATGGACGGATGGACGGATGGACGGATGGACGGATGGACGGATGGACGGATGGACGGATGGACGGATGGACGGATGGACGGATGGACGGATGGACGGATGGACGGATGGACGGATGGACGGATGGACGGATGGACGGATGGACTGATGGACTGATGGACGGATGGACGGATGGACGGATGGACGGATGGACGGATGGATTTAGCAAAACTATAAGGGTTCCTGGTTTACACCGGAACCCTAAAAAGTAATGTAAGAAATGTCACGAACTTACCGAAGGTCTGAAATTAATGGAGACCTCACGGCACAATAGTCCAACTACCTCCACTACGCATTCACCACGTCAGTAGCAAAGGAATCTTATATTTTATGTACTTACTCAAAACACGTTTCACTTCGTTTACACATAAGATTTTGCTGAAATTTATAAATTAATTACTTGATTTCATCTGCAAAGTGACGTCTGAATTTAAAAAATAATATCTAAAAAGTAAAAATTGTTCGATCAATTTGATTTCAATTAATTAAATCTATAATCGAATTCAATATAAAATACTTTAAAATTGTTTGTAAGCCATATATTTATATCGGTAGCAAACGAATTAGTAAAGATGTATCCAGTGTACCCATGTCGCAAAGCTTTAATAAAAATAAATATTACTAAAAATAATAACTCCACGTAAGAACTCGAAATGATTGAAATAGAGTTTTGATAACAAGTGCCGATAATAACGAACACTATGCACAAAAATAGCTTCCAATATAATGTTTTCGAATTACGTACGAGCAAACTAGAACATCGAATTGCCATTTTCCGATATAACATCAGCGTAACCAAGCGCAACTGACATAAGTATAAAGGAATATAATATTAAATATAGAAAAAAATATTTTATATAATCATGCTCGTTTCCTTATGTGCCTTAACTAGAGTGAATTATGTGCAAATTGTGCAAATTGACGTTATGATTAACCACGCCATAATTATATATATATATATATATATATATATATATATATATATATATATATATATATATATATATATATATATATATATATATATATAAATCAATTGCTGTTCGTTAGTCTCGCTAAAACTCGAGAACGGCTGAACCGATTTGGCTAATTTTGGTTTTGAATTAATTGTTGAAGTCCAAGGAAGGTTTTAAAGGTGAGAAAATATAGAAAAAAAAAATAAAAGTAGTTAAAAAGACAGAACAATGTTTGCCGGGTCAGTTAGTAGTATATAAAATGGTGAGGTAGGAAGAAATCCTCGTTGTCATATATTATATTAAATATGTTGCCCAAAATATTGTAGTCTAGTAAAGTAAAAAGTCTGGCGGATCTTCAAACACTGATTATATGGGTAGAGCGGTGATTATAAGAATGTGGGTTTTTGATATCATAAGATAGCAAACAAATGAAAGCGTAACAGACGGAGCGACACAGACGAATAGAAAGACCGACTTTTTTGATATAATATCATACCTATAATAAGATAGCAAGCAAGCAGATGGCTCTCCTGATGGAAAGAGAAATCATCGGCTATAGACACCAAAGATGTTAATGGTGCGTGGATATCCGAGTGGCGGGGTGGACTGCGACATACATAAATCTTCCGGCTATCTACGCTCCAAACCGAAACACGACGTCAAGTATTAACGCTATTGCAGCAGGAATAGGTAAGGCGGTGATGCCAAATACCCAGGCGAGTCGTTGGGGAACTTTACCACCTAGTAGTCACGATGGTAGTGAAATGTATAGCGAATTGGTCGGATTTTAGGACCTGCCTAGCAGAATGGCAGTTGGTCTATCTTGACAAATGAGCCCGGACCAACTCGGGGGAAATACCAACCAAGAGGGCTTACAATTGAATGTTATTGAAACTAAGATACTGGTTTTTGAAAGGAAAATAATCACAACGAACGTGTGATATTAGTTGATGACAAATAGGTGAGTTTATTTAATTTTGGCTACGTCAAACATTGATATATTTTATATCCATGACGTCAAACTATTTTTTATGGAATGTCCACTAGATTTTAAGTTACCTACTGAACTTTTAAAAAATAACTAACCTTTTAAGGATTCCGTACCCCATAAGGAAAAATGGAATCCGTATAGGATCACTTCGTTGTCCGTCTGTCCGTCTGTGTAGCCGATTTTGCTCAGGAACGCGCACGGGTATCGAGTTAAAAAAAAAATTATATCAAATACTCGGGTCTACGGTCCCTCTCCTAGTCACGAATGGAAAAAATCAAACTTGAAAGTTAACGTGATCTAAAGGTATGACCATTTAAGTTTTAAAGTTGAAAATTTTTTGCGATTTCAAAAGGAAATCTAAACCTGTAGGGTACTTATAGCCAATTGGTAAGGGGATACTTCCCTTTGACTTAAATCGTGAAAGTTATATGTAGCTAAAGTTACTTACTTTGTACGGAACCCTCGCATATCTACGAGTCCGACTCGCACTTGACCTTTTTTTTGATCCGGGAATAAAACCAACCCTATGATTTAACCGAACAGGCCTCCCACAAAACGTTAAACTGACGATGTTGAGGATATAATACTTCTGGCTTAAGAATCCTGGCTGTCCTTCGAAACCGGAACACGATAGTTACAAGCATTGATACCATTGCAACTATAATAGATAAGTAGTTCTAACCACGATCGAGATCTAATAAGTATGATGGATGAACGTTTAGCAATGTCTAGCCTTTTACTTAAAGTTCTTGGGGAATCGTTTTATTTAAAATAGAATACTTAAAGAATACGCTTAAATGAAGTAATGAGTGCTAATTATATAGGTAATAGCTTTTTGAAATTGATCTAGTAGTTTTAAAATCTCTTAAAAGAAATTAGTAAAATGATTCATAATAGCTGCGCGCCTCAGCTCTATGCGTTGTAAAAGTTTTTGTTGAATCCCACGAAAACAACATAATTTTCCTTCACAAAATTTAAAATTATATATTGATAGGTATATTTATTTGTAATATGAATAATATTGTAAATAATGCTTGAATGTTATTCTAATATTCGTTTATCTCGTATAATAGATATTAGAATTTGTTGTTATCAAAATGCTGCACTACAGTGGTGCCACTTCGCAACATCGTGGAATGGTTTATATCAAATTATAAATTTGGAAGTGGTCCCATCTGAACTGATATGTTTGAAATTGACACTTTTCAATCTACCCTACTTTTGATTATTGTAAAACTGTGATACTATAAAATACTTTGTACCGGTCTACTCGGGTCATTCTGCTGTAAGTCGTGAAAGAATAAACATCTATGTACGTCAAACTGTATATTATTAAAAACGAACGTAACAATATACTATTCTATACTTTATCTTTGTGTCAAATTTCAACTAAATCCGTTTAGCCGTTCTGACGTGATTGAGTACAAACCATCCATCACAAATTTCGCATTATATATACCTAATATTAGTAAGACCACTGTTCCCTTTTCGCTGTAATAACAAAGGCATTTATTCTTTTATAAAGCAAGTTTAAAATATGATAAAATATAAACAATCTCCAATAAGTTTTATTCCCAGCGTTTGCCTTTTCGCGTCACTTCTGACACATACGTTCACAACTCATCACCCTCTCATTTATGATATTGAATGGCTTTTCGAGCATAAACTACAGAAAAACTTTTTGTTATAATTTTAAAGGAATGTTATTTGTATGGGATTTAACTTAGAATACCCATCATTTTGATTTTTGTCCGACTTGAAGATAAAAATCAAAAGTTGTTTACAAAAGTCAAAAGTGTTGTACTATGTTTTAAAGTATATAAGTTAAAAGGCACTCGTTATTTCACGCCACAAATATACATATATTTGACACATTTTCCTCGTTTTGGTCCCGGGCTCCTTTGAAGAATAGGCCAACTGCCAATCTGTCAGGCAGGTCGTAAAAGGCGACCGATTGGCTATGCAAATTCTGCATTGTTTCGCCCGGGTCTGGTTCCACCACCTTGCTTTGCACGCGTGGGTTCGTATCCCATCCTCGTCGCCAGTGATATGTACTTGGGTAAGCAGTGAAACAAAGGTTCGCGTATTGAAGTTAGTTTAATACTGACTTTCATATCCAATGGGTAAGATGACAGACTTTGACAAGGTGACATCTGTCAAGTCGACACTCGTAGGGATGTCACCTGTATACACAACACTATTCCTGCCGCAATAGCGTCAGTGCGTGACACTGTCGTGCTCCGGTTTACTTTCACTATGAATTCTATTACAAGTTTTCGTTGTGCTGGTTTCACAACCGGCGCGTTCATCAAGTGTGGTTTGTTTAATTTGCTTCATTTTTAGTTAATAGCTTAGTAGTTAATATCATATAATTCCACTATGAATTAAGAAATCATGTTAATAGTGAACGTTTTAATAAGGTTTTCTATGCACGTCCTCCTGTTATCATGTGATTAAAGTTTACTGGTATAAAATGCCTCGTAGCATTAAGTCCATCTCTGCATAATTTTGTGCATAAATAAAGCAAAAATTAAGAGTTAACGTTTGCTATTAATTAAAATCGGCTACACTCACGTTTAATCGGCGTAGGTTCCGATTAGTGTTGGACCTATATGAGGTCCTTCCTCAGGGTGAGTTAGACGTTCGCTCGGTAGCGTCTCGTCTGGAGACTGGAACTCAATTCGAGTTCAGTCGAGTTCCAGACGAGATGCTACCGAGCGAAAATTTAACTCACCCTGAGGAAGGACCTCATATAGGTCCGAAACTAGTCGGAACCTACGCCGATTAAACGTGAGTGTAGCCGATTTTAATTAATAGTTAACAATGTCTCACGATAGTTTTAATAATTTTATAGTTAACGTTTGATAAACAGTGACATTAGATCACGAGATCATAGGTATATGTAATTTTTTTAATAATATTATTACGTATTTAACTTTATGGCGAAGAGTTGATATAGAATTCCCAAAATACAGGGAAAATGTTAGTCATTCTTATAGCTCTACTGGATTTAAATTATGGACAAAAACATCCATAGCATCTCGGCATTTGGACACGCTTTTTTCCAAATTTGATAGTAGTTATAGGATTCGAAAAGAGGATTTACGCTTAATGAGTTAGTTCATCAAAAGAACCAGTAAAGAATATTTCAAATAAATAGATCTAAGAAAGAAATAATAACACGAATTCACTTAACCCCAAAATAAGCAAATTATTTATTTGTGATATGGGTGTTAGTCCACAATATTCATACACAAAAATACACATAGAAATATATTAACAAGTATAGAAATATATTTAATAAACACCCAAAACCTAGAAATACAAACATCTATGTAATTAACATAGATATTTCCTTGTCGGGGTCGAACCGGAATCCCATTGATTGCAAAATAAGTGCCGTAGTAATTAGTGTCGCTAACCACTCGGCCATCGGGCGCATATTTTATTAAAATAATTTTTAAAGCTCTGGAATTACTGACTTAAACTTCTAGTAGATTGTAAATAAAAATTAAAAAGTTTTCAAGGAGATTTTGCCTCGTAAATTTAGTCTTTCGTTAAAAAAAGTTTTAAGAGAAAATTAAAATTTTACTTTTATATACTAAATATTCCTAAAGTTATCGTTTACCTAATCAAGCAAAAGTTGGATGAAGGGTTGATGAAAAAAATATCAGATACAAAAAAGTATCTTTACACCCGTGTTCCCGAATAGGTAGGCAGAGGTACAATCAGTGAACCCACGATTAACCGAAGCCACGTCGCACAATGTGATAGGTGACAAACCTATCGCTAACCGGGCACTCATCCAATCCCGGGGTTGCTGTTTTACCGTATAAACTGAAAAAAAAAACATTTTGCGAATCAAATCCGGGGCCTCACGTGATAAACACTGACTGCGAACCACCAGGCCACAGATACAGATGGATATCAGACATAGATTTATTTTTTTTATATCATAAGATAGCAAACAAGCAGATGGGTCTCCTGATGGAAAGAGTCAACCATCGCCTATAGACACCAAAGATGTCAATGGTGCATTGCTATCTTGTGGCGAGGTCTAATGCCACATACATAAGATTACCGGCTACCTTACCCTCCAAACCGGAACACGACAGCGACAAGCACTGACGCTATTGCGGCAGGAATAGGTAAGGCGGTGGTACCAGATCCGGGCGAGACAATGCAGAACTCTACTACCTAGTAGCCACGATGGTAGTGACTCAATAGCCAATCGGTCGCCTTTTACGACCTGCCTGGCAGAACGGCAGTTGGCCTATTCTTCAAAGGAGGCCGGGACCAACACGGCGAATACTACTTACTACATTTATTGCAATATGCTTGGAGTGTAGTTAGGTCCAGATTTTTTATTTTTTATTTAATTTTTTTCGCCATATTCCTAGATAATTAAAATTTAAAATTCTTAATAGAAACCCTGAGTTGGAAAACTACACGGAATAAATGGATACGCCTTTAAAGGCAATTTCTTAGTTTCTCATTGTAGCTTGCATTTAAACTCAGAAATACAGAGTTATACTACATACTGATGATATAAAATCACGTTAAGGGTAATTTTTAAGCCTTTGTCATCTCATCCGGTACGATCAAACGGCTTATTTCTATTTTTTCACGATATAATATATCTATAAATGTATGACACTTTTGACAGTAATAGGAACGTTTGCTCATATTCACAGCGACAAGTTTCCTTCCCAATGGCGTATCTATTAGTATTCATGTGGTCTGTGGAAAACTAGATAACGGTTTATTGGTATTCATAAACGCAATCATTATTGGTAGCGTAAAGAACACTGACGAACGGAAAATTTATAATAAAATTTGAGTTTTTAGACATTTATTTTATTTTTACGAGGCATTTATATATTTTTTACGTATAATTCAAGTAATAATTTAGCTAACAACCACATAATTATATAATCTGCCAGCCGATTTTTATATTCTGTTACATTATTTTTTACGTGTAATGTGTTAAAGCCATCCATAAGTTTAGATTTAGAGTTTTATATTCATACTAGTGATCGCTTAAAGTTCAAATTTTATATAAATTTGAGTTTTTTGCACATGTTCTCCATATAAAAGTATTACAAACTAGCTATTAATCGCGACTTCGTTCGCTTGATCAAAAATTATTACTTCATTTTGATCACTTGGGTAAAAATAACTTTTGCCACTCCTGGACAATGTAACTGTTAATAGTAAAATAATTTTTGAGGTCGATTGAGTAGATTCGAGTTTATTTGTTACAAACATACACAAGCATAAATGTTTTGTTTTTAAAATATTTGTATAGATCGCAGACTCCTCCGTGAGCGCAATTACCTAAAAAAGGGGTCGATAGTTTTTGCTTCACGTATTAATCCATATCCATATCACAAATGTTAGGTGTTATAATTCTGCATTGTCTCACCCAGGTCTGGTATCACCGCCTTACCTATTTTTGCCGCAATAGCGTCTGAGCTCGTGACTGTCGTGTTCCGGTTTGGCGCGTAAGGTGGCCGGTAAACTTATGTATGAAGCATTAGAACTCGCCACAAGATAGTAACGCACCAACATCATCTTTGGTGTCTATACGCGATGGTTGACTCTTTCCATCAGGAAACCCATCTACTTATTTGCTATTTTATGATATAAAAAAAATGCGAAGGTCTGTCTTTCTGTGCAAGAAGAAAATTGTCAATAAGATTATTAAAGAGACGGGGTCAAACATGGGCTACTTTTTACCATAAATAACCATTAATGGCCAAATTAGGGGATAAAATAAGGATAAATTTTTGCCGCACCGTCTTACCTATTTTTGCCGCAATAGCGTCTGTGCTCGTCACTGTCGTGTTCCGGTTTGGAGTGTAAGGTAGCCGATAAACTTATGCATGTGGCATTAGACCTCGCCACAATCTTTGGTGTCTATAGGCGATGGTTAACTCTTACCATCAGGAGACTCTTTTGCCTGTTTGCTATCTTTTTTTTATATCATAAGTCAACCATCGCCTATAGACACCAAAGATGTTAATGGTGCGTTGCTATCCTGTGGCGAGGTCGAATGCCACATGCATAAGTTAACCGGCTACCTTACCCTCTCAACCGGAACACGACAGTGACAACCAGAGACGCTATTGCGGCAGGAATAGGTAAGGCGCTGGTACCAGACCCGGGCGAGACAATGCAGAACTCTACTACCTAATAGCCACGATGATAGTAATTCGCGTGGGTAAAGTAGTTTATCTCGCCCGGGTATTTGGCACCACCGCATTACCCTTTCTTGCCGGAAGCGGAAATGCTTATTGTTATCGTGTTCTGGTTTAGAGGGTAAAGTAGCCGGTAAACTTATGCATGTGACATTGCCACCCCGCCACACAGATCGCAACGCACCATTAACCCGCCATTGGTGACATCAATTTCACTTACAACATTGGTGACGCCGGTCTCACACACCAAGGTTTTCAACCTAAGATTTTGCCAGCCATTGTCTAGTTTTAGTTAGTTTAGGTTTCATTATAAACACACTAGCTGCAGCGTGCAGCCCGCTGCATTATAAAAGTTTTTAGTGAATCCCGCGGGATCACCTAACTTTTCCGAGATAAAAAATAGCCTATGTGTTATTTTGGGTCTTCAGTAATCGGTTCAGTAGTATTTGCGTGAAAGAGTAACAAACATCCATACATACTCACAAATTTTCGCATTTATAATATTAGTAGGATTCATGAAAATAAAACACAAAAATTCAGTTGATCACAGGTTGTTTATTACTAATTAAAAAATTATACTCACGACACTAAAAATATTCTATTTACCCATAAAATGTTTATAAAAACATTTGAGATTAGTAAAAATGTTTAATTTTTTGACTAAAATCAGCTTTTATCAAACTTAGGACATTGCAAACTCTTAGAAAATAAACAAAAATGTATATCCTTGCAACAAAAAAATATTACATGTATTTTACTATATGAAAATATTATACATATTTTACTTACACGTTTGGTGACGCTGGACCAAGTTGGTGCTGATACTCGTGAACGTGCATCCGTGGCAATTCATGAGTGGTACCAACGGTGTGGGACTTAAAATGAGGGAGTTACTCAAATCGCAACTCGAATCGATGGTGGGTGAAAAATTTATTCGAATCTTTCGAATCACCCGGTCTCTCAGACATATACATCACCAATAGCGGGTTAACATCTTTGGTGTCTATAAGCGATGGGTTCTCTTTCCATCAAGAAAGCTATCTGCTTATTTGCTATCTTATGATGTAAAAAAAAAAACAAATCTCAGATACACGATATATTTTACTGAGAAGATATTTTTCCATCAACAGTTTTCAGGTAGGAATATAAAGATTAAAACTTTCTTTCTGTGAAATTCAAATTAGGTCTTGACTATAGATTGTGTCACAGCTTTATAATATTCCTGTAGCTGTACTTATTACAGCCTACTGTAGAGTACTTCCTTTGTAGTGAAGCTTCTTGTGTACTAGAAGCAAAGGCCAGCAATACAATATCGAGCTATTGCAATTTGGATATAACGCTGAATTAATTTATACTTTAGAGATTTTCCTCTTAATAAAAACGAAAGATACTATTCAGATTATTAATTCTTACTTTCATTATATTATTGATCGTCCGGTTCGCTGAGTTTAAATTGTCCAAAGAACTAGTTTCACTAATGAGGATTACTTCTTACTATATATATTTTTACTAGCTGACCCACGCAGCTTCACCCGCGAGTAGATTAGTATGTCGTCAAGATAGCTTTTCATATAAACTTCATCCCCTATTTCAATTAAGGGTTTGTTTTTGGAAAAAAATAGCCTATGTTTGACTCTGGCTCTTCAACTATTTCCTAATGCCATACCTATTGGTGATAAAAATGTTAACGGTGAATTGCTATCCGTGTGGCGGAGTGTTAATGCCACATGCATAAGTTTACCGGCTACTTTACTTTCATAATCGGAACACGACAGTGATTGCAGCAAGGGTAGGTAGCGGTACTAGACCCGGGCAAGACATTGCAGAATTCTACCACCTAGTAATCAAGATAGTAAAATGACATTTGCATTTGGTATTTGGAGTTCTATTCTTTAAGGGGGATCCCACCAACGCGGGGAACACACCACCTGACAAACCTCGAGCTGCTACTGATATTTTGCATTTTAGAGAAAAATCTCGAAAATATCTCAATAGCACTTGCCTGACCCGGGTATCGATCCTGGGACCTCATGTTCTGAGCCAAAAAAAGCTTGCTTTTAGACTAAGAAGATCGAGTAAAAGATATATTAATTCTACTAGTTAAAGTATTATAACTAGATTACATATCGAATTATATAAAAATACTGCTATGATGATATTCACTAACAAAAATATAATTATTACTATTCTAATAAAAAAATAACTTAAAAATTTTGTAAATCCTAAATCTGCTCATTCATTGACTAGTACTCGGGTCGGATAGTACGTAATATAAATTGAATTTAAAATTGTCTTTAAGTGTCTGGTTCATATCAAATTTTACTCGAGAATGTTTTTGGATTCAATATCTCAAAGATATATTTTTTGCTCATAGCAGAGTGATTATTTATTTGACAACAACGATATGTATTATTATCAAGGGAAATGTGTTTCGTTTTCAGTTTAACTGCATAGAATAGTTAGTAGTTTAATGCAATATATATCCACGCTAATTGCACACGTACCAATTTGCTGTTAGTTCATATAATCACAACGCATCAGTGAGCACTGAGTGCTTGAATATCTATATACGGACTAATCCTGTATACGGAATTTGAGCTCAAAGAGCATACGAGTATGCCCATGCGACGTTTTAGTTTAGTTACTATAATTACAAAATACAGTTTGTAACAAATTATTACTCAGGTTGAATTTTTTTACCTTCCCCCTACGTATGTAGATAAGGAAGTAACTGATTTTGCCCTGATTTCCGAAAATCGAGTTTTCACCAGATCTTCACGTTTTGAGGTCTTAGGAACCTCTTCCGTCTATTTTCACGATGACGTCAGTATGTCTGTATGTGTGTGTCTGTGTGTGTTCGTGTGTGTGCGTGTGTGTGTTTGTGTGTATGTATATGTGAATGTGAATCTAAACGTCTCATAACTTTTGAATGGCTTGACCGATCGAAATACGAATGATGGCATTGGATTGGATTCACTCAACTTAGATTTCCTTAAAATCTTACCCAAGTGGGCCATGGGAAATTAAAAAAAAACTAAAAAAAAATAGTATCAGTATTTTTTTAATGTAACTTCCAAATTAATTGTACTGATTGAGTATAAAATCTACTCAGCTCTATTCCTTAAAAACCTACGTCTAATACATAAATTGCATCAAAATCGGTATGTCTGTTTGGGAGTAATCGTTGACGAAAATTTTTTAAAAAAGTGTTTTTTCGACATAGCTTTGAAATTTTTTAACCAGTATTTTTTTGGTATTCTACGATATTAAGTGCTAGAAAGACAATGTCGAATGCAATTTTAAAAATCAAAATCAAATCCGGTTTTCAAAAGTTACAGCTTTTCAAGTACTAAAATTACATTCTTCTCAACAAACACACTTTATATTTTTCAAATAATTGTCAGGCTAGTACACATAATGACTTAAAAATCATTGTATTTTTTCGACATAGCTTCGAAATTTTTTAACCAGTATTTTTTTGGTATTCTACGATATTTTAGTACTGGAAAAATTACGTCGAATGCAATTTTAAAAATCAAAATCAAACCCAGTTTTCAAAAGTTACAGCTTTTCAAATATTAAAATTACATTGTTCTCAACAAACACACTTTATATTTTTCAAATAACTGCCAGGCTAATATACATAATGACTTAAAAATCTCAACTTTTCTTAAAAAAATCTCCGTCAATAACTGTTACCTAATTGGATCAAAATCGGTCAATTTGTTCGGGAGTTATGATGAAAATTTTTGAAAAAAATGTTTTTAACATTGCTTCGAAATTTTTCAACCTATCGATTATGTAGCTAAAGCATTATTTTTTATTTTAAAAATTGAGTTGAATGACATTTCAAAAATCAATATACATGAACAAAAATCAACGTACATTATACACAATCCTCAAACTCTTTAATTCTGTGGTAGTAGGTGAAGGAGTTAGATGTGAATATACATAATGTTAATAAAGACGCTACGAACTGCCGTTTTGACGGTTTTTTTTTTATCTTAAGATAACAAACAAGCAGATGTGTCTCCTGATGGAAAGAGTCAACCATCGCCAATAGACACCAAAGATGTTAATGGTGCGTTGCTATCTTGTGGCGAGGTCTAATGCCACATGCATAAGTTTGCCGGCTACCTTACCCTCCAAACCGGAATACCACCGCGACAAGCACCGAGCTATTGCGGCAGGAATATGTATGGATACAATGCAGAACTCTACCAGCTAGTAGCCACGATGGTAGTGACTAGCATAGCCAATCGGTCGCCTTTTACGACCTGCCTGGCAGAACGGTAGTTAGCCTATTCTTCAAAGGAGCCCGGGACCACCAACACGGGGAAAAAATATAAAATACAGTGTACAGATAATTATAAAATCAAATGGAAATATTAATTATTAATCACATTGTCATTTTAAAATTGGAATTAATTAAATTACTAAAATAATAATATTTCTGCAAATGTAGGTAGGTACTAAGCATAAAGTCATATATATAATAATATTTTTACATGTCATATCTTATTTCTAAAATAATATTAAAATTATATGTCAAGTGATTGCTTTTTTTTATATGTCATAAGACAGCAAACAAGCAAATGGGTCTCCTGATGGAAAGAGTCAACCATCGCCTATAGACACCAAAGATGTTAATGGTGCGTTGCTATCTTGTGGTGAGGTCTAATGCCATATGCATAAGTTTACCGACTACCTTACCCTCCAAACCGGAACACGACAGCGACAAGCACTGACGCTATTGCGGCAGGAATAGGTAAGGCAGTGGTACCTGCACGGGCGAGACAATGCAGAACTCTACCACATAGTAGCCACGATGGTAGTGACTCGCATAGCCAATCGGTCGCATATTACGACCTGCCTGGCAGAACGACAGTTGGTCTATTCTTCAAAAGAGCCCGGAACCAACACGGGGGTGGTTTACACATACACCTTTTCACCTACACCTTGCTTGCAGCATTTATTTACCATTTGCGATTAAAATATTCATCAATAGTATAAAATGACTTACTACATAAAATAACGGGTATTCGTCGAAGCGCAACCATTTTGAAGCGTACCTCATGAAGCGCAACTAAACTATTCTTCGAAGCGCGCCTTTAGTTGCGCTAACAAAATAAATTAAAAATAATAAAATTGTATTCCTCGAAGCGCACCAATGATGAAAAAACTGGCCAAGTGCGAGTTGGACTCTCGCACGAAGGTTTCCGTACCATCTTATTAAAAAAAAATACGAAAAAAAACACATTTATTGTATGGGGACACCATTAAAATTTTCATTTTATTTATTTTTAGTATTTCTATTTGTTATAGCGGCAACGGAAATACATAATTTGTGAAAATTTCAGATTTTTAGCTATCACGATTTATGAGATATAGCCTGGTGACAGACAGACAGACGGACAGATAGCGCAGGCTTAGTAATAGGGTTCCGTTTTACCTTTTAGGTGCGGAACCCTAGGGAAGAGTATAAAGAAAGTGGTGTAAATAATAAAAAAAATATATTATCTAAATATTAATGTCAAGTATCTTCACGCCCGAATTACAAAGGTACAACCAGCGTGCCCACGAGTAGCCGAAGATACTTGGTCCCACAAAGTGATAGGTGGCAAGCCTATCACCATTTATCCAATCCAGGGCAACGTAAAGAACGTCTTTATGCTTTTCCCTATGTTTAGGGTTCCGTACCTAAAAGGTAAAACGAAGCCTCCGCTGTCCGTCATATATATACAATATCTGTCCGTCATATATAGACGGAATCAAACCTGTGTTTTGAATGTGAAATTTTGAATTTTTAAAATTTTTTTTGATTACCTAAATCGAACATATTCTCGATTCTGAACAGCCTCTGAAAATTCGATTCCGACTCCGACTCGCACTTGGCTGGTATTTTCATCATTGGTGCGCTTCGAGGAATAAAATTATAATATTTTTAATTTATTTCGTTAGCGCAACTAAAAGGTGCGCTTCGAGGAATAGTTTAGTTGCGCTTCGTTAAGTGCGCTTCAAAATGGTTGCGCTTCGAAGAATACCCCAAAATAACTCTAGATTTTTTTTTAAAAAGCTGCAGGTTATTTATGCGAGAGATCCAGGCTGGTAGATGATTATAAACGCGCTGCATCATAAAGGCAACACTCTTACCGTAAAAAGCAGTTCTGTGTGTGGAATAAATAATCTGATTTCTATACCTACCATCATATTCATGCCATTTGTATAGATCGGGATTTGATTTAACCAAAACTACCGCTTCTTAAATGTACATAGAAGGTACTGTTAAAATTTCGTATCTCTGAAAATAGGGCTTAATGCTATGTGTTGAAGTTAACTTAATGCTAAGTGAATCAAATTAAAAGAGCTCTTATACATTTGTTTGTGATTTAAATGCCATTTCTCTGTTTCTCTGCCGGTTGCATCACTCCAAAAAATCGTACCATAACGTAGTATTGACGAAATATAGCCATTATAAGCTACTAGGATAGAATTTTGGCTCACAACTTTTCTTAATAAGGCATAAGAGAATTTATTCATTTTTTTACGTAATGAATTTATGTGGAACTTTCAAGAAAAGTTACGGTCTTTCTCAAATCCTAAAAATTTTACATTGTCTGTTTATTTTATTTGATTATTTTTGTAGGCAATATTATAATTTATGTTAAGATTGTAATTTTTTTTATTTCTATTTTTTTTATGATTCAGCATTGAAAAATATATACAACTTTAAATTTTTACCCTTTTATCACCAACTCCTATTTTTTAATTTAATAATTTATATGCCAAAACAACGTTTGCCGGGTCAGCTAGTGTATGTATAATTAATAATTATGTCGAAATATTGCATCTTGTATAATGTTTTTTAAGTCCAATTGGTCTTAATTATGAAGTTATATTCATATAAGGTCGGGGCAAACGTATTTTCATAATTTTTATATAAAGGAAAATATTTTTTAGGTATATTTTTTTATTTATTTATAATAAGTATGTGCCGTTTTAATCGATAACTTGTTACCAGTATTCATCTGGTCTGTGGTTGCCATCTTGTGGTTAGTACCAATATCCCATATTCCCGTAGAAATTATGAGAATTTTGATTTAAAAAATCTGACATGTAGTATTCAGTGTTCTTTCGAGGTTAGCTTTATGCTTCCTAAAGAGTTCTGTAATGACCGAAACAGGTAGAAATCTGATGGAGCAAGGTCAGGGCTATACGGCAGATGCATCGACACATCCCAGCAAAGATCTCTCAATTTTTGCTGCGTGGCTATAGATGAGTGCATTCTGGCGTTGTCATGGTGGAACACCATACCCTTCCTATTCACCAGCTCCGGCCGGTTTTTCTGAATAGTTTTTTTTAACCTCATCTGTTGCTGACAGTAGAGGTCAGAATTGACAGTTTTTATCCAGTGACAAAAAACTCACAGTGGACGATTCCTTTCCAATCCCACCATACACATAGCATCACTTTGTTCTGAGTCAGTCCAGGCTTTGCCACGGTCTGTGGGGCTTGTCCATGCTTGGACCATAATCTTTTTCGCACATTCTTATCGCAAGTCACCCATTTTTCATCACCCGTAATCAACTGTTTAAGAAATGGTTCGGAATTGTTACGTTTCAACAAAGAATAGCAAATGGAAACACGTTGCATTAGGCTTCTCTCAGTGAGATCAGTTGGTACCCAAATGTCAAGTTTTTTCTTGTACTCAGATTTTCGTAAATAACATAAAACTGTTTTATGATCAACGTCCAGTTCTTCAGCAATGTCGTAGCTACTAATATGTCGATCTTGCTCCACTTTCTCAAAGATGGCACTGATTTTATCTATGACCGGGCGTCCAGAGCGAACCTCATCTTTCACACTAAAATTTTCAGTCGTGTAACGCTTGAACCACGTTTGTGCTACTCTTATTGATACCGCATTAGGTCCGTAAACCGCATTTCGCGGCGTTCATTGCATTTTTACCTTTTTTTAACAAAACTTAAAAAATGTACCGAATTTCATCGTCACATACGTTCATTTTGCTTGCTTGAAAAACAATTGAAAAATGGCGGGAACTAGTTTTTTTTTAATTTATTGCATCTTCAATGATCTTCAAAATGTCATAATTTAATTATATTAAAACCAGTCAGTTGCATTCAGTACAGCCAAAGAAGTTTGATTACTAATAATACATTCAAAATACGAAAATACATTTGCCCCGACCTATTAGAAAGTATTATAATAAGTTTTGTGTGTACCCCATCCTTAATAATGTTCTCATTGATTAAGGTTGGCTGGTAGTGAATGCCATGTAGCATTAAGTCCACCTCTGTGCATGTTTGTGCACAAATTTTAAATAAATAAATAAAATATACTGCCATTTTTAACAAAATAGACGTATCAATTGAAAAAATCTATGCTTATAGTTTTTACTCCTTTGAGCTTAAAACACCTTAATTTAACGGGAAGTTTTTCCCCGCATTGGTCCCGGGCTCCTTTGAAGAATAGGCCAAGTGTCGTTCTGCCAGACAGGTCGAAAAATGCGACCGAGTGGCTATGCGCGTCACTACCATCGTGACTACTAGGTGGTAGAGTTCTGTATCGGCTCGACCGGGTCTGGTACCACCGCCTTACCTATTCCTGCCGCAAAAGCGTCAGTGCTAGTCACTGTCGTGTTCCGGTTTGGAGGGTAAGGTAGCCGGTAAACTTATGCATGTGGCATTAGACCTTGCCACAAGATAGCAACGCATCATTAACATCTTTTGTGCCTATAGGCGGTGGTTGACTCTCTCCATCAGGAGACCCATCTGCTTGTTTGCTATCTTATAATATAAAAAAAAGTTTCAGAAATAGCCTTTAGGATCAACCTTTTACAGATTTATTTATATACTTTTCATTCAGAGGTTTCAACGAAAACACAAAATTAAATATACTTTCATGAGAGAGATAGAAGCGTGGTCACGTTGAAAATGAAATGGAAAAATGAAAATAAAAAATATTTATTTGTAAGAATATGGGTGATATAAGTCATTAAAATTAATCAAAGATACCAGAATTTTCTACCATGATATGGTGTGCATATAATATTTAAAATTATCATATTCTATGTAGTTTAAGAATTTTTTAAGGTACCTCACTGATATAAAAAAAACCCAAGATGCACAGTCCCGAACAAAACTGTCGCCAATTTCACATAAGTAGTAATAGAAAAAATATGGTAAAAACATATGTTTTTGCATATCCAAATTGATTTTGAAAAGCAATGTACCAAAAGGAACAAAATTGACAGAGTCGCGACCGACGCGATTCAATTTGAGATGAGCGCACAATTTAAAATTATGCGCTTATTTTTAGAGGATGTTTTTGAGACACTGATTGTGCATCTTGGGTTTTTTATATCAACGACGTATCTACAATTTATTTACACATTTCTAGATACTTACATTAATTATATTAAATTGATTTTTTTTTCAAATTTTTTTTTACGTTCCAGATCCATTTTATGAACCAATTCAAGAAATATTTTTTTTCTTTCCATAAATTTTTGACGAATCGATTTCGTTAGAATTACTAGCAGATCGGAACGACACTGAAATATCAGGCGGAACAAACGCAGCGGTGTTGTCTTGTTTTTCTTATAATTTAAAAAATCCCATTTGTTGTTCAATCAAAATGTTTACATTCATAAATTTTTTTAATTACATAATAAGAGTTTCTTAGTTAACATTTTAACTTATAGTTCAGATTCAGCTAGTAATGCTGTAAAAACAGTAATACATAATTAATGTTCTTGCTTTTGTGGTGAACCCTAACATCAAATAAAAATATCTAATACGTTTTATCTATAAAGCAGGAAGAGAATAAATGTGTTTATCTCATTGTTAATACACTGACGTTATTTATTGAGTATATCTACGATGATAGAGTACATCCATTATATGTAAACGATTGAAATAGATAACGGAAAGTGAGCTGAAATTCCATGACGTGACCGAAAATATTATACGAATCCGTTTAGGTGTATCTATTTATATAAAAGAATGTATCGGTAAATGTGTTGCTAAGTGTAGCACTCGAAAGCGGCGGGATCGATTCGCCTATTTTTTTTGGATATCGTTGAAGTCTGAGGAAGGTTTTATGGCGAGAAAAAATGAAAATAATGCGAGAAAAATAATAAAAACGACACTTTTTTCTATAAAATATTAGATTCTAACTGTCAAACATTTTTTAATTTTAAATCTGTTCTGAGGCTATATAAAGTTCGCCGGTTAACTAGTTTGATATATTTATTTAAAATGAAATAGATATAATAAAAATTTACCATCCTGCCACAAGAGTAGCAACGCTCTGTTAATATATTTGGTGTATATAGACGACGGTTATATTTTTTTATCAAGAGAGCTACCTGCCTATTTGCTATTTAATGTAATAAAGAATAAAGGAATTATAAAAATCATTGTTCCGATTAATAAGAAACTTTTAGTATTCTATGGTGTATTTTTATATTTTTATCCTCAACATAAAGGTATTTTAAGCAACTCGTGTGAATTGTTTTGCTAAATATACAGTAGTTCTTTTTTATCAATACTTAAAATATTTCATGGAAAGATGGTTAAAATATTTCACGTAGAGATGGTTAAAATACTTCATCTAGAATGGTTTATTTTAATTATAGCCCACATAGTTATAATTAAAAGACTTCCCGTAAGAAAAAATGGGATAAATGTAGCCTATGTTACTCAAGAATAATTTAGCTCACTTTTTATAAATCATTAGATAGCAAAAAAGCAGATAACTCTCCTGGTGGAAAAAGAAACCATTACTTAAACATACCAAAGATATTAATTGTGTGTTGCTCTTCGTGTAGTGGGATGGTAATGCCTCCTACATAAGTCTACCGGCTACCTTACCGGAACACGACAGTGACAAGTATTGCTCAAATATTGCTCTTGTGAAATTTCTCGATTTTTTTTAATTGCGGCGAACCATTGCTATAAGCAGCTAGTTGCAAATATATTATTTGTCTTATAGAGCTATTTAAACACATTTTTGTTTGTTTAGTCTTATTTCATTGAATAAACCTCTGTTATATTATTGTAAAAGTCTATCTTTTTTACATTTACGGTTAAATTGCTCAACTACGAACGACGAAATTTGGGAAGAAGATAATCGAAGACCCGGAATCAAATATAGGCTACTTATTTTACACAAACTAACCGTCACAGACCTGAAACAGGAGATGAAAGTTTAAATAAAAGATTGTATTGATATCACGGAACACTCGCGCGTGAAACTGCGTGGTTCAGCTAGTTGACATGTAAATTTACCAACTTTTAATCTACAAAAGCTTTACTTCCTTAGTATTAAATCTGTTAGTAGAAATTTTACCTTTTTACATTATTATCTATTGCTATTATAAAAACCTTGCGTTTTTTTTATATGGGATCCACTTTAATTTTCAAGCTACATAAATACTGTCACTTCCATATTCCCGAAATGCTAGAAAGATAAACAAACACGTACAATTAGCCATCGGCACTAACTACTATAATGTGATAGGTAGCTATCGACAAGTTGGTTACTTGGACACATATCTAATATCGGCAAGTTACGTTTTCTAGATAAACTGAATACTTGTTAAGTACAATTTGGCTGGTCCGGTACTCAAACCTGGAGTCTCATGAGTCTATATCAAAACCGGTAACCGCAAGACTAGATAGGCGAAAACAATACAGCGCAAATGATTCGCACAATACAAGAAGATGGTATGACAATGTTGAGTAAAGTGTCGTAGGTTTTCAATTTTTAATTAAATATACTCGTACTATACATATGGTAATACATAATATATAACCATTTAAAGTTCTTATTAATAATAATTATCAAACAGACGGCTCTTTTCTTAGAAAAAGACAACCACCGCTTATAGATATAAAAATCTTCTGCAGGCTATTTCTAAAACTTCTCGCTAACTTGAGGCATTTTGAGCTAAAAGGAACAACAATTATAGCTGTTTTTCAGAGAGAAAAGTTTATAAATTTTTAAATCAATATGTTCATTAGCCTAAAGTTTATTTTAAAAATATTAAGTTTGCTGCAAACAACAAAATATTAATATTTGAAAAGCTGTAACTTTTGAATACTTGATTCGATTTTCATTTTTGAAACTGCATTTCACATAGTTTTAAGTACTTAAATATTGCAGAAGGTCGAAAAATGATTGGTAAAAAATTTGGAACTTTTTCATAATTTTTCGTTAACTATAACTCTCGAAAGAATAAACCGATTTTGATACAATTCACACATTGGGCGCAGTTTTTGAGAAAAAGAGCTGGTTAAATTTTGAAATCAATCGGTACATAAATCTGATTAAAATTTTCAGGAAATCTCATTTGAACAGAATTCACTATATAATAAAGATATATAATAAAACTAAGATGATAAAATGTGAGTGCCGATAAAACTTAAAAAGTTTTCTTCAAACTGACTGGCAAATGATTTATTCTTCAAAAAGGTCTCATACCAACACGGGAAAAAATAGTAGAAATGTATTATTGACTCAAAAGATACAACCCTTTGATCAACTGATAAACAAACAACGGAATTATGCAACGGAATTATGGGGATACGAGTGTAAAGATATTTTTTTACTTCTTTTAAAAAGTATTATCACACCGGTTCTTTTGCAGGATTAAAAACGATTTGCCCGTTTACGTTTGCGTGAGAGATAATCGAGCTATATATCCATCGAAATATATAAAT
Source organism: Apodemia mormo (assembly GCA_036924255.1). Classification (NCBI taxonomy): domain Eukaryota; kingdom Metazoa; phylum Arthropoda; class Insecta; order Lepidoptera; family Riodinidae; genus Apodemia; species Apodemia mormo. The sequence continues at coordinate 11,295,324 of JAUPFN010000001.1, forward strand.
AGTATATCCCGATCCCGCGGCAACGTTGGGATAATATGTAGTCTATATCATAAAAGGATAATATAGCTTTCTACTGTTCAAATAATTTTTAAAATCGACCTGGTAGTTTCGTAGTTTACTTGCTGCAAACTAGCTCACAAAGTAACATATTTTTCTTCTTTACAATATTAAGTATAGACATTGGTTGATATAAAAACCCAAGATGCACAGTCCCGAACAAAACTGACACTCAATACTGTCGCTATATTCAAATAAGTAGTTATAGATATAAAAAAAACATATGCTTTGGTATATCCAACCTTAAACGCAAGATTTATAGTTGCTATAACAAACTAATGTACAAAAAGTAATAAAAAAATCTATTTGAAATGAGCGCACAATATAAAACTGTAGGCTCATTTTTAGAGGACGGTTCTAAGACTCTGAATGTGCATCTTAGGTTTTTTATATCAATGAATATTGATAAAATACTACGTTCCTGAATGTTGTAAAAGTAAAGAAAAGGCCACGTGGCTGATTTCTTTTTCTAGCGAGTGACGCTCATGCTATAATTAAACCAGGATGCGATTTGTCAGATTGTTAAAGCTGTTGGCGAAATACAAAGATCGTGAACAATAAATTCTGCAGTTATAAACACCAGTTCGTTAATAGTTTTCTGTCAACGAGATATTATTTATGGGGCCAACTTTTTACAATGAAATAGGTTCGTTCGCATTGCAAAAATCCGTCTTGATTGCTCTCATACATTTTATATGAAGTATGTCCTCATCAGCACTCCAATTCACGTAACAAAACGTCAATCGAGTCGAAGCGCTTAGGCCTCTTACACACATAAACACATACAACGCCTTGCTATGACGGGGCAGAATGTGTACAAGAATGTGTAAGAGCCCTACACGCTTTGATTTATTAACGTTTTGTTACGTGAATCAGGCCCCAGGGCGGATTTTGGTGAACGCTACTCGCTCTGCACAGTGCCCACGCCATCGCAGTATGTGTAATGTAACAGCAAGCGGAATCGCGTCATGTGTTCCTCCGTGTTTTGAAAATTAATTTATAAAATCACATAATTATGGATGAAGAAAGATTATTAATTTTAGTTCAAGGCTACAAAGAAATATATGATTTACAAGATCCACGTTATGATGATCAAAAAAAAACGATTACATTTGGAAAAAAAATACAAAAATGCGCTGCGTTGCGATGATGCCCGCTCCGCCTCGTTGCGGCCTATCCTAATGTACTAGGTTTCATTTTTCCTTGCGATACAGCACGCCTTGGTCCGCTGCGACCCTTTGAAATACGTAATTACTGTAACTAACAAACCTGCGCTGCACAGCGTTGTCGTTCGTCGCTCCACCTAGTAATTATTGAATCTTGTACTCTATATCCAGAAAAATAATATGCTAGAATAGAAAATATATTACCTCAAATAGTATTACAGTATCTATCAATGTTATTACCGCATCTCACAAACACATCACAAAATAATATTTTTCAATGCAGTGCATGTAAAAACAAACTCTTTATATAAATCACTCAGTATTGTTTTCGTCCACTCAGTATTTATTCGCTCAATTTAGTATTTAATTAAGACTCTTAAATTTTTTGTTGCTAAAATCTGAATGAGATCCCGGGTTCGATTACCGAGTCGGGCACTTAAAAAAATGTTTTTTCAGTTTTCTGATAAACACAAAATTGCCCGGGATTGGAAAGTACCCGTTTGGCGAAAGACTTGCCACCTATCACATTTGTGGGACCAAGTATCTTCGTCTAATCGTGGGTGTACTTGTTATACCTCTGCCTACCGCTTCGGGGATACGAGCGTGAAGATATTTTTTAAAATTAACGTTATTGGTTTATTATATTATACTCTCATAAATAATCACCAGTTAATTTTTTGCAAGCATGATTTAACGTCACTCGGTTTAGTATTAAAGTACCTATCTCATTAACATATATATATATATATATATATATATATATATATATATATATATATATATATATATATATATATATATATATATATATATATATATATTATAGTAGAGGGGGCAAACGAGCAGATGGTGCACCTGATGGTAAGTGATCATCGCCGCCTATGGACATCCGCAATACCGGGGATATTGCAGCTGCGTTGCCGGCCTTTTAAAAATGAATAAGCTCGTTTCTTGAAGGTGCCTAAGTCGTATCCTTTCGGAAACACCCCCGAGGGTAATAGATTCCACAAAGGAGTAATGCGAGGCAAAAAGTGTCGACAAAAGCGCACGGTTGTAAATTTTCCATAGTATTTTATATTTTTTTGATACCATCAGAAAGGAGAGATTTCAAGTAAAAAACTAATACCGATTTTTTTTTTAAATCAGATATTTAGACAGGTGAATTTTCGATTGAAAATTATGATGTTTTCTTAATATTAAGTCAAAATAAGGAGAAAAAAGTAATATTTTAAATTTAAAAAAATAGAGTGTATTTGAGATATAAAAAAGCAACTTTTTAATAAAGTTTGGTAAAAAAAATCACTTTTTGTAGGAGATAAACATGAAAAACCAAAAAGTCAGTTTTTAAAATTCTTCGCATTATTTTGAGGTTATATGAAACAAGTTTGTATGCGAAAGTTGTAGATCTTCTTATTGCCGATAACTTTGCCATTAAACTTTTTCTCATAGAACTCGTAGTTTTGCCAAAAAACATGATAAACTGTTTTCCCCCCTTTAAAGTCCCCCCCTCACAATTCCCGAACTCAAATCGCCCATAATTTATTTTTCATCTTATTTTGGCTTTATTTTCTTCCATTTGCAATAGGTTTCATCCTACTTTAATTTGCTTTTGTTTTTGATTAATTTCAGAGGGATCGGCCCCAGTCTATATTTCTTCGCTCGGTTAATAATTCCCCATTTATTTTGTATAAACATATCTCGCAAAAACAATTTCATGTAAAATATTGCCATGACGAGACCATGTAATATTATTCTAATAATATGTTATAATATTATATAAATATTAAATATTATAAAGAGAGAATTATATCGCAGGGAGAGAGATGATCTTCTTAAAAAAGGGCCCGGACCAATACGGAAAATATTTTTTTATAATATAGAACATCAAACAAGCAGGTGACTCTCCTGATGTGAAGAGACCATCGCCTATAGACACTAAAGATGTTAATAATGTATTGCTCTCCGTGTAGCGGGATGGTGATGCCACATGCACAAGTTTACCGGCTGCCTTACGGAACATGACAGTGAAAACCATAGACGCTATTTTGGCAGGAATAGGTAAAGCGGTGGTATCAGACTCGGGCGAGACAATGCAGAAATCTAAACCTAGTAATCATGATGGAAGTGACAAGTATAGTCAGTTACGAACTTCCTGGTAGAACGGCAGATGGTCTCTTCTTCAAAAAAGGCTGGACCCACGCGTAGTGAGCACCATTTATGGATTCAAATTTAGGAAATAATAAATAAATAAATATCAATCGACAAATTATACGAGTTTATGTAACCCTGTAAAGGAAGCAAATCATTTGTTTGTAATATCGGTTTTAGACAACGCACCATTAATATCTGATATAGGCGATGGTTGACTCTTTCCATCAGGAGAGCCATCTACTTGTTTGCTATATTTTGATATAAAAAAATAGTTAGATAATAAAATCGTGTAACACTATAACAGTACACATTAAATAATACAAGATCTATAACTATAGATAGCACAACATAAAAAATGATGAAGTATTTTTCCATAAAATATATACATGATTTTGGCACACCGACTGGTTATAAATATTTAGCATTGTTCCATTATAGGTTATTAAATCATTCAATTTGTATCAGGGCGAAAAATTGTTAAATTTTAAGATAATCTTTTTATCAAACTTATTTTAAACTTTAATATAAGAATAATAAGGTTTCTATTCTCGTTGCGTTACGTTAAACCTAATATCCTACGCAGATAAAATGAAGTAGAATAATTAAGTTACGAAAGAATCGCTCACCGCAAAATGAATATAAGCGGGGACAGCGTCTGTACAACTTTCAATTTTCATTAAAGGTTAAATAAATTATTTAAACTAGCGATCGCCTGTGGACGAAATTCGACCATAGACTAAACAATAAAACTGACTTTAGCCGGTAAATAAATGTTAGGCATGTGTATTATACACACATGCCTAACATTTATTTTACGGCTATCATGTATGTCACACGAATGTAGTGTGAGTAATGTTTATTTTTATTAATTTAATGTAGTTTTAATGAATTTTATTTAAAAAAATTTGGTTTCTGCAGTCCTCCGCAATATAGACTTTATCTGTGCCGAATTTCATACTCCGTTGTTCGCGCAAATATCTTAAAAAGGGGTCCAAAGTTTTTCCTCCATGTATTAATATTAATACATATTGATATTGTCGCTTCACTATTGTAATGAGAAATTTAGACACGCTGGTTCATTCATATTCTACGCAATATTTTTGTTACAATTTACTTTGCTTGTACTGTTTGACTATAAAATAATTTATATTATACTAGCTGTACCCGCGGCTTCGATCACGTAGAAAAATTTCTAAAATCCAAAAATATTTTTAAAATAAATTTCAGGCTAATAAACCGAAAAAATCTAATCTGCTTTTCTTTATGAAAAACGATGTCAATCAGCTTTTCTTAATGAAAAACGAGATCAAAGATCGTAATTTGATCAAAACCGGACAATTTACTTGAGATCCAATAAAAAAAATGTTTGAAACAATTTTTTTTTGTTTTTTTTTTAATTAAATTTTTTTTTTCAGAGTTCAGAAACTGTTATTTTTGAACTCTAAAAAAATTCTACGCTTGAGCAGAGAATAGAAGATAGTACATAGTTTTTGTTCCTTTGAGCTAAAAATACCTAAATTTAGCGGGACATTTCAGGGATGGCCTGCAGGGTCAATCGATTTACAGATTTTTAACTTCCCGCTACGTATGTAGTTGTATAAGAAAGTTACTGATTTCGCCCCGATTTTTGAAAATCGAATTTTCACCTGATCTCCACGTTTAGAGGTCATGGGAAATTCTCCGACTATTTTCACGATGACGTCCATATGTCTGGATGTGTGTGTGTGTGTGTGTGTGTATGTGTGTATGTGTGTATGTAAACATCTCATAACTAAAAGGTGAAATTAATTAAATTTGCTATTATCCGCGAACTATTCTATGTATCCTCCGTGATGGTACCGAAAAGAGAGACGTCGGTTCAATAAATGGATAGGACTCACCGAAGGTTCCGATCTAACGAAGACCCCCATCGGCACACTTATCCGCCCACATCCACCACACTTTTACAACCACGACCACGCCGGCACCAATCACAAAAGCACACAATTCGTGCACGTACTCAACGCACGTTTCACTTCGGTTTCGAAGTTAAACGTGCGTTGAGTACGTACATGAATTGTGTGCTTTTGTGATTGGTTCACCTTTTAATAATGGATTTCCGCAAAGTAATGCCTGAATCAATAAAACATCTCATAACTTTTGTACGGTTTGACCGATCGTAACGGGGTTGATGATATTCAATTTGATTCTGCCCAACTTAGATTTCTTAAAAATTTGAACCAATTCGACTTCGAAAAGGTTGAGATATTTTGAAAAAACCCCAAAAAAACATTTGGTGAAACAGTATTTTTTTAATATAACTTCCAGATTGAGTACCATTGTACCACTTGAGTACAAAATCTAATTAGCTCTTTTCCTGATTAAACTGTGTCCAATGCATAAATTGTATCAAAATCGGTTTATCCGTTCGGAAGTAATCGTTAACAAATTAAAAAAAGTGTGATTTTGACAAAACTTTGAAATTATTCAAGCAATATTTTTTTTAATTTTCTACTTTATTTTAGTTTCAAAAAACTACGTCAAATTCCATTTTCAAAATCAAAATCGATTCAAAGTTTCAAAAGTAATAGCTTTTTAAATATTAAAATTTTGCTGTTCACAGGAAACTTACTTCGTATTTTTAAAATAACTTTCAGGCTATACCGATTAATTTTAAGATCTGATCAGCTCTTCTGTTACAAAAAACTGCATCAAATACCGTGAATAGTATTAAAATGGGCTGATTTGATTTGGGTTATGTCAATGTCGAAATTTTCGAAAGAGTTTATTTTTTATATTTCTTCGATATTTTTAAGCTAATCATACAATTTAGAGCTCAAAAATTGCATTGAATGTTATTCGAAAGATCAAACGCGGTCATAATTTTTAAAAAAATATACACCTTTTGAACATTGAATTACTAAGTATAATTTTAAAAAAATGGCTTCATATTTTTGAACTCTTCGAACTCAAAACTCTATATTTAAGCATCGTTTTTTGGTTGGAACTTTGAATACCTTAATTTAGTGATAACTTTCAGGGGTGACCGCTGGGTTAACCGGCTTACAGATTTTTTTAATACAGTTACGTTATTTGGTAAGTTAGGTGTGTTACACATATAGCAATCCTAATAGGCATATTTTACTATATGGTAGTGTTCATTATATATAATATTATGGTCACCAGTAGTTTTAGGTTAGGTAATTCTTGTTAATTAAAATTTCTTTTATAATTACGATTCGATAGGTGTGTTACCCATAAGTATTTTTAGTTTGAGGTATAGATAGTTACGATATTAAATATAGTCATAGGAAGTTTAGGTTAGTCTTACGTTTTTAACTTAAATTTTGATACTAAAATATCGTATATAAATAACTAAGATGAGTATGTAAATATTATTTATATACAATACTAGCGGCCTGCCCGAATATGCAGATATTTTTAATAAAGTATAAATAAAGTTTAAGTAAGTTCTAAAGTAAATATGCGCGAGCAAAGCCGCGGGTAACAGCTAGTATTACATATAGCAGACGATAGAATAATTTAGTAAAACTTCAGTAACTACTTAAATTAACGTTACTTTAGCCATTTCTAATTATTAAGAGCACTGACGAAAGATATCAAGGATTCATTTTAGAATAACATTTAACAAATTGAATTATGGTTTAATGACTTACTAATTACAATATTTGTTTTAAAATAGGTTTTTTTTTAATATCATAAAATAGCAAACAAGCAGATGGGTCTCCTGTTGGAAAGAGTCAACCATCGCCTATAGACACCAAAGATGTTAATGGTGCGTTGCTATTTTGTGGCGAGGTCTAATGCCACATGCATAAGTTTACCGGCTACCTTACCCTCCAAACCGGAACACGACAGCGACAAGCACTGACGCTATTGCGGGAGGAATAGGTAAGGCGGTGGTACCAGACCCGGGCGAGACAATGCAGAACTATACCACCTAGTAGCCACGATGGTAGTGACTCGATAGCCAATCGGTCGCCTTTTACGACCTGCCTGGCAGAATGGCAGTTGGCCTATTCTTTAAAGGAGGCCGGGAACAACGGCGTATATCTGCATAATCTCCGTGTATCTTTTATATATTATATGGTATAATAGCATGATTCAATAATATTTCATAAAGTACTTAATTTAATTTTGCACGGGTCTTAAACACCTATAATTAAAAAGATCATAGTCGAAAGGTATAATTATATGTATGTTACAGTATTTATACATGTATTACTATCGTTGACTAGCACCCATATCACAATCAAATAAATAATTAAGTAGGTAGGTAATATTCCAAGTACTTAATTTGGTTTCAACGTGACTTAAACAATTTCTAATTTACTAGCGATTGTCCGTGTCCCAAATTCAACCATAGACTACACAATAAAATATCCGTTAAATTTGATAGGTAACTGGCTTTAGCCGTAAAGAAAATAGTTTACTATACATGTGTGTATAATATCGTGTATGTTACACACGTATATATAATGTTAATTTTAATTTTAATGTATTTCTAGTGCAATTTATTTAAAAATATTTGGTTTCTGTAGTTATCCGTAATGTAAATTTTAAGGCGCGAAATACACAAACTAATGCATGTGGTATTAGACCTTGCCACAAGATAGCAACGCACCATGAACATTGGTGTCTATAGGCGATGGTTGACATTTTCCATCAGGAGACCCATCTGCTTGTTTACTATCTTATAATATAAGATCGGGGCAAAAGTATTTTCGTATTGTTCATACAAAGGAAAATATTTTTAAGTATATTTTTTTATTTATTTATAATATGTATTTACGATTGTTTAAGAAATGGTTCGGAATTGTTACGTTTCAACAAAGAATCGCAAATGGAAATACGTTGCATTAGGTTTCTCTCAGTGAGATCATGTGGTACCCAAATGTCAAGTTTTTCTTGTACCCAGACTTTCGCAAATGACGTAAAACTGTTTTATACTCAACATCCAGTTCTTCAGCAATGTTGTAACTACTAATATGTTGATCTCACTTTCTCAAAGATGGCACTGATTTTATCTGTGACAGGGCGTCCAGAGCGAACCTCATCTTTCACACTAAAATTTGTGCTACTCTTATTGATACCGCTTTAGGTTCGTAAACTGCACAAATTTTATTCGCGGCGTTCGTCGCATTGTTATCGTTTTTGTAATAAAATTTTAAAATGTACCGAATTTCTTCGTCACATACGTTCATTTTGCTTGCTTGAAAAACATTTGAAATGTCAAATTTTTAATGGTATTAAAACCAGCCAGTTACATTCAGTACAGCCAAGAGGTTTGATTACTAATAATACATTCAAAATACGAAAATACAAAAGCCCCGACCTATTATTATCATGTATGTCACAGGAATGTAGTGTGTGTAATATTTGTTTTTATTAATTTATTTCTAATGTAAAAAAAAATAGGTATTTGCAGTCCTCCGTAATGTAAACTGTAACTGTGCCAAATTTCCCGCCCCTTCGGTCGAGTGATTATCGAACCAAATCACGAATCGATGGGGATCAGGTTCGATTCCGGACAGGGACAGACATTTGTGTCATGAGCATAGATGTTTGTATTTCTGGGTTTAAGTATTTATTATGTATGTTATAGTATTTATAAATTTATTTCTATGTATTTGTATCGTTGGCTAACACCCATAACACAAATAAACAATTTGCTTACTTTGGGGTTAAATCAATTCGTGTGATTTGTCTAGTGATATTATTATTACATCATTCCCCACCGCTTACACAATTTTGATAAAAAAGGTGTGCAAAATTTTTCCTTCACGTATGAATAATATAGATTAAATTTCGTATATTATAGTTTTCGACACTTAAAAAATCTAACACATTTAATAGATGCTTGTCTATTAAATATGTTAGATTTTTTTAAGTGCAAAGATGGAATATTAGAAGAAAGAAAATTATTTAGTATATTTTAAATGAACTATCTGTTTTCCGTGACCCAAAATCATTACTTCCATTTGCTCAAGATTGTATGCAAGTATGCTCGGGTAAAACAGTAGCCTATAGCTTTTCTTGTAGATGTAGTTTTTATGCATAAATAATTTTTCAAATTTGACTAGTTTATCTAGAGATTAGCGCGTTCATACAAACACTTTAGTTTTATTTATAACTAGCTGAGCCCACATTTATCCGCCGCCCGAAATTAAAAGTAGCCTCCTCCTCCGTAAATAACTCCTTATTACATCAGCTTCCTGCCATTGAAAGTCCCATCAAAATCGGTTCAGCCGTTCCAGATAGATAGACCGACAGACAGACAGACAAAAATTGTAAAAAATGTTATTTTGGTATATGTACCGAGTATATATTTAGTACAAAATGGTTATTTTAATATTACAGTCATTCCAATTTTATTTATTTTTATAGAATATTTGTTTATAATAGTAAATATTTACGTATAAAAACAATAACAATATAATAGGCATAAAATATAAAAATAAAGCGCCATAGTCATATCATGTTAAATACTAGTCAAAACGTGTGACGTCATGCCTTGTAAAACATTTGATTTTTGAAACAGTTATTGTTAAGACATTCTTCAAGAAAACAGTTTAGTTTGTTGTGTTTTACCATTGATATATGTTTTACTATAAAATTTGCTTAAATTGAGTTTTAAAAATACGAAATCAATCATGAAATGGTTTTATTTTGTTGGAATAATTTATCTATTTAAAAAAGAGCAAATAAAAATATATATATATATCAGTTTTTGCAACTTGACTTTATTTATTTACGGTCTTATTTATGATTCAGCCTTACGCTAACAACATACTATAGTGTGTGGACCTTGAGGCGTCCCGAGTTAAAAAATGATCGTAGAATGTAACATAATAAAGGCCATCCTATAAAAACATAGAACAGTGGTTATTTTATATGCATAGAATAAATTATAAGTTAGGAAACGGAAAGGGATTTAAATAGAATTTCAAAGGAAAACTATTATTAAATGTGTTGTAAATAAAAAGTGTAAAAAATACTATGCTTACCGTAAATATCTAAAAACTACAAGGAAATTAAATATTTATAACAACATATAGGTATGTTGATCTACAACTAACACAAAATTTACGAATAATAATAAACACTGATTGTTTGCAAATAACAAGCTCGCTATTAATACATGTATCTATTTACAATTAGAGAATAGCTATTTCCCATGACTTCAAGTACATGGCACATAAGCAGTACTTCCCTTTGCTTGGTCAGGTAAAAATTTCCTATGCTCATTCGGAACGATGCAATTTTCCAATGGTGAAAAATTTTAATTTAGATTTTGTATTTTAGGAGCCTATTAATTACAAACACACAAACAATAAAATCGTTCCTCTTTATATTAGTGTAGACTGCAGATAACGAACGTGCTGACATAGACAGAGATACACCGCACGGTTTCCTATTCATGTAACAAAACTTCATTGGAATCGAAGCGTTTAAGGCCTTTAAACACATTAGCACGGTACAATGACGCGGCGTAATATAAAAAAATGTGTAAGAGCCCTAATCGTTTCGATTTGCTTGAAATTTTGTTACGAGTACGTGAATAGGGCTCAGAACGTACAACATATCAGATATTTATATTATCATTTAATTACAAGAGTAATAAAATTTTAGTCAAATAATAAAAAGTTGGGAAAAGAATATGTGGAGTGTTCTAATAAGCTATTTAATTTAGTGTCGGTATCCATGTTCCGCCATCGCACTACACAGTTAGATATTCCGTCCACATCATACTGACTGACTGACTGAACTAAGACTGTTCGATTTGCTAGTACCTTTCCACCATACACACAGGATTATCTTATTGCGAGTAAATCCAGGTTGTAAAGCTTGCTTAACATAAGAATAGTACATTATACATTTAACATAAGAAGTTCTTAAGAATATGCATGTTTACCGGCTACCTACTACAGAATACTTAGTGACTACCAAAAGTCAATGTGACATACAAGTATTATTCGAGCACAGCACACATAGATACCTCTCACGGACGCGATATCTCGGACTGGTGCGGAACAAACTGAGTGCTAAGTGTGAGTTTTTCTTTTCGAATTCGATCGTGAGCGCGTTTGGAGTTTACTAGGAATTTGTATGTGATTTGTACGGCGCCACCTAGTGGTAAACGTGAGAAACCAGTTTACCACAAGGTGGCGCTGTACAAATCACATACAAATTCCTAGTAAACTCGAAACGCGCTCACGATCGAATGCGAAAAGAAAAACTCACACTTAGCACTCTGTACCGAACCATTCCGAGATATCGCGTGCGTGAGAGGCGTCTATGTGTGCGTTGCTCGAATATCACATGTATGTAGATTGACTACTGTTAGTCTCTTGTATACTGTGTACCTACCCTCCAAATCGCAGCACGACAGCGACATGTACCGATACGAGGTGGAAAAATTAATAAATTTGGGAAAAGCACATCAAATTTTATAAAAATACAAATTTTCAAAACCGACAGACTCTCTAGATAACCCCTTATTTTCGAACTAATCTACCGTACCAAATGAAAAATTAAGTCCGTTTCTAGACACTTGAAGCAGGCTACTTGTCCTAATTATTAGTAGGACGTTGATTTCTGAGAAGGGCGGAAAGTGACAGCTCCTTTAATACCTTGTTTTCTTTTTATCCTTGCCTATGCTATTCTCATAGGTTACATGTGTCTTTTACATTTTTTAAAATTAATTATTAATCATAATTTCGTAATTTCCTTTGAAATAGCAGAGTGAAGTGGTTTGCTGATTGGCGAGATGGGTGATGATCCTCATCGCCACATTTTACTACCCTAGTAACGGTTATCGCGTGTTTTTTGCGGTAATTGAACTGAGAACTTAATCCTTGTCCCCGAATTCCCGTTTCAATGTCAGAATGGTGTTTGAGGAACAAGTTTGGTCAAGGGTTTGGTATTAAAAAATTACAAATGAACAAAATAATGATCATACAATTTAGTAATTAGTTAATAACTAATTTAAATAATTATTCATTTTTGATATAAATATGTACTAGTATGTACAATTTCCATTTAATTAGTTTTTACATATTAATATAGCTAGATGTGAAAATTTCACTTACAATACATTTTTTTTAAATTTAATATAGCAACATAACTACAATTTTTAAATAATATTCATTTTAGTGTTTTTATAAGTCGCCCCTATTCTTTTACAAGTCGGGTACAACCGACAGGGTCCATAATGTTCTAATCTAGGTAAATTATTTTATATAGCATTATGGAATCTATAGATATAATAAAATCGTAGAAAAGTCAAAACTGTACATTAAATATTTTTTTTTAAAAGAATACTTGGGGCGTGATCTACAATCGATATCGAAGCCAAAAATATAGATTTTAGAATTTTTGTCTGTTTGTCTGTATGTATGTCTGGGGTAAAGTTAAAAAGTACTGCATGAATTTACTTCAAATTTTGTATGAATATTACTAATAGGTCGGGTCAACATATAGGCTACATATTATCACGCTATCACCTACGGGGGAGGGGCAGTGCGGAGTAAACGAACTCCGCGCAGACGAAGTCGCTGGCAACAACTAGTATGCAATAAAACTAAAATGAAAATTGAAAAAAAAATGGTGATTACTTGTAAAAGTACTGGAATCTAGATGAAAGTCAAATATCCTGCCAAATAAATTTCAAAATGCTATATAAAAATTGAATTAAACGGTGTCCTGATCAAAGGTAATGATTGACAAGCTTAGCTTTGATCTTGGTAAAATTAGATTGTCGATTAAGAAGATAATAATCAAAGATATCCAAGGGAATGATATAGTGTAGCGTTTAAATAGGACTTAATTGGAATAATAAATATTTCTTACATCCCTTAAAAGAGCTGCCGTAAATTTGAGGAACTTTATTGCATTACACTTTTTAACTTCCCTCTTTGTACTTTCGTACATCGAGTTTTTACCAGAAATCCACATTTTTATGTCCTAAGAACTTTATTCAACTATTTTCACGATGACGCGACGTTAGTATACGAGTATGTCGGTTTATCCGTCGGGGAATATCTTTAACGAAAATTGTTGAAAAAAAGTTTTTTCGATATCATTTCGACATTTTTAAACCAATCGACCTATCGATTTTTGATTTTTTAACTGCGTCAAATGCCATTTCAACATCAAAATATAAAGTTTATAAAAGTTACTGCTTTCAAATATTATAATTATGTTGCTTACAACAAACTTACATCATATTTTTAAAATAACTTTCAAATTAATATACCGATTGATTTTAAAATATAATCAGCTTTTTCAGAAAAACTGCTTCAAATACCATCATTACATATCTACTATTAAATACGATTAAAATCGTTTCATTCGTTCAGAATTTATCAATGACAGACTTTTTTAAATACTTCGTAATTTTTTAACCAATCGATTTTGTAGCTAAGATAGCATTATTATATTTCTAACAAGGTTCTATATTTATAAACATCAATGCATTTTTGTTGCTGAAATATTGCACCTACATAATATTTTTTTATTTAAAATTATTATATATAATATCAAGAAATGCTTTGGGTTACTAAAAGGTGATTTTAGATAGTGTAGCAAGTGGACGAAAAGGAACTTGCACCATAATGTACGATGTATGATACAATTGATATAAACTTAGAGACGTCACGACTCATGACCCTATCTTCCACTGGGGGAATTTAGGGGTATATTTCTTTCAACTAAATAACCAACCACCCTTCAGCGCAGCCAGTCAATTAAATTAGTAGTAATCCCACGTTATGTTTATAGCTGAATAAGTTGGCACGCCTGGGGATATATCAATCTCTCATATAAATATTGTATAGAATGAAGCCGCTTTTGATCATTTTGTTATTCAACAGTGTCGGATATAATTGAAAAATAATACGCTAGCAAACTTGAAAGCTTATTATATTTGCAATACTACTAAAAATATTTTCAAGGCCTTTTTGCGTCAGCGGTGTTTATCATCTAAAAATTACATTATCGTCATTTATAAAATAAGATGCTATGAAAAAATATTGTTTTTGTTCGCTATAACTCTATAACTATAAAAATGTGAGGAACAAATCACCAAAGTATTTTAAATTAAAGTCTAGAATAATAAATACTTTAAAAAAGACTATTATAGTATATACAAACAAAAACTTCTCCTGATGCAAACTAAAACGTAGTAATTGTAACTATATATACGCTTTGGAAACAACCATCGCCTATTAACATCAAAGATGATAGGATACGTTGCCATACATAGGACAAATACCAACGACATAAATAATGGACCCTGAAGCGTGACATCACAATTCAACCTAAATAAAAAATCTGAAATTCCATTCGAAATGTCTTTAATAAACTCTTTTGAGTAGTTAAGAATGTAAATGTAGCAACTACCGGATCGGCAACGCAGTCGTAAGTAAGTAAAGTAAAGTAAGTTCAAGCGATTTATGACCGATTCATATATCTGTAAAGCGACTCGTTTTAATTACGAGTCGCAACATATTCTATGAAGCGTTAGCTGTTCATTTATATGTTACCAAGTGTCCAAATAATTTGTGGTATTGCTAATGTTTACTGCTACGAATGACGGATCGTTGATTGTAGGAACCAGGCAATAGATTATTGAGACGACATACTTGCATAACAAGATTGTTATGGGCATAATAATATTTTTGGAGTGAGCCTCACAATACCTAAATAGCGTGTAAGCTTGTATAACATAAAACCACTTATCTTAATAGTCAAACATTTTTACGTACATACGTCAAGTTCTCTTTTATAGACAGCGATATTTATTTATTTATTTTATTTATTACAAATTACAGTTTTACACCAATACTAATAATAAAATACACATTGAATTCTAACAGTGTTTCTGTTTAGTTCATATTCTTCTACTACAATAAAAATATTGATTTCTTTGATTTTTCAGATTAACTCTTGAGTAAGATTGTAAATTCTCTTCCAACTCCGTTTAATGATACAAGTATTTATTTCGCAAAACGTCCCCAGAGAAAAGTTCTAAGACATAAAACTTAAAGTACCTTATTGAAGTGCACATTTTTTTTGCATAATTATGCCGATGAATATATACTAAGTTAGTAATATTCACCTATTACGCATAAAAATGTAGTCTAACATTTTTATGCGTAATAGGTTTAGTGAGTTCACATTTATACATTGTTGTCTAAATGCCTTACATTAAGCGTAAAAATTAATATATTTAAATTTTCATTTCAATTGTCAACCGCAAACAATATACGAGTATATTAATGCTTGTCTTCTACATAATAAGGCCATGAGGAACAAAATCCTCCCACGAATCAATTTTATTAAACAGCGTCGGGAAAATTGTAATCGGAATCGGATCGGAAAATTGTTTTTAACGTTCTGTACCGCAAAAGAAAAAACGAATCACTTACAGGATCATTTTGTTCTCCGCCCATCTGTCCGTCTATTCAATTATCTGTTTACCCGTCTGTCTGGCTGTTCATCTGCCCGTCTTTCTGTGTGTCAAGATTTTTTTTCAGGAATACGTAGAGGTAGTTAGTAAATTTTACATTTATAAAATAGTCCAGTTTACGGTTTCATTCAGCTGTTACAACATATTAAAGCGATCAAAAGAGCGTCCGCTTATGTCACATTATTTTGCATATTTTGCCATTCAAAAAAAATCAAAACCTAGCGAATATTTCTTGTTTATCTAAAATCATGAAATTTCGCATGAAATAATTATTAGTCTTACAGTAAATCACCTGCAAATGTAAACGAAAACAAATCGGACGAAATGTCGCGGAATCCTGCTACCTATCATTTTGAAATGGCGGATGGTCTATTTTCCAGAGGGGATCCCGACTAACTGCAGTATAAATTGCACTAATCGAGTGCCCTGACTATGGTCTGCTTTTTCTTTCTAAATGCTCCCATCCTCTTTTCCCCTACAATGTTTTCCCTTCAGTATACCATACTATCCTAAGATATATCCTATAAGAAAAATCGTTATCCATCTAGTTATTTTATCCTCAATTTATCTTTTGAAATCCTTGTATGTGCCTATTTTTTTTCAAACTTTATTATACTTATTAGGATAATTTGTATGAAAAAAATTGATGCTATGATTTGTGAAATAAAAATTCGTAGTGGAATTAAATTATGCTGGGTTTCCGGACGAAGATAATTACATTTATATTTTACTAGCGACCTACCCGCGGTTTTACCTGCGTAGCTTCTGTTCCCGTGGGAATACCGGAAAGGTTTATATACTAAAACCTTCCTCAAGAATCAATCTATCTATTAAAAAAACCGAATCAAAATCCGTTGCGCAGTTTTAAAGATTTAAGCATAGATAGGTACAGACAGAGAAAGTGACTTTGTTTTATAGTATGTAGTGATTGATTTGAGTTTTTATGAATTAAAATTTTTTTACGTGACTGACATGTTACTCTATTGGTTAGCCTAATTGGCCCATATCATAAGCTTTGAGTTCGAATCCCCGGTCGGGACAAGTATTACTAGGTTTATTTTATAAAAGAAAGCTCAGCAGTAGACATGTTAATATCCCCGCACCTCAGTAAAATGCATAACTCTCTTGATGTGGATAGTGCCAATAGCAAGTGATAATAGTTTAAACTAATAACGACTGTAATTCATAAGGTAAAATTATTTATTACATGAGTTTTGACACGGGAGCGTAACATAGCACATTTTTCGTAGCTTTCACATATATAGATAATATATGATATATATCCGAACACATGAGTGGTAGGCTATCTTGGGATGTTGCACCACCATTTTCATAATGGTAAAAAACATTTTTGTGTTATTTTTATATCTGTATCTAATATTTTTTATATGTTCTCATCAGTGTATTGTTTATAAACGACTTGTATTTTAAACTATATAATATTATTAATTGTTTTGTATGGTGTGCGTCTTAAATAAATGTATTCTTACTAAAAATTGTGGTGCTTATCCCAGCTCATAAACTGGTATTTTGTTATGAACGTAGCTTCTTTAGAAGTTTGGTTCTCATTATCTGCCTCACCATGACGTTATGAGATTTATTTATTTTTATGTAGAATTCTAATGCAATCAGGAAAGTCACTTGCTACACGGTGTTTCTTAGGCTTTGTAAATCTTCTCATATAATTGCAACGTCTCGTTACGCCACGAGATACGCAGAGTAGTCTCTTTGATAAAGTAATGTGTCTTAGAAATCTAACGTATCATTTTACGGTTATGATACGTTTTCCTTAGCAGCAAGATCTATTCCATGGAGAAATATGCCTTCACCAATTAACGGCTAAATCGATTTTGATGAAATGAAGCATGGAATAAGGCATAGTTGAAAATCCGGAGTGCATAGATTTACTTTTTTTCAAAACTGGGTTGAGTTTTAAAAAATTGTAAGGGTCTGAAATAGAGCATGAAAGCGTGTATGAAAAACTATATCGACAAGTTAATTTACTCGCGGACAAATACTATATTTATGAAATCTAATGAAATTATTTATTTAGGTAGGTTAAAACTATATATCTTTGTTTTACATTTTGTGTTAGCAGATACTTATTTACAATTCACGGAGGACATTATCAAAATATACAATCTTACGGTAGACAAAGGTTATATTGTGTCATATTATGTCACCAAAGGTATAGAGTGATATGAGGATTCTGTCCAAGATAACGAGAAGGGTTCGTTGTATAAAGATAGTGAGTTTAAATCGAGTGTAGACATTTACATAATAGATATTATCAACTACTATATATCCAAGCTAAAACAAGTGGTTTCGAAATATATCTCTTCAAGGAATGACTTTTAGACCGACAACCTCTTGTAATATTGTGGACATCTATGACCAATAATTATTATTAAACCCAAATTATGCTCTTTCCCATTAAATCTAAATTTTATTAAAAATCCCGTTATTAAATTCTCAGAGCAAATGTTCCATTTTTAAAAATATAAACTGATCGAAAACGCGTACGTAATATATAGAACTTGTAAAGCTCGATTTTATACCCGTTTATATTTTTAAAAGTGATTTTTAAAATGCGTTGGTTTAAACGTTAAAATGTTCCCTTTTGAAAAATAGAACATCTGTTTTTCTACGTTACACAGGTGATGTTTGGCCAAACCATAAGCGGTAGAATTCTGCAGTCTTGCCAGGGTTGGGTCTTTCTTTATCATTTAACTTAAATTATCACTCTCAATTTCACGGAATTTTACAATACCCACGAACTCTTTTATATTCTACAGTAATTCTTTCACTATTAACTCTGTCAAACTATAGAATTTACTTCCTTTCATATTAGGAGCAGTTAGTCATTGGTAATTAAAAAAATCTTTAAAAAACTATTATTTTTAGAGTATAAAATATTGGCTTCGATAAATGATTGATATCGCGGCGCTTCTAAGAGACTTATTTATTTATGCGCATTAGTAAATAACGTATAAGTAGTAAATTAAAATAAGTTTTTTTTGTACATTGTATATATCTATGACCACCCCGTTGGTCGAGTGGAGAGTGACACTGACCACTGACTACGCAATAAACGGGGCTCGGGTTCGGTCCCCGATGGGGACAAGCATTTGTGTGATGAGCATAAATGTTTATATTTCCGTGTTTGGGTGTTTATTAAATATATTCTGGTATTTATATATGTATTTCTATGTGTTAGTATCATTGACTAACACCCATATCACAAACAAATAATTTGCTTACTTTGGGGTTAGATCAGTAAGTGTAATTTGTCCCGTGAATATTTATTTATTATTTATTTAAATTAATAATCTGTACAATTGTATTCTACATGTTTCGTGGAGTTTGCCACAAGATCGTGGCAGAAGTATTTTCGTATTGTTGATACAAAGGAAAATATTTTTTACTAGCTGTGCCCGCGACATCGTTCGCGTGGAAAAAATTCTAAAATAAAACCCCGCATAGTTCCCGTTCCCGTGGGGTTTCCGGGATAAGAACAATCCTATGTCCTTTTTTGGGTCTCAAACTATATTTGTACCAAATTTTATCCAAATCGGTTCAGTGGTTTGGCCGTGAAAACGTAACAGACAGACAGACAGACAGTTACTTTCGCATTTATAATATTAGTATGGATGTATATTTTTTTATTTATTTATAATGTTTGTGCCGTTTTGATCGATGACTTGTTGCCATATTGTTGGTAGTGCCAAGATGCCGTTCCTGTAGAAATTTTAAGATTTATTATTAAAAAAAAACTGACAGGTAGTGTTCACAGTGTTCTTTTGAGGTTAGCTTTATGCTTCCTAAAGAGTTCTGCAATGACCAAAACAGGTAGAAATCTGATGGAGCAAGGTCAGGTGGTACACCACGCCCTTCCTATTCACCAGCTCCGGACGGTTTTCTTCAATAGCTTTTTTAACCTCATCAGTTGCAGACAGTAGAGGTCAGAATCGATAGTTTTACCCAGTGGCAAAAGCTCATAGTGGACTATTCCTTTCCATTCCCACCATACACATAGCATCACTTTATTCCGAGTCAGGCCGAGCTTTGCCACAGTCTGTGGGGCTTGTCCATTCTTCGCCCATGATCTTTTTCCCACATTCTTATCGTAAGTCACTCATTTTTCATCATCCGTAATCAACTGTTTAAGAAATGGTTCGGAATTGTTACGTTTCAAGAAATAATCGTAAATAGAAACACGTTGCATTAGGTTTCTCTCAGTGAGATCGTGTGGTACCCAAATGTCAAGTTTTTTCTTGTACTCAAACTTTCGTAAATGACGTAAAACTGTTTTATGGTCAACATTCAGTTCTTCAGCAATGTCGTAGCTACAAATATGTCAATCTTGCTCCACTTTCTCAAACATGGCACTGATTTTATCTGTGACAGCGTCTAGAGCAAACCTCATCTTTCACACTTGAAGAACACGTTAAGCGCGCGCCCTTTTACGTACGTGCCTGAGCGTGCGCCATTCTTTTGCTCGTTGTGCCTATTGAGCGCGCGCCCTTCTGCGCGCGTGCCTACTGAGCGCTTGTCTTTCTACGTGCTTGCCAGTTCCTGTACTACGTGCCTGTACTCCGTGCCAGTACTACGTGTCAAGTTCCTCGTGCTTATCTACGTGCATCTACACCAGCGCGTCTCCATCAGTGCCGAACTTTGTCTTGTGACAATATATAATATTTAGAACTGTATTTCATTTAACCTTTCCCCTTGTGCCACCAGGTTTCTTGACCCTCAAGAATCTTGTGACAGCTTATTTTGTGATTTGGATCCTCTCCCTCCACTCGCCATAGGGGTCGAGGCTCTAACGTTACAGGTTAACGCTGCTTGATCTCATAGATACTTAAAATAACAAAAAAAAAATTAGCTTTTTACATTATTTAGTAAAAAAACAGGGTAATTTTTTATTTGATAGTTATAATGAAAGTTATGGTATATGAATTTATTGCTTAACGTAATTGAAGTATTATACAGTGGTAACACTTAAATATGATGACAGAAGTCAATCAAATTAAAGTCTCAATATTATTTATATTATGATTGCTCCTAGCGATATATATTTTTTAATTAACTTAAAAAACGTAGAAAATTATTCTAGTTTAATATTCGTCACTCCGAAAGACACACAATGGATGTACAAAACCAAAATCGCCTATGTCCTTTTTAGACTTGAAAAGCTTGAACCACATTTGTACTACTCTTATTGATACCGCATTAGGTCCGTAAACCGCACAAATTTTATTTACGACGTTCGTCGCATTTTTAACTTTTTTGTAATAAAACTTTAAAATGTACCGAATTTTTTCGTCAGATACATTCATTTTGCTTGCTTGAAAAACAATTGAAAAAAGGCGAGAACTAGTTTTTTATTTTATTTATTCCATCTTCAAAATGTCCCATTTAATAGTATTAAAACCAGCCAGTTACATTCAGTACAGCCAGAGGTTTGATTACTAATAATACATTCAAAATACGAAAATAATTTTGCCCCGACCTATTATATATATATTAGGGTGGTCGTTAAAAATTAAATTTTTTGCGACGCCCCCTAAAATTTTTGGGTATAATATTTTTTTTCTGAAATTGTCTTATTAAATTTGTAATAATTATTTTGTTGAGATTTCAATGTAGCAATCACCTTCAGTGTTATCATTTTAAGTTATGAATTTTAACTGTTAAAGTTCATTTAAAATTCATAACTTAAAATGATAACACTGAAGGCGATTGCTATATATATATATATATATATATATATATATATATATATATATATATATATATATATATATATATATATATATATTTCGCAGAAGACAATAAATTATAATATATCACCATATAGTCGTCTTATCACTGAATCGGTGCGCACGTTAGGCACGGTCGGTTCTCTAGCTGTGAGTCCTCTTATAAACCGATCTACTGACTCAGATTTCGTTACGACAGAGGATAGTTGATAAATGCTGGCCGATGGATGACTGTTAAGATATAAATGACGTAAGTGACGTACGCAACGTACAAGTCAACTACGCTTTATTCTACTCTAGACAGCGCTACGCTACCTTAGGTCGCAAATACTCTCATACTTCCTCACATATATATATATATATATATATATATATATATATATATATATATATATATATATATATATATACATATATATATATATATGTATATATATATATATATATATATATATATATATATATATATATACATATATATATATATATGTATATATATATATATATATATATATATATATATATATATATATATATATATATATATATACCTAACCTAATGATTTAATAAAACTCTTTTCCCTGCTGACGTAGTAAATATTTTGGTATAAATATATGCAGAATATAATACATATGTTAGTGCGGTATTGACTTATACTGATCAAATTTGCTTTTTCTAATATGTAACATTTGTTTTCGCGTTTCCACGTGCACTGCGTTATAATACTAATAAATCATACCTTATATATTGGCGGCATTCCCAATCTTGTTAAGATTTTGGCAATGCTTTTATCAATTGGCCTTAAGTTTAAAATACACTACTGATATTAACATACATTATTTTAAAATGTTTGCTTTTATCTCAAACACGACTTATTTATTATATCAAAGGGTAACAAGCCAATAATCTGCGGCTCTCTAATGGAAATAGTTAACCATCGCATGTAGAACTGAAAAATATTAATGATGCGTTGCGTCGATTAGTGTTATGAACGTGAAGGAAGTAAATGAAGTATTTCTAGCTATATTTGTCTTTTAGCACTTATTTTGTGCTTGGAAAAATTTGAAAATCTTAAAAACTAGAAAAAAAGTTTTGGCACACCAATTTTACGTGTGGTACGCGTTTCTGCCCACTCCATAACCGTATTACCAAATCCAATGACTTTACCAAATTTTTATTATTTTAATTCAATTCAAATATACTTGAAATGTACATGAAATGAAATATATTGAACAAAACAATAATAACGTATAAAACTATAATTAGGTATAGTAACTAAAAGTTACATTTATATTTTAAAAACTTTTTAGGCGTTTATTTTCTCCGTTTTAATCTGGACTACTCATGAAATATAGGCTATTTGACTCCCTGCAAAACAGTTCTCAAAAAACTTACTTAAAAACCTATTCCTGCTATAATAGCGTTAGCGTTTGTCACTATCGTATTCTGGTTTGGAGGGTAGCGTTGCTGATTAACATAGATAGCAATGAACCTTTAACATCTTTGAAGTCTATAGGCGATGGTTTTTATTTCCATCAGGAAAACCATCTGCTTGTTCGCTATCTTATGGTTTAATAATAAGATTCGAACTCAATGTGTGAAGTCGCTCTCAATTACGCGGAATTTTACAATACCCTATGAACTCTTCTTGCAACTTTGAAATTCACGTCCTTTTCATATTAGAAGCAGTCAGGCATTAGTAACTTTTAAAGGAATTTTATTTATCTGTTTAATTTTGGTAAGAAGGCATTACATATTAGGATTAGGTAAATTAAAACAAGTTATCAAATACGGATCACTCTGTAAAAAATTATGCGTGGTCATCTGGTGGTCATATATTAAATCAGTTAGTAAATAATCATTCCTTATTTACATACTCTTATGGTTAAAATTAAAAAAATACGGAGAACCACTCTCAAGGTATACCCATTTCAACAAAAAATATTAAGAATTATCAAAATCGGACTATGCTGTAAAAAGTTATGCGTTGTCTAACATAAAAAGTATATACGCGTAGAATTGAGAAACTACTCCGTTTTATTCATCGGTTGAAAAACATTGCATGGGTTGCATAGTTGAAAATTATATTTCTGGAATACGTGTGTTTTCTATAAATATATTTTACATTTCTCTTCTAACGATAGTTCGTTCGCGTTTGCGACACAAAAAACTACTAAAACAAAATTTAAATTTAAAGAATAAAATTGCGTTTTATGCTTTATCGACGACGCAAAATTACCCATTCAATTTCATCATTCTATAAGTTAAAGCTGCACAAGTGAATCAATTGTGAATCGGCTTTTAGATTATATACTTACATGAAAACAAATAACATAGGTTATTGAAATACTTATTAGTTTTTTTTTGGTATTTAGGGGGTACTGTTAAGGCTCTCCACCAAATATAAGCTCTTTCTATAGAGGAGGGTAACTATGGCAGAAAAAAAAACAAAATTAGATAACTTCGGCTTGTGGAAATTGTCAGATTATACTTTTTTCGTAAATCTTACATAATTTCCTCCACAAGAAAAAAAAAATTCAGTCGCGCACGAGACTGTCAAGACAACATTTTTTTGCAACTTTGTGACCCTCCCACTCCCTTACGCTACACTTGAATCATCAGATTTTCTAAATTTTAGCTGGCAATTAACCCACCATACCCTAATCTAACGAGCTTCAGTGTTTCCATGTCACTGATTTTTTTAAACATTTTTTTATATGTAGATTTTTCCCCACCATTGAAAAGAAAAACATTATATAAGCTTTCTGTTTTATCTACAAAATCCAGCAGGTTCACACGACACTCGAGTAACTACCCATTTAGCATCTTAGGCTCCCTTACTACTATATTCTTGTGCCAATACTAATGTTATTTATGGCGCAGGCTATTTTCTATTTGCTTCAAATATGGTACAATATTTAAAGATTTACATAAGTAATAACATTTCCACATATTCTACCAAATACGCATGCAAAATTTTATTGAGATAACAATATTATATAAATATAATATTTTTAAAATTTAACACCAAATTAGAAACATGCATTCATGGGTTAGAAAAGAAAATATTTTCCCTGTGTTTGCGTGCGTGGATGCGTGCGTCCGTGCGTGCGTGCGACCGTGCGTGCATGCGTCCGTGCGTGCGTGCGTGCGTATGCATTCGTGTTTTTTTTAAATTTTCTATATGTATATTATAGCCGTTTAAAATAAACTACTATCATTATCATTAGACTGAAATCACTTTAAATAACTATCTCGCTCGTCATAATACTCTCACGCTCATATTAATAGCATAAAGTCTTTTGTGCCATAGCATCCGTCTAAATATATTCATATAGGTTTAAAATAGATCTCTCAGTAACAAATATAAAAATCAAGCATTAAAAAATTAGAGAAGTTTATGTATTTTTGTGTAAGCTTTAAAGTATCTGATAAAGTTAATTGTCTACCGAAACTGTCTGAATATAATTATATACAAATATACTGTAAGCACAAAATATAAAAAGTATCTGTCAGAATTAAACTGAAAGATGATTAATAGTCGGTCTCAAAGCACTACAAGCATGTTCGTACATTTCTCTCAAAAAATAAATTTGAAAGTGTTAATAAAACAAAACGCTAGAAAGTAAGTACCATAGCATTATATTATGTGTCTTACATAATATAATGTGGTACTTACTTTCTAGCGTTTTGTTTTATTAACACTTTCAAATTCATATTTTGAGAGAAATGTACGATTGCAATTATTTTAAAAGTAATCATTAGATACTGAAACATGATCTTATTTGTACTGTCTTTTTTAATTTTAGTTTTACTAATAATACAGTAAGTAACAATAAATAATTAATACAAGTAGTTGTACTCACAATAAACATAACAGACATATGGTATCGTGAACTTTTCTGAAGATATTGAAGATATTTCCAAATTTGTAATACAACACTTAGTAGTTGTAAGAGTAATTATTTGTACAGATATTTTTACATCATGAGAAAATAACTCAAATTTCATGATTCTCGTATTTTTTGTTACTTACACAATATGACATTCTATTATTGAAATAATTTTTGAAATCAACACAATTTGACTTATTAACAATAACATTATTAATGACATTGTAAACAAACAAAAAATACAAATCTGTTTGTTTGTTTCTTTGGCATTTTTGCCATCAAAACGAACTACGTCACGCTACATACGCAATTTCCTTTTAACCAGAATACACAAACAGCTGTTTATAATATTATATTAATGCCATCTTATATTCCCAAGGTATGCGTCACTTTTACATTACAGTTTCCAACACACAAGCCAATTGTGCCGCAAGTATGACAATTTCCTTGACGTGAGATAGAAAGCCGCTTACAATATTTACGAGCAAAAGTAGAACGTAGGTTTTATTCTGAATTAAATAGAAGCTTCTTAAACTTGGTAATGATTGCTATGTCGTTTGGACTTAAAAGTTTGATTGATGTATATTTATAAAAGGCTTAAAATTAAGGCAATAAATATAATTTAAAAATGTAGTTCTACTAGCTGACCCGCGCAGCTTCGCCCGCGAGTATATTAATAAGTCGTCCAAATAGCTTTTAATAAAAATTTCAGCCCTCCAGGGACTGATTTAAAAAAAAATTAGCTTATGTTTGACCTCGTATCTTCAACTATATCCATACCAAATTTCATGAAAATCGGTCCAGCGGTTTAGCCGTGAAAGCGTTAGAGACAGACAGACAGACAGACTCGCATTTATAATATTAGTATGGATGTATATTTTCACGCCAAATCTTTTACAAAGTAGCCAGAAAGAACTGCATGCGATTGTTTTTTTAAATATAAACTCTTGTACTGTTTCACAACTCTACCAGTTGGATGGCTACATTGACTCACCCGGAGACTTATGCATGTTGCATCAGACCTTTCCACAAGATAGCAGCAACGCACCACTAACAATTTTGCTGCCTATAGGCGATAGTTAAATCTTCCCATCAGGATACCCATCTGT
Organism: Apodemia mormo; assembly: GCA_036924255.1. Classification (NCBI taxonomy): domain Eukaryota; kingdom Metazoa; phylum Arthropoda; class Insecta; order Lepidoptera; family Riodinidae; genus Apodemia; species Apodemia mormo. The sequence goes on from JAUPFN010000001.1 coordinate 11,321,935, forward strand.
TTGTTTGCTATCTAATGATATAAAAAAGTTTTTGGGTATATAAAATATTTATGTTTTAAAGTAATATAATGTAAAATATTGATGTGAAAGAAGTCCTGATGACTCATTAACAGGCGAAACCAGTAGGCTTAAAAGTTAAAAGTGATTGTGATATAAATAAAATATAAATTACATTTGTGAAACGGTACAAGATTTTATGTTTAAAAAATCATTATGATGTTGTTTCACCAAGTACCAACGATGCAAAATACAAATTATATGCATGCGTGACATTGTGGTCCAGCAACAGACTTGCCTTTCGTCCATCATATTAATTTATTTAAACTCTTTACTTCACAAAAAAAAATAACAAGCAAACTTAACATATTAAGAATAATATTGATAAATCTTCGTAAACCACGCCAGTTTCTGAAACTCTTATCACGACCTTCGGGCAGTAACCCACTTTAGTCTCCTCTGGTACGTAAATCTATAAGTACATATTTGCATTATATATCTGAAGTGTTAATCGCTGATATTCTATCATTCAATATATCTAAGCCACGGATTAAACTGAATAGCAATTTCTTAGGTTGTTAGTGTAACTTTCATTTACACCGAAACAGTGTTTTAGTACACTCAAGGTGCCTTGGCTTCTTATTCCGCACGATAAAATAACACATCCTAGCACATTTCTAATTTTTATAATAAACCCATATATTTAATTATCTTCATGCTAAATTTCATCAAAATCGGGTAAGCGATTTAGCTGTGAAATCATAGAAGACAGACAAGACAAGACAAGAAATAGATGGATAGGATAGCAAACAAGCAATTCTCCCGATAAAAAAAATTACAAAAATCGCCTATACACTAAAAATTACAAAGCACGCTTTCATTTGTGAAGTGGGAGTGATTACCACATGCATACGTTTGCCCGGGATAGGATAGCAGCAAGAATAAGTAAGTATAAAACTTGAGCAAGAAGTTGCAGAACTCTACCATTTAATAGAAACGATGGTAGAGAGAGACTTTGGCCCATCATTTACTTTGTTGAAACAATCTGGACAAACAGAGTTCTAATCATAATTTGAAATTGTAAATAAAGCGGCATGTAAAATTTATGGTGTAACACACGTGGTATATTTGTAAACTACCTTCCCTCTATCACTAACCCCTATTTTTTAATTGCGAAATTAGTAATTCAAAAATTAATATGGCAAAGCAACGTTTGCCGGGTCAACTAGTTATCTATACAAATAAATAAAATTGGAGTGTCTGTTTGTAATATTAAAATAACCGTTTTTTAATAAATGCATATGGATGTATACATGGTACATATACCAAAATAACATTTTTTACAATTTTGTCTGTCTGTCTGTCTGTTTGTTTCGGCTAATCTCTGGAACGGCTGAACCGATTTTGACGGGACTTTCTCTGGCAGATAGCTGATATAAGGAGTAACTTAGGATAATTTTGATTTCGAAATTTTCCACGCGGACGAAGTCGCAGACTCAGCTAGTTATAATATAATATCTCTTATTTGATATCCTTCATATCTCCCTCAAGTTGATTATATCCACCTTCATTGACATTCCAAAACACATTCCTGAATATGTGGGCAGATATTGGGAAAGGGTTTATTTCAATACACATTTCGTTCATCGAAAGGTCACCCATGGTATTTTTAGGCAAGTGATAGAGTGCCACTATCATTAAAGAACCGTAAAGTAGTGCAGGAGGAATTGGCGCATGAGTACAAAAAACATTCCATCTCAATTTTTTTATGTAGTCCTCGTCAAATAATCTTACTGGTGGTATAAATGAATGTTGCCATTGGGTTCAGTGCATATTGCTTAAATTATTTTTTAAACTGGACCTTTTTTTGAACCGGAAAGTCCATAGACGTTCAGTTTATTCTGTCTACCCCACAAGGGATCCAGGCGTGATGATACTAAATTCTTTTATATTCCTTGATAAAATACACATAAGAAACGTCATATGACATTTTTTTATGGAAGAGGACGAGCAGTAGGTGCACCTGAAGGTAAGTGATCACCGCCGCCTATGGACATCCGCAATACCAGAGGTCTTGCAGTTGCGTTGACTGCCTTTTAAGAATGAGTAAGCTCTTTTCTAGAAGATCCCTAAGTCATATCTATTCGGAAGCACCCCTGCCGGTAATTGATTCCACAACAGTGTAGTACGAGGCAAAAAGTGTCGGGAGATTCGCACAGTTGTGTATTTCCAGACATCGAGATGGTGAGGATGGAACTTTAAATTTTGATGCGATGTCCGATGATGGAATTCGGCGGCAGGAATTAATCCAAAAAACTCGTCGGAACACTCCCCATGATAAATACGGTAGAAGACGCAGAGTGAACCTACATTTCTGCGCATTGCTAAAGAGTCAAGCTGTTTCGAAATAGTCTGGTCGTCAACGATTCGAACCGTTCTACGCTGAATGCGATCAAGCGGAAGAAGTTGGTACTGGGGAGCTCCGGCCCAGAAATGAGAACAGTAAGTACTCCAAGTGAAGCCGAATCTGTGCCTTATAAAGTTGAAGGCAATGGGCCGACAAGAAATACTGTTTCGCTCTGCTGAGCACACCGAGCTTTTTGGAGGCTAGTTTAGAACTTATTACTTATTTTAAAAGTTTTAATTTTAAAATGATTGAAAAATCCCAAATTAGGTTAGTTTTGACCCACTAAAAATAAATCAATTAATATTTAAACATACCAGATGTCTTTTTATATATTCTTTACGTAATAATTAAAGATATTCTTAAGCAAGAATAAAAAATATCAGTTTTATTCTGTTTTTTCATTTCCCGTTAAGAGTAAAAACGGTTTTCACTGCAATTTTAGATGGAATTTTTGATGATGTGCAATTTTAATAGTTGTCCCATGCCAACACGCATTTATATCTTCAGTGACTATTTGAAAAAGACTACATAAAAAAATTTAAGTGGTATAATAGTTTTTGGTACTTGTGCGCTGATTCTTCCTGCACTAAATGGTATGTACGTTGCTTGTGGCAAATTAGCAAAAACATTTATAGTACCGTAAAATAGTAACTCTCAAATACCATTTCACTGCAATAAACTCACAATTTTAGGTAAAGTCCTAGTCGGCGCGGCCTGTAGGCCTGGGCCCTAAAAGAATTTTTTTTAACCTACTACATATTTATGTACCTATTCGGATAACGGAGAGAATGTGTTTATTTCGAGCTATATACTAATATGACACAATTTACGGCACAACAAATGATAGGGATAGCTAGCACGACACTCTATAGTTTCCTATTTTTTATTATTTAAAAAACACCTCACATAAAATCTGCACATCAATCAAGAATTTGAGCGTTTGAGTATATTAGAAGATAGTAGAATTTTAAATCTCTATTGTACAAAGCTATGTATGCCGGATATATGCATGAAATTTGTGATACAGTTACTTAGTATAAATTCAGAGTTAACACATAAACTAAATTAATTTATCTCTAAAAATGCAAAACTTGCGGTGCTGACAGCTGCGGTGCGTAAATTAGCAGAACAGTCATACCCATACATAGTTCACTACTATAAAACGAACAATATTATGAAAATTAGTTGTCGCACAACGGTTCGTAAATTTCTAGTCTGGCGAAGTAGGTTGAAATCACAATCGCCTTTTTCCCAACTTTACCGTATACTGCTGATTTTACAAAAACCGGGACTAACAGACTTATGTATTCAACTTCTGGTTTAAACCTACCACCACAGGAAAAAAAGCTAATACTAATATTTTTTAAAGAGAAAATGGCTGACAATACTTTACACAACCTGGAATTTAAGCCCAAGACCTTGTGATCTGAACCCAACTGATGACAAATATCTGAACAAAACAGTCAACAAAATCTCATTATTAAATTTATAAAATTTATTAGAATTTCTATTGCATTTATAAAATTGTAGCTGGTACTCGTGACCCATTCATTACTTTCTTGTACTCAAGGAGCTTTCTAATGGTAAAAGAACTTTGAAAATCGATACAATAATATTTTTTCAATTTATTTGTTACAAAAATAAAAATGTTTTCTTATTCTTATATTAGGACAGATAGGATAAAAATCAACAATATTCCTGCAGCATATCCTGATAACGTGGCAGGCGGGCGACAAAAAATTGCAAATAAAGAAAATTTCTCCATGTGGATTTTCTAATATCAAGTCACATTAGTGGAGTAAAGCCTGCAGTCAGTCAAATGGATTTGTTAGATTTGATATGATTGGCTTCAATGCTGTAAATAAACCGTACTTCTTGCAACTACTTTCTAAAACCTGAAAAACAGCTTGAGAATAGTTATAAATTTTGCGATCGTCTTCCATGCAAATGTTGTAAAGCATTAGTCTAATTATATCTACGCGTTTAAATTCTTAGCTATTGCGGCGACTTTTACACAACCTCTAGATTTACGTTTGTACAAATGTTTTCTATCATGAATTTGCCCTGATAATCAAAATTAATTAATTAAGGCATTTTTATTGCAAAGTAAACGTGATTGTATCGACTACAGCAGACATATTATCGAGCAATATAAAGCGCGTTTACACACGTCCATCAAACGTCGTCGCCAGTGGAACTTTGCCAATATAAATGTAAATCATTCTCCACCCAATACCTGGCTATATAAAATATGCAATTAAAATCACTGGTTTAACTACTGGGACATAAAAATTCGACATGTTAATTATAGTAATGTGTTCGGTGAGTTTATCAACGACTTTGTACATCTAACTGGATTTGTTCATTAAATTAGGACGGGTCATAGATATATATACGTACAAACACAGACATAGAAACATACGCCCCTAAGATAGAATGGTTAAGTATGCTAAAAACGCTTTTGGCGGGGATCGAATTTTAATCCCGACAGGGTATAAATGGTAACATAATGAACATATAGACTTTTAATTCTTGTTTCTTATATAAACTAGTCAAAAAATTAAAGACTATAAAAAAATTTTTTTTGGTGATTTTCAACGAGCTGTAACTCCGCGGAAAATGATCGTACAGCAAAAAAGAAAAGAAAAATGTTGATCCAAGTGTCTAGTTTTTAGATGCGATCGCGATTTTTTTATCATGTTTGGGTCTGGAGAAATAATAAGAAAACTACGAAGAAAAAAAATCCATTTTTTTATATAGAAGAGGGGGCAAACGAGCAGGAGGTGCACCTCCCCATGGTAACTGATCACCGCCGCCCATGGACATCCGCAATACCAGGGGTCTTGCAGTTGCGTTGCCGGCCTTTTAAGAATGAGTAAGCTCTTTTCTTGAAGGCTCCCAAGTCGTATCCCTTTGGAAACACCCCTACCGGTAATTGATTCCACAACAAAGTAGCGCGAGGCAAAAAGTACCGAGAGAAACCCACAGTTGTGGATTTCTGGCTGGGAGGATGGAATTTCATATTTTGACGCGATGTCCGATGATGGAATTCGACGGTAGGAATGAATCCAAATAACTCGACGGAACACTACCCATAAAAAATACGATAGAAGACACAGAGGAACCAACATCTCTGCGCAAGAGTCAAGCCGTTCCGAAATAATCTGGTCGTCAACGATTTGAACCGCGCGCTCTACGCTGAATGCGATCAATAGGAAGAAGCTGGTACTGAGGAGCTCCGGCCTAGAGGTGAGAACAGTACTCCATGTGAGGTCGAATTTGAGCCTTATAAAGTTGAAGGCGATGGGCCGGCAAGAAGTACTGTCTCGCTCTGCTGAGTACACCGAGCTTTTGGAGGCTAGTTTAGCCTTACCTTTCAAGTGACCACGAAACTGAACGTGATTCGATATGTCGACTCCCAGAATCCCGACACTAGCTGAGGCTGTCAAGAGAGTATCCCCAAATCGAGGTGACACGACAAAAGGTGTTTTTAGCGGAAAACACGCAAAGCTGTGTCTTCTTGGGGTTACATTTTTTTGGGGTTGGGTTTGGGCTGAGGTTTTTCTTTTTTGCTGTACAATCATTTTCCGTGGTTACAGTTCGTCAAAAATCACCCAACAACTTAGATATTTTTTTTATATCCTTTAATTTTTGTGACTATGTAGTAAGAAGGAAAATATTTCATTCTTTACAAAAAATCAAAAAAGTAAGAAAGTTTACAATTTCTGACTTTTTTGTACTGTAAAATTCACGATCCCACCTTAAGCAGATATTCGGTCTTTCAGGAAATGTACCCTTAAGATAGAGGGCATACAGCCCCCGTCTTTAAACACTTTCTCCGCTTGCAAACGTGCTATTTTTGAAGAAATATTATTCCAGTTTGCACCACAGAACTCTAACTATCTCCATGTTAAATTTCATCAAAATTTCATATTCTCTTAGCTAGGCCGCAGACGTACGGACAGACGGAGAGACATGGCGGAACTGTATGGGTTGACTTCGGGATCCTAATTAGTCAAGCACTTTTATTTTTAAATTTATGTTGACGGACTTAGTCACAGCTGTGTGACAATATCGTCCCATCCGGTTTGAAAAATTAACTAAAATTGAAATTTCATTCCCGACGATGTTATTAGGAAAAAAACCTCAACTTTATGATTTTGTATAAAATATTAGCTTTTTCGAATATGGGCTTACATAAGATAGTTACAGAAAAAAAATGCAAATGCAGTTTGATAATGTTAGTTTTCGTCATTATTAAGTAAGGAATAAAATTTAAAAAAAAGCGTTCCACTTTAATATTTGCTTAGTAAAAATATTAAAAACCGTAACATCAATATTTTTGATAGAATATAAAGTAATCTGTTTGCAAAGTCCAATTTTGCATTCAATCAGGCGATGGTATTATAAATTAATCGTTTAACCGTTCCTGGCTCGCGTACTTGTTGAACGTGTTCCCATTTTGCTTTTCTAATAGACCTTTGTGTCAAAATATTATATAACATCTTCTTTAATTTTCTGAACCGAACACAAATGAGTATCATACTTATGTGTATGTTAAATTCCTAATTGTTGCCTGCCGCTTTGCTTATGCAATTAAGCGCTCACAAAATTAGTTTGCGGTAAACAGACAAAACTTGGAGCTACGTTTCCCCCTAATAATGACATGTAGGATAAATATTAACTCTTAAACATGACCTTTTACAACAACGTTTGTAATACGAAACGTCAAATGCCATAGCGTCCAAACACTGGTTTAATTCTATTTTACAAAAAATAATATTATTGAACTGAATTTGCATTGTTTTTTTTTAATTGTTTGATTTTTTCATTCTTCTCCGATAGAAAGTAATAACCATCGCCTACAGATACCCAGATGACAATCGTGCGTTGTTATTTTTGTTAGAATTCCACACGCATAAGTTTACAGGCTACCTTACCCTCTGGAACACGAGAGCTAAAAGTAACGACTCTATAGCGGTAGAGATGGTTAAGATGGTAGTACTAAAACTCAGTTGAGATGTTAATGACACGTATAAGCATTCTCTCGATTTTAACGAGATGCCTAGCGCGATGCGAATAAGGGGATGCGAATTAATCTACGCGAGGAAAATTAATATTATGGGGCTATAGTCTATACCCACTATTAAAAGCTATATTTTGGCGTATTGTGTATTTTTCTAACATAGTATTATGTAGAACGTAATATTGTTGGAATTAAATAATATTTGAGTATGGTGATATATTTAACATTATTATTTGCATTGATATTTCATTTGATTGAAATATAGCTAGAGTTGGTAGGTATTTTAGGTCAGTTTAATTTTTTAAATTACTTTTATTCTGACAATTATAAAACAATCTTTGAATTGAACACATCAAACGCAATATAATTTATCCATTCTGAAACTGCGCCTTTAACAATAACAACCATTTTGTGTGTATGAAATTTAATTTTTAGCAATGATTTTATTATTATAGAGTTTATATTGACAACTGACAGCCAACTCCACTTTGCATTAAAGTCTTTTAATTCCATTTGAATTTTAGCCCCTATAGTTTGGTCAATATTCCCTTGTCCGTCAATAAACGTTCAGGTTCACTGCGATTCACCGGTTTATTGGCTTTTTCAATCTACGGTAATAAACTTTTTTACATTTTATTGACTAACTAGCGAAATGCCCGCGGTTTCACCCGCGCAGCTTTTGTTCCCGTAGGAATATTGGAAAGGTTTATACACTAAAACCTTCCTCAAGAATCAATCTCTCTATTAAAAAAAACCGCATCAAAATCCGTTGCGTAGTTTTAAAGATTTAAGCGTACATAGGGACATAAGGACATAGGGACAGACAGAGAAAGCGACTTTGTTTTATACTATGTAGTGATGAGCTAAAATATTCTATATTTTGATAAACAAAATTAAATATATTGGTCGAGTGGTTAGTGACCCTGACTACGCAATCAACGGGGCTCGGGTTCGATCCCCGTTGATCGGGACAAGCATTTGTGTGATGAGCATAAATGTTTGTATTGCAGGGTTTGGGTGTTTATTATGTATGTAAATGTATTTATATATGTATTTGTTATTTGTGATAAATAAATCCATAGCTTTACGTGCTTTTCTGAAACTCGGAGATTTTAGCACAATAGACTATGCATTGCTACTGAGATTGTAGATATATAAACACCAATAAGTGCTATTGTACATGTCTCAGGCATCAAACCCAGAAACACTAGACCAACGGAGAAGTGATTTATATTATTGTATGATAGTTACTCTGGTTACCTATTGGCCCTCAGGTGATCTAGCTAGAAATAACAAATTCTATTAAATAAACATTTCTACAATTAACTTAAGAAATATATTAAAATATTTAAATGCGAGTGAAATATTTAATTTATTTTGCATTAAAGGATAGCAAACAATGATATCCCCAATAGACGGCTGTTCTGAAGAAAGCAGATACTATAGCCTATAGACACCAAAGATTTTTTTTTACATCATAAGATAGCAAACAAGCATATGGGTCTCCTGATGGAATAAGTCAACCATCACTTATAGACACGACCGGAATACGACAATAACAAGCACTGACGCTATTGCGGCATGAATAGGTTAGGCGGTGGTACCAGACCCGGGCGAGACAATGCAGAACTCTACCACCTATTAGCCACGATGGTAGTGATTCGTATAGCTAATCGGTCGTCTTTTACGACCTGCCTGGCAGTACGGCAGTTGGCCTATTCTTCAAAGGAGTCCGGGACCAACACGGGGTAAGCTGTTAATGGTGCGTTTCTATCCATATGGCGGGATAGTAATTCGACCTGCCAGCGTCCCCAACTACTTTACACTCTAAACAGGAATTCAATAGTGACAAGCATTGAAGCTATTTCGGCAGGAATAGGCAAACCCGTATGAGACGTTGTAGAATTCTACCACCTTATAGTCAAAATAGTAGTGACATTAAGAATTTCTTACTTGTTCGTCTTTTACAAACTGCCTGGCCAAATTGCAGTAAATAAGTAGTCTCACACTGTAAAAATGTAAAACCTAAAAGCTTCATAACCGCTAGATGCATTTATATAGATACATAGAGAAACTAATATAAAACACAAAATCCAAATACGAACATAAGGTTTTAAATAATGCCACATATTTACATGTAGACACGAAAACAATTACCCTCCTCCTGTATGTATGTGCGTATATGTGAGCGTGTGTGTATGTGTGTGTATGTGGGTGTATGTGTGTGTGTGTGTGTGTGTGTGTGTGTGTGTGTGTAACTTTTCAACGGCTTGACCGACAAAACGCGGTTGGTGGCGTTCGTGTGGATTTCGCTTAACTTAGATTTCCTAAAAATCTGAACTGATTCGGCCCCGGAGATTTTGAGAAATCTTAAAGAAAACCTCAAGAAAATTTTAGTGAAATAATATTTATTTTCAATAACTTCCAGATTATTGTACCACTTTAGCACAAAATCTAATCAGCTCTATTCGTAGAAAAACTGCGTCCAATGCCTTAAATTGCATCACAATCGGTTTATCCGTTCGGGAGTTAGCCCTTAACAAAACATTTTGAAATAGTTTTTTCGACATCACTTCAAAAATTTTTAACTAATCATTTTTTGATCTACAATATTTTAGTACATAGAAAACTACGTCGAATGTCGGTTTAAAAAACTAAAATAGAATCTAATTTTTAAAAGTTACCGATTTTCAAATATTGAAATTACGTTATATACAGCAATCTTCATTTTTTCGAGTTAATATTTAGGCTAATCTTCCATTTTATTTCAAAATCTAGGCCGCTTTTTTAATAAAAACTGCTTTAATTAAATATCGTAGTTTGACTTTAAAAAATTATGATATACCTAGTATAGTTTTTGCTTTTTTTGAGCTTAAAATACCTCAATTTAGCGGAAAGTTTCAGGGATGGCCTGTAGGGCCAACCGGTTGACATATCATTTTATTTTGTTTTTTTTTTTTACTCCCTTGAATTAACTGACGAGAATATTTCAAATTTACATCATACATGACTATGTAGTTCGTGTGCGTGGTGTGAACCATGAATTTTTACGAATTAAGTTACGTTTTGTGTTAAAAACAAGATTTTTTATCTCCACGCCCGGCCCGTAGCCCCAAAGAGATAGGCAGAGGTACAATAATTGCACCCACGATTAGCCGAAGATAGGTGATCCCACAATGTGATAGGTGGTAAGCCTGAAGGTGGTAAGTCAACCAGGCACTTTCGACCCCGCGAAACATTGTTGTTGTCAGAAATTGCCCAACCCGTGAATCGAACCCGAGACCTCATGTGGTCAATTCTAACACCGAACCACTAGACCACAGAGGCGATTAAAGCATTAATTGTAATTAATATAATGTAAGATTCAATTATAAAGGATATTCATCGTAATAACAGCAATTTTGATGTTAATGTCTAGGAATTCTAATGGAATTCTATCATTGCTGTATTAATGTTTAGTGAACTTAACGTACTTGTACGTACTGTCCTGCTAATTACCATCAGTGCTGCATTAAATGCGTTAGTCATGATTAGCAGATACTGTGCTTTTGACTGCTTGTACATTGTACACTGACACTGGAAACTCACAGATGTATTGGCTTTCAAGTTAATTATGACTAGTGCAAGTGAATTGATAAGTAGTAATGTTTATTAAGTAGGACATGTTTAGTGAACATTGCACTTACGTTAGTTATGTTTAAGGATATTTGCCTTATCATAAAACATTGGAAACATTGGGTAACATGTACTTGTAGATCTCATTGCGCAGATTCCGAATGTGTTAATAAATAGATAACTAAAAATATCGAATAGGTCAGTTATCGTTGGGACGTCAGAGTTCTGGCCATATGGTGCGGATCTACCGCTGTGGGCACGATTGACATGCCCATAACCCTTATAGACTTCTGACGTCACACTTTTACAGACTATTACGATTATATGCCTTAATAAGAAGAACAATAAATCGTGCGAAATTCGGAACGCAGCAAATAAGTAGGTGCGGTGCGGTGTTCCGAAACACTTATTTACTTAGTGTATCATTTTTGTGAGCGAACAAACTAACATTTAACATGTTTATTATCGTATCTACTAGTGTTTGCTCCACAGCTTAGCCTACATTAAACACGAGGTAAATTATTATAGGTCATATAACATATGATGCCATATAAATAGGTATCAGGAATGCACTGTATCGATTATGAACTTGTTAATACGCCGACTCACACGTGGCCAATTTTCGAGTGAATGTGCTCCAAGGAAGTTACATTCTACCCGGAATGTTCACACACGCTTCAAAATCGTTCCGAAGAGTACCACGACATGGGTGAAGTGTGTCTCTTTCTACTAAATAAAGCGCCAATCGCCATATGTAAGTGTGGCCATGCGTAGTTTGCAAATTACTACTAAGTAATTCTACTAATTTGAGAAACAGTTTTTGCATTGCATAAGTAATTACGTTATAATTAAAATTAGCACATTTTAGAACTCACTGTGTTAATTACAATACATTGTATTTATCGACGTGTTCAATAAAAGGGATTTAACGATTACCGAATATATAAAAATCTACTATCAGATATTTTTATTTACACTGGCAATTGCAAGAAAGGGACAACATCCACTCTTGTCCTTGTCTTGCTCAGAACGTTTTTCCCCTCTGTTAAGTAAGAAACAAATGTCAACTTTATTAGTAAAGAAATAAAGTACATTTTTATTTTTCAAATATTGCTTCGTAATAATTCCAGTTATCGTAATATATAAGTTCCCTGCCGTGCTCACAATCATTTTTGAAGGCAAGATCCGCACCTGGCCATATTATTAAAACAAGTTTATTTGTAACTTCAAAAATCACAAGTACCCTCGTTTAGTTTAATTAATTAGTTACAATCCCAAATTTATCCCTTGACCAGGCTCCTTTGTAAAATAGACCATCTATCATTCTGCCAGGCAGTTCGTAAATATTTACGAACAATACGATTCACTATGCGAACTACCATTTTGGTTACTAGGTGGTAGAGTTCTGAATTTTATCGTCGGTATCTGGTACCAACACCTAACTTATCTCTGCCGCAATAGCATCAGTGCTTGTCACTGTTACGTTGCGGTTTGCAAGGTAAGATTGCTAATAAACTTATACATGTGGTATTAAGACCCTGCCACAAGGTTAGTAACGAATCGCTAACATCCTTGTATGTGTCTTGAGGCGATGGTTGCCTCTATCCACCATGAGAGCTATATGCTTGTTTGCTATCTTATGTTATAACAAAAAAAAGTCTCAAGTAACAGTAAGTTATATTATGTTGGTTTTCGAAGATATCTGCAAAGTCTCGCTGAGGTTTGTGTGCATCACCATAATTATCTTACAGCAATAGTGCTAGTAACTGTCGTGTTCCGGTTAATAGGTAAAACGGTAAGGTCGTCGGTAAATTTATGCATTAGCATTTCAACCCGTTACACTGTTGGCAACGCACGATATCTTTGGTAGTTTTCAATAACAAGATCATTTGCGTATATGCAATCCTATATTTTTAACTTCTCGCTACGTATGTAGATGTTACTGATTTTGCTCCAATTTTCGAAAATCGAGTTTTCACCATATCTCCACGTTTTTAAGGTATCTCTTCCGACTATTTTCACGATGATGTATGTAAGTATGTAAGCACCTCATAACTTTTGAACGGCTTGACTGATCGAAAAGCAGTAAATGGAATTAGATTGTATTCCACCAACCAGAGTTCCTAAAAATTTGTACCAATTTGATCCTGGAGATTTTGAGAATTTTTGAAACAACATCAAAAAAATTTTTGGTAAAACAGTATTTTTAATATGATTTCTAGATTAATATACCGATTGAATACAAAATCTAAACAGTTCTTTTCCTTAAAAAACTACGTTCAATGTTTAAATTGCATCAAAATGGGTTTAACACCGGCACCGGATCACTAGACCACAGAGGCACAGAATACTTAGAGACTAATACAGAAGGCAATGTTACATACAAGTGATATTCGAGCACCTCTCACGGATGCGATATCTCGGACTGGTGCGGAACAAACTGTACCGAACCATTCCGAGATATCGCATCCGTGAGAGGTGTCTATGTGTGCGTTGCTCGAATATCACATGTATGTAGATTGACTACTGTTAGTCTCCAGTATACTGTGACAGAGACGACATACGACAAAGAACTAGCTATATGGCTGGTTATATAATACCAGCCATAGCCCTGTGAATTCGCCCATAGATTTAGCAATAAAATCTCTTATGATAGACTAGCCGTAAAGAGAATAGTAGTACACATGTGTGTATATTATCACATGTATGTATGTCACGTGAATGTAGTGTGTAATGTATATTTTTATTAACTGTATGTATTTCTAATCCATATTATTATTATTTTGTTATTTCTGAAGTCCTCGGCAATCTAAACTTTATTGCGCCAATTTTCAAACTTCACCGTTCACGTACTTGCTATAAAAAGGGGGACAAAGCTTTTGTTCCACATATTAATATAGGTATAGATTTATGCAAGTACTTAATAAAATCGATTAACTGAATGGGTTTCAAATTCAATAAGGCGTCGCTAATTTATTCATTGCATAAGCTTTCCTAGCACGCACACTTGTTGAATGTCTTATCATTTGCTATTCCTATCTAATTGCGCGAGGAGGAGGGTAATGGTTTTCAAGTGATATACATACTAATGTGGAATTATTAATGATCTTAATTTTCGTTCACTCTTTTAGGCTAAAGTATCATATTTGATACTTTATGGAGTCATTTAGACTTTAAATATTTTAAAGCTTGAAATTTTCGCGACATTTATCTTAAGAACGGATTTGCGTTTTTCGAAAGTGGCTTTAAAATTAATGGTTCTGCTATTGTCAAATGCTATTCGACTCCCGTGAAGATTTTTTAGTTATGTAGTGAAACGTGTGGTAAGTTTAGTATAGTGTACAGTGGATATACCGGTTGAGACTATTGCACTACTTGTGGCCATATTATTATGCCAATTTTTTTTTAAATTTGCTATAAAATGGCCACTAATTTAAGTGACAAAGTTGTATTTTACATTATAATTTTCTGTATATTGATTCAAATTTCAAGTAGTCCAAACCGGTATATTGAACCTAATGTGTGTTTATGTTTTGTCGAAAATCTGTTAGACGTAGTAGAGCTTTAATTGTTACCGGTCTCCTTTATTTTCCGGACCTTAGATAAGCTGTTTCTATTCCTTTCATAACTTTTCTAGCTTCAGTGATATTGCAGAAGTCTCATAAGATTTCGCGGCAAGTTGCAAATGAAATTAACTACTTTAATAAATCAAACTCCGTAGTAGCAAGTAATTAATCTGAATGCAGTTCGTTTTTTATTACTAATTATTAGGCATCGGATTATGTGCACTATCAAAATGCCAAAATATGCTTGCAATATGCACTATAAAAAGGCCAAAATATGCACAATCAAAATACCATAAATAGTATTACTAAAGTATTATATTTGCGTATAATTTTCTATTAAATATTTATAAGTAGTTGTAGTTCTTATCTTTCTAAATTTTCTAAGATAAACTTGTGACAAATGGGTTGTTATTCCGTTCCATTTTTTTTTATATTTCCAAGGACTTGCCATATTTCTAAGAAGAAGGTTTTTAGTTTCTATTCCCGAAGTGTTGTAAAATATACTTTTTATAATTAGCGACATATAATATATTCTATAATATATCCCTCAAGCAAAAAAGAAATTATTTCTTTTTTGCTTGAGGGATGCTTCAATCAAAAACGAGGGTCACAGTCATTTTACTCGGAAATGGGAATGGGGACTGTAAAATTCAATAAAAACTTCAAACGAATATTGGCTACATAAAAATCGATCATGTTTAATTCGATATGGGATAATTTCGATACCTATTTGTATAAAATATTGTATATATAATTATATACATATATATATATATATATATATATATATATATATATATATATATATATATATATATATATAAGCAAGCATCTATGCATATTACACAAATGTTTGTCCCTGTCGGAAATCAAACTTCAATCAAAGGAAAACACAAGCCCCATTGATTCGTAGTTAGGTTCGCTAACCACTTGACCAATGGGGCGCTCACAGAAAGAACGCTATGAAACACGTCTCGCCCGGATCTGGTACCACCGCCTCACCTATTCCTGCCGCAATAGCGTCATTGCCGGTCGCTGTCGTGTTCCGGTTTGGAGGGTAAGGTAGCCGGTGGACTTATGCATGTGACATTAGACCTCGCCGCAAGATTCCTCAAGCCCCAGCTAAGTTCAAGACCGTCCCCCATCGTGCCGTTGGCAGTCTAAATTTCCCACTTTTTTTTAAAAAAATAATTTTTGATTAATTAATTCATCTCGGAATCATCTCAATCTTCATTCTTCTTTTTTTAAAAATAAGTGCGAAATTTAGAATGCCAACGGCGCGATGAGGAACGGTCTTGAACTTAGCTGGGGCTCGAGGAATCGGTGATTCCCTTAGTCGGCACTTCTACTGCAGCACCACGATGGAGGCCGTATTCACATTCGCCACGCGGAGTAGAAGGATGAAACGCCACCAGCCTCGATCAAACCAGTCAACCCAGCGATTGCGCCGAAGGTTCCAGAATAAGGAAAAGGGCGTATCATCGTTGCGGGTGCGCTTTTATATCTCTCTGGGGGGATGGGAGGAATGCCGATGCCGGCGCGTCTCACTAGTGATCACCCATTGGGACTGAATTATCAAAGCCGGTAATCGCAATGTAACGGATAATCGAACACGCTACACCGTGTCAATAGCGGTATATATGTTAAAATATATACAATACACGTATACACATAATTATTATATTCCACTGCTACGGAACCCTTCTTAAGCGAATCCGACTCGCTCTTGACTGTTTTAATCTGTTACATTATTATTATATGTTTACAAAACTCATTACTTGTTCTTTTTGTAAACATCCAAGAGAAATCTTAATTCAGGACTATACCAATCTCATTATCTTTTTGTGTTATTTCAGTACACTCCCGCTATATTTTCTTACTTAAAATATTAAAGTTGAATAAACCTTGCAATAAAAGGCCTTGTATGATAAAAATGTAATTTAAGCTGTAAGCTTTTAAGCAGTCGTCGGCAATAAGTAGAATACCAAAAAAAAGAGTAAAATGTTGTACATTCAAAGTAAAATTGCGTTTTTGTTATGGAACATATTTTATAGAGAATAATAACGTAGTACTCGTAATAGTAGTACAATTAAATCATGAAATGTTTTTTTTTATATCATAATAGCGACATGCCCGCGGTTTCCCCCGCGTAGTTTTTTTGTTCCCGTGGGCTTATCGGAAAGATTTTTATACTAAAACCTTCCTCAAGAATCAATCTATCTATTAAAAAAACTGCATCAAAATCCGTTGCGTATTTTTAAAGATTTACGCATACATAGGGACATAGGGACAGACAGAGGAAGCGACTTTGTTTTATACTATGTAGTGAAGATAGCAAACTAGCTGAAAACTGTCCAGATGGAAAGCGAAACCATCGTCTATAGACGCCAAAGATGTTAATGGTGCTATCATGTTGTGGCAAGGTCTAATGCCACATACATAATTTTGCTGGATACCTTATCCTCTTAACCAGAATACGATAATAACAAGCATTGACGCTATTGCGCCAGAAATAGGTAAGGCAGTTGTGTCAAATACCCAGGCGAGACGTTGCAAAACTCTAACACCTAGCAGTCACGATGTTAGTGACCTGCCTGGCTGGTATATGTATACGTGTATATTGTCACTACCATAGTAACTACTAGATGGTAGAATTCCGCTACCTCTCGCCCGGATATAATAAAGTACAACCGTCATACCTAGTCCTACTGCAATCATGGCGTCAATGCTTGTAGCGTTTCGGTTTGGAGGGTAAGGTAGCTGGTAGACTTATGCGTGTGGTATTTTCATCCCGCCACGCGGATAACAGCGCACATGTTTGGCGACTATAGGTGGTGATATCTCTTTCTATCGGGAGAGCAATCTGGTTGATTGCGTTTTCATAATATATAAAAACTAGTTTTTCTCGCAGCTTCGCTCGCGTGGGAAGTGGGGGTTGGAAAGAGGCAAAAGTAGCCTATGTCAATTTCCATCTCTACAACTATCTTGACTTAAAAAATCACGTCAATTCTTCGCTCCGTTTTGCCGTGAAAGACGGACAAACAAACACACACATAAACTTTCCCATTTATAATATGGGTATGAAGTGGGGGGTTGGAAAGAGGCAAAAAGTAGCCTATGTTACTCTCCATCTCTACAACTATCTTCACTTAAAAATTCACGTCAATTCGTCGCTCCGTTTTTCCGTGAAAGACGGACAAACAAACACACACATAAACTTTCCCATTTATAATATGAGTACGGGTAATAAGAAAAAAAATTTTAGAAATGAATTCATTTTATTTCAGTTTCAACAAAAATATTTCAGTATTAATTTATTAAATTGCGACCTTACACAAGAGATTTAAATCATATTATTTCTGGGTTCGCGAGTTTCTTAAACAGCCCATCGGGACGTAATCAATTTGGATGATAATAAAAATGGCGGTCTTTGTACATAAACACTGAGAATTGGTTTTGTTACACACTTAGGAGAAGTTTTATGAGGTGCTTGACGATTTGTGTATTTTATCTAAGCAAGATTTTTGTATAAATCATTTACAAAAGAAGCTCCAAGTCTCAACAAAAACCTGCGTTTGTTTTAATGAATGAGTGAGCTAAGCGAGCAAGCCTATCCAGTTACAGTGATAGAGGCCATGTTTAGCTAATTAACAGCCTTGCAGTAAGGCTTGCTTCTTTAGAATTAGGGCCAAGATCAACACGGGAAATACTAAATTCAATATGGCGCTCTGTGGACGGCCAAAAGTGATAAATCCATACTAATATTATAAATACGAAAGAAATTACTACACGAATAGTATTACCACTATTAACATATTTAGTGTCGATAGGCGATTGTTATATCTCACTACCAAGAGAGCCATGTGCTTTACTGATCGATACTGCAGGCCATCTCTGAAACTTCCTCCCAAATTGAGATATTTTAAGTTCAAAGAACACTATACAAAAACCAAGATTGTTTCAAAGGTTTCAAAAATCAATTTTTTTAAATTGTATTTTTTAATTTGTGAAAAGCTGGATATTTTAAAAACGATGATCAATTTAAAATGGTGTCTTAGCTACAAAATAGATTGGTTAAAATTTCGAAACGATTTCAGAAATATATTTTTTTCAAAAAAATTTTTTATGGTTCCATACCCAAAGGATAAAACGGGACCATATTACTAAGACTCTGCTGTCTGTCTGTCTGCCTGTCCATCTGATACCGGACTGTATGTCATGAACCGTGTTAAACAGTCGAAATTTGTAACAGATAATGTATTTCTGTTGTCGCTTTAAAAACAAGAACTAAAAAAAAGAATAAAATCAATATAATACCTATACAACAAACATATTTTTTTAGATAATGGTAACTTATCTATCAAACCCACTGGTTGAAAATTTTCGAAGTATTTAAAAAAAAGGTTTGTCTTTGATAAATTGTGAACAAATCAAGCGATTTTTATCGTATTTACAGCATTTAACACAATTTTTTGAGTAAAAAAGCTGATAAGATATTTAAATTAATCGGTATATTAGTCTAAAAGTCTTAGAATAATATCGCTAAAAGTTATTCTAAAAATATGATATGAGTTTGTTGTAAACACACATTTTTATTTTTCGAAAGGCTATAACTCCTGAAAACTTAATTCGATTTTGATTTTCGAATCAGCGTTTGACACTATTTTTTAGGTACTGAAATATTGTAGCAGATAAAAAATCGATTTGTTGAAAAGTCTCGAAGTTATGTCAAAACATTTTTTTCAAATTTTTTTGTCAACAATGAATCCCGAAAGGATACATCAATTTTGGTGCATATTGTAGCAGATTTTAAGCAAAAGAGCTGATTAGATTTTGCATATAAAAATAACATCATTCCGGCAATTTTTTTGAGGATTTCCCAAAATTTTTCAAAATCTTCTAAGCTAAATTAGTTCAGATTTTCAATAAGCCTAAGTTTAGCGGAATGCAATCGAATTCAATCAAACACGTTTATATCGATCGAGTTGTTCAAAAGTTATGAGATGTTTACACACACGCACATGCGCACGTGTACTTGCACACGCACACGCATACGCACACGCACACGTACACGTACACGCACACGCACACGCACACGCACACGCACACGCACACGCACACGCACACGCACACGCACAGAAATACTGATATCATCGTGAAAGTAGGTGGAAAAGGTTCCTAGGACCTCAAAACGTGGGGTTCTGGTGAAACCTCGATTTTCGAAAATCGGAGCAAAATAAGTAACACTCTTACTACTAACGTAGCGGGGTCCTAAACATAAAAAAGCTAAGGTATACACGTATAGATTAATAGCTTTGATGACGAGTAAACAAATAAGTGCAACTAGTCATCGCACTAAAACTGCAAACATTTTGAATAAAGTGACATACATCGCACTAAAACTGCAATGATTTTGAATAAAGTGAAATAAAGTGACAGTTGTCAAGAATTAAACACATTGTGTCAAATGTCATTCATTCTGCCCAGGGTATATTTTAATTCTCTCGCAGAAATAAAGCAACACTCACCCAACATCTTAAAGATTTTTTAATAGATTAGTCTTCACAGTAATTAGCCAAATATTCAGAAACTAATCAACCAACAAGTATTTTGCTAACGCTGGAGCTTAAAATAGCTGTGGCGCTGGAAAATAAATGAATTAATCAAGTCACGTCCAGTATTACTTATCGCTACTTAAGAAATATCGCTTACTTATTATCGCTACTTTCCTCACTATGTCTGTTATTACAGTGATTTTTACCTTGTAGTGTATTTTTAATATTTTGTAGCTGTTACTCGCAACTGCGTTCTCGTGGCCCGAAATCATAAGTTCCTTTTGCTTAGTCGTGTAAAAAGTAGCCTTTGTCATTTCCGGATAGTGGTGTATTCTATCGGTAATAGGAAATTTTTGAGTTTATTCGTTACTAAGATATACAAATACAAAAATACAAATCTTGTTTTTATAATATTAGTATAACAGATTTTTTTACTAGGTGGTAGAGTTCTGCATTGTCTCGCCCGGGTCTGGTACCACCGCCTTACCTACCGCAATAGCGTTAGTGATTTTCACCATCTTGTTTCGGTTTGGAGGGTAAGGTAGCCGGTTAACTTATGCAGCAGGTGGCATTAGACCTCGCCACAAGATAGCAATTATCACCATTAACATCTTTGGTGTCTTAAGACGATAGTTGACTCTTTCTATCAAGAGACCCATCTGCTTCTTAGCTATATTATAATATAAAAACAAAATAAATAGAAGACAAAGTAGGAGAAGAAGACTATTACTAGTTTTGAAAAGAAAATACTGCATGATTGTAAGCTTTTATGAAATTATCTTCACGCCCATATCCTCGAAGCACAGGTGCAAGCAACGCTTTCTTCTTACAAGCAATGCTTTCTTCGGCTTATCGTGGGTGAAGACGATAAGCCGAAGAAAGCCCCACAATGTGATAGGTCACAAGCTTATCGCCAACCCGCCACTTATCCAATTCCGGGCAATGTTGTTTTTTCAGAAAACGAAAAAACACATTTTTTTATTTTGCCGACCCGGGAATCGAACGTTCCGGGTTCGATTCCCGGGTATCCGGGTATCCCCGAAAAGGTAGGCAGAGGTACAACCAGTGCACCCAAGATTTGTCGAAGATTCTTGGTCCAACAATGTGATAGGCCTATCGCCTACCGGGCACTTTTCTCTAATATTATTACGAGTCAAGATACCGTAATCGTTGCACATTCTTAAGATTTTATCCTACTAATACTTTAAAAAACTAGGTGATGAAATTCTGCAACGCCTTTACCGGGTTTTAATATTACCGCCTTACCTGTTTTTGGTACAATAGGGTTCGTGCGAGAACTATAGAGGCAGCACTGCTGCCGAAAGTAGTGCGCTCTGGTGTCAGACAAAAGAACTAATGTGATGTAAACATTGTATTGGAAAAAAACGCAAAAAATAATAAAATTGGACTTTTTACCTATTAAAAATGACCAGATTAGGGGTCAGAATAATACTCAAAATACTAATGGCAAAAAGTTATTTGTTATATTATCAGGTCATGTCTTAAATATAATTGAAGCTGAAGAAGAAGTAAATAGAAATAAACAATCCACTTGTATTACCTATTCAGTTGTCGCCCAAACTAGTACATTTCAAACACTAACACAATAATCGTAAGTGTTATAAACTACTTTAGTTAAATTAAAAAAAATTAATTGTATGATACTGAAAATAGCAAAATCTAGCAACATTTAAACTTTTTGAATAATATTTAAAACTTTGTGGAATTTAACAGAAAAAATAGAATACAAATAGCAAAAATATTTAAAAATATCGAAGTAAATTTACTAGTTTGTTGTAATTTCTATTTTTTTGAGAAAAAACATTCTGATTCTTTGTTACAGTTTGATAAAGTTGTTGATTTTTTCCTTTCGTCTCAAAGGGACAGGCTAAGACCATGAGGCCATGCTGCCTTATCAGTCGCTATCTTATTTCGTGAGTAACGGGGACAATAAATATTATTAATTCCTTCCGTGGATAATTTTTTTTTTTATAAATTAAAAAAAATAGAAAAAAGCTTACTCATTCTTAAAAGGCCGGCAACGCAACTGCAAGACCTCTGGTATTGCAGATGTCCATGGGCGGCGGTGATCACTTACCATCAGGTGCACCTCTTGCTCGTTTGCCCCCTCTTCTATAAAAAAAAAAAAAAAAAAAAAAAAAACAGATATATTTACATTTTTTATATCACAGCAAACACTATGATATAAAAAATGTAAATTTCTCCAGATGAAATGTAGTTTTCTCCTAAAGACCCGTAGACACCAAAGATATTAATGGTGTGTTGCTATCCGTGTGGCGGGGTTATAGCATAAAAAATGTATTATTTTATTTATTTAATTATCTATACGCTATCACAAATGTAAATGGCGAGGTCTAACGCCACAAAATAGCAACGCACCATTAACATCTTTGGTGTCTATAGGCGATGGCTGACTCTTTCTATCAGGAGACCCATCTGCTTGTTTGCTATCTTATGATATAAAAAAAAACGTAAACTAACTAGCCTTCTTGTACTGCAATTTGTAAGATGAACGAAAGCAAAATGTGTCACTATAACGACAGTCACGTTCTAGCCAAGGCTTGGAACCGGTACCAAAAATACCGGTACTATACCGGTACTTATAGGTTCTTTTCATTTCGGTACCTGTGTACCGGTTCTAGATGGAAACTGGTACTCCAGCTTAAAAGTACCGGTATCTAATTTAGGTACTGATTGCGTGCGGAACGAGTGAAAACAACGACGCTAAGGCGGGCGCGGCGACGTAGCCATTTCGTGCGCGGGGACTTACCGATGCGATGCGCAGCGTGCGAGTCGGCGCGAGCGATCGCACTCAAACGATATTGGAATTTGCAACTTGTCACATCAAGCATGTATCTTGCGAATTTCAATTAATACCATGGGACGTAAAAAAATAAATTGTGTTTATAAGTATCATGAGTATGACACAGATGATGATGATATTGCCGGCGTAGGGATGTGACGACCCCATCGCCCACTGGTGGGATAATTTCTGTGACAAAAATTATTTAACACCGGTGCAGTCAGTCAACCAAATTAGTGGTAGCGCCATACTGCTTTTGCAACTGAATAGGCCAGCACGGCCGGGGAGATACCACTCTCTCACTTAACACCGACGTAAAGTAGCAGCCCTGCTGCTGCGTTTCGTTTGGTTTGTGAGAGTCCCGGAGGCCTAACCCCGCCCCCCCCACCCCCGCCGCACACTATGAATGCGCAATCAAAAGAGAATCTACCCCAGGGGGGTACCACTTGCACCAGCAGTGGAAAATCCCCCCCTGAGCGTTCGTGCCCTGGATTCCAGCCAGATCATGGATGCTCAGGCTGCCCTGCGTATGGATGTAACGTCAGGGGGCTTCGTTCCAACTTGAACGCCGTCCACTACCATCTCGAGACGGCGAAGCCAGCTTTGTTTTTTTTGACCGAGACACAGATATCTTCTCCGGCTGATACTTCTTATCTCTCCTACCCGGGGTCAAACTGGAACATTCCTTTGTACCACGGGCTGGGGTGTGCGCATACATCAGAAAAGATTTCTGTTACCGGCGCCTTAGCAGACTTGAAGGTCAGGACCTATCCATCCTCTGGTTACGCGTAGCTTGCGACGACCATCCACGCAGCTACGCATGCCATTACGCGTTGACCGGCTCGTTGAGCATTTACAAACGGCTGTAGATTCCGTGTTAGAGCAGATCCCCTCCACAGAGATCGTGTTCTTGGGCGATTTTAATGCTCATCACGCCGAATGGCTTTGTTCACGCACCATCGATTGGTAATCTCGCCTACGCGAGTTCCCGATGTAGATGGCCATACGCCTTCACTGTTGGACCTCCTGCTAACCTCTCACCCGGATCATTATCAGGTATCGGTAGACGCCCCACTTGGCGCGTCGGACCACTGCCTGATTCGGAGCAAAGTGCCGGTCACGCGCCCATCACGGCCTCCTTTTACAGGCTGTCGTCTGGCACTATGGGTCAGCAGATTGGGACGGAATGCGGTCTTTCTTTGCATTCTACCCATGGGGGCGGTTGTGCTTCTCGCTGGATGATCCGAATGCTGTTGCTGACTCTGTCGCTGATGTGGTGCTGCAGGGCATGGAACTTTTCATTCCATCTTCTGCGCTGCCCATCGGTGGCAAGTCTCAGCCTTGGTTTGGTCGCCACTGCAAAGCGGCTTTACGCCGAAAGCAGGAATGCTATCGAGCTTGGGCTGCTGCGTCGATATCTCGTGATGTAAAAATTAGCGCATTACGAAAGGAGTACAACTCTTCCTCGAGGTTCTTCAAAAGAGCTATTGCCAAGGCAAAATCGGAACACATTGGCAGAATTGGTGAGAAATTAGTTCGCCTTCCTTCGGGAACTCGTGCGTTCTGGTCTCTCGCCAAGGCTGTCTTAGGGAATTTCTCCCAGCCTTCATTTCTATCCTTGCACAGAGACGATGACTCTCTGGCCCATACCGCAAAGGAGAAACTGATCTTCTGGGCTCGTTCTTTGCGGCCAACTCGACCCTGGATGACCAAGGGAACGCACCGCCTACCATCCCGCAGTGTGATAGTTCTATGCCAGAACCACAGTTTCGGCAGTCATCTGTGCGTAAAGCACTACTTTCCTTGGACATCCACAAGTCGAGTGGGCCTGATGGCATCCCTCCGATTGTGCTTAAAGTATGTGCTCCAGAGTTGACTCCAGTATTGATGCACCTATTCCGGCTTTCCTATTCACTCGGCGTGGTACCGAATACATGGAAAACAGCTTTAGTGCATCCCATCCCTAAAAAAGGTGATCGTTCTAATCCGTCAAACTATCGGCCAATAGCCATAACTTCCTTGTTCCCCAAAGTTATGGAGACACTTATAAACTGTCAGCTCCTGAAGTATTTAGAAGAGCACCAGCTGATTAGCGACCGTCAGTACGGTTTCCGTCGTGGTCGCTCAGCTAGTGATCTTCTAGTATACCTGACGCATCGCTGGGCAGAGGCAGTTGAGTCCAAGGGGGAGGTATTGGCAGTTAGTTTAGACATAGCGAAGGCCTTCGATCGGGTATGGCATAAAGCGCTTCTCTCAAAGCTGCCTTTCTGTGGGCTTCCCGAGAAATTATGCAAGTGGATCACTAGTTTTTTTGGCTGATCGGAGCATCAAGGTCCTAGTCGACGGTGCGACCTAAAACCTGTCAATGCTGGTGTTCCCCAAGGCTGCGTGCTATCACCGACATTGTTTCTTCTGCATATCAATATGTTGCGAATTAGTAACATACATTCCTAAGCGGACGACAGTACTGGTGATGCTACATACTCCGGCCGTAACGGTATTTCTCGGGAACACGTCGAAGAGGGTCGGAACAAGCTCGTGTTTGAACTCGAGAATCGACTAACCGATGTCTCAGAATGGGGTCGTCAAAACCTTGTTACATTTAACCCCAAAAAGACGCAGCTTTGTACGTTCACCGCTAAAACGCCCTTTGTCGTATCACCTCGGTTCGAGAACACTCACCTGACAGCCTCAGCCAATATTGGAATTCTGGGAGTCGACATATCGAACAACGTTCAGTTCCGCGGTAATTTGGAAGGAAAGGCTAAACTGGCCTCCAAAAAGCTTGGCGTACTCAGTAGAGCAAAGCAGTACTTCATGCCAGCCTCGCCATCGCCTTCAACTTTACAAGGCCCAAATTCGACCTCACATGGAGTACTGTTCTCACCTCTGGGCCGGAGCTCCTCAGTACCAGCTTCTTCCTCTTGATCGCATTCAACGTAGAGCGGTTCGAATCGTCGACGATCAGACTATTTCTAATCGGTTTGACTCTTTGGCGTTACGCAGAGATGTAGGTTCGCTCTGCATTTTTTACCGTATGTTTCATGGGGAGTGTTCCGAAGAGTTATTCGGACTAATTCCTGCAGCTAAATTCCATCATCGGACATCGCGTCAAAATTTAAAATTCCATCCTCACCACCTCGATGTCTGGAAATCCACAACCGTGCGCTTTTGTTGGCACTTTTTGCCTCGCACTACTCCATTGTGGAATCAATTACCCTCAAGGGTGTTTCCGAACGGATACGACTTAGGGACCTTCAAGAAACGAGCTTATTCTTTTTTAAAAGGCCGGCAACGCAGCTGCACTACCCCCGGTATTGCAGTTCTCCGTGGGCGGTGGTGATCACTTACCATCAGGTGCACCACCTGCTCTTTTGCCCCCTCTGCTATAAAAAAAAAACTGTTATTTAATACAAAAAGTGGGAGAATTTTTATTTGATAATTAAAATGAAAATTACGATATATAATTATTATTATTGCTGTTTTAATGAAAATGTAATTAAGGTTTTATACAATGGTAACACTTAAATATGATGATAGAATACAATCAAATTAAAGACTCAATATTTTTACATGATGATAAAAATAGTAGAAAGTAATTCTAATTTATCTAATATTCGTCACTCCCATAGGTCACTCAGAAAAACACGCAACGGATGTACTAAATCAAAATGGCCTATGTTCTTTACATTTATAATATTGATCAAAACATTCATATTTCTGAAATATAGGGCATTCGTGTAAAGCTATTAAAATTGGCCAAACTTTGTATACATAACGATAATTATAGATATTACTTTTACATAAAAAATTGCAAACATCAGTTAGTTAATTATTATTAATCAAAATGCAATAAATCATGTAAAGAATACAAAATCTTCAGAAAATTGCTGCCAGCAGATTCAGCTGGTACGACTTTGATTGTCTACGAATAAGTTTGATGAGCCTCTCGTTTGAAGTAAATAGAAATCAGATCGATCGGAAGGAAAGGGCGGAGCTCAACAGGTGCCTCGCCATAGTAACCGTTGCCTCCCGGGGGTGGCAATATTTTGAGTAAATCATCCTATTTACGAAGTTTCTATAATTTAAAAGCTCTTATTTATGTAATCGAGTTTTATATTTTCTCATAACAGACTACCAGGCAAATTTTGTAATTATTACGTGACGTTTGCTTTCAATTATTCATCCGTTTTTATATGACTATGCCAATTTATATTTTAAAGGGATGTATGTAATTAGCTATTGCCCGCGACTTGGTTCTCTTCACCCTAAAACATTACTTTTTTTGGTCAGGTAAAAATAATGTAGCTTTTTATAGAAATTTTTGTGATCGATTAAGTACAACCAAACAGAATTTTCCTTATTCAACCGACAACAAAATGGAGGAGGTTCTCAATTCAGCGCGTAAATTTTTTTTATGTTAGGTCAGCCTTACATTTTTACAGATTAGTTCGATTTTGATATTATTTAATCAGACAATAAATATTGACCGACCGAAATTGGATTTTAGCCGAAACCGAAGCTTTTATTCCAGTTCCGACCGAAACCGAAACCGTAACATTTTAAAACTATATTTTTATCGTGTTAGGTTTTCATTTAATAAATCAAGATTTTGCCCGATATTGCTATAAATGTGCAAACTTATTGTCTTGCACTGGCATCCCTAAATTTGAAAAACGTCGGTTAAATGACTAACAGACGTTCAGTGTTCACTTTGACGACGAGGCTCTAAAGAGTAAGTCGTACCCAACAGTTGGACTCCACCCACTGAGATTATTTTGACGGCTCGAGTGTTTAGCGACCCTGATTAAGCAATCAATGGGGCTCGGGTTCGATTCCCGGCAGGGGCAGGCATTTATGTAATGAGCATAGATGTTTGTATTTCTGGGTTTAGGTGTTTTTTAAATATATTTGATTATTAATATATGTATTTCTATGTAATAATATCGTTGACTAACACCCATACTACAAGTAAATAATTTGCTTACTTTGGAGTTAGATCAATTCGTGTAAAATTGTCCAGAGATATTTATTTTATTATTAATTATTTTTTTAGTCTTGCGCAATAAAATCTACAAAAATAAGTATTTGTTTTTATTCTCCATTGAAATTAGGTAGGGAAATTAATGACCTATAAGATTCAGGGCGGCTTGCACCAAAATGCTTAAATAATTTTAAGACACTAAATACGTTTCAAGTGACAGCTTTTAAGGCGTTTTGACATTTGCTTAACATGTTTAAGGGACTAAATGCATTTAAGCATTTTGGTGCAAGCCGCCCTTAATATTATTCAACAACCTTGTATTATTGGCCGTCCCGTTGGTCGAGTGGTCAGCGACCCTGACTACGATCAACTAATAGCTATTTTA
This sequence comes from Apodemia mormo, assembly GCA_036924255.1. NCBI lineage: Eukaryota > Metazoa > Arthropoda > Insecta > Lepidoptera > Riodinidae > Apodemia > Apodemia mormo. The sequence continues at coordinate 11,350,294 of JAUPFN010000001.1, forward strand.
ACGCTAAATTAAGGTATTTTAAGCTCAAAAGAGTAAAAACTATAAACATAGATTTTTTCAGTTCAAACATCTATTTTGTTAAAATGGCAGTATATTGATTTTTGAAAAGTTGTATATTTTGGAAACGCTGATTGAATTTGATCTTTCGAATGACATTCAACTCAATTTTTAAGATCTGAAATATTGCTTTAGATAAATAACTGATAGGTTCAAAATTTTTGTTGCAATGTCAAAGAGAAATTTTTTTCAAATATTTTCATCATTAATAAATCCTAAACAAATTGACTGATTTTGATCGAATTAACAGTATTTGACGCACTTTTTAAAGGAGAAAAGCTAGTAAGATTTTTAAGTCCATCAGTGTATTAGCAAAAAAATTATTTTAAAAATATAAAGTAAATATGCTAAAAATGACGTCATTTTAATATTTGAAAAGCTGTAACTTTTGAAAATTAGATTCGATTTTGATTCTTGAAATGCCATCTGACGTATTTTTTAGTACTAAAATATTGTAAAATACCAAAAAATGATTGGTTGAAGAATTTCGCAGTTATGTCGAAAAAACAATATTGTTAATAATAATAATAAATAATTATAATTTTATAATATTTGCACACCATATCATGGTAGAATATGTTGGTAACTTAATCAAATTTTAATAACTTGTAACTCCCATATTCTGGCAAATAAATAATTTCTTTCTTTCTTCCTTTCTTTCTTTCTTTCTTTCTTTCTTTCTTTCTTTCTTTTTAAAATTTTTCGTCAACGATTTCTCCCAAACGGATATACCGATTTTGATGCAATTTATACATTAGATGTAGTTTTTTGAGGAATAGAGCTGATTAGTTTTTGTACTCAATCGGTACATTAATCTGGAAGTTATGTTAAAAAAACTGTTTCGCTAAAATTATTTTTGGGGTTTTTTCAAAAGTTCTCAAAACCTCCTAGGCCGACTTGGTTCAAATTATCAAGAAGTCTAAGTTGAGCAGAATTCAATCGAATGCCATCAACCACGTTTCGATCGGTCCAGCCGTTCAAAAGTTATGAGATGTTTACATACACACATACACACACACACGTACACACACACACACACATACAGACATACTGACGTCAACGCGAAAATAGTTGGAAAAGATTCCTAGGACCTCGAAACGTGGAAAATCCGATGAAAACTCGATTTTCGAAAAACAGGGCAAATTCAGTAACTTTCTATCTACGTACGTTACGTACAACGTAGCGGGAAGTTACAAATTCAGTAACTTCCTATCTACGTACATTACGTACTACGTAGCGGGAAGTTAAAAAGTGAAATGTCATCAAGTTTATTAAATTAACGTAACCTATATCATATAATATTCCAATCCAGTCCTATAGTCGTTACACAAACTTTATAGCTTTCCCTTTAATACCTTCGGTAAATATCTCTTCAATCGGCGATCTAATATTACCTTGATCAAAGCTAAACTTGTCAATCATTATCTTTGATCAGGACTCCGTTTAATTCAATTGTTATAAGGTCATTTGATATATATTTGGCAGGATATTTCACTTTAATCTGAATTAACACAGTACTCTTAAAAGTGATAACCATTAACCGATGTAATACACTGTACATTTTATATTATACATTTCTACCTGCTACCACAATTTTTACATTGACACACGAGTTGAATATCACTAGATATTAATATGATAATATATATATATATATATACATATAATAAAATCGTAGGAAAGTCATGTATGTCCGGGGTAAACTCAAGAAGTACTGCATGGATTTACTTCAAATTTTGCATGAATATTACTAACAGGTCGGGTCAACATATAGGCTACATATTATTATCACACTAGCACCTACGGGGAAGGAGCTGTGCGGAGTAAACGAAATCGGCGCGGACTAAGTCGCGGGCAACAGCTAGTATATATGTATATATATATATATATATATATATATATATATATATATATATATATATATATATATATATATATACAAAGCATATTATTCAATATATCCTTCCAACTCACGGATTATGGATATGCCTTTCAAAACAATTTCTTAGTTTGTCAGTGTAGCTTGCATACATACAGAAATACAGAGTTATACTACTTATCAATGAAATAAAATTATTTAAAGGATAATTTTCTAACCTTGTCATCTCATCCAGTACGATAAAACAGTACAACATGGTTTATTTCTATTATTTCACAATATAACCTACAAATGTATGAAATTTTTGACTGTAATAGGAGCGTTTGCTTATATGCTCAGCGACACGTCCTTCCCAACGGCGTGTCTTAAAATTCATGTAGTCTGTGTTCCTCCTAATATTCATCAAAAACATTTCTGATCTGAGAACATATAAGTAAGATGAAACCCATTGCAAATGGAAGAAAATAAAGCCAAAATAAGAGGAAAAATAAATTACGGCGATTTGAGTTCGGGAAGTGTGAGGGGGTTATTTTTTAAATTTATCAATGTAACATGGGAACTTACAATTTTCGAGTAATTAAAGTGTGAATTTTAATAAATAGCTTAAAATTTTTTATTGTGATGAAAAAATAATTTTCGAATCCGAGATTTTTCATTGTTTTTCATTTTCTGCGAAAATTTCCATAGTATTGTATATTTTTTGATACCATCTTCTGATGTATCAAAAGATTCCAAAGAAAATAACTAATACCGATTTTTTAAAAACATCAGATTTTTGGACGAGTGAATTTTCGATTAAAAATTTTGATGTTAATATTAAGTCAAAATAAGGAGAAAAAATTAATATAATAAATAAAAAATTTACAGTACATTTGGGATACAAAAAAGCAACTTTTTACCAAATGTCGTGAAAAAAAAACTATTTTTGTAGCAGATAAAAATAAAAAAACCAAAAAGTCAGTTTTTCAAATTTTTCGCATAATTTTGAGGTTATATGAAAAAAGTGTGTACACAAAAGTTATAGATCTTCTTATTGCCGATAACTTTGCCATTAAACTTTTTCCGGTAGGACTTGTAGTTATGCCAAAAATCGTGATAAACGGTTTCTCCCCGTTTAAAATCCCCCTTCACTCTTCTCGAACTCAAATCGCCCGTAATTAATTTTTCCTTTTGTTTCGGATTATTTTCTTCAATTTTCAATGGGTTTCATCCCACTATTATTTTCTTTTGTTTTTGATTAATTTCAGAGGGATCGGCCCCGGTCTATAATTACTAGTACAATTTACATATAAAATAAATTATGTAAAATACTGGTATTTAAACCGATGAAAAATTTATTATATTGCAAGCGACAAAATATATACCATAGGCTGTAAACGGATTGTAAATCGTTTAAAGTTTCTCCATTCGAAGCCGATTAACCGCTGGATACGAGCCAAATATCTGAACGGATCAACAAGTTGCGAGTTACAGGTTTGTAGAGCGAGGTATTTTATATCACGTAAAATACGAGCGTGGTATTTTATGTCATGTCAATTGCGCCATTATCTAATATCATTTGAACAAAACTCTTTACTAAAAACATAAATGTGGTTTTGAATCATTATGTCCGTTTAAGTCCAGACCCTATTTGAGGAATATTCCATTTATCGTTCTACTAGGCAGTTCATAGAAAGCGAACAATTTGCTATGTTTTGCACTACTACCATGACTACTAGGCGGTAGTCTCACAAGGCATTACATGGGTTTGGTATCACCGCCTTTCCTGTTCTTGCTGCAATTGCATCAATGCTTGTCACTATCGAGTTTGAGTACACTTATACATGTGGCATTACCGTCCCACCATAAGGATAACAACGAATCATTAACATCTTTGGTTTCTATACAGAGTTACTTTTAAATGTCCAGCCAAAATTGTAAAATTGGGAACTAAACATTGAATTAAAAGTGCGTTTACAAAATAATATAAAGTATTCGTTTAAAAAAATTCCATTAAATTCATGAATTGCATGCACCGAGTCTTGTGAATGAACGTAAAGCTGGCTGGAACGTAAATGGAACGTAAGACATTTACCTTTAATTACGATAGTAACTATTTACATAATACATCTGTCGCTCTAATTAATTACATTTTTCTCGATTACTTTTAATTTGATTGAAGGACTAATATATTTTAGTGCGAATTGTGTGTAATTGAAATTATATCCATGCGTTTTGTTTTTTGTGTCTGATAAAAATAAATATTGAATTTTTTAAATTATTTTTTTATTACATAAATCGAATATAATATTTATTATTGACACCATTGACTAATCACTTGTACTTTAATTTCACATCAAAATCTTATTTTGTATATCACTTGACCAATTTCAATTTTTAAGCATTTTCAGGATGGATATACTTAAATTGATTATTAATTTAAGTATCCTGAAGATGCTTAAAAAGTAAAACAGGCCGAGTGATATACAAAAATATAATTTTGATGTGAAATTAAAGATGATAATGTGAAACAAAGTTTTAATGTGAAATTAAATTAAAGTTAGTCAATTGTGTTACAATAATGGAATTTCACCAAGTGCTGACGATGGAAAGAATAGAATATATTAATATTATCGATTCTGAAGAGCCTCTGAAAATTTGGTCAGGCCATTAAAAGTAACTATTAAGACAAGCCTGCAAGGATCGTGATGTATGGCACTCGGTTCTTTCTGCCTACCCCGTAAGGGATCTGGCGTGAAGATATGCATTAAAAGTAACCCTGTATACGATGAATGTCTCTTTTTACAAGAAAAGCCGTTTGTTTGTTGCTGTTTTATAATACTAAAATACATTAAAAAAGATGTAGGGTTGCTCTCCTCGTGGCTGGTAAGTAAATCCTAATGGTCAGGACTAGTCATAAAAATCATACGTAAATACATAAAGTTCGTATGCATTTAACATTCATTTGAATTTTAATATTAAATTACGTGTCATTCTTTGTTCGCCTAGTCACATAGAAGTAAGAAAAAGTTCGCGACCAGCACATTGACTTGTACCTAATCGTCCACCGTGTCGATGCGAGCATGTAATTTTATTTTTGGATATGTCAAGAGTGGATTACTTAAATTCGTGTGATCGCAAACCTTGAACCACGGTCGCCACCTTGCTAAACAATTTAAACTCTATAGGAGGTATTCTATGTCGTATATAAGGCAAATTAGAAAATTTAAATTTTTGTCAATGAGAAAATTTATGACAACATCTTTTGTTACAAGTTAAATTTTCTACAATTTTGGTAACTTTACTCGTGGCATCAGATAATACCAATAACAAAGTTATTAACAAAAATATATAAACTTTTATTTACAAAAAAAAAAAATATCTTTGTAATTTTTTGCAAATAAAAATACAGTAAAATTCGGGACATTATGATTTAAGCCGAATTGGCTAACAACTACATGACTCGGCAATCAAAATTAACAGTAAGTCATGAAAAATTAAAACTATATGCTTAACTTACGTAAATGTATTCGTATACGTATTCGTATTCGTATAATGTATAATGAACAAAAAAATGTCATGTAAAGTTTCCTCTTGTTTAATTTAGTAGATATCTTTATAATAAACAAGCTGTCACAGTTCAGCGGTCCGAGTAGTAGGTCATATTTTATTTACAATAATTCATTGAACAAAGAACATGCTTTTATGTTATACCTTTATATTATAATAAATATCGTCTAAGAACTTTTTTTTTCATATATCATAAGATAGCAGTCAAAAAAAGAGTCAATCATCGACTATAGAGATCAAAGATGTTAATGATGCGTTGCTGTCTTGTGGCGAGGTCTAATGCCACATGCATAAGTTTACTGGCTACCTTACCCTCCAAACCCTCCAAACAAAAGCACTGACTCACTGTCGCTGACGCTTTTGCGGCAGGAATAGGTACGGCGGTGGTACCAGACCCGAGCGAGACAATGCAAGTAGCCACGGTGTTATTGACTCGCATAGCCAATCGGTCGCCTTTTACGACGTGCCTGGCAGAACAGCAGTTAGCCTATTCTTCAAAGGTTCTCGGACCAACACGGTTGAAAACTAGGTTTCAGATTCATAATACTATGATATAACAAGAGATATAAAAAGTAATAAAAGGTAATTATTATGAAGATAAAACCCAACTACTGAAAAATAAATAATTGAATGAGAATATTGATTCTTTAGTCTCCAAAATCTCTAAGACTTTAGAGAGACTATTGATCTATTTGTGTGTTCTACCATCTATTTAATCGGAGAATGTTCTAATTTAACACTTTTTAATATAGTGCATTCATTCATATACCCCTTACGCACTACACACCGTAGTGAGAGATTTCATCCACACAATTTTGATGATTGGTCATCCACGTGTAGTGAATTTGCTCTTACCCTCTCTATATTAACAGTACTTTGTAACTGCTTAACTCACACAAGGATCAAAAAAATGTCAAAGGTGTGCATCGCATCGCCAACAAACTTTTTGTGTTGCAAATGTCCATTGGGAGGCGGTGATAATGCTTTCCATCAGGCAGCCCACCCGCACATATGCCTGCATACTACTATTAAAAAAATATATATTTACGAAAAAATCTGTGAAATTGTACAATAAATCAAATTATACAAAACTAGCTGTTACCCGATACTTCGTCCGCGCGGACTTCGTTTACTCCGCTTCTAGCACTGCACTGGTCATAGCGTGCTGGTATTTACCCTATAGCCTTCTATAATATTGGGCTATCTAACACGGATTTTTTCAAATCCGACTTGTAGTTCAAGAGATTAACGCGTTCAAAAAACAAAAAACTCTTCAGCTTTATCATATTAGCATATATATAATTAAAGTAATAAAAATTAATATTAAAGTAAAAAAAAATCGTGAAGAAAACCAAAAAAAAATCCCATATAAATTTCCAACGGTTTTCATCATAGAATCATAGTACAAAGCTGTGGTTTCGATTTTCCGTAGACCTTCCCTAACACGCTGTATAAATAGATAATATTTGGTTAATGGTTAAATAAAATCGTTGGTCACTTTTATGTGGTGTAGTATCTACCGGTTGAATTTCGACCGACGAGCGATATGATACATATTAATACGAGCTTAAAATAATAATTTAATTCAATCAGCCCAATTTCTACGATCACCTGAATTCCTCTACTCTAATATTCTATTTCACCATATTGATTTCCTACCTCATCTTTCAACTGTCGAGCAGTAAAGCTCTTAAGGGCTCTCTTCGCCGACATTAAGAACTCCCAAAGCTTTCATTTAAATGTTTGCACAAAAACGTTCGACTGTTTATCGTTATATTAAATTCAGTAGGTATATACAAATATATATGTCGGTATATGGCTTATTTCTGGAATCAGAAATAAACACTTTTTATGATTTAATACATCTTAAAACGTCAATGAATAGAAACTATTTGGTTAATAAACTGCTTATATTAATTCTATGCTTCTTTTTACACTATCAGAGGCAAAAAATATCGTAAACTACATTGCTGTCTTATTACTACTTCTTTGAAATTCTAATAAGAGTTAAGAAAACATTTTTTCCCATAGGTAACAAAAAAAATAAAAATCTTCATAAATTGCAATAAAAATCTTCATAAATAGGAATGAGATCAACACACACCTCTCTCAAAAGTAATTAATTTTATTCATAGACACGTAATGTCACATTTTACGAATTGATAGAAACTAGAACCTGAAACTTTTTCAACCCGGAATGAGTTTTCTTTGGTATTCGTGAATTGTAAATGATGTGTTCCATTTCGAGTTAGAAATTTGTGATAGTCTAAGAGCCAGGGTTACTCAAATTACTCTTATAGTACACCAAAAAATAGTAGGAGATATGTGACAAACTATATGTATTAATGGCGGTTAATTTGAGGGCCCAGGGGTATAATTTGTTGCAGATATAGCTAACCAAAAGTCAATAATAAATTACTACATTCCCTTGCGTACAATAATCGACTGACAACTATGTCTAAATTGAGATTCAAACTAAACTCCGAGTTATATTTCACCAAGAATCGATACTCGATACAATAATATGGAACACATCTTGTATTCCATATTATTGTATCGAGTATATAATATCTATTTTACAACAAATTATGCCAAAGAAACGGATGGCTTTCTTGAATACAGCCATCGCCTATAGACACCAAATATATTAATGCTGCGTAAAAGTTATCTTACTCTCCAAACCGGAACACGACATCGACAAACATTGACGCTATTGCAACAGGAGTAGGTAAACCTGAGCAAGCTGCGAGACGTTACAGAATTCTGCCACAAAGTACACAGTTGGCTCTCCTGATAGAAAGACACTACAATCATCTATACACCCCAAAGTGGTTAATAGTAACACTATCCGTATGATGCGTATGTAAATTCTCTTAAGCTGGAGACGCACTTGCGTCTATCATGACACGATAAATGCAGATGTGGCCGGCTATTATCGGCTATTTTCGCATACATTCTGGACTACGTGTGCCTCAGCGCGCATATAATTTCGGAACGATAGACGCAAGTGTGCCTCCAGCATTAACCGGAACAATATGATAGTGCAGTGACAAACACTCACACGTTTTAAAAAAGCTTTTTTTTCTTAAAGGTATTTAAGGTGTCACTGAGGCTTGTCTATTTTCTTAAAGGTCTTTAAGTTGTATTTTTTCAAAAACATCCTCGCGGACAATCGTCGAGATCAGTAGAGACGTAGCTAGAATCTTCGTAAAACCATTTTGTTCGTCATATAGATTTTTCCTTTAATACGGGAATATTACATTTTAATATAAGATACTGAATATCTTATAAATAGGTTTTTTACATACTAAAAGAACACGACTTACTGCCTTTAAGAAACGGGTATGCCCCTTTCTTACTAGGTCTTTAACGTAGCTACAAAATTGTCAGTGTCTCAGATGTCTGTTTCACATACTTCAATTGGCTTCAGATGATCTTTTAGATTGTTTGTCCTACTTCTACGAAAAACATAACAAGTTTTCGCCGTGTTGGTCCCGGCCTCCTTTGAAGAATAGGCCAAATGCCGTTCTGCCAGGCAGGTCGTAAAAGGCGACCGATTGGATATCGAGTCACTAACATCGTAGCTACTAGGTGGTAGAGTTCTGCATTGTCTCGCCCGGGTCTGGTACCACCGCCTTACCTATTCCTGCCGCAATAGCGTCAGTGCTGGTCGCTGTCATGTTCCGGTTCGGAGGGTAAGGTAGCCGGTAAACTTATGCATGTGGCATTAGACCTCGCCACAAGATAGCAACGCACCATTAACATCTTTGGTGTCTATAGGCGATGGTTGACTCTTTCCAGCAGAAGACCCATCTGCTTGTTAGCTATTTTATGATACACAAAAAAAATTAAGAGGAAAAACTAAAAAAGGACAAAAGCTATCCCTTAATTGGTATACACGCACAGGCACGGTGCGACCATTCACGTACCTAAAGCCTAATGTTTTACGACTGAATAAAAAAACGTTATAGAAACCTCAAATTTTATTATTATTAGCGTTATAAAGTACCTTTTGTAGAACGTTCTATTTTATTGGCGCTCGCCGCAATTTTTAATGATAACCGATGAAAAATAATGTTCAGGGATGGTTTTGAGATTTATGTGAAAATTAAACTGAGCTATATAAAACACATTTGAACGGAATAATATTTAAAATTATGTATTACTTAAATATAAATATAACAAAATACCCCCAAAATAAATACGAACATTACGTTATAGAACTCTACAACGTCTTGACTGGGTTTTTGGTATGACGGTACCAAAGGCGGTACCGGCGGTAAAACCCATCCTATCATACGCTTGCATAGCGTTTGCCTATCTCCCTCGTATGGACTTGCATCTATTGCAAGTGGTACAAAATAATTTCTTGCTTATTGTCACAGGCGCACCGTGTTATATGCGCAACGTAGACCTCCATAAAGATCCTGAATTGCCGAGCTTAGCAAAGCATTTCAAAAAAATCTCTAAAAGATTATTTCGATCGTACCATTTCGCACCCGAACCCCTTAAACCGAACCTTTAAATTCTGGCTGAACACTCTGCTCGCCCCCGCGACCGGTGAAGCTGTGACGACCCTTAAGGCCAGAAGTAATTAAGACATTCCGAAAAAAAAATAGAAAAGCTTTATATATTTTATCTACTTGCAATCCCTTTCTGGGATTGAACCTTCGCCTCTCTTCGGTAAGCGTCTTTAGACTTATACGCTAACAACTCGAAAAACGAAGCGGTCAAACACGGACACAATAGATGTCATGTTTTACTACTACGACGTGTCATGACAGAAAATCGATTGATACTACATTAATTCGAGTCGAACGGCGACATCCATAAAAGTTAACGAATATCTAACTAGTAAGACATAAATTATATATTACTAGCGATCGCGGTCTCTTGTCGAACATTGACCACAAAGCTCAGACTCGGGAATAAGATTGAGAATCGGGACAAGCTAGTATCTGAAATCGAGATTCAGCTCGACAAAATCTGGGACTGGGGTCGACTAAACTTAGTCAAATTTAACCCCAGGAAGACACAACTGTGTGCGTTCACCGCTAAAAAGTCGCCCTTTATTGTATCACCTCGTTTTGAGAACACTCTCCTGACAGCCTCAGCCAATATTAGAATTCTTGGCGTTGACATATCAAAGAACGTTCAGTTCTGTGATCATTTGGAAGGCAAGGCTAAACTGGCATCAAAAAAGCTCGGTGTGCTCAGTAGAGCGAGACACTACTTCTTGCCGGCTCATCGCTTGCAACTTTACAAAGCCCTAACTCGCCCTCACATGGAATACTGTTCTCACCTCTGCACTGGGCGGGAGCTCCGCAGTATTAGCTTCTTGGGCAGTGGTAATCACTTACCATCAGGTGAGCCCCCTGCTCGTTTGCCCCTTTTTTCTATAAAAAAAGACTATTAGACCATATACTATACAATAAAATCTCTTTTAAATTTGACAATAGGTTTTAAAAAATCATGTATATCACATGCATGTAGTGTGTGTAATGTTTATTTTTATTAATTTAATGTATTTTTAATGTATTATTAAAAATTAATTATTATTTAATAATATTAGTTTTCTGCAGCCTTTCGCAATGTAAACTTTAACTGCGCCACATTTTATACTACACTGTTCGCGTAATTATCGTAAAAAAGAGTACATAATTTTTGCTGCACGCATTAACTTAACACTATAGAAATATTGTAAAAATATTTATACGTTTAGTTACTCGTATATATTTTAATAATAAAATGTAGTTCAAAATAACCAACTTGTATAAAAGTGAACTGAATTTGTGTCACATAAATTGACGGTAATATTGTTAAGTAAATATTAACAAGCTGGTTGTCGTTCACAGCAGGCAGAGTAAATCGCTGATTTAATACGACTTACTGAATTATCCGTAGGCAAGTGATCCCTGTTGCCAGATTTTACCGACATCCGTAACAGAATGGTGTTAACATGCACCCATCGGACTCTGAAAGGCTATTTTTAACTTCCCGCTACGTATGTGGATAAGGAAGTTACTGATTTTGCCGCGATTTTTGAAAATCGAGTTTTCACCAGATCTTCACGTTTTGAGGTCTTAGGAACCTTTTCCGACTAATTTCACGATGACGTCAGTACGTCTGTCTGTATGTATGTGTGTGTGTTATAACTTTTGAACGGCTTGAGCGATCGAAAAGCAGTTGATGTCATTCGATCAGATTCAGCTCAACTTAGCCTTCCTAAAATTTTTAACCGAATTGGCCCAGGAGATTTTTGAGAAATTATGAAAAAACCGCAAAAGAATTTTTGGCGATACAGTATTTTTTTAATATAACTTCCAGATTAATGTACCAATTGAGTACTAAAACTAATCAACTCTATTTCTAGTACTGTTACGCCAATATATCACCAGATTATAACGGAGGTACAGAAGTGCACCGATAAAATTCGAAGGGGTACATCAATAACTCACCTTGACATGCTACAATTTTATCATGGTACCAAGATCTTTTCGTTGACTTTTAGGGTTCCGAATGGGACTCTTGTGGAATCAGTTCGTTTTCTGTCTGTCCATCTGTCTTTTTGTTAAGATCTTTTTTCTCAGAAACGCGTAGAGATATCAAGTTGAAAGTAATATTAAAAAATTTATTTATATCAAATAATCTACGGCCCCTCTCAGCTGTGAATAAAATCAACGTTGTAAGTCGACGTAGTCTAATGATAAGACCATTTATTTAGCGATTTCAAAAGGGAATCAATACCTGTGGGGTACTTCCCGTTGACTTAGAATCATGAAATTTGGCAAGAAGCAATGTCTTACAGCACTGTGAAGGAAAAAACTCGAAAACAGTAAATTTATATTACCTACATCACATAAAAATACAAGTTTATACGGAACCGTCTGTGAGCGATTCCAACTCAAACTTGACCGGGTTTTTGGAAATACAACTTAATGCAAACGAATCTGATGGATTATATCGTATTTCGAGTAAAGTGTGGTTAAAAAATTACAGTACGGATCGCATATACCAGCATATACAAAGTGCCGGTGACACTGTCAATTTAATTTTTTTCACAGTTTAACCCATACAAATAGTTCGTAAAATTGGCATAATAGCTTTTACTGAAAATATACAGTCTAAAGAATATCGCCAAGATGCTGTTTCAATTAAGTGGAAAGCGTCTCCGGGCCTCTCTAATACAATTTTATTTGATCAGGAAAAATAAAGATACTTTGATATTGACAAATAAAGAAATTATTATAATAAAGATACTTTGATGTTGGAAAATGAAGAAATGATTATAGTGAAGATATTTTGATATTGGAAAATAAAGAAATGATTATAATAAAGATACTTTGATATTGGCAAGTGAAGAAATGATTATAATAAAGATACTTTGATATTGGCTAATAAAGAAATGATTATAGGTAATATAGATACTTTCATATTGGCGAATGAAAAGTATTATTTAACAAGCTGACCCGCACAGCTTCGCCCGCAAGTAGCACGTCATCAATAATCATCCTTTATTTCAGTTCTTTAAGGATTTATTTTTTTAAAAAAACGTAGCCCCTGTTAGACCCCGTTTCTTAACTATCACCATACCTAATTTCATTACAATCAATGTAGCAATTTAGTCGTAAAAGCGAAAAAGATCAACAGACGGACAGACAGACAAATGAATAGACACACAGATTTTTGCATTTCTTATATTAGTATGGACATTACATTTCAGCATTTAAAAAAATTTACTTACGGGTACAATTCTATATTGAATATGCATAATATATAACATTTATTTAAGTACACCACTGACAAGTTAAAAAACTTCTACGAAATAAGCATATATTTACAAATAACTGAGAGCAAAAACGCAAAATTCGGGTTAGTATTTAATTATATTATATAAAATACCAAAGCTCAATGAAATCAATTTAATAATACAATTAAATAATAATTTGTAGCAATAAGGGGAAAGAACCATTTGAACGAACATCGAAGTGAAATATTATTATATAGTAAAATATTATTACGCAATAGAATATTCCTAAAAGCTAACAATTCTCTCGAGTAACGGTTGTATTATCGTTGCAAGTTAATACTTCATGATATTTTTAGCCAGCATGTACAATCTCATGGGTAACGCAACACATGAATAATAAACACGACACTACGGCTAAGGTTATATTGGCAGAAATTGATTAAGCGAATTCCGATCTATATGAATTTCTCATTGCCCAGCTTCTTTTGATAAATATACATGTATTACTAACTACTATACCGTGTCTAATAGTTTTTTTTATTATAAGATAGCAAACAAGTACATGTAGTTTTGAGCAAAATTGGTCTTGGTCTTGCAGTCTTGCTTTTTGCGAGACCAAGCTTAAGCTAGTTTACACGTAACAACGTATAAACCAGCTTTAATAGCTTATACGTCACGGAAATTTTATCGCTATACTGATTTTCTGTGCCCTACTTTTATCCTTAATGAAGTTGATAGCAAGTTCATTTTGTAATAAGCGCATCAATAAGTGTTGTAAATTATCTGACTTTTAAGATTATTATGAAAATAATTTATAATCAAAATTTTTTAACATATCGTAAGATCGTAAGAAGTAAACAAGCAGTATATAGCAGGTAATGCCACATGCATAAGACTACCGGCTACCTTATTCTCCAAACCAAAACACGACAGCAATAAGCAACCTGTAGACACAATTTTAAAATTGCAAAATTCTATTTGCCTATCTGTATTTCTTTGTTCCGCTGTCACGGCTAAATCGCTGAACCAATATAATGAAATTTAGTATAAAGCTAGTTGAAACCCTGGGGTGGAACATAGAATACTTTTTTTCAAAAATCAACTATTGAAGAGCAGAGCGGAGAAATAGGGAATGAAAGTTTGTATAATTACATCGCTGACATGTTACTATACTCGGCAAAATAAAGCTGAATGAGTCAGCTAGTACGATATCATTGTTATATATATATATATATATATATATATATATATATATATATATATATATATATATATAAATACGGTTGGCGTATTTCGGCTTTTGTATCAAGTAAAAGACACCATGTGTATATATATATCTCTCTCTGGCTCAGCGCCCCAAAGTGAGTCTTGGCCTCCGATACGAGAGTCCGCCACCTATCACCTATAACCTATAACGCGATCCCGGATACCTCTTGCCAGTTACTGATCCGAAGTTCCCGAAAATCTGCCACAAGGCTGTAGAAGACAGCCTCAAAATGCCTTGCGCTGTAGTGCGTGGTTGATATTCAGACCTACGAGTGACTACCAGTGACTACCAGACGACTATTCCGGTCAATACTGTCGTAAGCTTTGTTAAAATCTACGAAAAGTGAGTAAATTTTTTTGCCGTATTCCCACTTCTTTTCACATAAATTGATTTGATAAAAAGATCTGGTCAATAGTTTAGCCGAAACTCACACTGATAATCGCCAAGGATTTTTCCGCGTATGGTTCCAGTCTCTTGAGCAGCACATTTGACGAACTTTGTAAGCCGTTGGTAGTAAGTAATCGCCTCTGTGGTCTAGTGGTCCAGCGTTGGCGTCGACCACATGAGGTCCCGGGTTCGATTCCCAGGTCGGGCACATAAACAAAAAGTGTTTTTTCAGTTTTCTGAGAAATACAAAGTTGCCCGGGATTGGAAAATGCCCGGTTGGCGTTAGGCTTGCCACCTATCACATTGTGGGACCAAGTACCTCTGCCTACCCCTTCGGGGATATGGGCGTGAAGATACTTTTTTTTTGGTAGTAAGGCCGACCCCGATAATTGGTACATTTTCTCTTGCTTTTTTGTGGATTGGACAGATGACTCCTATATTCTACTAGACTAGCTGTTGTTATACATATATTTATCTACGTTCTATTCATCCTCTATTATAGTAAAACTTCGCTTTAGCAAACACAACAGCACAATGTTTGAATACACTAAATTTAACAAAATGCCGATGTCCTTTATATGAAGAGAAATAACATTTTTAAAATATAAATTTACTGCAAGCCATTTCCAAGGGAGGTCTGCATGGACAAAGGGATCTTTATAACCCCATATTATAAGCGGCTCTCCACTGCTCTCTATTCCCAGTTTTGAGAGCCAAATTACGGGCCACATTGTCGTTCTTTAGGTTAGTTTTTAAATGATCTACCATTTTTATTTTATTTGCATACGGACGGGCTATATTTAAATTTTAACAAGCTTTGAAATTTTTCCTTTTACATGATCTCTCATTTAAACTTCATTTTAGGCTAATAGAAAACCTTAGTGGTATCGCTATATAAACCCGCTTCCGCTAAATCTCCTTTTCCTCCTATATTCCTGGTCCGGTCTCCTAGTAAGCCACGACAATGCACTGAGAAGACCACATATGAAGCTAGCTACGGGGTGAGGGGAAGAGGGGAGTGCGCGATTCGCAGTGACATTCTTTCGCAATACGGCCGCCGTTAGAACTAACACGAAAACGCATCGCTGTTTCCCGCGCGTGTGATATCCGCAGTTTTCAACCGCCGCTTTACAACATAAGAAGACAAAGTGTGGTGTATAAACTCCGGAAGAGTCCAGGTTAGTGGCTTTCCCGTTATTTCCTCCCTTCTCGAACCAGCACCTGTTTGAATACAGTCAACCGCCGGTCTGTCATTTTTGGCAGTCTAGAAACTTCTTTCTCCGCAGTCAAGTGATAATCATATCGGTTATCACTTGTAGTCCTTCACTTTCATAACCCAGTGGTGCCTTTATTCGTGGTACCTATTTTGGTACTACGTCTCGTTACCATTTTGGTCTCTTCGAGACGGATGCGAAGTAGTTTATACATCATATTTTATAGTATTATGTACTCGCCGTTATAATATGTGTATATATAAGTAAACATTTAATATTTTATTCGCTATTTCATATATTTCATTATTACGTTTATTTAATTTAAAACATTTCAATATTTTTAAAAATATCATTATATGTAGGTAGGAGAAATTTTTTAGCGCATAGTAACAGAGCCGATTTGAAAACGTGTTTCTTTGTTAAGAATAGTGATAAGGAATTTGTTACATATAAATATAGGTACGCATAACGGCATCCAAGTTTTATGCTATTGTATTGGAGTTCTTTTAAGTTAAAGTACAGTCGCGAACATAAAACAATTATTCTTTTCATACAACGTGTTACTAAATATTGCAATAATTTTATTTCTTATTTTTGCGGTTTATTTAATTACTATTTACAATGCCTAATCCCGCAGGCAAAGATAACCCAAAAAAATCCTCTGCTATGGATAGAAAATTAACTCTGTTAGAAATAAAACGGAATGAATTGTTTGGAAGTCTTCAGGAATTATACGATTAACTATCGTAACGCACGGAATTAAACGCTTAACTATCGTAACGATGATTTTGATTCAGAACAATTTCTAGCGTGGACACAAACGATTGATGATCTTCGAGTTGACTTCCGTTCAGTCGTAGAAGAGCATAATAGTTTATTATTTGACATTGATCCGACTGCGATGCCTAGCTATCAACCTATTATTTCATTTGAAAGATTATACAGCTGTATCAAACGCGTCGTAGATAAGTTAAATCCTTTAAAGGTTTCTGAGGTGAGTGCGACTGGCCGAGCTGGTGATTTCGTCTCGCGATCCCAGCGTCCATCGTTGCCACCAATAGAACTAATGCACTTTGACGGGGATATTAAAAACTGGCATTTATTCTATGCCTCGTTTAAGTCGACTGTCCACGATAATGCTACTTTAAATAATTCGGAAAAATTATATTATTTATTAGGAAAACTTTCTCCCAAAGCACAGTCTGTTTTTAGCGGAATAACCCCTACCGCTGATAATTACGGAATCATTATTGAATCGCTGATTAACAAGTACGAAGACAAACGAATGTTAGCTTCTTCTTACTTGGAGCAGATATTAAACTTGAAACTAACCGGTTCTTCGGCATCAAACTATGAAATATTTTTAGATAAAATTGTTTCAGCCGCTAACGCCCTTATGAATCTTAATATAGATGATTTAGGAAATTTTATTTTATTTTATCTATCGCTAAAAAAGTTAGATGATTCTACTATTCAATCTTTCGAGATGGAAAATCGTAACACGCTGATCCCTACCTTTAATAATTTAGTTGATTATATTAGAAGTAGGTACAAAATCTGTCAAAATACTAAATCGCTTAGCAACAATAAAATTAGTAATTATAATACCAAGCCGCATAAGAATAATTACAACAAATTTATTCCTAATCCGCAATCATTCGTAGCTTGCCATAATACTCACACGCCGTGTATGTGCGCGAACATAGCGCACGAAAATCTTTCTAAATGCCCCGCATTTATGCAATTATCGCCGCCCGATCGTTTTAGACAAACGAAAGTTAAGGGTGCATGTGTGAACTGCTTAAGTTTACATCACAAAACGATTAACTGTAAGTCGCAGAGTAAATGCCGCATATGCAATAACAAGCATCATACGCTGATACACTTCAAAAACAATAATTCTCAAGTGCAACAGTTAACGCAGTCCGCTACCACAGTTGAGTCCGGTAACATAAATAGGTATATTTTAGATAAAGACAAACCCGCCTCTCAGTCTCCTGAGGTATCATTATGTACCACCTCCGTAAAGGCAACAGCATCATCCGCAACTAAAAACATTACGAATTGTCCTAATGACAGCACCATCCTACTTGCGACGGCGCAAGTGGTTGTTTTCGATTCAACGGGTAAACAAGTATTGATTCGTGCGTTGGTCGATTCTGCCTCTCAATCGAATTTTATTACCGTAGATTTCTATAAACGTCTCGGTTTACAGCCAGACACTAATAAAATTAATTCGGTTGTAGTTCAGGGAATAGGTGGCACTCGACAATCTATAAAGTGTCACGTAAACCTAAAGTTTTATTCGCGATTTAATTTTCATTATAATTATGATATTTCCGCATTGGTGGTTGATCGTATTACCGGCAACCTGCCTACCGCGCCAGTAGATGTAGCAAAATTGCCCTATCTGCGTTCACTTCCTCTCGCTGATAAAGACTTTGCCACGCCCGGTCCTATTCAAATGCTGATAGGAGCCGAGATTTTCCCGCATTTAATTATACCAGGGGTAGTTTCTAGTCCTATATACAATACTCCGCCCGCCATAGAAACTACACTTGGATTTCTACTAATGGGTTCTGTACCCGCATTAAAAACCGCTGATAATAGATTCACAACCTCTTGTTGTGCAGTCGTTCACGATGATATGGACACGCTTCTCAAGCGCTTTTGGGAACTTGAAGAAGTGCAAACGCAGCTTCTTGTTAATGAAGAAGACAATGAGTGTGAAGAACACTTTCGCTCTACCACTTCTCGAGATGAGAGTGGTCGATACACGGTAGCTTTACCATTTAGTGGTGATCCATATACGTTGGGCGATTCATACAAACTCGCGCTTAAAAGATTTTATTGTCTGGAACGCAAATTGGAGTACTCTCCTTCACTTCGTACCGCTTATGATGACGTCATACGTAACTATTTGAGTAAGGGCTATTTATCACCCACTTTGATTGGAATCGATGATCATATTCAACCACATTTTTATTTAAGCCACCACGCAGTAATCAATCCGGAAAAGAGCACTAAATTACGAATAGTTCTAGATGGTGGATGTAAAACCGTTAACGGTCCGTCACTTAACGACATATTACATCAAGGCCCTAACTTACAAGGGAACCTGTTTGACATTATTTTAAGATTTCGATTATTCGCTATAGCACTATCCGCCGATTGCCGTCAAATGTTCCTTCAGATTGGCATAACGCCATGTGATCGCCGTTATTTAAGAATTTTATATAGATTCAATCCGCAAGAACCTATACAGGTATATCACTTTAATCGGGTTACATTTGGGTTAAGGTCGAGTCCTTATCATGCTCTTCGTGTAGTCAAACAATTATTTGAAGACGAAAGACATAAATATAAATATATAGAATCAGTTAAGTCTTCATTATATATGGATGACGCTAATTTTTCAGTTATGTATGAACCCCGCGCGATTGAAACCGCCAAGGAACTAATAAATTTATTTAAAAGCGCTCAATTTGACTTGGTCAAGTGGACCAGTAATTCGAAGACTGTTTTAGAAAATATACCCGCATCGCATCGCGCAACGACTGATATAGAATTCGATCGCTCGGTACCGCATAAAATTCTTGGTTTACGATGGGACAAAATTGACGATTGTTTTTTCTATAATATATCCACTCCTGACAGTACGTGTACAAAACGCAGTATATTATCCACTGTAGCACGTTTATGGGACATCATGGGCTATGTGGCTCCCACCGTACTGTTTGCCAAGCTTATTATTAAAGAACTTTGGGTTTTAAAGTGCGATTGGGATGACACTCCACCTCAACATATCATAACTCTGTGGAAGAAGTTTTGTTCTCAGCTAACTAAACTGAACGAAATTCGTATACCGCGTCATTTAGGCATCATCGAGGGTGCTGAAATCCTTTTAGTAGGTTTCGCCGACGCGAGTGAATGCGCTTATGGCGCCGTTGTGTATGCTCATGTGAGTCATGGATCCTCCGTTTCTCACGTCAATATTTTGTGTGCAAAATCAAAAGTAGCGCCTACTAAACCTCTGTCTATCGCGAGACTAGAACTTTGTGCAGCTGTGCTGCTTTCTAAGCTACTGCGTACAGTTCACAATAGCATTTCATCGCAATATAACATAAAAGATATGTTCGCCTTCACCGATTCTAGGGTTGTGCTCTGTTGGATTAATTCTCCTGCTAACCGATGGCAAACTTTTGTTGCCAATCGGGTTGTTAAATTAACTGATAACGTTCCTGCTACTCGTTTTCATCACGTAGCAGGCATCGAAAATCCCGCTGACTGTCTTTCAAGAGGCCTTACTCCCGAAAGACTTATTAATCACCGTCTGTGGTTCCATGGACCCACCTGGTTAATTAGATTTCCTTCAGAATGGCCAATTCACCAATTTAATGGTGATCTAATAGAGGAAATTCCAGAGCAAAGACCTACAACATGTCACATGACTACTTGTAATAAACCCGCAGAATCTCTCATTTATAAACTTGCTAGTCGCGTAAGTTCTTATTCAAAATTGTTAAGAATAATAGTTTATATATATCGTTTGCTCTGCAAACTGCCCAAAGGTCGAAATATAAACCGCTGCGATTTAGACTTCGCTGAAAATAAATTACTGCTATCGCTACAACTGGTACATTTCGCTAATGAAATAACAAAAATAATAGATAATCGGACTTGTTTAGACAGTCTATTAAAATTGAACCCCTTCTTGGATGAATCGGGGCTTATCCGAGTTGGTGGTCGCTTAAAGTACGCTAACACTGAAACAAGTAATTTTAAAAATTCCATACTATTACCGCGACACGATCCTATTGTGGATTTAATTATTGATACTTATCATAAAAAATATTCACTGTTTTTCATGGCCCTTAGGAGTCATAGAAAAAATACATCCCTCTCGGGACGGAATCGCTCGCGTGGCCACAGTCAGAACCTCTAAAGGAACCTATGTAAGGCCGACAGTTCGTCTGTGTCCACTACCTACGCAATAGGTTAATACATTTAGATATAAATTTAAGTTGCATACCTAGATTTAAGTATATTTTAGAATAATGTCATTATTTAAGTTAATTTACACCGCTATTATACATATATTCACCCGCTCATATATATTTATTTCTGTAAAGTTTATGTATATATTTCGCTAATTCGCATCCGCATCCTGTTTTGCTTTAAAGGCTACCCTTTAAGGCCGGCGGAAATGGTATCGCTATATAAACCCGCTTCCGCTAAATCTCCTTTTCCTCCTATATTCCTGGTCCGGTCTCCTAGTAAGCCACGACAATGCACTGAGAAGACCACATATGAAGCTAGCTACGGGGTGAGGGGAAGAGGGGAGTGCGCGATTCGCAGTGACATTCTTTCGCAATACGGCCGCCGTTAGAACTAACACGAAAACGCATCGCTGTTTCCCGCGCGTGTGATATCCGCAGTTTTCAACCGCCGCTTTACAACATAAGAAGACAAAGTGTGGTGTATAAACTCCGGAAGAGTCCAGGTTAGTGGCTTTCCCGTTATTTCCTCCCTTCTCGAACCAGCACCTGTTTGAATACAGTCAACCGCCGGTCTGTCATTTTTGGCAGTCTAGAAACTTCTTTCTCCGCAGTCAAGTGATAATCATATCGGTTATCACTTGTGGTCCTTCACTTTCATAACCCAGTGGTGCCTTTATTCGTGGTACCTATTTTGGTACTACGTCTCGTTACCACTTAGTGTTTTCGCTATTATGAAAGCAAATAATGTCCAAAAATATAGGCACTATTTTAATTTTAATATATTTAAAAAGAATATATATATATATATATATATATATATATATATATATATATATATATATATATATATATATATATATATATATATATATATATATATATATATATATATATACATATATATATATATATATATATATATATCACAAAGCAGCAGATGGCTCTCCTGATGAAAACAGAAACCAGATCGCCTAGAGATACCAATAAGGTGTGTTCCTATTCATGTGGGATAATAATACCACGTGCATAAGTTTACCGGCTACATTTAGGGAACATACCCATACTACGTGACCTATTTTTTAAGATTTTTCGACCCCTCCCTCCCCTCGGTGACCACTCGTAGTATATGCCAAGACCCCCCCCCCCCTCCTTTAGTTTTCACGTAGTAATTCATAATTATGATTTTTAATAATTTCACAGGCAAAAATTGAAAAAAAAATAATAATTTGGCTCATACTCGTCTTTATTGTATAAGACTGCATGCATATTTAAATTACTAGTGAATTATGTATTATGAAAAAGAACAACATTCGTGAAAACATATTGCTATACAGTATGGAACTTACAGTAACTTAATTTACGAACACAACAATTATTTTCATTCATTAAATTTCTCTCATTAAAATCGACTACGTGACAAAAATCTGAGCCACCCCCCCGCTCCTGTGACTGACCGTAGTATTTTAAAGACACCCCCCCCCCCCCTAAACGGGTCACGTAGTATGGGTACGTTCCCTTACCTCCAAACCGGAAAACGACAATGACGAGCATTCACGCTATTAAGGTAAGGATATGGTACCAGACTCGACATAAGTCTAATGCGACTCCGAACATCCGGAGCCTGAACTAAACTATGTTCAGGATGTACTTAAGACAAATGGTTATAAAGAAATGCAGAACATTAAGCGTTATATCAAAAAAGTTAGGTATCCTATATTTAAAAGGCAGCCGGCATTCATGACATATATGTATAAAGGGATTACCAATAAAATTGGAACCACAGCCCACGTGAATATTGGAACGCTACTGTAAAAATGTTCCATACCTACCATTTATACGCCAAGCTTAAAGTTATTCGGGCATATGGGTACGCCTAAGGAAGTCATACCCTTTCAGATCCCAGGGGTATATAAAGTGGACTGCAGCTGTGGTAGTGCTTATAATATAGGTCAAATTAAACGTACTATTGCAGATAGACTCAAAGAGCTGTAAAAAACAGGCAGGTTAATAAGTTGACTACACTATAGCTGAACATATTTTGGACACTAGCCTGATCACTGGATTGAATTCCACCGATCTCAAATTCTTTCTACTGAGCGACACTATGTTCCCCGTATGGTACCAGAAGCTATTAAAATTAGAAAATATAAAAATTTCAATAGGGAAGACGGATTTAAATTATCTACTGCATGGAATCCAGTGATTAACAGAAAACGGTCTTTGCACCTGCAATAAAGTAAAAATAAAGTTCAAGTTACGATTAGTGTTGTGACTAGGCTAAATTTGAGAAGGGGGTAGATGAAAATCGATCTCGACGTGAATGACGGAGGAAACTCGCTGCTCCAGTCCGCTCGTGACCACGGTCAATGTAAGTTGGCCTTAACTTCGAGCTTTTCAAGTAAGTTCTATATATGTAGGCGTTTTTGACCCGTTTATACTTACTGACCCTCTCTATCCCTGTTTCTCTCTCTCTCTCTCTCTCTCTCACACACACACACACACACACATACAGTAGTCACAGATACGAATACATTTTTTACGCGAAACAGTTATTCACAATATAATTTTACAGTCTATCTTCCCTATCTTAATAATACTCGTACAGTACCCGGCGATAAATATTGCACATCGACCTTTGGAAAGAGACAATCGGCTAATTTCGGCTTCGTAGAGCGTTATCTCTGTCGCACAAAATACAAACAGTCCGGTACCTATTAGGAGCTGTTAAAACAAGTATGATTTGCTTCTTTTGATATTTTTATTCTTTGTATAAAATACACTAATTTTTCTATAAGTGATGGCTTTAGGTTGGGGTAAAATTGTTACATTATGTTTACGTATTTAATTATTTTGGAACATTACAGCTTTAGTGTACATAATAAACACCATTATACCTATTGCTAAAATGAGACATTGCAATAAAAATAATAATAATTCTAATTCTCAATTACTTCCATTTCACTATCTGTGCTCTCAAAGAGGTCAATATCACTGTCACTATCAGCCGTATTTATTACTAATCTATCAGTGTAATTGTCTAAACTGTGTTGAATGCTTCTATATTCATTCTCACATTTGATTGCATGATCGCAAACCTTTTTCCACTCTTCAGCGCCGATCATGTTTACTTTTTCAGTCAATAATGTTTTTACTGTAGTTAAGTTCATACCCACATTTCTAGAGGCTACATAGCCTTTCAGTTGAGACCATATATTTTCAATTGGATTAAAATCCGGATGATATGGTGGCAATCGCAACACAGTGTGCCCATGTTCGGCAAGTATTTTGTCCACAGAAAACTCTGTATACCTCTCCTTGTGCTGACATATAATAGCGTAAATCTGGGTTTTTGTTAATTTTGGATCAACTGGAATTTCATGTCTGTTTAACCAGTTGATCATTTCCCGTTTAATGGTGTTTGAGTTGGGGGGTCTCTCAACATACTTGTTGTGATAGGGTGCGTTGTCGATAACTAGAACAGAATCACTGGGTATATTTGGGATTAATTGGTTAACCAGCCATTTCTCATAGTTATCGTTATTCATTTCATTGTGATAGTCACCTGTAGTGTCCGTGGATTTATACGTTAAAAAAGCACCGGGTACAAAGCCTTTTTCATTTCCCGCATGAACTATTATCAAACGTTGACCTTTTGAAATTGGCTTTTTTACTCCTTTTTTCTTATCGTCACTCCAAGATTTCCCTTTAGTGTGGGATGCATGTATATATGACTCATTCATGTAGACGATATTTTTTCCTGTTTCGCGAAATTTGCGTATTTTATCAAGGTATTCCATTCGTTTGAGACTAACGTCGTGCTTTTCCATTAGAATTTTTCGATTATCTTCCATTTTAGTGAACTGAAATCCCATGTCATGAAGTATTTTTCTCAATGTTTTTTCAGACCCATTGTAATTAATAGCTTCAGATAACTTAGCTTTTAATGATTTTATTGTTGGCAGTTCATTAAATCGTAAGTGAAAATCATACACCATTCTTTTTATTTTATTTTACCCCAACCTAAAGCCATCACTTATAGAAAAATTAGTGTATTTTATACAAAGAATAAAAATATCAAAAGAAGCAAATCATACTTGTTTTAACAGCTCCTAATAGGTACCGGACTGTTTGTATTTTGTGCGACAGAGATAACGCTCTACGAAGCCGAAATTAGCCGATTGTCTCTTTCCAAAGGTCGATGTGCAATATTTATCGCCGGGTACTGTAAGATAGTAGTAAGTATTAAAACAGTTATCACAGACAAATCAAAGTACTCTCCCGAGTAGATGAGGGCGGGACTTTAAAGAGAACTTCGCTTCTGACACGTCAAAGCAGGTGTTACATCAAACAAATAACTAAATAATGATTTGCTAACAATGTCAAAGTTACGAAAACCAGAGCGGCTGCTACCACGTGTCAACATGACAGCAAAGGGTTGACCATATAAATTTATCACACATTCACTAGAAATAAACATTTTGAGTTAGTTTGACTTAAACTTTTTTTATGTCATAGGATAGCAAATAATTATATCGCTCTCCAGATGGAAAGAGATAAACCTTCACTTACAGACACCAAGGTGTAAATTATATTGCCATGCGTCTGTTAGGATTTTTTCCCACATGCATAAGTTTACTGGCTATTTCATCCTTCAATGATGAGTAATGACACGACTGGAGCAAACGCTGACGTGATGGTAGCAAGCAAAATGTAATGAGACGGTATCAAACCAGGGTGAGACTTTAAAACTTCACGACGATGTTAGTGACAAATTTTGTTGGTAGAAATCATTATTCTTTTCTTCAAAAGAGACCAGGGTAACACAAAAAATCTTGATGTTATAAAATATTGTTTTGCAAAAGCTTCCATCAAAAAAAAAGTATATAATTTCGGTATATTTTGATCATGCTCATTTGAAAAAACTCAGAGCTTTTGACAGGCAGACAGACTGAAACGCTAAAAGGAAATCACTCATGATTTTTCAAGTAAGTACTAATATGTTTTCGTCATTTAACAAACAGTAATATCCCGGAATTATGACCATTTTCACTCAGTTCTCTGCCTTTGCATTCGTCCTGACCACCTGCCATTCTGACAGGCAGCTCGTAGTCGCCTCCGTGGTCTAGTCGTCCGGTATCGGCGTTTACCACATGAGGTCACGGGCTCGATTGCCAGGTCGAGTTCGTCGTAGACTCTATGCCCGTAAACCTCTAAGAGTATTATAAACTGTATATACAACGTGTAAACAATGTTTCGTTTTGCATTTTTTGTGGAGCAAAAACTTATGAAAAGAAACAATAAAAACAGTTTAGTTTTTATAAAAAATATTGATAAAAAGGAAAAAAGATCCTTGAATAACGAGAGTATTGTAGCGCTGCACGCTGTAGCGAAAGAGATGAAAGGTTGTGAAAAAATGTTACAGGTTTTATTTACGTCAAACCTGTTGCATTTTAATTTAGCCCTTTTTGTTTGGCTTAGACTGCATACGTTTTGAGAATAAATTCATTTTTACCTGTTTCGTAAACAAGTTTTTTTATTAAAAAATAAATTGAATCACATCGATTCCTTGCAGGGAAATAGTGATGAACGTTAATAAACGCTCTTATTTACCGATATTCACCAGTTTTTGAGTTAAAGAGAAAGGTGACGGTCCCCTTCCTCAAATTATGTCGAATTTTAATAAATATAGCCTATTTATTGCAACTGGTGATCTTGTAGCTGAAATTCGGCCATAAACTATACAATAAAATCGCTTTTAAATTTGATAACTGACAGCTGTAAAGAAAATAGTATCTATGCATGTGTGTATAGTCTGATGTATGTCACATGAACGTAGTGTGTGTAATATTTATTTTTATTATTTTAATATATTTCGAATGCTTTTTATTTAAAAATATTGAGTTTCTGCAATCCTCCACAATACCAACTTTCACTATGCCAAACATACTCCACCGTTCGCGGAATTGTCTTAAAAAGGGGTCCAAAATTTTCCCTTCGCGTATTAATTAATACATAGATAACCTAACGATAGCTTAAAGCACTTACTCAAGGCACATGGTGTT
This sequence comes from Apodemia mormo, assembly GCA_036924255.1. Classification (NCBI taxonomy): domain Eukaryota; kingdom Metazoa; phylum Arthropoda; class Insecta; order Lepidoptera; family Riodinidae; genus Apodemia; species Apodemia mormo. The sequence goes on from JAUPFN010000001.1 coordinate 11,377,459, forward strand.
ACCCATACTATACTTTGTAGATTTAGGTGCGTGTTTCCAGAAACGCATAACTTAAAAAATATATCATTTTAGTTCGTAAATGTTTTTTTTTTGCAAGTTTTAAGCTTAAATGTCGCTATAGTTATGTGTAACTGCCCGCAAAGGGTTGCAAAACTTTAAGACCAGTTTTTCTGAAAAGACCTCAGAAATCTGTCCAACTAAACAAAATTATTTGCATACTATATAGTTTAAAAAGCTCAATTTTAGTAACCTTCATCTTCGTGTCATATCCTAAATGGCTTGGATTTATAATGTGGTTAAAACTTACTTTGTGTTTACTATCTCGGAAAGCGAATTCGCTAACTTTTCAGTATGAACTATAAAAGCGCGAGAAATAAGTTGGAAATGTCATAGCTAGTTTTATCTTTTAAAGTCAAAAACTTTTTATCATCAAATTTTCACTGAGACACAGTTTGAGAAATTAGAAAATTTAGTAGAAATTTTATCAAATAGTGTTGTCACTACTGAGCTCATACAATTTTTAGTTAACACTTGATGTACTTTGTGTTTTTGCTTACATCTATATTATTATTAATATTATAAATGCGAAAGTTTGGATGTATGGATGGATGTTTGGATGGATGTTTATTACTCAATCACACAAAAACTACTGAACGGATTTGAATGACAATTTGGTACACAGGTAGATGATGACCTGGAATAGCACATAGGCTACTATTTATCCCGGAAAAATTAAGTGATCCCGCAGGATTCACAAAAAACAGTTATAGTGCAGCGGGCTGCACGCTGCAGCTAGTATGTAAATAAAGTGCTGTTTTTTCATAATATAGTAAACCAAACTGACCCAGCAAACGTTGTTTTGCCATACAAATTACTTGTATTAAATATTTGGGGGGGGGGGCTTAAATGACATAAAACCCATATTTTTGGTTTGACCAAACAGTAGATTTCAAAATTTCATTGAAATCGGTTCAGTAGTTTAGAATCCATCGCGGACAAACAAAATAATACGTAATTTATAAATATTATAAGATTAGGTATTGGTACTCGTGGTGGTATGTGATGAACAGCACCTGATTTAAAGTTTCATGTGTTTCGACTACCGATGTTTCTAAACTGGTATATAGCAATGACAAAGGGTAGTGGAATAGGAATAGGAGTAGATGAATAGATGTTTCACACCTAATTGTTGCAGATTTATCCTCCAATTCGATGTTTTATTGGAAATGTTTAGTCCGTGTGTCACAAAATGTAAATAGTCAATAAAATTTCTTGAAATCAGACATACTACTGTAAGCCACAGTATATTAACTTAAATATATTCTCTGGTAGTTTTATCGTATATTTAAATATCATTTTTGAAGTGAAAATATTTATAAGTTAGCTGTACGAAATCAATTGCATAGGAATACTTATTTCACCACGGTTTAGTTGGTAGCAACGACGGTGTTCTAAGAGTCGAATATTTGGCGAAGTACTAACACTATAGTGGCACGAATTGATATAGAGGTAAAAAGCATCTAGTGCAAAGCAAAATTTAAGTGATCGTGCTAAATGGTCTAAGAGCCGGTGGGAGATCGTCCTTCACCGATCTGATAACCAGATGAGACGTATATTTTATCAAATATTATTTATAAACAAATATGCCTATAATTACTTGCCTATCCAAAAGTGCTCATGGCAAGGTTTTAGCTTGGCAACAGTACTTTAAGTACGATTTTTTGCAGGCAAGTATATGTGACTGACTGACTGATTTTGTAATAAAATAATCTAAAATTTAATATAACTTTCGATAAGCTAGCAGATCGATGGAGTCACCTATATTGACTTACCTGTTCACACCTGCTTGCCAGGTAGTCATACACAGAAATGAGTAGGCAAGCGTACCTAGACATATTCTGTGTGTTAAAAAATATCAGTGAAATAAATTTCATTTGGTTATCAAAAGTATGAAAGTGATGAAAAAAAAAAACGATTAAAGTTAATTTAATTAAAAATAGCCATGAGCACTTTTGGATAGGCAAGTAGTTATAGGCATATTTGTTTATAAATAATATTTGATAAAATATACGTCTCATCTGGTTATCAGATCGGTAAAGGACGATCTCCCACTGTCTCCTCTACTAAAAATACCATAAGAAAAGTACATACGCTTAACGGTTCTTTGACAAATAGGGATGCAGTGTCGCCAAAGGCACTTTTTACACTTCTTAAGATTAGTTGTGACTAGTTCATTATGCACAAACGAAACCTTTCTGTTAACCTCATTCTAAGTATGCTGAAAGACAATAATTATTATTAGTATCAAATTACGCCTTTGCACTAATTTTTTACCCCGTGATGTTCCGGGCCCCATTTGAAGAATAGACCATTTACCATCCTGCCAGGCAGTTTGTAAAATGCGAACGATTAGCCGAACTTGTCATTACCATCGTGACTACTAGTTGGTAGAGTTCTGCAACGTCTCGTCCGGGTCGGATGCCATCGCTGTATATCTATTCTCTATTCCTGTTGCAACAGCGTCAATGCCTGTCACTATCGTGTTCCGGTTTGGAGGGTAAGGTAACTGGTTAACTTATACATGTGTCACTACTAACATGCGACACGGATAACAACATACCATGAACATCTTTGGTGTCTATTGAAGGCGGTTTGTCTTTTCATCAGAAGACACATCTATTTGTTTGTTATCCTATATTATTTAAAAAAAATTGTTACATAAAGTATTTCGCTGAATAAATTAAACTTTTGTATTACCTTACCTTCCTGAATTTCTAACCTAAATTTTAGGTTAGAAATTCAGAAATTTTCTTTACACATATCTCTTTTACAGAGTTGAAATTTTAATTAATTAAATTGTATGTCAAAGGTTTGCACGTTGCTTATATCTTATTAATTCTGTAACTCATTAGAGGGTTAACTTTTAAAGCTTAATTTTCTTCCACCGCCATTACAATATCAGGTAACTCAGTTCACAACAAGTTTGAATCCTCGCTTACTTTTTGGTTTCTTGGCACAATTAAAATACTAAGTTCTGAAACCAGCTGCATTCAACAGCGTTCCTAGTTTTCTGAACTTTAATTTTTCCGTTTTCCGTTTCGTATCTGGATGCTAAACACAATTTTTTCCCGTTTCATACCTATATATTTTTGTCTGTATATCACAGTGTGAGTCTATAACACACTTTAAATTTATTAATAAAATCATTAAATTTATCGTAAAATTACCAGAAAATTGCAGAGGCAAATGTAACTTTAATAAATTAATTTTTTTTTTTTAATTGTTTTATCTTATTACTCGGAGAAAGAACATTTGGAAGACAAATTACACTACTGAGAAATTGCTACTCGATTGATATTTTAGTAGCTACGCCTGACAAGGTACATAAAGTCGTCTTATGCACCAAATTAATGTAAAAAATATATTATGTAATGCAATTGTAAAATAAAATTGGAAAATGAAAAATGAAAATGAAAAAATATTTGCAAGAATATGGGTCTCACAACTTATTAAAAATTAATTAAAATTCTAACATATCCTTTCAGAATACGATGTGCAAAAATTTAAATTTCATCGATTTCCTTAAAATTACTACCGGATCGGAACGCGGCCACACAGCAAGAAAATCCAGCGGAAGAAACTCATCGGGCTTGTTTTTTTTCTATTTTATATATTACAATTATTTTATGTATTACAATATTTACAATATATTACAATTAGGTATTTTATGTATTAGGTACAATATTTACAAAAAATATTCCACAACAAAAAGTTATTTTTCAATTTACAAAATTTCATCAAAATTTCAATTTCAAACTTCAACTACAACAAATTTCAGCTACAAAATTTCATTACAATATTTACAATATATTACAATTATTTTATGTATTAGGTACAATATTTAGAACAATTATTCCACAACAAAACGTTATTTTACAATTTACAAAATTTCATCTTTTGTTCAATCAAAATTTTTACATATTACATAGACATTTTACCATTTAGAAAATTTACTTTTAATTAATTTTTATCACATTTAATTTTAAGGTTTATCTTATCGGCTGAAAATTCTCTAATATCATAGTAAGTTTTATTTAATAGTGAATTGAACAATTTTTCGCGAAAAATATTTATAGGTAAGATTAAAGATTTAAGATTATATTAATAAGATTTAAGACTATCAGGAATATTATTGTATATATTAATTGCCAAACAATATGATTTTTTTGTAAATATATAGTCTAGGCACATGTAGCTTCTCACTATTTCTAAAATATGAGTTCTCTAATACTTCAGCATTTGATTTAAACTAATGTTGATGTTTTTTACAAATACGCATACCGACAAAATGTAAAGATATGGTAAAGCTAGTATTTTCAGAGTTTTAAATAGGGGTTTACAAGACTGATATTGATTAACATTACATATATATTCAAATAACAGATGAAAAGTGATGAGTGGTTATTTATTGCGTTTGCCTCAAAGACTGTGAGGCAAACGCAACAACAATAATTATTGTTTTTTTATTTAAACTAATCCAACTGCAAGATTTAAGTGCTTGCATCCGCACAGGGATGTCAACACATTAGGTTTTTCTAGATAGGAAAAACCTCGATATTTTTTGCATGATCTTAGCCGAACAACTTAACAACCGTACTAACAAAGCTTTATTATAAAATCTATATATTAATACGTAAAGCAAAATCGTTGTACCCCTTTTCACAAAAATACGCGAACGGTGTACGGGTACGATTATGATTTTAACACGATTAAAGTTAACATGGCGAAGGAGTGCCGAAAGCTAATATTTTTAAATAATATGCATTAGAAACACACATTAAAGTTATAAAAATAAACATTACATTCATAACCATTCATTTGACACATAAACTCGTAATATGCACACATATATAATATATTGTTTTGCTTACAGAAAAGTCTTTCTCGTGTTGGACCCGGGCTCTTTTGAAGAATAGGCCAACTGCCGTTTTGTCAGGCAGGTCGTAAAAGGCGACCGATTGACTATGCGAGTCACTACCATCGTGGCTACTAGGCTTCTGCATTGCCTTACCTATTCCTGCCGCAATAACATCAGTGCTTGTCGCTGTAAGTTCCGGTTTGGAGGGTAAGGTAGCCGGTAAACTTATACTTATATGTGGCATTAAACCTCGTCACAAGATAGTAACGCACCATTAACCTCTTTGGTGTCTTTAGGCGATGTCTGACTTTTCCATTAAGAGACCCATCTACTTGTTTGCTATCTTATGATATTAAAAAAATTATATTGTCAAACCTAAAACAGATTTTATTGTTTAGTCTATGATCAAACGGAGTCATAGCATAGTAGTCGAATTTTCACCAGAAGGCGATTGCTAGTGAGGCATGCCAATATGATAAATGGTTAAAAAAAGATATGCGTTTGCAGCTTTACTTTGTAGATAATTTACGTTTAAGTGTCGATAATAGCTGAAGATATTACAATTTACGTGTAATATCTTCAGCACATTAAACAAATAACTTGGTAATATAAATTTTACCGCGCCGTCGGTGAGACGGAACTATAATGGGATAAAGTCCGCAATGAACAGGCCGTCCCTGAACGAATCTTGTTTGCAGCGACTTTGGCAGATTGTTTAAATGTCTAAACCAGGCGAACAAGATATTCTAAATATTAATCTTGTCATTTGGTTATGATCTTACACTCTTAGAATATTATTAATTAATGGCGAAAATTATGGTTTGTAGCATTGATATATTAAAAAGGGAAGATACGTTACGCTCTAACATCGCAATCGCTACAACTAGGCTTGGCAGACTACGTTCATCGCGTCACTTTTGTATTATACTCTCTGTATCTCACTCTCACAAACATGGCGAACCAAACAATAATTTAATCTTATTGTCAAACAAATAGTTTTAGCCATATTTTAGCCATACTCACGAATGGAAAGTAATCCCGTGTGTCTTATTTTTCTCCTTGAATAATTTTACTGGAATTTTACTGGTTAAAAATACAAATATTAACTATAACATCTCAAAAACGACTACGGTTCAGTATATTTTGACGAAACTTTGACTATTCCCTAAATTGGAATGTAATTGATTTAAGTCAAAAGGAATTATTTCGACACGTCTGTTAATTCCCGAAAAATTCGTAAACAAACATACAAATGTACATACATATAGACACTTGCGAAATTCAGTACACGTGCTTGGGCGCCTCCGTTATGCTCATTATATTCACTCATTCATTCACTATACTCAAATATTACTCTACACTATACTCATCATACTCAAATATTTTCCAATTCCAACAATATTAAATACAATGATACATACGTGTAAAATTAATAGCCTCCGCTCTTTCGTCGATTGAAAAGGGGGCTATGAAATAAAATCAAATAATATATACACGCTTAAGAAGACATGATTCGGATGTTTTCTGAATAATATATAACTTGCATGTTGAATTCAAATCTCCACGGTATACAGATTCGCAAAACTCGGGCGACATATTAAAAGCGTTGCCGTTACACAGAAAGCGGGAAACACATCGTATTTTAGATAAAGTTAAAATTTAGTCGAATAGGAAATTAACATTTGCGAATATATTAGTATAATTTGTATTTTATTCGTTACTTAATTGCCTTGTCCAAAAACTTTGAGAGTTAATTTTGCCACATAGAAATTAGCTTTAAATTTGTTAGTATTTTCAAAGCTAAATTTGATTTTAAAATTATTTTGTTTGGTTTTGGTTGAAATAAATATATTTGCATTTTACAAGCTAGATATTTGTATATTAAGGAAATTTTGACCTACAAAACATATACCCTAACGTTATCATGTGAACATAGCAACCCTATTCCTAGCAAGAAAAGGCTTGTGCCGACTGAGAATGAATCGGCTATATTGTAGTTTTTAATTATTAAGGTATATGGAGATAACAAAAAACTAAAATATTTATTATACAAGATAATAATTAATATTATTTTTAGCATTAAATTTGCCAAATTTAGAAAGAAATTCACGTGTCAGTGAAAACAAATCTGGAAGCGTAACGTCACACCGTTTTAAACGTCATCTTGATGTCATTTTCATAGAAAACACCTGTGGAAATCACAGAGTACGTAATGTAGATTTATGTATGTGTACATGGCATCCATAGATGCTGGTGTCGATCCATAGATGCTGGTGTCGAATTACTCAAAAACGTTTATGAAGCCTGGGAGAATTCGTAGGATGCCCTTGGAGTGTTCTGTGATTTGTCTAAGACATTTGACTGTATCGATCATAACATTTTAAAAAGGAAGTTACACCGTTATGGAGTTCGAAATAAAGCTCTCGATCTTCCGGTTTCTTACTTAAATGAAAGAATTCAGAGGGTTGATGTTAATGGTAAAATGTCCCGTGGGGCTGTTGTAACCATGGGTGTCCCGCAGGGCTCCATACTTGGTCCATTTCTGTTTCTGATATTCATAAATGACTTGCCTTACTACGTAGGGGATAAGCATGGAATCGTACTGTTTGCGAATGACACTTCACTTTTATTCAAAGTGAAAAGATGAATTGATAATATGATGAAGTAAATAATGCGATTTTAAAAGTTGTACACTGTTTCAGTACGAACAATCTTTTATTAAATAGTAACAAAACTAAGTGTGTTAAATTTTTATTGCCTAATGTAAGGCATGTAGATACCAGCGTACAACTGGATGAAAAAAACCTGGATCTGGTGGATACCACTGTGTTTTTAGGTATTACTTTAGATAAGAAATACAATGGGGACCGCACATTAATAATTTAGCAAATAGACTTAGTTCGGCAGCTTATGCAGTTAAAAAAATGAGACAGTTAACTGATGTCGCCACAGCAAGAATTGTATACTTTAGTTACTTCCACAGCATTATGTCATATGGAATTCTTCGGTGGAAAAATTCTGCTGAAATAAATACTATATTTGTATTGCAGAAAAGAACTATTAGGGCAATTTACAATCTTAGCCCGAGGGTTTCCCCGTGAGAAAAAATCAAAGAAATCAACATTCTAACTGTTATACCCCAATATATATTTGAGAACTTGATGTACATTCGTAAAATATTTGCTTTTTTAAAAAAAATGGTGACGTACACTGACTTAGTACAAGGAACAAAAACAATCTTGTTGTGCATGCATCTAGTCTCCACAGAATAAGTAACTCTTTTATGGGGCAATGTAACTATACGCTTTTACAATAAACTTCCCGAAACTATACGAGATTTAACAGTCAATAAATTTAAAAAATGTATTAAAACAAAACTGTGTAAAAAAGGATATAAGAAGACAAAAAAGCCTGGGATTAATTGCTCCTCATACCGGTCTCATATATATGTTTTGTAATATTGTGATATAGTAAAAAAATAGATGATATGAAAAAAAAGACAAGCCCGCTGAGTTTCTTCCGCCGGATCTTCTCAGTGTGTGGCCGCGTTTCCGATCTAGTAGTAGTTTTTAAAAAAATATGTTGACGTGTCAAAATAACTTGTAAAAAGTTTTATTGAATGAAGTATTTCTGATTCCTGATACGGCATGATGTCTTTAGGACGCCATGACAGTCTAGAGCGCTTTTGCGGTAAATTTTAATCCAATTTTAAAACGCGAATTTTTATTATAAATGTAGGTTAGTTAACAAAAATAAATAGTTTTTTGGTTAATATACCTAATAAAGTAAATTATTAAACAGTTTTTCAAATTTAGTGAACTAGCCTGTTCAAGAAAATATCAAATATATAATGCCGCACACGGTATTCATTTAATTGACACAATGTCTTGGAAATATTTCTGTTAGCACGTATACAAAAAAAAAATAAAGAAGAAACTCAGCAACAGTTTTTTTAAAAGAAAGGTAACCTATACCAGTTTTGTACTCTTGACATCCTGATTGCAAAAACTCTTGATCATCGGTTAAGCAGTTAAAACATAAAAGTAGTTAGTCTTCGTCTTAATCTGGGACCCGATTAAAGAATAGACCATCTGCTAGGCAATTTGTAAGAGGCAAATAATTGGCTATATGTGTATATATATCTCACTACCGTCGCGACTGCTAGATTTCTGCATCGCACGGGTACTTAGTACCACCGGCTTACCTATTCCTGCCGTAATGGTGTCGATGTTTGTCATTGTCATGTTCCAGTTTGGAGGGTAAAGTAACTGGTAAACTAATGCACGTGGCATAAATACCTCGCCACACAGATAGCAACGCACCATTAACATCTTTGGTGTCTATAGATTGTCTCTTTCCATCAGGAGAGCAATCTGCAGGTTTGCTATCAAATGTATAAAAAACTTTTCACTTTTGTATTGATCATTACACGGATAATATTACATCGCTTTCTTTGTGACTTATCCTTAACATTTTACTCAAAATGAATGAGACATACCAGCAAGAGGAAGAATTGCAAGCAACTGGTGGTTTTATTGAGAAAACTTTCACATTTTTCAAATTGAGTAGTTATTTGGAGTAGTTTTATTGAGGCTTCAAGTAACAAACATATTTTGAACTAGATAAAGTTCATCTGTTTCTCTGGGCTTAAATTCATTGATGATAAAGAAATATCCTACTTCCTAATAACCCTATCCTACTAATATTATAAATGCAAAAGTATGTTTGGATTGATGGATGGATGATAGTTACTCTTTCACGCAAAAACGGAATAACCGATTTGGAAGCAATTTGGCACACATATAGATGATGACCTGAAATAGCATATAGAGTACTTTTTATCCCGGAAAAATAAGTAGTTCCCGTGGGATTCACGAAAACTGTTTTACATAAAAAAATACTTAAATAAAAAAATCTAGATGTACCACGCAGCTTTGCCCACAAGTGAAGTAAACATATCATCAATATAATTATTCATATAAATTTTCATTCCCTGTTACAGCCCCTTAGGGGTTATTTTTTTAAATGTCCCTGTATTGGAACCCGGGATTTATACCATCTCCGTGGTTTAGCCGTGAAAACGTAAAATACAGACAGACAGATATACGGACAAACAGACAGATGGACTTTTGCATTTATAATATTTAAGTATGAGTGGATGAATTATGGCTGTGGGTGGATGATCAAGACACTTTCCTTTAGGTGTAGACGGAGAGAACTTAGTGTACATCGCGGTTGAAATAGATTAGACTTACTTTATAGACATTCATGTCTTCATACAAATACAACGTTTTCGGAGACCCTCTAACTCTATTATATGTTCTGTGATATTTGGATGAATGATAATATAGTTTTTGCAAACTATGTTTAACAAATTATTTCGATAGTCCAGTTTATCTCTTTACGAGCGCACGCATATAATATGAGTTTTTACAATTTGAATCTGATAATAGGCACAGAATATTGGAGACTAACGGGGTCAATGTAAATACAAGTAATATTCGAGCAAGGCACACATAGACACCTCTCACGGACGCAATATCTCGGAGTGGTTCGGAACGAAGTGGTTTGTTCCGCACCAATGTGCTTTGCTCAAATATTACTTGTATGGAACATTGACATGAACTTTTAAACTAACGCAATCTACTATCATTTTTAAAAATATATAAACGGGTCAAAAACGCGTACATATATAGAACTTACTTGTGAAGCTCGACGTTTCGGCCAAGTTACATTGACCGTGGTCTTTATATGTACGCGTTTTTGACCCGTTTATATATTTAAAAAAATGGAACATTGACTTCTGTTAGTCTCCAGTATTCTGTGTTTCTGTCGGCTTTTCGTGACGATGTACGCGCACATCATAAAAATTTACTCTCATCATTTTTCCCTAACGCCAAAAGAAGTTTAACTTCAAAAAGATATTAGTATGTACCCATGTCAGCATCGCAGTAGAAATTAATTTAAAGCACTGAATTTGCTCATATTACAAGGAGTAATAAAAAAATGTTTTAGACACGTATGCCAGTATATTATATTATACATCCTACTAAAACTGAGGCTTATTGCATTAGGAGCGTAAGAGCATTTGTATTACGAGCATATTATCCGTCTTCTACAGGTATTATCACGTGGTAATGGCATCTGCGACTCAGAATATATTCAGATATTTAACACTAGCTGTTACCCACGACTTCGTCCGCGCGGACTTTGTTTACTCCACACAGCTCCTCCCCCTTAGGTGATAGCGTGATAATATGTAGCCTATATGTTGACCCGACCCGTTAGTAATATTCATACAAAATTTGAAGTAAATCCATGCTGTACTTTTTGAGTTTACGCCGGACATACATACAGACAAACAGACATACAGACAAACAGACAAAAATTCTAAGAACTATATTTTTGGCTTCTATATCGATTGTAGATCACGCCCCAAGTATTCTTTTAAAAAAATATTCAATGTACAAGTTTTGACTTTCCTACGATTTTATTATATGTATAGATTAATGAAAGTAATATTTTATTGAATTTAAAAACATTAAAAATACAAGATTATGAAAGAAAGTGTTTTATAGGATAGCATCGATCAAAATCAAAATGTTTTATTTATTTAAATAAAAAAGGTTTATTTAAACCTTTACAGGTACTTTTGATAAATATACACCAAAAATGGTAATGGTGCGTTGCTGTCCGTGTGGCGGAATTATAATGTCACATGCATAAGTTTTACCGGCTACCTTACCCGCCAAATCGGAACACAATAGTGACAAGCACTGACGTTATTGCGACAGGAGAAAGTAAGGCGGTGATTTCGAGCCCATGAAATATGTAAAAACGAATACTTGGTAATCACAGTGAGAGTGACAATTTTGGTCAATCGTTTGTCTTCTATTTATTAATTCTATGAACTGCCTGGGAAAAGAGTTTGGATGTTAAGATGATGAAAGAACCACGCCGAATCATTTCACCCCCTGTTGGTCAGGGCCCACTTTGAAAAATAGACCATCTGCCGTTCTGCCAGGCAGTTCGTAAGAGGCGAACAATTGGCTATGCGAGTCACTACCATCGTGGCAACTAGGCAAGTTCTGCTTTATCTTGCCTGAGTCTGATACAACTACCTTACATATTCCTGCCGCAATATCAGTGTCATGTTCCAATTAGGAGTGTAAGGTAGCCGGTGAAATTATGCATATATAGTATATTATGCATATTACCCACTATTGATACCTTTAGCGTCTATAAAGATGATTGTCTCTTTCCATCAGGAGAGCCGATTGCTTGTTTGTTATCATATGATTAAAGAATAGCTGCATCGACTTGTACGTGACACAGGTGCACAGGTAGACGTTCATATAGCACTTTATTTCACCACCTTATTGGTTAAGTGGTTAACGACCCTGACTACACGTGATGAGCATGTATTTCTGGGTTTGAGTGATTATAAAATACTAGCTGTTTTCCTCGACTTCGTTCGCGTGACTAAATATGATTACTTACTTTTGCTCAATCGGGTAAAAAGCTAGCCTATAGCCTATATATATAGTGAATGTGGCTATCATACGCAAAAAGAATTTTTCAAATCTGACAGGTACATTCGGAGATTAGCGCGTTCAACCAAACAAACAAACAAACTCTTTAGCTTTATAATATTAGTATAGATATTTCAGTATTTATATTTGTATTTTTATGTATTATTACTGATGGTTAACACCTACATCGCAAGCAATTAATTTACTTACTTTGGGGTTAAATTAAATTGTATGAATTCTCCGGTGTTATTTATTATTATTTATATCACAGAACTATTCGCTTTTATGCTGTCTTTTTTATATAACCACTATCTCATATATTTTTATGATATTTACTTTTGTTTTTGTCAAAGGCTGAAAATCAATTATTATCTTAACATTTTGTGAGATTTCAGTAAATAATACAATAGCCGTTTCCCGCGGTAAAACCCCCTGTTCCTGTGAGAAAATTAAGATAAAACTTAGCTTATTATATCACCCAGGAATCATATAGCTAAGGTCAATGGAGGCTATTGCAACTATGGGGCTAAAGCAAGCAACGACGATGTATTCCTTTATTGTTTTTTTTTATACATTGCCATCTATTGTCCAGGAGAAAAATTATAATTTAAACTATAATAAGCAGATGGCATCACTGGGATTGAAACTGTTTGACTTACATAGCTTTTTAGTTAGTCGCAATTTTGATTTCGTGTTTGTTGGCAAGCGCCTCCTGAACTTTTAACAAAAAAAAACTTATTGTGCATTTTAAGCAAGGTTTTATGCAAAAACGAAGAATAAGTAACGGTAAGTAATCTTTACAAAAGATAATGAATTAGTTATATTAGCCTCAAATTACCGCGTTGCGGTGGGAATGTGTCTAGTTATTTTAGTTACAATAGCCCCTTCGTGTTTGTATAAAAAATAATAAGCTAGTAATTTCGAGTATCGATAATTATAAATCAATATACCGACAGCACGCTCATCGTTCCTTTTGTTTATTATATACATATATGTTTACATATAAGAACATATTTTTCCCTTTTGTTTTTATTTGCTATTTTTTCGAGATATTTAATTTTTTATTACGTTTTTTCTAATTTGAAATCTAACTTGTTTTAGATGGTCCGAAATAATATTAAGAAAAAAGAAAAAGCTTATTCAAAAGAAAAGCTTCTCGAGATACTAGAGTTGGTTAAAAACTAAACGTAAAATAGTTTCGAGGCGACAAAAAACCTTAATATTCCGAGATCTACTACAATTTCACATTTATATAGCACGCGTGATCAGAAACAGACTAATGTTGGAATGAAGATAGGATCGTTCGTGTCTGCATACTTTCGAAAAGTATGGCTTTCGTCTTACTAAAAAGGAAGTTTGACTGGAGGAGAAAAAGATTATGTCCGCCTTTTGTACAAATTTATTTAAGGTGTACAATAAAGTTAAATAAATAAGTCAAAATATTTGTATCGAAATACTTTGTAAGAAATTAATGGGTGGACAGCTCCATTTAAGGATAATATTCCTGGAGAAGACTTCTTTCGTCGCTTTTGCAAAAGAAATAATCTATAATTAAAAAATGCCATTGATTGAATCACAAAGTCATAGAATAATAACGCATAGAAACCAAGTCGACCCGCGCAATATAAAGCCATTTCAAAGAAGCCTGAAAAGGCTTCTTACGCTCGCCGGCCTCTCAGACATGTGACACGTGCCACACGAAGTACAGCTCTCGCAATTTAAAAAAATATGAGTTACTTTGTGGTGAAAGGCTGTCACCGTGCTTCACAAAAGCATATTTAAGACTTGAAGATCATATTTTACAGATAAAAACTACTTGACATCAGATATTTTTTATATAATTTATACTTTCCATCGTCGGCGCTTGGTGAAACTCCGTCATAATTATTGTTTTAAATTTTACACTTGTACTGGTTCACAATTCACTAATTATATATAATATGTACTTTTTTTATTTATTTTTTTATTTAAATAGCCAGCCGGTTTCGCATTTCACTGCATCATCATCATCAAATCTAAACAAATAAATCATAAATATCTACGTAGAATGATATTCAAAATGTTGCCAGCCAAAGAAGAAAATATTCTACCATGTATTTGTTTTTGCCAATTTTCATTATAATTAATAACGTGTGTATTCCTATTTTATGTGTGATATTACATAGCCTGGACTTTGCTTTAATTTATAATAATTTTTAAGTTTTGGGACTTACCAGTATACTGGCACAAATATTACAAAGCAGTTTGTCAGATCAATATTACAAGGCCTTTATTCGTGTAGGTATAGTGAGAATATTTAGAAGTCTAAAAAATTGTACCAACTAGCATTATAGTGATCATTAATCATCAAAAAAACTGTCACTGCCATAAAGACTTTTTTAAATTTTTTTTATGAAATAATATACCATCGTACGGCATTATTTCGTGATTTGCTTAGTGTCAAGTAGATTTATTGGCGATATTTTCAAATTTTATCAACGAAAACATATAGGGTAATGTTCTAAAGTCAGCCTGCGCTGAATGTCGGCCTCCTAATATGTTTATGCTGATAATAATAATAATAATAATAATAATAAATATTGTCTTGGTGGATCGTGCTCAATCTGCAGTGTTTCTAGTGGATGTTACCATACCCTATGATGAAAACCTTATCAAATCTGAAGCTGATAAACGGACAAAATATCTCGATATTGCTCACGAAATTACAGACATGTGGCAGGTAAAATCCACTGAAATCATCCCAGTCGCCATATCAACTAATGGACTAATCACAAAATCTCACTCCACATATTTGGAAAAGCTAGGACTCCACGCCGGAAAAATTGTCCCCATGCTTCAGCGTGCTGTACTATTAGATAATGCTAGGATAGTTAGGCGGTTTTTGTCCCTATCTTCCTGACCTCTGGCCGACTGTGCTTCTGCTTGAGGTAAACCTGTACCTTGGTTGAGTGTACAGAGAAAATAATTTTAATTTTTAACATAATAATAAGAATAATAAATATCACTGGACAAATTAATCTGACTGAGTGAATTGATCTGACTCGAAAGTAAGCGAAATATATGCTTGTAGTATGGGTGTGTCAATGGTATATATATCAAATACATAGAAATACATATATAAATAATATATTTAATAAACACCCAAACCCAGAAATACAAACATCTGTGCTTATCACACAAATGCCTGTCCCTGCCGGGAATCGAACCCGGACCTCATTGATCGCGTAGTCAGGGTCGCTAAACACTCGGGCGGTTTATGCTGATAATTAAATTTCAATTCTACATAGCTTGAAATTTGTGTTGCGAATGACGACTTTACTCACATGACTGAATATTAATACACGACTTAATTATTTTGTGTCATATACTCCAATGCATATATAGCACGTAGAAGCCAAAGAATCACCACAAAGAGCTGTATTGTTTCCGATTCAGCTAAAAAAGTTAGAGGAGATTACGCACGGGGATTACGTTTTTCTATATTCTAAGATCTGAACCAAAACAGATGCGCACGATAGGTGGTGCTCAAGTTATGCACAGAACCAATAATAGCTTGACTCAATATAGTATGTTTAGCTTAAAATATTTAATTTTCAAGTTGATTTAAATAAATACTTTGATTAATAAGTGTCTTATTATTTTTTACTTTAAAACGTTCATCTATAACGTAAGTATTGTTTCTGCTTGCCCACCCATTTGCTAATTTAATTTTCAAGCTAGTTTGAGGTTTAGAATCATGGCAAGATTTGTTTGAAAGTTACAATAAAAAAGGTTCCAAGGTGATAACTTTGAACAAACATACATACACATACACGCACATAGACATACACATAATGACACACAAGTATTTGCCAAGCAATGTATTTCAAACATTTGTATGATATAGGATTATATATTAGTAGATACATTTCAATACGGTTTTTTAAGAATTACTTCAATCACTGTTTTTATAACTTAAATAATGTAAACTCGTATTGCCCATATTTTTTATTTGCGCTCGGTGCCGGTTGGTTGCCGCTGTTTGATTACTGAAATATACAAAAAAATAAATAGAACCTTAAAATATAACCCCAAATAGAACCTCTAAAACATTTTCCTGTAATTCTACTCATTTTCCCTCACCGGAATAAAAATTGTAAGTTCTAAATTTTCTGTACGACTAATAATACTATTGGAAAGACAGACAATCTTTATTTCAGTCAGGCAAAAATATTTTAAGTCACAAATAAAAGCACAAAAACTAAAAAAGTATAAGGTTAAATAGCTACGGAATCATCTTGAGAACATCTAGAATATTTCCCGGCATTTAACATATTTTACCTAACTGAATAAAAAGTGTAAGTTTGAAGTTTATACTAAATGATTAATAATGTTATAATATGACAGTTTATTTGTATACGGTCAGGTAGATTTTAAATACCGTCTTGGGAAAATATTTACGTAAATATAAATCAAAAATAATGTGTAGTTTTATTTCACTTAGGTATTCATAACTTAAGTCATTATGCACTTTTTTAAAATTTATCGATATTTTTACGACTCCACAACACTAATCCTATAGAGAATAGTTACATTAGCCCCAAAAAATACAAAACATGCTTTTAGTCAGATTGGGACTCAACTGGATTTATTTTTGCATGAATTTCATACTGGGTGATATATATATATATATATATATATATATATATATATATATATATATATATATATATATATATATTTAGTTACAATAGCCTCCATTAACCTTATCTACTTATGAAAGTGTTTTCAAAATCAATTTAGTAATTCCAGTAGTTACTGTCTATAAACAATAAGCTGTACCTCTTTATTATATTAGTATAGGGTCATATTTAATGCATATCTGATTCAATACTTGCCGATAAATAGGATTTCATAATAAAAAATCTTCGACGTGTCTAATATTATAAATAAACACTTTCTATTGAAATATGAATATCAAGGTAGGTCAACAATATCAAATTTAATCTGCTTAGCAGTAGACCTAACTCAAATTACGTTACGAACTTCCCTCAAACAAATTGGTAACAATATTTGTGTTTGGACAGTCGTCGAAATGTTATATAAATAATCTATACAGATTTTTATATATTGTACATATTTTAATACCTAATAATATTTCAGATATGTATGCGTCATTAAAATTAAAGTTACATAAGTGTGACTTCTATTTTTGCAGATTAGATAGCAAATAACTAAAGGGTAAAATGATACTTATAGAAGAGTACTTGAAGAACTAAAGTCTTCAGCGTAGGATCACTCACTTTTGTTTGTAATATAATATTTTATATTGAACTTATGATCGGTGCCGTGACAAAAATGACACGAGCCTTTGGTTCACCATCCCTGTAAGGTTTAGATCAAAGATTGTATATTGTTTAGAACTCAACAATTTTAATTCAATAATAATAACAAAACGAAATCCCATATCTGAAGCTGGCTTTGGATCTGAACACTATATCCTTTAATCAAGTTCCCGATGAAATAGGTTGAATCACGTTTTCGGATAATCCCGTGGCTTAAGGCACTTTCCTTGGGGTTTTCGGTGGTATTAAAATGTTGTAGTATTTGTCCTTACAAATTTATATCTAATGATGATTTTAAGTAAACGTGTCATTAGTTTTCTTCGGAAAATATTTCACGACTTATATTTTTATACTTAATTAATTGAACAAAATAAAAAATCAACAATTAGGTAACATTTATAGATATATAAATTGAAATAAAAGAATCTTAATGACGATGTATTTCATTTTGATAACTTCACATACGCACGTGTTGATGAACATATGCCTTTGTTTGCCTTCACTGTTAGACCTCCTGCTGACCTCTCATCCGGAACATTATCAGGTGTCGGTGGACGATTCACTTGGTTCGTCAGACCACTACTTGATCCGGAGCAAAGTGCCGGTCACGCGCCTATCATGGTCGTCCTTTGCAGGCTGCCGTCTTCCTTTACAGCAAGTATAACACTTGTGAAGTGGACGAAATTATAATTGTTTATATTTATTATCCATTGATTTTATATATTGGTCAACCAATCCTGTATTGGTCCGAAGACCGGACACCAGTTATAGAATAAAGTATCTGCCGTTTTTCCTCAGTTACTCAGAGCGTTTTATATGTAACGTGCCTATCTCACAGAGATCGAGATCTGTAGTCTATTTTTAGGTTTTTATCATTTTATATATGAAGATATATAAACACATTGTTAAGTGTATTTTATATTGCGCCAGTAGTATTTTTCGACTTAAAGCTTAACACAGATAGCAAGTCTCGATCTTGTTTATATAGTATTGTGGGTGTTCTATTTTTACTCAAGTAAACAATTTGTAATTTTGCAGGGCATTCATAAACATTTTATGATGTTATATGTGTATTCCATAAATCTTTTTGTCGCTTGTATTTCGAGCGAAATATAATCAAATGATGTGGCGACGACCGCTCAAAACCACGGAACGTGCTTTTAAATGGGTGAGCTATGTATATCTAGAAAAGGGCTTTAGTTTTGCTCAATTTTGCTTTGCATTTTTCTTTTTGTAAACTGGACCCTCAAAAGAGATTAATGAGATCGGCCTAAAAGGACTATAAGAATGTAATGCCAGCCGAAATTATTAAATTAATTTAATTGACAATATGTCAATATTAGAATTCAACGGACACTTTTTAATAGCAAGTTAATTTTAAAAGGATTTTACTTGGGTAGTCATGAAACCAAACGAACTTGTACGCTTTTTCTTATTTCTAAATCAAGCAAAGATTTTTCTTTTCTGCCATCAAGTTGACACTTTCTTTTATTTCTGACCAACTAAACAAATCATAAAAATGCCAGATAGGTAAGATGCAAAATTTTAAAGAAACTGTTATATAAAATGCAACAAAAATGAAAATACTTATTGCTATAGTCGAAAGTTACAAAATAGAAGGCCGTATAAATAAGTACTCTTAGTATCATCCTAAAGAAATAAAAACACAAGTGTCATCTATTTACACTAAACGAGTAACAAATATTTTAATGTAAACAAAAGTTTTTTTCGTTTTTAACTTTTAAGTGGTTAAAATCAAATAATCTTTATAAGTGGAGTGATACAAACACTAATTATGTTTATGCTGACGATATGTTGCAATGTGAGTGGCTAAAATGGAATGTAACAATTGTAAATTCAAGTAGTATTAATCTTTGAAGGAGTTTCGGAGAATTTTAGTATTATAAAAAGTGTCTGTAATACAATTTATATTTCAGAAGAAATGATGAATGCATTAAAATACGGTAAGCAGCTATCACCACGTGTTGCGTTTTAGGCCAAATTTCGTCCTCCCTCGTTCCTCCTTTTTCAATTTTCGAAAAACATTTTACTGAGCATTACGAAGGACTACGAGGAGTTAAATGCTTTTCATACTAATAAGTCTAAGAAGACAAATACATATTTAAACTTTGTATTTGAGATAAAATTGAATTTTATAATTTTGAATAACTACACGATAAATTGTTTATTTATAAGCAATTTATTCGCTTGGTTATTTAAACTATAGTAAAAATATATGTATTTTTTAATAAATAATACCTGACCCGGCAAACTTATTATAGTTCATTCTAATTTTGACTGCCTCGTGGTCTAGGGGGTTAACCTATTCGGCTTAGATCATGAGTTTCCCATCCCAGGTTTGACCCCCGAATCGAGCAAAAGTATAACTCAGGTTTTTTTCTCAAAAATACAAAATCTCAGTAGTAGCTCGGAGTCTGCTGGGTGGTGTCCTACCACTACCGTACGTCGGATAAACACATACAGCCGTCTGTCCCACTTATCACTTGAAATATTCGATAATCGTTATCGATCGGTGAAATGCGCCGATGGGGATCACCAGTTATTTCACCAACCGACAAACTTAAATCGTATTGAACCGAAATGTCAATAGTTTACTCTGCCTACCCCACAAGGAAACCGGGCGTGATGATACTACTAACACTACTGAATTCATAAAAGATATGGAGAATTATTGAAAACAATTAAAATCTTTCAGGACAAAGTCGGCTGATTTGCCAAACTAGAAATAACTTAATTCAATTGAGATATCGGAGAACTTATTAGTTATTGAACAAACACGTAAACTTCGTAGAACTAGGTTTTACTAATACATAAACAATATATAACATACAGTATATAACTATCTATATATAATATATTTATATTCGCAACCGCGGTCTCCGCGACGGGGTCGAAACGTCGAGATTAATAAAGTGTACCGAATATTTGGATTTCATTTCACTAATATTAATAACTAATTGCAAGTAACTTCGTTCGCGTGACTCTAAAACATACTTCCTTTTACTTATGCCCGATTCCTATATCTGTAGAACGACTTGTTTTAGTTACGAGTAGTAACATTTTCTAAGAGGTGGTAAGCTAAAACTGTTCCTGTACTTAAATATCAAATTACAATGTCCCAATAACTTGTAGAACGTCTCATTATTATTAAAATGGCTTGTTAAAATGGCTTGTTAATAGTTACGCTTGCTATGGCTTGCTAAATTACTACGAATGACGGATCGTTAATTAGTCGACGGTCGTAGGAAAACGGCATTAGTCGAACCGATTTGGGGCACATCGGTTTTGATAATTTCACTTCTATAACGGATATATTCGTAGATAATAACATTTTTTGTGTACATATTACATAAAGATTAGGGTTGGAGGTCTGCTAAAACTAAATAAACACAATAAAACTGTAAAAAGCAACTTTAACTCCTACCCAGTACGTTGTCCAGTAATATTACTATTATTGTGGTTTATTTGTGATTCTCAAAATATCACCGTCCACTTCTACCAAAAACTTTAACATCTTCACAAAACTCCTTAATCTGCCCATTAAATTTACTGGTTTCGAACAGCTCAGACCAAATCGATACCAGCAATTGACACTACGCCAAGTCGATTTTTGGCCATTTTCCTTTTTTAATGCCAATATTATTATATTTTAATCGTTTATAAGGTCACAAAATTATTTATTTTATTTATTATCGCCTCTGTGGTGTAGTGGTCCGGTGTCGGAGTTAACCACGTGAGGTCCCGGGTTCGATTCCTGGGTCGGGCAATTCAAAAAATGTGTTTTTTCAGTTTTCTGATAAAAACAACGTTGCCCGGGATTGGAAAGTGCCCGGTTGGCAATAGGCTTGCCACCTATTACATTGTGGGACCAAGTATCTTCGGCTAATCGTGGGTGCACTTGTTGTACCTCTGCCAACCCCTTCGGCGATACGGGCGTGAAGATACTTTTTACAAAATTATATTTTTTTTGAAAAATGAGGAAGTGTTGAATCATACAAAACGCTAACTAATTGTACTTTTTGCATTTGCACGATATATAACCCGCCAACTACGATTAGCCGAATGTACGAGGGGCACGGGCAGAATGTTCGATCGTTTACAAAAGTCTAATTACTAATTGCACCAAAATTGTCTTAGCTTAGGACAGTCTTTAGTAACATGTTGTCATATTCTTTTAATTTAAGACAAGAAGTGACAGCATAATACTTAGAATTTTCCTACTATATTCTTAATTATGCTATTTGATTCCAAAATCCCTTTAATTGAAATACATCTAAACTCAAGCTTTCCATAAAACACTACGCTAACTATAGTTGGCGTAGTTTAGACTGTTCTCTCCACAAGGTATTCTGGTAATATACTCCGCCAACTAACTCTAAATCTTAAAGTAACAATAAATCATGTAATAATGCCATTTTAAGTAACACAAACCACCTACTCAATACAAAAATTTCATTAAGAAAGCTCTAAAATTATAAAAGTTATCTTATTTTTCTCTTTAATTGTCTCTACTGTAAAGTTGACTTTTTCAAGTTGGCGTAGTGTTCATTGCTGGTATCGAAATATTAAATTATGTTTTTGCGTATTATCAAAAATTAAATATTTTTTTACATATAATATGTAGTAATATAGAAGTAAAGTCGTGAAAGCACTAATATAATTATAATTTTAACATAACTGTGCAATGGGCTTACAATTGAATGCGAAGAAAACCAAGGTATTTGAAAGGGAAGTAGCTAGAATGGATGTAAGAATAATTGATGTTGATGATATTGATTATGATATACAATTACAATTCACACTGAAATTCGCACTATCAAAAGACATTTTGCTGTGCAAAGTATGCCTTTAAAGTATGAATTTTGATTACTTATTTAGCGTGACAGTCACACGAACCCACGAACTTTAGCCCTACAAAAATGGAACAACAAAGCTCAAGGAAATCTCACACTTAAATAATTTAAAAGAACTAACAAAAATGTCGGTAAGAAATATATCTGGAAGCTATGTTCTTCAATGTCGGTTAGTAAACTAATTGAAAACATTTTAGTCACTCTATTCCTTATGGCACTAGTTGAGTGGAACTTACGTCTAGAAAATTAAGTCATCCAAAAAATTCTAATATTTAGACAATCAGATAACCCTTATTTCCCGGCCCAAATTGGTAATACAAATTGAGTAAAGAATTTGTGATAAGTAAATAAAAGCTTGTCGTGTTTGTGACAGGAACAAATATGTCGATAATAGAATCAGACGCTCGACGAGATAGGTTAGGAAATTGGCAGTGGCATTCTGAAACTATTCGACAATAGCGATCAGAAGTTAATTTAGAAAAGTTTTTACTGACAATATCTTAGGTTTTTGATCATAGACATTTCAAAAAAAACATTAATAAATACACACGATAGTTGAATTTAGAAGCAATTAAAGACAATACTACTTAAATACGAGCAAGTTCTCCATACAAGATTATCGCTGATATACGACACCATCGTAGTGCAGAGGCAAAAAAACCGTTTATTTAAAAAAAAACTGGCAAAATGCGTGTCAGGCCACGCGCAATGTAGGTTTCCATACTTGTCTTTTGCAATAATGCAAACTAAGGAGACGGTTTTTCTTATTGTTTTATGCTATGAAAATTTAGCCTATTTGACGTCAAAAATCAGTGATTAAATGTCAAGTGGATATTAACAGCACCACAGGTTCTCCGTCTGCAAAAACTCCTCCAAGTACATTTTGTAAGTTGGTCGATTACTACTCATAAACTTGTAAAGCCTACTTGCATTGATACCTTTTAAATTAATTATAATATAAAATTATTTACTACTACCGTGAATTTTTTCATACCCCCTTACCCCCATACCCCCATAAGCGTAGAGGGAGAGGGGGGGGGGACACTTGACTAACAAAACTTATTAGTTGAAGCTTTATATTTCACAAACTAATCCCCTAATCGAAACATTGTTTTCGCAAACTTTTTTAAAAACCTACACAACAACAACCCACACTATGGGGTTTCCCAGAAAAAAATTATCATCTCCGCTTTACATGTAGGGGAACAACTCTAAAAAAATATTTATCAAGATTTTATATTCCTCTTTGTTGTTGTAACTAATATGTATATTCATGTTTGTACATTTAATCCTGTATTTAAAGTGTATTAGTATTTCAATTTTATGAATGCGAAAGAAATACTATCAAATATGATAGCTCGAATATATTATACTCAATACAATTGATGACTACATCTTACTCTTATTTATATGAATTTAAATTTAAGTTTGAATACTAGGCCGAGAAATTTATTTTATATGTTCTGTGTTTTTATTTTATAATAGATGCCTCCTGTTTTGTGTCATCGCTTTATGTACGTCAATAATTTGTCGCGGTCGCATTTGTCGCATCCATTCCATTACATTCCAGTTTAGAGGGTTAAGTAGTCGAAAACCTATGCATTTTTTATTTTATCCCGCTATAAGGACGGCAACCGTTAACATCTCTGGTGTCTATAGGTGACGGAGGCCTGTTTTATTTGAAAAGACATCTGCTTGTTTGCTATTACATGATAAAAAACTTCCTTAAATAATCAAATAAAATTATATTTAAGTTTCATTTTTTAATAAGTTTAGACTACATTAAACAATACAAAAAAAAATCACACAAAGCTTTCGATCTTTTTTCATTTACAAATTCTCGAATTCGGGTTACTTGTTATAGAAAGAATTTATTTACACCAATATATGACTTGCTTTAGTGCCATGTCTTGATTTACATCCATCTGCACTTCATTGCACATCCCATTTTCCGTACCCAATACAAAATTTTGTTTTGAAATGTTTAAATCAAGCTTACTAGCTAAACACAGTTAAATCACAAATAATACTTTGATTGATAGACAGATATATATCAATAATTAAAAAAACTTACCTTGCGTAATATTTAAAGACTAATTTGTGATCTGTGGTAGTATTAGATGGTGTAAACATTTCATTTAGCAAAACCGTTAAAAATTAGTTTTTTTTTTTTATAGAAGAGGGGCAACCGAGCAAGAGGTGCACCTGATGGTAAGTGATCACCGCCGCCCATGGACATCTGCAATACCAGAGGTCTTGCAGTTGCGTTGCCGGCCTTTTAAGAATGAGTAAGCTTTTTTCTTGAAGGTCCCTATGTCGTATCCGTTCGGAAATACCCCTACCGGTAATTGGTTCCACAACAGAGTAATGCGAGGTAAAAAGTGTCGGGAGAAACGCACAGTTGTGGATTTCCAGACATCGAGATGGTGAGGATGGAACTTCAAGTTTTGACGTGATGTCCGATGGTGGAATTCGGCGGCAGGAATGATGCTGACTTCCTTTTCTATAAAAATAATATAGGCTAAAATTTTACTGTGCTAAGATCTGCAATTTAAACCTGACCAAAGAGAAATTACATAAACTCAAATTAATTCAAAACTGTGTCTGGTTCATATATGACTTACGCAAATAAGAACGCAACAATGTCAATCATGCTCAAATTTAGTCATTCGTATTTGCAGGAATACTAACACTCTTCAACTGCTGAAGTGTATGTTTCAGTATCTACAACAGTTCACGATGGCAATGCTACGTTTGACCTTCACTTGCTTATTAAATACTATTTGGAAGCAACGATGATTCTACAAAAGCGTAGTATCGAAAATACGAAACGACTCAATGTTTATCTTTATCTGTTGAAGACGGCTTTGTTATTCATAAGATTAACTAAATAAACACTCACAGCTGGTGGCTAGCATTCAATGAATGATGTGTATCTAAACACACCGAACAACTGGATTAATTCGAAAAAAATTTCGATGTTTTCCAAGATGTTGATGTACTCATATCGTGAATCGGGAATTCGGTTAGTAGGGGAATATCATAATAAGCCTCATTATGTAGGAAATATACAATATCACGGCAGTTCAAACCTAGCAAACATTTGGGTGTTCCGGTGCAGCCCGGCCACAGTTAATTTTGTAATTTATAGACATAAAATTTAAATGTTCTTTTAATGTTCTTGCAGTACCAATGAATAAATTAAATGTACCTCAAGTATATCTCCTTAAAAGAGCACTTTTTGGTGGCCGGGGAGTAACGTATACGCTGCAGCCCGGCCACGGTTATATTTTCCAGTAGGATGCTCAGAATGTTCTTAAATATAAGCCAAATAAATGTACCATTTGCGTTCTTTGCTTTTTTGAATGTAATATACGAACAAAAACGACTATATAAACAAAAAATGATTTTTAATTAAAATATGCACTTAGCGCCTGTAGAATTAAAATAGCAAATCTGCTTATTTGTAAAAAGCTGCTATCGCAATTTTTTTAGGAGCAATTCTCTAGAAAACCAGACGTAAAGAAAAACAGTAAAACAGTTTTGATTGTAAAACGATGGTGCATTTTCCTATAATATATTTTATTATTAACAAAGAGTAATTATAAATATATTATATGTATCTAGATGTACGTAATTGCATAGAATATTAAAATAATAAAAAAATGCACATTTTAATTTGAAATCATTTTTTGTTTATATAGTCGTTTTTGTTCGTATATTACATTCAAAAAACCAAAGAACGCAAATGGTACATTTATTTGGCTTATATTTAAGAACATTCTGAGCATCCTACTGGAAAATATAACCGTGGCCGGGCTGCAGCGTATACGTTACTTCCCGGCCACCAAAAAGTGCTCTTTTAAGGAGATATACTTGAGGTACATTTAATTTATTCATTGGTACTGCAAGAACATTAAAAGAACATTTAAATTTTATGTCTATAAATTACAAAATTGACTGTGGCCGGGCTGCACCGGAACACCCAAACATTTGGCATTTTAAGTTATTTTATAGTAGCGCCCGGGATAACATCGTTTTTGTTAAAAAATACGTACTTGAAACTTCATGAGTGGCTTCCTTTTGTCGAGTCTACAAAACTTTGTCTTTACAAGTTTTTCAAAAGTGCTGCGGAAATCCATAACTTTAAGAAAAAAGAGAAAGGTTAAAAATTGGATTGATTTTTTGTTTGGATTCCAAGTTAATATTACGTTGTAAAGGTTATTGTAGTAAATTACATAATTTTATTCATAATAAGTCGTATATAATGAATCTGATTTTTTTGTTCAAAAGCGTTGATTTCTAAATGAACCAGTCGATTTCTAGTCTAGATGAACCAGGCGGATAAAATTTTTGACGTATTTATCTTTAATCTATAAGCGGACCAGTTTTTGCCAACTATAGTCAACAACAATTTATTATAGTCGAGCGTGAAAAAGAAAACGTCAAACAGTTCTTTTCCATACCTTAGGGCGAGGACAAACGAGTATATTCTGTTGAGCTGTAAGTTACGTAAAATGAGCGGAATTTACGCTGTATTCGGTTTCACACCACACGTCTGTTTTGCACCACACGGTGACTCAAAATAAGTATGAGTCACTTGCAATGTTCATCATTTCAACCGAATTGCGCTTGGGTGAAGAATTGGAGTGAGGAAAGCGTCATCAGTTAGTTACAGAATGCGTGAAAGTCATGTTACTTGTTCACGAAATGTCTGACATGGAAAAACTTATTAAAGTTGAACAACGGCCATGTATATGGTATTTATCAGAATTCTATATCGTTGGAGAAAAATACCTAGCTTCTTTTTCTCTTTCTTCTTGAAATATTACAATACAATATTTTAAAGATCCATTGCACGACACAAACGTTGCATTGTAACTGAAATTACATCCATCTGTCTGGCAGTCTAACCAAATTTCAGTTGAATGTAAATCGCGGTACTCAAAATACGCGTCTCAGGTCTTACAAAATAGTGCTCGTTAGACCTTTTTCTCAGACATGTGAAGTACATAATATATTAGCTTTATCTAATGGTCTACTAGGTGGTAGAGATCCTTAAATCTCAACCGGGTTTGGTACTACCGCTTTACTTATTCTTGCCGAAACATCAGTTACGTTTGGATACCCTTTGCAGAATAGACCATCTGTCATTCTGCCAGGCAGTTCGTAATAAGTAGGTTCACCTTTGGCCTAAAGTGTCACTACTATCGTGGTAGAATTACTGTGGTACTGCCTCTCAGGTATTGAATTTTTTTTCAGATAAAAAGTTATCCAAATTCTGGAAAAAGTAGAAATCAGTAGGCGCGAGGTCTGATGAATACGGCGGATAACGGAGAGCTTTCAACTCCAGCTCTTGTAGCTTGAAGACCGTCTGCTGTACAGTATGAGGTCGCACGTTGTCGTGCAAAAGCTACAAGAGCTGGAATTGGAAGTTCTCGTCATCCGCTCCGTTGGTCGAGTGGTTAGCGACCCTGACTAAGCAATCTACGGGGCTCGGGTTCGATCCCTGACGGGGATAAGCATTTGTGTGATGAGTATAAATGTTTGTATTTCCGGGTTTGGGTTTTTATTAAATATATTCTAGTATTATGTATTAGTATCGTTGGCTAACACCCATAACACAAGCAAATAATTTGCTTATTTTGGGGTTAGATCAGTCAGTGTAATTTGTCTCGTGAATATTTATTTATAATAAATAATAATAATATTATTATTATTATTATTTATTATCCGCCCTACTCACCAGACTTTGCGCCTACAGGCTTCTACTTTTTCCAGAATTTGGATAACTTCTTGTCTGGAAAAAATTTCGATACCCGAGAGGCAGTACAAAATGCCTTTGAAGAATTTGCAATAAACTACCAATGCGTTGGCAAAGATGCATTGATTGCATGGGTAATTACTTCGATTAATAGAAATAAAAAAATATAGAAAAAAATACGCTTTATTTATTTAATGAAAAACGGCAATATCATAGGTGAAGACTTAATTATATAAAAGAAAGTTTATTGTTTTCACTCGGCCGAATATTTAAGTAACATTGTCGGATTATCGGGTTTGAAGTTTACTGGCTATTGCCACAGAAACAGGTAAAAAATGTACCTGGACGAGACGTGATGTATCCGGGCGATTATTTGAATTGTACGGATCGCCTGACAGAATGGGGTATGGTTTTGATTTCAAATGGGCCCTGGGCCAAAGAGTATGCAATCACTACATTTTAAGCTGGACAAACACACTTCTGTCAAATCCTTTCTGACTGCAACTATAGGATTATAAAAGTCATAGAGATAAATAACTATACACACTCTTCATATATTTTTCACGCCTAGTTGGGTAATAAACAAGACATATTTTCTTTGTTATATGCCAAGAGACTCATATTTACGACCTTATGTTGACTATACATTTATACGAGGTACTTACGAAAAGTACCTATTACAAAAGTTTTCATGGTTTTATCATGGAGATAAGAAATGCGAAATTATATGTATGTAAAATGAGTATATAGATATACTTAATTAGTATATAGATTAGGGTGGAGTGAAAAAAAAAAAATTTTTTTTTCTTAGCCTGGGGGTCAAATTTGTAGCTTATAAAAAACAAAAATTTTTGAAAAAAAAAAAAAATTTACTCAACATCTTGAGGCAGCCCACTCATTTTTAAAATTAATTACGAGTAAAAATATTTGGTTGCAAAAAAAAAAAAAATTTGTCTTCTAATGTCTTAAAACATCCAAGAATTGGCAATTATGATCATTTCCAACTCAAATTTTATTCTAGTGCCCTAATGAGGAATGTTACTTTTTTGGATTTTTTTTAAATATTAAAACAATAGTCACAAAAATTTTTTTTAACTTGTGATTTTTAATTGGCATAAAAGAGGACACTTTGAAGTTTTTAGAACGCTTTTAAAAAATTTTTTTTTGCAACCAAATTTTTTACTCGTAATTAATTTTAAAAATGAGTGGGCTGCCTCAAGATGTTGAGTAAAATTTTTTTTTTTTTTGTTCAAAAATTTTTGTTTTTTATAAGCTACAAATTTGACCCCCAGGCTAAGGAAAAAAAAATTTTTTTTTTTTTTCACTCCACCCTAATATAGATATACATACATAGTCATTATAAAGCTTGTATAAAATCGTAAGGAAAATTTTAGAAAGTTATTTTTAACAAAGTCTAATAACTTTATGCATTGAATATTTAAGGAACGTATTATAGTCCAAGCTTATTGCCAATGAGAACATAAATGGACATAATTGCCTTTTTGGCATTAGACAAAAAAGAATGATGAGAAATCATACAAATTTGGCCTCAAACGTAACACATGACAATAGCTGCTTACAGTATTGTAATATATTATTAATTTCTTCTGAAATATAAATTGTATCACGGACACTTTTTATAAAGCTAAAATTCACGAAAATCCTTCCAAGATTAATATTACTTGATTTCACAATAATTACATTATATTTTAACCAATTCACACCGCAATATATTTTCAACATAAAAATAGTACGTTTCTGTATTTCTTGTCAATTATCATGAAGATTAATTTAACCACTTAAAAGTTAATAGACGAAAAACTTTTGTTTACATTGAAATATTTGTTACTCATTCACAATTTAAATAGATGACACTTTTTTTATTCCTTTAGTATGATACTGAATACTTGTTTACACAGCCTTCTATCTTGTAAGTTTCGATGATAATAATAAATATTCTCAATTTTGTTGCATTTTATACAATAGATTATTAAAATTTTGCATCTTGCCTATCCGACATTTTTATGATTTGTTTGATTAAGTCATAAATGAAAGAAAGTTTTAACTTTATGGCAGAAA
Organism: Apodemia mormo; assembly: GCA_036924255.1. NCBI lineage: Eukaryota > Metazoa > Arthropoda > Insecta > Lepidoptera > Riodinidae > Apodemia > Apodemia mormo. Next base: position 11,407,950 of record JAUPFN010000001.1, read on the forward strand.
AGAAAAATCTTTGCTTGATTTAGAAATAAAAAAAGTACAAGTTTGATTAGTTTAATGACTTTCCAATTACAACCATTTTAAAATTAATTTACTATTGAAAATTGTCCGTTGAATTCAAATATTGACTTATTGTTAATAAAATTAATTTTATAATTTCGGCTGACGTTATAATCTTGTAGCCCTTTTAGGCCGATCTCATCAAACTCCTTTTCGCGGTCCCTGGATAATAATTAATTAATAACTGCCATTATCTTAGTGTCAGTATTACATCATTTTTGAACTCTGTGGGTGGTCTAATCATTTTTTATAATTTTTATATTTTTTACGACAATATAAATTTTGTTACAAAATTTTACAATAATATTCAAAGTTTTAACACAGGCCTTAAATTACGAACATAAAGTGTTAATGTTTATATTACCGAATTGCTAGTCCTGGTTGTTTGTTTTGTGTTGTGTTTATTGTACTGACAAACAGTCATAAAATTATGTTCTTGTGAAAAACATTCGATTAGATATCATAAATGCAGTTGTAATGTTATTCTCGTTCGAAACGCACCAGTCGCTTCTTATAATGATGTGTTAGAAAAAGGTTTATAATATTTTTTACGATAACAAGACGATATTGTCATCGTCACATGCACCCTTAAAATTCATAGAATAAAATTATAAGTAAAGGGTACAATACGTACAATATTTGATACTGTTCAGGCGGTACAGAAAATAAAATTATAAGCGATGTTATAGAACTTTGACTAACTTCTTATATTTTAAATAATATCTCTATTTTAATAATTAGATGTGTTTCACTTTTTAACAAAAACAACATTTCGAACGTTCGAAGAATAACTTTATTTTAAAGCCAACAATCATCAGTCTACCTCTAGTGTTTAAGGTGCAATCGACCAAGACGTGTTTTATTTTTTAAAGTGCATTTTTTCTTATAATATGTAAAATTTAGAATTGCAATAAATATTTTGAGAATGGTCTAGTAACAGATTTGTCAAGAATAGCAGTGCCAAACAATTTTTTAATGTTTTACTGAGTACATAAAAAAGGTAAAACATTTTACTTATGTCTTACACATTACTTTTACAAAAATTGGAAAAATAAAATTTAAAAAAATTAAAGATCGCCAAACCGACGGATGATTAATTAATTTATGTGTAATGTTCAAAAACCAGTAAATTTCATTTTTGTTCTTATTCTGGAATACCGTCCTTTTTGACGGTCTTCGCTTGGATTATTATGGACGCGGGGTTAACTGGTTATTCAGTCAACTCCGCCAACGTTCCATCCGAATATTATTGCAGTTTTACTCACGTACTATACCACCTACAACTTCCAATCTAACCAATCCTGGAATCTACTTAAATACAAACGACGTAGTTCATTAAAATTGGTCCAGCCATTATTTTATTCAGTCATCTGTGACATACGCGCGTAAAAGAATTATACCTATATATAAAAATATAATATAAAACAAAGTCAAAGTCAAAATATTTTATTTTCAAATTATCCATCACAGGCACTTTTGACGAGTCTCGGGGGGGGGGGGAGGGGTCTTGTTAAGTGTGACAAGATGTGATGAGGGGGGATCGGGGGTCTACGACAACGTGACGTTCACAGTTCGTTAAAACAATACCGATTGTAGACATTCTGATATACTGACTATAGTCTGATAAATATTATATATTTATTCGTTATAAAATATATTAAGATATAATATTTTATTTCTCAAAATGTGTGTAATGTCATTTGAAAATTATCAAATGATACACATATACAGCGGGGGAGGTCTTGATTTTTGTGAGAAAATTTTTAGGGGGGTCAGAAAGTGTGACACAGCGTGACAATAGGGGGGGAGAGCCAGCAAAGCTGATTTTAGCGTAACGTATTTCCTTGTTTTACAATATGTATATTGTAATATGTATTTCCTTGTATATTGTTCCTTGTATTTACATAATATTGTTTATAACGCGGAAACTTTTGGAATACCGACTTCGCCCAATTTAAATAAAGCTAACATTAAAAAGCAACCTTCCCAATACCAAATTTCAATAATCGGTTCACTGGATTATCTGATTTTTTCATGTTTATGTAATTGAAAATGTACGTTATTCAATGAATCGTTCAGTTTGTTATGGTATTTTTGGCATGAAAATACGTCAAACGCCTAACTCGCTTGTCACTGCCATGCCTCGCTCATTGGACATTACAACAAAGGAACAAAAATATTTTTCGTGGCATTGTAATATACTACAACATACTAACAAGAACGTACAGGTATACAGTTTATGAAAAGTTGTCGTCATCAAAAATACAAATGTTGTCTCTTTATATTATGACTTATGAGTATAGATTGACTGCGGTGTCCTAGAGCATCTCTTGACCAACAGTAATCTGCTGACAGTGAAACCTGCCCGTCTGACCAGATGGATATAGAATAACATTTTTAACTTAACATTGTAAACTATAAGATTAAAAATGTTCAAACCGAAGAGGTTCAAACAGTTTATACAAAAATTTATATACTTTGACCGCCCCATTGTTTGAGTGGTTAGCGACCCTGACTTCGCAATCGACGGGGTTCGGCTTCTATCCCCGACGGGGACAAGCATTTGTATGATGAGTATCGTTGACAACACAAGCAAATAATTTGCTTACTTTGGGGTTAGAGCAATAAGTGTAATTTGTCCCGTGAATTATTATATAAGTATTTATTTATATATGTATTTCTATGTTGACCAACACCGATCTTCCAAGGAAAAAAATTGCTTACTTTGGGGTTAGATCAATGCGTGTAATTTGCTATTATTTTAAATATTTATTTATATATTTTATGTGCCAAACGCAGGATAGATGTTGCTTAACTCAACCACAAAATATACACGATGATAATGATACGTTCAATAGCTCGCCTTTTACGCACTGCCTGGGTAAATGGTAGATAGCCTCAAGCACGAAATTTAAGCGTTTTCGTATTGTTAACGTATCGAGGACTCGATACGTTAACGGAGTATGACGATAGTAGGAAGCACGAAGCACCTTCTATCGACTCTCGAGACCTCGATACGATTACGCTAGTGACGTCATCCTAACGTAAGCAGGAAGGTACTAGTTTCGTTCAAAAACTTAATCGTATATTATCGGTTTCATTATATTCTATATAGAAATATATTTATTGATAACTAAAATCACACCTAACTCAAGCATAATTAATAAAATACACAAAAATAAAGAAATGCATTCTATACTCTAAGAAAAATCAAATTTATTTTGACGAAACCATTCTAACAACGATCTTACGTTGTTCTACGGTTTTTGAACGAGACGACCGCTTGGCACTTCACATAGGTGTACGATACCAAACAAAGACAAGGTCAAGTTTGTTTATAATCAATCGTACGGGCTCTCGAAAACATTACATTTAAATTGTTTCCTCGCATTAAATATAAATAAAATATTATAAAATGAAAACTAGACTAGCTTTATGCAGTACATAACTATGGTGAAGTTCATGGAAAAGTACGTCCTGGAAGTTTTATGTAACTTATTTATTATGTGCAGTTTTTTGTTTCGTGATGTGAAGTGAAGATTAAATCCTTTCTTCCAGAAACAAGATTCCTCTAAGGAAATAAGCTCTTCTTCCTCTAAGGAAATAAGTTATCCTGGCACTCAGTCTTAATGAAGTTTTTCGGCGGAGTTGCTCACAGAGAAATGTAAGAGCCTCTTTGTTGAGGCGATATTTATTTTTAAATTCGGTATCATTTAAATCCATAGGATCAAATATTTTTCTCTGTTTAGTCCTACATCTAACTTCTCTGAAAAATAATCTATACATATAATAAAATCGTAGGAAAGTCAAAACTGTACATTGAATATTTTTTTACAGAATACTTGGGGCGTTATCTACAATCGATATCGAAGCCAAAAATATAGTTTTTAGAATTTTTGTCTGTTTGTCTGTATGTCTTTTTGTCTGTATGTATGTCCGAGGTAAACTCAAAAAGTACTGCATGGATTTACTTCAAATTTTGCATGAATATTACTAACAGGTCGGGTCAACATATAGGCTACATATTACCACGCTATCACCTACGGGGGAGGAGCAGTGTGGAGTAAACGAAGTCCGCGCGGACGAAGTCACTGGCAACAGCCAGTATTGTAATGTAAATGTAAACAGTGAAAAATTACCACAAATAAAAATGTGAGAATAAAAATTGCTTACATCGAATCTCGTCTATTATTTTCTTCATCTTGAAGTAAATTTCCAATGAGAATATAATAGAGAATTACGTTGAAATATAGGTGGTATTTGCATTTTTTAGCTTTCCGTTGATTGTGTTAATATCCGGAAGTAACTAAAACTACTTAATTTTTAAAAAAACGAGCGTAATAAATAATTTTAAACAATTCAAAACTTTTTTCACCGGCAAATTGTAAGTGAAAAAAGATTCGTCACCTTTCGATACCCAGCCTTCGAAATTTGAGGCACTGTGCCTCAAGCACGAACTCCTTGCGAAAAAGTATTCGTATCGTCATCGAGAAATAAACGTATGAAAAATGATCAGCGCCCCTATCGTATGTAAATGGAACTAAATTTCGAAGCACAAGCAAATTATTAAACTTTCGTATCGCAAACGTATCGAGAAATACGTGAAACGTAACAAAATTGCGAGCACGAACGGCGTTTTGAAGTATCTTATCGCAAATTTCGAAAGCTGGGTATCGAGAGGTGACGAATCTTTTTTCACTTACAATTTGCCCGTGAAAAAAGTTTCGAGTTGTTTAAAATTATTTATTACGCTCGTTTTTTTAAAAATTAAGTAGTTTTAGTTACTTCCGGATATTAATACAATCAACGGAAAGCTAAAAAATGCAAATACCACCTATATATCAACGTAATTCTCTATTATATTCTCATTGGAAGTTTACTTCAAGATGAAAAAAATAATAGACGAGATTCGATGTAAGCAATTTTTATTCTCACATTTTTATTTGTGGTAATTTTTCACTGTTTACATTTACATTACAATACTGGCTGTTGCCAGTGACTTCGTCCGCGCGGACTTCGTTTACTCCACACTGCTCCTCCCCCGTAGGTGATAGCGTGGTAATATGTAGCCTATATGTTGACCCGACCTGTTAGTAATATTCATGCAAAATTTGAAGTAAATCCATGCAGTTTATATAAACTTTTTGAGTTTACCTCGGACATACATACAGACAAAAAGACATACAGACAAACAGACAAAAATTCTAAAAACTATATTTTTGGCTTCGATATCGATTGTAGATAACGCCCCAAGTATTCTTTAAAAAAATATTCAATGTACAGTTTTGACTTTCCTACGATTTTATTATATGTATAGATTATTTTTCAGAGAAGTTAGATGTAGGACTAAACAGAGAAAAATATTTGATCCTATGGATTTAAATGATACCGAATTTAAAAATAAATATCGCCTCAACAAAGAGGCTCTTACATTTCTCTGTGAGCAACTCCGCCGAAAAACTTCATTAAGACTGAGTTCCAGAATAACTCTAGAGCTTATTTCCTTAGAGGAATCTTGTTTCTGGAAGAAAGGATCCAATCTTTACTTCACATCACGAAACAAAAAACTGCACATAATAAATAAGTTACATAAAACTTCCAGGACGTACTTTTCCATGAACTTCACCATAGTTATGTACTGCATAAAGCTAGTCTAGTTTTCATTTTATAATATTTTATTTATATTTAATGCGAGGAAACAATTAAATTTGTAATGTTTTCGAGAGCCCGTACGATTGATTATAAACAAACTTGACCTTGTCTTTGTTTGGTATCATATACCTATGTGAAGTGCCAAGCGGTCGTCTCGTTCAAAAGCCGTAGAACAACGTAAGATCGTTGTTAGAATGGTTTCGTCAAAATAAATTTGATTTTTCTTAGAGTAGAGAATGCATTTCTTTATTTTTGTGTATTTTATTAATTATGCTTGAGTTAGGTATGATTTTAGTTATCAATAAATATATTTCTATATAGAATATAATGAAACCGATAATACACGATTAAGTTTTTGAACGAAACTAGTACCTTCCTGCTTACGTTAGGATGACGTCACTAGCGTAATCGTATCGAGGTCTCGAGAGTCGATAGAAGGTGCTTCGTGCTTCCTACTATCGTCATACTCCGTTAACGTATCGAGTCCTCGATACGTTAACGATACGAAAACGCTTAAATTTCGTGCTTGAGGCTCAGATCATTTTTCATACGTTTATTTCTCGATGACGATACGAATACTTTTTCGCAAAGAGTTCGTGCTTGAGGCACAGAAATCAGATATCAGATGAACTTTATTCAATAAAACTTTTTACAAGTTATTTTGACACGTCAACATTTTTTAAAACGTGGATCGGATCGGAAACCCGGCCACATAGTGAGAAGCTCCAGCGGAAGAAACTCAGCGAGCTTGTCTTTTTTTTCATATATCATATTTTTTTTCACAATATTACAAAGTTATATAATACCCTTTTTTACACAGTTATATTTTAACAATTTTTTTAAATTTATTTACTGGTAAATGTCTTATAGTTTCGGGAAGTTCATTCATTATAGAATAAATACGAATATGTACATATATATATATATATATATATATATATATATATATATATATATATATATATATATGTATGTGTACATATATATTTAACCCGAGCCCCGTCAATTGCGTATTCAGGAACGCTAACCACTCGACCAACGGGGAGGTCAAAATAGTTACGGGTCCTGTCGCAAAAGTAAAAAACCACTAAATAAATTCTGTATCCTGTCATATTATAAAAAAGCACTAGCACAAAAAAATAAAAAGTTTGATGTTCTAAACCAGATCTAAGATCTTAATCTAAGTGATTAAAATCAAGTCTTCACTTTTACTACGCTGATTACTAATACATCGCACTAATCAACGGCTGTCTACACGTGTTTTTAGCTTAATACTATGCACCTGCATTGAACATTCGCACTCACACTAATCAAAGTATAGTCGGGGTCTAACACCCAAAACACAAGCAAATTATTTGCTTACTTTGGGGTTAGATCAGTAAGGGTAATTTGTCCCGTGAATATTTATTTATTATTATTTATTATTTATCATATTTGCTTATAATTTTTCTTTTATTATCTCGATTTAACAATCGGTTTGATGACTGCCCCGTTCTGTGACTCTCAGAAAAGGAGACAACCATTTCCCCATTACTTTCTTTTTCTTCTCTTGCGTGTGTTGTATGATGTATGTATATCAGACGAATGAGTCGTGATTGACGATTGTTGTGTGATTTGCGTGTCAGATGATGATTGATTGATTTTTTCTTAGTTTGTCTAGAGCCTTTAATTTGTGGGTCAGGTAAGGAATGGGATGCGTTTGATGATTCTTGTCTATTTTTTGTGAATGTGATTGTTGCGTGATTAATGTTCTAGCTCTTGTTTGTGTTATGTTGTATGTGCTTAGCGAATAGGGTGTGATTAATGATTGTTGTGTGCTTAGTGACTGTTGTGTGTGTGATGACTCTTGTGTTGTAAATGTGACGGGAGATTCTTGTGTAGTATGAGTTCGTTGTGTGTCTTGTGTTTCTGTGTTGTGTGTTAATATAGTTAACGTATAAGAATTTTGTGTACTGTTTACAAATACGGTATCTCCAAGTACTTTACTGAGTATGGTTGATGAGTGTATAGCCGCTTGTTTTTGCAGGATACTGATGTCAATAAAAGCACCTAATTGGTCCGTGGTGTTTGCTTATAATTTTATAGTATTATTATTTATTTATTATTATTATTTATTATTTTCGCCTCTGTGGTCTAGTGGTCCAGCTTTGGAGTTGACCACATGAGGTCCCGGGTTCGATTCCCGGGTCGGGCACTTTAAAAAAAAAAGTGTTTTTTCAGTTTTCTGAGAAACTTAAAGTTGCCCGGGATTGGAAAGTGCCCGGTTGGCGATAGGCTTGCCACCTATCACATTTATGGGACCAAGTATCTTCGGCTAATCGTGGGTGCTCTTGTTGTACCTCTGCCTACCCCTTCGGGGATATGGGCGTGAAGATACTTTTTTTTTAAATTTATTATTTTATTATTATTTATTTATTATTATTATTATTATTTATTTTATTTAATTATTTCTTTAATATCAGCATTAGTATCAAAGTTCGCTAATATTGAACTGAAAAAATCAGTATCCACTGATAAAGTAAAAACTGCGTCAGCAATCAGGTCAACAACTTCCGTTCCGGTTTGGAGAGTAAGTTAGCCGATAAACTTGTACATGTGGCATTTTAATGCCACCACGCAGATAACAACGCACTCTCTTTCCAGTCTCTTTCCGTGAGGAGAACCATCTGCTTGTCTGCTATACAGTAAAATAAAAAACATGTATTCCTGAAAATTGCAAATATCACCACCTATATCTTGCAAGACAATTAACCTTTGAACAGTAGTGAACATAAATTTCGGAAGGCATTTGATTAACTCTGTCCTAGCTTGTAAAGGAAACGGGTTGATAATATTTGTGTTTCATTTTGTTCCGTAATCGAATTCGACTTGGAAATAATACAGTCGCCACAATTGTCTTTGATCTTTGAATATACCCTTTAAAGGAAATAACGTAATGATGTTTATTTTTCATTTTATTAAGGTCAATAAAAACCAACATTATTAAACTCCAGTTTGAAAATGCACTGACTGACATAAATCCAGATAAAAGAGGCCAGTACTAATTTCCGCGACATCGTTATAACTAATGAGTACTGATATTTAATTTCTTCGTCTGCTTATCCATAACAGAAAGAAATTCTATTTTGTCCACGGTAATCCCACAGATACAATACAAGCTGTTCCTGCGACTTCGTCCGCGTGAAAAAAATTCTAAAATAAAAGTAGCAATAGCGACAAGTTAGTCACTACCTGACTTATTGCATAAAAATATGAAGCAGATTTGTTAGGTTGCCTTTATGTCCCACACCTAGAAAAAAGCCCGCTCGATGGGACTCGCGTCAGGAACGTATCACAATTTGTAAATCACACAGCAATTTCACTAGAGCACGAAGTAAATGGAGGCGCCTTCTTAAGACATTTCTTAGACGTCAAGCGTAGCAAAATTTTGAACTTACATAAATACGAGAATGTATGCAACAGTACAACAATAAAAACTCAATGACAATTAGTGTCAATTTGCCTATATAATTTGTCATAATTTTGACAGTGATATGAGCATTCACTCATATGCACGGTTACACGTTCCACACACTTCCTTTAAAAAATCGTACTTATGTACGATTTAATATTAAAACAAAATTGTGTAAAAAGGTTATCATTAAATATCTATACATATAATATAATCGTAGGAAAGTCAAAACTGTACATTGAATATTTTTTTAAAAGAATACTTGGGGCGTGATCTACAATCGATATTGAAGCCAAAATATAGTTTTTAGAATTTTTGTCTGTTTGTCAGTTTGTCTGTATGTATGTCCGGGGTAAACTCAAAAATTACTACATGGATTTACTTCAAATTTTGCATGAATATTACTAACAGGTTGGGTCAACATATAGGCTACATATTATCACGCTATAACCTACGGGGGAGGAGCTGTGCGGAGTAAACGAAGTCCGCGCGGACGAAGTCGCGGGCAACAGTTAGTCCTTAATATTTCGACGAAGAAAGCTTGTAAATAAGCTCCTTATATTTACATATATTTGTAGCATAATTGTTTACAAATTAAACATTGAGTAATATCTTAATTAACATAGATATAAAAAGAACAATGCGGCTGAGCTTCTTTTGCCGGATCTTCTCAGTGTTTGCGATCCCGTAAAAGCCTTTAAAATTATTGACGCGTCAAAATAACATATATAAAAAGTTGAACTGAATAAAGAACTTCTTATTTCAACGTCTTAATTAAAAGACGGGTTGAATAAATTTATAAATGGAGTTCGTCAAAAGAGATGATAATTGGAGTACGTCCATCCCAACCTAGACTTTTTTATACCTGAAATAATAAACTAGCGATAGTCGGCTCTCTCATGGAAAGAGACAACCGTTGGCTATAGACACCAAAGATGTTAATGGTACGTTGCTATCCGTGAGAAGGAGTGTTAATACCAAATGTATAAGTTTACCGACAGAAATAGGTACCTAAGATGGTATCAGACCCGGACAGAACTCTATCGCTTAGTAGTGACACGTATTTCACGAGTTGCCTGGCAAAACGACAGATGGTCTTATGGTAATCGGTTCGGCGTCGGCTTGGAGGATGCAGTATATAAATAAATAAATAAATACTGTTACATATCTTCATATCTATCAGATGATACCCTTGAAGCGGGAGGCAGAGAAACAAATTGGTAAAGTGCGTGTAAGGTTCCGAAGTTATACATTACAATAATGCGGACTAAGAAGACGGTTTATATTATTTCATACTACCTATTTGACGTCAATGACGAATATAATCATACCACAGATTTACCGCCTATAAAAACTTCTCCAAATTCATTTTATAAGTTGGTCGATTATTATTACTCAAAAAATTGTAAAGTCTTCTAAGTCCTGATAATTTTCCTTTTAACTTCATTATATTTCTACTACCGTGATTTTGTTACAAAAACCGCTAATAGCTAGCAGCTAAAGGGGACACTTGACCCAATAAAAATTAGCACTTTAAAGCTTAACGTTTCACTAATTAGTGAAACGTTAAGCTTTACCTAACCTTCCTTAACCTAAACAAAAAAATGTTTTTACAAATCTTAAAAATTTGTTTTAAGGTTTAACTATGGGGTACATAAAAAAATTATCCCGTTTACATGTAGAGGCGCTACCCTAAAAAATATGTTTCTAGATATGTTTCTACTTTGTTGCCCTGAATAATAAGGAGATTCATGCAAAATTAGAGCTTTCTAATATTAAGGATATCGGCGCTAGAATGCGGACTGACGGACGGACATAGCGAAACTATAAGGGTTTCTACTTTACTTCGTTCCTAAAAACATACCAAAGATTAGCCCATGGTACTAAGTCCCATGATGTGACAGATGGCCTATGTATCGACAATTACTCGACTGAAATAATTGTAGTGAAGTGGTGTTTTCCAAAAAAAAATTTTTTTTTGATACGGATTTTGAACCCAGAACTTCAAGCATACCTATATACTGAAGCCAATACACCTAGATCACTGAGGCTAAATTTTATTATTGGGTTCCATTAAGAAATTATTTTTAAATTTAAAAATAATTATAAAATTTATTATAAAACTTTAGTGTTGTCGCAAACAATATAAACATTTTCTGAGTGCAAAAAGTAAATGCACGTTTAAATACTCTTTTAATAAATATGCAAATTTGACGCGCCCTCGAGCCATGAAAAGTAAATTAAAACATCATTACGCGTCGTGACTGACGGGAATAGTTAAATGAAAAAATAACGAGATCTGTGATTTAAAAAACATGTTAACAGCCCTAATAAAACGAAATTAAGTGCCCGAGAATATTTAAAAACATAAATCTTTATTCAGTTTTATTTTTAACACATAGGGCAAAAATAGACCGTTCATATTGCGTTGTTTTAGGGCAAGAAAAAAAACAACGCATATAAGTAAATAAATGATTTACTTTAAACTTACGAAGTAAAAATGCATTTTTACTAGGGATGGGCCGAAATTCGTTTTACATTCGGTTTAACCGAATTTCGGCAGCTTGAACCGAACTTCGGCATTCGGCCGAAATTCGGTTTAAATGCCGAACATTCGGCACTAGAAACAAGTAACTTCTTGCACTATTTTGCTTGAAATCTATGCTAATGTTATAAAGAGGAAAAATTTGTATTCTATATTTTTATATATTGTATCATCTAAACTCAAAAACTACTAAACCGATTTGAAAAAATCTTTCACCATTAGAAAGATATTAAATCATCCCCGAGTAACATAGGCTATACTATATTTTCGAAAAAAATCCGTAAAACAGTTGACCTAGCTGACCATCCCTGAAATATCCCGCTAAATAAAAAAAACATAAAAACAAAAATAAAAAAACTTCAGCATAGATTTTTGAGTTCGAAGACTTCAAAAAGTATGTAAAACAGTTGACCCGGCAGGTCATCCCTGAAACTTCCCGCTAGATCTTTATCTATATCTTAGCATATCACAGATTTTTTTCAGAGTTCAAAAATCCTAAATTTGTTACAAATATTCGTTAGTACATAGAAGTCGTTGTAAATGACAGTAATTTCAAAATTTTTGAAATGCTATATATTTTAAAAACGTTTATTGATTTTGGTTTTTCGAATGGAATTCAACGCAATTTTTGACCTCTAAAATATTTTCATAGCTATGTAATCTACAGACTCAGAAATGTCGAAGCAATATCAAAAAAAATTTTTGAATTTTCGATATTACTAAATCCCAAATAAATCGGCCGATTTTGATGCAATTTGCTTATTTGACGCAATCCATAGAAAGAAAAGCTGATTAGACTTTTAAGTCAATCTGTATATTAGTCTGAAAGTCATTTTAAAAATGCTAAGTTTGAAGTAAACAACAAAATATTAATATTTGAAAAGCCGTAACTTTTGAAAACTTGATTTAATTTTGATTTTTGTAACTGTATTTGAAAAAAATTCGAATTTATGTCGAAATAACACTTTTTCCTAATTTTTTCGCCAACGATAACTTCCGAACGGATTAACCTATCATGATACAATTTATGAATTAGACGCATTTTTTAACAAAAAAAGCTGATAAAATTGTATACTTAATCGATACATTAATTTGGAAGTTACATTAAAAAAAATATGTTTCGTCAATTTTTTTGCAAATTTTTCAAAATTTTTAACTTAGTTTAGTCCGAATTGGTTAAAATTGTTGGAAGCCTAAGTTGAGCAGAATCTAATTCAATTCGATCGGTCAAGCCGTTCTCAAGTTATGAAATGTTTACATATACACATACATACAACCATACATTCTCTCTCACACACACACATACATACATACATACAGACATACTGCGTCGCTATACGTAGCGGGAAGTTAAAAATCAAAAGTTTGATATATGTAGCTGAAGATGCATATATTTTAAAACATGATGATTTAGATCTTTTCCATTGCATTCATCGTAATTTTTACCTTTAAATGGTTTTATTAGCTCCAAAATCGGTAGGTTTAAAATGTCAAAGAAAAGGTTAAAAAAAATAGGTAAGTCAGTTAACCCTGCAGGCTATCCTTGAAACTTCCCGTTAAATTGAGGTATTTTAGGCTCAAAGGAACAAAAACTATAGTTTTTGTTAGCATTTTTTTTCAAGGTTCAAAATTCTGACTTTTGTTATAAATGACAGCAATTTCATTTTTAAAAAGCTGTATATTTTAAAAACGATGATTGATTTTCATCCTTCAAATGGCATTCAACGAAATTTTTGAGCTCTAAAATGTTTTTGAGCTACATAGTCTATAGGCTAAAATATGTCGAAGTAATATCAACATTTGTTTTCAAAAATTTTCGTTATAATAAATCCTAATAAAACGATTTTGATCCAATTGACGGTATTTGACGCAATTTTTAAAGAGAAAAGTTGATTAGATTTTTTAAGTGAATCGGTGTATAAGTTTAAGAGTTATTTTAAAAATATTAAGTAAGTTTTCTGTAAACAGCAAAATTTTATTATTCAAAAGTTATAACTTTTGAAAACTTGATTCGATTTTGATTCTTGAAACTACATTTGACGTAATTGTTTTAAGTACCACAATATTGTAGAAGGTTTGACCTTCAAACAAGTTTTGGTCAAAAAGTCTCTTATTTTATATAAATTAAACACTTTTTTCTAAATTTTTGTCAACGATAACTTCCAAACGGACAAACCAGTTTTGATACAATTTACGATATTTGACGCAGATTTTTAGAAAGAAATGCTGGTTAGATTTTTAAATCAAGCAGTGTATTAGCCGGAAAGTTATTTAAAAAATATTAAGAAGTTTTCTGTAAACAACAAAGTATTAATATTAAAAAAGTTGTAACTTTTGAAAACTCGATTCCATTTCGTTTTTTGAAACTAAATTTGACGTAGTTTTTAAGCACTAAACTATTGTGGAAGGTCAAAAAAAATAGTTAGAGAAGTTACTAAGTTATGTCAAAAAACACTTTTCTAAAGTTTTTCGTTAACGATAGCTCTTGAGCGGAATAACCGATTTTGATGCAATTAATGCATTGAACGCAGTTTTTGTAGGAATAGAGCTGATTAGATTCTGTACCTAATCTATACATTTATGTACTTACATTATACAAAGTTATTTATTTATGTATGTTATTTATGTACAAAGTTATGAGATGTTTACATATACACTTACACATTTATACAGGCATACTGACCTTATTGTGAAAATAGTCGGAAAAGATTTGTAGGACCTCAAAACGTGGAGATTTGGTGAAAACTCGATTTTCAAAAATCGGGGCAAAATCAGTAACTACCTTATCTATATACCTACGTAGCAGAAAGTTAAAAATAAAAATCCATGGCTAAATTGGAACAATGTAACTTAATGTGTCAAAATTTTGCTGTTACGTCATTAATTCACGTGCATTGCGAAACCCATTAACGATATCCTATATATCCTAATATATACTAAAATTATAAATGGGAAAGTGTATCTGTTTGTTTGTCCGTCTTTCACGGCCAAACAGAACGACGAATTGACGTGATTTTTTAAATGGAGATAGTTGAAGGGGTGGAGTGACATAAGATACTTTTTTCTCTTACTTTACGCGAGCGAAGCCCCGGACAATATAATAGGTAGTAGTAAATAGTAAAATACGTAAATAGCTAGTATAAAATAATTAAATTTTAAGCAAATTCGTAAAAAAGTCACGACGTGTCGCTTTTAAGAAAGCGCCCCAAAATTAAACCGAAGTTCGGCCGAATTTCGGCCGAATTTTTGTATTTCACCGAATGTTCGGCCGAAGTTCGAATTCGGTTTAAACCACATTCGGCCCATCACTAATTTTTACCCTTGTGGCTGGAATGTTAAGTGTATCGTATCCTTTTTACATCATACGATAGCAAATAATCATATAGCTCTCCTGATGGAAAGCATTCCAGTGAAATATAGGCGTAAAAGGGCTATATTCCTCGGGAACACCATGGCGGCGCAACCAGTCGTTGCTACCAACACAATGTATACAGCTCTATAGAGAGTTACTCACCTGGTATTCGTTTGGTTGCGCTACCAATTTGGCAGTGCGACCAGCTCGGACGCGTGCATATAATGTTACTGGTCGCGCCGCCACACTGGTCGCGCCACCACTAAGTAACATTAACTTTTCTTCAGGACTGACTATTTTTTTTAATATTAGGTCTTATTTCAACAAATCATTTTCACACAAAGTCAGTAACTCGTCGAAACAAGGACATCCGACCACACCTCCAAGAACCTCAGAAGAAGGTCTGTACCTCCTCACATAGTTAAAAATTTATCCCGATATATTTTTAGATCGACGTACCTATATGTTGACGAACTGTCCGTTCTTACAGCGATCAGCTAAAAAAAGGATGAACCCACAACTTTCTTTTTACTCTTGAACTCGCTTTTCCTACGTACATACAGTAGTAATGTTACCTCTTCGTGGTCCATTTTGATACTGAGTCAGTGTCGACTCTGGTGTCTGTACGGTGCCTAGTTTGGAAGCTTACGAACACTACAGCGGCGCGACTGGTTGCGCCGCCATGGTGTCTCGGTGAAATATAACTGTATGACGTTAATGACGCGTTGCCATGTATTTTATGAAATGTTATGGTATACGTATGATGATTTAACAAATTTCGTGACTACGTTTTGTAATAGTTTCAACAACACAATAATATTTTGAAACATGTGTTCTCTTTAGTATCATCAAAAAAAAAGTATCATCACGTCCGGTTCAGTTGCGGGGTAGGCAGAGTAAACCGGAGTACCACAGACTTTCCAGTTGACCGCGATTCACCGGTTTGTCGGTTGGCGAGATTGTGGTAATCTTCGTCACCGTATAGCGACATGTTAACGATTATCAACTATTTCTAGTGATAACCGAGACCGATAGCTTAACGTGCTCATCCGAGGCACAGGAATGGTAATACACCACTCTGCCAGACTCCTAGCTGCTATTGAGGATTAGATTTTTCAATAAAAACTTGAAAACAACCTCAATAACACTCACCTCCTGGTCCTAAGCTAACCCTAATAGTTACCCCTAAACCACGAGTCAGTCAGTATTCTCGTTAATAAATATTAATTTCGTAGCGCTATAGCGTAATGGCGTTTTAGCTCACAATTAGAAACGAAGTTATCTTAATAATAACCAATTATACTAAAGAATTATTAATATAGAACAGGATAATAGGTAATAAGCATAAAAACACTATTCTATAGTATCAGCCTTGTAGTAACATAACGCTCTATGGGATCATAACAATTTCTGAAGTCCGCTAATCGAGGTCGGCAATAAATAAACAATTACGCTTTATTGAACCACCATGCACTCCAATAATAAAGCAATATCAAACATTCGCTTTAATGGCTTTTTATGTATGAATTGCTATCTACCCGCAATATTAGATTATATATTTTTATTACCATTACCCCGTGATGGTCCGGGCTCCTTTTGAATTGAAAATAGGCCATATCTGTCATTCAGTTCGTAAGTGGTGAACGATTAGCTACACGAGTCACTAACATCGTTGCTACTAGATGGTAGAGTTCTGCAACGTCTCGCCTAGGTCTCTGGTACCACCGTCTTATCTATGACCGCCGCAATAGTAGCAGTGCTTATCACTGTTGTGTTCCAGTTTAGAGGTTAAGGTAGTCGGTAAACTTATAAGTATATGTGGCATTAAGGTCACTAGGCTAGCAACGAATCATTAATATCTTTGATGTCTATAGGTGATAGTTGTATCTTTCCATTAGGAGAGCCATCCATTTGTTTGCGATCTTATAGAAAAAATATTATCTTGATATTTTTCTCTAACGTACAATGAGAAATCTTTAAATTTATTTTTAACTAACACAGTGTTATGCAAAAAGCACATCATTATGTGAGTGTGGATACAACTAACGATTGAACCGATTTGGATGCGGTTTTTTTTAAATTGTTAATCTGTTTTTCTAGCGGCGATTTTAAGAAATATTTTATTGAAATCGGTTCTGCCATTGCAAGATCATCAGCTATTTTCTACTTGATGAAAACAATTCATCAAGTGGTACGGGCCTGATCGATACAAAATTTGGCATTCGATTATCTCAATGGCATGTTAACTGACCTAAGGTTAAGGTTCTCTATTTAAAGATCTTCAATCATTTTCATGATTTGCTCTGCAATTTTTTTATATAAAAGAGGGAGCAAACGAGGTTCACCTGATAGTAATTTATTGCAGCCGCACTTAGATAACCGCAATAACAGATATCTTGCTGTTGCGTTGCCGGCTTTTTAAAAATGAGTAAGCAATCAAGAAAATCTTTTTGAATGAATGAATGAATGAATTTTTTATTTCAGGTTCCAAGTCCCATTGATTACAGAATAATATGTCAAACAATATTTTTTGGATTAAAATTAAATGAAGTTAAATTACAACTGTCAAAATGATAAAAAAAAAATAATAATAATTTACATCATTAAAATTACCTACATTAAATTGAAATTTATATCATTTAAATTAAATTTAATTTAATTAAATTATATTATTATTATTATTCGTCGCGCATCCGCTTTATCTTTACGATACGTACAAACATTTTTAAATTAAACTAAAAAGTTTTAATTTAAAAAAAGTATTTGAAGTTCCTAATTAATTTTCTTACCAAATTTTACTGCATTCGATCAACAATACTCGATGCAGCCGCACTAGGACAATCGCAATAACAGATATCTTGCTGTTGCGTTGCCAGCTTTTTAGAATGAGCAAGCAATCAACCGTCCACATCCAAAACGTCCAGACAAGACCAATTCAATTACACAGAGGCGTAAGACAGGGGGATGTTCTATCCCCGAAACTATTCACAAGCGCGTTGGAGGACGTCTTCAAACTACTGGACTGGAAAGGACGAGGAATCAACATAGACGGTGATCGCATCTCGCACTTACGCTTTGCCGACGATATTGTCATCATGGCAGATTCACTGGAGGAGCTGCAGGAAATGCTGACTAGCCTGAATGGCGCCTCCCAAAGGGTGGGGCTTGGTATGAACTTGGACAAAACCAAGGTTATGTTCAACTCACATGTTCAACCTAGTCCAGTCACCGTAAATGGCATGACTCTCGAAGTTGTTCGGGAGTATGTATACCTTGGGCAGATTGTGCAATTAGGTAAAAACAACTTCGAGAGGGAAGTCAATAGGAGGATTCAGTTAGGCTGGGCAGCGTTTGGGAAGCTTCGTCACATCTTTTCGTCGCCTATACCACAAAGCTTAAAGACGAAAGTCTTCGACCAGTGCGTCTTACCAGTCATGACATACGCAGCCGAGACGTGGACACTAACGGTGGGACTGGTTCATAGACTCAAAGTCGCTCAGCGGGCTATGGAGAGAGCTATGCTCGGTGTATCCCTCAGGGATAGAATCCGAAACGAAGAAATTCGTATGAGGACCAAGGTCACTGACATAGCTCAGAAGGTAAGCAAGCTGAAGTGGCAATGGGCCGGTCACATCTGCCGTAGATCTGATCACCGATGGAGTAAACGGCTCATAGAGTGGAGACCGCGTCTTGGCAAACGTAGCGTGGGACGCCCCCTTACGCGGTGGCGCGACGATCTGCGCAGGGTGGCGGGAAGTAACTGGATGAGGAGAGCCGAAGACCGGGCTCAGTGGCGCGCCTTGGGAGAGGCCTATGTCCAGCAGTGGACGAATGCCGGCTGATGATGAAGCAATCAAGAAAATATTTTTGAAGGTCCTAATTAATTTTCCTACCGAATTTTATGACATTCGACCAACAATATTGGAGTTGGAGTTATCAGACAACAATCATTCGTACATACACTAGCTGACATGCGCAGCTTCACTCGCGAGTAGATTTATCACATCGCTGATATAGTATTTCATATAAACTTTCACCCTTTTAGGGGTTGGTTTTTTTAAAAGTTAGCCTTTGTTTGACCCCGAATCTTCTAATATATACATGTGTCATCTCCATGTGAATGTCATAAAGACATAAAGTCTGCATAAACATTTACTGCGCTACAAAAGCTGGAAATAAACATCGTTTACGTACACTATTATAATATTCCTTTAACAGTAGTAGTGATTACATCTATTCATTCCGATTTCAAAGCAATGGTTCTAAATTTTACAGTACCATAATATTACACACAGAATTAGTTAACAGTTAACACTCGCGTACGCAAGGCAAATCTAGGCACGAACATGAAATCAGGAACGCTTATTGTAAGGGTTCTTGTATGTTTGAAACCACAAGCATGCCTCTTGCTCCACTTTGCCATACAAATAATTGCAATCATTTTAGTACTACCACTTATAGGTTTGAACTACCTCATTCGTGCTTTGAAAGTTTTGAAATAAACTCAATTAGGTTTACATTGGCTGCAATTAAATGAAATCTGCACATGCATGAATGAATCATGAGCTCAGTCTGGGCTCAAATTTTTAATCTCCTAATATGTACATATCTTTACGCCAGATCCCTTAAGGGGTAGATAGAGAACTGAGTGCCATATGTTACGATCCTTGCAGATTTGTCTAGCTTCCTCCACATTCATTACTCTCTACTATAGAAACACGTCGGTTGCGAAGACTTTTGACACCAGCTTCGAATAGTACTCGATAAATCTGCTCATGGTATGTCAGTCTTGTATTGGTCTTCCGTCTTCCATATTTGCATTGTATATCTGTTTTGTTAACCTTTAATTTACATTCTTTCTATACGTCCGAACCAATTGAGCATCTCCTTTCTTATACCTATTTTGTTAACCTTTCATCAATTATTCTTTCTATATGTCCGAACCAACGGAGCATGCCGTCTGAGCATGCACTGAATATCGTCTGTAATATCGGCCATACCGGATAGGAATCAGAACACGAGTGAGAAAAATGAAAGTGTTGATAAATTACTTGTTCTCGCGAGAAATCTCAGTTAAAGTTGTCGCTGAGAATTCTCGTCGTGAGTCTGGATGTGCCTTCTACATCCCAGATGGGATGGGAAGAATACATCTTCTAATAAAAGGCAACTTCAAATATTTTTTCGAACAAGTATATTAGGTCTTCTACCTAAATAACTACTCCTCGTATGTCCGCCGCTCCCGCCCCCTGAAATAATGTTCTATTTATCATTCCAACACTTAAATCCTTGTAACATAATCGTATGAAACAATTTCAGTATCAAGTGGTCTTCATATAAATTGTTCCATTTCCCTCCTACATTAAAGTATCACATGACGGGTATGGGTAGAAGGGCCGACCTGAGGCTGACATTCTAAGCAATAGGTCGTATGACCTATTATTCAAAATGTCACACTCGCTGCGAGGCCTGCGTTTACTGAAAGGCTTCGGCTAGTGTCGAGATCACAATATAGATCTATTGTTCTCGATATTGGTTAACTTATCGTTATGAAGGAATGTGATTTTATTCAAACGAGGCCTGAATAATAAATGTTCGAGGTGTAGGTAATAACAATAGTAATTTAATAATTTAAACCGCTCCGTTGGTCGGGTGGTTAGTGACCCTTACTACGCAATCGATGGGGCTTGGCCTCGGTCCCTGACGGGGACAAGCATTTGTGTGATGAGCATAAATGTTTGTATTTCCGGGTCTGAGTGTTTATTATGTATGTAAAAGTATTTATATATGTATTTCTACGTATTAGTATCATTGACTAACACCCATAACATAAGCAAATAACTTGCTTACTTTGGGGTTAGATCAAAAAGTGTAATTTGTTCCGTTAATATTTATTTATTTATAGCATACGTTTTGCTAATTCGTTATACTGTTTACTCCTTTGACCCTAATTAGATCAGTAAGTGTAATTTGTCCCGTGAATATTTATTTATTTAAACCGACTTCAAATATCAACTATACTTATATCTCAAAAACTACTGAACCAAATATTAATTAAACTGTTCCCTAAGTTGGTATATACCTGATTTATATCAGATTTATATTAAAGAATGATATAAATCAGGTATATACTGGATATGGCTTTCAGTTCCCAGAGATTTGTGGACAAATATACAATCTTATAAACATACATATGCTTACGAACTTTAGTACACTAAATTGAACGCCCGTTTTGATCTTTTATCTCCATACTTAAATATTATCCAATTCAAAAAATGTTACATATATATATGTCAAGCTGATAACCTCTGTTTTTTTGTCGGTTGAAATGTAAAAATGTCACCCGTCCGATCGTCAAAGACATGAAACTATAACCTATAATTAGTACTTCATGCCTATGACAACAAATCTTCAACAGTTTTAAAAACATTTATAGTCTGTTGTGATAAGGCCTAATGGTCTATACACAGGCGACAACGACATCGAAGACGCCGCCATTGACGCGACGTGGTGTTGTCCAATTTAGGGAAATTAAAAACGAAATACGAGCATTTAAAAATACCATAATGTTTTTATTTTTATAAATAAAATCATTTCATTATTATTAATCTAACAACATTTTATTAAAATCTACGCCAAAAGCAATTTCAAAAATCAAATCAAATCAAGTTTTCAAAAGTTAGATTTTCAAATACTAATATTTTATTGTTTTCAACAAACTTAATATTTTCAAAATAACTTTCATTATACCCATTCATTTAAAAACGAATAGGTAAGCTATTCTTTCTAAAAAACTGTGCCAAATAGCGTAAATTGAATCAAAATCGGTCAATTTATTTGGATCTAGCTATGTTTCCGCAACTTCTTCAATAAAAACTTTTAAAACTTCTAAAATAAAAGTCCCGGAGTTTTACCCGCATAGTTCCCGTTTCTGTGGGATTCCAGGGTTAATAACTCCTCGTCGTATATCCTTCTTCGAGTCTCAAACTATCTTTGTACTAAATTTCATCTAAATCGGTTTAGTGGTTTAGGCATGAAGAAGAGACAGACAGACAGACAGACAGACAGACAGGTAGACAGACAAAGTCACTTTCGCATTTAAAATATTAAGTACGGACAAACCAATGACAAAGTTTTTGAAAAAAAAATGTTTTTTGAGATCACTTTGACATTTTTCAACCTATAGATTATGTAGCTGAGGAAACATTTTATTATTATTATATATGTAAGGAATACCCTACATTTGGCGATTAATATGCTAACACGATGTGCTATTTCACATGGACAACGGCCCTTTCTTTAAATGTTAGGAACTACCTTTACTAATTAAACCACGTAATCAATTATATTACATTTATATTTCTTTTCACATTGCTATTATCACTAACAACTAACAAGTAACAACCTTATTTTAACGAAATATAACTTAATAAAATACATTACCTTAAATTACTTATGCACGCTCAAGAATGATCTCAATAATGTTCGGTACGACTTGCTCTTTCGAGCGTCGTCGTCAATCTGCCATATCTTTAACAAGTTCTAACTGTCATCCCCACGTTTGGGGATACCAGTTAAAACAATAATTTTGCCTATTAAATATAATTTCGGGCAAAATCTTGCTCTATTAAATAAAACCTAACATATAATACATATTAAACATATATTTATTGCGTTGATTGTCATTCAAATTATTAAAATCAATTTTAGTTTCAGAAATATACAGCTATTCAAAAATCAAATTACTGTCATTTATAACAAAACTAGCGTACCCAGCCCGCTTCGCCGGGCTTTATTTAAGCATACAGGAATTGAATTATTAAGTAAGGGCTTAACCAAACTTATCTTTTTAATACACTTTGGACCGATTCGAGCCGATAGATTTTGAGAAATCTCAAAAAAACTACAAAAAAATTTTTTTCAAATGGGGTATGTTTCGATTTATTTTCAAACGGCTTTATCGATCGATTCTAAAAACTAATCAGCTTTTAACATCGAAAGACCACGTCGATTGCCGCCAGTTCCGTCAAAATTGATTCGTTCGTAAGTTATCGTTGTCGAAAGAAAACTGAAAAAAGTGTTTTTTTGGAATCACTTTGAAATTCCTAGTTCAATCAATCCAGCTTCTATGGGTGTTGCATCAGTAAACGGATACATTCGCGTCACTATAACTTACCTTGAATACTTCAAAATCCATAATTATTATCTTTAATGTACTTCAGTATACTTTATTATGCTTCATTATACTTCAATATACTCCATTATAATTCTACATGGTTCATAATGACATAAATATACACAACGCATGTGTCAATACAAATTTGGGTTATAAAACAATAGAATATCATCATAGTAAATAAAAGCTGTATTTGACAGTTCAAAAATAGGAGTGCTCCGATCGTCACCAAACTTTACAGGATTATTCGCCAGGTCAATCTGGAGATTCCCTGAAAGTTTCATTGAAATCGGTCCATCCCTTTCTGAGCCTATACGGAACATACACACACACTTTCTCTTTTATAGATATAGATTTAAATTTTTGAGCTCTGAAAAAAAAATATGCTTAGGTATACTTTTTGTTTCTTTGAGCTTAATATAAATCAATTTAGCGGGAAGTTTCAGGGATGGCCTGAAGGATCAACCGGTTGACAAATTTTTTAGGTATATATCGTTATTTCCCCTTACTGAAATTATTAACAGTTACATGTACATAACCTTTTATTTTTCCAATCATATAATGTACAAAATCCAATAAGTCCCCTCGACGCTCGAGTAAATCTTCTTAAGTATCCTGGTCTCCCCTACTATTAGTTTGTGTGAATGTTCGTTTGTAGCTCAAAACCAATTTGTTACAAATGTTAGCAAACGGGATGTCTATCAACTTCTTTTCATTACGCGATAAACGTTATATATTTGCTTCAACGTGAATGAAGGAAAATATTTTTCGTACTTATTTAATTTTTTTAAATTTTATTTTGTAAGATGACGTAATTTAATTTTGTCGTTACAAAAGTTGTTGATAATTTACTAATACGATATTATAAAGTGGAAAGATTTGATCGTTACTTTCTAATGGATAAACTCAAACTACTAAACTGATTTTCAAATATTTACCACTTATTGAAAACTACATAATTCCAAAGTGACATAGACTTGTAAAGCCGCCCGACTAAACAAAAAATCACACAAAGGAACTTGCGGACTTCCGCCAGTAATATTACACATCACTACCATCGTGGCTATTAGGTGGTAAAGTTCTGCATTGTCTCGCCCGGGTCCACCGCATTACCTATTCCTGCCGTAATAGCGTCAGTGCTTTTCACTGTCGTGTTCCCGTTTGGTGGGTAAAGTATCCGGTAAACTTATGTATGTGGCATTAGAACTCGCCACAAGATAGCAACGCACCATTAACACCTTTAGTGTCTATAGGCGATGATTATTTTTTTCCATCAGGAGACCCATCTCCTTGTTTGCTATCTTATGATATAAAATAATAATAATTAATGAAATGATAAAACACTCCATAAGAAGTCATTTTAGAAGCTTTATACCTTTAAAATATGTAAACAACGCAAAGTTTTATAAAACGAAGCTTCTGTTTAATAAAGAACAATCATTAGTCTTTATTCCGTCGGTTTTCCCACCAGCATTGTTGAAGGTAAAACACGGTTGTTTCAATATTAACCTGACGCTAATCTCCGATTTACGAATCATTAGGCTGTAATACAAACTTGTTTTACGAATTAAAACTTTTTGAAGTTATACTTGTTTGGGGTATTTGGAAAAAATATGAGATTTTTTACGAGGGATGCGCGCACCCTGTCGGGTGCGCGCTGTCGCCAAAAAATTACATGATGAATTTAGCTGATTTACGATGCCGGCAGCAAACAAGGAATAGTGGCTTAGCTAACTCGTTTTGGTTGAAGCTCCTTTGAACAATAGATAATCTGCCGTTCTGCCAGACAGTTCGTAAGAGGCGAACGATTGACCTTGCGAGTCACTTCCATCGTGTTCTACATTACCTCCACGGGTCTGGTGCCACCACCTTACCTACTCCTGCCGCAATAACGTTAATGTTTGTGATTGTCGTGTTCTGGTTTAGAGGGTAAGATAGCGGGTAAACTTATGCCAGTGCCATTAATACCTCGCCATATATATATATATATATATATATATATATATATATATATATATCACCATTAAAATCTTTGCTGTTTGTAGGCGATGGTAGTCAGGAGAGTCATCTAAAATAATAATGAGTATAACTTCTTTCGTGCATACCACAGACCACACAAATATTAATAGACACGGTGTTGGGCGTCAATTGCGTAGCCGCTCATATGAGCAAATGTATATAAAATATGTTAAACGCTTGTAGATATATAAAAATAGAAATAATATGCCATATTGCGCTATTTTGTCGTGTCGAATAAAAAGGTAAGGCTTAAGGAATACCTCTGGAGTGATTTAAATTCATCGGTTAGTATTATAACTCCGTGTTTCTCTGTGTAAATGCAAGCGACATTTACATCCTAAGAAATTGCCTTGAAAGGCGTCTCCAGTTTAATCCGTGGTACATACATAAGTACAAACACACGCTTTTTTAATCCGTTTGAAAGATTGATAGTTTGTTAAATACTAGCTGTGTCCGCGACTTTGTCCGCGTGGAAAATTTTCTAAAATAAAAATAGCAAAATTACTCCTTGTTGCCGTTGTTTAAAAGATAGATATTAAAGCATAGCTCCCGTTCCCTTGATATTTCTGGGATAAAAACTATCCTATGTCCTTTCGAGGGTCTCAAACTATCTCCGGACGAAAATTTCATCCAAATCGGTTCAACGGTTTAAGCGTGAAGAAGAGATATGAGTATGTATATTATTTAATATCATAAGAAATCCAATAAGCAGATCGCTGTTCTTATAGAAATAGTGAACAATCGCCTATAACTACCAAATATGTTTATTGTGCTTTGCTATCTAAGTTTTCCCCGTGTTGGTCCCTGGCTTCTTTGAAAAATAGGCCAACTGTCGTTCTGCCAGGCAGGTCGCAAAAGGCGAGCGATTGGCTATACGATTCGACTACCATCGCGGCTACTAGGTGGTAGAGTTCTGCATTATCTCACCTGGGTCTGGTACCACCGCCTTACCTATTCCTGCCGCAATAACGTCAGTAATATTCACTGTCTTATTCCGGTTTGGAGGGTAAGGTAGCCGGTAAATGTGGCATGTGGCATTAGACCTCGCCACAAGATAGCAACGCACTATTAACATCTTTGGTGTCGATAGGCGATGATTGACTCTTTCCATCAGGAGACATTAAACTAATCATAGTCAAATCAGGAGGTTAATAAATAATTTAATGTATCTTTACTAATGTTATTGCGATAGAAAAAAATATTTACGTCGGTATCCCCGAAGGGGTAGGCAGAGGTATAGCAAGTGGCCCCACAATAGCCGAAGATACCTAATCCCACAATGTGATAGGCCAGTCTATCGCCAAGCGGGCACTTTTTCCAATCCCGGGCAAAGTTGTTTTTTCAGAAAACTGAAAAAACACATTTTTCAATTACCCGACCTGGGAATCGTACCTGGGAACCTCATGTGGTCAACTCCGAAACCGGACCACTAGATAGACCACAGAGGCGACTAACGATAGAAGATCTATATTTTACTAGCGGCCCGAAACGTGCTTCGCTACGTATCGCCATTTATTGAATTCATCTGTTACAAAAAATGTGATAAATGAAGAACCACTCTACTGATTTAGTGCAAACTTCACATAAACTATCTACTAAATAGTCCGAACAAAGCCTTAACATTTGGTTTGGATAAGTGAGCCCGTTCTTGAGTTATAGAATTACAACGAAAAGTGGCATTGATTTTTATATATATACTAGCTGATGCCTACGACTTCGTCCGCGTGGACTTCGTTTATTCCGCACAGCACCCCCCCCCCCCCCGTAGGCGATAGCGTGATAATATGTAGCCTATATGTTGACCCAACCTATTAGTAATATGCATGCAATATTTGAAGTAAATCCATACAGTACTTTTTGAGTTTACCCCGGACATACATACAGACAAACAGATAAACAGACAAACAGACAAAAATTCTAAAAACTATATTTTTGCTTCGATATCGATTGTAGATCACGCCTCAAGTATTCTTTTAAAAAAATATTCAATGTACAGTTTTGACTTTCCTACGATTTTATTATATGTATATATTAGCGATGGGCCGAATGTGGTTTGAACCGAATTCGAACTTCGGCCGAACATTCGGTGAAAATAAAAAATTCGGCCGAATTTCGGCCGAACTTCGGTTTAGTAGGCGCTTTCTTGAAAGCGACACGTTTACGAATTTACTTAAAATTTAGATTATTTTATACTAGCTATTGTCCACGGCTTCGCTCGCGTAAAGTAAGAGACAAAAAGTTGCCTATGTCACTCTCCATTCCTTCTGAACTATCTCCACTTAAAAAATCACATCAATTCGTCGCTCTGTTTTGCCGTGAAAAACGGACAAACAAACAGACACACTGTCCCATTTATAATTTTAGTATGGATATATAGGATATTGTTAATAGTTTTCGCAACGCACATGAATTAATGACGTAACGGCATAAATTTGATGCATTTGAGTTACATTGTTCCAATTTAGTCACGGATCTTTATTTTTAACTTCCCGTTACGTATGTAGATAAGGAACTCTTTTTGCCCAGATTTATGAAAATCGAGTTTTCACCAGATGTCACCGTTTTGAGAACCTAGAAATCTTTTCCGACTATTTTCACAATGAGGTCAGCATGTCTGTATGTATATGTGTGTGTATGTGTATATGTAAACATCTCATAACTTTGTACATAAATAACATACATAAATAATTTTGTACAATCTAAGTACATAAATGTATAGATTAGCTATAAAATCTAATCGGCTCTATTCCTACAAAAACTGCGTTCAATGCATTATTGCATCAAAAATTTTTAATTTTCCGTTCAAGAGTTATCGTTAACGAAAAATTTTAAAAGTGTTTTTTGACATATCTTGGTAATTTCTTAACTAGAATTTTTTTACCTTCCACAATATTTTAGTGCTTATAAGACTGCGTCAAATTTAGTTTCAAAAAACGAAATCGAACCGAGTTTTCAAAAGTTTCAACTATTTTAATATTAATATTTGTTGTTTACAGAAAACTTCACAAAATTTTTAAAATAACTTTCCGGATAATACACCGATTGATTTAAAAATCTAATCAGCTTTTCTCTCTAAAAATCTGTGTCAAATATCGTAAATTGTATCAAAATCGGTTTACCCTTTCGGAGTTATCGTTGACGAAAAATTTTGAAAAAAGAATGTTTTATTTATATAAATTCGAGATTTTTGACCAAAACTTGTTTGACCTTCTACAATATTGTGGTACTTAAAACAACTACGTGAAATGTAGTTTCAAGAATCAAAATCGAATCAAGTTTCCAAAAGTTACAACTTTTTAAATATTAATATTTTGTTGTTTACAGAAAACCTAATAATTTTAAAATAACTCTTTGGCTTATATACCGACTGACTTAAAAATCTAATCAGCTTTTCTCTTTTTAAAACTGCATCAAATAAGTAAATTGCATCAAAAATTGATATTGCTTCGACATTTTTCAGCCTGTAGATTACGTTACGTACGTTTAGAAAACATTTTAGAGGTCAAAAATTGTGTCGAATGCCATCCGAAAAACCAAAATCAATCATCATTTTCAAAATATATAGCGTTTAAAAAATTTTAAAATTACTGTCATTTACAACGACTTTTATATAGTAACGAACATTTGTAACAAATTAAAGATTTTTGAACTCTGTAAAAAATGTGATATGCTTAGATATAGATAAAGATTTAGCGAGAAGTTTCAGTGATGACTTGCCGATGCCGGGTCAACCGTTTTACATGCTTTGTAATCTCTTCAAACTCAAAAATCTATGCTGAGGTTTTTTATTTTTGTTTTTATGTTGTTTTATTTAGCGGGATGTTTCAGGGATGGCCTGCAGGGTCAAGCAATTTACAGATTATTTTGGTAAGTATAATATAGCCTATGTTACTCGGGGATGATTTAATATCTTTCTAATGTGAGAGATTTTTTCGAATCGGTCCGGTAGTTTTTGAGTTTAGTTGATACAAGATATAAAAATATAGAAATACAAATCTTTCCTCTTTACAACATTAGTGTAGATTTCAGTCAAAATAGTGCAAGTTTCTAGTGCCGAACATTCGGCATTTAAACCGAATTTCGGCCGAATGCTGAAGTTCGGTTCAAGCTGCCGAAATTCGGTTAAACCGAATGTGAAACGAATTTCGGCCCATCCCTAGTATATATAGATATAGATATGTTTAATGTTTATCGATATTAATATCATAAATGCGAAACTTTAGATGTTTGGATGGATGGATGTATGTTACTCAATCACGCAAAAACTACTGAACGGATTTTGATGAAATTTAGTACACCGATAGGTGATAACCTGGAATAGCACATGGATTACTTTTTATCCCGGAAAAATTAAGTGATCCCACGAGATTCGCCAAAAACATTTATAATGCAGCGGGTTACACACTGCAGCAAACCTATGTGAAAAATCAGTTCACCATTAAAAAGATGCATTGTCCAGAAGGCATATAGTTTACTTTGTTACCTGACTGCTAAAAGAAAGTAATGTTGGAAAAACTTTAAAAACAACAAAGAAAAATATCGACACTTAGGGATTGAACCTGCGACTTCCTTCCTAAAGCCGGGACGCTCTTCCGCTAAGCTATTATAGACAGGTTTGAAGTGGCGAAATTCTTCTTTGTTATATGATCGATTACGTCGATTATACTGACCGCTAGATATACATACGTATAACTAATCAAACGAGTTCATCGTTACAGATGAAATTCACAGTTATAATTTTGATCTATTTCTTATTAATTTTATGTAAGGGATGAAAGTCACAAGTATTTAATTATTCATAAATTTTCGTGTATACGCAAAATATCTCAAACTGCGTAGGTATCACAGGTACATTCAGTCTGTCGCCAAGCAACCACCCGGCCCCAAGGTATTGGTTGCTCGGAGACGAAGTTTATTATTACTTGGAAAGTTTCACAATCCCGGCAAAGAAATATTCCTAGGTACTTATTTGTCGTGAAATACAACTTATATATTACTTTGTCTGTATAATAATTCAGTGTATGGAGTAAGAAATTTAACACTTATCAAAAAGTCATTTTATAAGTCAAACAAACTCCGCTTGTCTGCCTTTTGCCTGGAATGCCTCGAGGTCTTGGGGTAAACCAGTTTGGTTCAGATCATGTGATCCGTGGGGTTCAATCTCCGGGTAAAACAAAGTGTTATTGAGGTTTATTTGAGGTTTCTCTCAAAAACCAAAATCTCTGTACAAGCTCGGAGTCTAATAGACCACTATTAGTGTGTTGTTGTTGGCTATACGAGTCACTAACATCATGGCTACTACGTGGTAGAGTTCTGCATTGTCTCGCCCGGGTGTCTGGTACCACCGCCTTACCACCAAAATTGCAACGCACCATTAACATCTTCGGTGTCTATAGGCGAGGTTGTCTCTTTCCATCAGGAGACCCATCTGCTTGTTTGCTATATTATACCATAAAAAAGAGGATAATACTCTCAAGCCTTAGCTGTGTACATAAAGCCCGATGGATGGCTATTGGTAAAAATAGCCGATAATCGTTATCAGGTTGGCAAAATGCGGCGGCGGCGACCACCACTCATTTCGCCAATCGACAAACCGGTGAACCGGATGATACCGCGTAATGATGATTTAGGCAAACTTAACAGAAGGTTTTGTTTATATTAAAAATAGTAGGTAAAGTGCGTGTCGTGCCACGCGCAATGTAGGGTACCGAAGCTACCGGTTCACAAAAATGCGGACTAAGAAAAGAGCTTTTATTGTTTCATACCTATGACCCAAAAAACCTGAACCTATAACTTAACGTCAATGACGGATATAATATATGTATATCCGCTGCACAGGTTCACTTCTCCAACTAAATTTTAAAGGTTGGTCGACTATAATTACTCAAAAACTTGCGAAGCCTTCGGGCACAGCTAGTTTAATATAAAAATTAATAATTTTAAAAAGGGAAGCCGTTAGGAAACGGGTTATATCACAGACCAAAAAATACTAATAGACACGCCACTGAGAAGGAAACGTGTGGCCACGAATATGAGCAAACGCTCCTATCATTGTAAAAAATGTCATACTTTTGAAGATATATTTTTATATCGCCTCTGTGGTCTAGCGGTCCAGCGTTGGCGTTGACCACATGAGGTCCCCGGTTCGATTCCCGGGTCGGGCACAAAAAAAAGTGTTTTTTCAGTTTTCTGAGAAACACAAAGTTGCCCGGGATTGGAAAGTGCCCGGTTGGCGATAGGCTTGCCACCTATCACATTTGTGGGACCAAGTATCTTCGGCTAATCGTGGGTGCACTTATTGTACCTCTGCCTACCCCTTCGGGGATATGGGTGTGAAGATACTTTATATATTTTTACGGTTTTATCGTATCGAATGAGATGACAAGGCTTAAAAAATATTCTTGAAGTGATTTTATTTCATCGGTAAGAAGTATAACTCTGTATTCCTGGGGTCCGTAATTTAATTTCGAGAGTCGTGTGTTCGATTAATGGAAAGTCGACTGAACGATTGTTCGAATGGAGTTTATTTCGAAACAACCTTTTATCGCCAAACGCTACTTCGATTGAACGTTTCGTCGAATATGTATTAATCGAAAAAGAACAGTTTTCTTTCGAAATATAGTTTCATAATTGAAATTCTTGTGTATAAATGCAAGCTATGCTGACAAACTAAGAAATTGTCTTGAAAGACAATTTAATTAAAAAATTTAATTCGTGGCGTGGGTTATATGAACCCTTCCATCCACTGTTGTCCTGTTATTACTCGATAACTACGTGACCAAAATTTACGCAAATTGTAAATTGGTAAACAGTGAAAACACTATTAATCCATACTATTATTATAAATGCGAAAGTCTGTCTGTCTGTCTGTCTATCTGTCTGTTACGCTTTCACGGCTAAACCGCTGGACCGATTTTCCTGAAATTTGGCATGGAAGTAGTCGAAAAGCCGGGGTCAAACGTAGGCTATTTTTTTTTCAAAAATCAACCCTTAAAGATGCTAATCTACTCGCGGGCGAAGCTGCGCGGGTCAGCTAGTAGACATATAAAAAGGTTTTTTTATTTCAGAAAAAATATTGTTATGTTGGAGTCGGATTTAATATAATTTGATTTTTTGACTCACACATATTAAAAATCAAAAAGCAAAGCCTTGCCCATCATTATTTATATTTACCACATCGAAAGGCCACGTGAGGACTAAATAATATGCTCGCTACACATTGCTTGCCAACCGACTCATCTAAGTTTTGCTTTACATAAATAATATGTAAACATCACTGGACAATTTACATGCATTGATGTAATCTAAAGTAAGGGGTAAACGTTATGCTTAGCAAGCTGAATGTTGTAGTACAATTTTATTACCATTCCATTATTATGCTTTTTTTTTATTAATACATTGGAAAAAGAAGCTTCGTTTCTACTGGGTGTTCTTTATATGATAACATCTATATCATATTATCATCATTTTGTTACTGACATATCAGTAAATTCACTCTAAAAGTCGTCCCTGTAACTTCTATCCAAGTTATGGTATTTTAATTTCGTGGCAATAAAAAAATATAGCGCGGAAGATTCAAAAATGTAATATTCGTTGAACGTCATTATTTTTATTTTGAAAAGGTATAACTTTTGAGTACGATAATTGATTTTGATTTTACGAACGGCATTCAAATCAGTTTTATGAGTTCTAAAATTATTTTTAGTACCAAAATTTTTTTAATGACCGCCCCGTTGGTCGAGTGGTTACTTGTTAGTGACCCTGACTATGCAATTGACGGGGCTCGGATACGATCCCCGACGGGGACAAGCATTTGTGTGATGAGCATAAATGGTTGTATTTCCGGGTTTGAGTGTTTATTAAATATATTACATTATTTATTTATGTATTTCTATGTATTAGGATCGTTGACTAGCACCCATAACACAAGCAAATAATTTGTTTGGGTTAGATCAGTAAGTGTAATTTGTTCCGTGAATATTTATTTCTTTATTATAAAACAGATTGTTTCAAAATAGAAAATTTTTGTCAAAAAAAAAAACACTTTTTTTAAAAGAGGTGATCGGATATATCGATTATGATCCAGTTTGCAGCGTACGATTTTTTTAAGAAAATAGTTTTTTAGAATTTTAAAACAATCAATAATAATAAATATTTAAAAAAAAATATGTTCTATGCTGCTTATCGTCAGCACTTGGTGGAACTGCATTTTGATTTTAATTATAAACTAGTTCAAGTTCTTTTTATTTAAAATTTATTTTTGTGAGAGTTTTTAAAAAACGACTGGCTTGAGACGCTCGAAATATTTAAAAAAACCTACGTTTGGTGAAAGCCATTAACCAAGTAACAGCGTTTCGATCGGTAAAGCCGTTCAAAAGTTATTAGAGATTTACACACATACTAATACACACACACGCACAAACGCACGCACGCACGCTCACACACACACACACACACACACGCACACACACACACACACACACATACACGGACATATAATCATGCATACAATCATACTGAAGTCAACATACAAATAGAGTCAAAATAGCTTTTTAGGATATCAAAACATGGTGATCTTATTGACGCGATTTTCAAACATCAGTTAATTTCTTTAGCGGGAAATTAAAAAATATTCTGGAAATATATTTTAATATCAAGCTTGTAACATAAATTAAGGTCAACATTGTTCCGTTTTAATAATTAAAATTATTCAAACTTACCAATTACATAGTAATTTAGAGTGTAAATAAATGAAATAGCGTTGGTGTATTAAAATGTATGTAGTGTTATTGACGTAATATTATCATAGTTAATTATAAATAGCAATTATTGAACCACCATATGAAGTTAGTCCTCCAACTGTAACATTTATATAAATATTTTACCACTTTAGTGCAAATGAATGCTTTATTCATTACACAAACTAATTTGTAATATTTATAATTATAAAGTAGAAAATCTATATAAAACTATAAATCATATATGGCGATAAGATATTGCGCTAAAGTATATAAAACTAAAAATAAAATTTAAAACTAAAAATGATGTTATGCATTTTTAGGTATATACTTTCTATATTTGAAATGAAACTTAAAATCATCGCGGAGTTAGTGCTTACCGTATTCAACTCTGATCAAGAAGTCTTGGTTTAGGTCTTCAGATTGGTTAAAACCGTTACCAAAGATTTATCGACGTAACCTTTACAGTTCAATTTATCAGTAACATCTCGGGATCTGGTGACAGTATGCCTGTATCTGTGTCTCGGATAAGTACGTAAAGCCATCGTTCCCGATTATCATAAGAAACAAGCGATAATTGAGTGTGTTGTGGGTAACCGGAACGCCGGAATACAAAATAGGAGGTAAAATTCGATTGAGGTAACACAAAAAATTTTTAAGGTTAAGGTACGAATAAGAACAGTGTTTTTTAAGGTTTCAAAAAATGACAATAAAATATAACCCCACCAATCCTTACCAGTAGCTAAACGGGTTCTTACCAAAACTTTTTCACAATTTTACCCCATATTGGTTCTGGCTACTTTGAAGAATAGACCAACTACCGTTCTGCCAGGCAGGTTAATTGCATAAATTTATCGGCTACCTTACCCCCCCAACAAAAACACGACAATCTCAAGCACTGACGCCGACAATTGTACTATCGCTAGATATACGTACATATTATATTATCAGTAGTAGACTTCCATGTAATAACGAATTTAATGTTGAGCCAGCGACTGTGCCTTAAAATCAGGCAACGCCCTTACCGCTGAGTTTTTCGTCGTTAAGTTTTTAGTTTTTTCGAGCACGCAATAAATGCTAAAATACATTTAGATAAAATCAATTAGCCTTATTAATTGCCTTCATCTTTTAGAAAGACGATAGAATAGCACGCTTCATCACAGCGTTCACTTTATATTGAGTGCTACAAGTGATTTATGGTAATTTTAGCTCAACCTACGTGTCTGAGCCAACCTCGCTTTTAAATACCTGTTGCGCTAAATGTATGCAGCGTTTAAAAGGCGTAGCTTATTTTAAACATTTTAAAATGCTTCTTTGCTATTTAATATACATATTTTTTTGATAACTCATACATGGAAATATTTTAAAAATAGCACATGAAAAATTATCTTCAGGACCGTATCCCCGAAGAGGTAGGCAGAGGTAAAACAAGTGTAACTACGATTAGCCGAAGATACTTAGACCCATAATGTGATATATGGAAGCCTATCACCAAGCAGGCGCTTATCCAATTCCGAGCAACGTTGTTTTTATCTGAAAACTTAAAAAACAAATTTTTGAATTGACCGACCCGACCGATCGAACCCGGGATCTCGTGCGGCCAACACAGATACGGACCACTTGACCACAGAGGAGAAAATCACTAGATTTCATGAAACTGATAAACAATTGTTTTAATTGGTACAGTTCAGTAAGTCCTTTTTGCTTAAGAATATTTAACATGTAGACATAAGTTGGTTTCATATTAGACCGGTAAGACATTGTAAAGTCAAAAATATTGGAAATTTTTATCCGTGTTAGTCTGGGCTCCCTTTGAAGAATAGACCAACTGCAGATCCTCCAGGAAGTTCGTTAGAGGCAAGCAATTGGCTATGCAAGTCACTACCATCGTGATTACTAGGTGGTAGTATTCCGCATTGCCTCGCCCGGGTCTGGTACCACCGCCTTACGTATTCCTGCTGCAAACATCATGTTACATATGTTATAAATGAACTTAAGCATATACATCTAACTTTAAGACTCTACCACAAATATACCAACGCACCATTAATCTTTGGCGTATATTTCCATCAGAAGAGCTATCTGCTTGTTTGATTTTCTTATGATATAAAAAGGATTAATTTGTTTAAAAAGAATTAAATATGTGAAAGCCATCAAACTTGATATGGATCATTTTAATCTTTGGCACTTTATGTTTTCTGGGCACCCTTGAAAAGTTTTAGTGTGAAGAGGTATATAAATTAATTAAAACATAGATTCATCTTTTTAAGAGCTTTTAATGGAAGCATTGGTTTAAGCCCTTTCGGCAGGCATAAAAATGTCTGAACTTTATTAAGAACTTTACTTTTCCAATTTTAATTAACTGATTTTTTATCACTTTTCCATTAATATAAAAATGTAATAAAGTCATACTATATAGAGTATATTAAAGTTTAATTAAAATTACCTTGTTTAATATAAATAAATATTTAGTTACTTATTTGCGTTGTAGACGTATGCTGCGGCCGCACTTGCGTCTATCATCACAAAGCTTCGCGCAATACATGCAGATGTAATCGGCTATTATCGGCTATCGCCTCAAGCATTCGGACTGCGTGTGCCGTATCGCACTGTTGGCGGTACGTCAAAGTGTTTTAGCGCGCTAATATCTTCGGGACGATACACGCAGGTGCGGCCGAAGGGTAAGTGTCATGTAAATTAACCTAACATTTTTACTTTGTTTATATTAATAAAATAAACTATGTGGGTAGATCTGACAATCGGATTTGCTACATAGCTCAATCAAGTACAGTTGCATATTATTTCAAAATACATATTTTATATACATAATAGTGGCGACGAGTGCTAAAAGTGACTAAAATGGACACTAAAGCTATCAAATTTCAAGAATTTGATCCCCAAACAAATAGTTGGGACATTTATCTGGAACGCTTAAAATTTTGTTTTGAAGCTAATGGCGTCATATTAGATGCCGCAAAACGTGCGAATTTTTTCACGGTGTATGGTTCGCGCGTGTTCGAGACTTTACTGGCATTAATTACACCAAGAAATGCTTCGGAAGTGACTTATATGGAAATTGAAAACATCTTAACTAAACATTATTCTCCAAAACCAAATGAAATATCAGTGTCATACAAGTTCTACAAACGTGATCAAAATCGAAATGAAACAGCTTCAGATTATATAGCCCAATTACGAAAACTTAGTGCTGGGTGCAATTTTGTTGATTTAGAACGAATGTTACGTGATCGCTTAGTTTGTGGCATGCGTGATCAACAACTTCAGTATGAGTTACTAAAACGCGACAAGTTATGCTATCAAGATGTAGTAGATGCAATGAAATCAGCTGAAAGTGCCTGCAGGGATGTACGGATGATCCAAGAATCGGCAGTTTCAAATTTAAACACAGAATTACATTATGATGGGCAATCCTCTACCGAACCAATGGATATAAATGCTGTTAAAACTTAAAAAAAAAATTTTCGCTTTTGTTATCGCTGTGGTGACCACCATGGAGGACAGTGTCGGTTCGCAAATACTACATGTCGATATTGTAAAAAAATTGGACATTTAGAGAGAATATGTTTAAAAAAGAAAAAAAGTAGAAATGATAACATTAATTATACAGAAGAACAAGACAATCATCTTAATGGGATTTATTCTTTAAAAAGTTCAAGTCGAGTAGCACCATATGAAGTGGAGGTGTTTTTGGCTGGCATACTTGTTCGCATGCAAGTGGATACAGGTGCCAGTTATTCAATCATCAACAAGAAAACTTGGGATACATTGTACAAAAAAGCACCATTTCTCTCTTTACAACCCGTCTCTGTATCTTTACATACATGGAATGAAACACGAGTTAATGTACTTGGTCAAGTCGTACTCTCAATGCAATATAAAGAGATTACAATTCATGAATCACATATAATAGTTGCTAATGGCAATGGCCCTAATTTATTGGGTCGGGACTGGCTCAATTTATTAAATATAAATCTTAACATAAATTTTATATCAGAAGAAGATACATTAAGATTAGAAAGAATATTAGATAAACATAAAGAAGTTTTTAAGGATGGTCTTGGTACCTACTGTGGCCATCCAGTGGCAATCAATTTAAAACCTGGAGCTATGCCAAAATTTCTCAAGGCTCGTCCAGTTCCATACGCTATTAAGGAGAGAGTAGAACAAGAAATAGACAGACTAGTAAGTGAGGGAGTTCTACGTCCAGTTTCATTTTCACAATGGGCTACGCCAGTTGTACCAATAATTAAAAAGAATGGGGATGTCAGATTGTGTGGAGACTATCGAAGTACTGTCAATGAAGCAACTGAGTCAGACACATTTCCAATGCCAAGTGCCAATGAAGTTTTTGCCACGATAGCAGGTGGAAAGTTCTTTACAACGTTAGATTTGGAGAGAGCGTACACACAAGTAGTGGTAGATGGCCCTACATCTAGGCTATTAACGTTGAATACTAGTAAAGGTCTTTATACAGTACATCGTTTAGCTTTTGGAGTAAAAGCTTGCCCTGGAATTTTCCAACGATTAATGACGTCCTTGTTGGCTGAAATACCAGGTGTTGCAGTACTAATCGATGATATTATCGTGTCCGGTGACACTAAGATTACAATGGAACAAAGACTTGATACAGTGTTGGAGCGCATCAAGAGAGCTGGTTTACGGCTTAATAAAAATAAATGTAAATTTACCAGCAAACGTGTTGAATTTTTAGGATTCATAATAGATTCCGATGGAATTCATCCTTCTGGAACTAAAGTAGAATCTATTGTTAATACACCAGAACCTAAGAATAAAAAAGAGCTACAAGCCTTCCTTGGTTTGTATAATTTCTATGAAAGATTTATCAAACATAAAGCAACTTTATTAGAACCATTACACAGATTATTAGACAAATCTCGGCAATGGACATGGACCAAAAAGGAACAAGAAGCATTCGATAAAGCTAAACGCTCAATTACATTTGACCTAACTTTAGTTCACTATGATATAAAAAAGCCTTTGATTTTAACTTGTGACAGCTCAGAGTATGGAGTTGGGGCCGTACTGTCACATGGTTTTGAAAATGGTCAGGAACTCCCAGTAGCTATGGCATCTCGAACGTTACATTCACATGAACGCCGCTACTCACAATTAGATAAAGAAGCTACATCAATAATGTTTGGTATCACTAAGTTTCATAATTATCTAATGGGAAGACATTTTCTGATAGAAACAGATCACAAGCTTTTACTAGGAATATTTGATCCTCGAAAGCCTATGTCAAACATGTTATCACCGCGCTTGACTAGAATAGCTATAGCTCTTTCAGCACATGACTATAAAATCATATACAAGCCAGGTTCAG
Source organism: Apodemia mormo (assembly GCA_036924255.1). Lineage (NCBI taxonomy): Eukaryota > Metazoa > Arthropoda > Insecta > Lepidoptera > Riodinidae > Apodemia > Apodemia mormo. The sequence goes on from JAUPFN010000001.1 coordinate 11,447,302, forward strand.
AAATTGGTGATGCAGATAGTCTGAGTCGGTGGCCACAACCTGTACCAGATGAGAAAGAGCAAGATATATATATGACGTTTTATTGATGGCAGAAAAACCTGACGATTTTCCTTATGATGCAGAATGTATTGCATCAGAAACCAAGCACGATGAGTTACTTTCACGTGTTTCACATTACATCCAAAGAGGTTGACCAGCCAGAGTAACAGATACCAGATTACGTCCATTTTGGCTCCACAGATCTGAACTTTCCCTTCAAGAAGGCTGTATACTACTAGGGTGCAGAGTAGTTCTGCCAGAAAAATTGCGTGATGTTGCTCTAAAAATATTGCATAAGACACACACTGGCATTGTACAATCAAAGGCACTAGCCAGGAGCTATGTCTGGTGGCCAAACCTAAATGAGGATATTGAGTCGCTTATAGGTAATTGTACAAAATGTTTAGAATATCGACATATGCCTAAGAGAACTACTCATGAATGGATTACTCCTACAAGGCCATGGTCACGTTTACATATTGATTTTGCTGGACCATATCATAATAAATACTTTTTAATAATTGTTGATTCCTTTTCACGCTGGCCAGAATTGTTTATGGTCAACAATACCACTTCTGCAACAGTAATACAACTTTTAAGAAAAACTTTTGCTACACATGGTCTTTGTGAAATTTTAGTATCTGATAATGGGACGGCATTTGTTTCCAACGAAATTAAAAGTTTTTTGAAAGCAAACAACATTCATCACACCACAACAGCTCCCTGCCACCCCTCCACAAATGGGTTAGCTGAACGAATGGTCCAAACAATTAAAGATAAATTAAAGAAAATGGATAATATGGCATGGGATTTGAAAATTTCAAATTTATTATTAGGCCTAAGAGTTACACCTTGTACTGCTACTAATAAGAGTCCGGCAGAATTATTAATGAAAAGAAATCTAAGAACCTTATTGGACACTATCCATCCTGACAACATACAAAATAAAAGAATGGAAGATCAAATTGATAATAACAATAAAAAGAATAACAGGGAGACATTTACAGAGCAGAAAGTAATGTATCGCTGTTACAATACAGGTGGCCCCAGATGGTTACCTGGAAGGGTGATAGAAAAGTGTGGGCCTGCATCTTATAAGGTAGAGACAGAAAATGGTACTATAGTTAACCGTCATATTGACCAAATAATTAGAATCAAAGCTATATCACCAGCATCAGAGGGGGGGAGTGAGAGATCAGCTAATAGGATATCAGCAGAGGCTCAGGAAACGGATGAATATAATAGGTTTATCATAAACTCCCCATCAGAAAAAAATACTTCTAACAGTGAGGATAATGATGGGGTGGAGGAACATGAGGGTTCTCAAGATATTATTGAAATTCCGGCTACAGAAAATTGGGATGAAATATTGGGCATCCCTCGAACCTCGGATAACTCACAACCAGGAAAAATAAAAAATAAACATTATAAATATTCGAAGACTCCTTATGAGAGACCTAATGAAAATTACTTGCTGTAATCTAAAGCATGTGTGCTAACATATAGTTAAATTTTATTTATATTATTTAGTGTTAATAATTACTTAAGGGGGAAGTATGTCATGTAAATTAACCTAACATTTTTACTTTGTTTATATTAATAAAATAAACTATGTGGGTAGATCTGACAATCGGATTTGCTACATAGCTCAATCAAGTACAGTTGCATATTATTTCAAAATACATATTTTATATACATAATAGTAAGCCTATTCGGTCCCTACTAATGCGTGATTGGGAGAATGAACTGAATGTCTGTAAATTTTCTGATTTGCCACGGTTCACCGGTTTGTCGGTTTGCGAGATAGTTGTGATCCTCATCGCCGCATTTTTGCAAGCCTTTAATCGAGTATCGCCTATACCTAAAAATAATTGGAACTGAAAAGTTTATGAGCTCATTTGAGGCAAAGGGTGGTAAGACACTTCCGACGCAGCTGCTACTGACATTAAAAATTTTCGAGAAAAACTTCAATAACACTTTTACCCGCCCACGTATCAAATTCGAAACCTCGTGGTGTAAACTGAATACAATTAAATATCTAATAAATAGTATCTGATCAAATTCTCACCTGTAGTTTTATCGGTCCAGCGGCGTGAGACGCGGCTGACAGCCGTCGTCAACTTAACGGCATTTCCCACTCCACGGCAGTCAGTAGCGTTGAGCAAACGCTTCAACACTTCGATAACCTCACTCACACTTCACTTCACTACACCTCATTCTTTGACACACTAACACTCTCATTTATTTTTTACACACACTCTGAACCTGTAACAAAAACAAAATTAAAATTGTAACAAAATACTTCGATAAAAAATAACACGATATGACAAGATCTGATGCTCTTGTAGCAAGAATTGGCAAATTGGCGCTACCAGACCTGGGCAAAAAAATGCAAAATTCTTACTCTACCACCTAGTAGCCACGTTGGTAGTGACTCGCATTACAAACCGTTTGCCTCCTACGAACTGCCTGGTAAAACGCCATGGTTTATTCTTCAATGGGAGCCCGGACCAACAGGGTCTAGTAATTTTTGTGTTTATCCATTACAAACAAACAAATCTCACCTATTTATTATATTAGTATACCTACATTTACCCGCGCAGCTTAAACCACAAGTAGAATAAAATATTATCACACATGGAATCTTTTATGCAAACTTTAATTCCTAAATTTTGATTTTTAAAAACAAAACAAAGTTTTCCCCATGTTGGTCCGGAGCTATTTTTGAAGAATAGACTATCTATCTCCAGTTCTAGCTCTAGTGGAGACCGTGCCGCAAGTCGAGGCTTGCCACGACTTGAAGCAAACTAAGCGGCTACGCAACGAGCCGAATTATGTCGGTAAATGGCCATGCTCAAAAACGCCTCAGTGTGAGCCGTGCGATGAGTTGAGATGTTGGTGTGTGCTCGGTACGCGGCAAAAACTGTTTTGTATCTGTGTATCCAATTGCGCAGCTTTCTGCAGCTTGCGTCACACTTAGATTGAGACAGCTCGTCACGAGACTACTCTAGTGGACATCCAGCTATATACTGTCAGCCAGTTCATAAAAGGCGAACGATTATAAGTGTCACTACTGACGTGACTACTATTTGGTATTTTTCTACTCCTATATACTTATGACTAATTTCGATGCGTGTCCCAAGACAGCTTGGCTTTACCCCAGGACGCCCTGAGCTCGCAACTTAGTGGTTATCAGGAAGGTTGCCGCAATTGATTCTGGTTTACAAAAGTTACAGTAGTGGGAACGAGAGGTGGGTCCATTGACGTTACTACTAGGTAATAGAGTTCCGTCTTACCTATTCCTGCCGCAATAGCATCAATGCTTGTGACTGTCGTGTTCTGGTTTAGAGAGAAAGGTAGCCCGTAAAGTTATCCTCCGTGTTAGTTTGGGCTCCTTTGAAGAATAGGCCAGCTGCCGTTTTTCCAGGCAGGTCGTAAAAGGCGATCGATTGGCTATGCAAGTCACTACCATCGTGACTACTACGTGGTAGATTTCTACATTCTCGCCCGGATCTGATACCACCACCTTACCTATTTCTGTCGCAATAATGTCAGAGCTTATCACTGTCGTGTTCCGGTTTGGAAAGTAAGGTAGTCGGAAAACTTATGCATGTGGCATTAGACGTCGCCATAAGATAGCAACGCACCATTAATATCTTTGGTATCTATAGGCGATGGTTGACTCTTTCAATCAGGAGACCCATCTGCTCGTTTGCTATCTTATACTATAAAAAAAGCACAACACGGCATATTAATATTTTTTCACGATATATCTACAAGCGTTTGATATTAGCTCGTAGTCGCTTAGACTGATTTTATTGTCACGTTGACGGTCAGCGCTGATGTATGTAGTCATAGCAAACGAGCAGATGGGTCTCCTGGTGGAAAGAGTCAACCATCGCCTATAGACACCAAAAATGTTAATGGTGCGTTGCTATCTTGTGGTGAGGTCTTATGCCACATGCATAAATTTACCGGCTACCTTACCCTCCAAACCGGAACACGACAATGACTAGCACTGACGCTGTTGCGGCAGGAATAGGTAAGGCGGTGGTACCAGACCCGGGCGAGACAATGCAAAACTCTACCACCTAGTAGCCTCAATTTTAGTGACTCGCATAGCCAATCGGTCGCCTTTTACGACATTCCTGGCAGAACGGCAATCGGCTTATTCTTCAAAGGAGCCCGGGACCAATACGGGGAGAATTGTACTATTTTATCGTAGCATTTAAGAAGCTAAAGATTAAAAATACTCCTAGAGTGATTTTAATTCATCGGTTAGTACTAAAATTCTGTAGTTCTAGATGTAAATGCAAGCTACACTGAAGACCTATGAAAAGTAAAGTATCTTCACGCCCCTGCCCCCGAAGAGATAGACAGAGATACAAACACGATTAGCCGAAGATACTTAGTACTACAATGTGATAAGTGGCAAACCTACCGCCAACCGGGCACTTGTCCCATCCTGGGCAACGTTGTTTTTATTAGAAACCGACACAATGTGATAAGTGGCAAGCCTATCAACAACCGGACACTTATCCAATCCCGGGCAACGTTGCTTTTACCAGAAAACTGAAAAAACACTTTTTTTAATTATCCAACACGGGAATCGAACCCGGGTCCTTGACTATATCAACATCGAAACTGACTGATAGGCCATAGAAAAACCTAAAAAATTGCCTTGAAAGGCGTATCCAGTTTGATCCAGTTTGATCCATGCTTTCAACTATTTGAATAGGTATATGATATACGGATACAGATATTTATCCCTTTAATAAAAAGTTCTCCTGTCGGTGTCGCTAGCAGTGCATTTATTTCCGTACAGTTCTATCCAATGCATTTTCTTTTACTTACTCATACTACGTTACACTTTCTTTCATGTTTGAAAAACTTATGAAACTTATAAATCTTCCTACTGTTCTAAAGTTTCTGTAGATATAACTTGATACATGGAATATAACTTAAATAATAAGTTAGAGATTGTATTTCCAGTATTGCTCTGGGCCCTTTTTGAAAAATAGACGATCTGCTATCCCAGTTAGAAAAATGCGAAAGATTGGAAAATTAAACCACTAATGCCCGGTTGCTATACCAACGAAAGTAATTTAAAAAATAACTTCAACTTCAAATATTAACTATACTCATATCTCAAAAACGAATAAACAGATTTTAACAAAACTTCTACTGTTCCCTAACTGTTGGAATATAGCTGATTTAAATCAAAAAGAAAAATCGCGATATGGCTATTACATTTTGAGAAAATCGTGGACAAACATACAAATACAGAAACATACGTACATTCCGTACAGACCTACGAGCACTTAACCCTAGCATCCACATGCTTGAAAGTGTTTTTAATCAGTTCTTTTTTACACTAAACACAATGAATGTCTTTTAAAAATATGAGGTACGTTAAAATGAGAGTCTTTTTTGGAATAATAAACGTATTTTTTCATATTATTCCAAAAGTGCAATTCAAATAAAAAAGAGATATTTGTACTTCAAAATGATGCTTGATTTCCATTAAGCGAGAGCAGAGCAGAACCTAAACGCTTCGCGTTGATTTGTGCAATATTATACTCGTACTGTCACGTACACAATTTCTGGAAGTCTACAATTCTTATACGTTAATATTGCTTGTTACAATATCCTTATAAAATGATAAAAATGAGCTGTCACACGAACAGGTGACGATGAAGTTGAAGAAAATAACATTTTCTTGTACAATCTTATTGTAAAAACTAAGTATATTTATCATGAAATAACACATTTTATAAAATTTTGGTACAAAACTAGTGTTAAAACTGGTTGACTCAAACTTTCTTTTGCTAGTAAATTTTGAGACTCAAATTCGATTTCTAGGTCAACAAGCTTTGGCGATATATAATTTATGCGATTTTAGGAGGTTGATTAACAGACACTTCAGTTCGCATTGGCAACAACCCCTTGTGCTGCGAATGTCCGTCCATGGGCAGTGAGCCTTTGCTCAAGGCGAGGTATTTTGACGCGCGCCAATACTATAGAAAGTGAGCGACGCGGTAAGTTCTGAAACCGCTAGGAAACGGCTTAGTTTTCGGATAAATAAATATAGGACTTCAGCTGAAAACCAAATTTTAGTACATTCTTTTTTGTATTTAAAACTAAATATCACCATATAAAAATCATGTGGAAAATTAGAAATATTATGAAAATGATTTTTAGCCTGTTTCCGGAATTTTATTTGATCAAGTAAAGTACATTATATCATGTAATGAGTTAGAACATTCATTAGATAATATCTTCAGGAATATCGTGTAAATTTTTTAAAACCGTTATTTAACAATCAATACATAAAAATGCATGGAACACAGAAAACAAGCGGAAGTGGGTAGTACAAACATTTGTATCAGGACCGCGATCGCCAAACTCACACATAAAATAAGCATTAGTGCATATAAACTACTAATGCAAACATTGTTTCATTGGTCGTTTTCATTTTAAACAACAATAATCCGAAACACACAAACATAACATTTAAAAATATACCAAACTACGTTACAATAAATTTTATTTTGCTACAAAAAAAGAGTATTTACGTCTTTTTGTAGTCTATTTAAAATAGACTCATCTATTTGTACAATAGTGAAACTATAATCTTAATAGTTTCGCTATTCTACAATAGATGGCAGTATTGATTTTTCCGTAGTTTTCAGTTGATCATATTTGAGTAGAAAACTTTCTAGAACGATATACGTAATGGCTGTCATTACCTATATCTTTCTAGAAAAATTAGGTCAACCTAAACTGAACTTTCTATGTAAGATGTACGGCTGATTTTAGCTTGAATTTGTATTATATCATTAGAGATTATATTAAATCAGGAATTTTATTAAAATAAAAAATGATGTGGTGTCGCGGGACACCAGGTAGGAACGAACTTCCTTCGGCTAAACGGCACTACTCGCTTGTGTACGCGACTGTCGCGCCTGCGCACGTCTCATTTAACGCTTTTATTCCACGCATTTTTCTTACGGTTTTTCTATCACATTTTTTTCAGTTCGGTCGCGCAGCAAAATCCCTATCCCCTCCAAGCCTGCCGTAAGGAACTTCGTTCCAAAATGAAAATTGTACTTTCGGATGATATTTCATATATCTCCATTTTTAATCTGTATTCTACTATCATTTCTGTATTTATGGATAGCACAACACGGCATAATTCAGTGTATAATAGATTTTCGCACAACGACTATCTCCTAAAGATATGGTAAGTATCACTAAGGCAATTTAGAGTAACAGCGCATAATAGTGATTCACGCGGCACGCCCACTTTTCACTTCCACTTGTTTTCTTTGTTTCATGTAAAAATGTGATTAAGCAAACCAGTTTTTTGCGTTTGTCTCCAGTGCCTCGCCTTAACATCAGATAGCCTATTTGCTCGTTTACCAGCTGATTCTATGAAAATAAAAACCCTTCAAGCGCGAGGTGGACTTGCATACCGAGGGTTCTGGTAAACGGTCATATATTTTGATCGCGTTTTTTGTGATATAATCACAGAATACTTAGAGACTAACAGAAGTCAATGTTACATACAAGTAATATTCGAGCATAGCACACGTAGACACCTCTCACGGACGCGATATCTCGGACTGCTGCGGATCAAACTGTCCCGAATCATTCCGAGATATCGCGTCCGTGAGAGGTGTCTATGGTGCGTTGCTCGAATATCACATGTACCTATGTAGATTGACTACTGTTAGTCTTCAGTATACTGTGATATTACTAAACATTACTGTTTCCGGATTTTTCTTTACACATGCTGTGAGACATTGCTTCTTACCATTTCATAATACTAGGTCAACGGGAAGTACCTTATAGGTTTTATATCTCTTTTGTAATAGCAAAATATACGATATAAAAAGTCATATCTTGATCGCGTACTTACAAGTTTATTTATTCACAGCTAAAGAGGAACCGTAGACCTTTTTTTTTATATAGTAGAGGGGGCAAACGAGCAGATGGTGCACCTGATGGTAAGTGATCACCGCCCCCCATGGACATCCACAATACCGGGGGTATTGCAGCTGCGTTGCCGGCCTTTTAAGAATGAATAAGCTCGTTTCTTGAAGGGCCCTAAGTCGTATCCATTCGGAAACACCCCCGAGGGTAATAGATTCCACAAAGGAGTAATGCGAGGCAAAAAGTGTCGACAAAAGCGCACGGTTGTGGATTTCCAGACATCGAGGTGGTGAGGATGGAACTTTAAATTTTGACGCGATGTCTGATGGTGGAATTTAGCGGCAGGCATTAGTCCGAACAACTCGTCGGAACACTCCCCATGATAAATACGGTAAAAGATGCAGAGCGAGCCTACATCTCTGCGTAACGCCAAAGAGTCAAGCCGATTAGAAATAGCCTGGTCGTCGACGATTCGAACCGCTCTACGTTGAATGTGATCAAGAGGAAGAAGCTGGTACTGAGGAGCTCCGGCCCAGAGGTGAGAACAGTACTCCATGTGAGGTCGAATTTGGGCCTTGTAAAGTTGGAGGCGATGGGCTGGCATGAAGTACTGCTTTGCTCTACTGAGTACACCAAGCTTTTTGGAGGCTAGTTTAGCCTTCCCTTCCAAATGACCGCGGAACTGAACGTCGTTCGATATGTCGACTCCCAGAATTCCAATACTGGCTGAGGCAGTCAGGAGAGTGTTTTCGAAACGAGGTGATACGACAAAGGGTGTTTTTTTTTTTTGCGGTGAACGCACAGAGCTGCGTCTTTTTGGGGTTAAATGTAATAAGGTTTTGATGACCCCATTCTGAGACATCGGTTAGTTGATTCTTGAGTTCAGACACGAGCTTGGTCCGGCCCTCTTCGACGTGTTCCCGAGAAATACCGCTACGGCCGGAGTATGTAGCATCAACAGTACTGTCGTCCGCATAGCAATGTATGTTACTAATTCGCAACATATCATTGATATGCAGAAGAAACAGTATCGGTGATAGCACGCAGCCTTGGGGAACACCAGCATTGACAGGTTTAAGATCGGAGCATGCACCGTCGACTACGACCTTAATGCTCCGATCAGCCAAAAAACTGGTGATCCACTTGCATAGTTTATCGGGAAGCCCATAGGAAGGCAGCTTTGAGAGAAGCGCTTTATGCTAAACCCGATCGAAGGCCTTCGCTATGTCTAAACTAACTGCCAATGCCTCCCCCTTAGACTCAACTGCCTCCGCCCAACGATGTGTCAGGTATACTAGAAGATCACCAGCTGAGCGGCCACAACGGAAACCGTACTGACGGTCACTAATCAGCTGGTGCTCTTTTAAATACTTCAGGAGCTGACAGTTTATAAGTGTCTCCATGACTTTGGAGAACAAGGAAGTTATGGCTATTGGCCGATAGTTTGATGGATTAGAGCGATCACCTTTTTTCGGAATGGGATGCACTAAAGCTGTTTTCCATGAATTCGGTACCACGCCGAGTGAATAGGAGAGCCGGAATAGGTGCGTCAATACTGGCGCCAACTCTGGAGCACATACTTTAAGCACAACAGGAGGGATGCCATCACCTAAAATGTCCTATTTATGATATAAATTTCAACTCGATACCAGGCATATTAATAGCAGTCTTTTCTTCGTTAGTGATGTGCTATAACGGCTTGGCCACGGGAAATTCGCGACCGCGATTTTCACGCGGCGCGAACAGTGAAGCGTCTGGCGGCTGAAACAAATGTATGAGAAAGTACTAAACATGCCACGCGGCGTGGCGACCAGCGGCAGAGTGACCGATGAATTTTTGCCTCACCCACCGCGCCGCCGTCGCCGCTGCCGGTTCGCGTGGCCGGGCGGTAAGATGGCCGAGTTTTGCGAAGTCTAGCATGATTTTGGTACAACCGCCTTATCTATTCCTGCCGAAATAGCTTGTCGCGTTCGTATTCCGGTTAGGCGTGTGCTTGTAGCATTCAAACTCCACCACAACGATAGTAACGTACCAATATAATCTTAGGTGCTTATAGGCGATTGTTTCATGCCGTCAAGTGATTCATCTGTTTGTTTGCTATCATACGATTTTTTAAATAAAGCCTATATTTAAAAAGGCATTAAAATCGAATCATTCATTTCATAGATGTTTGCGAGTAAACAATCAAACACACAGACTGATTAAGAATATTTGTTTTGTGTTAAATTTACTTTTTTTTATTTTTACACCAAACATGAAATACAACATAAAAATAAATGCAAATGCATATATGGCAAGAAACTATATTAAAAACAAGAAACCCGACTGTGATCCGATTAAAAAACATACCCTAAGCAAGATTATCTATTTGTTTTGTAGAAAATAGCGTAATTGGATAAAAAATATAATTATTACAGCCTATGTCACTCTTACAATTAAGACAACTTTAATGACGCCTCACAATCTTAAATTTATCAAGTCATTTAAGCTGCAACTCGTGCTAAAAATATACACACAAACATACATACATACATACTCATACTCATTTTTATTTATTTATTTAAACACTTTATTACACAAAATATACAACAGACGAACTTAACGTCTAAAGACATTTCTACCAGTTAACCTTGCACTTGTAGTAACATTGTAGTTACGTATAGTGCACAAAATATGTCTCATCAGTATACATACATGTGCATGAAAACGTTACCCTCTTCTTCTAGCGTAGAAGGATAAAAATAATATTATGAAATTCATGTACAAAAGTAATATTTTTTATCTCCTGCCATTATATTACTTTACGAGCACCGTAAGTACCGCAATCGTAAAATACTTATCCGTGTGGAATGGTGTTGTTAAAGGCATATGGTGTATTATTCCGGACTTACTCCTTACTCTATCATTAAAATGGAAAATATATTACCCGATGTAAAAGTACTCTAAGCTGAGGTGGTTTTCGATGTAGTACGCGATTTTATGGCGAACTAAAAGCATATATTTATCAGAATTATTAATGAATGAGTTCTAAGTTTATTTTTTACCGACTAAAAACTGGGATTATTAATTTGACATGTATGTAATATTGTTGGAACTGAATGGTATTTATAATAATTTGTATAGTATGAGTAGTATATATTTAATTTATTAAGATCTATGTTCTTACATCTATATATATATATATATATATATATATATATATATATATATATATATATATATATATATATATATATATATATATATATATATATATATATATATATATATATATATATATATATATATAAAAATCAATCCCTATTTTCCTTGGTCACGACATCACGCCTGAATCGCTGGACCAATTTCGGTATTTTTTTTGTTGTGTTTGTAATTGTAAGGAGAAGGTTCTTATAAAAGAAAATATTAACAAAATTGCGCGGAAAATTAGAAAATTCAAGAATACTTAACCGCCATCTAAAGTTTAATGCCATTTTGGTTGCGCGGAAGGACAATCCCGTAGTCTTATATAAATTACGTGTCACGTTGTTTGTCCACTATGGATTCTTAATATGTAAGGCAAAACAACGTTTGCCGGGTCAGCTAGTGACATATATTTTCTGAAACATCGTTTACATACTTTCTGTTTGCCCAAAGGTTGACTGGAGGAGAATGCCAATACGCATTGTGTCTGCCTTTTGTACAAAATTATTTAAGGTGCACAATAAAGTTAAATAAATAAATAAATATTTGACTATAATGATCTAGTTAGGCGTCCAAACACGTTTACTAAATTTCGTAACTGTATGTATGTTTCATGTTTGTATGATTATGTTTGTCCACGAATTTCTTAGCCACATCAAGATAATTCTTTTTGATTTAAATCAGGTATACTCTAACTTAGTAAACAGTCCAAGCTTCATCAAAATCAGGTAAGCATAGGTTAAAATTTTTAAATTACTATGATTGCTCTAGTCCAGTGTTTCCCAAACATTGTTTTGATATGGCCCGGTAATTTTCACATTGCCCCCTCGTGGCCCACTTAATACTTTTAAACCCAAGCTGGTTCTATTAGGTGAAATAAAACATATGTAATAATAGTAAAAATGTTTAATTAATGCTACATACTTTGATGTCGCCTATTTCGTATCACAAACTCAACGCTTACGAATTTACGTCGCGTCGCGTCGCGTTGCGTCAATCTAGTAGGTAATATTATAAAAGCAAGTTGGGAATGTTGCGACCTGGTATTTTTTTTGATGGCCCGGTACCGGGTCGCGACCCGGCAAATGGGAAACGCTGCTCTAGTCTTTTAGCCGAAATTGAATCACCAGGCTAAGCAAATTTTATTGCAGATTTTCCGGAGTTATCCTCAAAAAGCGAAAGTTTGAAGCATCTACAATTATCCTGAGTTCAAGTCCCCGGTCGAGCAATAATCATCGAGTGTTGAAATCTGCCAAATCCTAGTTATCCTAGCTCTCTGTATACATCGGTGGTGTAAACAGGTTGTCGCTATATTTTTTGTGCGAAATTTCATCACCTATTTCAACTCTTTAGGGCTATATTTTTGAAAAAACCACCCTAAGTATTTCCTCGGATATTCGACAATCTCCTTACTGAATTTTATCAAAATCGGTTAGGTGGTTTAGCCATGAAAATGTAACAAATACCCTCACTTTCACATTTATAATATTACTAGCGACTTGCCCGCGGTTTCACCCGCGTAGCTTTTGTTCCCGTGGGAATATAGGAAAGGTCATATACTTAAACCTTCCTCAAGAATCAATCTATCTATTAAAAAAACTGCATCAAAATCCGTTGCGTAGTTTTAAAGATTTAAGCATAGGGACAGACAGAGAAAGTGACTTTGTTTTATACTATGTAGTGATATAAATTATTATATTATATGCTTAAAATATTATTATAGCATTTATACTATTTGAATTTGCCAATGGGGGTTAAATTTAAAAAACAAATTTCACTGCACCGTCGCCCTTTCTTAGTAGCTTGTGGGCAATGGCGGTATCATCACCCATTTCACCAAATTGTCGGTGGTCTTCATTGTTACATTCACTAACTTTTTACGACTCCTTTGTCGGTTTAGACGAAACCAGTCAATTTATGGATAGCAACGCATAATTTACCTCATCGATGCACAATCGCTCTCAAAATGGCCACAAAACAAATAAATGTTTTTTTCGAAATGTCTCAATTACTGCTGGCCTTATGGGCCGTCACAGTTTCACCAAGTACAAAAGTCAATCTACGAAGGGCATTCGACCAACACATAGACACCTCTCACGGACACGATATCTCGGAATGGTTGGGAATAATGCAAGGGCAAGTGCTACCCGCTTGAGACACGCGACAGTGCACGTGTTGGTCCCGGGCTCCTTTGAAGAATAGGCCAACTGCCATTCTGCCAGGCAGGTCGTAAAAGGCGACCGATTGGCTATACGAGTCGCTACCATCGTGGCAACTAGGTGGTAGAGTTCTGAATTGTCTCGCCCGGGTCTGGTACCACCGCCTTACCTCTTCCTGCCGCAATAGCGTCAATGCTTGTCACTGTCGTGTTCCGGTTTGGAGGGTAAGGTAGCCGGTAAACTAATGCATGTGGCATTAGACCTCGCCAAAAGATCGCAACGCACCATTAACATCTTTGGTGTCTATAGGCGATGGTTGACTCTTTCCATCAGGAGACCCATCTGCTTGTTTGCTATCTTATAATACAAAAAAAGAATACCATATTTATTTAATGTCACCTTTTGTAAATTATGGATTTCCGCAAAGTAACGCCTGAGCCAATAAAATATCTGAATGTTTTGGGTTGTATCACTTTAGTAACTCCTGTCCTTTGTAAGTTCAGCTTTCATTGATAACGATCGTGAATACACTAGCACTTAAAACTTTAGATAAGGTGTAATCTATGGAGTGCGTGCAGGGGTGTCGTGATAATAAAATGATAATAGAACACTATCTATCTTCATAGCCTACGGAACAGTATATATTAGCGCAGTATATCTAATGTGTTACAGCAATATTGTGAGTATTAGAACAGCGGGTGTTTATTCTTATATTATTGGTCATTCGATATAACAGATGACATTTTTATGGCATTATAAATATATAAACTTACCTTGTGCGATATATATTCATAACTTATTTATATCATAAGATAGCAAACAAGCACATGGCTTTCCTGACGCAAGAGACAACCATCGCTGATGCGTTGCAATTCTTATAGCGAGGTCTTGTTGCCACCTGCGTAAGTTTACCTGCTACCTTACCCTTCAAATCGGAGCACGAGAGGGATAAGCACTGACGCTATTGCGACAGGAATAGGGAAGGCGGTGGTACCAGATCCAAGCGAGACAAAGAGAACTCGACCCCCTGTAGCCACGATGGTGTTGACTGGCTTCGTTTCTTACGAACTGCCTAGCAGAACGATGATACGAATTAATATTTAATATTATAAATACGATAGTTTGAGTGTTTGTATACGTATGGTATAGTTACTAGTGTATGAAGCATTATATACACCGCACGGATTGCAATGCATTAGACGCCAAAGTAGTAATACTTGTTATTTGTTGTCCTGTCATATCTATATTGTTACATATAATAAAATCGTGGGAAAGTCAAAACTGTATATTGAATGTTTTTTTTTAAAGAATACTTGGGGCGTGATCTACAATCGATATCGAAGCCAAAAATATAGTTTTTAAAATTTTTGTCTGTTTGTCTGTATGTATGTCCGGGGTAAACGCAAAAAGTACTGCATGGATTTACTTCAAATTTTGTATGAATATTACTAATAGGTCGGGTCAACATATAGGCTACATATTATCACGCTATCACCTACGGGGGAGGGGCAGTGCGGAGTAAACGAGTATGTAGTGAAACCAGTACAAGTGTTTTATAACTAAAATCAAAATACAGTTTCACCAAGTGCCGACGATTAATAGTATAAGCCATATCATTATTTCCCTTTGTTCAGTCGAGTATAAAAATAGCCTATGTCATTCCTGAATAGTGTAGCTTTCTAAAGGTGAATGAAATTTTAAAATCGGTCAAGTAGTTTTTGAGTTAAATCGCAACAAAATAACAAAAAATCAAACCTAGTTATAATATTAGTTGATAAAAAGTTAACGCAGTGGTAAGGTAGGTAAATTTGGTACTACCACAGTACCAAACCTGGCCATGCCATTGCCACAATAACGCAAAAGCAAACAATACAGTAAAAAAAATAATTAGAGTAAGTATCAGCTACTTTAACGTATAAAAATAGTACTATTAAATTCATCAAACAATACTTGTATTGCAATAATTCTCGTCAACTACAATCAAAGAGGGGTATTTCGGTTCTGAGGTTCTATATAACAATTTTAATTTAGACTTCCTCTTGCTCAAAACTATGTCAAACTTGAAGGAGATGCATCATAGTTCCGCCATTTATACAGTCCACTGTGAAAGGAGAAACTTGCTCGTACATGTCAACGTAATTAATTAGTGTGGGATATCACGAGGAATATTGCTTAATACTCTAGCTCTTTGTATTTGTAGGGGTATGTGTACTGGCGACGTTTGATGTGATTCATTATTCGTTTTCTTATCATGTGGCTTATTAGTTGCTTACTTTACGTCTTGGTACCAGGACAGATGAGTTTCGCACGGCGTTTTCTTTTCAAAAATCGTGTTTATTAGACAGCTGTTGCGCCTTTTTCAGGGTAAGTGCCTACCACAGCAAATTGGCATTATTCTTATAAATCCAAGACACGCCGAGGGGCATGTCATTTTGGGATGTTGCACCACCATTATTTAGTATTTTGTTATAAATAAAATTACAATATATATATATATATATATATATATATATATATATATATATATATATATATATATATATATATATATATATATATATATATATATATATATATATATATATAATAGTGGTGATATATAAGTATATGTTGTTTACATAAAATGTCTTTTTGATCGTTTGTTTTTATAAGTACTCGTATATTATTATTTTAGCCTGTTTTGTGTATTAAATAAATATGTATATTCTTCTTAAATATCTTCTTATTTTATACTAATTCTTATTTTTAATTTATAAAATATTTAGATAAATCATATATTGATTTGATATAAATATGGCATATGCAACCATCTAACAAAATCACCAATAATTTATATACAAAACAATAATAATAATAATAATATTCCCTGGCAAATGAAATTAAACAAATGTGGCACCAAGAAACTGTCACCATTATCCCAATTATAATCTCGTCTACTGGAGTAATACCAAAAACCCTTGAAAAGTCTTTGAGAATTCTCTAGCTACATAAAAACACCTACGTAACGTTACAGAAATCGACAATACTTGACATATGCGCTATAGTCCGTCGATTTCTAAACTCAACCTCTCTCGCACTTCAAAATACTCAGAACACTAACACAAATACAAATCATCTCATAAACACACATACATCAATACGTGACTCACAACATACTTTCTCACAATATCTTCATGCACCAATCACACCATATACAAATACTTCACAATCGGAACCTAACATATGAACTAGGTACTTGGCAAAAGCCCGTACCTTTTTCAAAAAACCCGACGCCAGTCGAGAACAAAAATCCTTTTTTAAATAATAATAATAATATTTTTTTATTTCTGTGATAGGGGTAAATACAAAGTTAGTTTTATATATAATTGATCTATCTCCACTATCTGCCTTTTGGCATACAGATTCCAGAATAGAACATTAATTAAATATTAACATAATTTCACTATTTTATGTATTACAATTTAAATAATTATTTTTATATAATTTTAGCTTTATTTGACAATTAATTATACATATATTTTTAATTTATTAATATTCATTCATTATGTCATTAAATTGAATACTAAATGTATTAAAATTGTGTTGAAAATAATTAAGTTATTATAATAGCTGACTAATAATGACTAAATGCAGATTTCTTTCATATCTCTGTCAATATACCTATTTTGGAATGGCATAAAATGCATAAAAATAGTATAAAAGTTTTTTCTTTATATTTTTCTAAAATATAACAAAGAAAACGGACAAACCAAAAAAATGTGTATTTCGAGCTAGAGGTTGACTTAGTACCGCTTAGATTAGTGGGCCAACGGTTTAGGAATTTGGCTACTTAGACAGCGACGGCGACAGAAATTACGAAGCAATTTTTTTGCGAGAAAATCTTATTCATTACGTTTTATTATCGATATATTTTTGTACCTTTTATTGTTTTTTGTGTGAAAAAAACATTGTATAAAATAAAGCAACATCGAGTCCTCGTCATTTTCAATCCCAGTAGCTTTAACGCAAATAAATATTGCTGTTCAGAGACAAACGGAAAAAAAGACGTTTCAACTTCGCATCCAATCTATTCATTAGACTTTTGAATTACAAAATTGAAGCTGTGTTAGTACTTGGATAACAAAGAGATGTCGTTACAAAACAATTATTAAATTATGGGATAGAGCCATTTGCTCTACATTTATTTATGTTTAATCCTCTAACAAAAATAAAATTATCAAATTACCTGTTTAAACAAACAAACATTGTATTAACATAGACTTCATGTTTAATTCTACAGCTGTACAGCCCCTTTTTAAGGGGATGTACTGTGACTACCTGGATGATGTGTGATTTAAACGGCTTAATGGATGTTATCTTTAGAAATGACATTAGAATCACCTTGATCATAATAATCAAAGACCGGGTCGCTGTCTGGTTTTTTATTTTTATGAATTCCTTGCTTTATTGAGTTCCTTTTATCGTATGTTTGTTGCAAAAAGATGATAACCAAACTAGCGCATTTCCTGATACCTAGTAAAAGTTGACTGTCATCTTCGTCAAAGTATTAGTTTGGGATGAAACCATCACGTCTGAACTCGTATCAAAAAAAATACGAAATTTATTGATTTTGGTATATTTTTGTATAGCTCTATGAATCGTACAATGGATTCAAGTAATTTGATTTGGAATAACAAACATGATATGTCCGTAATTAAAAAAACAGATAAGTCAGATTTAACAAAGCACCTGCAAGAACTGGAACCACTGGAAGTTATCAAACTGCCAAATAGTTATAACCACAGATTAAACTGAATACGAATTTCAAGTGAATTTATAGTTATATAGTAGGTAGGTACTTATATATTTTAGTAAGTAGGTACTTGTCGATAAAATAAAATCACTCCAAGGGTATTTTTTAGATACTGACTTCATTGGCACGATAAAGTAGCACGACATGGCGTATTTCAATTTCTTATTTTGTTTATTTATTATATATAGTATTATCACACCCGGTTTCCTTGCGGTGTAGGCAGAGTAAACCGAACATCTACAAACTTTCGAGTTCACCGCGATTCACCGGTTTATCGGTTGGCGAGATAAGTGGTGATCTTAATTGCCGCATTTACCGACGTGTTAACGATTATCGACTATTTCTAGCGATAACCGGGACCGACAGCTTAACGTGCTCATCCGAAGCACGGGAGTGGTAACACAACACTCCGCCAGACTCCAGACTGCTACAGAAATTTTAGATTTTCGAGAAAACCTCAAAAAACCTCAATATCACTTTTGCCCGACCCGGGGATCGAACTCAGGACCTCATAATCTGAGCCGAATAGGCTACCCGTAGACCACGAGGCAGTCAAATTATTTTTTTATTTATTTTGGCTTTAATGCACACCAAATATAAAAATATTTTACTTAATGCTAAATACATTTTCTACCAGTCAATATTCGGGCTAGCAGAAAAGGTAAAAGGTAGGTGTAATATAAATAATGACAACGTATAATCATAATGATTCAAAATTAAACTAATACGAGTATACTGTGCTGGGTGATCATTATAATCAGCGAAAATGTCGATGATTATAATATAAAGTTAGTTAATCTATACATAAAATAAAATCGTAGGAAAGTCAAAACTCTACATTGAATATTTTTTTAAAAAAATACTTGAGGCGTGATCTACAATTGATATCAAAGCCAAAAATATAGTTTTTAGAATTTGTGTCTGTTTGTCTGTTTGAATGTCCGGGGTAAACTCAAAAAGTACTGCATGGATTTGCTTCAAATTTTGCATGAATATTACTAACAGGTCGGGTCAACATATAGGCTACATATTATTACGCTATCACCTACAGGGCTGGAGTAGTGCGGAGTAAACGAAGTCTGCGCGGACGAAGTCGCAGGCAACAGCTAGTATACAATAGGAGAACCGAGTACCATACATCACGAGACTTGCAGATTTGTCTCGCGTCCACATTTATCACTGTCTTCATACAAACGCGCCGGTTCCGAAGACTCGATCAATCTGATCATGATACGTCAGTATTGGTCTTCCCCGGTACCTACATCCTTCCACATTCGCAGTGTATACGTTTTAACTTTTCATCTACTATTCTTTCTACATGTCCGCACCAACAGAGCTTGCCCTTTCTTATCTTCACACCGACACTTTCAAGTTTAACCTCTCTCTCACTTTAACATTACGAACCCGGTCCGCTAGTGTTACTCTACATATTTTTCGTAGCAATCTTATCTCGATTGTGTTGATTATACTTTCATGCCCTTTTTGACATACCTAACTCTCACTTCCATACAATAAGCATACAAGCGTTGGGATAAGCACATAATTATGCAGGCCAAGACGGGCACCCTGACTTAAAACTGTGCTTTTAAAAAATCTCAGCAACGCTTTATTCACTCTGTTCTTTGCTACCTTCTCTTCTTTCGACATAAGCGGTGTACCTTCTATCCCTGCTAAACGCACATCGAAGATATACGAAATATCGTAGAATATCGTATAAATCGTTGGTTAAATTTTAAGCTTGAGAGTGTCATTAGATTCCTCTTGATTGAGTAGACTAGATATTTTTCGCGCTACGCTTTCTAGCATTCAAATATTATAAAAATAACCCTCCTTCTGGACGGTTTTATTTTACTGGGTCAGGTCGCAGTCGGGATTTTTGTTTTTATAATAATTACTAGTTTTTTTTTGTAATTTTTTTTTTTCGGAGAATATAATTATATACAAATCTACTGATTATATATGAATATGTAAGATAGCGTGATCAGACAAAACTTTCAAGGTAAATATTAATTATCTTCCATTAGCAACAATTTACGTACTATAAAAATTTACGAGATGGTGCTATGTGAAAGTGTTACTATGACAGGCTAAACTTCTAAGCAAAAGTTTTTTATCTACCAAATTGGGTGTTTAAATACAGAGAGAGAGAGAGAGATAAAGAAAAAAAGGGAGAGGAAGAATATATAGTATATTAGCGGAAATCCTGTAACAAAATGTATAAATCTATTTCAAGTTGAAAAGATATCTAAGTGCAATAAATTTAATAGAAAAGTCCTAAATCTTTCCCAATTCGGAGAACGCCCATTACCAAACGCATACCTATAAAAAAAGCAATTAATTTTATGTGGAATGATTCATTGTACGCAAACGTGAGTGCTTCATAAAATTGTAACCGTAACTATTTTGTCTATTCAATGAAGAACAGATTTTGTACTAAAATGGTCAAAATGATTAAGTAAAACACAAGCCTGCTAAGTTTCTTCCACTGGCTCTTCCGTTCCGATTCGGTAGTGATTAGAAAATGTTGACTTGTCAAAAGTGCCTGTAAAGATTTATTTGAATAAAAAAATATTTTGACTTTAGACTACATCTAGTGCTGGCTCAGATCATGAGATATTAAATCTAATTAAAATCGAATATTTTATTAAGGTTATCCTCAGTAATCGAAAACTTAATAGTAGTTTGGAGTCCGATGGTTGTTGTTAGCACCTGCCTGTTTCGGATGAGCTTGTAAGCTGATAATTGGGACCTATCGCAAGAAACAAGCGATAGTCGTTACCAAATCAACAAAATGTAAAGATGAGGATTGCCACGATAAACCGGTAAAACGTGGCGAACCGGTGTGGCTATTGATAATCGCATCACTTTACTTATCTCGCAGGGAATCCAGTGTAATTATATTATTTTTAGGGTTCCGTACCTTTAAAGAAAGAACGGCACCCTTATAGGATCACGTCGTTGTCCGCCTGTCCGTCTGTCCATCTGTCAAGACCCTTTTTCTCAATAACGCGTAAAGGTATAAATAATGAGGTCAAATCAAACTTCTAAATCAACGCGATCTAAAGCCTTAATCATTTATGTCGCATATTTTTCCAATTTTTCACGATTTTAGAAATGAATTAAAACCTATAGAGTACTTTCCGTTGACCTATAATTTTAAAATTTGACAAGAAGCAATTTCTTACAGCACATGTGAAGGAAAAAATTCGAAAACCGTAAATTTTTAGTTGCATCACAAAAAAATATGACCGTTTATAGCCATTAATTTGCGACTCCACAAGGAAATCATAACCTACAGCGTATTTATCGTTGACCTAGAATCATAAAATTTAGTAAAGGTTATCTATAAATTTGTAAGGAACCTTCGGTATGCAAGTCCCACTTGCACTTAACCAGTTTTTTCGTTTTTCAACATGGGAAATATTTTTCATTTTTCTTTATATTAATCAAAATCGATGAAATTAACTAATCAGGCTTTTACTGAGAAATGGGTTTTGCAGCAGTCAATTTAGATATTAGTCACTTTATATAAATTTCGGCGCTGTTACAAGATCTACAACGAAATAGTTTAAGCAATAAGTCTTGTACGGAGAAATAGAGTTTTACCGCTCTTAATTTCCGAATTATTTTTTCGGTGTTAAAACAAAAACATATTACAAGATCTACAAACAAAAAGGTTAACAAGAATTTTATTATTCGTAAATAGTTGTTTTTCACCCATGTCAGCACCAAGCACAAAAACACAAGCGTTCGTTGAGTACATAAATTGTGTGCTTTTAAAATTTGTGAAGTTTGGTGGATGTGGGTCAATAATTGACAACATTTCGTTTTTTAACACCCTTATATTACATTTTTAATTAAAACTAGATTGAAAAATAGAATACCCGTACTTTTTATTTTCTCAAATTTAATTTATTTTGATATTTATTTTAACTCATAAAGTTCTTCTCATTCTAAATAGACGTAAGTGTCAAATGACGTCATTTATACGGCTGAATGATGCTACGCCTTTGCTTTTTGTGACCGGACAAAAAAGCACTTGTCATCTATGACATTTATCAAATAAACATCGAGTATTGTAAATAATTAAATAATTAAACAATAAGTCCAGGTGTTGATTAAAGATAGACCAGAGTGGAGTCGCTGAAACAGGTCTTTGATAATTTTCTATCACAAATAAACAATACGGAGAGCAGTTAATGAAAGATTGACATATTTGACATTATCGTATGATGACATTCCTATTATACTTTTTAAACTATATGTTTTAGCAAAGCAAAGTTATTACCTTATTCTGCCGTATAAATGACGTCACAGCATGTTTTTCATTATAATTTTTATTCTCCAGTATTGCGTAACGAAAAAAATTAAAAATATATATATTACTAGCTGCAACGTGCAGCCATAAATCTTATAATGTAGCACATTATAAGATTTTTAGGCGAATCCCGCGGGATCACTTAATTTTTCCGGGATAAAAAGTGGCCTGTGCTATTCCAGGTCATCATCTACCCGTGTGCCAAATTTCATTCAAATCCGTTCAGTAGTTTTTGCGTAATTGAGTAACAAACATCCATCCAAACATCCAAACTTTCGCATTTATAATATTATATAAATATAATAACATAGATAATAAGGATTGAAAAATAAAGAAATGTTATTTTTATTTTGGCATCGTAATATTTTTGAAATGTTGTCAATTGTGTGTCTGGGATTTTTTTTTTGTGAATTTTAGCCATTTATTAAACCGGCTTCTATCTTTTCGGTGCCATCGCCATAGGTCACATAGAACAATTTGCAGATAATAGCAAATTCAATTAATTTCACATTTTTAATAATGACTTTCCACAAAGTAACGCCTGAATCAATAAAATATCATAAATTTTATCTAGGTGGTAGAGTTCTGCAACGTCTCGACTGGGTCTGGTACCACGATCTTACCTATTCCTGCCGTCAAAGCATCGGTGCTTGTCATTGTAGTGTTCCGGTTGGAGGGAGGGATAGCCGGTGAACTTATGGATGTAGCATTCAAACCCCACCACACAGTTAGGAACACACCACTAACATCTTTGGTGTTTGTAGGTAATGGTTATCCATTAGGAGAACTAACTACTTTTTTATATCATTATATAAGCAGATGGCTCTCCTGATGGAAAGGGAAACCATCGCTTGTAGATACCGAAGATGTTAATAGTACGCTACTATCCGTGTGTAGGGATGGCAATACTAAATGCAAAGGTCTACTGGCTACCTTACATTCCAAACCAAAACATGACAGTGAAAAGCATCGCTATTGCAGCAGGAATATGTAAGGCGCTGGTACCAATTACCCATTGTTGCAGAACTCTACCGCTTAGTAGTCACAATGGCAGTGATGCGTATAGCCAATCGGTCGCCGTTTACGACCTTAAGGAAGAACGGCAGTTGCTCTATTCTTTAAACGAGCCCGAACCAACACAAGGAAAAAATTTGTTTGCTACCAGTATCCTATGAAATAAAATAATAATGAAATTAAAAAATATATATTTTATGCGATCGCCTCTGTGGTCTAGTGGTCCGATGTCGGTATTGGATAAATGTCCGACTGACGATAAGCTTGCGGGACTATCTTCGAGTAATCGTGGGCGCACTGGTTATACCTCTGTCTACCTCTTCGGGGGTACGGGCGTGAAGATATTTTATTTTTATTTTAAGCGTACTTTAATTTTCTTGATGGCATAAGAAAGGTAAATATTTAATATCAGAGCCATTTTTACTTTATATGATGAACAGATAATTGTTATACTCAGACTTAATAAAATACTCTTCAAGAACATTTTCCGATCGCCGCCGCCCCAGAACTATATCCTACCTAAATTCAGTGAGAAGTATCTAACATATAAAATAAAGTTTCCCGCCGGGTCAGTTTGGTTGAAACAAACTAAAAACTTCTAAACAGTCATTAACTCGAAAATGTAAATTACATTTTCAGTAAAAGACGCAGTGTTTCATGGTATTTCATAGAAACCAGGTGTATAATTCGTTAAGGTTTTGTATAAATTGGTTGAAATATGACCGACAAGTTGCCTGAGAGTTTTCATTGAAATCGCTCTTTAATTTTCTTTCCTTTAAGATATCCATCTTATGAGATGAAACAAAACAATGCATATCTAAATTATTTCTCTTTCTTTTTTTATCTTTGAAAAATTATATTTTTATCTTTGAAAGACAACTTATTATACCCATTCTAAATTCACAAAATATCCTTATAAAATGAGATGTGTTAATTACACTAATTAATGCTTATAGCATTAATTAATGTAGATACATTAGGATAACACTTTACAACACATAATTTAAATAACTTAGGAAATATAACACAATTCAATTTAATGCGCGAGAAAATAAATGCAAGCGGTCTTTTATCGCACGGTTGCATTTTAACCTAATCCCAGGTGGACTCTTTCAACGCAACAACCTGATGATTCGACACTACCACAGTACCCATTTGCCTTACATTGATCCCAATTTTTTTGATACCAAATTTGATTAATTCCAATACAACTGGGGAATTTTGAGTCATGTCAGGTCGGACATTAAATATTAATTACTTATTACCAAAATATTATAATGCCGATTTTCCGAGTAATTCTTCTAAGGGAGTAACCCCCTTTTAAGAATAGACCATTTGTTACCAAGCTGACCGTAAACGGCGAAAGATTGGTCAACCATGTCATTATCTTTCAACACTTAATATCGTCAGCACTTGGAAAAACTTCATGTTAATGTGTATTTATATAATTCATGTCATTACTATTATAACTCCTAGGTAATTAAAGTTCCACAATGTCTCGCCCTTACCGCCTTGCCTATTTCTGTGGCAATAGCTTCAATGCTTGTGATTATCGTGTTCCAGTTTGGAAGGTAAGGTAGCCATAAAATCATACATGAGGCTTTACCATTTTGCCACACGGATAGCACCTCATTAACATCTTTGGTATCTTTAAGCGATGGTTATCTCTTTTTTCATCATCAAGATCTATCTTCTCGTTTGCTATCTTATGGTATAAAATGTAATAACATTTCCTTTGTGTAGTAGACAAGGTAAACTAAATGTCGTTGCTCACTTAATTATGTACATAATGATTCACCAGTTCGTCGACTAGGGAAATGAATGGTGACCCTATTAGATCGCCATATTTATGAAAATATATAATAAACGTCTGGTACTTGTCACAAGCGATAGCCGGAACCGATAGCTTTACGCGCTTTCCGAGGCATGGAGGTCTTGATATAATACCAGCAGAGTACTGATCGCTAAGTTTTTTCTGAATAGAGAAACTACCAATGAAAATTTTTACCGGGAGATTCGAACTTTTAAATTCTATCTTCATGTTTTTAAGCTTAATAAACTAACAACTAGTCCAATGGTAGGGGAGCCCAAGATGCTAAATGTATAGTTACTCGAGCATCATAGGGACCTATTGGATTTTGTAGATTAAGTTATAGGAAAAATAAAAGGTTATATAATGTTTTTCATTTCAATGGTGGGGAAAAAATCTACAGACAAAAAAAATGGTTAAACAAAACCGTGACATGGAAACACTAAATTACGTCAGATTAGGTAGGTTAATTTCCACCTAAAATTTAGAAAATCTGCCGATTTAAGTGTAACGTAAGAGAGTGGGAAGGTCCCAAAGTATCAAAGAAAACTTTGTTTTTACATTCTCGAGCTTGTCTGAATTTTCTTTTATTTTAGAGGAAATGATGTAACAATAACGAAAAAAATTTAATCTGACCATTTAGCCGAAGTTACTGGTTTTTTTTTCCCTAATTACCCGCCTCTATATAAAGGGTTTATATTTGGTGGAGCCACAACAGTGTGCGAGGTACCTCTCCTATGTTAATCTGACACGCCCGACTAAATGCAATAATTCCCTCTTGGGCTCCCCTACTATATACAACAAGATAGTCCATAATCCATTTCAATCGTATATATACTTTAAACGAGCAATCCTTGTACATTTGTATGTAAATAGTTTCTCCGAAATGGCTCCGAAATGGCAATTCTGGAAAATGGAGCGATTTTGACGCAATTTTGTATTTACGTAGTCTTTTACTATTACTATTAATCTAGGTAAGTCATCTCTTTAATAATCTGTGTACCCATAAAAAATATCATCCGAGCTAATCTCGGTCACCAAACTAGTAATCTGTAATAATACTTAAATATAAAAAACAATACCTTTCCAATCAAACGCAATCCACAATTAATTAGCACGTTAAGTTGGTCACAATTAAAAATCACAACGGCGATTCTTTCAAACTTAACATTGGCCACTTCACATTTAACTCATTATAAAAAAATGAGAAATTTCAATTAGAAATTTTAAGCTTCCTTTGTTTAAAAAATGGAATTATTTCGAATTTCAAAGCAAAATCACTTCAAGTTGGCCAAAATTAATAATTTAAAAGAATTTAATTTTAAATTTAATCCCGGCCACTTAAGTCACAAAAAGAAATAAAATAAATCACAAAGAACTCTATATTCAAACATAACGTCCTGGAAATGTACTCATACCGGCGGCAGTATGTCTCGCGTTGGCAACCTTACTTCAACAGGTCCCATCCCATACTGCCCGGCTCGCTGGAGCGCTCCGATCGCGCTCACGCCAAAAATACTACAGAAGGACATGCCTTCCCATGGACCGTGTTAATATTGGAAAATGGCTTTTCTGGTTTTCCATTATCATTTTGTTCATTAATTTTTCATTCATAACAAAAATAGAAAGGTGTTTTAAATTTCTGTTTGCGAAAAAATATCTGCTACAAAAATAATTCAACACGAGGTTAAATTGTCTTGCTGTTTTTTGTTTTACTTCTTTATTGTTGTTTAACTTTTTTATATCTTTGTAAAGTTCTGGGTTCGATTCCTTGTCCAAAATATTTTTATAGAGATTTTAACGAGAAGAATCATACTAGAAACACGAAATCTGATGATGTATTTAATGAGCAAGTAAGGCTGACGATCGCTTTTATTGAAAGTAGAAAGCGACAGCCATTAAAAGTTAGCGAAATGTAACAATGTAGATCTAGTGAATTGTGGTCTCCTATTAGTGTTTAATCGTTTGGTTTGCTCCTCCTACCTCACAAAGAAATCGTGATGTTGTTTATTTTATATACGATTATTTCATAGAATGTTAACTGTGAATTTATTTCTTTGATTTGAGCTGCACCGTGCAGCCCGCTACATTATAAAAGTATTTGGTGAATCCCGCGCGAGTGTGTAAATCTTTTTTCCAAAATAAAAAGTAATCTATGTGCTAATTCAGGTAATAATCTACCTGTGTGTCAAATTTCATCTAAATCCATTCAAAAAATTTTGCGTGATTGTGTAACACACATCCGTCCGTCCATCCAAACATCCAAACTTTTGCATTTATAATACTAGCTGCACCGTGGAGTCCGCCTGCATTATAACAGCTTTTGGTGAATCCAGTGGAAACAAGTCATTTTTCTGGGATAAAAAGTAGCGTAACCTAACCATCTATCCAAAATGTATAAATGCAAAAGTTTGGATGGTCAAACATCCAAACTTTTGCATTTATAAAATTAATATAGATTCTTATATAGACTATGTCATATTAACATAGACTTTGTTTTTTACTTAATTATTGTGTTTGACCGCTCCGTTGGTCAAGTGGTTAGCGAAACTAATTACAAATCGAAGGGGCACGGTTTCGATTCCCTACAGAGACAAACATTTTGTGTGGTGAGCATAGACGTTTGTCTTTCTGGGTTTCTGTGTTTATTATATAAGTAACAGTATTATATGTGTATTTCTATATATAATTATTGTTGATCAACACCCATAACACAAACAATTTGCTTCTTTTGAGGTTATCAATTCGTGTAATTTGTCCAGAAATATTTATTTATATTTTATTTATTATACATATTAAAAACAAAAAGGGTTTTCAACAATTTTCTTCTTAATACAAAAATTTGTACATGTCAATTATATAACTGCTAACTTTAGCCGTACCTTGGTTCGCGTTTTTTTTGTCTTTCAGTAACAAAAGTTTTATTTCAATGAAAGAAAAATACTTACTCTTTCCTGCATCTCTGACAATATGTATGGAAAATTTTATGATGATAGGCAAATAGACCAAGTAGCTAAGACATGGAAGTATGACAAACAAACAATCAAACTTACTTTCCTCCTTGAATTTGTTTTTGCACACCACGCAATGCATATAAAAATACTTTACTATCTATAGGCTGCTATAGGATTTTGCAATATAAAATCGTTCTTAAGTTAGACAACGTACGTTCGCACGTTCGTACGTTCATAAGTTCGATTGTTACGTTACGTTATTTTTGGTGTCTATAAGCGATGTAAGTTTGAAAAGCTATCCTTTAGTTTATTTTCTCATGAAATGGAATTATAAAATAAAATAAAAAATATTCAATCCAGAATTTTTAAAAACCCTTTACTTTATATAAATCGCATTCATATTGTTTTTGAACGTTAATTAATATCAATGCACTCGAATATAGTACATACGAACCACGTATGCATTATCGGTTGAGTGACGCCGACATACTGAAGTGGTTACTGGCTTTTTCGACACAATTCAATTAACAAGGCTATTCTACTCCATTCAAGGCATTAACATTCTGATTTTTCCCATCAGATTAAGCCCTAGTAAAATTTAGGCTTTGTTAGAGCAATCATAACTTGCGTGTATATCAAATTCGTGGTTAATGGAAAAGTAGTTTTTCTTTTAAAAGTTTGTTCCAAAAATGCTTGGTCGTAATAACGCTCTATAAACGCCTGTGCTTTATTTGGCAAATATCGCAACCTGTTTTTAAAAGACCCATTTCTGGAACCAGTGTGAATAACAATTTGTGAGGCTTCTGTTAACAATTTTTCTACATCTATTTACAGATTGTGTGTGACTGTTTAAGAAGGAAAGTCAAAATTACCAGAAATATTTCGAAAAACTAGCAGTACCGCTGGTAGCATGACATTAGTTCCACACAACAATTTCGGTGTAATCTCAGCGAAATTGTTTATTGAAATCAGAAATCAGAAGTACTTTATTCAATAAAACTTTTTACAAGTTATTTGGACACGTCAACATATTTTTTTTCAAAAACTACTACCGGATCGGAAACGCGGCCACACTCTGAGAAGATCCGGCGGAAGAAACTCAACGAGCTTGTCTTTTTTTCATATCATCTATTTATTTACAATATCATAATATTACAAAAATATATATGAGATCGGTTTGAGGAGCAATTAATCCCAGGCTTTTTGTCTTCTAAATAATCTGAGATTTTATAATATTCTTTTTACAGAGTTTTGTTTTAACACATTTTTTAAATTTATTGACTGGTAGATCTCTTATATTTTCGGGAAGTTTATTGTAGAAGCGTATACATTGCCCCATAAAAGAGTTACTTATTCTATGGAGACGCGATGCATGCACATGATTGTTTTTGTTCCTTGTATTTAGTGAGTGTACGTAACCATTTTTTTAAACAAGTATTTTTAACAAATATTTTTACGAACGTACATCAAGTTCTCAAATATATATATTGGGATATAACAGAATATTGATTTCTTTGAATTTTTCTTTCAGGGAAACCCTCGGGATAAGATTGTAAATTGCCCTAATATGACTTTTCTGCAATACGAAT
This sequence comes from Apodemia mormo, assembly GCA_036924255.1. NCBI lineage: Eukaryota > Metazoa > Arthropoda > Insecta > Lepidoptera > Riodinidae > Apodemia > Apodemia mormo. The sequence continues at coordinate 11,477,095 of JAUPFN010000001.1, forward strand.
ATAGTATTTATTTCAGCAGAATTTCCCCAGAGAAGAATTCCATATGACATAATACTGTGTAGTATACTAAAGCTAAAGCATACTATTCTTGTCATATCGGCATCTATTAACTGTCTCATTATATGCATAAGCTGCCGAACTAAGCATTTATCGGCTGACTTACCCTCCAAACCGGAACACGACAGTGACAAGCACTGACGCTGTTGCGGCAGGAATAAGTAAGGCGGTGGTACAAGACTCGGACGAGACAATGCAGAACTCTACCATCTAGTAGTCACGATAGTATTGACTCGAATAACCAATCGGTCGCCTTTTACAACCTGCCTGGTAGAACGGCAGTTGGTTTATTCTTTAAAGGAGGCCGGAACCAACACGGGAAAAGTACTACTAAAATAGTACTAAAAACTGTGCGTTGGCATGAACAAACATATAAGTCACAGTAACAAAGTGGTAACAAGATTTTTAGGGAAGTTCCTCTACATGTAAAGTGGAGGTGCTATTTTTTTTTCTCCTGTAGCCCATTTTGTGGGATCTCGTTGGATAGATTTTTAAAAAATGTTTGTATATTTGTGAGAACAATTTTTCGATTAATGAACTCGTTTGTGAAATAATAAGCGGTTGGTTTTGGGGATGAAAAAAAAAATCCCGGTAGTAGTAAATATATATACCTAATGAAGTTAAAAGGAAAACTATCGGGACTTAAAGGCTTTATAAATTTTTGAGTAATAGTCGACCAACTTATTAATCTTCGAGAAGTTTTTATAGGCGGTGAACCTGTGGTGCGGATATATTCGTCATTGAAGATAAATACGTAAAAAGTTCATGGTGTGAAACAATAAAACCCCTCTTCTTAGTCCGCATTATTGTGATGAGCCATTTCGGAATCCTACATTGGACGTGGCCCAACACGCACTTTACCAATTTATTTTATCTTTGTTACCTAAGAATTCGGTCATTTATTAACCAATCATGAAATCCTTGTTATGTTTGGGAGGGTATACTTTCCATTTGGTCCCATATTAATTTGATGTACATCTGATTCAGGGTTTTAGAAACAATAGAAGAATGGAAGTCAATTGACTTCCGTTGCAATTTTATTGCGTTCAAAAAGTAGCTCATTAATTCGTCTACCCAATTTTACGACGCTCCGAACAATGATATTCGAGTCGTCGTCAGGTCTTCTCGCACTCCCCTTATGGAGGATGCGGGGAAACGGTTCCGGGGCTATGCCCCCTGCCCGTGATAGTCTACGCGTTGCATAACTATACAACGGTCGTTGTGTTTGCTACCCTTAGGAAGTGATGGTCAGTCTAGTGGACCGGGGGGTATTTCCCAATTCTTCACGCCGCTCCGCGCAGGTCAGCCGCTCTGGGTGGAACCCGCTGGTGGGAAGCCTGGCAGGCGACCAGCAGCGAAAGCGGCGGCTTTATCAGGTTATACCCCCGGCCTCAGGGGTGTGGATATCCCGTGGGTAGGGCTTCCTATCCCAAGGGGTAGCTCTCCAGGGGGTGATATTCGAGTTATCTTAAATCGAATATTTATACAGACATACATACCTACGTTGGATTGTTCTAATACACTCGGAGAATTTTGCTCACTCGTTTAAAAAGACAATATACTTCATTTATACAAAAATGTGGTCTCTACATTAGATTTTATTGTATTATTGTGGTTACAATATACTGACAAGAGTGTCAGAGCGACGCGTGCCGACTGCCGATGCTGAATCACAGCACACAATAAGGGAAATGGCGCAATCGAAATACATATCTAAGGCATAAATCATTGTAAAGTCTATTTAGTTTTCAACCTATTTGAATAAAAAGTGCCATTTTGCATAGTTATTATGACAATTTTCATACATATGACTTTAAAATTTACTTAAATATTGGCGTCTACGTTAATCTTGGGTTCATGTTGCTGAGAAAAAATAGTGATATAAGAGTTTTTCTTATTTTAAAAACTCACTAATAGTTTGAAATCTGCTGGTAGTGTATTACATATGTTTATGTTGGAGAGCCTCCTTTTTTCTTTGTATCACTTTTCTACCTAGCAGCTGACACAAAAAACACTAAATATACGCAGTTAATATAGGCTGTGTCAAGACGGTCAGGCAGCCGGTAAACTTATGCATGTGGTATTATCACCCTTCCACACGTATAGCAACTCATCATTAACATCTTTGTTGACTGTAGGCAATGGCTGTCTAATTCCACCAGGAGGTACTGCTTGTTTTGCTTGTTTGCTATCTTATTTATTTATTTATACTTTATTGTACACTTACATAAGTAAAATTGTACAAAAGGTGGACTTAATGCTAGTTGCATTCTCTCCCAGTCAACCTTTGGGCTAACAGAAATAGTTGTGTGTAGTTACAAAGAAAATATTGATATATAAAATTTAAATAAGAATACATATTTAAATAATTATATAAGTAATAATACATAAATACTACTATGAATAAAACATACTAATATAATATACTTATACTGAAACATATATACTAATATAATATTAAGTAATAACATAGGCTATACATAAACAAATAATATAAAATAAATACATACATGCTATAATATACTTAACAATACTTAAAATGAAAACATTATGTATTAAATAATTATCGTAAATGATTCTGTTAAGGATCCTTCAGTAATAAAGTAAAAGATGCCTTGATTAGGTAAATTATGGGTAAACTACTCGTTCCTTAATTTCTTCTTTTAGTTATAGATTTCCGTAAAATAATGCCTGAATCTATAAAATATAAGAAACGGTAGTTATTATTACATAAGCAAAAGTTTATCTGTGTATTTTTTCAATTTCAATTTTAAATTGTAACACGTTAAAATCATTTTATAAATGGCTCTCATGGTCACATGCGCTGTATATGGATACCAAACATTACCTACTAATGCAGTTCCATCTACTTAGAAAGGTGTAATGGACAGTTGCCCACCGCCCTGTTTTTCCAAGACATGTCCTATTTTTTGTAGAGACCTGGACTGTCCTGCATACTTTTTAGGAAGCGTCCTAGGTTTTCTTTTTAAATTACTTTATTTTTGTTATGATTATTTTATTCAAATGTTAAAAATATTATTATTACTTAAAATTCATTTACAGTGCATATTAATTTTACTTCTGCTGCAGTAGGTACTACTGAATCCTAATTTTAAACTGGTTTGTCCTGTTACGTGATATTTATAAGCAAACTCTTTATCTTTGTGACAGTGATGTCACCATCGCTATGATAATAGCGTCAGGAATATTTACCATACCCAGGAGAGTTGTGGTTGAACTCTACTACCTAGAAGCGGTCGCGTTAGTGGTTACACGTGCAGTGCTTGCTTGCTTTTTACCAGCCACTTGACAAACAAGGAAATAAAATGTAAAAAATTAATTATAGTCACCGATTTGTTAAAATTGTTTCATTAAGGCAAACGATTGGGCAAACATGTCATCGACCGTGGTCCCAGGGACAAACTTATTTTTGATTAATAACGAGCTGAATTTTTGTGAACAGCTTCGTTTTGACGAGACGTGCATTTTTATATCTTCGAAATATCTCGAATTGGGTAACTAATAAAGTTAGGGGGCTTGAAAGATTTTAATTCGGTTAAGGAAAAATATTGATTTATAACAATCATTATTTTTTACTTTAATTGCTTGATTATTTTATGAAAAACACGAAAAAACTTTTATCTTACACATTCGATGATTTTTTGACGAGTTCTCAACTCTAAAGTTTTGGAATTATGAGGTTTTTAAATTGATTTTAATCAATTTAAAAACAACCAAATTTTTTCATAACATCTTGTTAAATATTATTATAATTCACGAGTTACTTTTTCTACACGTAAAGTGGAAACTTTTCTTAATCCGACACTTTGTAGTTTCTTTTTTAGCTTTCTTTATTAGTTACCCGATTCGAGATTTTCCGAAGATAGCAAAGATGGGCGTCTCGTCAAAACGAAGCTGTTCACAAAAATTCAACTTGTTATTAATAAAAAAAAGTTTGTTCTTGGGACCACGGTCTATCACTACTATTGTTACTAATAGTTGTAGACAATATTATGTTTTAATAACTTCGTTACACCGCCTTTTTCATATCATAGTATAACACACAAGCAGATGGCTCTCCAAATGAAAAAAGAAACCATCGCCTATAGACACTAAAGATGTCTATGTTGTGTTGCTATCCGTGTGGTAGCTTGGTGGTTCCACGTGCATAAGTATACCGGCTACCTTACCTTCCAAAGCGTAATACGATAGTGACAAGCCAGAATAGCTAAGATGATGGTACAAGACCCGGCTGAGCAATTGCAGAACTCTACCACCAGTAGTCACGACGGTAGTGACAACTGCCTGGTTGAATAGCAGGTAGTCCCTTCTTTAAAGGGGGTCCAGACCTGTTCCTGCCGCAATAGCGTCATTGCTTGTCACTATCATGCTCCAGTTTACAGGGTAAGATAGCCTGTATATTTATCTATGTGTCATCACTCACCATTTTCAAGTTATCTCTATCGATTTGAGAAGCTATATGTTTGTTTCCTCTACTTTAATATACAAAAAACAGTTACTTTGAATAACTGGGATAAACAGCTTAACCTGCTCTCCAAAACACATGATGTTAATACACCACCATCTTCCATATTCCGAGTTGAAATTGCTTTACTTTGTACACGACCGAAGAATCGTATCACATTACTTAAAGTGGACAGATTAATCACTACACGGACATTCTCCTACACATGAATATTAAATTCATAACACATTTTATCATTTTATTTTTTTTATTAAATCAAACTAAAATAATTTTAAGAAGAGTATAATTAATTTTTCATTCGATCAATTGTTTAGATAAAAATTGTTTACGTTTAAAACATCCTGTGTCATATAAATTTATAAATGTAAACATTTACAATGTATCAATATAATCTATAAAAGTATAATATTTATAAACGTGAAATAGCAGTGAAAATTACTGAAACATATACGAGTACCTATCTGATATCTATAGTACTGAAATCATTCTATAATTATACTATAAATGCGAAAGTTTGGATGCTTGAATGTTTGTTATTCGACCACGCAAAAACGGTTTGACTAATTAGTATGAAATTCGGCACCCAGATGATGGCTTGGAATAGCAAATAAGATACTTTTCATCCTGAAAAAATAGGTTGTTCCCGTGGGCTTTCGTAGTAGTATTAGAAGTAAAAAGATATACATATGCCCAACTCGCAAGCAAATTTTTATGAAATACAGTCCTTGGGAGAGTCCCTGAATGAGCGGCTTAACATATAGCGGATGTCCGATTGGGGTGACGCCAATCTTGTAAATTTTAACCCTTTCAAGACACAGCTGGCCTGTCTCTTCTCTACAAAAAAGAGAAATTTGGGCCCAAGTTCCGAGGTGTATTTACACCGCTTACTTGCCATTTACGGCTTTTGGGTATTAGCGTCACGTCCAACCTCAGCTTCGGCCAACAAAATTAAGATAAATGCATAATAAATTATATCATTATTTATTATACAAACGCTAAATATTAATGTGTCTGGTGATTTAAGTGCATGAAATATCTTTTGATAAATACTATCTTCTTAAGCAACTTTGGCACCCATTATAATTTTTGACGTTTTAAATTTTTACTGTCTTTTATCTCATGAACAAAAAAAGACAAAAATAACATTTAATCTTATTAATAAATGGCCATAATATTATAACATTCATGAATTTAATTGTTTATTGTTTTATATTTTTCGCTAAAGTCAAAGTTTTTTAAAAATTTTCCTAAAAACGTCATAAAATAGGTTGAATAACGTAGCCTCCTTTGCAGGTACAGAAAAAAACTAAATATTAATATCTAAGTCATTTAATTTTTATGTATCTTGTCAAAGTGATTAACTAATATAGGTACTTAAGTTCCATAATTTACGAGCGGGAGAAGATAATATATTTGTCGATGTCGAATAATACCTCATTTATCCTAATATGCTCACCACTTATATACCTTTTCTCATCAAAAAGATAAATTAGTCGAGTAGGCAAACTAATGGTTTCCTTTGTAGACACCCCATATTAGGTATTATATTCTGAATTAAACTTAGATTAATGACATACGTGCTTAAGAGCTTAATTATATATACTAGCGATCGCCCTGTGTTCGAAATTCGACCGTAAACTAAACAATGAAACCCTTTTTAATTTTGACAACAGGCTTTAGCCATAAAGAAAATAGTATATATGTGTGGTATATTAAGAAGTTATTATTATCAATGTAGTCGCCTCTGTGGTCTAGTGGTCCAGCGTTGGCGTTGACCACATGAGTTCCCGGGTTCGATTCCCGGGTCGGGCACATTAAAAAAAAGTGTTTTTTCAGTTTTCTGAGAAATACAAAGTTGCCCGGGATTGGAAAGTGCCCGGTCGGCGATAGGCTTGCCACCTATCACATTTGTGGGACCAAATATCTTCGGCTAATCGTGGGTGCACTTGTACCTCTGCCTACCACTTCGGGGATATGGGCGTGAAGATACTTTTTAGTATGTGCAATGTTTATTTTTAATTATTTAATGGATTTTTAATGCATATCATTTAAAAAATATCATGTTTCTGCATTCCTCCTCAATGTAAACTTTACTTGTACCAAATTTTATACTCCACTGTTCGCGTAATTACAGTAAAATGGGCAGATATTTTTGTCTTGATAGGTGTTAGACCTATATCACAGTCAAATAATTTATTTTACTGTGATACCGCCCCGTTGGTCGAGTGGTTAAAGACCCTGACTACACAATCAATGGGGTCCGGGTTCGATTCCCGGCAGGGACAGGCATTTGTGTGATGAGCACAGATGTTTGTATTTCTGGGTTTGGGTGTTTATTAAATATATTAGAGTATTTATATATTATGTATTTCTATGTATTAGTATCGTTGACTGACACCCATACTACAAGCATATAATTTGCTTACTTTGGGGTCAGATCAATTTGTATTTGTATTTTCTTTAGAGTTAAATCAATCCGTATAATTTGTCCAGTGATATTTATTTATTTAAACTTATTTCAAGATAAACTAATTTAACGGTTATACCTACAACCTGAAAAGTATAACGTGGGTATTAAATATCCTCTGATCTGGTTAGATCACCTCTGTGGTCTAGTGGTCCGGTGTCGAAGTTGACCAGATGAGGTCCCGGGTTCGATTCCTGGGTCGGGCAAATCAAAAATGTGTTTTTTCAGTTTTCTGATAAAAACAAATTTGTCCGGGATTGGAAAGTGCCCGGTTGGCGATAGGCTTGCCACCTATCACAATGTGGGACCAAGTATCTTCGGCTAATCGTGGGTGCACTTGTTGTATCTCTGCCTACCTCTTCGGAGATACAGGCGTAAAGATACTGTTTATTAGATATTTTTTAAAGTGTCCTTTAACCGGACTAAATATATTTCAATCCTTCTTTTCAAAATTAAAAAAAAAAGAGAGCAATAGCTTAAAATTAATTTAGACGACGTACAGTAAAATCAGAGCCACTGTCAGATGAAGTTAATGTTCCATTTCCCATGCCTCGCAAGGCAAAAATTTCGATTTCCTTTGTGAAATATGTCGCTGTCTTCAATAAATATTAATATACCATTGAGCCAGTTTTCTAGGTTTATGTACAGTGTAGTTGATTGTCAATAGACGGTCTGTAGATTTTGCATAATTTCATATATTGCGAAAGTCTGTCGTTTTTTAAAAAAATCTGCCTTTTTCTTGGCTAAATTGCTAGACCGATTTTGATGAAACTTGGTATGGGGATAGTTGAAAATACGAGGGCAACCATAGGCTAATTTTTTTCCAAAAATCAACTCCTTATGCGCTAAAATTCTGGATGAAACTTTATATATAACTTTAACTTTATAACGCATTTGGGATACTAAACGGTACCACGCCATTTTGCTTCGGGCATGTTTGCGGAGAATCGTGTTGATGGCTTTCATGCGAATGTCAGAAAGTTATGTGCCTTTTACTCGGAAGACTACGAACCAGCTCGAACAGCATTCTAAACGTATTGGTGTATCGTTGGGAGTCACAAATACTACAGCATTGGCTAAACCTGCATATATCTCAGGTGACATCGGAACGATTTGTATAGTTTTAGTATACTTGGGATCTTAAAATCTGTTAATTTTACCTGTCAATCAAACAACATTCGCTAATTTTAGTTTTTAAAAATGTATTTTCTAACAAAAATATGGACATTTTTCTGAATTAAATATTGTTTTATTATTATTATATGAAAACTATATCGACGACATGTTAATCTACTCTCAGACGAAACTGCGCAAGTCAACTAGTATTATAAAATAAAACGAGAATTATACAAAAGCCTGCAAACTACTCGTCATTACTATCATGTATAAAACAAATATTCCTAACTGTATTTTAAATAATGATTATCGTTAACGTTTACATTAAATTCTTCGTCAAGATAACACTGTTTACGATAATAGATTATTCTGGAAGTTTTTCGAACTAAAAGCGAGCGTGCTATCGACCCTCCGCTCCTATTCAAAACACCGCTGAAATCGTAGCGTTACTTATAGGTTTACACCAATCAAATCACCTCCCATAACGTGTTTAACCACTTTCAGCCCGATTCAACATCACCCAGTTGATTGATTGCCTTTTCGCACGATACATTTATAGCACATTGTATATGTATACACAACAAACGTATTTCTTAATGACTCGTAAAGTTCTATAAATATCTGACAGTTTTAGTTAATGAGTCTCTGTTTAAGCTCTATTTTTTTAATATACAAGCAGACAGAACTGTGTGGTACGGGATAATCGCTTTTACACAAACCCTGTCCAAAGCTGGCAGGTATGTCATCTGTCCGACTTTAGCTGGACATGTTTGGCTTTTTGAGGTCGTATCAAGCCATTATGTTCCTGGCTTGTCCACCCTTTATTAGGCTCTTTGTAAATGAACGTACGAAGTAATGCCGCAAAAGCGAATTAATATATTATTTGGCTATTACCTAAGGAATATAATGTCTGGTTTTTAGGGATAAGTATCTAGCATAATACAGCGCAGAATAAGGCTTTTTATACTTTACATAAGATGGCAACCCTATGTGTAGAATCTCCGAAACCGGAGTACATGAAAAGAGGTATAAATGTGAAGGAAGCAAGGCAAGTCTTTCTGAATATGGCTCTCAGTTCTCTCTTCCTACCTCCTAAGAAATTTTGCGTGAAGATATTTGTGGTATAAATAAACAGTCAGGACTCAGCACAGTTCGTGGGTGCCTTTAATTAGTGCCAAATGGAGTAGGTTTCTTATTACTATACACGGGTTTTATCAAATTAATTAATTTAGTTTCATTACATTATTAACACCCGACACAACATTGTACATATGTGTACATATGTGATGTATGTATTTATGTGTGTGTATAGATATGAAAAGGACCTATGTCATCACATCGGTTCCCTTGCATAATATCGTTTTAACTTTGAGGCTTAGAAAGCACAATTAGCATCTTTAATATCTATGGTATGTGAATTTCATCTTAAACCGGTGAATCATGGTAAACTAAAATGTCCGTTGTCAGTTTACTCTACCTACTCTGAAAATATTAACAGCCCTCGTCTCATACGTCCAAAATAAAAAATCTGTAAGCGGTTGGCCTTGCAGGCCATCCCTAGAACTTCTCGCTAAATTGAGGGATTTAAGCTCAAAGAAGTAAAAACTATAAGCATCGATTTTTTTTAGTTTAAACAACTAGTTAGTTAAAAATGACAGTACCTATATTTATTTTTGAAAAGCTGTATATTTTGGAAACGATAATCAATTTTGATCTTTCGTATGACATTCAACTAAATTTTTGAGATCTAAAGTATTGTTTTAGCTATATAATCGGTGGGTTGAAAATTTTCGAAATAATGTTTTAAAACCTTTTTTTTGTTTCGTCATTACTAAATCCCAAAAAAACTGATTTTCATCCAATTAACAATGTTTGACGCAGTTTTTAAGGCAAAAAGCTAATATTATTCTTAAATCAATTGATCTGAAAATTATTTTAAAAATATTAAGTAAATTTGCTAAAAACAACAAAATATTATAAATAGCAACACATTTAGAGATTCATTTTTATTGATCTTATATATAAAAATCAATTGCTGTTCGTTAGTCTCGCTAAGTTTTAAAACGGCTGAATCGATTTAGCTAATTTTGATTTTGAATTAATTGTTGAAGTCCAGGGTAGTTTTAAAAGGTGAGAAAATATTAAATAAAAATGAGAGTAGTTAAAAAGGCAGAACAACGTTTGCCGGGTCAGATAGTAAGATATATATATGGGACGTCCTACCAGAAGTATAGGTAGGTATTTTACGGAGGTACATATTTATTATTGAATAAATATGTACCTCTTATTAAAATACAAATTAACCCATCAGCAGAGCGGTAAACCCATCAATACATATGTGGTATAGAACTTGTACATAAAGATTCGCATAGTGTTCACATAAACAGACTAATTTATATTGAGAACATTTTACGAAGTCTAAACAAAAACAATCAAAACACAAACAAACCATATTTTAATGCGTCAACTCCGAAGTTAAAAGCTATTTAATCAAGTTTGTTTTCCTGCTCAAGACAATAGTTTTATTTTCACCAGCAATATCAGCTATCGGGCTCCTAAAGCGGAAATTGCGGCCCAAGAAATAGGCCGATCTAATCTAACCGTTGCGTGTACAACCTGCGATCATTAGCGCTATCCCTTAACATCAACCACCTTCACATTGACCTCTAAGATTACATACAAATAACCGAAAGATAAGAATTTTAACACTTACTTCTGAATATATAACAACTATATTTTTTACTTCCTGCTACGTATGTAGTAGATAAGGAAGTTACTGATTTTGCCCCGATTTCCGAAAATCGAGTTTTCATCAGATCTTCACGTTTTGTGGTCTTTAGAAACCTTTTCCAACTATTTTCACGGTGACGTCAGCATGTCTCTATGTATATATGTGTGTGTGTAGGGGTGAGTGTATGTAAACATCTCGTAAATTTTGAAAGGCTGGACCGATCGGAACGCGGTTGATGGCATTCGATTGGATTCTACTCAACTTAGACTTGCCGAAAATTTGAACCAAGTCGGCCCAGGAGATTTTGAGAAATTTAAAAAAAAAACAAAAAAGTGCTTGCCAAAACATTATTTTTTAATATAATTTCAAGATTTATATACCGATTAAGTACAAAAACTAATCAGCTCTATTCCTCAAAAAACTGCGTCTAATGCTTAAATTGCATCAAATCGTTTTATCCGTTTGGGTATAATCGTTGACGAAAAATTTTGAGAAAAATTATTTTTCGACATAACTTCGAAAATTTTCAACCAATCCTTTATTAGTATTCTACAATATTTTAGAACTAAAAAAACTACGTCATACGCCATTTCAAAAATCAAAATCGAATCTAATTTTCAAAAGTAACAGCTTCTCAAATATTAAAATTACCCTGTTTTTAGCACTTACTTAATATTTTTGAAATAACTTTTAGGCCAATCCACCGATTGACTTAAAAATTTTATCAGCTTCCTTCTTTAAAAATTGCAAATCCCGTTAATTGAATCAAAATCGGTCAATTTGTTTGGGATTTATCAATGACGAACATATTTGAAAAAAAAATGTACTTTGAAACTGCTCCGAAATTTTTCAACTTATCGATTATTTAGGTAAAGCAATATATTAAGATAGATTTTAATCTGATGAAAACAGAAACCATCGCCTAGAGATACTAATAGAAAGGTAATGGTGCGTTTCTATCCTGTATATATTATATATATATATATATATATATATATATATATATATATAAATATATATATATATATATATATATATATATATATATACACTAAATTCATGTGACATACATGATTATTAAACTTAAATAGATTTTTTTGTTGTCTATGGTCAAATTTCGGCCACAGGCGACTGCTAGTTTACATAAAAACAGGTGAACGGATTTGATAAAATTTCGTATAAGGGAAGTCTATGTCTAGACTTATCGCGAAGTCTATTTTAAATCCGGAAAAATGAATAAATTGATATATATTTTATATTAGGTACCAAGTGCCATAATTAGGTACTCCTCGAACGGCTTGATCGATTATAATGAATTTTATTTAAAATATTTGGTTGGAATGAGAATAGGCACACAGATCGATGAATAAGGTCATAAAGTATATTTCAATAAAATATATTTCAGGTGATTAAGATCTCCCTAGCCAGATTTTTTTAAAGTGGTTTTTGTAAAATTTTATTATAATTAGGCATAAAAATTATCTATAACCTCAATTTTTAACGTTTACTGGGTCTGCTAGTATTTTGTTATAATAATTTATTACATACGAGTAGATAATATTTGGCCCCTTTGAAGAATAAGCCAACTGCCGTTCTGCCAAGCAGTTCGTAAAAGGCGACCGATTATTGGCAATGCGAGTCACTAACATCATGGTTACTAGATGGAATAGTTCTGCATTGTCTCGCTCAGGTCTGGTACCACCGCCTTATCTGCCGGAGATTCCTGCCGCAATAGCGTTAGCGCTTGTCACTGTCGTGTTCCGGTTTGGATGGTAAGGTAGCCGGTAAACTTATGCATGAGGCATTAGACCTCGCCACAAGATAGCAACGCACCATTAACATTTTTGGTGTCCATATGCGGTGGTTGACTCTTTCCATCCAGAGACCCATCTGCTTGTTTGCTACTTATTATATAAAAAAAGTTTTCATATTTTCAATTTACGATTTGTGTTATCTAAAAATTCTGTAGCAGTTTGTTAGTGAGATAAATAATTGCATGAAAACTTGAAAAACTCTCGGTTTCCGATATCGCAATGCGAGTTTTGTTAAAGTTTGGATAACTGGTAATGAAATTATCAACCACCTACAAATACGATGGAATTAAATATCTTATGACGATATTTGTAGTTGATTTATATTTGTAATTGAATTATATTATAACATTGCTTCGCTTTGCTTCAAAATATTTTTTTCTCTCGGGAACAGTACATTTTTCTGGGTGATAGGTACTCTAGGTGTGGTAAACACACCAATTATGGACACTAAGAACAAATTAGTATTTTTTTTATTTCTATATTTTTTATCATTGAAAGTTATTTGTTTATTCAATATTTTTGATGTGTGTAATGTAATCAACAGTCGTTATTTTCAATTCAATAACCAAATAAAAAGTTCATTTACTTTAACCAGTCATGGACAGAACGAAACCTCATTATGGACACTCAGTAATGGACATTACTATGATTAATACCTAGCGTTGAATATTGATTTAGAAATAGAATAATACGCAATTTTATTATTAATCAGTTTATAATGTGATTATGCTCTACAACATATTTCGTATAAGTCTTGAACTTTATATTGAAATCAGTATTAAACTTAAAAATTATTTGCTGGTTGTGATATCTAAATATGTACTTAAATTAGATTAAGATGATTAGGAAAAGGCGCCTCTCGCTAATGTCAACAATTATTCTTTGAACACTGTCTATCAATTAATTTCAAAACCTTGATACACAATAAAAGTTATAACTTTGGAAATTGAGTGCACTAGTACTAAACACTGGCAAAATATTGAGAAATACAAATGTTGGGTATCTTTATTTGTAATATGAATAATATTGTAAAGAGTGCTTGAATGTAATATTAATATTCGTGTATAGCATTTATCTCGCATAATAGATAGGAAAGTATTAGAATTAATTGTTATCAAAGTAATTCACTACAGTGGCGCCACTTCCACAACACTTAAAATCCTAGTAAACAATTTTATATCAAATTATAAACTTGGAAGTGGTGCCATCTGATCTGATCTAGTTGAAGTTGACATTTTTCAATCTATCCTTCTTTTAATTATTTTAAAACTGTGATACTATAAAATGTTGTAATGTACCGGCCTACTCGGATCATTCTGTTGTAAGTTGTAAAAGAATAAACATCTGTGTACGTCAAACTGTCTGTTATTTAAAGTAAACCTAACCCAATCTGCTGCTGCTGCTGCTGCTGTAAGAATATAGTGTTCTCTCGTGTGATTTCTTTACTAAATCCAATGACTAAAACACATTCTACTTAAAATAAAGTAATAATGAATTGATATATAAACTCTATATTTATTTTACTAACGATTTTTTCAACAAAGTCCGCTACCATAATTTTTCAAACGCTCTAAGACGTTCTACTTCCCGCTGATTTTGTATCAATAAGACGGAAATGTTGCAAATAAAAAACTTTAGTAGTTCGATGACTAATGACTACGTAAAAATTTCGCCAATAAATGAAAACTTATTCCAGCCCTTATTCTACATTTGTTTTTTTGTCCATGAAATGTTCTTTTTTTTATATCATAAGATAGCAAACAAGCAGATGGGTCTCCTGATGGAAAGAGTCAACCATCGCCTATAAACACCAAAGATGTTAATGGTGCGTTGCTATCTTGTGGCGAGGTCTAATGCCACATGCGTAAGTTTACCGGCTACCTTACCCTCCAAACCGGAACATGACAGCGACTAGCACTGACGCTATTACGGCAGGAATAGGTAAGGCGGTGGTATCAGACTCGGTCGAGCCGATGCAGAACTCTACCACCTAGTAGTCACGATGCCAGTGACTCGCATAGCCAATCGGTCGCCTTTTACGACCTGCCTGGTAGAACGGCAGTTGATCTATTCTTCAAAGGAGCCCGAGACCGACACGGGGAGTTCCTTGTCCATTACCGATACATGAACGTTTACCTTATACTAATCTATATTAATATTATAAATCCCGGCTTTAGGGAAATGGTCGCAGGTTCAATCCCTGCGTGTCGATATTTTTCTTTGTTGTTTTTAAAGTTTTTCCAGTTTTCCCAAGCACGGGGTGAGTGCTATAACACAAAAATAATATTAAATACGAAAGTACTGATTTTCTTTGTTGTTTTTATAGTTTTTCCATAAATGCGAAAGTTTGGATGTTTTAATTGGATGGATATTTTTTACTTCATCACGCCAAAACTACTAAATGATTTGGATGAAATTTGGCACACAGGTAGATAGATGATGATGACCTGTAATAGTTACTTTTTATACCAGAAAAATGAGTTGTCATACGGGATATACCAACAACTTTTATAATGCAGCGGGCTGTATAGTATTTTGATACAATATGCATTAAAAACGCAATAAATTAATAAACATTTCACAGTGTGTTAACATATATTTGTCACAAATCGTAATATATACACATAATATATAATATTTTGTTAAAGTCTGTTGCCAAACTTAGAAGAGATTTCATTGTTTAGGCTATGGTCAAACGAAATAAACAATAGAACACTAAAAAGGGTGTACAGTTGCTTACAATAATCAGTATTGACATCTTAAATGTTTAATCAGCGTATCCAACTTCTTTGCAACATTTATACCCTAACCGCTAAGTCAATTTGCTTTTTAATTAGTTGCGACATGGCTTTCATTCGTTTATACTGACTAGTACACCTACAGATCCTTTTAATACAAGTTATTCAAACTTGTAACTTTAATAGTTTAATAATTTGTAAACTTTATTTTTAATAGCTCTCATGAAAAAATATAGCCATTGCCAATAGACACCAAATATGGTAATGGTACATTACCATGCATGTCACGGGCCTAATGTGACACACAAGTGTAGCGGGCACTCTAACCTCCAAAGCTAAACACGACAGTGACAAGCCCATGCATCATCATTTCCTGCATCATCAACTTGTTGTTGATGATGCAGGAAAATAATAGGCAATTGTACTACCCAGCTTTCGTCGTTTATGATTTGTGGTGCTCTACTTCTATGGTGCCTCACATTTTAATGTCCCAATAACTTCAGAACTTTATCGTAATCCAATTTAAAAAGTGAGGTTGTGCGTACTTAGTTATGAAATTGAAGTATTTCAAAATGTATTACAAGTACAAGCATCTTAATACAATTTCTTAAACTCTAACAATTTGAAGGCTGTATATTTTCATCTAAAGTCAATATTGCTTTGAAAATTATGGAGGAACAAATCCATTTTCCGTCGAACAAACCGGATAATATCTTTATTTTCATATGCTTTAACAAAAGAAGAAAGTAAACGGAAATTCCAAAAACCATACAAAGAAAATCCTTAGCAAAAACTCAACGTGAAAGTTTTTATGTACATACGAAAGATGGACCTTTTCAAGTAACCCGTAATTCAGATCAAACAAAATATTTTCCCATCCTCAACCCATTACTATAAACAGGAACAAGGGATTAGTTACAATATTTTTTTGTTTAGATAATTCTATGCTCTTGCAATTATAAAAAAATAATTACCATCTTTACATTTTTAACATTTAGTAATATATATATATATATATATATATATATATATATATATATATATATATATATATATATATATATATATATATATATATATATATATATATATATGTAATTGATTCAGGCGTTACTTTGCGGAAATCCATTATATAATATATAACAATAGTTGCCGTTACATTAAAAGCTATGCCACAATGGACCTTCTTGCTTTACTTACATCTACATTTCAGCATTTACAGAACTTTAGAGAATATTATCGAACCTTACCTTGTAATAAGGACGTGTCGGCGAAGACGTGACGTTGAAAAGCGATTCGAAGTGATAACTACAATGCGAGCGATATAGTACAATGATACAGATAAAAATTATAGAGCAATTTAGTTATTTGGATTAGTCGGTTAATTCTAGTGCGAATTTAGGGTCGGTGCTATTAGTGTTAATGCGTATTGTATTGTGGTGTATCGTACATTTGTGCGGTAAATACACGGTTAAAATATAAGTGGTATTTTACACAATATGAAACTCGTAACAATATTATTGAGATTACAAAAACAACTAGTCGCACAGAAAGTTTATATTTTTATGATTTTTGAAATAAAATATTTGACCAAACGGTAAATCAATTAAGCTTTACAGTTAACTAAATATTTTTTTCTACTTAAATCAAAATTATAACACCATGTTAGTTTAGGATATGAGTGTGCAGTTATGCATTAGACGCAATTTTTTGAGAACTAGAGCTGATTAGATTTTGTTCTTAATTGGTGCATCAACCTGGAAATTATGTTAAAAAATACTGTTCACCAAATTTTTTTTGTTTTTCAAAGGTGTTTTCAAAATATCCCAAAATCTCCAGGACCAAATTGGTTCAAATTTTCAAGAAGTCTAAGTTGAGCAAAATCCAATCGAATGCCATCAACTGCGTTTCGAACGGTCAAGCCGTTCAAAATTTATAAGATATTACCATACACACACACGTAAACACAAACATACACATACATACATACTGACGTCATCGTGAAAATAGTCGGAAAAGATCCCTAGGATCTCAAAACATGGAGGTGAAAACTCTATTTTCGAAAATCGGGGCAAAATCAGTAACTTCCTTATCTATATACGTAGCGGGAAATTAAAAAGTATAAACGTTTAAACTAACGCGTTTTACTATCATTTTTAAAAATATAAACGGGTCGAAAATTTGTACATACATAGAACTTACTTGCAAAGCTCGATATATAGAACTTACTTGCAAGTTACCTTGACCGTGGTCATGAGCAGACTCCGCTCGTGACCACGGTCAATGTAAGTTACATTTACAGTTCTATACATATACGCGTTTTTGACCTGATTATATTTTTAAAAATTAAAAAGTAAAACATTTGATAGAAATCGGTTTAAAATCAATTTAGCGGTTACGGCCAAAGCTATACGAATGGTTCTTCCATTACGGGAAACCAATCTAAACACAATTATATGAAAGTTATATCTTGTATACTACAATACTGTACGCTTTCACGTCGCTGTTCGTAGCATCAAACCGCCGCCGCTGTTTGCCGCTCTTTCAAAGTGCACGATGACGGTTTTTAATTTTTTAACAATTTTAATAATCAATAATCATTGGCAGATCTATGTTGAGTAATGAACAAAAGTTAACGATAAACCACATTCCATGAGTTTGATGGTCTGCGACACCTGTCTACGCTACGGCTACGGCTGCTACGACTAGCTACGGAAGAACCGCCCGTAAAGTATCAGCCTTAGCCGTGAAAGTGTAACAGACAGGCTGAGAGACGGTTAGACTTTTGTATTTATAATATTAGTATGGATTATAATTCTCCTATACAAGGTGGCCAGAAAAGAGACTTCCAAAAATTTTTTTAGGTGCCTCGTGTTGTGAGGTTTCTGAATGTATTATGTACGTTCTACGATTTTTCATTTTTTGAGGTATGATTTTTTTAATAATTTTTTAATTTGCAAAATTGTGACCGGATATAAGCTACAATAATTTCTAAAAAAAAGTGGATTTTTTTTTTGCTGCTAAATCTCTTTGAACTGTGCATTTGCATGCATAAAATAAACAGCCCCATAACTTTAATAGAACTTTCTAAAAAAAATATTTGAATTTGAGAATTTCTGTTAAGTGAGTTATCATTTAAAGTATCTTCACGCCCGTATCCCCGAAAGGGTAGGCAGAGGTACAACAAGTGCACCCACGATTAGCCGAAGATACTTGGTCCCACTATGTGATAGGTGGCAAGCCTATCGCCAACCGGGCACTTTCCAATCCCGGGCAATATTGTTTTTATCAGAAAACTGAAAAAACACATTTCTGAATTGCCCGACCCAGGAATCGAACCCGGGACCTCTGTGGTTCAACTCCGACACTGGACCACTACACCACAGAGGCGATTAATAAATTTTTTAAAAGCCATCAAAGACAGCGGGGTGGAAAATTTGTTAAATGTCTGAAGGCTTCACAATTTGCATGGGTGGTAGTGATCACTTACCAGCAGGCAAACGTTCTGCTCGTTTGTCTTTTTTTCTATGTATACAAAAAATAATGCTCTTAATAAAAAATTGTGCGTCATTGGCTATTTTTCGCTGAAATCAGCCATCAAAAACAGAAGAAAATTCTATTTTATCGTATGTGAGATTGATTAATTTGTTAACTAAACAAAAAGAACTCCAGAAAAGTTATAACATAATTTGAAACTTTATTTAATATTAAAGAGTTTTTCCAACGCAAGTAAAAATTAACTGCTTTTCTGTCGTGTCGTACTCGCGTCACAATTTCGTCTTCACCACTACACTGGCTTTTCTGCTCGTTTATTGGACCTTGTTTCGCATGTGATGTGAACTGTGCTTACTTGGAAGTATTAGAGATGAGTTACACATTAAGTGAATATGCAGAAATACATTATTCTTATGGAATTGCACAAGGCAATGGCCACGCCGCAGCGCGACTGTATCGTGATTAACTTCGACGCCGAATGCAAATGTTTGTGAATAGATGATAGATAGATAGATGTTTGCTACTCAGCCACAGAAAAACAGCTTAACCGATTTGGATGAAATTTACCAAATATATATATGACGACTTGAAATAGGACATAAGATACTTCTTATTCCAGAAAAGTAAGTTGTTCCCGTGGAATTATCCAAAAAACTTGTATGATGCAACGGGCTACAGAGCGCAGCTAGTAATATATAAGGCAGTGTTACCAAGAAATAAATCAATGGAGATTGAACATTTTTTAAAGATATTAGATATTTTAAATTTCATTTATATTTTTTTAATTGGCACCAATTTCAATGTGTAAACCTTACAAAAAACTAGCTATTTGATCCGGTTTAGCTCTGGTAGCAATAATACACACTTAAATATTATAAATGCGAAAGTTTGTCAGTCCAGCTGTTACACTTTTACGGCTAAACCACTAAACCGATTTTGATGATATTTGGTATGGAGATATTTGAAGATCCGGGATCAAACATAAACTATTTTTATTTTTCAAAATGTACCCTAAGGGGGCACACACCTACACAATTCCGGCCAATTTTTAGATTGTCTGGAAATTTCAGTATAATCATTTTAGCCATTTTGAAAGCAACCGTGAACATATTTGCGTATATTGTTTTATATATTACTAACTGTTGCCCGCGACATCATCCGTGCCGACTTCGTTTACTCCGCACAGCTCCTCCCGCGTAGGTGATAGCGTAATAATGTGTAGCCTATATGTTGACCTGACCTGTTAGTAACATTCATGCAAAATTTGAAGTAAATTCATGCAATACTTTTTGAGTTTACCCCGGACATACATGCAGACAAAAATTCTAAAAACTACAGTTTTGGCTTCGATATTGATTGTACATCACGCCCCAAGTATTCTTTTAAAAAAATATTCAATGTAGTTTTGACTTTCCTACGATTTTATTATATATACAGATATAGCAATTATTCCCACTGTCTGATCGTGGATTGTTAGTTGATGACCGAAGTGCTTAATTGAAACTAACTTTTAAGCCGACTTTAGGTCTAACTTGTAAATAGAAGTCCTTCAACTAATCCACCTGTGCCGGATTGTTAGGAAAGCTATCACAACAACATTTCTCGTATTATCCGTCCGATTTTTAAATATTCTTTTACTAAAATAATTTTATAATCATGCATTAGCCATGATATTTTTGCATTATAACTTTCATAAAATTTTAGCTTACGTTTGCCTTTGTTTATATTTTGTGGCTCAGTAATTAACTCTTTATCATATCATAAACAAATATTTTTTAATACAAATATTCAATTGATGTGATCTAAATTGGAACATATTATGTCACAAAATATACAACATCATATAAAAATCAGTTATGCAGTTTCGAAGTCCGTTTCATATATACAGTGTGATAAAACCGCTGAAGAAACTTTATAACACAGTAAGCGGCCGCGGCCTCAATTTCGCGTCTGAGTTTATCGCCATTTTATGACCTGCATTTTATGTGGCCTCTTTTCGGAACCAAGTTTTGAGCACCTGTGGAAGCATACGCAAAACCTGGTTCCCACAAGAGAGCCATGATCTTGTCCTATTAGGACTGTGAGCAAAAATCATGCAAAATCACTGGCTCAATGATTTTGCATCAAATTCATGGTTAGCAATCAATTTTTTAAAATAAGTCTAGATATTAGTCCGAAGCTTTTAGTCACTAAAACAAACAAACGCAGATACCTAATTGTCGCTCGCAAACTACAAATTTCCAAGTGTATGGAGCAGTTTCCACATGCAGTAGCTGAAGAGCATTTTAATTTGTTTGTTGGAACAACTTATCTCAGGATGAACCAGCCGGATTTGAAACATTATATTTTGATAGTCACATTCATAAGGACTAAAAGTTTTGCACTTCTAGCTAATTAAAACTATTTGAATTTCGAATGTTATATTTTTAAAACGTTGCAATCTTCTTAGTAATAATAAAATAATTGGAAATGATTTGTCAATTGTTTTCTTATCATACATCAAAGTTCTGTCGAAAAGATTATAAATGTAAGTCGAAAAGATTTTAGAGCAATGATTTTTTATGATTTTAAAAGTTCTCTTTCTCCGCAAGACTGTGCCGCTCATCTTCAAAATGCTTTTGGGAGAGAAGCACCTTGTTTGAGCACCGTGAGGCGATGGTTTGCTGAATTTGAGAGAGTTCGAGTTTCTTTACATGACGAATTTCGTGAAGGGCGGCCTTCAAATGCCGTCAACGAAAATAATGTGGCTACTGTTAAGCGGTTAATGGAAGAAAACCTTCGGATTACCTATGAGACAATTCGAGGACTATTGGGGAATGGTATGAGCCAAATTCAGAAAATTTTACACGAAGAATTGAAAGTTCAGAAACTTTGTTGTCGTTGGATCCCTCATGAACTGACAGCGGAGCACAAGAGGGCTTGCGTGGAATGGTGCTCACATATGGTACTGAAGTAGGACCACGGACATTCTAATGCTGTTTATGACATTGTCGCAGGAGACGAAACGTGGATTTATTCTTTTGAATCCAAAAAAAACAGCAATCTTGTGAATAGGTGTTTGAAAATGAGAACAGGCCAATAAAAGTGAGTCAGGCGAGAAACGTTGGTAAAAAATGATCGCGTTTTTTCTCAGCTACAGGTCCCATCTGTACAATTCCACTTGAAGATCAAAAGAGTTAATGCCGAGTGGTATTCTACCATTTGTTTACCCAGAGTGTTAGAAAAAGTACATCTCGTCACTCATCCTGCGCATAGCCCGACCTAGCCCCATGTGATTTCTGTATTTTCCCCAAAATCAAAGATTTGATGAGAAGTTTTACTTTTACCAACTCCGAAGAGGCAGTCATAGCGTTCAATCAGCACATAGAAAACATGCCTTCAGATCTGTGGATCTGTTTTAAAAATGGTTCGATCGCATGACAAAATGTTTAAAATGTAAAGGAGATTATTTTGAAAAGCAATAAACATAATATTTTGGTAATAACATGTTGTTTTTTTAAGTTACGCAAAACTTATAGTGTGACTTACGTATTGTAGACCCTACACTTCTGAGTAGCTATTGCCCGCGACTTCGTCTGCCCGGACTTTTTTTACTCCGCTCCTGCTGGACGTAGTAAGATGTTATATAGCCTATAACTTTCATTGATAAACAGGCTATCCAACTCAAAAATAATTATTCAAATCGGTTCAGTAGTTTTTGAGATTACCGCGTACAACCAAACAAACTCTACAATTTCAATTTCCAAACACTTTTGAGATTACTGGAATTAATGGAAGTGATGTTACACACACCCTCATTGACCGCCGTTGTTCGAGTGGTTAGTGACCCTGACTACGCAATTAATAGGGCTAAGGTCCGATTCCGGACAGAGACAGGCATCTCTGTGATGAACATAGCTGTTTGTATTTCTGGTTTCAGGTGCTTATTAATATTAAATATATCGTAGTATATATATATATATATATATATATATATATATATATATATATATATATATATATATATATATATATATATAATATATATGTATATATATATATATATATATATATATATATATATATATATATATATATATATGTATTAATATCGTTACTTACTTTGGGGTTTAAAAAGAATAATGTTACAGGTCTGTGATTATTCATTTAGTATGGATCTCCTTTTTTAACTTCCCGCTACGTATGTATATAATATAAAGAAGTTACTGATTTTGATACCCTAATTTTCGAAAATGGAGTTTTCACCAAATATCCACGTTTTGAGGTCCTAGAACCTTTTCCGATGGCATCAATATGTCTGTAGGTATGTGTGTGTGTGTGTGTGTGTGTGTGTGTGTGTGTGTGTGTATGTGTGTAAACATCTTATAACTGTTGAACGGCTTGACCTAATCAAACGCGGTTGATGGTATTCGATTGGGTTCCACTCATCTTATGCATTGCTTCTCTCTTATGAGATTAACTGTGCAGAATGGAACGGGTTCCAATCCTAACCAGTAAAGCGGCCCTTGGTCTAGCGAGCGTTGCTCCAATAAACTCAAGAGTGGATGGTCCTCCCCTGACGGGGTCCATTCCCACTTGTATCCTATGCGGATAAGCACAACATACAGCGTAATGGGCTGTCGCCCATCTGATGAGTACATGAAGTCCGAAACGCTTTGTCATAAGCTAACGATGTTGAGTTTCGGCTCACGCCTAGACCAGCACAGGGGTTGGATGATCTATTGGTCTCTGGTCTTCCACTCATCTTAGACTTCTTGAAAATTTGTACCAATTCGGACCAGATTTTGAAAATTTAAAATAAACTCAAAAAAGTTTGACAAAACAGTATTTTTAATATAACTTCCAGATTAATGTACTGATTGAGCACAAAATCTAATCAGCTCTTCTCCTCAAAAAACTGTGTCCAATACATAAATTGCATCAAAATTGGTTTATCCATTATCAAGTTTTTAAAAATTAAACTTATAAAGCGAGGGAAATCGCGAACAAAATCTAGTAATGATAAAACCTGAAAGCCTACGCATTCAATTAAGTACATGCGTAGGTATTTGAATACATTTTCATATTTTAAATTATGATCTCATCTCATTACTGCCGCCCACGCAATTTATTCAGTGCTTAAAAAGAGACAATGATGAGGACACCTTTTTCCACTTTATATATAGCTACGCACTATATCGCTATAATTATGGTCTTTAACACGGGCATTTTAATTTAAAGAAGCAATTAAAAATAAAAAGTTTAATAATACATATATTTTTTTATAGGAGAAGGGGCAATTTACCTGGAGGCTTACCTGATGGTAAGTGATTATCAGAAATCAGAAGTACTTTATTCAATAAAACTTTTTACAAGTTACTTTGACACGTCAACATATTTTTTAAAAACTACCACACGGTCCCACACTGAAAAGATCCTGCGGAAGAAAGTCAGCGAGCTTGTTATTTTTTTCACATCATCTATTTTTTAACAATATCACAATATTAAAAAAAATTTGTTCTTTATATTTAATGAGTGTACGTTACCATTTCTCTCAGGGAAACCCTCGGGCTAAAATTGAATATGGCTAATAGCTCTTTTCTGCAATACAAATATAGTATTTATTTCAGTAGAATTTCCCCAGAGAAGAATTCCAAATGACATAATGCTGTGGAAGTAACTAAAGTGTACTATTCTTGCTGTGTCGACATCAGTTAACTGTCTCATTTTTCTAACTGCATAAGCTGCCGAACTAAGTCTATTTGCTAAACTATTAATGGGCGGTTCCCATTGTAATTTCTTATCTAAAGTAATACCTAAAAATACAGTGGAATCCACCAAATCCAGGTTGTTACATTAAGCAATGAAATTTTAACACACTTAGTTTTGTTATAATTTAATTAAAGATTGTTCGTACTGAACCAGTGTACAACTTTTGAATACGCATTATTTACTTCGTCACACTTAACAATTCGCCTTTTCACTTCGAATAAAAGTGAAGTGTCATCCGCAAACAGTACGAATCCATGCTTATCGCCTATATAGTAAGGCAATTCATTTATGTATATCAGAATCAAAAATGGACCAAATATGGAGCCCTACAGGACACCCATGATTACAGCAGCATCAGCGGACCGTTTCCCTCTGAAATTATCACCACCCATAGACAACTACACTACCAGGGGTCTTGTAATTGCTCGCCGGCCTTTTGAGAATGAGTAGGCTCTCTTCTTGAAGGTCCCTAACTCGTATCCGTAAAAAATTCTGCCGATAGTTGGTTTCACATAGGAGTAGTGCGGGGCAAAAAGTGCCTCGAGAATCGCATGGTTGTGGAATTCCTTATATCGAGATGGTCACAATGAAACTTTAAATTTTGTAGCGATGTCCGATGGTAAAATTCGGCAGCAGGAATAAATTCAAACAGTTCCTCAGAATAATCTTCATGACAGAACCGATAAAAGATGCAGAGTGATGCCACATCTCTACGTAACGCCAAATAATCAAGCCGATTTGAAATAGTTTCGTTATCGACGATTCAAGCCGCTCTATGTTGAATGCGATCAAAAGGAAGGAGAGTAAAGTGAAGTTTTTGAGTGATGATAGGCGCGTCCGCGTGTGGAGAATACAAGGCGAACGATTTACCGACTCATGTGTCCACGAAACTGATCGGTTCGGGGTACCCAGTTTCATGGTGTGGGGCGGAATCAGTTTAATGGGCAAAACGGAGCTGGTAATTTTTAACGAAGACAAGCAGTTATGGTACTGCTGTCAGCCACGTCGAATGTGTGGTCCGACCCCACATTATTCCATTTTCACAAAGAGTGGGCAATAATTTTATCCTCACCCAGGATAATGCTCGTGCTCATACTGCTCGCCTAACCCAGGTGACCCTAACTGAAGCCAATATTGTAATTTTACCTTGGCCCGCAATGGGCCCCGATTTCAATCCAATCGAAAATCTGTGGGACCATTTGAAAAGAAACTTAAAAGAAACTCATAGTGAAGTGAATAGTCAACAGGAACTCATAAACGTATTAAAAACTAGTTGGACGCGTATACCTCAAGAAGACATCAACCATCTGATTGAAAATGTCCCAAACAGGCTCAGAGAGTGCGTACATAATCGAGGAAGGCCCAACCGATATTAAAGACACACCTGTGTAACCTTCAATATTTTTTTTTTTTAAATCAATACTTGTAAAATTCGAATTTTTAAAGGTAATTTTTTTTTTAATTTTTATGTGTATAATTGTTTTTAAACATTTACTTTGTTTGAATAATTTACCCACTTTGATTTCATTGATTTCATCAAAGTGGACCCTATTTTGTTTTGAGTAGTATATTCACGCTACTTTATGTGTACAATTAATTAAATATGAAATAAATAAATATAAGGTACCCAAGACGTTAATGGCGCGATGCTTTCAGTATCCTTCATACCATAGGCGTAAGATACTACCGTACGTACTACGTGAGCTACCTTAATTCCAAACTGAAACAAGACAATGACAAACACTGATTGCTATTTTAGCATAAAAGGTAAGGCGATTTTTTTTTTAAATTTATTAAATCATATGATAACAAACAGCAGATGATTCTCCTGATGAAAAAAGAAAACTATCGCCTATCAGAGATGTTAATGATGCGATGCTATCCGTGTGCGAGATAGTTATGCAACATGCATAAGTTTAACGGCTACCTTACCCTCTAAACTGAAATACAACAGTGACAGGCACTTATGATATTGCAGTAGGAATAAGTAAGGCGGTGGTACCATACCCGGGCGAGACAATGCACAACTATACCACCTAGCGAAATTCGAAGACAAATACGTAAACAGCTTCATATGACACGTTTTATATGTAAATCCACCATGGAAACCACCCAACGCTATATTGTCAAAATTTAAAATAATATATTCATAAACAATGTCATGTGGGGTATCGTTAAATAGGTATTTAAAAATCATTTTGGGTTTCTTTTATCATTTTTAATTTTAAATAATAGTTTAGGATATACAACGATTTAAATTTGATTTTCCTATTTGTATTCACGTACTTTATACGTACCTATATACCTACCTCAGTATTCGTTATTCGGTCTTCATTACATAAATCGATAGTTATCATCGGCTAGACAATATTTTCAACCGAGGAAAAATGGAGGTTATCAGTTTGACATGTATGTATCATGTATTATTTTTGGAATTGGATAACATTTGAGTATGATAATATATTTAGGCGTCCAAGCACGTGTAACAAAAATGCATAAGTGTATGTAGATTTGTAAGTTTGTCCGGGAATTTTTCGGGAAATAAAATACATATCGAGATAATTATTTTAAATTTAATTAACAAAATCGGTTCAGTAGTTTCTACCCCGTGTTGGTTCGAGCTTCTTTGAAGAATAGGCTAACTGTCGTTCTACCAGGCAGGACGTAATAGGCGATCGATTGCCTATTTCCGTCACTACCACCGTGGCTACTAGGTTCTTACTCAGGTAGTTTCTTTGTTTCACCCGGGTCTGGTACCACCGCCTTACCAGTTCCTACCGCAGGGTAGGCAGAGAGAATATATAGATTGTTATAATATACATAACTAATATATTAATGTATGTATAGTAACTCTAACGTTATCGATGAACCTTACAAATCACTTCGGTTAAAAAATAGATTTAAATAAATATTACTATGGCAGTACTACTTACTATAGCAGGTTATACTACTAAAACTACTAGTACAAGTATAAATAATGACTTAAATTATGAGAAAACGCATAAACAAATATTTTTAACGTGATATATCCCACGCGATCTGGTGAGATTTCATAAGCAATAAAAACAGTGATATCCATATGTAGGTCGCGTCCTTTTCAGCTTTACAAAACCTTAACTACAGCTGTACAGAGTTTTAAGAGCTTCTGTTTAATCGAGACTAAGTTTAAAGACAGTTCCAAGCACCGTATTGCGGTGGTACGTAATTTTAACTGACATTATCAAACTTGTAGACTTAATCTAAACTACTCCCAAAAACTATTAGCGTTACTTAACTTTTATTGAATTACTTATATTTCTTTATATCATAAAATGCAAACAAGCAGATGGGTCTCCTGATAGAAAGAGAAACCATCGCCTATAGACACGGAAGATGTTAAGAGGCTGACAAGACCTAATGGGTTGAAATTGATGTTACTTAAGCAGTTTTCTAAGAAAAACTATTTGTTACAGCATATCACAAAGTTATAATATTGTTAATATTCATTATATGACAAAGACTGTGGCCGGACTCGATTGATAATTGAACAAAATTGGGTCGATGGAAAATAATTGCGGAGATTAGTCTCAAAATCATCACTAAACAATTCTATTATCTTTATTTTTTGACGTATGGGTCTGCAATTGAAAACATAAAGTTATCATATTCATACCTAAACTGCTAGCGAATCGAATAATCTACACTTTTTACTTTATTTCAATATTTATTTATTATAAAACTTGGCCGCCCAGTTACACTGACAGTGAGATCTCGTTTACTTCCGTAGAAACAGAGTGCACGTTTCTGGTGTTGACAGCGTCTTAATGGTGCGTTGCTTTCCGTGTGGCGGGGTAGCAATGCCACATTCAAAGCTCTACCGAATACCTTACCCTCCAAACCCGGAACACGACAATGACGAGCATTGACGTTATTGCGGCAGGAATAGGTAAGGCGATAGTACCAAGCACCCGGGCGAGACGTTGCGGAACTCTACCATACAGTATTCACGATGGCTATAACATGTTTAGTCAATCAGTCGCTTTTTACGACCTGCCTAGCAAAGCGGTAGTTGGTCAATTATTCAAAGGAACCCGGACCAACACGGAGAAAAAGGTATTTATTTATTCATTTTAAATTAAAAAAAATGCTATCATTCTGGCAGATATATGCCACATGCACAAACTACCTTACCATACAAACTATTACCGTAGAAAACGTGGAGAAATACTAATATTAAAAATGCGTAAGTAACTCTGTCTGTCTGCCTATCTGTCTCTTCTTCACGCCTAAACCACTTCATCGATTTAGATGAAATTTGGTACAATGATAGTTTAAGACCCTAGAAAGAACATAAGAAGAGGGAACGGGAACTATGCGGGTGAAACCCCGGAACTTCTATTTCAACAACTTCCATTTTGGACGTAGGCACTTTTACTTCATTTTATTACCAAAACACTGAGGGTTGGAGTCAACAACCATTTTGCCAGCTGACAAATAAGTATGACTCACTGAGAATAGAAATCAACAACCATTTTGCCAGTTGACAATTAATAGACACTGAGGGTAGATATCAACAACCATTTTGCCAGCTGACAAATAATAAACCGAAGTAATCTTAAAAGGATATTTATTTTCTAACCCACAGAAAATCTTTAAATAACTGCATGTCTTTCATTGTGACCATTCACGTGTGCCAATTCAATGTATTTGAGTAAATTGAAAATCTCCTTAAGAATTTCCCGTGTAGGGCTTTTCCGATCCCTTTAAGAAAATTAAATTGTACAAATAACGGTCTACAAGCCCCATTCGTGACTAGCAATGCAGAAACTGAATCGAACCCAGTCGTTAATATATTCAATGTGGGTTTTCTCATGCTCTTAGTAGTCATTTGGAATAGAAATTCTTAAGTATGTACATAAATTTATCATTGATCTAAAGGTTGACGAACTTTTAATAAATATCACTTAGAATTAATTTCAGTTTCCAAAGAGCCATTTAAAATAAATTAAAGAAAATATTAATGTGATTATATTAATAAAATAATATGTGGAATTAATAAACATAAACAAACATAAACTTATTAGCAAGAATAAGTACAAAAAATTATAAAATTGAAATTACAAATCCAGTTAACTAGTTAATCCAGAACAATTGAATGAAAAACGTGGCACAATGAACTCAATCAAAAATTCACCTGAAATCTACACTGGGTCCTGATTCCAAATCTCATAATGAAGTTTAACGCAACAATTTCAAATTGTCTTTTTAAAGATGCTTCAAATTTCTCGCTTGGAGTGCACTACAATTTAATGATGTCCCTTGACGTAGATATTCAAATAATGTGATTTAAAAAATTACTCTTCATATTTTTGCTACGTTCGCCGACCATATATCATGGCCGCTACTTTTAAAACAAGAAAGTTGATTTTCATCGGTTTGGATGAAGTTTTGTATAGGTACGATCTATATCCCATATAACAAATTTCGTTTATATTGTCTTTCTTTTATATTACCAAATTCAAAACATAAGCAAATTTAAGCTTGCTCTTCGTCTAGGGGTTATATTCGGTTTAGATTATGAGGTCCTGGGTTAGATCTCCGAGTCAAGAAAGAAATGTTATTGAGTTTTTTTGAGGATATTCTCGAAAATTCAAATCTCAGTAGCAGTTTGGAGGCTAGTATAATTGGTGTGTATGACACCCTTTGTGCCTCGGATCAGTACGTAACGCCCTCCAGCTAAGACTATCGCTAGAATATTATATCGTTTTCTATAAACATCCTGTGTCGTAGCCGCTTCTGTGTCGAATTTTTATTACTAAGACTACACAACATACGTGTTTGTAAGAGGAATAAATTTTATCTTATATTTTAAAATCTTTGGTGTTCTCTTCATGAGGAAAGACATTTGCTTATGTGCTATATTTAATGATATATAACTAAAAAAATATTAGGATAGATATGAGTATTGATTTTGTAATGTCAGTATATGAAATATATATATAATTTTTTTTAATATTATAAGACAACAAACATGTAGATGGGTCTCTATGGGATGATGGAAAGAGTCAACCATCGCCTATAGACACCTAAAGTGTTAATGATGCGTTGCTACCATATGGCGAGGTCTAATGCCACATGCATATGTTGACCGGCTATCTTACCCTCCAAACCGGAACAAGACAGTGACAAGCACTGACGCTATTGCGACAGGAATTAGGAAAGCGGGAGTACCAGACGCGGGCGAGACAATGCAGAACTCTACCACTTAGCGGTAACCACGATGTTAGTGACGCGTATAGCCATTCGGTCACCTTTTACGACCTGCCTGGCAGATCGGCAGTTTGGTCTTTTCTTCAAAGCACCCCGGACCAACACGGGGAAAGTAGTGTTTTTTTTTATTAATTTACATACATCTATGCATATATACATACATATTTCACGCCAGATCCCTTACGGAGTGGGCAGAGAGGACTGAGTGCCATACATCACAATCCTTGCAGACTTGTTTTGCTATTCCAAGTTATCATCTACCTTTGTACCAAATTTCATTCAAATCAGTTCGGTAGTTTTTGCGTGATTAAGTAACAAACATCCATCCATCCATCCAAACATCCAAACTTTAATTAAAGGTAGTTCAACATGTTATGTAAGTTTCTGGTTCACTATGTTGTCAATCCAGAAAATTACTATACCAATTATGAGCTGTGTGTCGTATTTAAAATTTCAATTCAATCGTCAATAAATCATTATAACATCGATGTTATAAAATAGATTATTTAATAATAAATTATCGTCGTTGCTGATAATTAATAGGACTGATTCAAATTACTGTTTTTTATTGTTAGTAGAACTGTGCCGTAATACAACGCTACATTCAATTTAAAGCTTAAATGAGATTTTCAATCTATTTGATATTATACTCATATTATAAAGACATATTTGTGTTTTTGTATGTTTTTAAAGAATAAACTCAAAAACTATAGGACCGATCTTAAAAGTTCTTTTACCATTAGAAAAATACATTTTCCAGGAGAGACATTGGATACATTTTATCCAAGTGAACCAAAGGAAGTAATGATTTTATTGTTTAAATTAACGATTTGGAGGGTAATATAGCCATGCATGTGGCATTGTCATCCCGTCACACGGCGAGTAACACACAATTAACATCTTTGGTGTCTATAGGCGATGGCTTATCTTTTCATCAGGAGAGCCATCTATCTCATAATATAAAAAAGCCCGTTCTGACCCAAGATCCTTTTAG
Source organism: Apodemia mormo (assembly GCA_036924255.1). Classification (NCBI taxonomy): domain Eukaryota; kingdom Metazoa; phylum Arthropoda; class Insecta; order Lepidoptera; family Riodinidae; genus Apodemia; species Apodemia mormo. The sequence goes on from JAUPFN010000001.1 coordinate 11,508,993, forward strand.
AAAATAGAATAAATACCTTTTTGTCAGATAAATTTCAAAAGGGATTAAATAAGGGATTGGCCTATGTCACTTCTGGATAGTGTAGTATGGGTGCGAGACGTGGAAGATCACAAAAGTAATCTCACAGCGACTGTAGGTCTTCGTTAATTGCTGCCTTCGCCATATCCTCGGTATATACTGACTCGAATTAAAACCTATGGGAATGTTGCTATGAAACCCTGATCGACCAGCAGATCGAACAGATCGCAAATGGTATTGGATTGGCCACACGCTCCGAAGGGATTCTGATCACATCCCCAAGCAGGCACTGGATTGAAATTATCAATGAAAACGCAAACGTGGTCGTCCCAAACAAACATGGCGACGAACAGTAGCAGACGAGACGAAGAATATCGGCAAGGCGTGGAACAAAATCAAACGTGAAGCTCAATATCAATCACGATGGAAAATTACCGTGGACGTCCTCTGCCCCATCCAGGGGAAATCGGACATTAAGTCAAATCAAATTTCTACCACACTACAAATTTTTGCGTGATTGAGTAATAAACATCAATCCATTCATCTATACATCCAAACTTTCACATTTCTAATATTGTTGATGTTTACATTCAAACTTTCACATTTATAATATTAACAAACTGCACCCGGCAGTCCGCTGCATTACAAAAGTTTTTGGTTAATCCCATGTGAACAACTTAATTTTCTGGGATATAAATTCTATGTGCTATTTCAAGTCGCTGTCTATTTATGTGCCAAATTTCATCCAAATCCATTCAGTAGTTGTTGTGCGATTGAGTAACAATCATCCATTCATCCATACATCTAAACATCCAAACTTTCGCATTTATAATATTAACTAGCTGCGCCCTCCAGCCCATTATAACAGTTTTGGTGGAATCCTACGGGAGCACCTTTTTTTCTGGGATAAAAAGTACCCTATGTGCTATTCCAGATCATCTTCTATATATGTGCCAAATTTCATTCCAATCGACTCGGCCGTTATAGCTCGAAAAAGTAACAAACATCCATCCATCCATCCAAACATCCTTTCGCTTTTATCATATTAGTAGAAAGTAGGATATAGATAAAAATTTATATTTTAATTTACACCTATAATAATATTATTAGTTACCGGAAATTTCACTAAAGGGTAAGCTGTAGTTTACTTTATCCTGTAGAGATTATATTCTAATGCAAATTAAGCCGTCCTCTTGAATGTTAAATGCTACAATAATAGCCACGTCATTAACTTACGTACACATTGCTATAACTTCGAGAGAAAAACATTTTATGACATATTTTGTGCTAGAAAAATTTATACAGACCACATACACACACAGTGTAGTTCTACACAAAAAGTTATAAATTGTATAAAGTTTTGATAAATACTTGCTCAAATATGAGCCCATGTTAAATCGTATTAAATGTTTAATATTCAATAGAGAAACCAATAATTTTTAAATTTTCGACTTTTGGTAAATCCAGCAACATTGAGATATGAATTCGATTCTCCTCGTGAAAATAGAGTATAATGTACTTCTCATCGATCTAATATCCCGGTTTAAGATTAGGTTGGGTATATGGTCAGTTTAGGCAAGGGGCGCTAAATTTCAAAATCCAAGACACAGTATAAAGTGAATAATAAAATTTTGATAGCGCTTTTGTAAAGGTTTCGTGTGAATATGTGCGGCGCAGCTTCGACTAACGTAAAATTTTACTTTGGCGGAGTATAGTATTGCATTGTTTGAAAACGTTAAAAATGTCGAACAAAGGGCGTTGAACAACAAACTCGCCCTATCCTAATTAGGGCTAGGGGCAGTTCTAAACAGGTGGTTGTACATATATTATTTTGGTCATGTCATTAATCTTAAAGTAACGGTCTTAGTATAGACACATGTGCTCCTGGATACAAATCCAAAATCAGACAAATTTAATGATATTGTATCTTTTGCAATGAAACTTCTTTAAAATCGTTGTGATTCCAAACTTAATGTAATGGAAATCCGACACGATACAGAAAGAAATACAAAAATTTATGGAATTAAGCCTGCGAAAGAATAAGATAGAAAACATTACACCTTTGAGTAGACGTGTAATATATCTATACATTACACATTACTTTATATTTAAAATATCATCTATTTCTTTATTTCGTGGAATTTTCATAATAGACAAAGCTACAAAAAATTTGTCAGTGTTCTAATTTCAAATCATTTAAGACAATTAACTTCAACTTAAACAGCTTGTGGCCAAAACGCCATTACTAAAATACGCTGTCAATGTAGGTAAGTTAAAATTTAATGTCAAATAACCCTTTGATTACAAAATATTAAATTAATTTTAACGTTTATTTGTATTTTTCTATAATTTTAGTGTGTACCTTAAATCTAAAATAAAAACTTATAGTTCAAATAACATGCTCAATTGCAATATAATTTATCAATTGTTATGTAGACAGTAAACAGCTGTTCTTAAGTCCGCCATTGTTAGGGACGAAATGACACGGTTTTCTCTTGGTTATTTCATATCTAGTAGTAGTTGACTTCATCTAAGGTGCCCCATAGACCTAGAATAATATTCCACAATATTTCGTATTGTGCAATATTATTGACCGTTTAGGGTTAATATTGAAGATTGCACAAAGATTGAATGAAAGTTTGAGCGGGTTTAATTTTTATTGCGCAATATTTTTTCTTGCATTGTGTAGGCTTAATACTGCACAATATTTTTCACTTCGGAGTTTGGAGCGGTCGCGTTCGGTCGGTCACGGTGTCTAATATATAGTGGTGTCGTAAATTTAAGCAAAATGGTGAGCAAGAATGCTATAAAAGATGAAGAACGGGAGGTTTTACTTGAGTACTATATAGAATTGTATAAAGATTTACTTAACAAAATCACCAGCATGGTTGCCGCTAAAACTTCGTCGTCAGCCATGTTGCTCGTTCGAAAATATTGATCAGACTGGTTTGTCAATTTTATTGAGTGAATTTATTGAATGTTTGGAGTCAAAGGCAGTATTCAATATTATTGCACAATAAAAGTATTGCGCAATGTTATTGTAGGTCTATGGGCCCCCTAAGTCTATTTCACTATTTAATGGTTCCAAAACCAGCCATATACAAACAGTACAACCAAAGAGATTTCACTACAACTTTTTACTTTTAAAATTTGAAAAACCTTTTGCCTCGACTACTTCAAATTATCTCTCTCTCTCTCTCTCTTTCTCTCCATCTCTCTTTCGTTCTTTCTTAATTAATAAAAAAAATCGATCAATCGCTATCTTTCTCTGTCTCATCTCGTTCTCAATTCAATTTAATTATTTAAAGTGGCAATGCCCATCTTTTCTACAGAAAATGATTCTGCCACATCTCGTTCTCAATTCAAATTAAACAAAATACACAGCATAGATATATTACACGTATACTCAAAGATACACAGTTTCACTTCTGCCGCCTATGTGCTTACCTCGTGCTCACATCCGATTTGCTTTTTATTTTATTTTGAAAATTACATGCCCGTAATAGGATTTGTGCCGTTTTATTTTTACCACTGATTAATCGTTGTTGTACTTGATGAATATTTACATATCGGGAAAAGACGAGCAAGGAAAGAGTAAGGGCACTACGTTTTCTTGAAACGCTTCGTTGGTTTTTGAAACTTCATACTAAGAAAACCAGATTTCGTCATTCACTCCCTGATGATCGTTAAAATACTTAGGGTACTTTTTGAAATCCTAAAAAGCTGTAAATTTAACTAACATGTTTCTAGTAAGCTACTATTAGTACACAAACAACAAAAATTACCGTCACATGGGCGTAAGGCGAAAAATTTCACTACTTTTCTATTATACAATACTTCTTGAAGCTACGAAACGGCCCAGCCATGTATTTTGACTAAGGGATAGAGTTTATAAAGTTAGTATTTATAAAGTTAAAAGCATGTAGAACTAGATTAAAAGCTTGGCTCTCCATAAGATCTGATAATTTTTTGACTTTTCTTTTTATAGAAGAGGGGGTAAACGAGCAGGAGGTGCACCTGATGGTAAGTGATCACCCCCGCCCATGGACATCCACAATACCAGAGGTCTTGCAGTTGCGTTTGAGACATATGGTCTCGTCTTTTTCTATATCATAACATAGCAAACAAGCAGATGGGTCTCCTGATGGAAAGAGTCAACCATCGCCTATAGACAAGAAAAATGTTAATGGTGCGTTGCTATCTTGTGGTGAGGTCTAGTGCCACATGCATAAGTTTACCAGCTACCTTACCCTCCAAACCGGAATACGACAGCGACAAGCACTGACGCTATTGCGGCAGGAATAGGTAAGGCGATGGTAACTGACCCGGGTGGTAAATGCAGAACTCTACCACCTAGTAGCAACGATGGTAGTGACTCGAATAACCATTCGGTCGCCTTTTACGACCTGCCTGGCAGAACGGCAGTTGGCCTATTCTACAAAGGAGCCCGGGACCAACACGGGTTCTTGGCAAAACTTTACATAAAAACGTTTTGAGTGGGATGTATATTTTGTAAGTCACGATTTACGCTTATACAGCGTAATAAGGAATTCTTTTTATTGAAGTCATGAACCATCGATTGAAAATTAAACGTAAGTGTCTCGTTAAGCTGCGACGACAGCGAAGAGTCGGACATAGCTTGTGCAGTGTTTCGGATCGGGTGAGCTCTACGCGATGAGAAAGGAAATAACATTAAGAGCGGTTAGAGCGGTTACGCACTGCATCCGATCTGAATCCGAGAAAATAGCCTTTTAATCCGAGAAAAAAGTCTAAATGTATAAACTATTTGTATGAAGGTTTACGCATTACAACCAAGTTCTGTCGTCTAATTACCTTCCATCAACCGAGAATTTCTCTCATTCTGATTCATAGCAGAATATTGATTAAACGAAGGAGTCATATTAAGATATTAGAAAATACTAAAAATAAACAACAGCAGAATTAAAACTTGATATCAATTAAAAGGACACAAAGTAAAGTATATAAACACCAACAGAATCCTCCACGTCCTTTAGGCGACGTAAAGAATGAACCTCTCGGTAATTAAGCAACTCAAATTGATCATGAAACTGTCAGATACCTGTCTACAAAGATCTAATGAGTATTTTGGTCATATTGCCTGCTACTCGTATGAAGAGGGAAATTGTAAAAAGTTTATTGTTACAGGCAGGATCGAAATGTGAAAGCCCAATGCACCAGACAAATCCTAATCTGCATTATAGTAAAGAGCGTTTATCGGGCCGTTCACGCATTCGATAACCGTAGCTGATGGCATAATATTTTAAAAAAGGAGGTGATTCGTATAGGGGTCATGATTCTCAACAATGAGAAAACGAAGAAGAGGAGATTCCCACTTTAGTTTGTGACCCCCTTCCCTCCATAAAATATAAAAATAAAGAATAGGCCGAATCCCTCCCTGATTAATATTTATAATGTAAAAGGGTGTTTATTAATTACATGGGGTATTTCGGAAGGTGGGAGGATCTTTAACGAAATCTCACCAAATCTTACATAGGAGAAAAGAGGTGACTCGAGAAATATAACTTGTAAAAATTTTAATTCAATAAAGTTTTTTGATTTCTTATCTCTCACATAGAACGTATAATATTATGTAGGAAGTATTAATGCCAGATAACGTTAAACCCTATTAGGTACATTAATCTAACCCTGAGTTCTAACGAGGGGCTTTTTAATTTACAAGGCTACACACTATTAAGCTGACGCGGCTGTTTTGAAAGTAGAGCCAGGGTACACTTGTGAATTTTAGTCGACCGATAGTTTATAGTCGCTATCGTAAGACGATCAAACTGTCGGTCGATAGTTTTTGGTATTGTGTGCGCACTACATCGTTTAGTGAGTAAAGGATCGCACGTCTAATTACTACTAGAATTTAGTCTAACAAGTTCGCGCACTCACGTACAGTATCATACTGAGTGCTAAGTGTGAGTTTTTCTTTTCGCATTCGATCATGAGCGCGTTTCGAGTTTACTAGGAATTCGTATGTGATTTGTATAACGCCACCTAGTGGTAAACGTGAGAAACCAGTTTACCACTAGGTGGCGCTGTACAAATCACATACAAATTCCTAGTAAACTCGAAACGCGCTCACAATCGAATGCGAAAAGAAAAACTCACACTTAGCACTCAGATTGCACAGTCGACCAAGAGTCGGGCGATAGTTTAGTTGAATACAGTGCACGCGTTCACATTTTACTTCATGCACATTATACAATACGGCCGATAGTTTGCTCGAATAGAAATCAGGCAGTCATTTTCGATATTTCGATCAGTAATTTTAATCGTCCATTGCGCGCACAGTCTCACTTCATACTGAATTTCAGGACGATCAAACTATCACCAAATTAAAAACAGAGGTTCGTGATGGCTCTTATTCTACATTCTTCACATCGATAAACATCTTGATTATGATACAAAAAAAGATGAAACAATTTATTTTATCCCCATTTTTTCTTGGTCCCTTATTAATAAACGTATTTGAACAATATTTCATCTTGCTGTTCGTTACATCATTTTCATTCTTAGACACAATGAAACGGAATTTTCCTTTGGAATGGAATCCCTCCTTTCACAAAAAGCGAAAAAAATTGCAAAAATACATCTATATGTATAAAAAGCAATTGCTGTTCGTTAGTCTCGCTAAAACTCGAGAACGGCTAAACCGATTTGGCCAATTTTAGTTTTGAATTAATTGTTGAAGTCCAGGGAAGGTTTAAAAGGTGAGAAAATATAGAAAAAAAAATAAGAGTAGTCAAAAAGGTAGAAAACGTTAGCCGGGTCAGCTAGTACCAAATAAAAACCTTTTTTGGTGATGATCTACATACAGACCGATTCGGCTAATTTTGGTTTTGAATTAATTGGTGAAGTCCAGGGAAGGTTTAAAAGGTGAGAAAATATAGAAAAAAAAAGACGTGTGGCACTCGGAGACTGCCGCGGTAAAGCTATTACATAGCATTTTTTATCAACTTATGCAATTACAATTATATATTTATTTTATTTATGCAGTATTTTTTTCTTTGTTTATTCATATTTAAAACACTTTGTACACAAATTATACGAGTACAGATATTCACTGTTGTACGTAGATGATAAATACCTATACACCTATATACTTTCTCACAAACAGCTGATTACGGTAGTTTTCCAATACAACCAATGCAACCTAAAGGCGAGTTGCTGAACTAAAGAGACAAGCGTGATATTTCAAAAAGTCATTAAAAGTTCTGGTATTTATCGATAGATGGAAAAACTAAAAAGTATCACCTCTGTGCCGGTCAGAGTTTTTTTTTAAGTTTTCCCCAGGAGGGTAAAACCGCCCCCTGGGGGAGTATATTGTCAATATCATACAATATATTCTTAGGCTAATTCCTCTGACTAGATATTCTCAGAGACCTTAATTGTCTAATTATATTTTATTTCTAACGATTTACAATATTCGCTTAGAAGAGATTTGTTGTCTTTAATTTAACATTACGTTCCTATTTTTAATCTATTTTATGTACATTTTCTATATTTATTTAACATTGCTTTCTTGACTGTGAAGTTAAGTTTACTTTATATAGGTGCCGCAAGACTTATTTTTTACTAAATATATGTTTTACATAAAGTATGTAACACTATATATATTTTAAACACTTATTTATATTGTTTCATTCAGTTACTATCTTGCTGCAACTATTCGTCATTTTCTGGATGGATTTCTATTTGTATGTTTGTGTTTCTGTATGTTTGTTTTTCTATATGTTTATGTTTCTGTGTGTTCCTGAGTGTTTGTATATCCCAAGACTCCCCTAAAATTGTATATTTGTTTATTTAATTGTATATATTGATAGTATCTAAATAAAACTTTGTGATAATAAAAATAAAATAACATTTTTTGATTGTTAAATTTCAATAGTACTATATTTATTCACTCTATAAAGATTAAAAGATTTAGTTATGTATGTATAATATATCCTTCCTATCCCTATAGGGATTTAAAATGAAGGTCTATTTATGCAGGTCTATATGTACAAGTCTTATACTACTCTTTTGCCTATTTATAGGCTGGCGTGAAGTTATTCTTACACTTATGGTTCTGATTGCTAACCTTGTCAAGGGTTAGGTCTAGGTAAGTTTTTTTGCACAAGTATTGGTCCTAAACTAAGTAAATGCTCTGTATTGAGACAGTCTGATTACGTTGTGAAACAATTACACCCTTATCAATAAATAATAAAAGAGTCCACTAAGATATACTATATACAATAAAGTTTTTCAAAATTTTACAATAAAATAGCACCCCGTAAAAGAATTGGCGTGAAGATATGTACGTCCAAAATATTGTACATATAATATTTAAATACCTCGATCAAAAATTTGTTGATCAGCAAAGATACAAGTCTTATCGTTTTAATGTCGATCTAGAGTTTCTTATACTCTAAGTCTATTATTCTAAATAACAAGAAAAAGAAAAATATTTTTAGTCTAAGAATTTTGTTTCTATATTACACTATTTATAAGACACAATACTCTAAACAACTATAAGTACAAAACAAAACAAGGTATAGAAATATAAAAATGCAAGACTGTACTCAATAGAGTATATACACTACAATCTCGCTCCCGATCACTATATGGGTCTGGCGTAATGATATGTTGGTGTTAATATGCGCTCTTACTATTTAACCTTAAAGCTATTCAATTAGACTTATTTACATATAATTTTTTCTTAACTCATACTTAACTCATAACCCATAAAGGGTCTGGCGTGATAGTATTTGTAAGTGCTCTTTTTATTTATTATAATTGATCAGAAAGATCTGTTTACACTATCTAAAAGTTTTACTCTATTGTTTATATTACTCTTACTATGCCTCCAAAAATTTGGCGTGAAGATATTTTTCTATACTCGTTCTTTACATAATATAATTGGCAATAATTTGAGTTACACTTTCCTAAAATCTGACTTTACTATTAATGTTGCTCTTTCTGCCCCACAAGTGATTCGGCGTGAAGATACTGTTGTGTATACTATAATTTCTCGTAATTATGGATATAATAAGCCTACGGTTAGCCACGGTCGGTTTTGTCCTATGCTATTATCACTATATTATACACTGTACACCCCACTAGGAGTTGGCGTGATAATATATCTAACCACTATATTTGTGTTTTAACTATGCTACAATTTTTACATCTAATTTAATTTAATTAGATTACAGTTTAAAATTTATAATCAACACTGGTCACCCCATTAAATTTGTCGTGCCGGGCGGAATGGCGGGTGTTAGGTTTTTTCGTTACGGAATTTCTGGATTCGGTCTGCACGCTCAAGGCCCGCGATAGAAGCTATGCAATAGCTTAAAAATGAGAGTAGTTAAAAAGGTAAAACAACGTTTGCCAGGTCAGCTAGTATATAATAAAATATTATTATATACTTGCTGTGTGATTTGTCCGCAGATATAATAATATCGGTGGGCAAATCACACGAACTGATCTAGCCTCGAAGTAAGGAAATTATTTGCTTAAGTGACGTTCAAAACCAATTAACAAGCGGAGGGTAAACCAAAAAAAATCTTTGGTTTGCCCTTATCCTATGGTCTGTGATTATGCTTTCGCTTTTCGATTAAGTCTACTGTTTTTATTATAAATGTTAGCGTTATAGCACATGAATAGATAACAACTAGTCATGTGGTTATAGATTGTTTATTCAATACGAAACGCAGGAACAAATCTGTCCAGTCTAGACCGTGGTCACACGAACAATTTTTTTTTATTAATAACAAGCTGAATTTTTGTGAGCAGCTTCGTTTTGACAAAACAACCGTCTTTTCTATCTTCGAAAAATCTCGAATCGGATAACTAATAAAGATAGATAAAAAAGAAAAGTTTAGAGTGTCGGACTAAGAAAAGTTTCTACTTTACGCGTAGGACAATGTTACCCATGAATTACAATAATAATAATTGCAAAGTGCGAAGGTGGCAGGCACTATCTTGGAACCAAGAGTGGACCCGCGCTCCTGCCGCCCTGCCGCAGGACCGATCTAGGAAATTGCGCCTGCTTGCCTACACACATGACAATAATTAAGGCAATTAAGAATCATCTCCGCTTTTACTCCCTAGATTGCTGCTGTGGCAGGTCGCGAAAATAAGTTTTTAGAAAATATATCGCTTCCTTTGCCTTAAATTTTATTTGGATTTATTATAATGTCTGAAGGAGCGGTCGATTCGAGTGTTCTTAAATGTTCGAGTGTACTTCCAATCTAATGGCAATTAATGCCAAGGTATCTCAGGGATCTGTTCTCTCTGCAACTTTGTTTCTGCTGCATATTAATGGCCTTTTAATGCCTGGTACTATCGGCTAAATCAATAACTGCACTTTAGTGAGGAGATATATGTCCAACTCGCGAGCCAATTCACGTGAAATTCAGTTCAGATAGTCGTTTTCTAAACTAAACTAAATCCCCGAATCAATTTTGATGAAATTTAGCACAAAGATGGTGGATTGTTGCTTGATTTTAATAATACGAGAGCAAAACACTACCTAACACTTCGCATTGAGGAGTGCAATAAATAAACAAATAAACATTAGGTATCTGGAAAATAGACTAAGTTAGGCTATAGCCGATTGAACTTGTATCATAAACTTTATTATTATTATTCCCACAATCTATTTAAAGCCCGCTTAGCAGCTGTCTTTGTCTTTATACTCGTACAATAGCAAGATTAATAGCTACGTAGTCTGCCTTAAAAAAGACTTAATATCCCAATGAATATCTGATGTCAAATCCGGCAGGGATAGCCTCTATTTAAGTGACATATTTTATTTCATTCAATACGAATAGAATCATTATTACTTATTTTCGCATGGTTTTAAAAATTATATTGAGCTTTTCGGTATAACTCTCTTTAATAAGTAGCAATGACTAAAACATCATTTTGGGATTTTTCATAAGCCTGTTACAACCCAAGCCGACAAATACCTGATCTGCCGTAATCTTTTTCAATTGTAATTTCTTTGTACTTTCAGTTCAAGAACGTTTTAATCTAAGTGGGCTCATAAAATGCGTGCAAGGCCTTGACCCCATCAGCTAACACGATTGATGGTGCCTTTCAAAGTCCCGTTGCCGAAACAGAAGCCTCATAAATTATAGTGTATATCTATGTTCTATTTGTAGCATTGACGCCTCGAAATGATTAAATTGATCTTGATGATACTTGTACTGACACCCACAAATTTCACGTATCCTAGCCTTCTCAGAGCTACAAATTACCTATTTTTATGATAAATCCGATATTATGTTGCGATCAGAAAAGCTTTACTTCTCGACAGTTAATATCGAAATGTACAGGGATTATATTATGTTATTGCCTAATTTTTTTTTAATATCATAAGATAGCAAACAAGCAGATAGCAGGGTCTCCTGATGGAAAGAGTCAACCATCGCCTATAGACACCAAAGCTGTTAATGGTGCGTTGCTATCTTGTGGCGAGGTCTAATGCCACATGCATAAGTTTACCGGCTCCTCACCCTCCAAACCGGAACACGACAATGACAAGCACTGACGCTATTGCGGCAGAAATAGGTAAGGCGGTGGTACCTGACCCGGGTGAGACAATCCAGAACTCTACCACCTAGTAGCCACGATGGTAGTGACTCGTATAGCCAATCGGTCGCCTTTTACAACTTGCCTGGCAGAACAGCAGTTGGCCTATTCTTCAAAGGAGCCCGGGACCAACACGAGGAAACACCGGAATGGCTGAAATAAGGGATAAAAATTTGTAAGAGATACTATATTGATTAGAAGTTATTCTACGTGTGTTTATAACTAGTTTATAACAGTGTTACAGCTACTTTATAACAAATATTTGCATTTTTATTATTAAAAACCAATATGTGATCCATAACCGCTCTACTGAATTAAAAAAGGAGTATGGTTTCAAAGCAGAGACTTTTACCGAGTTCTAATTAACGTGAGTTCAACTTTTCACGATGTACGCTTTTCACAGTTCCTTTTAAACTTATTTGTACTGGCTCACTTAAAAGTGAATTTTAAACTAAAATCTTTTCCCATGCTATTGTAATTTTCACGAATTAAATAGATACGCCTTTCAAGACAGATTCTTAGTTTTTCGAGTAGCTTGTAATTACACACAAAAATACAGAGTTATACTACTTACCGATGAAATAAAATCACTTCAAGTGTGATTTTGAAACCTTGTCATCTCACTCGGTACGATAAAACAGTACAACATGGTTTATTTCTATTTTTCACGATATATCGTGAAAAATAGAAATAAACCATGTTGTACTGTTTTATAATACATCTACAAATGTATGACACCTTTGAGAGTGATAGGAGCGATTGTTTGTATGCGCGGCGACACGTTTTCCTCCCAATGGCGTGTCTATTAGTATTCATGTGGTATGTGGTAATTTTCCTTTTTTTTTAAACATAACTTTAAATAATCACCACATCTGTACAAAGTTCAGACGTCAACCACAGTCTTTCCATTTTGAAAAATCCTTTATAATAATGCCTTATACAATATATCTATAACAATATATAGACGAATATAAACCATGATTTTCAGTATTTCAGTTTTTAAGGAAGGAATATTTTTGTTAAATTTTAATGCTTGCTCAGAAACAACGCACGGCAATACTTTTTAATGCTAGTTCAGTAGCCAGTAAACTTATGCATATAGCATTACCGGGGTGGTAATGCTATATGCATAAGATGGTCACACGGATAGCAACGAAACATTAACATCTTTGATGTCTAAAGACGTACATAGGTCTTTTCCATAAGGAGAGCCATCTGCTTGTTTTCTATCTAATGATATAATAAAACTCCCATTTTCCGAACTTACAGGTGTGCCACTAAGTTTTCTAAACTTGCAGTAGCCCTTTTGCCCGACTCGGGAATTAAACCTGTGACCTATTTATATACACCTGAGAAGCCACTGCCACTAAAAACTAAACAAACAAGTTTTAAAAAGTAGTACATTATTTTCCGTTTGTGATTTATTAGCAAATTTTACAACGCACCATGAATTACCCAAGGGTGTCATAAAAATCATAAAAGTTTTTTAAGCAGGAAAGGTCGTGGCTCTATTTTATGAACTTGGTGTTTAATCTATGTTACAGATAAGTAAAATTACGATTTTATTAAAAAAAGAAATCAATATCACCCAACGATTTCGAATTCTTATGTAGGCCATTTGCTTAAATTATAAGGAGAATGCAATTACACCGTCTAGGTATAATAAGTATAATATTCAAGCTTTTAATTCTGTAGTTTTATGTTTATATTTTTCCTATTTCATTATTTGTAATTTGAGACTTAAACATTTATATATATAAACATTTATATTTATAAATGTTTTATATCATCATGTGATTCTTCGAGTAGAGCGAAGCGTTTACGTAGTGCTTTATTTACTCTCGCCTGATCGAAATCAAGCACCCTTCTGCAGTAAAAATATGTCTATTTTATTTATATAGCACTTTTGGAATAATATGAATGCACGTATGTCAAGAAAAAACACTGGTTTTAACGCATTTGATATTTAAAAAAAACGTTTATACTACACCTTGCACATTAGTTCTTACTTGAAAAACGAGAAGAAAGTATCTAATTCCAAGCGAACCAATATGCGGGCGGCAAAAATGTATGGGATTTACTTTCTCCGCTTGGGGAGAAACTAATTTTCTCCCCTCTAACTTTTTAAAATTCATAAGTTTGTATCACATCAAAATGTTACTGGCCACTAGCATTTACTAAGGAAACTTGGCAGTATGTGCTTTATTTCATTTGCCTCCTCAATATTAAAAAAAACGATTGTACGCGCGAATTTTCTTTTTTATTGTATCTTCTTCTTACATTCTGTTCTGATGTCTATGTCATTTTCTCGCCTTGGTGAACAAACTACTATTATTTTGTTTAGTGTAAAAAGACCTCAAAAAAATCCAAGCCTGTTCAAATGTCTGTATGTACCATTGACCTGCTATGGTATGTACGGATCTAGCACGGTCACGGTCGCAAAACTTGTCGAGAAAATTTTTCTTTTATACGCTTCAGAATTACAGCGCGCAGTTTTCTATTGCAAATGGCTGTGTGAATCCGTGTTGTTTAATTATAATGAATAAAAATGCATATTTTTTCTGTTTCTTTGTTGATCGGTGTTTATACATACTTCACATTTCATAACATATCAAAATAAATTTCAATGACAATAATTCTTTTGGTCCTCATTATACAGGCTATAAAGGCCATGTTGCTTTTATATTTTTATTATTATATTTGAATTTTAAGTTTTGTTGGTGGTACCAGACCCGGGCGAGACAATCCAGAACTCTACCACCTAGTAGCCACGATGGTAGTGACTCGTATAGCAAATCGGTCGTCTTTTACGACCTGCCTGGCAGAACGGCAGTTAGCCTATTCTTCAAAGGAGCTCGGGACCAACACGGGGCATAATACAAATACTTTCATTATTATAGTGGTATTTTTCTTGTTAAAGTAGATACAATATTCACTTTCATAGGAATTTGATCGAATAAAGTATCATAGTACGAGTACTGTTATAATATTTTACCAAAGATAAGAGACTCTCCAAATATAATGACGATACCAAAGCGAAAATAAACGTGTTTGTCACTTAATAAAATAGATTTGTTGGGCGATGTTTTTGTTATTAAAGACATTTTCACTTTAGGATTCCGTAGACAACATAGTTATATTATGTTTGTCTGTCTGTCTGCAGCTTAGGTGAGACTCTGAGCGTTAAAAAGCTGCAATATTTAAACGGTGAACTATTTGATTTAGTGCCGGCATCCCCGTTCCATCGTTTTACCCCATGTTTGTCTGGGCTCCCTTAGAAGTTCTGCCGTTCTGCCGGGCAGTTCGTGAGAGACGAACGATTGGCTATGCGGTCACTACCATCGTGGCTGCTAGGTGGTCTGGTCTGGGTCTGGTACCACTGTCTTACCTATTACAATAGCGTCAGTGCTTGACACTATCGTATTCCGGTTTCAGGTGTGGTTGCTAAATTTACACATGTGTGTGTAACGCACCATCAACATCTTTGGTCTCTATACGCAATTGTTTTTCTTTCCATCAGGAGGGCCATCTGCTTTTTTAAAAATATATAAACGGGTCAAAAACGCGTACATATATAGAACTTACTTGTAAAGCTCGACGTTTTGGCCAAGTTACATTGACCGCGGTCACGAGCGGGCTGGAGCAGCGAGTTCCCTCCGTCGTTCACGTCAGGATCGATTTTCATCTACCCCTTCTGGTCTTGTTTTTTTAATTTAGCCTACACACAACACTACCCGTATCTTGAACTTTACTTGTTTGCTATCTAATGAGATTAAGAAAATGGCACAACACGCCTTAGTGAGAAATGCAGTCCACAATATCTTAACGACTGGTCGTCTACAAATGTTCGATTTGCCTGTACCTTCTTTTTACGAACCGTCCAACTTTGTAACAGCCTAGCTTACACGGTTATTTCGAGTAGCTTTGATATTGAGATTTTAAAGATGGGAGCCAATACATTTTTTAGAAGCCGGCATCGCATTGGCAACTACCATTTTGTGTTGCAAATGTTACCTATGGACATCCACAATATCTTAACGACTGGTCGTCTACGAATGTTCGATTTGCCCGTACATTCTTTTTACGAACCATCCAACTCAACAACATACCTTACACAGCTATTACGAGTAGCTTTGATATTGAGATTTTAAAGATGGGGACTATACATTTTTTAAAAGCCGGCATCGCATTGGCAACAACCATTTTGTGTTGCAAATTTGCCCATGGACATCTACAATATCTTAACGACTGGTCGTCTACGAATGTTCGATTTGCCCGTACATTCTTTTTACGAACCATCCAACTCTGTAACAACCTACCTTACTCGGTTATTACGAGTAGCTTTGATATTGAGATTTTAAAGATGGGGACAATACATTATTTAGAAGCCGGCATCGCATTGGCAACAACCATTTTGTGTTGCAAATGTTGCCCATGGACATCTACAATATCTTAACGACTGGTCGTCTACGAATGTTCGATTTGCCCGTACATTCTTTTTACGAACCATCCAACTCTGTAACAACCTACCTTACACGGTTATTACGAGTAGCTTTGATATTGAGATTTTAAAGATGGGGACAATACATTTTTTAGAAGCCGGCATCGCATTGGCAACTATTATTTTGTGTTGTAAATGTTGCCCATGGACATCCACAATATCTTAACGACTGGTCGTCTACGAATGTTCGATTTGCCCGTACATTCTTTTTACGAGCCATCTATCTCTGTAACAACCTAACTTACACGGTTATTTCGAGTAACTTCGATATTGAGATTTTAAAGATGGGGACAATATTTTTTGACCACCTTGACTATTCTTCCCGCATCAGCGTCGGTAACGATCGCTGTCGTATTTCAGTTAAGAGGATAAAGTAGCCGGAAAACTTATGCATGTGGCCTTATTCATACCTTTGGTGCATATACCCAAAGGTTGTCTCTTTCCATCAGGAGAGCAACCTGCTTGTTTGCTATATTATTCTATAAAACAATAAACGACGTGTGCGTAGCTACCTATTTTCTTGAAAGAAAGTAATTTGTACATTTTTTTGTATATTTTTATTAAAAAAAATCAAAATAAAGAAAAAAAACTAGTATTAATTTTAAAAGAGAAAAGTTAAATTAATATGTCTTATAACTAAACAAATGATATAATTGAAAACTTGCCTCAATAATTAATTTGAAACTTAACACAATTTTATGTTTTCAACACTCACTGCACGAGAAATGTTAAAAATATATATGTAATTATTATTTATTTATACACTCTTTTTAATCTGTTATTTTCCCGCGTCACAGGATTTTCGAGTATGCGTCCTAGCGCTCATAAATCGCGGCACTCACTGGAGACACTGGGCTTGTCGCTCCGCACAGGTTCTGAGCTTTTCTTTGAAGACTCCGGACTTCTATGACACAGAATTCGTTCTTTTTCTTATTTAATTTGTTTCAATTTTATTTCTTTGTATTTAAAAATATTATTGGTGGTGTCATGCAGTTTTTTTTGGGTTAAATTTAGTTTCAAATTTAGAAAAAAAACTTAAAAATGTTTTTATGGCGAATTCAAAGAGAGTTTTCCTTTATAATTATGTATAATCAACAAATACTATAAATATGCTTATACTGATTTCGTAAATCCATAAATATATTTTCAGAATGCTAAAGAAATTTCGGTTCTGCACCATTCAGTTGTCGGCTAACATAATGATTATTAATCCCCATTACCAGATTTAGTAGCCATATACCTCGAGTAGTCGCATACAAGCAGAGTAGACCCCCGAAGTGGATAAAGTGATTCCTTGAGAGTTTCAAAATATGCGTTTTTGCGCCATAAAAGGATGTATCTTCTTTACTTTAACTAAAAAAATTATTTTTTCACAGCTTCAAAGGACTGCAGACCTCAAGTGTTTGATGTAAATTTAAACTTAATACCTTCACGCGTTCCAGACGTTTCCACGTTAAAGGGTCTTGACAGACGGACAAGCAGACATAATATAAGGTTATAAGGGTTCCTTTTTTCCTTTTGCGGCATGATACCTTAAAAATATATAAAAGTCGATCGAGCCGTTTTTGAGAAGTGCGACCACAAACAAAGTGACACACAGTGACAAGACTTTTTTATTATATTAGATAAATTATATTTTAATTTATTACACACTGCCTCGTGATTCATGTAATAGCATATTCGGCTTAGATCTGAAGGTCACGGGTTCAATCGGCTCGGGAAAAAGTGTTACTGAGGTTTTTTCGAGGTTTTTCGCGAAAACTCAAAATATCAATAGCAGGTCCAAGTCTGTTGAGATGGTGTGTTACCGCTCCCGCGCATCGAATGAGCACGTACAGCCGTCTGCCCCATTTATCACTAGGAATAGTCGATAATCGTCACCAGGTCGGTAAAATGCGACAATGGGGATCACAACTTATCTCGCCAACCACCACCAAAAAAACGATGAATCGTAAACCGGTAAACTGGAAAGGGTAAAGTCTGCCTATCCCGCAAGGGAAAGGGTGTGATGATACTAATTCATTATTGTATCATATATCCGTGTGGAATATTTATTTTATTTATTTAATACTTTATTGTACACTTAATGAAAGATACACACGATAAAGAGTAACTAAAATTGCACAAAAGGTGAGCTTTAGGTATCTCTACTGGCGGAGATTTCTTCCAGCTAATCCGAAATGTGGAGTAGGGATTAATAAATGGGATTAGGGATTAATAAATTTATGTTGCATAAATGGTAAAATTACCACGCTTATTACTTCCACAACTAGAAAGCCGCAAAATACAACATCAACTTGAATTACATACTCGGACTAAATTGACTCTCATAAGCTCGTATCAACTATTGGTGCGAGCTTTCAACATTATTGGGTCATATAAAATCCATATGAAACCACCCTTCAATTTAAGATAAAACGGTTTTTCAGACAGTTATTATATTTTTATATAACACTAGCTGTTGCCTGCGACTTCGTCCGCGCGGACTTTATTTACTCCGCACAGCTCCTCCTTCGTAGGTGATAGCGTGATAATATGTAGCCTATATATTGACCCGACCTGTTGGTAATATTCATGCAAAATTTGAAGTAAATCCATGCAGTACTTTTTGAGTTTACCCCGGATATACATACAGAAAAACAGACAAAAATTCTAAAAACTATATTTTAGGCTTCGATATCGATTGTAGATCATGCCCCAAGTATTCTTTTTAAAAAATATTCATTTTACCGTTTTGACTTTCCTGCGATTTTATTATATGTACAGATACTAGAATCCTGACTACACAATCGGTGGGGCTTGGGTTCGATTCCCAACAAGTTCAAATATTGCGAGATGAGCGTGGATATTATGCTTATTCCAAAGGGGATCAACAAGGAATGTTCTAGATCGATATTTTTAACTTCCCGCTACGTATGTAGATAAGGAAATTAGTAATTTTGCCTCGATTTTCGAAAATCGTGTTTTCACCAGATCTATACGTATTGAAGTTCTAGGAACCTTTTTCGACATTTTTTTCACGATGACGTCAGTTTGACTGTATGTAGGTATGTGTGTATGTAAACATCTCATAACTTTTTAACGACTTGACGCCATCAAGTTGATGGACTGAAAAGTAATAAATAGCATTTGGTTGGGTTCCGCCAAACTAAGACTTCTTGAAAATCTGACCGATTCCGCCTATATTTAGAAAAAGCTTCATAAAAATTTCAGCAAAACAATGTTTTTTGTAATATGTTTCACATTTAAATGATTGAATTGAAACTGATTACAAAATCTAATTATCACTTTTCCTTGAAAAACTATGTCCATTGCCGCAAATTGCATCAAAATCGGTTTGTTCGTGCAGGAGTTATGGCTGACGAAACATTTTAAAAAAAGTGTTTTTTTCTTTAGCGTAACTTCATCCAATCATTTTTTAAACTTGAACAATATTATACTACTTAAAAAACTACGTCAAATGTTTTTTAGACTAATACATTGATTGATTTCAAAATCTAATCAGCTCTTCTACTTAAAAAACTGCGTCAAATACCGTAAGTCGGATCAAAATCGGTTGATTCGTTCGGGATTTAGTAATGACAAAAATTTTGAAAAAAAATAATTGTTATGACATTTGTCCCGGGCTCCTTTGAAGAATAGGCCAGCTGCCGTTCTGCCAGGCAGGTCTTAAAAAACGACCGATTAGCTATACAAGTCACTACCATCGTGGCTACTAGGTGGTAGGGTTCTGCATTGTCTCGCCCGGGTCTGGTACCACCGCCTTACCTATTCATGCCGCAATAGCGTCAGTGCTTGTCACCTTCGTGTTCCGGTTTGGAGGGTAAGGTAGCCGGTAAACTTATGCATGTGGCATTAGACCTCGCCACTAGATAGCAACGCACCACTAACACCTTTGATGGCGATGGTTGATTCTTTCTATCAGGAGACCAATCTGCTTGTTTACTATCTTAGAGCTTAAGAAATTGCATTGAATCTAGGTATAGACCGTTATCCGCTTGTGAACAGCTTCGTTTTGACAAGACTTTCTTTTTATCTTCGAAAAATCTCGAAGCGGTTGACTTTACCGCCCCCCACTTAATACCCCTCCCCCCCCCCCCCGGATGACTAATAATTGAACCCCCCTTGGTTCAAACATTTTAATTTGGTAAAGGATAAATATTGATTCATGAATGAATGAATGAATGATTTTTTTTTATTTCAGGTACCAAGTCAGGTACATAATAATATGTCATTACAATTTTTTTTAGATTAAAATTAAGTAAAGTTAAATTACAATGTCAAAGTGATAAAAATAAATAAATAATAATAAAAATAATTTGTATTATTAATATTACCTACATTAAATTAAATTTGAAATTTATATTATTAAATTAAACAATATTTTTTACTTTAATCGGTTGATTATTATACAAAAAAATACGAAAAAACTTTTGTACTGCACAGTCGAAGGTTTTTCTGACGAGTCCTCCATCCTAAAGATTCAGAATTACGAGATTTTTAAATTGATATTAATCATTTTAAAAACAACCCAGTTTCTCACAATAGCTCGTTAATTATTATTATAATTCAAGGGTAACTTTGTCCTACACGTAAAGTGGAAGCTTTTCTTAGTCCGACACTCTTAAGTTTTCTTTACCTTTATTTGTTACCAGATTCGAGATTTATCGAAGATAGAAAAAAAGAGCGTCGCATAAAAGCGAATCTGTTCACAAAAATTCAACTTGTGATTAATAAAAAAAAACCACGGCCTCCTATTTGAAGGATCAAAATCGTTTATCATTTTGAAAATATACAGCTTTTCAAAAAAAAAATTAAAAAAAAACTGTCATTATTACAAACTTTACATTTTTGAACTTTATGAGATCAAAAATCTATACTTAGGTATATTTTTTACTTGTTTGAACTAAAAATATCCCTATTTAGCGGGAAGTTTAAGGGATGGCCAGCAGGGTCAACGGGTTTTCAGTTTTTTTTCTGGCTTAGGTTCTTATTAAACATATTTCAGTATTTATTTGTATTTCTAGTATTTCCAGATATAGCTTATTATCTTTTACTACGATCAATGATGATAATCAATGATGATGATCATCCATATTGCGATTAAATATTTTTTTTACTTTGGGGTTACGTCAATTCGTGTAATTTGTCCAGCAATATTTTATATTTATGACAGTCGCTATCGCAAGATACCTTGTTTGTTTTTTTTTTCAATTTCCCAATTTTTTCAAATATCTATTTTACCACATTTACAGCGCGAATATACGTATTGTATATTCGCGCTTAATACAAGTTTCTAGTACTAAGCGTCTCTGAGCTAAGCTGCGAAGCGGCGGATAGATAGACGTGGCGAAACTATAAGGGTTCTTTTAAGACTACGGAACTCTAGAAAAGTTTTTTTTATATATTATAAAATACAAAACAAACAGACGGCTATCCTGATGGAAAGATAAACAATCGCCTATAGACGCCAAAAATGTTAATGCTGCATTGCTATCCGTGTGGTGGGATGGCAATGCCACATGCATAATACTGGCTACCTGCCCTCCAAAACGGCACACAACATTGATGCTAATGCGGCAGGTATAGGTAAGGAGGTGGCACCAAACACCCGCGCAAGACGTTGCGGAACTCTACCACCTAGTAGTCATGATGGTAGTGACACATATAATCAGTCGCCTCTTACGACCTGCCTATCATTACTACAATGATTGATACAACTTACTTTAAGAGTGTTGCATTATACTAGCAAAAAGCAGAGATTTGTAAGGGCTCGCAAAGTTATACTACCTAGTAATATTTTTAGGAAAGTATTTTTATGAGAATTACATCTTTAAATGTAAGGACTATATTAATAATTATCTACACTAAAAAAATACAGCGTATATTCACCCAAATATTATATTTGCATCAAAGGCGTCGTCAGGTTTTAGTCTAGATGAGCGCAGGAAAATAAAACCAAAATAAAAAAAAACATGTTTCTAAGACTAAATATTTTTAGGACTTTCAAGAAAAGTTCTTTAAAATCTTCTTGATTTATTAAAAACACTATTTTTATAATTATCAATGTCATCATCTCGCGCCACCACTTCGCTCTTTAAGTCTAATATTAATAGAAATCAATTTTTATTTATGGTAACTTTCTTGTAAAAGAGTTTTCAAGGAAAAATGGGTATTAAAAATGAAAGTTGATCTTATAAAGAAAAACACATTTTTAAGATTTCGCTAAGATAAAGGCTAATAAGTAGCCACTAAATAATAAATGTTGTGTGAAGCATATAATATCTTTATAAATAATATATAAAAATACAAATACTTTATTTGCACATAATAGGGTTGGAAAAGATTTTGAACACATATCGATGTGCTTAAACCTATTTTTCCAGATAAATGGCATGCAAATTTATGGCCACAGATTACTGCTATATATCAATTTTCATAAAAACTCATTTTTACATTTATACCCAAATAAATTATTAAAAAGTAAACAGTAACAAATTTCAAATTAATAAATGGTATTGAAAAAAAATATATGTATATAATGTCAAGAAATTACGAAAATATGTGTTTTTAAAAAATGTCAAAATGAAAAAAAAATTGTTCTACAAATTCGTATTATAGTAATATTTGTGTCATTATCATTATATAGTTTTATCATTCAAATAGTCATTGGTGCTGTAATAACATTTTTCACATAATAAATTAAATAAATATTTCTTAAACAACGGCAATTCTTAAATTTCCTTTATTATATTGATCAGCTTATTAAATATTTTAGGAGCCATAAAAAGTTTTGTGAAAAATAGCTGTTTTGCTTGTAGGAATGGCTACATTTTCTTTAAGGCGTTTATTAATTGTGGGAACAAATATTTATAGCTTTTGACAATTTATAAATATTAAAATATAAATTTATTATAATATAATAAAAAAAAATATTTATTATAATATGTGTCATCTTTGTGGTCTAGTGGTCCGGTTTTAGGTTCGATTCCCGGGTCGGGCAAATAAAAAATGTTTTTTCAGTTTTATGTTTAAAACAACGTTGTCCGGGATTGGATAAGTGCCCGGTTGGCGATAGGCTTGCCACCTATTATATTGTGGGACTAAGTATCTTCGGCACTGGTGGTACCTCTACCTACGTCTTCGGAAATACGGACGTTTCAATTTAAGTTATATAAAATTTCTATGATGGAATTATTATAATTTAATCGAAAAAGCATAGACATAGTAAAACTGAATCAAAGCCTACTAATCCAATAATTTTATTTGTCTAATGGATATTTTTAATTTATAAAAAAATTTTAGAATCGATTTAATATATGATTCAGCAACCATAGACATGGTTAACCTGAATCAAGGTTTGTTTACCCTATAATTTTATTTGTCTAATAATTATTTTTAATTTATATAAAAATTATATGATTAAATTTATATATGGTCAAATAACCATAGACATGGTCAAATTGAGTCAGTTTGTTTACCCTATAATTGTATTTGTCTAAATTTTTGGTGATCACTCAATATCAGGTGCATCTTCTGCTCGTTTGCCCCCTCTTCCATAAAAAAACATTTTTTATTTGATATTAAAAGAATCGAATCGAAAAACGATCGAAATAATATACGATCGAATAACCATAGACACGGTCAAACTGAATCAAAGTTCATTTATTCTATAATTTTATTGGTCTCACAGATATTTTTAATTTATGTAAAAATTCTGTAATCAAATTTCGGTTACTACACGATCGCTCGTAAAATTTTAAAGGCTAAGCTTCTTCTTGGTACAGAATTCACATAATACATTTGTTCGTCATTATAAATTACTTTCTAAACTCGAGATTTAAATAAGTTTATTCTGTGGGGTGATTGATGACATGACTTTAGAAAGTTTTACTTAATACTTACTTAAACGGCTACTTACTGAAGTTAAAAAATAAGAATATATTATGTGGACATTTCTTGATTTTCATCGACTCCCCAAATAGGGGCTGTATTTTTTATGTTTTTTACCTCAGAATTTAGAAAATTGTTGTTTTGTTTTCGGGAGTTATACTTTACATTTGTTAGTATATATATTTGGTGAACCAGGATTCCAGAGTAATAGGGGATTGTAATTTTGCTCAGGCTGTTGCAGTTTTACTGCGTTCTATTTTAACTTTAAAAAGTATATTTTTTTATTTCAAATAAGATAATCAAAAGAAAATAAACTTGACTTTGTAAAATAACATAAATAATAATATCACGCACATGTCCTCAAAAATCTTGGTAGAGGTGCCGACTAGCCTAGCCAACGGTATTATCTTGGTGGCCAAACAATATCTTATGATACACGAAATAAAGAAAACAACGGAATTGGCAAGTACAAACATTTGTATCAGGACCGCGATCGCCACACTCACACATAAAATAAGCATTATTGCATATAAACTACTAATGCAAACATTGTTTCATTGGTCATTTTCATTTTAAGCAACAATAATCCGAAACACACAAACAGAACATTTAAAAATATACCAAACTACGTTACAATAAATTTTATTTTGCTACAAAAAAAAAAGAGTATTTACGTCCTTTTGTCGTCTATTCAAAATAGACTCATCTATTTGTACAATAGTGAAACTTAAGATCGTAATAGTTTCGCTATTCTACAATAGATGGCAGCATTGATTTTTCCGTAGTTTTCAGTTGATCATATTTGAGTAGAGAACTTTCTAGAACGATATACGTAATGACTGTCTTTCTAGAAAAATTAGGTCAACCTAAAATGAACTTTATATGTAAGGTGTACGGCTGATTTTAGCTTGACTTTCTATTATATCATTAGAGATTATATTAAATCAGGAATTTAATTAAAATAAAATGAAAATTGTACTTTCGAATGATATGAAATATCTCCATTTTTAATCATCTGTATTCTACTATCATTTCTGCATTCAAGGATGGCACAATACGGCATAATAAAGTGTATAATAGATTTTCGCACGACGACTATCTCCTAATGATATGGTAAGTATCACTAAGGCAATTTAGAGCAAAAGCGCATAATAGTGACGCACGCGGCACGCCCACTCTTCACTTCCCCTTGTTTTCTTTATTTCGTGTTATGATATCATTAAATAGCAAAAAGGATTTATCAGTGATGAAAATATTATTTGAAAAAAATATTTATGCTTCGAAATTTTTAACTTATCCATTATTTGGCTAAAGCTATATCAAAGATCTCAAAAGTTGAGTAGAATGCCATTTGGAAGATCAAAATCGATCATCATTTCCAAAATAAACAGCTTTTCAAAAATCACAATGCTGTCATTTTTAAGTAACTACAGTACCCGGCGATAAATATTGCACATCGACCTTTGGAAAGAGACAATCGGCTAATTTCAGCTTCGTAGAGCGTTATCTCTGTCGCACAAAATACAAACAGTCCGGTACCTATTAGGAGCTGTTAAAACAAGTATGATTTGCTTCTTTAATATTTTTATTCTTTGTATAAAATACACTATTTTTTCTATAAGTGATGGCTTTAGGTTGGGGTAAAATAAATTAAAAAAACATGTTCACATTATATTTACGTATTTAATTATTTTGGAACATTACAGCTTTAGTGTACATAATAAACACCATTATACCTATTGCTAAAATGAGACATTGCAATAAAAATAATAATAATTCTAATTCTCAATTACTTCCATTTCACTATCTGTGCTCTCAAAGAGGTCAATATCACTGCCACTATCAGCCGTATTTATCACTAATCTATCAGTGTAATTGTCTAAACTGTGTTGAATGCTTCTATATTCATTCTCACATTTGATTGCATGATCGCAAACCTTTTTCCACTCTTCAGCGCCGATCATGTTTACTTTTTCAGTCAATAATGTTTTTACTGTAGTTAAGTTCATACCCACATTTCTAGAGGCTACATAGCCTTTCAGTTGAGACCATATATTTTCAATTGGATTAAAATCCGGATGATATGGTGGCAATCGCAACACAGTGTGCCCATGTTCGGCAAGTACTTTGTCCACAGAAAACTCTGTATACCTCTCCTTGTGCTGACATATAATAGCGTAAATCTGGGTTTTTGTTAATTTTGGATCAACTGGAATTTCGTGTCTGTTTAACCAGTTGATCATTTCCCGTTTAATGGTGTTTGAGTTGGGGGGTCTCTCAATATATTTGTTGTGATAGGGTGCGTTGTCGATAACTAGAACAGAATCACTGGGTATATTTGGGATTAATTGGTTAACCAGCCATTTCTCATAGTTATCGTTATTCATTTCATTGTGATAGTGGATTTATACGTTAAAAAAGCACCGGGTACAAAGCTTTTTCATTTCCCGCATGAACTATTATCAAACGTTGACCTTTTGAAATTGGCTTTTTTACTCCTTTTTTCTTATCGTCGCTCCAAGATTTCCCTTTAGTGTGGGATGCATGTATATATGACTCATCCATGTAGACGATATTTTTTCCTGTTTCGCGAAATTTGCGTATTTTATCAAGGTATTCCATTCGTTTGAGACTAACGTCGTGCTTTTCCATTAGAATTTTTCGATTATCTTCCATTTTAGTGAACTGAAATCCCATGTCATGAAGTATTTTTTTCAGAGAACGTTTTTTCAGACCCATTGTAATTAATAGCTTCAGATAATTTAGCTTTTAATGATTTTATTGTTGGCAGTTCATTAAATCGTAAGTGAAAATCATACACCATTCTTCGAACAACATCGTAATCAAAATCGTCCATATCCAAACGAAATTGCTTTTTTGGTCTCCCTTTTTTTGGAATGCTGAACTTAATTCCAGTCGAATGTGTTTCAGTACTGACTTCGTTTAATATATTGTTCAAAGTTCTTCTTGAAATTCCAGTGGCATTTGCAACTCGCTCTTGAATCTTCTTAAAATAACAACTTACATTTTCATCTACTTTTTTTAAATCTATCAGCTTCGGTTACAAAGTATTTATAAACATTGTAGATAATTTCACGTGACTGACCTCGTAAAGGTTTCCCTCTTTTTCCGAAAGATGCCATATTACAACTTTAAATTATTTAAATTTGTGGGTGTTATCAACTCTAAATATATATTTTGATCGGGACGCGACCGCACTCTATCGTACTTGAACAACGACTGACTAAACGTCACATAGGTAGTGTGGGACTGAGATAACGCTCTACGCAGCCGAAATTATCCGACTGTCTCTTTCCAAAGTTCGATGTGCAATATTTATCGCCGGGTACTGTAGATGTTATCACTGAAAAAATCTATGCTTATAGTTTATAATCCTTTGAGCCTAAATTGCCTTAATTTAGCGGGAAGTTTCAGGGACGGCCTGCAGGGTCAACCGTTTACACGTTTTTTTTTATATCATAAGATAGCAAACAAACGATGGCGCTCCTGATGGAAAGAGAAATAAATCATCGCCTGTGGACTCCAAAGATGTCAATAGTGCGCTGCTATTCGAGTGGTGGGATGGCAATGCCACGTGCAAAAGGCTACCGGTTACTTTAACCGGAACACGACAATGACAGGCATTGATGCTATTGCGGCGGAATAGGCAAGGCGGTGGTACCAAATAGCCGGGCGAGACGTAGCAGTACTCTACCTAGTAATTACGATGGTAGTGTAGTCAATCGATCATCTTTTACGACCTGCCTGGCAGAACGGCAGTTGTTCTATTCTTCAAAAGAGCCCAGATCGATAAAGATGAAATCAGTAAATTCTTTTAACGGGAAGTTTAAAAATTTATATAATGTA
Organism: Apodemia mormo; assembly: GCA_036924255.1. Classification (NCBI taxonomy): domain Eukaryota; kingdom Metazoa; phylum Arthropoda; class Insecta; order Lepidoptera; family Riodinidae; genus Apodemia; species Apodemia mormo. Next base: position 11,536,876 of record JAUPFN010000001.1, read on the forward strand.
CGTTACAGAATATGTTTTCTGTTATATAACGTGGTCTAGGTTGAGCCTAATTAGCTCATAATAATATATTAAAAGTGCATTGCTAGCCAGTTATCAGGTATGCGTAAGTCCATAAGTTACACTACTTTTTAAGCTGAAACAAGATAGGACAAATGGCGCCAATGGAAACAATGGCGACAGGAATTGGTACATTTGAAGGTAGTAGTCAATATAGAACTTCACAGAATCAAAAACACTAGTATTAACCGCCCCGTTGGTCGAGTGGTTAGCGACCCTGACTACGCAATCAACGGGACTCGGGTTCGATCCCCGACGGGGACAAGCATTTGTGTGATGAGCATAAATTTTTGTATTTCCGGGTTAGGGTGTTTATTAAATATATTCTGGTATTTATATATGTATTTCTATGTATAGTATCAATGACTAATACCCATAACATATGCAAATAATTTGCTTATTTTGAGGTTAGATCAGTATAATGTGTCCCGTAAAAAAAACTAACACCTAGTAGATTTAAGGTTGAAAATTTCCAGCCATTGCTTTTTACGAGCTGGCAGATAGACAGACAGGAAGATTATTGTTCATAGGGGAACCAAATCAATTCAGAAAGCTCTTTGAATGCTTTTTCTTCTCATTTATTTCGATTTAAGTATTGCCTAGATTCTTGATCAAGATCATTGATCCAAAATAATTTATGCAAATTATCAAAAGAAATTCTCAAAGAAACATTTGATTAAAAAAGTTGAACCACCTTAATTATAAAGTTTTTTTATAAACCACTTTATTAACAACTGGCAACTTCCATAACCATATTAATCCAGTTAAAACGAGCCGGCATTTTAATGGACGGTACAAGATTTTGATGGATTTCTCCATAAACAGCCGATGTTTTTATATAGTAGCGCCATGGGAAGTTTATTAACTTACCCAAACATATTAGATTTATCATTTTAAGCTTCTTTATTATTCACTTCACTTTATGTAATAACCTAGTCTAAGTTTGGTGTAAGTTTAATATAAGACAATAATATGCTATAACTTAGGTTTTCTATCAAGTAACTTTGACTAAGTACGCATAAAAGTATGAGTATGATGCATAAAATGAAAACATATGGGTTGTTCTTTTTTCATAACATAGCAAACGAGAAAAAGAGAAAACCATCACTTATCCATCACACTACGCGTGGCGGCATGGTAATGCCACGTGTGTAAATTTACCGGCTACTCTCCAAACCGGAACACGACAGTGACAAGCACACTATTGCGGTAGGAACAGGTAAGATGGTAGTTCCATAACCCGGGTACAGAACTCTCTCACCCGTAGGTCACGATGGTAGTAGAAGTGCTTTACAGAATTATAAATGGTAAATTCTTGAAAGAAGTGCCGAACCAACACGGGGGGATATAGATTTTTAAATATTACTAGCTGACTCGGCAAACGTTGTTCTGCCTTTTTAACTACTCTTTTTTTCTATATTTTCTCACCTTTTAAACCTTCCCTGGACTTCAACAATTAATTCAAAACCAAAATTAGCCAAATCGGTTCAGCCGTTCTCGAGTTTTAGCGAGACTAACGAACAGCAATTGATTTTTATATATACAGACAGATATACATTCATATATATTGACAAAATCTTAATATATATAAATTACGTGTTAGTTTGTCCCCGATGGACTCCGCAACTACTGAACCTATTTTAATGAAATTTTATAGATATCTATACTGTTTAGCCCAACTTAAAAGATTAGATAGTTTTTTGTATATGATATAGGATAGTTTGTCAATTAACCCCTCAAGTACCCCACCAAAATGTTTGAATGGCAAAACAACGTTTGCCGAGTCAGCTAGTTATAATGATGTCTAAAATTGTCAACCGATTATAAAGTATTTTAATTAATTCAGAATTTTTGACTTTTTTGACCGCCCTTTTTCTCTGTGTATCTCTTTATATTTATTTATTTACTACATTACCCACAATTTTGACCGCGACATAAAATTTATCCCACGATGACCATTTGCTTTGATTAAAAGTATCTTATGTTATTCAGTTATTTTTTTTCTCTATCTACATCTTTTTCACTTGAAGTATTTTACTCTTGTAACAAGCACTTAAACTAAAATTTGTTATCAAAGTCTGTAAATTCATAAAAAAGCGCAGTCATGCGAACGTTTCCGTATGCATCTAAATTTAAAATAATCACAAAACATTTCGGTCGGAATATCTATCCCCCATCTCAGACGAATGGCCACAAATTTTAATTGAATTGCTTAGCGCTAAATCAACTGTAGCGAACAGAACAATTTGAAAAGGATAGAATATTGTTTACAAACCACTACACTAGGTTCCTATATTCAACAAACCGTCATTCGTAGCAGTAACCATTAACAACCAATTTAATAATAACATGACGTTCCACAAATTGTTTGGACATATTTTAAATGAACGAGACAAAAGAACAGATCAAAAGATAATTCTTTTGAATACAAGGATCAAACTCATAATCAAACACAGATATCCTTTGTATCTTTGTCTTTATTGATGTGTATTCAAAATGTGTGCACTCGAATAAAAATAAGTCTTAACTCAAAGGAAACAAGTATATATTTTATGGATTTTATTACAACCCTACTGCAAAAACATGTCATTATAAAAACGGATGTAATGAAAGGCGGTTACGTGCTGGCTTCTTTTAGCATGCACCAACCATAATCTAAACAGCAAATGCAGGGATGCAATGAAAGCGGGTAACTACCCGGTTTTAATTACTTCCTTTGAAAATGACATTATGAGTAAATCTGGACATTACTCGTCAGACGTCGCCATATATTTAGTTAAATTAAAATGATCTCTAATTTAATTTTAAACTAACACGTACATCAGCATACATGTTTAAAAACTATATACTTACATTTAATTTTTAAGTTTTAAGTTAAGATGTTTGGCTTCAATACCTGAGTCACAGATTTTATTACTTATAATAGTTACTATTGTAGCCTGGGTCTGGTCGGGCAAAAGTATTTTAGAGATTTTTCAAGTTATCACTCGAAATTGACATTTTTGTTAAAAATAAAGAATGAGCACATTAAATTGACGATTCCGGTCATTTATTTCTTCGTTTATTTATTTATTTTTATACAATTCTAACAGCTACAAACTAGTTGAAAAGATACACTACTAGCTTTTGTCCGCAGCTTCGCTCGCGTTAAATTCATTTTAGGGAAGTAGGGGATAGGAAGTAGAAAGTAGGAAGCTCATTTTAGAAAGAGAAAAAAGTAGCCTATGTCAATTTCCATTTTTCAGCTATTTCTACTTAAAAAAATCACGTTAATTCGCCGCCACGTGTTGCTGTGAAAGTCGGACAAACAAACACACTTTCGCATTTATAAATTGGATAAGTTGAGAAAGCCAGTAATCTCTTATAGCTACATGATAATACGTAGGTCACACTACAAGTTTTGCGTAACTTAAAAAAACAACATGTTATAACCAAAATATTATGTTTCTTGCTTTTCAAAATAATCTCCTTTACATTTTAAACATTTTTTCATGTGATCGAACCATTTTTTAAAACAGGAGGACCACAGATCTGAAGGCGTGTTTTCTACATGCTGATTGAATGCTATCACTACCTCTTCAGAGTTGATAAAAGTAAAACTTCTCATCAAATCTTTGATTTTGGGGAAAATACAGAAATCACATGGTGCTAGGTCGGGGCTATGCGCAGGATGAGTGACGAGATGTACTTTTTCGGAAGCTAAAAATGACTTTGTTTTGTTGGCCGTGTGTGAAGAAGCGTTATAATGGTGTAGAAGAATGCGGTTTTTGGGTCGTCTTTCGCAAACTTTTTCTAACACCCTGGGTAAACAAATGGTAGAATACCACTCAGAATTAACACTCTTTTGATCTTCAAGTGAAATTGTACAGATGGGACCCGTAGCTGAGAAAAAAAACGCGATCTTTTTTACCAACGTTTCTCACCTGTCTCACTTTTGTTGGCCTGTTCTCATTTTCAAACGCCCATTCACAAGATTGCTGTTTTTTTCGGGTTCAAAATAATAAATCCACGTTTCGTCTCCTGTCACAATGTCATAAATAGCGTTAAAATATCCGTGGTCGTACTTCAGTAGCATCTGTGAGCACCATTCCACGAGAGCCTGCTTCTGCTCCGCTGTCAGTTCATGAGGGATCCAACGACAACAAAATTTCCGAACTTTCAATTCTTCGTGTAAAATTTTCTGAATTTGGCTCATACCAATCCCCAATAGTCCTCGAATTGTTTCATAGGTAATCAGGGGGTTTTCTTCAATTAACCGCTTAACATTAGCCACATTATTTTCGTTGACGGCAGTTGAAAGCCGCCCTTCACGAAATTCGTCATGTAAGGAAACTCGACTTCTCTCAAATTCAGCAAACCATCGCCTCAAGGTGCTCAAACAAGGTGCTTCTCTCCCAAAAGCATTTCGAAGACGAGCTGCACAGTCTTGCGAAGAAAGAGAACTTTTAAAATCAATAAAAAATCATCGCTCTAAAATCTTTTCGACTTAATTCCATTTTCGTTGCGTACGTAGAGCTTTGATGTGTGATAAAAACATTTGACAAATCATGTCCCGCCAATTACTTTTTTTTACTAAGAAGGTTGCAACGTTTTAAAAATATAACATTCGAAATTCAAATAGTTCCGATTAGCTAGAAGTGCAAAACTTTTAGTGTGCCCCATGTATTATATTATGTGAGCGCAATACTAATCACGTCAGATCATGACCACCTACAACATAACCACTAAAACTCAATATATAAAAATATATATAAATGAGTGCATTTGGATTGAGTAGACACCTTCTAAATTAAATTTTAGTAAAAGCTCTCAAACAATTGTAAAATTAATCTCCCAATTTGTAAAAAAAAACATTAAATATATATATATATATATATATATATATATATATATATATATATATATATATATAACTTTATGCGTGAGCACTCAATTCTCACAGAGGACCGCCCAAACCTATGAATTTATAGAGTGTACACATAAAGATTTGTACCATCCATGCTATAATGACCGCGCGACTAAAAAGTTTATGGGTGATAGTTGTGTTCCCACATGGGGATTTACTAAAAATCGTTTTCTTTACATTCCCGACCAAAAAACACAGGACTAATCATAGCAAGCAAAAATGTCTTAGTATTTTGGAAGGTCGAATCACAAATGTCACTGACGAAAACAAACACGCCTCAAGATTCTCGCTAACACTATGAATATTTTATGAGTAGGCCTCAACGTGGCGTCAAGATAATTAACATATTGTGTTATCCAAAATAAATCACGATGTCGTTAAAGAGACCACCAAAAGATACTTAATATTCAATTATGTTCTACATTTATTCCTCTGAACTATTTTGCCTGCGTGATATTTTTTCTAATTCATTACGGACTAGTTGAGTTACGCAGCTTTGCCCGCGTTCAAATAACATGTCATCAATATAATCTTTCATAGAATTTTTCAACCCCCCCCCCCCCTCCCTTTCCCGGACTTTAGAGACTGATTTTAAAAAGCAACCTATACTTATTTAAGCCCCAGATCTTTATTTTTTCTTTGACAACTTTTATCAAAATCAGTTCAGTGCTTTAGCCATTAGCACATCAAACAGACAGGTAGACAGGCTTTCGCATATATAATATTAGAATGGGTAATAGCCCCGCTGTTCGTGGATCGTTTTTTAATCATAAAATGTCAACGTATTGGAACCGGCCTCATAGCACTCCTACTTTCAACACGAAGCTCACACCTAGGCTGAGGTTTGGCACTTGGATAAAGTTGCCAATAGCTTTACTGGATGAGTTTAGCTTTTTTGAGTCGTGACCAGGCAATTTTTTATGAGCCTGGCCCTACAAGCCTTTGTAAAGCCATCTGCACTGTTTACTTCGACGCTCGTTTTATTAAGCTACTCGCTAGGTGGTTCGCTAGGCTCCAAGCGCTAAGCAATATATATATATATATATATATATATATATATATATATATATATATATATATATATATATATATATATATATATTAGGGTGATTCATTTGCGACAAACATTTTTTTTTTTAGGTGCTCAAGCAAAATTTTGTTCTACATATTGAAAAAAAAATTTCCACCAAGTTAGAGCTCTTATTTCGAGTTTGAAGTGCTTGCCGTTTTAATTTGATTTTTTCCCATTAGAAATGCATGTAAATATTTTTATTTTTTTTCAAATTTCTAATGCTTGGACACATTTAATGATATTGGCATTCTGATTACTGAATTATATCCAGGATTCCACGCTCTTTAAATGACTTTTCGTCAATTTTAATGTCGCCTGCTTTGGTCCACTGGTACCATCTGTCAAAGTTATGTTTTCGAATAAAATGCACATTTTTTTGTTTTTACAGCGAAAATTGATTGATAGATGGAAAAAATAATACATATTTTTATAAAAACTTTGATTCTCTTCAAAAAAGGTCGTACCTTAAGTCTCTCAGACTCATAGTTTTTAACTTGCAGTAACTTTTGTAACTAAAAATGTAGAAAAATGATAAAAAAATTACAAATTATGATGTTTAAATTCAAGTTTTTGTTTCAAATTTATTTTTCTCATTACATTGTCAATTTTACTTTTTGTACTTTTATACCTGACATGTTACACATACTGACATACAGACACACATACACACACAAATAAATAAATAACACAATAAGCGGGAAACAAAAAAGTTAATACAAAATTTTAATAAATTTGTAATTTATCATAGTTTATATTTTTATTAGAAATACAACCGAAAGAAAATGAATTGTTATTTTATAAACTTTAAATGAAAGCTCTGTTTACTAAATATATCTTCACATAAGTTAGGTATTACTTTGTTGTTGAATAAAGTTTTTTGGTACATGTTAGGAATTCTTTTCTATAATTTTGAACAGTTAATAATAGGCATTGTTTTTTATCTTCGTCGTATGTGCCAAACTCATTGAATTTTTCAATGAGCGCAACACATCGCTCGGCTGTGTCGTTTACAACTTTTACAGAGCTTTCATTTAAAGTTTATAAAATAACAATTCATTTTCTTTCGGTTGTATTTCTAAGTTGTATTTCTAAAAAATGTTTGTCGCAAATGAATCACCCTAATATATATATATATATATATATATATATATATATATATATATATATATATATATATATATATATATATATATATATATATATATATATATATATATATATATATATATATATATATATATATATGTGTGTGTGTGTGTGTGTGTGTGGTTTTGATACGTATTTTAAGGCAGCATATATACGGCCCGATACAGCGCAAAATTGGTTTTATTTTAATTTTAAAATACAACCTTCCACCTAAGAGACTACAGAGAATGGAACAAAAAGTTCCATATTCAACACCACTACTTAAATAACATCAGGCTCCTTCAGTTTAAATCACATCTGCACATAAGGATTACATCTTCGTGACGAGCAGTAGTATTAATTGTAACAGCAGCCTGAAAAAGGTGCCGGTAACTGCCACGTGTACCGGCAATTTACTCCAGATGAAGCAGTGGTCTAACCAGCCAAATAGAACGTCTATGGATACTTGATCCAGATGAGAAATAGCCAGAAACACTGTCAATAATAGGCAAATAATCAATGCATCTTAGTAAAGGAACACAAAAGGAGATTTACGGATTTATTGGAGCGCGTCAGATTAACATAGGAAAGAAATCTCCACCTCTCGCCATCGAATATAAGCCCTTTATATAGAGCGGCGCATATAAGGCAGTAAAAAAATTCAATAACTTTGACTTGTGGAAGTAATCAGATTTTTTTTTTGTTATTTTTATATCATTTTCTTCAAAATAAAAGAATGTAACGACAACATTTTCTTTACAATTTCGTGACGCTCACACTTCTTTACACCTCACTCAATTCGACTGATTTTCTGAAATTTAGCTTGCAAATATTATGGCAGAATAATAGTTCGAAAAAGCCTACACGTGTCACTACCATAATATGACGAACAGGTAAGTCGAAGGTATATGGTAGTGTTGAGACCGTAGATCGGTCCCTGGGGTGCTACTCGTTGGCAGTAGCGGTAACAACAGAGTGCTAAGTGTGAGTTTTTCTTTTCGCATTCGATCGTGAGCGCGTTTCGAGTTTACTAGGAATTTGTATGTGATTTGTACAGCGCCATCTAGTGGTAAACGTGAGAAACCAGTTTACCACTAGGTGGCGCTGTACAAATCACATAAAAATTCCTAGTAAACTCCAAACGCGCTCACGATCGAATGCGAAAAGAAAAACTCACACTTAGCACTCTGTTACCGGTGCTCGGTGTATTGAGTTTATATAAATACTCGTAAAAGCATCTCTTCAAATAAATATAAATAAATAAATAAATATTCACGGGACAAATTATACTTATTGATCTAACCCCAAAGTAAGCAAATTATTTGCTTGTGTTATGGGTGTTAGTCGACGATACTAATACATAGAAATACATATATAAATACTTTTACATACATAATACATAATAAACACCCAACCCGGAAATACAAACATTTATGCTCATCACACAAATGCTTGTCCTCGTCGGGGATCGAACCCGAGCCCCATCGATTGCGTAGTCAGGGTCGCCACTCGATCAATGGGGCGGTCGTACCTCTATTAAACCGAATAACTTCGTTTATTCGGTTTAATTGATGTTCGACTCGTCTTACATTCATCTATATTCTCTTTCTTACGTAGTATTGTATACTCTTTGATTCTCTTATGTCAATACTATAAAATTCTACAAATTTAAATTGGTTTACTATTCAAAAGCTGCCAAGTGGCCAGCGTTTATAATAACTTGTAACACCAAGGAGGTGTTACAGTACTTCCACCTTACCTATTCCTCATTGTCGCGTTCCGGTTTGGAGGGTAAGATAGCCGGTATACTTATGCATATGGCATTGTCATCCTGCCGCACGGATAGCAACGCAATATTAACATATTTAATAGATTCAGGCGTTACTTTGCGGAAATCCATAATTTAAAGGAGAAATTATGGTATTTAATTTGCAAATTTCCGCGAAATATTATATGGAACTGTCGTAATACTACAGAAATGAAAAGTAGTGTAAGGAATAGCGCAAACTCGTCTAAAGTCTAATTGAAATCGGTTCCGTAGTTTCAGAGTCCATCTCGGACAAACAACGTGACACGTAATTTATATATCTTAAGGCGAGGCACCAAGACAAATGGAAAGAAACTGGTTTGCTTTATTCATCACATCACATTTTTATGTATTGATTGTTAAATAACGGTTTTACAAAAATTACACGATATACCTGAAGATATTATGTAAGGAATGTACTAACTCATTACATGATAGAATGTACTCGATCATATAAAATTCTGAAAATAGGCTAAAAAATCTGTAAAATAAGTAATTTGTTCATAATATTTCTATTTTTCCACGTGATTGTTATATGGTGATATTTAGTTATAAATACAAAAAAGAATGTACTAAAGTTTGGTTTTCAGTTGAAGTCCTATATTTATTTATCCGAAAACTAAACCGTTTCCCGTTTCAGAACATACCGCGCCACCCACTTTCTATCAAATTGGCGCGCGTCAAAAGACCTCGCCTTAAGACTAATATCACGAAGAGAAAACATTTGTATTTTTGAATTTGTGTATGTTTGTAACGAATAAAATCAAACTACTTGATCGATCTTTAAAATTCTTTTACAACTAGAATAGAGACGCTAAAAGTGTAAGATTGGAATTCAGAGGTATCTGGATCTGTCGTGAGGTATTATATATTAATAAAACGTATCATTTGGAACTTCAAATCTCTAACTCTGAAGGCTATCTTATGGCTATCTTTGACATTTGACGCGTAGATATAAATGATCGAAATTGTTGTTACAAAAAAAGTCGATGTTTAATTATCATATTATTTGACAATTAAAATCATAATTAGAATTTAAATAAATACTAGTTTATTTGAAATAGATTTATCGATTTCCCTTCATACTTTTCAGGCTTAGGAGTCCTAAGTTAGGACAGAGAGTTAGTTTAGTAACTATTTATATGTTGTTATTATTAAGTATTACTTACACTCTAAAGAAACGACTCTTTGAGTCGTTTTTGCAAAGAGCTACACATGACTACACTAGAAAGCTACTCTGTCCAGGAAATCGCTAAAACAATTTGCCCATACAGACGGCAGGCACAAAGATGACATTTATTTTCTTTGAAACATTACGCGGCGGTATGACCTCTGCGAAACCACTGAAAATAAAGCAGTCCTAGAAATGAAATAAACGGACCGAAATTCCTCCATGAAAGAACTTCTTTCATAATGACATTTTTGAGATAAGGATTTCCGGAAAATTTTCGTCAGTGTTGGTCTGGGCTCCTTTGAAAAACAGACCATCTGCCATTCTGCTAGGCAATTCGTAAAAGGCAAACAATTGGCTATACGTGTCACTACTATCGTGACTACAAGGTGGTAGAGTTCAGCAAAGTTTCATCTGTGTATATCGTATAACCGTCTTAACTACTCCTACCGCAATAGCGGTAATATTTGTTCTGGTTTGGAGGATAAGGTAGTCATTGCTATCCCGCCACATGTATAGCAACGCGCTATCAACAATTTGCTGTATATAGGCGTTAATTTCTCTGATTTTATTAGATGAGCCATCAGCTTAAAGTTTGCTATCTAATGAAATAACTGTTTCATATCTTTAGATAGCAAATCAGCTGTAACGCCAAAATCTATAAAATATCAAACAGCATCAGATAAACACTTTTAAATAGCAAGTTAAACCGAAGGCATAACCTTGTTAATCGTAACGAACAAAACCATGAACTCAAAGGCGAAACATTTCAATTCATCCAATATTTCAAGCTGATTTCAAAGAATTATGAAATATTTTATTTGAACGAACACAAAGTCTTAATAGCATTTCCTCTAGTTTTCCTGTTTGCTTTTCTCCGTTTTTATTTATATTTTTGCTCGTGGAATCCTGTGATGATCAGACACTCTTAGAATAAAATTTTATTTTATTAAAGATTTACAGTTTTTCTAGCAAAAATACCAGTAGCATGGAGATATTTTTACAGTAATACGGATTTTTTTATATCATAAGATAGCAAACAAGCAGATGTGTCTCCTGATAGTCAATCATCGCCTATAGACACCAATGATGTTATTGGTGCGTTGTTAGAGTTACGAATAATCTAGAAACGTGAAGAGTTGGAACGCTGGAGAGATCTAGAAATAAAAGAAAGAGATAGCTACTCCAATTGACAAACAAATAGTTGACCGCTACCCGAATAGCTATGCCATAATGGACTTTGTGGTATAGGGCATAAGGATGAAAATAGCGTGTACTAGGACTTGGTTATCATAAGTTGTTTATTGCTATTGTTTGTGCAATAAATTTAGATTTTTCTGGATCAAGGTAGAACTGTACCCTGGGTGCAAATAGATATGTGTTGACAAAGGGTCAGCGATAACAATAAATTGAAATATCACGGCTCTTTATTTGTTTATATAACACTTTATGGTACACAAAAAAATTACACAAGAAAATAACAAACGAAAATTACAAAAGACAAGCTTATCGCTACAAGAAATATCTTACAGCCAGCGGTGGATTTACACTAGGGGCAGTCGGGCCAAGTGCCCAGGGCGGCAAATGTTTTAGGGCGGCAAAATTTTGAAAGTGATAAAAAATGTTTTTAAGTCTTATCGAGATTCCCCAATATAATTAATTAATTCTATTAATTTATAATTTTTTGTTTAATTGATAATTCAAGAAATTCAATTCATTCACTATTTATGAATTATAATTTTGGCACTTTTTTAGTAAAAAACAAAATGATTTAATCAATTTGTTTCCTTGGAGATTTCAAATAATAATCGATTTTTGTATTTTCTGGAATTGAAGAAATTTTCAGAATCAGTATTTATTTTTGAAAAATTGAAAAAATTGCGGAATTACTTTTTGCAGTTCTTAAAACATCAACTTTAACAATTAATCGATTTAAAAAACGTTATAATTTATCGATTTCACCAATTAATTTTAATTTAAACGAAAAATTTATTAGCTTCACTTGTATGTATGTTTGTATGTTTGCAACCGACTTCTTTGGGCGCGATTTTGACCCACTTTAAACGGCCAGATTTCGTTCAAACTTTGTAGATTTATCGAAGACCGCTGACAATACACTAATTTGATAAAATTATTCCATTTTTCAATTTGCAAAATATGATTTTTGTTAATTTATATAATTTTCATCTATAGTCGATAAGGTAAGAAACTTAATTTTATTTTTTATACTTTTTCTCTACAGTCGATAAGACAGGACTTGATGTTAATTTTAATTTCCAATAATTATCTTTAACCGATTTCTCTAATATTGACAAATTTTCGAATACTAAGGAGAATTTTAATTCTACAAAACAAATAATAGTTTAAAAAACTAAAAAATCACGCTTTTATAAATAAACCAAACTAAAAAGTAAAAAATAAATAATAGTTTAAAAAAACTCAAAACACGCTTTTTATAGAAAACCGAACTAAAAAATAGAAAATAAATTTTAATAAATTTAAATTAAGAATAGTGTTAAAAATTTCAATAAATATAAATTGTAGCGTGCGCATTCATACACCATACATGTGTACAAATATAATCGTGAAGATATTTGGCTTCGGGTCCGCTCGGACACGTTTCTTCGCCCGAGCGATCCCGAAGACAAACGACACCCGCCAGGGAGCGTCCATCCGATGAGCGGAATGCACTCTGTCCGCTGCGCGCGCGCATACATTTTCCGTTTAACTCATTTGAATAATTGGTAGATATAAATTTTTGAACTTATGTTTCGGTGTAACAAAGTGTGCGGAAGTAAACTTTTTTATTTGCGGAAACATTTATTCATTTACTCCACACGTCCCTTGTTATAGTGGCGCCCAACGTGGGGCCGATTTAATAGCAAAAACGTTATCTACAACCTGTGAATTTGAAAGTACAGTCAAAGGCGTACGTAGCTTATTCGGTGCACTCGGTGCATTATACATACCGCCGCGCGCGACTCGGCCTGTTTAACTTTAAATTTAACCACCTAGTGAGCTAAAATGTCAAGAAGGGCAGTGGCCTGCCGCAAGCAAGCTGAGAGTATTGCCCCTGAAAACCTGGATAGCTCCGAAGATGACGGTGCTGGCAGTGATATTATGTGTGATGCGAAAACGGCGATGCCGGTACAAGCACCAAGTCCCGACCCCTTTGTCGCAAGATTTTTGGAGGAGATCCCAGGCAGAGGCAAACCGAGCCCTTATCGAAACTTTGCGTGGATCCAGTACTGCGACGAGCAACGGTGTGCCCATGGCTATGGGGAACTTTTCAAGATGCACGACCCGTTTTGATGGCAAAACTCATGATGCAGAAGCACTTGAAGCTTTTATAGATGCTATCGAAATTTACAAAGAATGTACTGGAGTGAGCGATGAGCACGCTCTTCGCGGATTACCCATGCCGTTAAAAGGTGATGCAGCTATCTGGTGGAGAGGCGCCAAAGCGACGGTCAGAACATGGAAGGAGGCGCTGGAGCGACTTCAAGCCGTGTATGGTGTACCAAAGCCAGCGTATAAAGTGTTTAAAGAAGTGTTTGCTATGCGTGCAAGTGACAACGAACGTTCGGATGTGATAGTGTGTCGTGTTCGCGCTTTGTTATCGCGATTGCCGTATGATCTACCCGAAATAGCATCAATAGATATTATTTATGGTTTATTGCATAAACGTATAAGAAAAAGGTTAACTAGGGACTCAGTAAGTACGTTAGACCAACTGAAGACCAAAACCAACTGAGAATTTCGAAACGAAAAAGCAACCGCGCCCATGTCACCGCCGTCCGACATTTTGTCTAACGTTCATGATGTTATTGATGAATCTAAAATAAACAATGTGGGCGCTGTAGGCTCTCATCCCAGTGTAAGTATTAATAAGAAAAGGGACCGACCTAAATGCGGTTATTGTAAGAAATTCGGGTCCGCTCGGACATGTTTCTTCGCCCGAGCGATCCCGAAGACAAACGACACCCGCCAGAGAGCGTCCATCCGATGAGCGGAATGCACTCTGTCCGCTGCGCGCGCATACATTTTCCGTTTAACTCATTTGAATAATTGGTAGATATAAATTTTTGAACTTATGTTTTGGTGTAACAAAGTGTGCGGAAGTAAACTTTTTTTATTTGCGGAAACATTTATTCATTTACTCCACACGTCCCTTGTTATAAAATTAATAATAATGTGAATAAAAGAAAATATTTTATTTAAAAAAAAAACGTGGGGTGCTTGTTAAGACATTATCAAAATGATAATATATGTAAATATATGTATGAAATAACCTAATAGTTTCAACATATAACATTAGTTTTCATACCTTAAAAAATTAATAAAAAATAAGCATGAAAACGTCTTTCTACACGTATTTCCCCCCTTAAGTAAAATTCTAGTAATAGGGCGGACTTTTTTCCGGTGCCCAGGAGCGGCATTGAGTTTAAATCCGGCCCTGCTTACAGCTAATCAAAGATGGAGAAATACAACGTTAAAAGAGAACAGGTATACAGTGTACAATTTAATTAAATCAAAAAACTAAGTCTACATTTTAATTTGTATCTATATTAATATTGTTACGAGCTTCGAGATCGAATTGTTCAATAAAATACCACTTATAATAAAACCGTGTATATACAACACAAATTTACAATACACCACAATGCAATAGGTACGTATATACACTGAACAACGCTAATAACACTCACTATACTAACACTAGAATTAACCGACGACACTGAATCACTAAACTAAAACACTTCTCGTATTCACTGTACTACATCGCCTCCGATCGCTTTATAAAAACTGAACTCTATTCGCCAACACATCCCTGTTTATACCCAAGGTAAAGTTCGATCACATTCCTGAATGTTCCGAAAACATCATGTAAACAATAATTCTAACTGTAAACAAGTCCTAATACACGCCATGTTCAACTTTATGCCTTATGACACAAGATCGATTATGGCACGGCTGTTTGGGTACCGTCGGCTATTGTTTATCAATAGCAGCAGCCTATCTCTTTCATTTCTAGATTTTTCCAGCGTTCTTACTCTGCACTTTTCTAGATTATTCCCAACAATATTATAAATACGAAACTTTAGATGTTTGGATGGATGAATGTTTGAATGGATGTTTGTTACTCAATCACGCAAAAACGACTAACCAGAATTAAATAAAATTTGCCACACAGGTAGATGATAACCTGTAATAGCACATAGGTAGGCTAGTTTTTATCTCGGAAAAATCAGGTGATCCCGTGGGATACGCTAAAAACTTTTACAACTAACAGCGGGCTAGCGCAGCAGCTAGTAAATACATACTCGTTAATGAAAGAAATTAACAAATAATTTAATTCCCACAACTCTTTCTTTTTATTGTGAATTGTGAATACACAAGATACTCATATGATATGTCAAGACATAAACAATACTAATACATCAACAGTCTCTTCTCTCATACGCGACGCATCTTCATAATGTAGAAACCAGCAACGAAAAACAATGAACAAAGGTCCCACAAAATTTCTGGTCTACAAAAACTTTTTACGAATCATGTCACTTTTATTTATGACAACATCGTTTGATTTAGGTTTATCTATAATCCATACTAACATAATGAATGCAAAATTATTTCAGTCCGCCTGTCTGTTACGCTTTCACAGCTAAACTGCTGAATCGATTTAAATGAAGTTTGGCATGAAGATTCGACGTCAAACTAAAGCTAACTCCATTATCAAAAATCAACTCTAGGGGTTAACTTTTGAAGATGGTAGTTAATGCTGAAATAGGGGATTATTTTTATAGTAGGGGAGGCAAACGAGCAGGGAGTGCACCCGATAGTAAGTGATCACCGCCGCCCATAAACAATACGATGGGCGGCGGTGGTCACTTACATTAATACTGTAGGTGATGGTTGACTCTTTCCATCAGGAGACCCATCTGCTTGTTTGCTATCTTATAATATAAAAAAAGGCTATCTTAACAAGCAGATGGGTCTCCTGATGGAAAGAGTCTACCATCACCAATAGACACCAGAGATGTTAATGGTGCGTTGCTGTCTTGTGGCGAGATCTAATGTCACATGCATAAGTTTACCAGCTACCTTACCCTCCAAACCGGAACACGACAGTGACAAGCACCGACGCTATTGCGGCAAGAATCGGTAAGGCGGTGGTACCAGACTCGGGCGAGACAATGCTGAACTCTAGCACCTAGTAGCCACTAGGTGGTAGAGTTCTGCAAACTGCTGTTTTGCTGTTCAAAGAAGCCCGGGACCAACACGAGGGAAAGATGTAGAGCGAACCTACATCTGCGTAACACCAAAGAGTTAAGCCGATTAGAAATAATTTGGTCGTCGACGATTCAAGCCGCTCTACGTTGAATGCGATCAAGAGGAATAATCTGATATTGAGGAGCTCCGGCCCAGAGGTGAGAACAGTACCTACGCCATGTAAGGTCAAATTTTGGGCCATGTAAAGTTTGCAAACTATGTTCTATACTATTAATCGTCGGCACTTGGTGAAACTGCATTTTGATTTTAATTATAAAACACTTGTACTGGTTTCACTACATATATATTCTTCCAAATTATTTAAAGTCTACCGGTTTCGCATATTAACGCATCTTCAGGACTTATAGCTAAACAAGAATGACAGTTACATACATCACAGTTATGTATGTATGTAATTAAAATCAATTTGCAAACTATATCGACATGTGGAGCTCCGGCCCAGAAGTGAGAACAGTATACTCCATGTGAGATCGAATTTGGGCCTTATAAGGTAAAGTTTGCAAACTATATCGACATGTGCCCTAAGGGTGAAAACACTACGTACTCCATGTGTTTGCACGCAAAAGTATATCGACATGTTAATTTAGTATGTCGTCCATATAGCGGGCGCTCTCACGTGCGAAGCTGCGTAAGTTAGCTAGTAATACTATAAACAGGTAAAGTTTGTAAGTGAAACTACTGAATCAACTTTGAAAATATTTTCACTAGTAGGAAACTACATTATTTCAGAGTACCAAAGGCACATTATCCCAATTATCCCACGGGGTCGGGACCAATGTGGATTATACCATTGGAAACGGCTAGCAACAAGATTAGCAACTCATAAATATATTTAGAATTAGATCAAAAAATGTGTAAATTTTTATTAGCACTGTAAGTCTATAAAGTTTTGTCTAATGAAATTTCATTATCTCTCGCCTTACTGCCACCACAGCTGCCTCTCGTTTATGTCTATGCCGACATACTTTATCCGAAAATTAATTAAGTTCATTATAGCGCCTTTTAATAGAGGTTTTAGAATCTCTTATTATCCGATGAGAATTAATGGCTTCATGAAACCGAGAACATAACTCTTAGTAGAGAGTTTGCCTTACAAACACATATCGCGGGCATAAACATCATTAATATATTTATAAATAAATAAATATTTTTTGTCATTTTTGTTATAAGATAGCAAATAAGTTGATGGGTCTCCTAATGGAAAGTCAACCACAGACACCAAATAAGTGGTGCGTTGCTATCTATGGCAAGGTCTAAGGCCACATGTATAAATTTACCTGCTATTTTACCCTTCAAACCGGAACGCGACAATGCAGAACTCTACCACCTAGTAACCACGATGGTAGTGACTCGCATAGTCAACCGGTCGCCTTTTACAACATCTCTGGCAGAACGATAGTTGGTTTATTCTTCAAAGAAGCCCGGGACCAACACGGGGAAAAATGTATGGAAACGGTATGTATTCGGGGATACGGGCGTGGAGATACTTAAATATTTTATTATGCTCAATATTAGCTCGCTTGGAAATTGTATTGATGTGTATGATTCATTTTATTGTAAAACTAGCTGTTGCCCGCGACATCGCCCGCGCGGACTTCGTTTACTCCGCACTGCTCCTCCCCCGTAGGTGATAGCGTGATAATATGTAGCCTATATGTGGACCCGACCTATTAGTAATATTCATGGAAAATTTGAAGTAAATCCATGCAGTACTTTTTGAGTTTAACCCGGACATACATACAGACAAACAGACAAACAGATAAACAGACAAACAGACAAAAATTCTAAAACTATATTTTTGGCTTCGATATCGATTGTAGATCACGCCCCAAGTATTCTTTTAAAAAAATATTCAACGTACAGTTTTGACTTTCCTACGATTATATTATATGTATAGATAACCAGAAAAAAGTCATAACGCCAAAAAATAATTTGTTTAAACAATTCAGTTATTTTTGTTTATAATTTTTTTTTAAATTTTACGATGAAAAGTAGTAAGAATAAAGTTGTAAACAATTTAATTTGCTTCAAATAATGTCATATATTTTTCTGTAGGGTAATCAGTTATGTAGTTTACGAGATATAGTGGGAAAACCCGTTTTCCAAGATGGCGGGACAGGGGACAAGGGTGGTGACCCCACAAACTTGAATAACTATCCCCCTAAACAAAAAAAATGCGTCTTCTGAAAAACGCACGCTAAAGCCTAAAAATGTGACATTTCAATTGAGTATGAAATATAATAACACTTTTTCTTAATTCAATCTGAAATGTAAATTTACTTTCAACACATTTCCACGAGAAATAACTTGGTACTAAGTTGTAGAGAAATTGGCAAATGACATACAATTCGTCGAGTTACCTTCTGTCCCAAGAATACCGTAGTAACGTGACAAACCACGTACGCTCGCTATATAAATTATCCGCGTGGATTGGATACGTGATCAGACCCCGTAAGAAAACGTAGCTATTACGAAGAAAGCAAGAGATCTGTTGTTTTATTGCTCAGTAAAAACATAAATATGTAAAAAGGGCACTGTATACGGTTTATATGAAGGTTTTTGTTTTATCTAAAGCCGCTTTGTTGGGTTTTTTTTCAACCAACTATTTGAATTAATATATAATATCTATATATTACGCGTAAAGCAAAATCTTTGTACCCCTTTTAATTGCGTAAACGAAGGTGTATGCAAGTTTACGCCCAAAGTCAGTTGTCAAAAGAGATTTTATTGTTTACTAGCTGTGCCCGCGACTTCGTCCGCGTGGGATTTTTTTAACTTCCCAATACGTATGTAGATAAGGAAGTTACTGATTTTACCCCTATTTTAGAAAATCGAATTTTAATGTTTGATAAGCTGTAACTTTTGAAAATTTGACTCGATTTTAGGGATGGGCCGAAATTCGTTTTACATTCGGTTTAACCGAATTTCGGCAGCTTGAACCGAATTTCGACATTCGGCCGAAATTCGGTTTAAGTGCCGAACATTCGGCACTAGAAGAAAGTATCTTCTTGCACTAATTTGCTTGAAATCTATGCTAATGTTATAAAGAGGAAAAATTTGTATTCTATATTTTTATATATTGTATCATCTAAACTCAAAAACTACTAAACCGATTTGAAAATAATCTTTTACCTTTCTTTCACGAGTAACATAGGCTATACTATATTTTCGAAAAAAACAGTTGACCTAGCAGGCCATCCCTGAAACATCCCGCTAAATAAAAAAACATAAAAACAAAAGTGAAAAAACTTCAGCATAGATTTTTGAGTTCGAAGAGTTCAAAAAATATGTAAAACGGTTGACCCGGCAGGTGATCCCTGAAACTTTCTGCTAGATCTTCATTACATAGTATAAAACAAAGTCGCTTTCTATGTCTGTCCCTATGTCCTTATGTTCCTATGTATGCTTAAATTTAAAACTACGCAACGGATTTTGATGCGGTATTTTTAAATAGATAGATTGATTCTAGAGGAAGGTTTAAATGTATAAACCTTTCCGATATTCCCAGGGGAACAAAAGCTGCGCGGGTGAAACCTATTTTATACTATGTAATGAAGATCTAGCAGAAAGCTAGATCTTCATTACATAGTATAAAACAAAGTCGCTTTCTCTTCTGTCCCTATGTCCTTATGTTCCTATGTATGCTTAAATTTAAAACTACGCAACAGATTTTGATGCGGTTTTTTTAAATAGATAGATTGATTCTTGAGGAAGGTTTTAAATGTATAAACCTTTCCGATATTCCCAGGGGAACAAAAGCTGCGCGGGTGAAACCGCGGGCAGGTCGCTAGTTATCTATATCTTAGCACATTACAGATTTTTTCAGAGTTCAAAAATCATAAATTTGTTACAAATATTCGTTAGTACATAGAAGTCGTAAATGAAAAAAAATTCCAAAATTTTTGAAATGCTATATATTTTAAAAACGATGATTGATTTTGGTCTTTCGAATGGCATTCAACGTAATTTTTGACCTCTAAAATGTTTTCATAGCTACGTAATTTACAGACTCAGAAATGTCGAAGCAATATCAAAAAAGATTTTTTTTTTAATTTTCGATATTACTAAATCCCAAATAAATCGACCGATTTTGAAGCAATTTGCTTATTTGACGCGATTTATAGAAAGAAAAGCTGATTAGACTTTTAAGTCAATCCGTATATTAGTCTGAAAGTCATTTTAAACATGCTAAGTTTGCTGTAAACAACAAAATATTAATATTTGAAAAGTTCTAACTTGAAAAAATTTCGAATTTATGTCGGAAAAACACTTTTTCCAAATTTTTCGTCAACGATAACTTCCGAATGGATTAACCGATTATGAATACAATTTATGAATTAGACGCAGTTTTTTAACAAAAAGAGCTGATAAAATTTTATACTCAATCGATACATTAATCTGTAAGTTATATTAAAAAAATATGTTTCGTCAATTTTTTTTTGCAATTTTTTCAAAATTTATCAAAATATTTTAAAACTGTTGGAAGCCAAGTTGAGCAGAATCTAATTCAATGCCATTAACCGCGTTTCGATCGGCCAAGTCGTTCAAAAGTTATGAAATGATTACATACACACATACATACAACCATACACTCTTTCTCACTCACACACATACATACATACATACATACAGACATACTGACGTCATCGCGAAAATAGTCAGAAAATGTTCCATACGTAGCGGGAAGTTGAAAATCAAACGTATGATATAGATGAAGATGCATATATTTTAAAACATGATGATTTAGATGTTTTTAATTGCATTCTACGTAATTTTTACCTTTAAATGGTTTTATTAGCTCCAAAATCGGTAGTTTAAAAAATGTCGAAGAAAAAGTAAAAAAATAGGTAAGTCAGGTGACCCTGCAGGCTATCCTTGAAACTTCCCGCTAAATTGAGGTATTTTAGGCTCAAAGGAACAAAAGCTATAGTTTTTGTTAACTTTTTTTTTCAAGGTTCAAAATTCTGACTATTGTTATAAATGACAGCAATCTCATTTTAAAAAGCTGTATATTTTGAAAACGATGATCGATTTTCATCCTTCAAATGGCATTCAACGAAATGTTTGAGGTCTAAAATGTTTTTTAAACTACATTCTAGATGAAGACTCGATTTTCTAAAATCGGGGCAAAATCAGTAACTTCCTTATCTATATACCTAAGTAGCAGAAAGTTAAAAATAAAAATCCATGCCTAAATTGGAACAATGTAACTCAATGTATCAAAATTTTGCTGTTACATCATTAATTCACGTGCGTTGCGAAACCCATTAACGATATCCTATATATCCATACCAAAATTATAAATGGGAAAGTGTATTTGTTTGCTTGTCCGTCTTTCACGGCAGAACAACAAAAAAATTGACGTGATTTTTTAAGTGGAGATAGTTGAAGGGATGGAGTGACATAGGATACTTTTTTTCTCTTACTTTACGCGAGCGAAGCCGCGGACAATATAATAGCTAGTAGTAAATAGTAAAATAGGTAAATAGCTAGTATAAAATAATTAAATTTTAAGCAAATTCGTAAAAAAGTCACGACGTGTCGCTTTTAAGAAAGCGCCCCAAAATTAAACCGAAGTTCGGCCGAAATTCGGCCGAATTTTTGTATTTTCACCGAATGTTCGGCCGAAGTTCGAATTCGGTTCAAACCACATTCGGCCCATCACTACTCGATTTTGATTTTTGAAATTTAATGTAGTTTTTTTAATAAGTACTAAAATATTGCAGAAGATTAAAAATGATTAGTTAAAAAAATTCGAAGTTATATCGAAAAAACACGTTTGCAAAATTTTTTGTCAAGTATAACTCCCAAACGGATAGATAAATTTTGATGCAATTTATGCATTGGACGCAATTTTTTGAGAAGTAAAGCTGATTAAATTTTATACTATATCGGTTCATTAATCTGGAAATTGTATTAAAAAATACTGTTTCGCCAAAAACCTTTGTGAGGTTTTCCAAAATTTCTCAAAATCTCCTTGAATTAGTTAAAACTGACTGAATCAGTTAAAATTTTCAGGAAGTCTAAGTTGGGTGGAATCCAATCGAATCCCATTAACCACGTTGCAATCGGTCAAGCCGTTCAAAGTTATGAAATGTTTACATTCACGCACACACACATACACGTCATCGTGAAAATAGTCGGAAAAGGTTCCTAGGTCCTCAAAACGTGGAGATCTGGTGAACTCTCGATTTTCGAAAATCGGGGCAAAATCAGTAACTTCCTTATCTAGATGCGTAGCGGGAAGTTAAAAATGTGTACCTAATTAGAAAGATGAAAAGTTATTTATTCAGGTTTATTTTTTGAATAATTTTTATTTACTTAAAGCAATTTTCGTAGCGGCAAGTTAACAATAAATTAATTAACACATGGCTTTGTAGTTTGTTATTAATAAAAAAAAGAAGCCTTTCACTAAGAAGCTTATTGAAAACAATTTGCAATAAAAAATCTTGTTGCTCTTTTCTTTTTATTATTATTTTAATTCTCTAAAAGATATTTTTAATGTAAACTTGTATCATTTTCAATAAGCAAGATAAGGAGTCAAGGGTTTTTTTATTATTATAACAAACTCTCTGCCTCGTGGTCTAGGGACAGCCTATTTGGCTCAGATCATGAGGTCCTGGGTTCGATCACCGGGTCGGGCAAAGATGTTATTGAGATATTTTCGAGGATTTTCTCGAAAATCTAAAATCTCAGTAGCAACTCGGAAACTGGCGGAGTGGTATATATATTACCACTCTCGTGCCTCGGATGAGCACGTAAAACTTTCGTTAAAAATAGTTGATAATCGTTAACGTGTCAGTATATGAGGCGATGAGGATTACCATTTATCTCACGAACCGACAAACCGGTGAATCGCGGTTAACCGGAAAGTCTATAGACGGTCGGTTTACTCTGCCTACGCCGCAAGCGAATCGGGCGTGATAAAAAAGAACAACGCCACGTATTTTTTTCTCACATTTTTGATTCTCACAAATAAAGGAATGTTAAGTGTCTTTTGATTGAATTTGTTTTGATGAAGTTATATATGTCTAAAGTTTTTCTGTAAGATGTTATCTTATTCTGGACTGAACTTATAAGTACATGTTCGTATAATCTACTTAACAATTTTTTTAAGTATTTTGGAATCCGACTTTAGTGAATATACTAAGTGGCTTAGGCACTTCAACATTTACACTTTTCTGCAAAGTGTAGATGTTGAAGTTTTTCATTTTGAAAGTTTCATTCATTTTAAAAGTTAACTGATTGATGTATCTAATTTTAAAATATTTACCGTGTTGTCTGGCGGTCCGGTGTCGTCGTTGACCATATGAGGTCCCGGGTCCGACTTCCGGGTCAGGCAAAACAAAGTGTGCTTTTTCAGTTTTTTGATAAAACAACGTTGCCCGGGATTGGAAAGGGTCCGGTTGGCAATAGGCTTGCCACCTTTCACATTGTGTGAGATAGTATTTTCAGCTAATCGTGGGTACACTTCTTGCACCTCTGCCTACGTATGGGCGTGTAGATACTTTTTACCCTTTTTTACGTACGTTATGCAATGTAAAAACAAAATAGCGAATTTTCGCAATAGCCTATCCTTACGTTAAATTTTATAAAGAACAAATTCTATTAGTATACTCAATTTTTAAATTTTAAAATATCTTCAATGTACAGAAATCGACCTCTTGCAGTTTTATTATATGTATAGATAGATGTATAGATAGTATAGTTGAATTTGGCCACAGGTGGTAGTTTAGCTCGCTAGTTCCTTTTAAAGCGCCCGGACTAGAGAATTAGATCCATAAGTTACAAGGCTAATCATTTTAGTAGTCTAATTATAAAGATACCTGACCCTCCAATTTGGATGCAGCGATTTGGACTATCAAGTTAATTAGGTGAAAAATTTTATGAGCTCTTCTTCCATAGAGTCTTCGCCGCCACTTTTCAATAGTAAGCACTCTCTCTTCTCATCTCAACACTTTTTTTCTTTCAATGTTACAGAAAATTATAAAGATGCTCTCAATTAATTGTAAAATAAATATTTTTAATATTTATTTTACTGAACTAGTAGATAACATAAGCTAGAAAATAAAAACCAACCGAGATATTTTTTCCAATAAATACCATAGGGGATTTTGCTCTACATGGCGTATAGTTCTATATGGATCCCATTAGTGCAGCGTAAGTGATAGGAATTAGGACAGTGCCTCTGGGACAAAAATCCTCGTCGGTACTCATCCCATCGTTCATTAAAAGCGTTATTAGGTCAATTCTATTTTAAAGAATTGTTGCTTTTTTCTATTGGTTTTCACTCGTTAGGTTAAGTCATAGGATAGAAAAAAGCAGATAGCTCCCTGATGAAAAGAGTGCGTAAATATCCATGTGCCGAGATGTAATACCACACGTATATCTATAGTTACGTTGTTTTTTGTTTTCAAAAAAGCATATGGCTCTTCTGATGGAAAGAGACACCATATATGTTAATATTTCGTTGCTATGCTATCGTGGGATGTTCACGCCATATGCATAAGTTTACCGGCTACCTTAACTTCCAAACCGGAACACGACAGGGGCGAGCATTGACGCTATTGCTGCAGGAGTAAGTAAAGTGATGGTACCCGACCCGAACGAGACGCTGTACAATTTTACTACCTATTTGTCACGATAGTAATTTTTTTTTATATATATCATAAGGTAGCAATATATCATGGGTCTCCTGATGTAAAGAGTCACCCATCGCCTATAGACACCAAAGATGTTAATGGTACGTTGCTATCTTGTGGCGAGGTCCTTATGCCACATGCGTAAGTTTACCTTATTATCCTACAAACCGGAACACGACAGTAACAAGCACTGACTCTATTGCGGCAGGAATAGATAAGGCGGTGGTACCAGACCCGGGCGATATAGTTTAGAACTCTACCTAGTAGCCACGATGGTAGTGACTCGCATAGCCAATCGGTCCCGTTTTACGATTTGCCTGGCAGAACGGCAGTTTGCCTAGGCTTCAATAGAGCCCGGAACAAACACAGGGAAACAAGTTACTCGTGTAGCCAATCATTTGGTAGAATGGCAGAATGGTAGATGATCGGTTCATCAAAGGGGGCCCGACCCAAAACGGGGTGAAAAAAAAATGATGAACGTGTGCGAGTCTACAATAAAATAAATATTTTCCAGTGAGCAAGATCGTAGGCATATTGGTATGTAAAAGTCTCGATCAACTTTCGAAAAATTGTTCACAGTATCAAAAATCTTATCAAACGTCTTCATAATGATAACCTTATTATACTTTACTAGTTGTAACCGCGACTTCGCCCGCGTGAAAAAAAAACTAAAATAAAAGTCCCGGGGCTTTACCCGCATACGTAGTTCTCTTTCCCGTGGGATTTCCGGAATATAAACTATCTTATGTCCTTTCTCGAGGCTCAAAATATAATTTGTACGACATTACATCCAAATCGGTTCAATGGTTTAGATGTGATGAAGAGACAGACAGACAGTTACTTCCGCATTTATATTAGTATGGATTACATCATACTTGTTTGATTACTTACCATTCTTAATGTGTTTTATTATGACCTTTTCCTTTTTTAATAAATACATTAATATTATCCTGATAAGAGCGCCATAGTAATATTTTATCCGGTCGAATAATCATTAACGATTGGATACTTTCCATCGTTGGCACTTGGTGAAAGTGCATTTTGAAATAGATATTACAAATAAACTCACTTGGACTTCCAGTTCACATGTATATCATATAATTGTATATGTCGCAGTGAAATTGTCAGTACCGTTAGATTATAATCTACCTAAGTGATATTATAATTTAACTGCTAACTTAACCTAACCAAATTATAAAATCCCTAAGTAGATTATAATCTAACGGCTATTGACAATTTCACTGCGACATATACACCCAACCGGTTTCGCTTATTACAGCATGATCAGTAACATCAAAAATGACTGATAAAATACCATCTGCAAAATAATATTCGGTTGGGAGTACTTTTTAAGAAAATACCATCTGCCTTCGCTCGTAAAAGGCGAAAGATTCCTCTAACTACTACCGTCTTACCTATATCCCCGTGTTGGTCCCGGGCTCCTTTGAAAAATAGGCCAATTGCCGTTCTACAAGGCAGGTCGTAAAAGGCGACCGATTGGCTATACGAGTCACTACCATCGTGGCTACTAGGTGTTAGAGTTCTGCATTGTCTCGCCCGGGTCTGGTACCACCGCCTTACCTATTCCTGCCGCAATAGCATCAGTGCTTGTCACTGTCGTGTTATGGTTTGGAAGGTAAGGTAGCCGGTAAACTTATGCATGTGGCATTAGACCTCGCCAAAAAATATCAATACACCAATAACACCTTTGGTGTCTATAGGCGATGGTTGACTCTTTTCATCAGGAGACCCATCTGCTTGTTATGTTATGATATAAAAAAAAGTCCAAGATGTTAAATGGGGATGTACTCCAGCTTCGTGAAGACCTATTTTGTTTTTTTGCTCGTGCGGCTAAGTCCAGTATAGCCCACTTTGATAGATAGCAAGTGATCCCTATCATCATAGGGTAAACATTTAAAATTTTCATCAAATAACTATTGCTATGGCACTGTTCTCTCTGCCTACCCTGTAAAGCATCTGGCGTATGTATGTAACTGTTGCTACTAGACCTGGCTTCGCAGAGCTAAGCTAATGAAGAAAATGAGAACTAAAGTCATACCAAGAAGTGAAAACTCACATTTTTCATTATTTGTACGCTTTTTCTTCCATACGACTTGTCCTTTTTATATCATTAGTTAGCAAACAAGCAGATTGCTCTCTTAATAGAGATAAATTGCCTATAAAAATCAAGATGTTAATGGTGCGTTGCTATCCGTGAAGCTGGACGGCAATGCCACATGCATTAGTCTACCGTCCTATACCCCCAACATTACACGACATTGACGCTATTGCTAAATAAAAAATAAATAAATAATAAAATGGTGGCGGACAGGAATAAATGGCAACGCATACATGGACACCTCACGAACGCGATATCTCGGAATGGTGCGGAACTGTCCCGAACCTTTCCGAGATATCGCGTCCGTGAAAGGTGTCTATGTGTGCGTTGCTCGAATATTACTTGTAAGTGCATTGACTTCGGTTAGTCTCCAGTATTCTCTGGGTGAACCGTATACCAGAGTGAGGCGTAGCGGAACTTTACCACCTAGTAGTCACTAATAGCAGTAACGTGTATAGGTAGGTAATCGTTCGCATTTTACGAAACGCATAGGTAAAATGGCATATGGTCTTGACAAATACAACAATAAAAATAAGAATTAGCCAAACAGGTACAGCCCCACTATGAAGTCATGCAGAAATATTTATTTCAATTGGAATAATCATTTCAATCTCACCTGATGGAAAGTTTCGATGAAGACGAAGGAAGTACACAACCACCCAAAAGAAACCTGTTCACTTTTGGGTGGTTGTGTACTTCCTTCGTCCTAAGTTAGTGGTTGTTGCTGTAGTCATGGCTACAGTTCCGGCTTTCCTATTTCGTGCTTCCCGCCTGAATACGGGGCAGCTGGTTTTGTTGGCAGTGTGCGTGCCACTGCAGTTTGCATATGTCGGTGGTTCTCCTTCGGGTGGGGGCAGTCACTCGCCCTGTGCTCGCCTCCGCATCGTACGCATATCTGGAGCCGATGGCAGTTATGCGATGAGTGCCGGAACTGCTGACATCTATGGCATTGGGGCCTTTTTGTCCTCCGGGCTTCGATCTTTACTCCCGGCATGTATAAAAGCTCGTCTATCTCGTATATGCGCGGGAGAGTGTCGGGCTTCCTTTCGATGATAGCCATAAAAATAGAGCCGGGGCGACCCGCTCTAGCCATAATCGGGCGTACGTCTGTTTTTTCTGTCAGAAAAAATAGACCTAGGCAGTTTGTTCCAAACCTTGGAGACTTGAACCAAAAAAATAATTGACAAGCCATTTGTTCGATTTTTGTTTATTTTGATTACTAGCTCCGATCCAAGCAGCTTCTCCCGCGAGTAAAGTTCCCCAATATAAAAAAATCATACAATTTTTAATCCCCCATTTCAGCAGCTTAGCTGATTATATTTGAGAAAAATTTGCTTGTGATTGATATCCGGTCTTTAACTATATTCTTACCAAATTTCACCAAAATCATTTCAGCAGTTTAGCCGTGAAAACGTAACGGATAGACAGACTTTCGTATCTATATCTATATTAATATTATACATGCGAAAGTTTGGATGTTCGTTAATCACGCAAATACTGCTGAACGGATTTGGATAACTTTGGCACACAGATGATGACCTGGAATAACACATAGGATACTTTATATGCCCCAAAAATAAGTTGTTCCCGTGGGATTCACCAAAAAGCGGACTGCAGGGCACAGCTAGTTAAAACGAAAATTAATAATGGAATTGAGAATTAATTAAAAATTAAAAATGCGATAACTTCTAAATTTTTAATTATATCCAACATGTTATAATTAAGGCTTCTTAAAATTATAAAAACTAAATCATTATGGCTAAAACATTTTATGTCTCGTCTCATTTCATGTCACATACAAAATATGTTATAGCTTATAATATAGGCGTACACTCAACCGCAAATAACGACCATTGTATAAAAGAAACTTGCTTCGTAATTCCGTAAACAATCATAAAACTTAATCGTATGTAAGTCTATTCACAAGCCAAAGGCACGGCTCTCAATATGAAGCCACAATATACAGATCACTGTGTCTACAGTTCCCTGAAACAAAGAAAATATTATATTTGAAAATGTTGACTATATGTTTTAGAACAACACTATATTTTATACTAAGACTGGTTACACACTGCTTCGATCCAAATTGCTTTTGGCACTATTTCCAATTCGAATTTCGAATCAGTGAAATTATCTAGAAAAAACAGTAATTCTTAACAGAAACTTTATTTGTATACAGAGCAACATAGGAGCCTATGCGTCGTTTCTTTTGGCTATTTCAATCGGCATAAACTTTTAACACTGCTATCGTAGTGTTTCTAAATTCTTGTTGCTAAATTTAAACAATCTACAGATAAAGTTAATTACTTTACTCCAATATATTGCATAAAACCCTCAATGTTGATAGTTCTATGGCTACTTCGGACCATATCACAGATACAGTATAGTGTTTGACTTTAAAAAATATTTTTTTATGATCCAACAACTAGAGACTATGAGACAGTTTTTACGTATCACTTTTGAATATTGCAATATTGTAACATACACCCAATAGAATTCTTAAACTAGTGCAATCCACCATCACAATCATTTTTTTAAAAAGTAAATGGGTCAAATTCAAAAACGCACATATAAAAGTTACTTGTAAACAAGTTACATTGACCATGGTCACGACTGGAGTGGAGAAGTGGGCTCTCTCTTCATTCTTATCAGGATCGATATTCATCTACCCTCTTCTGGTCTTGTTTTGTGGAATTTAACCTACACAACATGTAATTTGCCGAAACGTCAAGCTTTACAAGTAAGTTTTTTATTTGTATGTGTATTTGGCCCATTTACTTCTTTAAAAATCAATACACATGCTATGTCTACAAATCTATATAAAACTGATCGATATAATTAATTGATTAAAGTGGAGCCTACTCCTATGTTAATATCTAAGCCAGATGCTTAGGGATTGAGCACATTGAGATGGGCTTTAACGGGCCGGGGCCGATTGCATCACAACAAAAATATTCTTAATGTTATTCTACATTGTTGATCATCATAGTGTGAATCTTTCAAATTATATAGCTCTTTGTAGCCAATAACAAAACTTATTAATTGTTCTTCAATTTATTCAAGAAATCTGCCTCGATGTTGCCCCACTGTAGTGTGCAATAGTTCATATAAAATGTATAAAAGCCATCCAGGCGGATTTTTGCGATGAGGCTCAGCCCGGCAGTGTTCTCAATCCTTTAAACATGGAGTATGGCAAAATAAATAACAGTCAAAACAATGAAATTATAAGATAAATCTCGAAATCTGTATACTTTTGGAGAAAATCAATGAATAATTGTATGGTGTGTATTCAGTATTTTTTTTTTTTTTGTAGAACATGCACAACGGCAAACCTATTTTATTTTTAGAAATTACTGTGTGTTAGTATGGTTGACTACACCCTTATCATAAGAAAATTAGTCCTTTTTTTAGTTGAGTAATTAACGATTCTGCCTGCAATTCTTCCCCTTCCCTTCAATGTAGCTTGGGCTCAATTTCCAAAAGGCACAAGCATTTGTGAAATGAGCATAGATGTTTGTTTTCCTAGATTTAGGTGTTTATTATTTACATGTATTAGTACAATTGACTAACATTCAGGTCACAAGCAAATAAATTACAGTTTGTTTGGCTTAATCAATTTGTGTAATTTGTCCAGTGATATTACTTCATTTTACTTTAAACCGTGATTTCTCCAAAATAATTCATACAAGTATAGACATTCTTTTATAGGAGTTGTTCATAAAATACGTTCATGCGAACGTATATTTATTCAGCGGGGGGAAGGGTGGTTTTCTTAATTTTTGTGACGAAATATTTTAGGAGGGTTAGAAAGCGTGACCACAGGGAGGCAAAAAACGGATTTTAGTATGACATATTTTATGAACGGCCCCATATAGAATATTTAATTTTTATCTATTTTAAGGTGTCACCAATTAAATGTGCATGTTTTTAAACTTAAAGCATACTTATTATTAGTGTAACTAAATTAGGTAGGTAGGCCAAGAAGACACGAAAGTACACACAAAGTACATTGTTTTTACAGTAAAATAAATACAAATGAAATTGTTAAATAATATATCCCACGATGATGAAGAAGAGTGTGGAAATCTAGTATATTATGATATAACTTAATTTAATGACATACCAATTTTTAGACATTAGGTATCACTCTTCCAAAGCTTTATAGTTTTGTCATTCTCGAGGGCAGCAGACGCAATTATGTTCTCGGTCGGATGGCAAGCAGTACATAACACTGTGTCTGTGTGTCCAGAGAGTCTTTGTACTATTTCTTTTGACTGAAGATTCCATATGTACACTAAATTATCTTCTGAGCCAGATACAATCCACTGAAAAAAATAACATAAAAATGAAGTCTATATAAAATGGTGTTTGTAGGTTTGGTTAGGGCTAGGAGTTTTGATGTTGAAATAGAATTACTAGGTTTTTAAAAAATATACAAATATCTGGTTGACCGAGCTTTGCTAGGTTTTTCACATATTTTTGAAACCAATCTTTTCTTGGACCTTAAAACTTGACAAATCGATTCCTGTAGAATATATAATTTTTTTTTCTGTACCTGGTTGACTGAGCTTTGCTCTGTTTTTCACATACCCATATATTGGGAACCGAGCTTTTCTTGGACCTGAAACCTTGATAAATCGATTCCTTGACCCGAAAAACCCCTAATTTGTGACTTTCATGAAAATTGGAGTCGATTCCGAGATTCCAATTATATATATATAATATATATACATACAAGAATTGCTTGTTATTAGAAAAAGAAGTTATTAGATTTAACTTTGTGCCACATAAAATGTCGATGTCAATTTAAGACAAAAAAAAAACAAAATGTGTGACTACCATCACAACCACCAATAGGCGGCAAGCAAGTGGTCTACAACATTTCATTATCATCACATCAATTTTTCATTTCACAATAGCATTACAGCCTGCCACACAGACAACTACGCACCATTGACATCCTTAGTCTACTGGAAATGTTTATCTCTTTCCATCGAAGTGTCATCAGCTTCTGGGGATAGCTACCACACTGGCTAGAATCAATATCAAGTTGGGCATAAATTAACAATTTAAGCAATATGTGTATAATAAATATATAAGCAATAATAAGCAATAATGTGTAACTTAATTTTAAGTTCTCTAGGGTTAATAGTGCTAGTTCTCATAGTGCCAGACACACATCCATATGGTAGTATGGCTTAATAGTATGTATATTAATATAATAAATGCGAATGTTTGGGTGGGTGGATGTATGTATGGATGGATGAATGTTTGTTACTCAATCAACTACTCACCCGATTTGAACGAAATTTGGCACACAGGTGACCTGGAATAGCACATAGGCTACTTTTATCCCGAAAAATTAGGAGATCCAGCAGGATTCCCCAAACACTTTTATAATGCAGGGGGCTGCACGTTGCAACTAGTAGAATACAGCATGTAAAGGAAGGTCTACCGAAAAATTAAGAAAACATGCTATTTTTAAGTGCTAGTCATGACAGTAATTCCTTTTCTTGTGGGAAATGCAAAATTAGAGTTGATTTTTTTTAATCAACAATTTTAAAAAAATCATGTAAGTGCCATTCAATGTAAAGCATGCATTCCTCAAACCCGTTGCACCCGCAGTACTCTCGAACTGCCCATTTGAGTTGTGTGGCATACATTGCTTATTTTGTATAATTCACTTAATTTTACTATATTTAGAAAAAAAGACGTAGAGTATTAGAATAAATCAAATCATACAAAGTTAAAAAATCACAAAAAAAAAACTTACACAAATTTCCAACTCACAATCATGGATTTTCGATAGACTGTCCCTTACAACCTGTATAGAATCAACCTTGCTTTATAACACCTCAAGAAAAATGACTTGTTAATCTATGACCAGTGTTGAGATACACGAAATCCGTGGGATTTATTCAAATTAAGCCTTTTGCAATATGATAAAATTAAATAACTCACCTTTCCACCAGTAACACTGAAGTTGGCAAAAATACAATACTTTTCATTCTTATGCCCAGTATAAGTTTTCAAACATTTGCCTCGGCTGTAATCCCATAGTTTCAATGTGTTGTCCAAAGTAGCTGCTAAAATGTACTTTCCGTTGGGTGAGAACTTAACAAATGATACCGGGGGATTGTCATCATCAATAAGGGTCTTCAGACATTGTCCGGATGCTGTATCCCAAATCCGACTGAAATGGATAAATGTGTTTAATGTTAAAAAAAGTATACTATAGGTGATTTTAAAGGCTTTAGGAAACAATTGCGCATAATTAATAAGTGTGATAGAAGTTTTTTCAATGATTATTTTGAATTTTATGATGCACCAAAAACCACCACTAAAATATTTTTCCACAATATTTGTACACATCATAGTAGCAAAACTATTTTGATGCGGGTTTTGCTTAACTATAAAAACTCAAAATAATCATTGAAAAGACTTTAAGGGATATAAATCATGACATAGTATAAAATAAAGTCGCTTTCTGCTGTCTGTCCATATTTATGCTTAGATCTTTAAAACTACAGAACGTTTGATACGGTCTTTTTAATAGATAGAGTGATTCAAGAAGATGGTTTGTATACATAGCACATATCATTATACTTTTATAGCCTTAGTGGGTAATAATAGTAGTCATGTTTGATAAGGTCAAGTTAAAAATAATATGTAGTACAAAGACTATGTTTGTACAAAAATTTAGGCATCAAGGTTTAATGTGTAATAATGAAACATTGGACCAC
Source organism: Apodemia mormo (assembly GCA_036924255.1). NCBI lineage: Eukaryota > Metazoa > Arthropoda > Insecta > Lepidoptera > Riodinidae > Apodemia > Apodemia mormo. The sequence goes on from JAUPFN010000001.1 coordinate 11,570,812, forward strand.
AACCTTCACATTTGTATATTTTACATATTTACTTTATAATTTGAAACTGAGAATAGAATTACATGTGTTTTCATTTGACTAAGCAACAAAAAAAATTATGTTTTTAACCTAGTTATTGTAGAATTACCAGCAGGTTAGTAACACGATTAGCCTTGACTCAGCTTTAACAAGTTGACTATATACAGGAAAGCAAAATATCTGCTCTTCAAAATATGTATACTTCTACACTTAAGAAAAAGTAATCCAAATAACATACCACAAGCCGTCATAACTGGATGATACTATGAGACTACCATCTCTATTAAAATGTACTGCTGATACTGGGTCTGAATGCGCCGGTAAGGTTTTCAAACATTTTCCTTAAAAATAAAATTATATCAGTAGTAAAATAAATATGAATCATTCATATTATAAGAGTAACAAATTATATATAGATATAATATGTGTTTTAATTATTGGGTTTCTTGGGTTTCATATATATAATGCACTTTCGTGTATAAAATACACATGGAACACAGAAAACAAGCAGAATTGGGAAGTACAAACATTTGTATTAGGACCGCAATCGCCAAACTCACACGTAAAATAAGCATTATTGCATATAAACTACTAATGCAAACATTGTTTTATTGGTCGTTTTCATTTTAAACAACAATAATCCAAAACACACAAACAGAACATTTAAAAATATACCAAACTGCATTACAATAAATTTTATTTTGCTATAAAAAAAAAGAGTCCTTTTGTAGTATATTTAAAATAGACACATCTATTGTACAATAGTGAAACTATAATCTTAATAGTTTCGCTATTCTACAATAGATGGCAGTATTGATTTTTCCGTGTTTTTCAGTTTGTCATATTTGAGTAGAGAACTTTCCAGAACGATATACGTAATGACTATCATTACATATATCGTTCTAGAAAAATTAGGTCAACCTAAAATGAACTTTATATGTAAGATGTACGGCTGATTTTAGCTTTACTTTCTATTATATCATTAGAGATTATATTAAATCAGGAATTTTATTAAAATAAAATGAAAATTGTACTTTCGGATGATATGAAATATCTCCATTTTTAATTATCTGTATTCTACTATCATTTCTGCATTCAAGGTTGGCACAATACGACATAATTCAGTGTGTAATAGATTTTCGCACGACGATTATCTCCTAAAGATATGTTAAATATCACCAAGGCAATTTGGAGTAACAGCGCATAATAGTGGTGCATGCGGCACACCCACTTTTCGCTTCCACTTGTTTTCTTTGTTTCATGAAAATAAACATTATTATTATTAAATAAACATTTCAAGTATAGTATAGAATTATAAATTCACTACCATATACAATATACCTATAACATATACATAAAGGGATATACAAAAATCCATTACTATAGTTAGCAAACACAATGTCAGAAATCTATATTCAGATAAGATTTTTTTACCTGTGTACCTCAATAACCTTTACCATCCTAATCCAACTTTTGCTAAGTCCATGAACTCCGAAAAGAAATATAGTGAATCCTATCAAAATACTAAAGTACATAAAACTAACCTGTTCTAACATCCCATATCCTCACACTTTCGTCGAAACTTCCAGATACAATAAGGTTGCTTTGTGGATTAAAATTACAACAGAATACATAATTGCTGTGGCCTTTTAAAGTTTTCAAACATTTTCCCGAGCTTAACTCCCAAACCTATAAAACAAGTATTTTTACTGATTATATTTATAGTATCATATCATGGTTAACAATATAACAGGTAGTTTTTAATATCTGTATATTAACTGTATTGGTCCGGGTATAACAACAGGATCATTGCCAGTTAGCAAAAAGTGAAAGATTGACCAAACATGTAACCAACATCATGACTAAGGTGGTAAATTTCTGTCTCACTAGCATAAGAATTTAAAAACCTATTTTAATGAGTCCCATCATATTAGTATTTGCAATAGGATTTTAACCTTCCAGCTGTCGCTCAAGGTCAATGAGTCCACAGCAAGCTTATTTTAGTCATTTTACCTAAACTATAAACAATAAGTGCTTGCAATTCCGTGATATCCTCAAGGGAATAAGGTACTACCCTGGTTTAACTGGTTTCCAAACCCGAATTGTTAGGTGTCAACATTTTTTTAAGAAAGCTTAAGCAATTTATGGATCAATTATGCAACCATACACTGAGAAGATCTGGCAGTAAAAATTTGACAGGCTTTATTTATGTATTTTTTTTAGATAAGAAGTATAATTTGCATAAAATTGTTTTACAATAATAATGATTGATATGAGAAGCAAATAAACTAATGCTATCTTGTCTCATATTGACGATTTAGATATTTAAGAAACATAATGCAGTTTATCTTTCTTCTTATATATTTGTCATCTATTACTACAAGCATACTATAAAAATAAAAACTTTCATGGCATGTTGACTCACATTAGTGACTTTGAGCCACAATTTCTATAAAATTCCATAAGGGCTTATCAAAACTAATGTAAACAAAGTTTATCTAAGCAGATAAGAGTTCAGTAACTGTGAGAACCCACTTTAATCTTAAGAGAATTGGGACAAGTGAGAATACACTGGAATTTGTTGGATTTACCAATCAACTATTATAAAATCATCTATGAGGAATTTAATTTTATTAGTTTTGGAGGATAACTTCATTACTGGTATCACATTTAAAAAATAATATATAGTAAGCGGGTGAGCTTTGACTTCCAGTCCCCCTACAAAATATGTAGAGTCGTAAGAACCGAATTAAATTACATTTTTAAATTCAATTTCAAAAACATACATAAAGTTTAACATACATAAATTTTCATATTCTAATATAATTATGGACAAAAAGTATGTAATTATGTACAAAAACAAACCTTTAAAGTTTTATCATCACTTGCACTGACAATTAGTCGACTATCTGACGACCAAGCCACATCGCTAATACCCATTTTGTGTCCTGAAATAGTTTTCTCAAACTTGCCATCGTATGCACCCCAGACTTTGATTAGCTTATCAGCAGCTGTAATAGAATTGAAATTTTACTTTAAGCAGAATCAATATCAAAATCTAAAAGTATATTTTTTTTAAAGAACTTCCACGGTGGGTTGTCAACAAAAGGCATTAAGATTATGTGAAGAAGATTTTGTTCCTGATTGAGATCCAGGCTAGTGAGTTGTGTGAGAACTCACTGTAATACTATACCTACATATTCTTGAGAACACAATACTAGAGCCTAACACTGCTGTGTTCACAGATCAGTAATCAGTAAACTAGCACATCAAACTTCTATTTCTCAGGCTTTGGTTATATAATGGTATAGTTGGTAACAGTGCTAATTAGCAGTACTAACTTTTAAACACTATGTGTAATGGTGACATCTGTTGTGCAATTACCTTGATTTGTATTGCCAAAATATTGCTTTTTTTACCCAATTGTTCAACTGTGTTATCTACAGATAAACTTTGTTTACATTTTTCCAAGAACTTGTCTTTTTCCATCAGGAGAATTATCTGCTATCTTATGTTATATAAAATTAAATATGTCAACAATTTTGGTTTTAATTGATATTACAATTGATGACCTGCATTCCCAATAGATTATTTTCCCATTTAGCATTTACAAAACAACAGAATTGCCACAAATTTAAGATGATATTTATAACCTTTGAATATGTATAGTAATATAAAATAAATTAAAGCTATGGTAGGTATTCCCAATACATTCTTTTCTCATTTGGCATTTACAAAGCAGCAGAATTGCTACAAATTTAAGAAGATATTTCTAACCATTAAATATGTGCAGTAATATAAAATAAATTAAAATGAAGGTACCTATGACATTCTTTTGGTTAATTAAAAATTAAAACTTGTAGTTCTCATGAACATGAATTTCCAATATTCAATTGTTAACACATTTATTAGAAAGTAGCCCTTTCCACTTTGATTAATTTACATTGAATATATATTTAAAATTCAAATTCTAATGTGAACCCTGTGTTACTCTTATTACCCGACTGCCAGGGAAGGGTTATGTGTTTCGAGCATATCTTGTATATTTCTATGTGAGATTCTTTGTTACCTCATATCTTTCAAGCTACTGAGTGAATTTACATAGTTAAGATATTGTTAGATAAATCTTGTTAACGCAAGTGTTTTTATATAAGTGATGTTAAAAAATACAACATGGAGACAGTAAGGAGCTATAGTTTAAAGTAAAAAATTCCATTTTTATTTTTGAACATTACAATTAAAGAATAGACTAACTGCCGTTCTGCCAGGCAGGTCATAAAAGGCGACCGATTGGCTATGCGAGTCACTACCATCGTGACTACTAGGTGGTAGAGTGCTGCAATGTCTCACCCGGGTCTGGTACCACCGCCTTACCTGTTCCTGCCGCAATAGCATCAGTGCTTGTCGCTGTTGTGTTCCAGTTTGGAGGGTAAGGTAGCCGGTAAACTTATGCATGTGGCATTAGACCTCGCCACAAGATAGCAACGCACCATTAACATCTTTGGTGTCTATAGGCGATGGTTGACTCTTTCCATCTATTTAATGACATAAAAAAACAATATGGGTATCAAAGTAAAGGGCTTATCATGGGAATTTTTAAAATATATATCATGATAATAATTTTAAAAAAACATTGCGAAATATACATAATTATCACATGTATTTTTAGTGTATGTGTATGTATTTAAATCTCTCTGTTTGTCCGATATTCTAAATGGCTTGATCAATTTAAGCTTGTAAGGAACCATTAGATTTGTCTTTTTTTTAAATTTTGTCTTATTATCAGGTCGCAGTCAAGTTTTTTGTTATTAAAATAAACACTTGTTTTGTACTATTGTTTTCTTGCCTTTTTATTGTATTTATGAGTTTTATTAAATAGATTATAGTCTGATGTATCAATATTGTGATATTTCATACTCTATGCAATACCACAATATTGTTACTGTAATTTTGAACTAATTTTGATTACAGCAAAAGCAGTAAATAAAGATGCTTATTTTGCAGTATTAAAAACGTGTCGCCGCGATGACGAAGCTGCCAGTAAGAAACGCCGCACATTGTGTTGGGCACTCGGATATAGAAATTCTGCAATATATAATAGTTTGTTTACAGAAGGATCAAACAAACAGAAGGATGAAGAGAGCTGAACAGTGGGCAACTCGTATAACTGCTAAGCATTCCACCGATGAGAATAGTAGCTTTAGTTATTTCCATCTGCAGGATATATTCAATCATAAAATTAGAAATTCTTAAAAATGATGATGCAATTAATATATATCATGCTTTAAAGATTATTAATTTAACCAAACATAACAATATTACTACAACAAGCAAATCTGCATCTGCTAGAGATGTCTCTCCTATGAAAAAAGGAATCATCACCTATAGACACCATGGTGCGTTGCTGTCCGTGTGCTTAGATGACAATGCCACATGCATAAATCTATCGGCTACCTGACCTTACAATCAAAATACGACAATGACAAACATTGAAGCTATTGCAACAGGATTAGGTAATGTGGTGGTACCAAAGATAAAGGGGATAGCAAGATGTTGCAGGGTTAGAAAGAAACTAAATTATATATGATATCAATAATTTAGAAACATTTAAAAAATATTGTATACTGCATAATATTTTTTTTTACACAATATTATTTTTTAGAAGTATTTTCAGGTTGGGTTTAGAAATGTGCCACATCAATAGAGGAAATCTGAAGCTTTGGGGGGCTTCTAAAAGGTCTTCCATTATTTTTTTTTTACTGGAGATGCAGTTTTTTTAAAAAAAATCATATGTTTTTGGGTTAGGCATGTAAATATTAACGATAAACTGAAAGTTGATGACAGATCCGAATCAGAGCACCCCAACTTGCACGTGGTCTTGTTTGCCCTAAACCTTTTAAAAAGATGACATTAATTAAATTTGCTATTATCCGCGAACTAATAATATATATAATAATAGCAAATTTAATTGATGTCACCTTTTTAATAATGGATTTCCGCAAAGTAACACCTGAATCAATAAAATATCCTAAACCTTTTGTTTTTAGAAATCGCTAAGGCGTGGAGGGAGGCAGCCCCTGCCCGCTGTAACAAAGCGTAGGCACATTGCGAGCCTCAGTGTCCAAGGCTAGTCGCATCAGGCAACCAAAAAACCAAAGCTGCAAGAAAATATCAATGGTGCCTGTGCTTTGTTACGTAAGGGTGACAGGGCTACACTACCCACAGGGCTGAAGCACAAGCAATTTGACTAGTATAAATAGTTAAAACTGCAGTAAAAAAAGAATTGGGCGATTTTTTCCCTCTTCTTTTTTCTCCAATCTAGTGGCATATTATTTTTTATGACATTTTTTAAACAGAAAAAAATCAATAAAAAGAACTATGTATTTCCGGCGGGGGATTTTAAGGGAGATGAAGATGCAAATCGGCAATTGCGTGCACTAACTTTTTTGTATTTTTATACTATTATACTGTTTACACCAATTACAAGTTTTAAGTTTTTACATAGAAGTTACATCAATTACCACTTAGTCTCTTTTGGACAATGATTGCTTTAAATGAATCCCGAATTTAGAAATAGAAAACAATAAACATTTATGTGTATCTATTATGATTATTTCAGTTCAGTGGCTAGTGTACCTAAATATGACTTCGCGACGAATTTAATAGAATCAAAACAAATACTGCTATTACCCTAAAGTAATTAGTCACAATGCCACTGCAAATATTTAGTTGTAAAATTAATAATATTATTCCTAAAGTAATTAGTCACAATGCCACTGCAAATATTTAGTTGTAAAATTAATAATATTATTAATAAACGAATTTATGATAAGTTTAAAACTAAACAAAGTAAATGTGCAAAGTATTTGATTTAAAAGTACTTCTTTTGAATGTGTACCACAGAACATCTAAATAGTCTTAACCTTGAAATTGAATTATACAAACAAATCTAGGCACTAGGGAGACTTTCGTTAGTAAATCGATTTTTGTAATCGATTTGATTTTTGTAAATAAATGAAGTACTGATTTAATTTAATTCTTTCGAAAGATAATTAAATGATTAAAAAAAAGTGTCATCATACCGGTTCCCTTGCAGGGTAGTCAAAGTTAACAGAATGACACTTGACTTTTCAGTTCACCGCGATTCACCGGTTCAACAATAAATGGCGATGTCTATTGCCGCATTTTACCGACCTGATACAATGATCATTATTTTTTTGCGTTAGCAAAGTCTAACATTTTTATGGATTCATCCGAACACCTCCGGTGTTACACATCGTGAGGCTCCGAGCTGTTAGGTATTGGGTATCCTACTTTTCGAATCGAACCTGGTAAAAATCTCAATAACATTTTTGCTCAATGCGGGGAACGAACCCAAGACCTTATTGTCCGAGTCGAATAGGGTTATCTCTCGACCACAAAGCTCATTAACATTTAATTATCTTAAATTACAAAGTTTGTCATTTTTTTAATAAGGTATCAGGCAAGTCAGTTTGAATCGAATTTGTACACTTCACAGAACCAAAACAAATATTGTAATTACTTTAAAGGAATTATTTACAAAACCTCTGTAAATACTTGGTTGTAAAATTAATGATATTAATAATGAAATCAACGACACTGAATAAAGTGAAAGTGTAAAAAAGTATTTGTTTTGAATCTTTACCTACAGGCCCTTTATGAAAGTGTACCATGAATACAAATTAGAAAGACAATCATTAAAAAATCGATTTTGTTATTTTAAAATAAATAATAACAAATTATTTTGTTACAACATTTTAGATCCGTAGAAACTTTAATGAATTCATTAAAGTATTCGCACAAGTAATGACAAATTTGGAAAATCGATTTTAAATTAAACTGTAGGCGAAAACCCTATTTTGTTGTTACCTTCGGTTGCAATAATTAGTCGTGTCACGGGCACGTGTTTGATGTTTCCGACACCTAATACCGGGTGCAAATCTGTGTTCATATTATTTTGTGTATTTACTGACTGTTATTTTTGTCTGTGATAGAATATTGTAAATCAAGGAACACTTATAGTCGTGCTGTAAATTTAATTGTTAAAGTTTTAAGTGCTAGTCAAAAATTTGCCAAGTTTACAGATGTATGTGATGTAAAGTGAATACCTAATTGTAGGTAGTGATTTCACTGTCAAAACATCAATATTATGCGTAAGTTGATTATCATATTTTTTCAATTGACAATAGTAAAAGTTAATACTTGATTTTATTGCCGAAAAATCAATTGTTTACGTGAGCTAATATCACTCTGTTTGCGTCGCAGCTTCATCTGCGCAAGCTTCACGTTGCTACGTATAAGTTCAGTGACCTAATATTATAATGGTGTTTCAACTTCATATGAATTTTTATTTTATTTATTTTGTTTAAAAATTATTATTTTTAATTTTTAGTTGAAGTAATTATTTAACGGTTAGGAATTATTTATTTGAACTAATGAAAGCCATGTACGCAATTAAACTGATTGAGGTGTCGGCACTCTGTATATGTAAAAAGTCAAAAACTACTGGGCCAATAATTTTGTTGGGATTTGTGTGGGTTTGGGTTGTCTTTGTCCAGAATAGGCCAAAAAATATTAAAATATAATATTCATCAATAAAAAAAATTATATATTAATATTTTTTTTCACTTTAGCTTTATGGTTAAATATTTTTCAGGGTTGGTAACCCTACATCTCTAATATAAAATCAGTTAATTTTTTTTAGAACAATGTAGCTGTTGACACAAATTGTTACATGTATTTAATCCATTAATCTATTTGTAACATAATTAATGTCCTAGATAAAAATTATAGATAACAATTTAAAGGTGCGACTTTCCAAATTTACACTTTTTGTATATAAAATATTCATTCATTCAAGGCTAATAATTTTAATCAAAGTACATTATTCCATTTTTTAAGTTTGTTGGAAAAAATATTTTGACATAGTTAATAATCAAATGAAATATTTGAATCAAATAAATTCAATCACTAAAATAGAATTTACTAGTTTTCTTAATTTCCAGATGTTTAAGATAACACAGTGGTTCACACTTTTAGATAACTGACCTATTCCTAAAAATAATGTTAAAACTAATTTTATCACAAAGCCAATACTCACACGAACTAGCGAGCCATTCTCCATTAGGGCTAAATTTAACAGATGAAACAGCCTTTGTATGTCCAGCAAGAGTAAATTTGAGTGTGTAATTCGGCTTCTGTAAACCAATATTTAAATTAGCGCCAAATCGCACGTGCTCAAATTAAAGTTACATAAACGTGTGTATGCCGCCAGATTGCACAAAATACGTTAAGATTGCATTTGTAGTCGAAACTTACAGCTACCGAAGATTTGTTTGTTTGCGAAGTACTTTGTGAAAGAGAATTTGGGCCAGATAAGTTAGTTGAAGGCCCGCCGTGTGGTTGATGAGCGGTGGGATGGCCTGGCCCCGGCCCCAACGGCACCATGTTTCTGTTTACTACGCACTTATATTCCAATATATTGGTCACCCGAAACAGTCATAAATACACTTTACAGAAGGAAATAAACAAAACTTTCGGTTATATATTTCACTGAACGTCTCACTCACTATAAAAGTTTCATGCAATTCAACATAGATATTCAAATAACATTCTAAATCCGAGCGTCTCACTGCGTGCATTTCGCGAAGAACGATCAATGTTACCAACGTTGATAAATCACAAAAGTCATTTCCATCTCAATTCGAAAACTCTACAATTTTTTAAGGTTGGTCATCATGTTTATTGTATTGCCCCAAGGAACTTATATACTACATAGAAATATGAATAATATATAGAAGCGCAATAACATTCTATAGCTACTTTAGTTATACAAATATCGGTAGAATCGACATTGAACTAAGCGACATTTCTTTATCTCTTTTTAACAAATGGTAATTTGCATATGCAAAAAGAGACAACGATATTGTGTCTTGCTCACTTTCGTATAAATTAAAAGTTAAGTAATTGGCAATTCTATAAACGTGTCATCGACGCCATATTATGTATATAAATAAATGGTACATGATTTGTCAAAATATTAATTTAGTTTCGGATAAATACGATTTACCAAGTAGATATCAGTTTATTAAGTGCCATATTCTCCGTGGAAGTTAATAGACTATTAGTCAACATGCCTTCGTGTTGTATTTTGCAATGTGGAGCAAAAAAGGACAAAAATGCACCTTTAATAACACTTCACAGGTATGTCGCAAAGTCCTATGATAAAGCGTGCTGATTTTAAATAATATCCATTCTAAATTGTTGTATTTTTATATTGACTTATAAAAGATGTTCGTGTATTTTACGATTTCTTTGTAAACATCATTTTTTTGATTCCTACAAAATACGACTAGTGTTGGGGTATTTGATTTGTCGATATTTAATTTCATTAAATTTTAGGTTCCCCAGAAATGAAGATTTACACAGAAAATGGCTAGATGCCATTGGCATTGAAAATATCAATCCCCGACATAAGAACTGGTTGGTCTGCTCACTTCATTTCAAGGAAAGTAATTTTAATAAAACACTGGATATAGTCAGATTGCGTGACAATGTCATTCCTTCAATTTCTCTGGTAAGTAGGTAATGGTAATTTCTTAAGTTTTCATAGTATGATATCCTGTGTCTTTTACCTATCTGCAGTCATCAGAAAGCTCGATTTCCTTCTACCACATAAAATATGATATGATGTCTGTCACCTGTATAACCCTAACACACAACACTGATTGTACCTAGGTATGGATCATTTGACAATAATTAACATATTAAAATTCGTATTAAATTTTTTAACAATTAACAATTGTTATTTGTATTATCAAATACTGTTAAAAGTTGTTTTTATTGCCACTAAAGAGTATAATAGGAACTAGTATTTGTATAATGAATAATTTCAGTATTTATTCCTTTTGTATATTTTTAAAAAGTTTCAGTAATAATATAATAAATAGGTATTAAATGTTAATAAAAAATGGAATCGTCATTAAGAATAGTGACATCTGTTTGTCTGTTTGTGTAAGTGTTATTTTGTGTTTGTTGTTGTCGATGTTTTTTTTTGGTCGCTACCTTGATAGCTTCACATCTTCTGCCTAAGCTACTGATATAATATATCGAAAATAAATAACTATTAAATATAAATTTGATTTAACAACATACAAGTTATCAAATTTAACAATAATTTCCATGCATAATTGTACCTTTAAGTTCTGCTGATGGCTTCGGTTTTTTGTTTATTTTTATTGCTAAGAGCCTTAATTAAAAGATTTAAGAATTATTCAAATTGATCATAAGTTAATTAAACATTTTTAGTAGTCCTAATTACACTTTCAGTTTTTAGACAATAATGCCGACCTAAATATTTTTAGCCCGTTAATAAGCAGAAAATAAATGTTTTGTGTGAAAGGCAGAATATACATGAATCAACTCGGACTTTAACATCATCAGTGCTAACATCCATTTATGTTCCCGTGATAAAGGAAAATGTAAGTAAAAATAAGTTCAACATGTTAAATTACATCTGATTATTGTATAATATTTGCAAATTAATAAATAAGTAGTGGTTACGTCATACAACTAATTGCAACATCGATGATGATTCATTTTATGTATAGGTGTCATGATGCATGCGGACTTTGTTGGCCGCAACGTTGTAAATGAATAGTTTAAATACTACGTTTTTTTTTAAATATGTTCATACCTAAAATTTGGAATGTAAATTAATATTGAAATGTGTAAATTATTATATTAATTCTAATAAAATTCAATAAATTCTTTAACCATATAGTAGATGTTATGACTTATGGCAGTAATATTAGGTGATTTCAATACAGGTAAGTGTTTGCAAGACTTAGATAATATATTTTTACAAATGTTTAAATGTTTATTTCTCAACTTATTTTACACTGATTATATAATATTACATTGTCCGGCGCATCCTTTTAAGCAGAAATGCTTGTGTCAGGATACACCGCTCTTCCAGAACATCATTAGCATTTGTGTAAATTAAGTAATATACGTGCCTATTGCGTGTGTGTATTTATGTATGTGTATGAGTCTGTACGTGTATATGAGTGTGTATGCGTGTACGAGTATGTTATGTCAGCATGGGTAATTGTAAGTACATGTGTTACATTAATCTTAGGACTAGCAGTTTCTAACAGACAGATACATCAGTTAATAGAGTTTTCTTATATTATCTTGCTAAAAATAATTGATTCAACATCGTCATAAGACAGTGACTTAAGCCAGCCCACTAAAACCTCTTTAAGGTTGTAGATGGTTAGTGGATAAATATTTAACTTCTTATTAAGTTTGTTATATATTATAGTAGACTGATTTAAGAACTGTCTATTGGCAAAAAGTGTTTTTACCGTTGAGTTTTGTAAAATAGCATCCTTCCTTGTTGTAACTTTTTGGTTATTATCATATGTAATCAACCTATGTCTTTTTTTGTATGGCATAAAGTATATACAGTTTTCTAACTGATAGTAACTCGCACAGTGAGTATAGTTCAGTTGTGGAAAATCTACTGGTTTTGAAATGCATTACTTTTAATAATGCTCTTTGGGCTCGTTCTACTGCAAGTAGAACGAGCCCATTTTAATTTTAGTGGCACCACCCCATACAGGTATACAATAGCGAATTATTGATTGAGCTAGCGCAAAATAGATTCTATTTAGAAGTGTATTGGATGCAACGTCTCTTAATTTTCGAAAAATCCAAATAAGTTTTCTGATCCTCCCAGATATCAATTCAATTTGAGGATGCCACGATAATCTTTGGTCTAGCATGATTCCTAAATATTTTACTACATTATTATCTACATATATTTAAATTTATGTGTGATTTTTATGATGTGGAAAAATATTTTGGTTAGCTTCTCAGCCTGATCATAATTCTACACATAAACTATTACTTATTAAAAGTGTAATCAAAGTTTTTATTGATTTAAGATATAGATATCATTTTTTTTAGAAAAAATGCGAAAATGGCTGGTGGTGTGAGCGGTCATTAAAAACTAAAATTAGAACTAATTTGTAACTAAAATGTAACTTTGTGTTATTACACATTTTAGCTTTGCTTACGTCGATAAAAAATAATGAGATTCAGCGTTGCCTACAAAGGTGGCTCAAGAAAATATATGGTAACGCATAAGAATGATAATTATATAAACAGGAACACAAAAAATATTGCAAACATGAAAATATCGTTACAATAATCAACCTTATTTTTGTACGCTATGATTTAATTCTATTGCTACTATTGCTCCGCTTTATCGACGACAACTCGTAAAATTATGTTAGGCCCTTAGAAATATCCCCTATAAGTGAAGACGTTTTCGTAACACGACGCATGCGTACGTTGACTGTGATTGGACAAAATAAGACCACATATTCATTTCTATTCTTATCTTATTAGCCACTTTTAAAGTCGTAATCTTGAATCTGTTTATTTGTGATCGAATGTCACAAAATAACGAATTTACGTTGACATTTTGATTTGTCAACTCGATCTCTCTTTATCAATTTACTATTTGTTTGAGTGAGTCCAGGGATCGTTTTTATTGGAATTTTAAATTGGTAGGTAGTACTGCAACCATGCAGGTGCTAATACGAATATAATCACACAACAAAGACGTCATATATACTGACGTATGAAATTGTCGGAAGTGTCCTAGAACTCAGAATTAGTCAACTAAAGCACAGAATACTGGAGACTAAAAGAAGTAAATCTAAAGCCTAATTATTAGTGAAAATACTTTAATTTATTTTATTGTCTAGCTTGATTAATATAAAATTTTATTTACTATAAACGTTTTAGTACGGACCTACTTTGCGTTTCAATATTTTTGGGAACGTTTTAAGCGTTATCAATATAGGTACTAGTAAATTATGTTTAGATTTTGTTCTTACACGTCAAAGATCACCTCTAATACAATAACATATTTTTTGGTTGAAAATACGTAAATCAGGAAACAACGTTTATCGATAAAACATAAATGTTACTTTCTGGACATCCTTAATAATGTTAACACGGCAGCCATATTGTGTCTATAAATGACACGTTTTTCCTGTAGCTATTTCATGTCCATATATTTAGAGGTCAATGATATACTATAACTATTGCCCATTGACTACCATTGTCCATTATGGTATTTTGTTCTGTGTTGCCCACTGTCACAGACCACTTGAATCACACTTGAATAGTAGATAATTACTAATCATTTTAGATAAAGGAAACTACTACTAGATATGAAATAACCATGGGAAAACCGTGTAATTTTGTCCCTAACAATGGCGGACTTATGAACAGCTGTTTACTGTCTACATAATAATTGATAAGTTATATTGCAATTGGGCATGTTATATTTTTAACAATAAGTTTTTATTTTACATTTAAGGTACACACTAAAATTATAGAACAAAAATGATGTGGTGTCGCGGGACACCAGGTAGGAACGAACTTCCTTCGGCTAAACGGCACTACTCGCTTGTGTACGCGACTGTCGCGCCTGCGCACGTCTCATTTAACGCTTTTATTCCACGCATTTTTCTTACGGTTTTACTATCACATTTTTTTCAGTTCGGTCGCGCAGCAAAATCCCTATCCCCTCCAAGCCTGCCGTAAGGAACTTCGTTCCAAAAATACAAATAAACGCTCAAATATTTTAATATTTTGTAAACCAAGAGTTATTTGACATTTCACACACCTAGATAAAGAGTAGCACAACTCGAAATAATCCAAAATCTGCGTTAAAAACTACATAAACTGAAAAGACACCCGTATAAAAATTCCTGATAATAAAATGTAAATGACCTTGTAGGTCAGTGTTAATAATGAGTCTATAATTACCAATACTTTTCATTATTTCGTTAATTCATTATTTATATATTAAAGAATAATATTAACAGTGCTATTGACACGCACAAAAATTGAAATATTTCAACTCAATTTAGTTTTTATGATTAACAATACTTACATATCGGAAATTATTTTTAGTTTGTATATTCTTCATGATCATGCCTTTGTTATTTTTGGGCGTTCTTCTGATTATTTATTCTTACTTCAGTATTATGGACAAATGTAATCAATATTTTATTTGCTAATTGAAAATGATTTACTTTAGTTGAAATTAATTTTCAATGTTTGAATTAGTCGTGTATAAGTGGTTAAATTTAAATTCGCTCTTATTCTCAAACCACAAATGCTATTGTTGATATGAATTTATGCGTGTTCATGTTGATTTTATAATTTACAATGATTGTAAAAGTCAAGATTTTATTGACACGGACCGTTACGCGCACACGTTCTGAGAAGCGCTGTGATTTTTTTTATAAAAAGAAGTTTTATATAACATTTTATTTTTTAAATATTTTATCAATTTGTTCCAACGGTAATACGTTTTATATAGAAAAAAATGTTTTTCTTACCGTCGTTTGTAACCTAAATAATAAATAATCATATATTTTTCAACGAATTTTACTTACTTTAATATTATATCAAAAAATAATTAGAATTGATATACACTACTGTTAGTGCAGCATTATAGTGAAAATTAGATGAAAACAAATAGATTAAGAGAGCACTAATTCAAAAATTTTCAGAAATATGAACACAATTTGAGTTGCTAAAATTATAAGACCAGGATTTGATTATGAATACTAAGTTAACACTTCGTGTTACTGCTATTTGATGAGAAGTCAGTGATCAAATAAATATTTTCGATAATTTAAATGCAAGGCCATATAAGAATATTTTTAATATATGAAACAGAAATAGAATAAATTGCTTTTTTCTCTTCCTGTACAATTATAAATTTCGAGTTGTGTTACTCTTTATATAGGTGTACGATTTTACGTACCTACATTGACAGCGTATGTTAGTAATGGCGTATTTGCCACAAGCTGTTTAAGATGGCGTTATTTTCTAAAATTATTTGAAATTAGAGCACTGACAAAATTTTTGAAGCTTTGTCTATTATGAAAACTCGAACTTGTTAGACAGAGATAAAGCTATTTTTATATGTTCGGCGTTGGAATGCATGCAATTTTATGATTTTATTATTTATGGAAATTAATGCCAAGTCCTTATCTTTCTCTTGTCAAAGCTAATCATAGACTTATATTGTATACAATGAAAATAATAACTTTTAACAAAAAAATTAAACCGACGAAAAAACTGAAATATAATATATAAATAATCTTTTTTATTACGTCATGACCTTAATAACTACGTTTTTAAATTAATGTAATGTATACCTAAGTAATTTTGAGGTGGCGCCAAACAATTAATGAACAAATATCGTTTTAATTACCTTAACTTGATCACCCGTATTTTCCTACCTTTAGGGGTGTTGGATTCTCTGAATGGGGAGACTATGAGATCTACACAAAACTCATCATTAAAATCAATGCATGAACAGTCATCAACCCTGTTTTCGCACTTTTATATTATGTGTTTTTTTTTTTCAAAAATTATAGAAAACCACTCTCAAGTTATATATACTCTATCCAATAAAAGTAGAATCATCAAAAGCAGAATAGCACAGAATACTGGAAACTAACAGAAGTCAATGTACTTATATTGCTTTATAATTTGTAAATATATATATATATATATATATATATATATATATATATATATATATATATATATATATATATATATATATATATATATATATATATATATATATATATATATATATATGTATATATATATATATATATATGTATGTATGTATGTATGTGTTTGTATTTATGTATTTATTCCGTTCATTTTTTTGTTTATAGTAGTATTTTGTTTTCTTATAGAAGACCCAATTAGTAGAAATTGATGTTTTTAGGAATTTTAGGAAAGTTGGGAAAAAATATTTGTTATAGCACATCAAAAAAAATTTATGTCAATATTCATCATATTTCAAAGACCGTGGCCGGACTCGATACATAATTGAAAAAAATTGGCTCAATAGAAAATAATTGCGAATATTGGTCTTAAAATCATCTTTAACGGTTCTATATCTTTATTTCTTTGACGTATGGGTCTGCAATTGAAAACATGACGTCAGCATATTCATACCTAAACCGCTACCGAATCATATTTGACAAATAATCTACTCTTTGTTTTAATTTCAATATTTATTCATTTTAAGACCCTGGCCGCCCAGTTACATTGATAGTGTGGTCTCGTTTACTCCGATAGAAATAGACAGTGAGCGATTTTGGTGTTGACAGCGTCTTAATATTTCCTTGTTACGGGTTGGCTGGAAGAAATCTCTATTACTAGAGATAATCTCGCCCATTATACTTGTTTTCTATTATTATTGTTATGTTAGTGTTTACTGTGTATAATAAAGAATTAAATAAATAAATAAGCTCGTATTTTATTTTTCATTTTATTTGTTAGATTGCCAATTATAATTCTTGTGTGTAAAGTACAGTTGAGAAAAGAAGTTATATATAACTGTTGAAGATGAGTATTAAGAATGTATAATAAATAGTTAGCATTATAAGTAAAAAAAAATATTAAAAACCTATTGAATTATCAGTTGTAATTATTTAGAGTAAAAATGTAAAATATGCTGAAAAAGGTTCGTAAAAATACTATTCATATTGTAATTAGAGCATATTTAAATGTGTAAATATGCATTAACATAATAGCATATGTACAGTAGATAAAATAAATAAATTTCAAGACCTTCTAAATTTGTTTGTTTTTGACGTAGGAAATAGTAATACAAATAAAATATTAAATATAATTAATATAAGTAAAACGCATTATAAATTATAAAATGTAGTAAAATATTAAACCAGTAAATGGAAATTTGAAAGCCAATGCTTGTAACACTAATCTCTAGCACACGTACGTAATGTTTTACGATGCTTGCAAGTGTTGGCGTAAGCTTACGCACACATGTACAAAAGTTATCTTCACCGATTTGTTTCTAATTGCTTAAAATGGATACGTCTATATTTTTTGTAGGTCTTTGGTTTAGACACTTTTCGGTAATATAAAGATAGTTAACAGGATAGTACGACCTGGAAAGGCGTACAACTCTGTAATTATAAGAGTTTCCGAGGTCCTATAAGAACATATAATGTATATAACACTCTTTTTTGTTATTGTATAAGTTTATTTGTGTTAGATCCTTGTATATAAATAAGAAATAACACATTGTAATTAGATTTCGGTAGGTCTTAGGGCATTATGTACTTTGTTTTGCATATATTTGTAAAAAGGTAGTACCGTTGCACTCACTAGAGGGCCACACTAGGTAATTAGAGGTAGGAGAAGCTACCTAAGATAAAATTATTAAGATTAGATTACGAAAAGTAGGATTTTAACAAATCCCAGACATTGTGGCACCACACTTGGCGCCATTTGTCTTTGTTGATTTACGCCGCTCGTCTGGCCGTGCGCTATAAATATCGGAGAGCGCGGCCATACAATCAGTTCCGTTCCGATCAAGTTACAGTTTCGTTACGACTCAATAAGTTTCCCAGACAAGTTCCTGGGCTTTAGTATATCCATAGGGTACCGGCTTTAGAGTAGGGCAGTGTTAGGGCAAGTACTGGCTCTCCAATAGAATAGGAATATTTGCAACGGTGCTAGCTTTATTGAATTCTATTTCGTTACAATAAAGCAACTTTGCAACGAACAGTTGTGGTCTCGATTATTTCTCCGGCACATCCGACTCAACCAAAAAAGCACTGCGGCTGGTGGGGCGTCGAAGAAGAACTAGATCTACAGTCCGCTGGCTCCCCCGGCTGTAGTGCACAACCAGGGTGGGCCAAGCGCCTCAACCTGCCCTACCGTAGCTAACCATGGCATGAAATCAAATTTACGATGTCATTGCAATATCTTTGAAGCAAAGACCTACAAAAAATATAGACATAGCCATTGTAAGCAATTAGAAACAAATCGGTGAAGACAACTTTTGTACATGTGTGCGTAAGCCAACGCCAACACTTGCAAGCATTCTAAAACATTACGTACGTGTGCTAGAGATTAGTGTTGCAAGCATTGGCTTTCAAATTTCCATTTACTGGTTTAATATTTTACTACATTTTATAAATTATATTGCGTTTTACTTATATTAATTATATTTGATATTTTATTTGTATTACTATTTCCTACGTCAAAGACAAACAAATTTAGAAGGTCTTGAAATTTATTTATTTTATCTACTGTACATATGCCATTATGTTAATGCATATTTACACATGTAAATATGCACTAATTACAATATGAATAATATTTTTACGAACCTTTTTCAGCATATTTTACATTTTTGTTCTAAATAATTACAAGTAATAATTCAATAGGTTTTTAATATTTTTTTACTTATAATGCTAACTATTTATTATAAATTCTTAATACTCATCTTTAATAGTAATATATAACTTCTTTTCTAAACTGAAAGTACACACAAGAATGATAATTGGCAAACTAACAAATAAAGCGAAAAATAAAATACGAGCTTATTTATTTATTTAATTATTTATTGTACATAGTAAACACTAACAAAACAATAATAATAGAAAATAAGTACAATGGGCGAGATTATCTCTAGTAATAGAGATTTCTTCCAGCCAACCCGTAACAAGAAAATATTAACAAGAAAATGTCAACACCGAAATCGCTCACTCTGTCTATTTCTATCGGAGTAAACGAGACCACACTATCAGTGTAACTGGGCGGCCAGGGTCTTAATTTTTTTTTTTTATATCATAACATAGCAAACAAGCAGATGGGTCTCCTGATGGAAAAAGTCAACCATCGCCTATAGACACCAAAGATGTTAATGGTGCGTTGCTATCTTGTGGCGAGATCTAATGCCACATGCATAAGTTTAAATGAATAAATATTGAAATTAAAAAAAAAAGTGTAGATTATTTGTCAAATATGATTCGGTAGCGGTTTAGGTATGAATATGCTGACTTCATGTTTTCAATTGCAGACCCATACGTCAAAGAAATAAAGATATAGACCCTTCATGATGATTTCAAGACCAATCTTCGCAATTATTTTCTATCGAGCCAATTTTTTTCAATTATGTATCGAGTCCGAGAAATATGATGAATATTAACATTTTTTTTTTTGAAGTGTTATAACAAATAATTTTTCTTAAAAAACTGCTTTAAAACATCAATTTCAACTAATTAGGTCTTGTCAGCCCCTTAAAAACAAAGATAATTTTCGACTTGACATACAATGAATTAATTGCAATAAAATTAAATCTATAAGACCATAATAAAATTAAATCTATAAAACCAAATACTACTATAAACAAAAAAATGAACGGAATACATAAATACACACACACACACATATATATATATATATATATATATATATTATAATGCATATAAAACTTTTCAAAACAAAATAACGCCCACTCTGATTTCCACCTTTAAAATGAAAATGCATATTTTTTGTAGTTTTATTGGATAGATATAGTTAGACAGTAAAGTTTTATTAATTATTCCAAAAAAAGTAAATGATTTTATGACGTTATCTTCTAGCGCTAGTTGGAAAATCAATCACGAAACAGCATGAAATACGGCGAGCCATGTTTTATAAATATGTATATATGTAGTATATACGTATATAGTACGGTGAATCCAATTAAAACTATAAGTCTAACATTAACATATATTTTCTAAATAAAAGGGACATTTCCCCAATGTTTGGAGAAATTTATTCGTATGTTAACTTACCACACTGTCACAATGCCGCTTCAAATTTGTGTTCTGAGAAATTATATCAAATATTATTTCAGTTTTGTTAAATTTATGGAAATTTGGATACTTCCTTGTGAAAAGTGATCCCGGAAGACTTTTTTCAAAACATAAATTGTTTTAACAATTGTTTACCACACAGGATGGCATGATTTCAAAATAAATATTGTCACAAAAAGAACGTTTCTCACTCTCTCTAGCTCGCGGCCGACTAGTAAGGCGCCGGCTTCATATTGCTGCATCGTCATCACATTCGTGACTCACGATACGAGCGCTTGGCTACGTCTATATTTTTTTGTAGGTCTTTGCTTTGAAGTATCAGAATACCAAATTTAGTATGACGAGGCCTTTACCATTGCTTAATTCTTTTCCCTTGAAATGGCTTTACCGATTTTGTGGAACCAAGTATCTTCGGCTAACGGCTAATTATGGGTGCACTGGTTGTCAAGAAGTATGTAATGTAGTGCTGGTTGTGCACTTCTGCCTACTTCTTCGGAGATACGGACGTGAAGATACTTTATGATTGTATATCTGTTCTATTAATGCGCCATATGAAACTACAGTGCTCAAATAGCAGAGAAACCAAAATTTCAGCATCGAATATTGCATACTATAAAAATTCTTTTACCTTAACATTTCAAAACCAAGTTCATGGCATTTTAAAAATGGCAACTGGCAAAAACATTTGACAGCGTTGCCAGAATGTTACTTTTGTAACATTTGACAGCGTTGCCAGAATGTTACTTTTGTAACATTTTACGTTACTTTTGACCCTCTCATGTTACTCCCATGTTACACGTCTCAAAATGTTACTTTTACGTTACTTTTGGACCTTTGATTTGTTCTTTGTTAGTTAATGTTATATTTATATAGTTTTAATGTTATATGTATTTAGGAAATCAATAATTCAACAACAAAGTCGCGTTTGCAAGTGAAATATATTTATTTTTTGTATTAATTGTCTTATACATAAAAAAAAATATTAGTTATTTTGTTACATGGTAAACAATAGCTATTAAAATACATTTCTTAATTAATTGGTATACATATAACTTACATATGTTTTTCCAAGATTAGCAACCGATTATCTGTACAAAAAATATTACGATTCTTTCGAAACTTAATTAATGGGACAGAAAACTTTTTAGTTTTTGTGTAATAAAGTATCATTTTGTAGCATTAGTGACGTTTCCACATAAAATAAGGAAATGTTACTTTTGTCGTGAAAAAGTTACTTTTTGAGCTGCTCATGTTACTTTTGACTACCTGTCACTGGCAACACTGATTTGACCCTATTGACATTTACAAGGTTAGATTTGTCAAGCAAAAGTTTGAGATTCTAAAGTTATTCCGGTTTTAAATAAAATTTTGTTTAATTAAAGGATATAAAGAGCATAAAATGGCATTAAATAAACTCAGCATTGATGCTTTAAATTTAAGCGGCAAGCGAGTATTAATGAGGTAAGTAAAATTTTATAAATTGAAATATTTTTTTTAAAATTATTTACATTATTTTGTTAATTTTTAGAGTAGACTTCAATGTACCTCTGAAAGAAGGTGTAATAACTAATAACCAGCGAATTGTAGCTGCTTTGGATTCCATCAAATATGTTTTAGAAAAGGGGGCCAAGTCCTTGGTTCTTATGTCACACCTAGGAAGACCCGATGGTCAGCCTAATTTGAAATATACACTAAAACCGGCAGCAGAGGAACTTAAAAAATTATTGAACAGGTAACTACTAAGTATTACTTATTTTACTATTAAGTATTGCTTAATTTTTTGAATATTTAACCACTTATCATTCCTTTATATATTTTTTATTATTATTCAATTTTTTATCGTATTAAATTAAATATATAGGTATACGCAATTTTATTTTTTATGTATTCTTATTTTTATATTTATTGTCACTGACCTGTGCAGCCTGCTGCATTATAAATTTTTTTGGTCCCACTCCCACTGTACAGGAACAATAAATTTTTCTAGAATAAAACGTAGCCTATATGCTATAACAAATTTCATCTAAATCTGTTCTATAGTTTTTGTGTGATTTATTAACAAACATCTAAACATCTCAACTTTTTCATTTATTATTTTAATATAGATATTATGGTTGTCTTTGGCTACTCTTTACTATTAACTGTATGTACTCTTTATATGAGCTGATTGATGGTGAAGGTAAGAAGAGCATGACCTATTTGTCATGTTTATACAGATGCATTGACTACAGTGTAAACTCTTTATAAAGTCATTTGTCATAATGAAAAACATTCTTTAACATAGAAATAGCTCAAATTGGTTGGTTTATTTTAAAACCAATAAATCAACAGTCTTTATAGTGCAACAGCCATTATCTACTCTCTATTACAAAGAAATGTGTTCATATTTAGATACCAGCATATTTTTCTTGAAGTATCTTTCAGTGTACATACAAAAGCTTAATTGCCTGGAACATGTGTATAACATTGTTTCTAGATGTTTTGTCTCAGTTACTAAACACGTTAGGGACTTATTGTTAACTCACATTGAAACTGTCACGATAACCAGTAAAAGAAAAGCTTTATGACAAAATTTATTCAATACATGTGAAAAATAAAGAAGCAATATTATTGGCATAATAGCAGGACAGATCAAATATATGTCTAGAGAGATTTGGTTATTTTTCTTTACAAAAACTTTATAACAAACGAAAGTGCATTGCCCCTGGAAATTCATAATAAAAACTTAACACTGTGTATACATTATAATACAGTTGGATATTAATCTTCCTTCCCTTTTTATATGATATTAATCTTCCTTCTTCCGTATTTTCCTTCTTTTTAAATTCTCCTTTTTAACTTGTGTATTACATACCAATTACTTGAAAGAATACATTATCTTTCCTATTAATTCAAATAATTAATTTGACCGTCTCATTGGTCAAGTGAACCGGGTCAGGATCGCACCCTGACTATGCAATCGATGGGGCTCTGGTTCGATCCCCGACGGGGACAAGCATTTGTTTGATGAGCATAAATGTTTGTATTTCTGGGTTTGGGTGTTTATTAAATATATTCCAAGTATTTATATATGTATTTCTATGTATTAGTATTGTTGACTAACACCCATAACACAAGCAAATAATTTGCTTACTTGGGATTAGATCAGTCGGTGTAATTTGGCCCGTGAATATTTATTATATTTATTTATTAAACAATGCATAATTTATCTAAAACTAAATAGTACTTATACACTAGTAGCAATATACTTATGTAAATAATGTGAAGAAGGAATCATGAAGAATTTATACATAAAGAGGAAGATAAACTAAAGTTTTTTATATTGTGGTAGTAAATGGTCTATTCATGTACACCATTTTATTTTATATCTGTTTTGTAATGGAATAAACACCCAACAGGCACAACATATAGACATTAGTATTGATGGGATACATTTTGTTACATATACATTATAAATCATTGTTGCTTCACATTACTGAATATAGTAAAGTCATATAGATTATTATTCTAAAGATGTATTTTTTTAATTCAACAGGGATGTGACATTTTTGTCCGATTGTGTGGGTGCAGAAGTAGAGGCTGCATGTGCTGATCCTCCAGTAGGATCAGTAATTTTATTAGAGAATCTTCGGTTTCATGTAGAAGAAGAAGGCAAAGGATTGGATGCTAGCGGAGCTAAGGTTAAGGCTGACCCAGAAAAAGTAAAAGCCTTTAGAGCAAGCTTAAGAAAACTAGGCGATGTCTACGTTAATGATGCATTTGGTATGTATCATTATTACTATATGGCTATTCCATTCCATAAACTTATCTATATCCATAATGATTTAATAAAAACTTTTTAAAATTTCTTCTCTAACATCTTAACAGCCGAACATGCTGATAGAGGAATAAAAAGGCAATTTGAATTTTAAGGAAGTAAATGTTAATTTAATATACAATTTTTATACATATAGCCATACCTTAAATGTGAAAGTAACTCTGTCTGTCCGTCTCTTCCTCACACCTAAACCACTGGACTGATTTGGATGAATTTTGGAATAAAGATAGAACATATTATAATCCATGAAAGTACATAGAATAATTTTTATTCAGGAAATCCCCTGGTAACGGGAACTATGCATGTAAAACCTCAGGACCGATTCTGATCTTTTAAACCAAAGTTAGTCTGCTCGACAAGTTGAAAATCGTCTAAAATAGAGATACTGTTCTTAAAATTATGTGCGATAGCTCATTGAATCCGGAATGACACCTAGAAAAATGTGCTAAAGGAGTGTATTAGCACATAAAAAATTGCAAAAGTTATAAACATTTAAAGATGAAAAAAAAATGGCATTTCGTTTTTTGCCAATATTTCATAAACTATTAATATTTTGCAAAAGAAAGTCTGACAGTCCTATTTTCAGTTGGAACACATAGTAAGTTTTAAAAGCCTGAACCAAAAGAAGTTTCTACTTAAGGAACCACTTAAAATATATTTAATCAATGTACAGTACCCGGCGATAAATATTGCACATCGACCTTTGGAAAGAGACAATCGGCTAATTTCAGCTTCGTAGAGCGTTATCTCTGTCGCACAAAATACAAACAGTCCGGTACCTATTAGGAGCTGTTAAAACAAGTATGATTTGCTTCTTTAATATTTTTATTCTTTGTATAAAATACACTAATTTTTCTATAAGTGATGGCTTTAGGTTGGGGTAAAATAAATTAAAAAAACATGTTCACATTATATTTACGTATTTAATTATTTTGGAACATTACAGCTTTAGTGTACATAATAAACACCATTATACCTATTGCTAAAATGAGACATTGCAATAAAAATAATAATAATTCTAATTCTCAATTACTTCCATTTCACTATCTGTGCTCTCAAAGAGGTCAATATCACTGTCACTATCAGCCGTATTTATCACTAATCTATCAGTGTAATTGTCTAAACTGTGTTGAATGCTCCTATATTCATTCTCACATTTGATTGCATGATCGCAAACCTTTTTCCACTCTTCAGCGCCGATCATGTTTACTTTTTCAGTCAATATTTTTTTACTGTAGTTAAGTTCATACCCACATTTCTAGAGGCTACATAGCCTTTCAGTTGAGACCATATATTTTCAATTGGATTAAAATCCGGATGATATGGTGGCAATCGCAACACAGTGTGCCCATGTTCGGCAAGTACTTTGTCCACAGAAAACTCTGTATACCTCTCCTTGTGCTGACATATAATAGCGTAAATCTGGGTTTTTGTTAATTTTGGATCAACTGGAATTTCGTGTCTGTTTAACCAGTTGATCATTTCCCGTTTAATGGTGTTTGAGTTGGGGGGTCTCTCAATATATTTGTTGTGATAGGGTGCGTTGTCGATAACTAGAACAGAATCACTGGGTATATTTGGGATTAATTGATTAACCAGCCATTTCTCATAGTTATCGTTATTCATTTCATTGTGATAGTCACCTGTAGTGTCAGTGGATTTATACGTTAAAAAAGCACCGGGTACAAAGCTTTTTCATTTCCCGCATGAACTATTATCAAACGTTGACCTTTTGAAATTGGCTTTTTTACTCCTTTTTTCTTATCGTCACTCCAAGATTTCCCTTTAGTGTGGGATGCATGTATATATGACTCATCCATGTAGACGATATTTTTTCCTGTTTCGCGAAATTTGCGTATTTTATCAAGGTATTCCATTCGTTTGAGACTAACGTCGTGCTTTTCCATTAGAATTTTTCGATTATCTTCCATTTTAGTGAACTGAAATCCCATGTCATGAAGTATTTTTCTCAACGTTTTTTCAGACCCATTGTAATTAATAGCTTCAGATAATTTAGCTTTTAATGATTTTATTGTTGGCAGTTCATTAAATCGTAAGTGAAAATCATACACCATTCTTCGAACAACATCGTAATCAAAATCGTCCATATCCAAACGAAATTGCTTTTTTGGTCTCCCTTTTTTTGGAATGCTGAACTTAATTCCAGTCGAATGTGTTTCAGTACTGACTTCGTTTAATATATTGTTCAAAGTTCTTCTTGAAATTCCAGTGGCATTTGCAACTCGCTCTTGAATCTTCTTAAAATAACAACTTACATTTTCATCTACTTTTTTTTAAATCTATCAGCTTCGGTTACAAAGTATTTATAAACATTGTAGATAATTTCACGTGACTGACCTCGTAAAGGTTTCCCTCTTTTTCCGAAAGATGCCATATTACAACTTTAAATTATTTAAATTTGTGGGTGTTACAACTCTAAATATATATTTTGATCGGGACGCGACCGCACTCTATCGTACTTGAACAACAACTGACTAAACGTCACATAGGTAGTGTGGGACTGAGATAACGCTCTACGCAGCCGAAATTATCCGACTGTCTCTTTCCAAAGTTCGATGTGCAATATTTATCGCCGGGTACTGTACTGTATACTGTATAAATATTTTTAACTAGCTGACTCGGCAAACGTTGTTCTGTCTTTTTAACTACTCTTACTTTTTTTCTATATTTTCTCACCTTTTAAACCTTCTCTAGACTTTAACCAAAATTAGCCAAATCAGTTTAGCCGTTCTCGAGTTTTAGCGAGACTAACGAACAGCAATTGATATATATATATATATATATATATATATATATATATATATATATATATATTCGTTAGTCTCGCTAAAACTCGAGAACGGCTAAACTGATTTGGCTAATTTTGGTTAAAGTCTAGAGAAGGTTTAAAAGGTGAGAAAATATAGAAAATATATATATATATATATATATATATATATATATATATATATATATATATATATATATATATATATATATATATATATATATATATATATATATATATATATATATGATTTCTCAATGGGTACTAATTTGCTTATTATTTAAAGGTACTGCACACAGAGCACACAGTTCCATGATGGGCGAAGGATTTGAACAAAGAGCCAGTGGATTTCTACTGAAAAAAGAGTTACAATATTTTGCTAAGGCTCTTCATGAGCCTGAGAGGTGATTTTATAAATTATTATTTAAGTTAAAAATTTAATAAATCGTTTAGAACAGTGAGCCATTGATTGCGTAAAAGAGGTTGTTAGCAATATTAGAAACACTAGGTGGTAGAGTTCTGCATTGTCTCGCCCAGGTCTGGTACCACCACCTTACCTATTCCTTCAATTACTAAAGTATGCGGGAACAGTAAAAAAATGTATACTTAAAATTATTTCTGTTAAAGCTGCAGGGTTCCACAGGGAAGAATTTTAAGGTACCTATTTTCTTGGTTCATATTTATGATCTTTTTTTGCTGACGACACCACTGCTTTTTTAAGCATTAAAAATTAAAATGACTTTCTTAAATAAATTCCTAAAACCTTTACTCAAAGTCAAATGGTTAAAATGTAATGATCTAAAAGATAAAGAAAACGAAAGTAGTTGAACTTCGAACACATCATAGTGATCGAATTGAAAATTTAAGTATATTTGAAGTTATACTTCATTTGGCGCGATAGGGAAAAATGGGGTTCGTGACGGTGTGCGCGCGCGCACACCGTCACGAACAATCAATGTGATGAAAACAAATGATAAATCAAACTAGTCAACTAGTCAACATCTTAGATTAAGAAAAACGAACTAGATAATGCGTTATAACAAAACTTTCTTTCAATGTATTAAATACACAAGTATAATTTTTTTACGTGTATACATAAGTACACACACACATTTTTTTTTGAAATATTATAAAATGTAAAATCTACTAACTTCTTAAGAATAATTATTGAAAAATATTATAACTGAAAGCACATACCTATTGATTCCTTTGGCAAAATAATCTGTGTGTCAGAGGACCAGATGATAAGTAGAACATTTAAAACTGTATGTATTTTCAATTTATACATATAATAGGTATGAAATTGTCGTTTTTCATGAAATAAATGAAGCATATTTTTTTTCTATATTTTTTATTTCTATTAATCAAAGTAATCATCCATGCAATCAATACATCTTTGCCAATGCATTGGTAGCTTATTGATGCCCTTCTTGAAGAGATCAGCTGGACGGGAGGCAACAAATTCTTCAAAGGCATTTTGTACTGACTCTCGGGTATTTAATTTTTTTCCCGCCTAGAAGTTATCCAAATTCTGGAAAAAGTAGAAGGCTGTAGGTGCAAGATCTGGTGAGTAGGGCGGATGACGGATAACTTCCAACTCCAGCACTTGTAGCTCTTACACGACAACGTGCGACCTCATACTGCACAGCAGACGGTCTCCAAGCTCTTAAATGTATTAAATTAAATTTTTAATATTTTACATCATTTAGGTCTAAATAGCCTATCTGACAGTTTATAAAAGGTGAACGATTGACTATACGAGTCACTGCCATTGTGGTTATTGGGTGATAGTTCTTCATAGTCTCACCCGGGTCTGGTAGCACAGCCTTAGCTATTCCTGATGCGATACTGTAATGCTTGTTGTTTTTGTTTATGTATGTATTTATATGTATCGGAAACATTAACCAACACACATATCTCAGGTAAATCTCCTATTTTGGAGTTAGATCAATGTGCATAACCTATCTGATAGAAATTAAAGATATGTTTATCGAAATTATTATTTAAAAACTTTAAAAACTTTATGAAGAGGTTGTAAACATTATAAATGTTGCCGTTTTGGTACAGACAATTAAGTTTAGAGTTTAATAATTGCTTAATTTTGGATAGGTTAATTGTGTAATTTATCCAGTTATTACTATTATATAAAGTCCAAAAATTCTCAGATTTTAGTTTTCCTAAAGGCATAATTAGCCTAAGATAGGATTTATCCTCAGATTTCAGATAGGTTATGTACGGGTTTTTTATAACCTACATTTATCTATTTATATTATATCCCAAACTTGTATCATTTAATGTAGAAAAAGGTTTAATAATTTCTTAATGAGGACTTCTATACTTATAAACATGTAAATAACTTTGTCTGTTTGGTTCCGGCAGATTCATGGTAAAAATGATGCCAATTGTAATAAAGATGACAATAAGACATAGGTAAAAGCCTAGAAAAGGACATAGGCTGCTTATTTTTCATGTTAATTTTTGATAATGAAGTAAGAAATAACTATATTTACGTGATAATTACGGGTAAAATCGCGGGATCTAGCTGGTATTTATCCAAATAAATTAAAAATGTGTTACATTTTAGGCCCTTCCTTGCAATTTTGGGTGGTGCTAAGGTGGCAGATAAAATTTTACTTATCGAGAACTTGCTTGACAAAGTTAATGAAATGATCATTGGTGGTGGAATGGCATATACTTTCTTGAAGGAAACTAAGGACATGCCTGTAAGTTTATTATTCTGTGCTAGTCACCTGTGAAATATGCACTGTGTGCTTACGCACATTAAAGTATTATAATTAAATCATTATTAATTCATTACCTCACTACATTGGCCTGATATGCATAAGGTAATTTGAGCACATGGCTTGGTCTAATAAATATTACAGTTAAAATAGCACCTAAGTTAGCAATTATTGCACGGCGTGAGGTTAGCTCACAAGCAAGCGAGTGTGCTATACCGTACGCCACGATAATTGACAACGTCAGTCACACGTAATATGTATTATTTTATAGCACAGTGTGACGTAAATTAGCACATTATCCACACTTTTCGATGTGAAAAAGACTGTTTAGGTCTTGGAAAAGCGTATTTATAATTCGTGTGAGGGTTACAGTGTACTATAAAATGATTTATGTATTAGTAATGTTACAGACACAATTGATGTAGACTGTAAAGGGTTTAATTTTTTTCTCAGTACAATCTGTACATTAGTGACTAAATCCTTCATACATACCCTAGATGTTACTAGTAGAAATATAAACGAATCAATTGGCCAAGTAGATGGCCAATTTGGCTAAAAATAAGTGGCCTGCCTGGGTTTGATTTTCGTTTTTGCTAAAAACAATATTGAGTTATTTTTGTTGATAACCTAATAAAAGTAAGGATCATCACCCATTCTGCCACATGACAAATCTGAACTAGACCATCTCTGTAGTGTGTACCATAATATTATATACTAGTCTATGATGTATACGTTAAGTTCACTCTGTGTAGCTTACAGCTTACAAGGGAATTGGCATTATATTTATTTTTTTTGAACTTTGCTGTCTGTTGGTGAATGGTGCCTTCCGCCGAGAGCCTCCCGAGATCCCGTAAATATATAAATATATTATAATGTATTCATAATCACATCCTACTTTAAATATTTAATAATAATATCCAAAACTTATATACATAACTACTTAAAATTCTATGCTACAGCACATTTCTTAAGTGCTGAATTTTGACTTGCGCAGAAGTGAATAATATAACGTATAACATCCGTAATATGGTTTAACTTGTTGTACACAAAGTTATCCCCACCTCGTAACCGAGCACTCAAGAACCATACACTATGTGTAAAACCAGATGTTTCAAAATATAATAGAGTTGCAAATTATAAAAAAAAATATAAGTACCGTTTATCACAATAAACGTTTTTTTGCGTTAAAGGCGACAAGCAGTAGGGCCTTCCTTATTTTATATTCCAACTAGCTGCTGCGTGCAGCCCGCTGCATTATATATTTTTTTGGTGAATTCCGCGGGATTGCCTAATTTTTCCGGGATAAAAGTAGCCTATGTGCTATTCCAGGTCATCATCTACCTGTGTACCAAATTTCATTCAAATCCGTTCAGTAGTTTTTGCGTGATTGAGTAACAAACAACCATCCAAACATCTATCCAAACATCCATCCAAACATCCATCCAAACATCCAAACTTTCGCATTTATAATATTAATAATTAATAATTAATTAATAATTAATAATATAGATTAAACCAATCTTCTTCAAAGTAAAATGATCACCACCAATGTCTTTTGATGATTTTTAAGAAGACAACATTTTCTAGGTTCTCATTCCTGGTATTTTTCATATTTCGTTTTATTTGTATTTTTTAGATTGGCAATTCTCTATATGATGCCGATGGGGCTAAAATCGTCGCCAAATTACTCGATAAGGCAACCAAAAACAATGTAAAGGTTCACTTGCCTGTTGATTTTGTAACTGCCGATAAATTTGACGAGAATGCTCAAGTAAGTATCCAAAATTATCTATTCTTAACATGATTTATAAGACAAATCTTTATGTTTTGCGAAATGATTGATAATTGCTTTCTTTTATTGCATGGTTTGCTTTAAAGTGTTCAAATTGTTGGCTTTATTGTACTATTGAATGAATATGTCCAGAGGGCCTACCATAAACTCTTATAATACTTGTCAAGTTCCAGGCAGTTCAACTATGAGTATTAACCTGTCAGGTTTTACGATCGTACCATGAACTAATTTTTGTTGAACTGCAATGCGTCGTCTTCTGGCCGGTTACATTATCTCTGGCAGAACATATCAAATTAACGTTGAGAAACACATAACTTGCCAATTTTTAAATTTTAGTATAAAGTTATTATTATTAATGCATTTTAATTACAAATCTTGAATTTAAGAATACAAATTGGCAAAAGAGATCGAGTGTTAAGTTATTTAAATTCTACGTAAAATATTTGAAACATAAAGTAAACCACGTAATATTTGTTAAGCGGCATCCATTAAAGAACGCAACTCTGGGAATATTACACATGACCTTGAACTGTTAAATAGGGACATTTATGTTATGAGCACGGTTTTTAAATTTCTTGAGTACGTCTTGATTTTTTGAGATTAGAGTTTTGGAATAGTTTGTGACTATTTTAAAGCTTAAAATTACACATTGATTTAATGAACGTGATTGATGTCAAAAGCAAAACGATAGTATGATATCAATATATTCAATGAACAATTGGAAGTTTTATGAGATATTTTAAATACTTATAAAGATATTGCAACGGGATTCAATAAAAGTGCACACTCAAAACGTTAATTTTCATCACACATCTAAATTTATGTGTATC
The DNA here is from genome assembly GCA_036924255.1 of Apodemia mormo. Taxonomy (NCBI): domain Eukaryota; kingdom Metazoa; phylum Arthropoda; class Insecta; order Lepidoptera; family Riodinidae; genus Apodemia; species Apodemia mormo. Next base: position 11,603,557 of record JAUPFN010000001.1, read on the forward strand.
TCCTCTGTGGTCTTGGTCCGGTGTCGGAGTTGATCACATGAGGTCCCGCGTCGGACAATTCAACAAAATGTGTTTTTCAGTTTTCTGACAAAAGCAATGTTGCCCGGGATTGGAAAAAGTGCCCGGGTGGCGATAGGCTTTGGCTAATCGTGGGTACACTTTTTGTACCTCTGCCTACCTCTTTGGGGATACGGGCGTGAAGATACTTTTTTTTATCTAAAACTAAAAATAAATAAAAAATGCTTTAAAAGTAAGTAAATATTAAATAATAAATAAATAACTTTAAATAGAAGTAGTGAATTAGGTACTATATTTTATACCAATATCAATATTTTTCTAAAACACAGTTAATGTCAAAAATATACAGTATAAATTCCAAATAGGACTAGGGCTAGGAATAGCAGTAATAATAAAAAATACCAACGTTTACAGTATATTTAAGACAAAGCAATCCAATAAAAGTTACTTTTTTCCACATGCAAGTGACCGGCAATATTATGACACTTTAGCAGTTCAAATATCGATTTCGGTCTGACAAAAACACTTCATGGTACGCTAATGCAGGGCAGAAGTTGGTTTGAATAGTAAAACGATCGCTCGCCGGCATAGGTCACGTGGTCACTGACTGGCCTGTTAAATAACGCTTTCATGGTACGAAATAGCAGGACAGTTTAATTATCGGCTAAAATTGACCTGCTATAAGAGTTCATGGTAGGGCCGCAGGTCTTACAGATTGGAAAGTGGGGCGTGGATGGTGGCTAATCTCACCTTTACTTTTCAATCAATACCACTAGAGTCGATTGTCATATAAACGGTATCAGTTGAATAATATCAGTTATACTGATGATGATGCTACTAAATGCATCTGTGTGCAGTTTAAGAAAATTAGTATCTATTTGTAAATCTATGCTGACTCCCACAGACTAACCTATAAACCAAAAAGCCAAATCATTGCCTTTCTGGGAATGAGTGACTTGGCAAGATTCATCCTATTTTACTAATTAACTCTACGATACAACAAACATTTAAATTTAAATATCTTGGCATGTTTTAACTCCTGCCCTCACAGACGATGAATATATATACAAAGAAAGCGGAGAGCGTTGTCAGTAAGAGCGAACACGCTGGTCAGAAGATTTGCATGTTGATCGCAAGCAGTAAAAATGACTCTATTTAGAGCATTTTGTGCAACATTTTACGCTTGCAGTCTATTTGCTAGGTATTCGCAAAAAGCTTCAGCCTCTTTCCTTTTAATGACATCTAAGAAGACACATAATATGAGAGTCCACAGAAGATTGCAAATTGAATTGCTTACCTTTTTGAAATAATATGATTTTTATTATTAGGTTGGTGCTGCTGATATAGCAACCGGTATCCCTGATGGCTGGATGGGTCTTGATGTAGGACCTAAATCAAGGGAACTTTTCGCGGAACCCATTGCAAGAGCCAAAGTTATTGTCTGGAATGGGTAAGATGTCGCTAATTTTGATTAATTTTAAATTAAACTAGCCAGAGTTCAGTTTTAGAAAGGTCACACATGGTGCCTAATCGCAGTGGTTCAATTGGAATTCAGTAGCGATAGGAGTCTGTGCTAAATCATTATTTCTAGTAATTTAGTTTTTTTTTAAAAAATACAGCCTTTTTTGTATTCCGTTTGTGTTTCAAAACATCTGTTATACACAAGACGTTATATCATTGTATAAGAAAATAACAATGACGTGACTATTCCTTCTCACAGCCCAGCCGGAGTGTTTGAATTTGAGAAGTTTGCTGGAGGTACCCGAGCACTGATGGATGGTGTGGTGAAGGCGACTGCGAATGGGGCGGTTACGATTATTGGTAAATATTGCTTACTTGAATATCAGTAAATCTACTATTGATTGTAAGTCTTATGATTATTATTGAACATTCGCCTCAATTACAATCAGGCTTAACCTGATTATAAAAGTCTTATATCCTAGCATTTTTATGATATTACCATTTATTTGACTCCTGTTAAAAAGGGCGGGAAACTTGATGAATTTTCTTATTCCTATATATTTCTAATTAATTTCGTTTTATATTCCAAGATAGATTAGCTTTTTCACGGGGCGCGCAACTTAACGACCATCCGGAGGTTGTCGCTGTTGATTTTAAGTTACAGTAGTGGGAACGAGAGGGTTTTTATAAAGGTCCTTCTTAAAAACAGGTGAATGGGAGACGAGGCCATTTGTGGAACATACTTAGGGCGTTTTAATAATAAAGGAAAGACATAATTTGCCAACTTATTTTCATATGTTTTAATTAATTACTTCGTAAGAAGACAAAGTATTTGTCGTTCTTGTCTATGGTAAATCCGCAGAGATTCTGCTTCTTCAAAAAATACATACAATATGTCTCTTTATACATGCATAGATTTTATACAAAATTTATACACCATGGATAAGCAAACGAGTAGATTATCAGCTCTCTTTATGAAAATACATAAGTAGTGCGTTACTGTCAGTGCTTATACGTACATACGTTTACCGGTTACGTAACCATTCTACGCGACAATGACCCGTTTAATCTACGCCAGCTTTTTATCGACTGTCAAAGACATAATTTATACCAACGTTTTGTAACATTTGATGTTTCCCTTCTAAAGAAAATTTAAATGGAAAACCGCCTTAAATTTAAAGCGATTTTCGCTTGCTTATTGGATTGTCGTTTGATATAAGAGGTGGTAATCTCCATCGCGACCTTTACAGTTTTAACGGTTATCGGTTATTTACAACAGTCAGAAGCTTTATTTGGTTTTTAAAATCCTATCCGAAAATGGAACTCAGTACCTCGTTATGTAAGCCAGACAAGGTAATTGCTAGACTATCGAAGTAGTTTGCGACTTGACATTTTTATATATCATAGGATAGCAAACAAGCAGATTTTTTTTTCCGATGGAGAAATAACCAACGTCAATGCATACAACAGACGTTAATAGCAAGATGCCGTTCGTGTTCGTAATGCGAAAGGCCTATGGCATAACGTGCCTTGGTGGTGCCGCGTATAAAAATTTGTTTGGGGGCCCGTATTAGTGTTAGGGTAGAGGTTTTTCACAAAAGAAAAAAATGCTTAATAAGCATTTTTTCTTAGAAAAGAAATATTTATTCATCATAATTATCTAATCTGTCACTTTTTCCAAAATTTTTACAAACAACTCAAATGAAATATACACTCTCCTTGCCTTTTTTTCGGCAAACTGATTTATTAAAGCTGATGATGACTGTAGTTTTTCTAAAGTTTGGGACGTTTTTATTAATTTTTGCTTACGAACTTTGGGGCCGCCGTGGTCGTAGCTACGTCCTGCGGAAAGCATTAGTTTAACTGATAACAGTAACAACACTGACGATATTGAAGCATGAAAAAGCACATTACCAAACCTGAAGCCATTACAGAACTCTACTATTCTAGTAGTCATGACGAAAGTGATATGTTTGGCTAAACTTTCGTCTTTCACGATTAACTGGCAGATGCAGACAAGCTCTCCTGTCACGAACTGGCTGGTGAAAGGCAAGGCATTCTTTAAAAGGGGCCTTCATAGTAAATTGTTTTACACATGAACAAAATCATTATGATTTATCTTATATATGACACAAACTCTTAAACCTATTTAAGCTGTTATATTTCCTAGGCGGTGGGGACACTGCGACCTGCTGCGCTAAGTGGGGCACTGAAGATAAAGTGTCCCACGTGTCCACGGGGGGCGGAGCCTCGCTCGAACTGTTGGAGGGTAAGTTAATAATAATATCTTTATTTGCATAAAACAGGGTACATAATTAGATCTCATTTGAAATGCTCTTTATTGCTCGTTACACTTTAATCCTATTTTGCCTGTTTTGTGGCGTGCAAATGTTAAAATTATGTTTATAATCATAGTAAATTTATGTTAATAATCATAGTAAAAATTAAAAAAGTTTTTAAATTTGTTCTTAAAATCGCTCCAATATTTACTCCATCCATCAAAAAAGACTTTTTTGTGCCAGAAGGTGTATTATTGAGCATTTTGGTTAGTTCATTCCACAGTGTTGGATATATCTTTCATGTCATAAGGTAGGAATGGGTGTGAGGGGGGGGGGTGTAAGTTATATTATTACGAATAGTTTTTGATGTGTAACATCTTTCTTCTCGTTTTCTGCAATGTATAGAGTGATTTCGTGAAATGCAAATAACTCGCGGGTTCTGGGCCCCTTTGAAGAAAAGACCAACTGCCGTTCTGCCAGGCAGGTCGTAAAAGGCGGCCGATTGGCTATGCGAGTCACTACCATCGTGGCTACTAGGTGGTAGAGTTCTGCATTGTCTCGCCCGGGTCTGGTACCACCGCCTTATCTATTCCTGCCGCAATAATGTCAGTGCTTGTCGCTGTCGTGTTCCGGTCTGGAGGGTAAGGTACCGTAAACTTATGCATGTGGCATAAGACCTCGTCACAAGGTAGCGACACACCATTAAAACTTTTTTGGTTTTGGTGTCATGGCCGATGATTGACTCTTTCCATCAGGGACCCATCTGCTTGTTTGCTATCTTATAATATAAAAAAACCCAAGGTAAACAAAAATCCTATTCGATCGCCAAAAGCATTGTTTAGTAGCTTAATAATATATTTATATTCTTTTATCATATGATAGAAAACAAGCTGGATGGCTCTCCTAATGAAAAGAGTAAAAACCATCACCTATATACACCAAAGATGTTAATGGTGTGTTAATCTCTTTGGTGCGGGATCCATCCGCCTCATGCATAAATTTACGGGTACCATATCCCCCACACCGGAACACAACAGTGACAAGCACTGACGCTATTGCGGCAGGAATATATTATCATTTATCATCCATATCACAAGCAAGTAATAATTTATTGTCTTTAGAGTTAGATCAATGTTTGTAATTTATCAAGGAATATTTATATGTCGTATCTTCACGTCATACTTAGTAGATACGAGGTAGACAGTGAAAAATTAATACTATACACCTCAGTCTAGGTTAACATGTGATTCACAAGTCAACATTCACGAGTCTCAGACTCATACAAACAGACATGTTTTTTTATATTACTAGATAACAAACAAGCAGATGACTCTTCTGATGGGAAGAGAAAACATCACCTATAGACACCTTAGATGTTAATGGTGCGTTCCCATCCTTGTGGAGGGGGGGGGGGGGGGAGGGGTACCTTACTCTCCAAACCGGAATACGTCAATGGCAAGCATTGACGTTATTGCGGCAGGAATAGGTAAGGCGGTGGTACCAAATACACGGTCGAGACGTGGAACTGTACCACCTAGCAAAAGTAATGTTGATATATTAATTTTGTTTTCATCTGGTATCCAAGATCAATTACACATTCACGTGAAGTTTTTCTTGAGTAATATCTAACACTTCGCACAACCGCAACTTTTGCCAAAGTGATGACGAAAACTAAAGCATAATGTTATGTGAATTTACAGCCGGATAGTTCCTTAATCTTATTTTCAACCGAAAAGGAGGAGGTTAGACTGACGTAATCGCCATAGCGACATATGTCTTTAATAAAAAAAAGAATAAAAAAAAGGAGGAGGTTATCAATTCGGCTGTTTTTTTTAATGTTTGTTTCCTCAGAACTCGGTCATTCATGAACGGAATTCTTTTTTGTTAGGAAAGAAGTATACCCGATACTTTCCGTATGGTTCCATTTTAATTTCTTTTAAGGTAATAGAAGTTCCAGAGACAATAAGTGGAAAGTGGATTGCTGCAATTTTGCTGCGTTTAAATTTTATACGTAGAAGTTACTCCTTATTACATCAGCTATTTTGCCAGTGTAAGTCCCGTTAAAATCGGTCTAGCCTGTCAAGAGATTAGCCGGAACAAAGAGACAGACAAAAATTGTAAATCAATCAAACGGTATCAATAAGAGTAGCACAAATGTGGTTCAAGCGTTTCAAGTCTGAAAATTTTTGTGTGAAAGATGAGGTTCGCTCTGGACGCCCTGTCACAGATAAAATCAGTACCATCTTTAAGAAAGTGAAGCAAGATTGATATATTAGTAGCTACGACATTGCCGAGGAATTGGATGTTGATCATAAAACAGTTTTACGTAATTTTTACGAAAGTCTGGGTACAAGAAAAAACTTGACATTTGGGTACCACATGATTTCACTGAGAGAACCCTAATGCAACGTGTTTCCATTGGCGATTCTTTGGTGAAACGTAATAATTCCGAATAATTTCTTAAACAGTTGATAACAGGTGATGAAAAATGGGTGACTTACGATAATAATGTGCGAAAAAAATCATGGTCGAAGCATGGACAAGCCCCACAGACCGTGGCAAAGCCCGGCCTGACTCGGAACAAAGTGATGCTGTGTGTATGTTAGGATTGGAAAGGAATCGTCCATTATGAGCTTTTGCCACCGGGTAAAACTATCGATTCTGATCTCTACTGTCAGCAACTGATGAGGTTAATAAAGTTATTGAGAAAAACCGGCCGGAGCTGTTAAATAGGAAGGGCGTGGTGTTTCACCATAACAACGCCAGACCGCACTCATTTATAGTCACACAGCAAAAACTGAGAGAGCTTGGCTGGGATGTGTTGATGCATCCTCCGTATAGCCATGACCTTGTTCCATCAGATTTCCATGTTTCGGGCATTGCAGAACTCTGTAGAAAAGATAAACCTAACCTCAAAAGAACACTTTGAACACCATAGATAATGTGAACACTACCTGTCAGTTTTTTTAAATCAAAAATCTCAAAATTTCTACAGGAATGGGATCACCCACAAGATGGCAACAAGTCATCAATCAAAACGGCACATACATATAATAAATTAAAAATTATACCTAAAAAATTCCTGTGTATACAATACGAAAATACTTTTGCCCCGACCTTATATTTATTTTATGTATTAGTATTAATTTTTGTAGCTAATATATTTCCAAATACTTACTTTTTTCGAAAATATTCAAGTTTTTACCTGTTTATTAAGATCGAGTAAAAAAATTGTTTAAAAATTACTTTTGTTGTATGGGAGCTCCCCTTTAATATTTACTTTATTTTTATTTAATTATTTATTTTGAAAGGTAATGTAGGTACAACTAAATATTCTGTGAGAATTTTAAGCGTCTACCCGTTACCTTTAGTAATATTAAACAAAAAATACGAAAAAAAACACGTTTTTTGTACCACCCTTAATATTTTTTTTTTCATTTTTAGTATTTGTTGTTATAGCGCCAGTGAAAATACATAATTTGTGAAAATTTCAGCATTCTAGCAATCACGGTTTATGAGATACAACCTGCTGACAGACAGACAGCGGAGGCTTAGTAATAGGATCCCGTTTTACCTTTTAGATACGGAACCCTAAAAAGTGGTTATTTTAATATTACAAACGGCCACTTCAGTTTTATTTATTTTCATAAATATGTAGATGTAACTAATAAAGCTTGCATATGAATGCATGCTGCACTCGCGACGAGCTATTCATTAAATATATTGTATAACCAATACATTAAACTTACTTCTGTAAATAGATTGGTCCTGCGAAATGACGTCAGCAGTGGGTAGGTACATCGAACAGATAGCCCGTTAGCATATTGTCGAACGAGCACTGGCGTAAGAATGACGTCAAGTACATGTCAATCAGACATAGTTCTAGCGCATTGGCATTTTGTAGTGATTACACAGACCGATATAATTGTTACTTGACAAAAAAACATAAAACATTATTATATTATTAACAATGCATCAATCTGTATCATTCTAAGGCAATCATAAAACATTCCCATAGAATTTCATCATAATATCATCTAAATAATCGAAAGGGGTTTATTTGTTTAACTAGCTGTTGCCCACGACTTCGTCCGCGCGGACTTCGTTCACTCCGCACAGCTCCTTCCCTGTAGGTGATAGCGTGATAATATGTAGTCTATATGTTGACCCGACCTATAAGTAATATTCATGCAAAATTTGAAGTAAATCAATGCAGTACATTTTGAGTTTTCTTCGGACATACATACAGACAAATAGACAAAAATTCTAAAAACTATATCTTTGGCTTCGATATCGATTGTAGATTACGCCCCAAGTACCTATTCTTTTAAAAAAATATTCAATGTACAGTTTTCACTTTCCTTCGATTTTATTATATGTATAGATAATGTAAGCCGAAGGCAAATAATTAATAGTGACCCGTGATGTAACCGACCGAAACTGGATTTTCAGCCTAAACTGAAACTGAAACTTCAACTACTGTTCCAGTTCCGGCTGAAACCGAAACCGTAACATTTCAAGACTATATTTTTATCGACAAAATTATATAGTTAGTGCGGGAGGTAATCAAGTTCCAGGGGGGGCCTTCCCTGCCCTCCTCCCTTGGTACGCCCATAGTGGTGCGGTTTTTGGGGTAAGGTAATCAGTAAAATTGCATATGTGGTGTTGGTCGAGTGTTGACCGCCCCGTTGGTCGAGTGGTTAGCGACCCTGACTACGCGATCAACCGGGCTCGGGTTCGATCCCCGACGGGGACAAGCATTTGTGTGATGAGCATAAATGTTTGTATTTCCGGGTTTGGGTGTTTATTAAATATATTCTTGTATTTATATATGTGTTTCTATGTATTAGTATTGTTGGCTAACACCCATAACACAAGCAATTAATTTGCTTACTTTGGGGTTAGATCAGGAAGTGTAGTTTGTCCCGTGAATATTTATTATTATTTATTTATTACTTTCTCGCCACACAGATGGGACCGCTTCATTTACGTTTTTGGTGCTAAACGGTGGTTATGTTTTTAACCCCGGAAGGGCCACCTGCTACTATTAACACAACAAACCCGATTTGCCTGGTACTAATTATATTTCAACGAATTCGTCTTTATTTGGTACTTTCTTATATGTTTAAAAAAGACAGTATTGCTAACATTATAACTAAAATTTAGTATACCAGGATTTTTCTTTTAACCTGAAATTATCCAATTGACTGCCTTATGACCTAAAAGTTAAATTACTCATATCAGACCATAACGCATAGGGTTGGATTCTGATCCTATTCGAGTCTAATGTACTATTGACATTTATTCATAACAAGTCATAGTTTGGCGGTAAGACAATTGTTTTATCGCTTTTTTTTAACTGTTTAATGGCAATAGCTTCGGAAAGCTTTTGGTGAAAGCGTAGATTATCCCTTAAAGTCAAATAAAAGTTCGATTTACCATATCTACCGCAATAAAACAGCGTGATAATATTTTGTTTCCATATTTTTTAAGTATTTATAACGATTGCTCTATAGAAGGTATTCTTAAGGGAGATTAACTATTATTATCGGCAATCCCTATTATTAATGTAACATTTAGATACTTACTAATTAAACATTATGTAATATCTTATTTAAAAATGTTATGAAAAAATGATACGCCCGCTGAGTTTCTTCCGCCGGATCTTCTCAGTGTGGTGCCGCGTTTCCGATCCGTTAGTAGTTTTAAAAAATGTTGCTGCGTCAAAATAACTTATAAAAAGTTTTATTGAATAAAGTACTTCTGATTTCTAAAAAAAGTGAGCGAAGTTAATGAACACCTCATCGGCCCCGCGGTTACGGCATTAAATTCCGCAGGCTATGATCGCTATTGAAAAATCCGCTATGCAGTAATTTGATTGCATGTAGGCCGATGCCGATGTTTTTATTACCTACAACCTACATATTGATGTTACGGCTGCGATTTAGCTACTTACAAAGCCCAAGTGGCTAAGTGCGGAAATTACAATGATTAAATAAAAAAGGCTTTCTACACATACGGCTTTCAACAGACTATTGAAAAAATAATTTAAAATTGTCTGAAGTCTGTACATGCCTAAATAGGTCAAGCGGTGCCTGTTGGTCTAGAGGTTACCCCTTTCGGCCAGATCATGAGGACCTGGGTTTGATCCCCAGGTGGAGCAAAAGTGGATTAAATTATTATGAGAAAATTCTTTTAATATTTTTTTTTTCGAAAATACAAAATTTCAGTCGTAGCTTGGAGTCTGGTCCGAAGTGGTGTGTACGATTTACCACTCCCATGCCTCTGATGAGCACTAAAGCCGCCGCGCCGCGCCGGCACTGTTTATCGATAGAAATGGTCGATAGAATATAGCGATGGGAATCGCCACTCATTGTGGTGAACCGGAAAGTCTATAGAGGTTCAGTTTACTACAGTAACGGCCTCGTTTTAGATGATTTTTTCCGGCATCCTTTCGAAAAATAAAACAACTGCCTTATTGCTAGGAATCATGTAATATGCGAGAAAAACTCATTACGTGTCACAATCATCGTGACTCCCTAACTATGTAGTAGAGGACTGTATAGTTTCTCCCGGATTTTGTTAATGACCCTTACGTATTCCTGTCACTATAGCGTCGGTACTTGTCGCTGTCGTGTACCGGTTTGGAAGGGAAGGTAGCCGGTAAACTAATGAATTTGGCATAAACTTAGTAATGCACCATTGACATCTCTGTATCTGCATCAGGAAAGCTATCAGCTTGTTTGCTATCATATGATATAAAAAGTCGAGGTCCTAGGTACGAGTCCTGGGTCGGACGAATCGTTCTGAATTGATTCTTTTAATTTTTCAGAAAAAACTAATTTGCCCGAGACTGGTCGACCCCGTAAGATTACACACACACACACACACACACATATTTAATCAGTCAATTACATTAATTTAATTTGTTTCTAATACATATTATACACTATTAGAATGAAATTAAGTTATTGAAATTTTTACTCAAATCCACTATACTCCCAAGTCTCAACAGCAAATTCAATTAATTTCACCTTTAAATACGGAAAATTATTGACGTAGAAAGCCGAGGCACATAGCTCAAGTCGTAATACGGGGTGTGCTTAGCATTCGTGTTCAGCCCTGTAGTCCCTCTTGAACTAGAAATTATACAGTCAAAATACACGAACAAACGAGGACGCACTATATACAAAACGAGCGCTTCTGAAGCCATGCGCCCTGGATGCGGTGCTGTGTCTTTCCGTAGTACGTACACAACAAAAATCAGATAACAGAAGAACTTTCTTCAATAAAACTTTTTACAAGTTATTTTTGACACGTCAACATTTTTTTAAAACTACTACCGGATCGGAAACGCGGCCACACACTGAGAAGATCCGACGGAAAAAACTAAGCGTGCTTGTCTTTTTTCACATACTTTTTTTTCACAATATTACAAATTTATAAAAAATATATATGAGATCGATATGAGGAACAAATAACTAAACCAACTATAAAACCATGGAATGGACAAACCACCCCAGATGCAGCAGCACGTCTATCCTGGATATGGCGGTAACAAGCGATTCTAGGAAGGCGATAAAGTTCGCTTTTCTATGTCTGCTATGCAAGGAACCAAGGCTACGTAATGAATGATGATATATTGTTGACAGTAAACCTTTAGCATTCATATTTTCACCTCACTTTTCTTAAATCTAAACTCAAAATATAAATCACGGAAGTCTACGAAAACCCAAATCTACATGCGATACATATGTTGGATTCAGAATGTAGATTGATAAATACAATAAGGTATTCCATCTTATTATTTTTATCTGTTATATGTATATTTATTTATTTATAAACAAGGATATATATCTGTTGGCGTTATGCTCTTTGGCTTTCTTACATCGTTTTAAGTAGTTGACTTTTTTGTTTTAACTTAGACGAACAAATTAGATAAACACGATTAGATAGACTTACAAATTGACTACTTTTCTTAAAGGAAATCTTTTAAAATGTATTCTGTAACATCAGAGTCTTGGCACTCAACAAAGTGCTAAATATATTTAGGTAGATATATACTGGGTCCTTGTCAAATTCTTTCGCTGTTCAAGCAATCCGCTTGTGGAATGATCTTGCAGCTAATATCAGAGTACCAGCTTTAATTAAGAAACATGTAAAGTCGCATACCCTAACGTTACGTGACTTATGTTTTGAAAGTCATACTTAAGCTGGATATAATATATTTATTATTATTATTATTTTATACTATTCACCTACCTATGTTCATTTTCATATGTATGTATATATATAATCTAGATCAGAGTTCCCCAAACTTTTTTGTGTCGTAGACCCCTTGCCATGTTTTTCCGTGTTGGGTAGACCCCCTACTTACCTGATATTGATTTCCTGTAAATTTCTAACTGTAGTAAAGTTTAGTGTTAAAAACTTAAATAAAAACACATGTTAATTTATACAATTATTAATTAAATTTAAATTAAAACTATTCAAAATAAAATTTTGTATTTGTTATGTAAAATATACGTAACATTAAATAAACATAAAATAAACTATAAATAAAATAACATAAGCAATAAGTCAATATTTTTAGTGAGAAGGATGAACCTGATGCTTTAATAATAAATTATCAACATTTGGCTAATTATGTCCAGTCTGTTTCTTTTTTTTTCGTTAGGAGATTGATAACAGCGTTGAACCTCCTTTCCACTAGGTATGGCGATGGAAAGGAAATTAAAAATTTCCTCGCTATATTCCATAATACGGGATAAGTAACGGGTATGTTGTTTTGCAGCCAGAATTGCTGATATCCGTTTTTAAACTGAACCTTAAGTTCTTCGTTTGTACTTAATCCAGTCAGTTCCTCTTTTATTATGACATTCGTTTCTTCTATGTCACCATATGGATTAATTATCCACGGTGGTATTACTATAGTCAAAATATCCTCAAACCTAGATTCAAAATCTGAATAGAGGGCATTTAAATGTTGAACGTAAGTTGGAACGTCGTCTTCCTGGCAGCTTGTCTGTGACAAATTGGGGAACTGAGAAATATCGCCCCGTCCAATATTTTGCTTCATTACTTTAACTCTGGCAAGAAACGCTGATAAGATGGACTTTGTTTTAATCAAATTTAAACTGTCGCCTTGTAATTGCAAATTAACCATATTAAATTTTGTAAACAAATCTGTTAAATAGGCGATGTCTGTTTTCCTCTTCATTAAATTTTCTTTTAAAATTTTATCTTTAGTATCCAAAAATTCTAAAATAGTCTCAAAAAGTGCAAAAAATTTTGTCAAACGTAAGCCTTTCGACAGCCAGCGTACTTCAGTGTGAAGGAGTAATTGATGAAAGTGTTCGTCATTTTCTTCACACAACTGCGCAAATAACCGCGTATTCAACGCGTTGCTTCGGATTCGGTTTACTGCATCAATGACTAAATGAAGTGATTCATGAAATCTAACACTCAAATTTTTAGCAACTAAATGTTGTCGATGGATGACGCAATGTATTGCTAACACCCCTGACACATTTTTTTTTAAATAGCTTATAAATCCACGATAACGTCCAACCATGGCAGGTGCTCCATCTTTAGCTACTGATATTATATTTGATAAAGGAATTGCTTTTATTTTTAGGTATTTTAAATCTTTCTCTGTTTTATCAGGGTGGCATCTTCTCAGATGATCTTGCAGTTTAGATGGTTTCATAGCGTCATTGCCCAAAACTTTATTGCATAAAAGGCACGTAGGCAATTTTTGTCTGGCAATGATGGAATGAAGCCAAATTTTAAATAATCAACACTGTACTGTCTACATTTTTTTTAAGATTCGGACATGGCATCAGTAATCTGTGGGCAAAATTAAATTATTTAAATAAGACAGAAAATCCAGCAGCTGTATATTAAAAATATTTTTGATTTTTCCGAAAACATTCCATAATTCGAACATCTTGCAACAACTAGCGATTAATTCGAATTACAGAAATTGCACTGTAATTATAATACCGATTGCTAAAACTTTCAAAAAGAAACTATTGGGGAGTACTCGTGTAATTTTGCATGATTGAATATTAAACTACTAATAACTAAAGTCATGATTGGCGTAATTTATCTATCTTTGCTATGGGCTATTGATAGGTACAATGAAATCTCCTGTTTGTGACAAAGAAAGATTTGGCCGTCCACGTAGTGTTCTTACTAAAGAAGCGATCAAAGCAGTAAGGGAAACAATTCGAAGAAATCGTGTCCGAAAGTAAAAGGTTTTATTTCGAGAGATGAAAATAGTACATATAACCATGTTGCGTATTTTAAAAGACGACTTAGGACTTGCAATCCTATAAGAGACGCAATGGTCATTTCTTAACTGATAATTTAAAAAAGGATAGGGTTGTAAAATCAAAACAACTGCTTAAGCGGTACGCAAAAAAGTCACAGAAAAATTTTGTATACGAATGAGAATTTTTTGTACAACAGCAATATTTTAACAATCAAATTGACCGTATTTATGCTCAAGGCTCTAAGTAAGTTTCCCAGTCAGTTAACAGAATATAACGTAGGCATTATCCGACTTCAGTGATGGTTTGGTGGGGTGTTGTGACTGAGCCATATTTTTTGTGAAAAAGGTATCAAAACATCGCTACAAGTGTGTCAAAATGTCATTCTTGAGAAGGTAGTTAAGCTCCTTAACAACACCATGTTCAATAACCAAGAATAGTCCTTTCAGCAAGACTCAACGCCCGATCAAAAAGTTCGATCCACCCAATCTTGGTTAGAAATCAATCCGGACTTCATCAGAACCGAAGACTGGCCGTCATTTAGTCCCGATCTTAATCCGCTTGATTATGATTTATGGTCAGTTTAAGAGAGTATGGCGTGCTCTAAATGTCATGATAATTCAGTCCCAAAAACAATCGATACGACTGGCAGTGAAGAATTTTCCCATGGAAAGAGTGCGTGTTTCTTTAACTGGCCTCAACGTTTAAAGGACTGTATCCGCAGCCAATGGAGACCATTTTGAATAAGCTTTATATATTTTTAATGGTTTTTATTTTATACTAAGGTATTAAACTAACACACAGTAATAATTATAAATGTTACGTGTAATAGAAAAAAAAATAACTAAGACAAGACTAGGTAGGTATATATTTTAGCCTCTGATAGCAAAAACGCACATGGTTCTCCTGGAGGAAATGTATAATCATCGCTTATAAAGCACCTACCGATAATTTTAACATATTTCACCGCACCGTTCACCTTGTCAAAACTTATTAATGATGTGTTACGTTCTGCGTGGCAAAGATGTATTATTATTTACACATTTTTTTAAAAGTATATCAGATCAGACTAATTTTTCCTCCTATTTCAATTCATCATCTGCCTGTGTTGCCAATTTTCATTCAAATACGTTCAGTGGTTTTCGCGTGATTAAGTAACAAACATCCATCCATCCAAACGTCGATCCATCCATACATCCAAACTTTTGCATTTATAATATTATAATATATATATATAGAAGAAGAGAAGTCCCCTAATCAAAAATAAAACCACCGCCTATGAACACCAAAGATGTTAACTGCGCGTTTCATGCGATAAGGATGCATTGCATTAGTTTATCCGTCCCCGGTTTGGAAAATATGTATAGGACTGTGACAAGTGCTAAAAATACCCATAAACGGAGAAGGTACAAAACTAGAACGTGACGTTACAGGATTTTACCACTTAGTCACGATGGTAAGAATATTTAAAGGCTTCGCAAAGTTTTAAAGGCTTTACAAGCTGCCTAGTACCATCACAGAGAAAAGGTATCGCGAATTAACGTTTAGTAATAGGTGAAATGGCGTTTGCTAAAAAGCTGTTATATAACAGTCAATAGGCTCACCAGTTGGCCTACTAAAGTATTCCGTTATGTAAGCTATGTTTAAAACGTCACCCGCATACATATTTGTGTATTAAAAAAATAACTTCTTTTCAGGTAAAGTACTGCCAGGCGTTGCTGCGTTATCCGATGCTTAAGCCAAATAATCAACAGCGCATTTTAATATTCCCACACCTTAGCCCCGAAATTATCACTATAATATTATATTTAAAACGATGTTTAAGCTATTACTTATTACCAATATTCATACTTGTTTTAAGCGCAAGTTAAGTGTTTAATCAAATATAATTTTTGCGTAAAAATAATTAATAAAAGAAAGAACAAAGTAGCTAATGTCTTTCTACGCTGATTTAGTGTGATTTAATCAAGATTTCATTGCGGACTTAATTAGATCGATCGTTAAGCCATACTTTAAAAACGTTAGTTATAGCTTCAGACTCTTTCTTATAGCTTGTAAAGATTACGTGAAATATATTTCTACAAAATATGTAACAAAATATTATTTCCTTTCAATAATTTCAGTTTTAATATTTTCAATATGTTAGAAATGTTTGTTTTCGCACAAAATTGTTTGCAAATAGTTGGATTAATTAGTGAAACAATTTCAATCTACTAACAGAAAAGCGATTTCGTAGATGCTAACTCCCGACCTTCTCAAATGGATTCAAGTAAAACTTAAGTCCGCACTCAATTTCGATTTTAATAGAAATGTTAGTTTAATAATTTATCATACCTTAGTGTAACTTATTTGATTATATGTCTAAATTTGTTTAAAGTTATTGATTAAGTTTGAGAACTGTGTGTAAGTTGTTAAGAATAAATGTTGATAATTATAAAATTTTGTTTATGTTATTAAACTTAAATCTACTACCAAATTTATGACCACTAATAATAGTACTGAAATAAATCTATTATTTCATGACAATTAATAAAGCGTACACGACTTAAGGGCGCGATGGTGATTAATAGCTGAATATAGCGATAGCCTATGATATGTAAAAACAAACTCATGGCGAGTTTGTTTTTGTGATATGTAAAAAACTCGTGACGAGTTTGTTTTTACATATCACAGTATCGCAAACAAGCTAGTAGTAGTATCTTCACGCCTGTATCCCGTAAAGGGTACAACAAGTGCACTCACGTTTAGCCAAAGATACTTGGTCCCACAATGTGATAGGTGGCAAGCCTATCGCCAACCGGGTACTTTCCAACCCCGGGCAATGTTGTTTTTATCAGAAAACTGAAAAAACACATTTTTAAATTGTCCGATCCAAGATTCGAACTCACCTCATGTGGTCAACTCCAACACCGGACCACTACACCATAGAGGCGAGAGGCAAACAAGTTGAACCTGCTAACTCACCCCTCAATCCATAACATGACGATAACAAGAGGCATCGACGCTTTTTGTTCGTGGTTTTGATACATATATAATAAAATATCTATTCTTAACTTAGTCGTTTAAATCTTTCAGTAAGTCATGTTAATGCAAGAAGTTAAGAATAATATGAAAACAGCGGTCAATAATAATAATATTGATGAACAAATTACTCAATATAACCCCAAAGTAAGCAAATTATTTGCTTATGATATGAATGTTAGTTAACGATATTAATACACAAAAATACATGTATAAATACTGAAATGTATTTAATAAACACCCAAACCCAGAAATACAAACATTTATCTTCATCACATAACTGCCTGTCCCTGTCGTGAATCGAGCCCCGAGCCCCGATTACGTATTCAGGGTCGCTAGCCACTCGACCACTGGGGCCAATCTGTCCTGCTTGACTGTTTTTAGTTAAAATAGATTAGTAAAAACAAAACAAAAAATAATTGATGAAGCCGTTTATATTTAAAGTGAAACACATACCTGTTATATACAGTGTGTAAAGAAAACCCAGTAATACGGTTATATATTATGTGTAATTATTTTATGGATATTAATTAGTTTTCCCAATAAAAAAGTAATCTTAAATGGTATTTTTATACATTAAGTATGACAACACCTACAAATAAGTAAATTCTATTATCAAAGAATGCCGCGCAAGTCGGAAGCTACCGAAAGACACGCGGCGCGTTTAAAGTTCTTTTGTAAAAAGCCGAAAAACAAACGCGGTCTTTGTGCGAAAGCCGTCAAAGCGAAACAATGAAACAAATAGCGACAAGGTGTTGTCATTTTTAAAATATTTGCTTAACTCTAGACAAATATAAGTAAAAATTCGAATATTAAAAAAACAAAATCTTTATTATTTTCAGAAATAAAGTCGTTTTAATATTTTTTTCAGTAATGCCTTTAACCAACCTATATGCCTCGTTCGGATCGGACAGGGTTTTCTTTACACACTGTATACATTATATACATCTCTATATGACACGTATAATATTAATGGTGCATTGATATCTACAAGTTTTGGTAAGAAAACCTACATGCGTAAATTTAATGGCTACCTTACCCTCTAACGCTGGGACCGCACTTGCGTCTATTAATCGCACGTGACCGGCTATTATCGGCTATTTTCGGATACATTCCAGACTGCGTGTGCCTTAGCGCGCATATAACTTCGGGACGATAGACGTAAGTGCGTCCCCAGTAGAAGTCGAAATACAACAGTATAAGGGACGCTGTTGCGTCACTAAATAGACGCAGTTATCCTCCCTTGTCTCTTCCTTAGCAACGCCCATCACCCATTGCTGGATCTTATTATTCTGCCATCTGTGTTTGACGCTGTCGTATACAGTTTTGCAGTTTGGAGTAAAGCTAAATTTGTTTATTTATTTTAAGAATAGTAATCGCATTTCAGAATGAATTTAGAAATAGAAATTTAGCTTCTGTTCCAGTTCCCGGTCAAAACCGATACTGTAACATTTTAAGACTATTTTTTAACGACAACAGTAGATAGTAGAGAGGTCAATAAAATAAAGGTGGGGGCCGCTGCCCACCCGCTTCCCCCCCTTCGTACCCCCTTTAAAGGATAGAACAACTGCAATGCTAATTGCAAACGCAAATAAAAACTATTTGAGCTTAGTTCACTCTGTTTACTCTGCAAAGGAACTGGCGTGATGTTAAATTATTATTAAAAAAATCATAATCGCGTATTATACTAATGTCAAAACCAAGTTGCAAAATGTGCGTCACCTTAAAATAATGCGGAAAAAAACACTCCCTAATTTCTTACTCCTTAATAGACGAGAGTCACGAAACCGATAACTGTACCTACCTACTAAGAAAATTTACAGATATAAGTAACGGTTAAGCGTCTCGATGATCTAGTGGTCTAGTGTGGCCTATTTTAGCAGAGATTTGAATGGGTCTAGAAACCCAGGTTTTTGTGTACTCGTAGCATAGAACAACCAATAAGCAGGCAGCTCTCCTGATGGAAAGAGAAACCTTTAGGTACCTAAGCTGTTAATGGTCCATTGCTATCCATGTAGCGGGTTGGTAATACCATATGCATAAGATTATCGACTAACTTAACCTCCAAACTGCAACACGACGGTGACAAACAATGACGCTATTGAGGATGAAATAAGCAAGGACAATCCGTAGCTCGAGCGACACGTTGTCGAACTATATATATATATATATATATATATATATATATATATATATATATATATATATATATATATATATATATATATATATATATATATATATATATACATATATATATATATATATATATATATATATATATATATATATATACCGGTTTAGGGAACGTATCCATACTACGTGACCCATTTTGAACTTCCCGTTACGTATATTATGTAGATAAGCAAGTTACTGATTTTGCCCCGATTTTCGAAAATCGAGTTTTCACCCGATCTCCACGTTTTGAGGTCCTAAGAACCTTTTCCGACTATTTTCACGATGACGTCAGTATGTCAGCCTGTGTGTGTGTGTGTGTGTGTGTACGTGCGCGTACGTGTGTGTATGTGTGATGGTGGCATTCGATTGGAATTCACTTAACTTAGACTTCCTGAATATTTGAACCAAGTCGACCCAGGAGATTTTGAGAAATTTTGAAAAACCCCAAAAAATTTTTTGGCGAAACAGTTGTTTTTTAATGTACCGATTGAGTACAAAAACGTCTAATGCATTAATTGCATGAAAAACGGTTTATCCCTTTGGAAGTAATTGTTGACGAAAAATTTGGAAAAAGTGTTTTTTCGACAGAACTTCGAAATTTTTCAACCAATTTTTTTGGTATTCTACGATATTTTAGTACTAAAAAATACGTTAAATGCCGTTTAAAAAATCAATATCGAATCTAATTTTCAAAAGTTAGAGCTTTACAAATATCAAAATTACGTTATTTTTAGCAAACTTACTTAATACCTATTTTTAAGCTATTGCATAGCTTCTATCGCGGGCCTTGAGCGTGGAGACCGAATCCAGAAATTCCGTAACGAAAAAATCTAACACCCCTCACTCCGACCGGCACAGCGGTGATAATTTTTAGTTTTTCCATCTATCGATAAATACCAGAACTTTTAATGACTTTTTGAAATATCACGCTTGTCTCTTTAGTTCAGCAACCCGCCTTTAGGTGACGTTGTATTGGAAAACTACCGTAATCAGCTGTTTGTGAGAAAGTATATAGGTGTATAGGTATTTATCATCTACGTACAACAGTGAATATATGTACTCGTATAATTTGTGTACCAAGTGTTTTTTTTAAATATCAATATTTTTTATTGGTCACCACGCTCAAAGTGTAACTTGAATTAATATCAAAGAAAAAAAAACAAAGAAAAAAAAATACTGCATAAATAAAATAAATATATTATTGTAATTGCATAAGTTGATAAAAAATGCTATGCAATAGCTTTACCGCGGCAGTCTCCGAGTGCCACACGTCTTTTTTTTAAAATAATTTTCAGGCTAGCACACCGATTGACTTGAAAATCTTATCAGATTTTCTCCGTTAAAAACTGCGTTAAATACTATAAATTTAATCAAAATCGGTCAATTTGTTTGGGATTTATCAATGACGACATTTTTTTAGAAAAAATGTTTTTTGACACTGCTCCTAAATTTTTCAACCTATCGATTATTTAGCTAAAGCAATATTTTTCGATCTCAAAAATTAAGTTGAATGCCAATCGAAAGGTTAAAATCGATCATCGTTTCCAAATTATTCAGTTTTCCAAAAATCAATATACCTACTACAATTTTTAACAAAATAGATGTTTGAATAAAAAAATCTATGCTTATAGTTTTTATTTACTCTTTTAAGCTTAAAATAATTTAATTTAGCGGGAAGTTTCAGGGATGGCCTACAGGGTCAACCGTTTACAGATTTTTTTACAAGTTAACACCCCCACCCCACTCTTTGCTAACCACCCGCAGTATATGCCAAGACCCTCTTTCGTTTCCATGTAAATATAAATTCCCTCTTCCCTTGGCTGGGTACCTGTATGTGTATACTACCTGTATGTGTTCGTTCCCTTATTTTTTTTACATGCCCCTATATGTATTTATCAGTAGTCTTGACTCTTGTCACTTATCCCAACATGGATTTCCACCTATCCCACCATGGATATATCGTATTATCTCTACTGTCTTAGATCTATTTCCCTCAGAATAGCCGTCTGTTTGTTTGCTATTCTATGCTATAAAAGCGTATAATTTCTATTGGTATAGGTGTACAATATGTTTCTTTATATTAATTTCAGATACCGTATATGAATTGACCATATCGATTTGCCCTGCGCGCAAGCGTCCATGTACAAACGTCTCTGCTATAAGCAAGAAAATAATAAGACGTTATTCTTTTGTCTGTAGTTTGCTTTAGAAGTAAGCATATAGTTCAAAGTTGACATGAATTAACATGGATTGTTTATTTGTACTTGAACCTCGGTGATGTGTGAAGTTTTCAATACCTTTGAGCCTTATTTCATTGGCAGTGGTTGGCGCATGCTCATAACAGTTTTTGGTAGTTTTATAAAATTATTTCCCAGATGAATGTCAGTGACGCAGAACACTTCGCCTGATGCCGGTTTACCGGCCGGCGCTAAAATGTACATAATATTTAAACCCATTTAATCGCGTTGTACATACGAATTTAGTGTAAGTTAAGTTAAATCGATGTCAATTGTTGTTTAGTGAATATAATCTCTTAAAGACAACTCATTAAATAAGTGTGTTAAAAGGTGAGCTTAAGTTTGAAGCGCATTGTTATTTTTGTGCTCTTTTTAAGCGCTATGTAGAGATTTGCATTTAACTTTTATTACAGGTGATAGAAGAAAGTAACGCATATGTTGGGTTTTTTGTACATTGATATAGTTACTAAATAAAAATATTTTACCAAAGCTTAAGTCAAATACTTTCAATATTTCATAGATTATACCTACCTAACAGAAATATTTTTTCTCTACAAAATAATTGGCGCTAAATTAGGTACAGGAATTGTGCTGGAGTTCAATTCAGCATCTGCCTTTACACCTAGGGCAATACTTAATTTGCATTCTGTTATAAGTTTGTATTTCTGGGTTTGTTTATTAAATATATTTTCAGAATTTATATAATATGTATTTCTGTGTATTAGTATCGTTGACTAGCACCCACAACACAAGCAATGAATTTGCTTACTTTGGGGCTACATCGATTCGTGTAATTGGTCCAGCAATATTTATTTATTATTCTTTAAGTATTTATAGACATTGATCATTTCTGGATGACAATCTTGATAATGAATTATTCGGTATGACAGGCGCCCTTAAGGATGTACGCCTCTTTACTAGCCCCGCAGCGACTTCAGCACGAAAATCGACATCATCCCATTAATCTGATAATAATCTTTTATAAAAATTTGATACTTTCAGATAAAAAAATATTGTCGGTCGGATGTAATTTCCTATTCTTTTCCCACAGAAAGGTAATCGCTTTTACAATTCCATCTAAATTTCGATTCGATTTGACACTTTATTTCTGTAAGTCTGTATAAAGATACTTGTATGTATTAAAACTACTTGTTATACCTACTTAGCTTTCTGGTTGGTACTGTTTAAAATATTAATAAGACAGATTGTTTTTATCCTAATAAAAAATTGAATAAAAAAGGAATAGGTTCACTATCAAATATTCACTGTCAAAGCATTGGTTGACTCTTTCCATCAGGAGACCCATCAGCGGGTTTGCTATCTTATGATATAAAAAAAAACATTTATTTAATAACTAAATTCAATAAATTTTTTGATAATGCTTAGGAGTATATAAATTATTTCTATTAGTGCACATTATTCCTTGGAAAGTAAAATTAAGATTTTTTAATCTAAACAGTTTGTATAGGTTTTTAATTATAGATATAAAATAAAAAATCAAATCTGTAAAATTGTTTCCTGACATAGGTAATTAGTGATTCAGGAACCCTCATTAAAAGTGATAAAGTGGACAGTTATGGTGTTTTAGGGTTTCGAAGTAAACTAGGAACCCTTATATTTTCGCTATGTCCGTCCGTCCGTTCGCAGCGCAAAAATCCTTTACTAAGGACGAAAGACTAGAAAGCTGTAATTTGGGATAATTATACATATTAGTCACGGCAATCACGGAATAAAGAGAAACAACTAGTCTATTTTCCGTGACAGCAACAAAGTTATAACATAAAATCTTGACATATATTTTTTAGGGTATCTACTCTACATGCAAAGTGGCTCCTCTACGTGTTATTTTTTGTCATATACCCCATAGTGAGGGGTATCGATGGCGATGGTAAGAGGCGAACGATTGGCAATGCGAATTACTACTATTGTGCTTCTTAGCGGTAAATTATTGTAATGTCTCGTGCGGGTCTGTTACCACAACCGCCTACGAATCATGCCACAATAGCGCCATTGCTTGTCAGTGTCGTGTTCCGGTTTGGAGGGTAAGGTAGCCGGTAAACTTATGCAAATATACCATTACCATCTTTGATATCTATAGGCGATGATTTTCACTTTCCATCAGAAGAGCCATTTGCTTGTTTGATGATAGTAAAAACACCATATTGACGATTGGTCATCCACGACTGTTTGATTTGCTCGCATCTTCTTTATACGAATAATCAAACTCTTGAACAGCTTTCTTCACGCGGTTTCTTCAAGAAGATTTGATATTCGAATTTTAAAGAGGAGTCGCTGAAAAAGTCAATGAAATTCTCAAAAGACGGCATCGCATTTTTGTGTTGCAAATGTCCGTGAGCAATGATTACCATTAGGTAGTTTATATGCTCATCTGCCTGCAGATACAAAAAAAAGAAAACTGCTGACTTACTAATTCTCTCATTGATTTGGCAATACCATTTGCACTGAGTGAGTTTCCTCTTACGATGCAGATAAACAGTATGCGCCGGGACATGATATGTCCCGATATATATATATATATATATATATATATATATATATATATATATATATATATATATATATATATATATATATATATATATATATATATATATATATATATATATATATATATATATATATATATATATATATATTCCGGCGTCGGGACGTGACGACCCCATCGCCCGCTGGTGGAATAATCTTCTTCTGTGAAATTATTCTACCGCTACAGTCAGTCAATAAAAGTGGTAGTGCTATGCTTAGCTAAATGGGCCGGCACGACCGGGGCAATACCACTACCTCACTTAAAATCGCCGTAAAGTAACAGCTTTGCTGTTGCGTTCCGTTCGGTCTGTGAGGTTCCCGGAGGCCCTTTCCTCCTTCCCCCTAACACTATGGAAGTTCTATGTTCTAGAACTATGTTCACGATTTTACTTTAGCGTATGGTATGACACAGCTGGTTACTTCGCCTACGCGTGTTCCAGATGTGGACCACCATCTTCCTTCCTTATTAGACCTTCTGCTGACCTCACACCCAGATAGTTATCAGGTTTCTGTAGACGATCCACTTGGTTCATCAGACCACTGCCTAGTACGGAGCAAAGTGCCGATTACGCGCTTATCACGGCCTCGTTCTTCAGGCTGCTATCGCGTTTGGCACTACAGGTCAGCAGATTGGGACGGGATTCGGTCCTTTTTTGCATCTTACCCATGGAGGCGTGTGTGCTCCTCGCTGACTGCGTCGCTGCGTTGCTGACTGCGTCGCTGATGTGGTGCTGCAGGGAATGGAACTTTACATTCCGTTCTCTGCTGTACCCGTTGGTGGCAAGTCTAAGCCATGGTTTGGTCACCAATGCAAAACGGCTTCACGCCGAAAGCATGAATCCTACCATGCCTGGGCCGCGGCATCGGCATCTCAGGATGTAAATACCAGCACACTCAGAAAGGAGTACAATTATGCGTCTAGGTCTTTTAAAAGAACCATCGCTAAAGCAAAATCCGAGCACATTGACAGAATTGGCGGGAGGCTAGTTCGCCTTCCTTCGGGAACTCGTGCGTCCTGGTCTCTAGCCAAAGCTGTTCAAAGTAATTGCTGTATGCCCTCTTTTCCACCTTTGTTCAAAGATGATGGCTCTCTAGCCCATTCTGCAAAAGAGAAAGCTGATCTCTTAGGCTCATTTTTTGCAGCCAACTCGACTACAGACGACCAAGGAAATACATCACCTACCATCCCGCGGTGTGATACTTCCATGCCGGAGGTAAAGTTTTTGCAAACTGCAGTGCGTAAGGCACTCTTTTCCTTGGACGTCCATAAGTCGAGTTGGCCTGATGGCATCTCTCCTATCGTGCTAAAGATGTGTGCTCCAGAGTTGGCACCGGTTTTAACGCGTTTATTCCGGCTCTCCTACTCAAAAGGCGTCGTGCCTATAACTTGGAAGACCGCTTTAGTGCACCCAATCCCTAAACAAGGCGATCAATCGGTCCCGTCCAACTATCGGCCTATAGCGATAACCTCCTTATTCTCCAAAATAATGGAGTCCATTATTAACTGCCAGCTTCTGAGGTATCTTGAGGAGCACCAGCTGATTAGTGACCGCCAGTTCGGTTTCCGTCGCGGACGCTCAGCTGGTGATCTTCTGGTTTACTTAACACATCGATGGGCTGAGGCAGTCGAGAATAAAAGCATTGGCAGTTAGTTTGGACATAGCGAAGGCCTTTGATCGGTTATGGCACAGGGCACTTCTTTCCAAGCTTCCATCCTATGGGCTTCCTGAGAAATTGTGCAAATGGATTACCAGTTTTCTCACGGATCGGAGTATTAGGGTCGTTGTTGATGGCGCATGCTCTTACCTTAAGCTCGTCAATGCTGATGATCCTCAAGGTTGCGTGCTATCGCCTACGCTGTTTCTTCTGCACATTAATGACATGTTGCGATCGAGCAGCATTCATTGTTATGCGGATGACAGTACAGACGATGCTTTATACTCTGGCCGCAGCGGAATTTCTCAGTGAATTGTCAGAACATTGTCATCAAACTTGTCAGACAGCGGAAGTGTCAGAAATTGAAGCACAACTTACTGTTGCTTCGGAGTGGGGTCGATTAAATTTGGTCCAATTCAATCCCATTAAGACACAAGTTTGCGCGTTTGCCGCTACAAAATCACCCTTTGTCGTATCACCTCGTTTTGAAAATACTTCCCTGAAAGCCACAGCCAGTATTGGAATACTTGGAGTCGACATATCGAGCGACGTTCAGTTCCGCGGTCACTTGGAAGGCAAGGCTAAATTAGCCTCTAAAAAGCTGGGAGTTCTCAGCAGGGCCAGGCAGTACTTCACACCGGCCCACCGCTTATTACTTTATAAGGCGCAAGTCCGGCCTCATATGGAGTACTGCTCTCATTTATGGGCGAGAGCTCCTCAGTACCAGCTTCTTCCTTTTGATCGAATTCAACGTAGGGCGGCTCGAATTGTCGAGGACGATACTCTTTCAAATCGGCTTGATTCTTCGACGTTACGTAGAGATGTGGCATCACTCTGCATCTTTTATCGGCTCTACCATGGGGAATGTTTCGAGGAACTGTTTGGATTAATTCCTGCTGCCGAATTTCACCATCGGACATCGCGAAAAAATTCGAAGTTCCATCTTTACCATCTCGATGTCTGGAAATCCACAACCGTAAGATTCTCGAGGCATTTTTTGCCCCGCACCACTCCTTTGTGGAACCAGCTATCGGCAGAAATTTTTCCAAATGGATACGACTTAGGGACTTTCAAGAAAAGAGCTTACTCATTCTTAAAAGGCCGGCAACGCAATTACAAGACCTCTGGTAGTGTAGTTGCCTATGAGCGGCAGTAATCACTTACCATCAGGTGAGCCTCCTGTTCGTTTGCCCCCTCTTCTATAAAAAAAAAAAGAAACGATGGATGCAGGTGAACTGTATATTAAATTATTAAACCATGCCAATTGAGTGGCCCAATTCAAGAAACCACTAAGTCCTTAAACTGACTAGAGATAATTTTATGTTTTAATTGTCAGATGAAATAACACGCATTTGTTAAAAAATTAATTTAAAAACATATAGGGAAATCTACCTAATTATTTTTATTTATTGAAAGAATCAAAACGATATATGTAACATGAGTCTCTTAATGTCTTATGTGACATTAGCATTACCATCTCGCTGGTCTTTGAGAAAATTGTAGCTAAAGCTTGAGAAGAGTTACCAGAAAAGAAAAAGAGAAAAACTCACCACAAAATAAGAAAAGCTCATAAGACAGAGTGTAGACTTTAAGAAAATTTGTTGTTGATATTCAAGAAATAGAACGTAAAAAGAAAAAAGTAGGACTCTCTCCAAAAAGAAATGAGATGCCATCAAAAACTTAACTTGTAAAAAAAACAAGTCTCGCAGTTCAGTTCTTCTATCGTAAAAAGTTGTGAAATCCATGTAATACCAAATCTGTTAATTTATTCAGTCCCTAGTTAAGGACCCTTCTGTCTTAAATTATTACGAAATATTAAAAATATTTTGTTTCAAATAAAGCTGTTAGGTTAGCTAATTACGCAATAACTTAAGACAAAACGACCCTTAAGTAGGGCCTGAATAAATTATCCGACTTTGTATTACATGAATCTTGCAACTTTTCACGGTAAAAGAACAGAGTTGCGAGACATGGTTCTTATACAAGTTATGTTTTTGATGGCATCTGAAACGTAACTTGTATAGTATATCGAGTTCTTTACTCTATCTATGGTACTATATTAGCTGTATACAAGTACGAACACAGAATGAAAAAATGTGACGTCTACTAATATTCATACCATAATATTATTTTCTGGTATATAATTTGGAATAGTTACTACTACAAAAAATATAAATACGACATAATACTTATGTTAATAACTCATCCTGAAAAGATAAATAATTCATCCAAAATTTCAGCAAAATCGCGATGTTCAATTTTTGATAATGGAGTCGCCCGCAACGCTTTGTTTTCCACAAAGATCACAAGCACACTTAACACAAGCCGCTCAAGTCTAGACAGAAAACATTTACTGCCTATTTTCAAACAAACTATACTTTTCAAACAAATGTAGTCACTTTACGAAATACAAAGGAATAGATCTGAATAACGAATATTAACTTTCAATACCAAAAGAACACCTTCCTTTTTCATGGATATAGACGTACTATTCGGTCTTCCTAAACATGCTTCAAACATGTTCTCCGAACTTTCAAGTAAACGTGTTTTGAGTACATAAACTGTGTGTTTTTGCTTTAGCTATTGATGTGGCAGAAAGTATGATGGACGTGGGTGGATTATGCCGCTGGGATCTCTAATTTTCAGGCCTTTGGTCCATGTCATTCCTTACACTTCTTTCTGTATCAGTTTCATTGCAAAAAATTGTGTTGTCGTTACAAAATTTAAATGAAATTATTAAAATACTATGTATAAGAGACAAAACCCAGCCTAGCATAGCTGCTTCTAATATCAAAATTAAAGAAGTATGTGCTATATAATTATGTATTAATGGATAGCTGAGTAATATTCTCTCTTCTCTTTAAAAAAAAACAATTTTTGTAATGGCAGTCGAAACATCGGTCACTGTCAATAAAATTAAGGTCACACTACGTAGATAAGCATTAATATCCAAATATAGTGTCTGTTTGTAGCTAGTAGTAAATACCTGTAATGTAATTAATTCAAAAGGTTATGTTAGTTTGCGGAGTAAAACGTGCGTTAAGTACATATTTTGGGTGGTGGTGCATTGCGCCAATGGGGGCTTTTTTGTTTTTCCTACGTAAGGTCGTTTCATTCATAGCGCCACATTTGTGTGACCTCTTTTAAGAATTAGAGTACTTGCCTTTCAGCTAGGCAGTTCGTACAAGGCAATTGGCTGAACGTGTTACTAATCTTATACTGGGTCGTAAAGCTCCGTAATTTCTCGCCCGGTTTTGGTACTGCCGCCATACTCTTTTCAGCTACCATTGCGTCAGTGCTTGTAACAGTTATGTTCCGATTTTCAGAATAAGGAACCGATATACTTAAGCATGTAGCATAATATCGGGATCTCAGCCGAGGCAACTAAATTAACAGTAATCTATATCTATAAAAGAGAAAGTGTGTGTGTATGTTCCGTATAGGCTCCGAAACGGCTGGACCGATTTCAATGAAACTTTCAGGGAATCTCCAGATTGACCTGGCGAGTAATCCTGTAAAGTTTGGTGACGATCGGAGCACTCCTATTTTTGAACTGTCAAATAGAGGTTTTATTTACTATGATGATATTCTATTGTTTTATAACCCAAATTTGTATTGACACATGCGTTGTGTATATTTATGTCATTATGAACCATGTAGAATTATAATGGAGTATATTGAAGTATAATGAAGCATAATAAATGTAAAAACTAAAAATGTAGTGCCTATATGAATTTAGATATTTCAAAGATAGCAGGAAATCTTCATGGTATAGGGAAAGGGGAATTGTTTTACTCCAAATTTAACGCGTGCGGGCCACGGGCAGTAACGAATAAATCAAAACTACTGGATCGATATTAATCATTTTCTTCCCGTGCGAAGCCGGGGCGGGCCGCTAGTAATTAATATTTATTGACGGAAAGTTGTAAAGTTATCATCAACTTCTATTTAAGAAAGTCGGGAAAAAGTACCTGTTGAGATTTTTCAAGGTTATCCTAGAAGGTCAAAAATCTCATTAGCAGTTCGTGATTTGGTGATAGTATGTAAGGCTGTCGGTCCCGATATTTTAGTTTGTTAACCTGATAGGTATTAAAGACCAACAAAAAAACATATTTGTTTTGTCTGTCTTTGCCTGATATATATTATTATGGTACTATTTGCGTTTCTGTCTTTTAGGAAATGTTAAATTCTATACATGTAATAAAATCGTAGTAAAGTCAAAACTGTACATTGAATATTTTTTTAAAAGAATACTTGGGGCGTGATCTACAATCGATACCAAAGCCAAAAATATAGTTTTTAGAATTTTTGCCTGTTTGTCTGTATGTATATCCGGGGTAAACTCAAAAAGTACTGCATGGATTTACTTCAAATTTGACATAAATATTACTAACAGGTCGGGTCAAGATATAGGCTACATGTTATCACGCTAGCACCTATGGGGGAGGAGCTGTGCGGAGTAAAGGAATTCCGCGCGGACGAAGTCGTAGATAACAGCTAGTATTAAATACAACTAGGGCCGGGTGTATTATTTATTTAGGGCCGGGGGGAATCTGAAGGCCATGAGATGACGAAGACCCGATTCTTTTTTAATATTTCGTATCTGTAAATTAATACGTAAAGCTAAAGCTGTGTAATTCCTTTTTACACAAACACACAAACGGGAGGATATGAATTTTATCACAGTTGATGTTGATATAAGAAAAGTTTACATTATGGAGAAGTGCAGAAAGCAATAGCAATATAATAGATATTTTTATATAATATGCATTGGAAATACATTAAATTAAAAAAAACAGGGACAGTCATGAGGACTGCTGACGGAACTGAAAACTTAAAACGATATGCACAAGCACAGATTTATAACTTACACACATACATTTATATCTTCTTCTTACCTTTCCGCGGCCTTCCACCTACCTTCCCACAACCTTTATCTTACTCTCACCTTACCTTCACGCTCTCTACCTGCTACTTTCCCACTATCACCCCGATATCTTTTCGCCACCTTTTCCTTATCTTCCAGGTACATCCCAGCTACCTTCTCCCTACCTACTCCTACCTTCCTGCTACCTTCCCGCCACTTTCCCACTATCTTCCCGATACCTTCCCGGTACCTTCCATAATTCCTTTTAAACCAGCAGTTGGCTCTCCTGATAGAAAGACAAACCATCCCTATGGACACTAAAGATGTTAATGGTGCTTTGCTATCCGTGTGACGGGAAGGTAGTAGGCACATGCATAAGTCTAAGGGTAGCTTAGCCGCTAACCAGAACACGACAATGATAAGCATTGACGCTTTTGCGGCAGAAATAGATAAGGCGGTGGTGGGCGAGGTGAACTACCTTCTCGCTACTTACTCCCTGCCTTCTTCTTTCTTCTCCTATCTTTCCCTTACCTCCCCATCTTACTTCTACCTTTCCCTACATTCCCCGTACATTTCCCTACGTTATCCCTGTCTTCCCCATACCTTCCCGCTACTTTCTTATTACCTTCCCTCTACCCTACCTCTAACTTTCCCTTTCTTACCTCCCCCCTACCTTCTCCTACCTTGTCACTACCTACCTCCTACCTTTCCGCTACCTTACTCCTACCTTTCCCTTACTTACCCCTAACTTCGTTAAACTTCCCCTAACTTCCTTCTACCTTTCCCCTACCTAGCCCTACCAGATTAACAGTTCTGAATCCTTATTCGACGAGCAAAATTCTAAAGATATCTTAACGTGATGCTTTATTCAATACATACCTATTGGTTGCCCCGCAAACGTTGTTTTGCCATACAAACTACTTGTATTGAATATTTTGGTGGAGTATTTTAGGGGTGAGGGAGGAGAGTTAATTGAGAGAAAAACTATCCTATCTTTTAAGTTTGATCAAACAGTAGATACCAAGAATTTTTTATTGAATTTTTTTTTTCATTGTACTACCTATATACCTCTTTCGGATCGGACAGGGTTTTTTTACACACTGTATACTAGCTATGTGCCCGATTATTTTATCCCTGAATAAAGTACCCCTACCCAACTCCATCCATTTTTTAAAGATCCATTATTAGCGCTCCCCTACACTAAATAAGAAATAAATATCGGATATCGGATCACCCTCCGGCGTTTGCGCTCACTAAGGATTTGGCCCGCTGGCTCAAGCAACTGTGACGTTAAATTAATCCATCAATAAAATCCATCAATTGGCCACACTATGGTTAAGAATATTTAAGTAGAAAATGTTTTTATTAAGTTTTGGTAGTATACCTATATAAACATTAAGATATTAAAATAAAGTTTAGTATGACAAATTAACTTATTTTTTTAGTGTCATAAAAGTAAGACAAACCAATTCATAGACATAAACATATACATCTGTATATGTTAATGTGAAGTGTACACACACATACTCTCTCACACACCTCTGAGGTGGAGTTACATACTTGTGTTGCTTCTTTTTCTTTTGCATCCTTTACTTATTATTTTCGTATGCTAAAGTAAATGTCGTAGAACCACCGTTGGAGTAGTCGTGTTCTCTAGAGGAGACCACTTTCGCAGAAGACAATAAATTATATACCGCAATATAGTCGTCTTATCACTGAATCAGTGCGCACGTTAGGCACGGTCGGTTATTTAGCTGAGGGTTCTCCTATAAACCGATCTACTGACTCGGATTTCGTTACGACAGGCGACAGGTGATAGATCACTTACGTCATTTATTCTGTTCAGCCCCCCTAGACAAGTGGCAAACGCTCAATAACTATTCAAATATTACGTTTTGGCGATATTTAGGCCAAATTGGTAGCCAAGTGGATCATGACTTGTTCAACGTTCGTTCCATACGAACTTTACGAAGTATATTGAATATTGTCTCTGAATTGACGGTAAACGTCACTTTGAAATATTATTTTCACCGAGGTTATAAGTTTTATTTATATGAAATGTGCATTAAAAGCAAAAAAGACTCGCCCCCCAAGATGTGGCATCAACGCTAGTACAATAGAAAGAGAAATTTATGGATTTGTCATAAGCTGTTGACACGAGCGTAAACGAATTTGTAATTGGTAGCCAAGTGTCATTCGTGAAACGAAACGTTATATTGCATCGATCATTTTTGTCAATTTTCGTACAAGACCGTAGCCAAGTGGCACTTTTGACAAGCAAAATAGTAGCGAATTATTCGATAATCAGCGAATGCTAGAACCCTGCAGATTACGCTTAAAATGGCGGTTGACACTATAAGTTCAAGTTATAAACACTATATTCTTGTTACAACCCTTGTATTTTGTAAATTTAATGAAACAAAAAAATTTAGTTTATTTTTCAGTGTAGCAATAGATTTCGGTCTATTTTACATTTCTGTAAATATGTATGCCAAAATTTTATATGTTCAGTTTTGCATATTTTTGTTCATTTTTAATAATAAATTTATCATCAGCTTTCATAAATCTGAAACATAAGTTTTAAAATGTGACTATCGATAACATTTTGCACAATTCTACGTTCACTTGTAATGTAAAGAGGATTTACTTAAAATACGTTAACACAATCAAATTTGATAGCAAGGACGATAAATACATAAATCTTGGTGACAGTATTTAATTTTATAACGCTTTAAATTGGTAGTACTGACAGAGTTCAATTGACATGTTAGCTATATAGAAACTTACGGCATGACAGTAATTAAGAAGAAAAGATAGTATATTTTATCTTATTCGCACTTACGCGGTACATACAATCAAAATTGAATCAGATATAGCGACTCTGTTCTTATTTTTTTATATTATTTATATATTCCATCCATGTATATTATTCATCCGAGATTTATTCACGTTGTGAAAATAACACTTCAAATTGACATCGCCGTCAATTCACAGACAATATTCGATAGACCTCAATAGAATGAACGTTAAACAAGCCATGGTCCACTTGGCTACAAATTTGGTCTAAATGACGCCAATGCGTTCTATTAGAATGAACAGAGAGCTCGGTTGGCGGTCAAAGCGTGCGCAAGACTTAGAAAAATGTTGATGGAAAATTTTAACCCTATATAACTCCCCTTTTTTGTTGCACCATTGCGTGGAGGGGGTAAGGGACACCAACTTTTGTCAAGGTCACTTTGCTCTGAGTTAATTCCCCGTGGAGTTAGGGGATGAAAATCGAAATCCATTACAAAGGCGTCTGCGACTTAAAAAAAAGAAAATGTATTGAAATCCCCCTAGTTAGGTTAGGACTCTTAAATTATGGCAATTTGCGTTCATTTTACTTTAAAATTATCAAAAATTCTAACAGATATTATTCAGCTGATTGAATAATAGTGATCATCCGCCATTTTTAGCGTAATTTCCTACAGGGTTCTAGCGTTCGCTAATCATCGGATCACAATTTTGCTTGTCAAAAGTGCCACTTGGCTAAGGTTTTGTATCAAAATGATCAAAAATGATCGATGCAATATAACGTTTCGTTTCACGAATGACACTTGGCTACCAATTACAATTCGTTTACGCTCGTATCAACAGCTTATGTCAAATCCATACATTTTGTTTTCTATTCTCCTAGCGTTGATGCCACTTGTCTTGGGGGGCAGATATAAATGACGTAAGTGACGTACGCAACGTCCAAGTCAACTACACTTTATTCTACTCTAGATAGCGCTACGCTACCTTAGGCTACAAATACTCTCATACTTCCTCACACGGCCATTCGTAGTGTAGTGGATGGTGGTAGCGGTGGTGGTGGTAAGTGAAGATATAAGCGAAGTGGCTGGAAGCGGATAGAGACTAAAAGCTCGTGGCGTGTCATTGGAGAAGCCTATATCTAAAACTGAACGATAATAAATTGATTATGATAATTATGGTAGTTTTTGTTTTATTGTATTGTCAATTTATTCTTTAAAACTATCAGTAGTATGAAATATGAAAATTCGTAACTCAGTAATATTTGGCCTGATCACATAATGTATATGCTGTTGATATTATTTTTACGAAAATAAAATAAAAATAACATAGTTTTGCATTAAAACCCCTGTAGAAAATTTCCCGTTTCTAGATCAACTGGTTTGGGCGGTGATCCCGCCGTATGCAGAGGTAGGTTATACCAAAATGCGACGGTACTAACGGGTTGTAGCAATATGGACTGTATGATAGGATGGAAGGTAAGAATGATGAAGGACTCACCTGGTGGATTGCACTTATCGCGGCTTGCAGTTAGCTGGCTCCAGCTACGTCTCGAGACGAGCGAGCGAGCGGACGGTTGCGGCGCAGCGTGACGCGAGCGGTACCGTTTAGGCCTTTTGTAAAAGACGTTGCGAGCGTACAGGTATGCGGTCACTCGTGACGAGGTCGACCAACGAACTGGCGTATGAGCGTATGCGGACTGCAATGTGGCGATTCAGCGGCGCCATCTTCCGCCAAGTGAGAGGAACATATGATGGATGCAGGAAGGAAAGAGACGGAGAGGACAGAACTAGGATTCCTGCGCAAACAGGCGGTGCTTTTTCTGTCAGTTCGTGTAATAATTTCATTAAGTAGATTGTTAATAGTTCTTTCCATTATTTATTAATTACCCCACAAGCTTTAAACGGTGATAAGAAATTTATTCTACTTTTATTTATCAAACAACCCTCGTTACTCATCTTGTGTGCCAATCCATTCTGTTCATTGGGTTGTTAATCCACGACTTTTAATAGCCAATATACCCTAATCTGATCGGAAAACTAAAGTTGTTTATAAATAGAGTTAGTATAAAAATAGGACGCCTTGTATTGGAATTATCTCGGATTAGAATTACATGTGATTCAGGTGAATCGTATTCTTTTCTGCCTTGTGATGTAGGTACCTACCTAATAGTTGAACCAAATAGTATAAAATCTGGAATATGTTCTCGATCCCTAGCATACTATATATTGTTGAGATTGTAGCAGCTAGGAACAAAAGGGGAAAGTTCTCAATTAGGTTTGATTTTTGACTTTTTTCTATCTTTATATATTAGCAATCAGGCAGATTGCAATTTTGAAAAATGATTTAAATTAAAAATAATTAGATATAAGATGAGCAGAATATTTGCCTCTAAAAGTCATATCAGTTAGTCTACCATACTAATCTAAGACAATTATGCACATGGTGGAATATGAAATGCACAGTTAAAGTTTACCTTATAGCGCAGACACCTATATTTAAAAAAATGTCACAAACCAGTTAGAAACACTTTAAATTAATAAAAATAAACATTACACACACTACATTCAAATGATACATGATACCATGAAGTATTAGGATACGGCTTCATGCATGATATGATGACACACTTGCATATCTACTATTTTTTTACGCCTGTCTGTAAGTCTGTTGTCAAACTTAAAAGAGATTTTGTTTAGCCTATGATCGAATTTTAATCACAGAGCGATTGCTAGTACATAGAAATGTATGTATAGATACTAAAATATATTTAACTAGCTGACCCGGCAAACGTTGTTGTGCCTTTTTAACTTCTCTTTTTTCTCTATGTTTTTTCACCTTTTAAACCTTCCCTAGACTTCAACAATGAATTCAAACCCAAAATTAGACAAATCGGTTCAGAAGTTCTCGAGTTTTAGCGAGACTAACGAACAGCAATTGATTTTTATATATGTCGCAGTGAAATTATCAATAGTCGTTAGATTATAATCTACCTAGTGAATTTATAATTTGGTTAGGTTAGGTTGGCAGTTAAATTATAATATCACTTAGTTAGATTATTATAGATAGTATATATAGATGTGCTCCGACACAAAAATACTAACATAATTAAGTAGGTATATGCTTATCATATAAATGCGTGTTCTTGTTGGTAGAATTCTCGTCGTTCGTAAACGCTTACAATTCGCTAATGGTCAATATATCTAACTGAAGTTTAAAATATATATGTATTTTGTTTTAGTTACTTGAAGACAACTATCATAATGCCGGACTGGACGTGGCTACTCTTGGCAGCGTTGTTTGGAGCAGTATCTGCGTTAGCCATCCCATTTGTTCTTCTGCTATATTTTATCCGCCCGTTTGAGAAAAAAACTCCTGTAGATGAAGAATTTAACATTCCTCTTACTTTGCCGCCCGTAAGTATATTTCTTTAAGTACGTAGACAAAAACTATCGCCTTTGTTTAAAATTTTTCAATCTGTAAACCATTGCTGATAAATCTACCCGAAAATTCAAGTAAAATATATTTAAATATAGCCTCAATACGTGAGTGCGTTTGTTCGTTAAGTAACTACTGCACGACACGTCGCGATGCGACTAAAAATATATATAATCACTAGAAATGCCACGGATTCGGATGATTTTGCCGAATACCGAATATCCGGTACCTCGCATATTGTTGAGGGTATCCACCAAATATAAACCCTGTATATAGAGGCGGGTAACTAGGGAAGAAAAAAAAACAAAATTCCAATAACTTCGGCTTCGGCGGAAATTGTCAGATTATCTTTATTTATTTATTCTTACATTATTTCCTATATAATAAAACCAACACAACGTTTTATTTGCAAATTTGTAACCCTCCGACTCCCTCACGATACACTTGAATCGGTGGATTTTCTAACCATATCTTAATCTGACCCGATTATTTAGCATTTTAGACTCAAATCAAATTTTAGACTCAAATAATATCGAATATACAGGGTTACTTTGAAAGGTCCGGCCAAAATTTCAGAGCCTGTTCAGAATCGAAAATATGTTCGATTTATGTAAAAAAAAAGATAATTTAAAAAATTCTAATTTCATTTTTATCCGACACAAAATACAAAACGCATGGATACAATTTCAATTGCGCGAAATTCAAACTAAAATATTTTAGTACCTTCAATCAAATTATAAGTAATCGAGAAAAATGTATTACGTAATAGTTACTGTCGTAATTATAGTTATAATTATATAAAATAACACATTCCCAAGACTCGGCGCATACAATTCATGAATTTAGTGGGATATTTTATTATTTATATATATGTAGGAAGTGGGTCAGATATGATAAATAAAATGCGGATGTGGTAATATAACAACTCTTTATATTTAGATCAGAATAACATTAGATCACTATTAAAGCTTTCCATCACTAATGACTAGTTCTGGTTTAACAATTCCAAGTAACTTAATTATTCCCTATTACAAATAAGTCATAATTTAAGCAATAGATAGTCAATTATAAATTGTACTGCGACTAATTTATAGTTGACAATAATAATTAACTTGTTTGCACAAATTAATTATCCGAGAGTCAAGGATAAGCTACTAGCAAGATACAACAAGTGTACCGAGCCACGCCAGAGCCTAGACTGCCTTATCGGCGGGCGCTCAGAGCCTTTTATACAGGTAGCAAAACAAGTTGAGTAGTAGGGATATGGAACGATGCGCTTGCCAGCCCAGGCCGTGCATTTGTTGTTTACACTTTACAATATTCTTGCATTTGACGACGCGGACGCCGTCACGGCCATACTGACATGCACACGTCCTCGTGTGCGCATCTTTATACATCTGAGGACAAGGAACGCCTCGTTCATCCTGACATATTTTTTAGAAAACTAAACATAATCTTTTTTTTTTTTACAACTCTATAATTAGCGTAATCTTTTAGCGAAATGTTACAATAGTGTGCTGGTCCGGTAACCCCTTCAGCAACTACAACTATTAAACCTTTCTCATCAGTTTTGAAACCGGAGACTGAATCCTACTAAGCTAGGAATCCCTCATCAATTAAAAAAACCGGAGACTGGATTGTACTAAGCTCCCTCTCATCAGTTAAAAACCGGAGACTGGAGTGTATTAAGCTCCCTCTCATCAGTTAAAAACCGGAGACTGGAGTGCACTAAGCTCCCTCTCATCAGTTAAAACCGGAGACTGGAGTGTA
Organism: Apodemia mormo; assembly: GCA_036924255.1. Classification (NCBI taxonomy): domain Eukaryota; kingdom Metazoa; phylum Arthropoda; class Insecta; order Lepidoptera; family Riodinidae; genus Apodemia; species Apodemia mormo. The sequence continues at coordinate 11,642,096 of JAUPFN010000001.1, forward strand.
CTAAGCTCCCTCTCATCAGTTTAAAACCGGAGACTGGAGTGTGCCGTCATCTTCCTACATTTTTTGATATTTTTTTTTTATTATTCTTCAATTGATTTATTTTCATAGTTTTATAAAACTCCCATTTTCTTCAATTATTATTATTATTATGTTTGCTTTTTTTTTACTTACATCTTTAGTGATATTTTTTTTATCATCATTTTACGACATTTTTTTTTCGTTTACTTTATATCGTATTTTTTTGCTGATGATGCAGCCTCATGTACAGTGCCATTAGTTATTACAAGATTAGAGAATCTCCTTCGCAGGTAGTTCGAAGATATTAAAAACTCTGACTCTTAATAACTATTTACAATATACACTGCATTTCTATCAATATTGTTTGGACCAGTTTTATGAACAAGATCATTATCATGAGTATACGCCGTCACGTCATCCTTGTTATAATTTTCATATAGGTACCTCAAGAAACCCTACAGGAATATGGGGAACTTCGCAGAGGCTATCATGGGCGCACTTGTTTTCTGAAATTGCGGTAACTTTTAAGGAGCCCTTATATTTTGAATCAAGTTTCGTTAAGTGTCGTTCTTCATTCCTAACAAAGACAATGTCATCTACACTAAAAGGTCTAAAATATTTTTTTTAACTCTACTCAACCGTAAAATGTCCGATTAGGCTGATTTTTTGATTCTATTGGATTCACTGGATCTTCAAAGCTTGTAGATACTTTTGCGAGTTTTTGTTAGTTGCCGAATGTCAAAGCTAATGCTGCTGAGCGCGTGTTAAATATTACCTAACCGCTCTTGCCATGATTTGTCAGAGAAGTATACTGCGCTATCATTATTAAACCCTACAAGATTCGCATCACATATTCGGACCGACTGTTAGCTCTATATGTGCCTGTCGCAAGAAGATGTAAATCTGTATTGTTTTCTTTTTTTTTTTAATATTAGTTTGAGTTTAGTTGGTAATAAACTTTAAGATTGCTTATTAACGATCTTCAAAGGGTCAACTAATTCGATTTCAGCTCGACGAATTTAATCCCGACGGTTTTAATTCAATAGGTTGTCAATTGTTTTTAAAAATATCTACCAAGCGCTCTCTATCTTTACCTACAAGGTCAGTGTTTACCATACTCTCGCTAGCAGATTTTGAAACTGAGCAGGATTGTGTTTAAGTATTGCTAAGCATTAACCTGTTGTCGCTTAGTTCCTATGAAACATTAAGACTTATCAGGACAAACGTGAAACTACCTCCAGATTTAAATTTTGCCTTGTGGTTAAGCATTTGATTTGTTCAGTGGAAACTACATCAAAATAAGAGACTATTTAGAGATTCTTGTTCATAAAATCGTTCTCTTACAAAGGAATCACAACAGATTTGTTTGATATGGCTACATTCTAAACCAGACTCAAATATAAAAGATAATTAAATTCTACTTAGTGTAATACACCATGTAAAGCTCTGGAACAGATGTTGACTGGTTTTATTTATTTATTTATTTATTTATATTCATGCACAACAAAAACGTACATAGGTTAAACTTAACGCCTAAGGGCATTCTATCCTAGCCAACCTCGTTCAAAACAGAAACATTACTTATGGAGGGGGTGCATCTAAATTTACTTAAAGACAAAGTAACCTTAACTTGTATAAACAAATCAGAGGAGATCAAAATAACAAACTAACTTAAAAATTTTAAGAATTACACATACAACACATATATACATAATACATACATACATAATACATACATACATAATACATATATACATAAAATATAGATAAATAACACTTACATATACATAAATATATACATACATACATTATGTTCATACATATATTTATAAATACAAATGATTAAAATCAACATACAACTATGAGCAAAAAACAAGTTATCACTCATTATATTCATATTAACTTGAAAGATCGAAATATAATTTTAACTGTCTCTTAAATGCTAATTTTGATGTAACTTTCCTAATATCCTCAGGAAGTGCATTCCACAAACGAACAGCTCGATGGGAAAAAGATTGTAAAAGAAAATCTGTTCGGCAAAACGGAACATTCAAGGACAAATTTTCTTGAGACCGCAGGTTCCGACTATGTGTATCACTCTGCCAAGCAAAAAGAGACTTGAGGTACGCAGGAACAGACGGATCGTGTAATATAGAAAATAATGTACATAACATTCTAAAATCTCTGCGTTGACGTATAGGTAACCACTTAAGAGTAGCACGATACTGTGAGACATGATCGAACTTGCGCAGGCCATAGATAAATCTAATACAGTTATTCAGAAGTCGATCCAATTTGTCAAGAAGAATTTGGCTGAGATCAGAGTAACACACATCGGCATAATCAATGATTGGCAGTACCAATGTCTGAACCAATGCAATTTTTGTAGAAATAGGCAAAAAGTTTTTGTGCCTATACAAGGTTCTCAGTGTGTGGTTAACCTTCTGACAGACTCCTGTAATTTCTGTTTTTCGGAACTCGAAGTGGCAACTTCTTTCTTCTTGTAGCGCATCGGATAAATGGAAGCTTTGTGGCTGGGCCGGGGTCACAACATACATAGCAGACCACTGGTGGTCGGCCACTGGACACGCCACCAGAGATAGTGGTAGATGACCTGCTTTCCCTGCAAGCAAAAATTATTTGAGATAAGTTTCTGTTTATCACGACAATCGTTGTCACGATGTTCAATTCTATCACAAAAATTTCAACTTCCTCGAAATGCAGTGGTGCTCTTAAATCGGTTCATATCTACGTCTAAAAGGAAGAACCCTTCAAGTTATATAAATATAGCTTGCCAAGACAGCAGCTTGTGAAGTAGGTGACGGCATGACTCTTAAGTGAGTGAGTAGGTACAATGATTTGATCAACCCCGTCTAATTTTTTCTTTTCTATTATTATTTTACTTAAGGAACACCAGCTAGTAAGGTACACCACAAAAATGCTATGAGTCAGATAAAGCGTCTTTGGAACGACAGAAGCATCTCATTAAAAACAAAGCAGAGACTGGTTCGTAGGCTGGTGTTCTCTATATTTATGTACGGCGCAGAGTCATGAACACTAAAAACTGCGGACAGACGTCGCATTGATGCGTTTGAAATGTGGTGCTAGAGGAAAATGTTACGTATCCCTTGGATAGCACACAGGACCAACGCCTTCATACTAAAACAACTTGGAGTAAAGACCAGACTGTCTGCTACGTGCCTTCAAAGAATTCTATAATACTTCGGCCACATCTCTAGAAAGCAAGGGACAATCTCGAAAAGCTAATCGTGACCGGAAAAGTAGAAGACAAAAGACCACGTGGTCGTACTCCTATGCGATGGTCGGACCAGGTTTGCACCAATCTTATGTCTAAAATGTTTTATGATGCTCTGCACGTCGCTGAAGATAGAGTCCAATGGCATAATATTGTGCTATCAAGAACAATCTAATGAGGAGGTTACGACCCTCAGTAATGAAGAATACGAAGCTAGGAGGAGGACACCAGTTAGTCATATCGTCTGCTTCATCAGAATCAAAGTGTATCAATTTATTGGGAGTTACAGAACGTGAATTAATATTTTCTACTATTTTTCAAAGAATAGTTTCCATACCACAAGTGAAGAGAGACATTTACTGCTCTACATAATTAACCGAAATAGTTTGATGCTGAAGTGGGAGTGAATCCGATCCCACTTCTGATGTAGGAAGTGGGTCAGATATGATAAATAAAATGCGGATGTGGTAATATAACAACTCTTTATATTTAGATCAGAATAACATTAGATCACTATTAAAGCTTTCCATCACTAATGACTAGTTCTGGTTTAACAATTCCAAGTAACTTAATTATTCCCTATTACAAATAAGTCATAATTTAAGCAATAGATAGTCAATTATAAATTGTACTGCGACTAATTTATAGTTGACAATAATAATTAACTTGTTTGCACAAATTAATTATCCGAGAGTCAAGGATAAGCTACTAGCAAGATACAACAAGTGTACCGAGCCACGCCAGAGCCTAGACTGCCTTATCGGCGGGCGCTCAGAGCCTTTTATACAGGTAGCAAAACAAGTTGAGTAGTATGGAACGATGCGCTTGCCAGCCCAGGCCGTGCATTTGTTGTTTACACTTTACAATATTCTTGCATTTGACGACGCGGACGCCGTCATATATATATATATATATATATATATATATATATATATATATATATATATATATATATTAATCGATTACCAGAGAAAGTCGCAGTATACCTAATAGTAACTGAGTATTCGTGGCATCTATAATCACAATATGAAATTATTCGATAACTGTGTTTTGTTCTACGTTTTATTCAATGTTGTTTGAGATCGTGCGCTAGAAAGAACTTATCTACCTACTAAATAGATAAAAAGTTTTCCCCGTGTTGGTCCCGGGCTTCTTTGAAGAATAGGTAAACTGCCGTTCTGCCAGGCAGGTCGTAAAAGGCGACCGATTAGAGTTTTGCATTGTCTCGCCCGGGTCTGGTACCGCCGCCTTACCTATTCCTGCCGTGAAAACGTCGGTGCTTATCACTGTCGTGTTCCGGTTTGGAGGGTAAGGTAGCCGGTAAACTTATGCATGTGGCGTTACACCTTGCCATAAGACTCGTAGCAACGCACCATTACCATTTTTGGTGTCTACAGGCGATGGTTGACTCTTTCCATCAGGAGACCCATCTGCTTGTTTGCTATCTTATGATATAAAAGAGTAAAGTAAAGTATCTTCACGCCCATATTCCCGAAGAGGTAGGCAGAGGTTTACCCACAATTAGCCAAAGATACTTAGTTCCACAATATGATAGGTGATAAACCTATCGCCAACCGGGCACTTATCCAATCACGGGCAGCGTTAGTTTTATCAGAAAACTGAAAAAATACATTTTTGATTTACCCAACCCGGGAATCGAACCCGGTACCTCATATGGTCAACGCCCACACTGAACCACTAGACTAATGTGTATGCACATTACTTTAAAAATGACTACTGCTTCGCTGTCACCACCGCACTAACAGCTGCTGCAGTAATCTCATTACTCGTCATTATCGTTTATCTATTGTAAGAATATTTTTCGATAAACTTATTTACTATTATACTGTTTTAAAAGAACTGTTTTCGGTAAAATTGATAAACGTATCGACTCTGTTGAAAATTTGTTCGTAGATAGCAACATCTTTGGCGTCAAAAAACGGTTGTATTTTTGTTACTATACGCGCGTAAAATAAAAAATAAAAATAAGCAATCATTGTATTGTCGAACATTTTTTTGAATAAATAGAATATCGTATCTTCTATATTATATTATCGTTCTAGTCCAGTGTATCATTGTTAGATTAATAAATTTTGCTAAAAGAAACATTTTCTTATAGCAAAATTTATTAAAGTTATTATAACTTGTGTCAGTTTTTGCTAAAAAGCTATTTTACAAATATTTATTTTACAAAATCGTGCAATTGGTAGTGAAAACACAGCCTTAAACTAAAAAAAACAATAATCTGTATCTGGTATTTTTGATAATATCTATTATTATTTTTTTCATTGAGACATGGCTTTCGTGACTTACGAACACGTATTTCCTTTTTCAGTGTTATTTTATTATCGCTGGTGCTAAGGGTAATTATTTGATTACACACGACAGTTACACATTTCGTTCACAAAATGAAGGATTTATTACATAAATTTAAGGTTCCCACTCGTCTTTTATTGTACAGAGATGACGGATTAAATGGATACGCCTTTCAAGGCAATTTCTTAGTTTGTCAGTATAGCTTGCATTCACACACAGAAATACAGAGTTATACTACTTACCAATGAAATAAAATCACTCCAAGAGTAATTTTCAATCCTTGTCATCTCATTCAGTACGATAAAGCAGTACAACATGGGTTATTTCTATTTTTTCACGATATAATATATCTACAAATGTATGATACTTTTGACAGTGATATGAGTGTTTGTTGTTATGCGCAGCGACACGTTTCCTTCGTAATGCGGTCTGTGACTGAGACACAAAGATTGTTTTTTTTTTTCGAAGGACTGGGATCTTCACGCCCATATGAAGATCCCAGTCCTTCGAAAAAAAATGCATAGCCATATATCGTCACACTACAGTCTACACCATTCTATCAGATCTAGTCTCAGGCTCAAATTCCTAACATAGGCGTTTTTATGGGTATTAATGTCACATGTATAAGTGAATCGGCTAATTTACTACAAGTTGTACTACAACTCGGTTGTGTTTTGGTTTGGAGGGTGACTCTACAGCCTTACCCAGGCGAGAAGTTGCAGAACTCTACCACTTAGCAATCACGATGGTAGTGATTCGTATAACCCACGTTTGCCTTCTAATAACTGTCTGGCAGAAAGGCACATGGTTTATTCTTCAAAAGATCCCGGACCAACAAGGGGGAAAATTCGTTCGTTCGTAATTTTTAAAATTTTGTAAACAACAAAGATTCTACAGATTTTTACATAGTATCTTACGATGCATAAAATGTTTTTGACACTTTTAAAATCTTGTTTTGACTATCATCGCTTGAATCATATAACGATCTGGCTGAAATTTGACATGCAAAATACAAATAGCTAAATTCTATCTTTTGCACCTTGCTAGTTTGACAGCTTTGTGTTGAGGCAATACTCAAGGCTATTAGGTTTAATAATAATGAATGCAATCACGACGCGTAAAAACAGGTTGTAAATGTTCTGTTTACATCGCATACGTTAACGCTGATTTAACCCCATAACTCGTCTCTAGTAAAAAGTTTATTGTTGTGAGATGCTTACAATATGTATATTTTCTTCTATGAATTTTGTATTGTTGAGGAAGTAGCTAAACATTTTCCAGTAAGTGTTTAGTTAGCTAATTAGCAATCTATGGAAAAAGGTTTTTCTACTCCCTCTCTACTTTCATTTAAATATTGAAAAATACATAAAACGCCGCAATAAATGTATTTAGATACCAAAATATAGCTCACTAGAATTTTTTCGTAGATGGAACCTAGAACAACTGGATTATACCTAAGCATAGGAAGTATTAAATTAAGTCTCCCAAACAAAGTCGTGGGCAACAGCTATTTTTTAATAAATTTCAGAATTTGTTTCACAATTTTGTCAGATCGTGGACGTTTGTAACAAAACAATACGTTTCCAACAAAACTAACTGGATTAATAACGGATGTAATCAAGGCGAGAATACCCTTGGGGCTATAAATGTTCTATTTACTTCGTGCACCCTGTCGCTGTAAAACGCTTATTGTTATAGGATGTATTCGTTAGATTTTACTTGTGAAGTTCGTCGTTTTAATCATTTTACATTGATCAGGATCATGTGAAAACTGATCATTAGGCTGAAGTAGAAACATTCCTCTTTTTCAATGTACTTTTATTTACTGTTCAGTCATGTTTGACGTGATAATTTGTCCCGTTTTGAACGGGCCCGTTCCGATTTTAACTACATTGTCCCAGAGTCCCCAAATATATTCCAGAGACGGGTGTCCGGCATAAAAAAAATATACCTAAATGCAATTTCTACCACGTTGACGAATATTTGCTCAGGCATAAATTCACGCAACACAAACACCTTACAAAAATCATTATTTTATTTTATTTAATAAGGAAATCAATCATTTCAAAATGTTCAAAACTTTTGGGACATCTTATTTAATATTATTTTGAATTTAACAATTGTACTGTTTCACACTTATATATAACACACATAAACTATATAATATATATTTTTATTTTTAATTAAATAGCCAAACGGTTTCACATTTTACTGCATCATCAGGGCTCAATTTAGCAGCAGCAGGGTCAATTTAGACAATTGAAATAACGAAAATTCCGACAAAGCCAAATTTTCGTAAAGACCTTGGGTTTACCATTACAAATAAAGTGCCAAAAGTCCCCATCGATCCCATGTGTGCTAAGATAATTATTCAGGATAAAAGGTCAAAATTTTAGGTTTTTTTAATTTTTATCGAAAATGGTAAGTTTTATCAAAAAATATCTGAGACCAAGTTGTAGATCTCAAAATTCTCTATAAAAATTGTCTTTTTGATTTTTCTCTATCACCAACCATTTCCCAGATATTGCGCTTGTAAGGGTCACGTTCTACGTAGTATGCACAGAAATAGCACATATATAACTATTCAGGTATTTAAGCAAGAAAAATGCCTATTAATTTCCACGTTAAGTGACAAATTGACAGCTGAAAATATTACCGTGAAACAAGCTCAAAATGATACCGATGTCCTCAATTGAAACAGCAATAGACAAATGTAATGCAACGCACACAACTATTGTAGTAGGTGGAGATGTTGATTTGTTAGTACTAATCACTACAAGGACTCCTTCTGATAAAATTATTTACTTTCTGAAACCTGAGAAGGCGCAACAACGAACAAAAATATATTCTTCCAAAAGTTTACCAGCTTATCCAAAATGCCAAAACTATATTTTATTTTTGCATGCGATAACCGGCTGCGATACTACTACATCATCAATGTTCAGAAGTGGCAAAAATTCAGTGTTAAAATTATAAAAAAAAGGTTTGATTGACTGCGCAAAAGTATTTACACAAATCAATTCTTGACTTCAAACAATAATTACGAAAGTCTTTGTATTACTTTCGATTCGTACAGTTTCGTCTTACTGTTTATGGAGCTTCAAAAAATTGATATTTTACTTTCGTGAAAAATACAAAAAAAAGCAAGTACAACTATCTTATCTTCCTCCAACATCGGCATCTGCTATTCAACACTTATATCGAGTATACTATCACGTTCAGACAGAGCAAGGCAATCAAATGAACCCTGCATACTGGGGTTGGAAATTAATAAATAATACTTTGGAACTGATTCAAACTTTACTGCCCCCGCTCCAGAAAATCTTCTCAACACAATTTTTTGCAATTGCAAAAAAGGTTTTAGTGCCAAATGTGGCTGTAGTAAAATAGGGTTACAATGTTCTTCAACGCGTACCGATTACCAAGATTGGTCTTATCGGTTCAATTAAATACAACAGAGGAACTGATTCTTCTTCATCTAAACAATTTCTGAATATCCAGCAAGAGAAAGAAGAAGAAGAAATCGAAGAAAATATGATTGTAAACAGATAATTGATTTCAATAACCATTTAATAATACTATTAAATAAATATATGTAATAATTCATATTATTAAATAAGTATTGTCCCTGAATATACCGTCAAAAATGTTCGTGGAAAAGGCCTACCGGGGAAAACTACGTTAAAAAACACGCTGAGTACACTACCTCACAAGTGGTGTAGAAATGTGTGCATATCATGTAAAACTTACCATTTTCGAGAAAAATCCAAAAATCCAAGGGGTTTGATACCAACGCATTATGCAAGTCACATCGCAGTCACCATCTTAATGACTCATTTGGCCAATCGATCGTTTTTTCGGATTACTTGCCAGGAAATCAGATGGCCCACCTATTGTCTAAAAAGGTCCGGATTAAAACGTTGACACTTACCTGGCAGTCAGCTATTTCCTTTATATGGGTACATCACGGGAATATCCCGTACGGGAATATTTGTGCCAGCAGCAATTCAATCAACAAAAGATTTCTAAATTACAATAAAAAGTATTGAAAAAATTTAAAATACCTCAAAATCCTTCTTTACAACCATGAGCTACATGGATGTAAAGAAAAGAATTCATTCGTTGGTTTTATTTCTTCACGATGTGATATTCGTTAACTAAGGCAATATTGTAGATACGTAAAATAACGGCTGTTCTTCTGTTTTATATCGTCTCGTAAAACGAAACGTAAATGTGTTAAATGTTTACGTGTCCAATATACGATCGTACAAAAGTAATTTATTCTTTTTTGGAATTGAATAAAAAACGTAGCTATTTCACTCTGAGATGTCTTATGGAATGAAGATAAATGTTAAGTGCTTTATGAAAATTGTAAAAATATGATTTGCTTAATATGTTTAACCTATTCGGTACCTACACAACGACTACAGGTAGTCCGAGACAAATTCAGGCAGCTGATGGTTCTGTAATATAGATATTCACAAAGATCTAGAAGTGCCGTCATTACAAAAATACTTCAGACGTCACAACGCCACATTGAAAGAGCGATGAGACATCCAATCCCCCTGTTGAGAGCCGCAGCCTGTCCCGGCCGCGATCACTGACGACAAACTAAGTAGGAAACGTTACGTCCTAACCAATCCTGATGTTCCTAATTCCTATCACAGACTTCACAATTTACACACACCTAGCCGACGACGACTCGGCGCACTGTTTCGGCTCGCTAAACTTTAAATGCCGGTCAAGAGTTTTTAACGAGTCCAAATCCTGACGCCACTTACACTCCCACATTTCGTCAAGATACTGCCCTAAGCCGACGTTAGGTCTTATAGGAGACGGGTGTCTAGAGCAGGTTCTTAGTCCACTTAAATTAAACTCTGGCTGAGCACTCTGCTCGTCCGAAACGCCCGGTTTCGCAGTAACGGCCATTTGGACCAACTATTTAAGTTCATTTCGACAAAAAAAAACTCATCATTGGGACAATGTATACGCTTTTAACTAAAAAAATTACTAATAAACAAATTTTAAAAAATACTTTGAAAGTAAACTGTATATATGTCGCAGTGAAATTGTCAATAGCCGTTAGATTATAATCTACCTAGGGAGTTTATAATTTGGTTAGGTTAGGTTAGCAGTTAAATTATAATATCACTTAAGTAGATTATAATCTAACGGTATTGACAATTTCACTGCGACATAAACGTTAAATAATTTCATGTTACTGAAGCACAAAACAGCCTGGGATTAGTGCTGCTCATTTTTATCTCTAAATATAATTATTAAAATCAGACAAACATTGTATATCTATATCTATATCTATACATACAATAAAATCGTAGGAACGTCAAAACTGTACATTGAATATTTTTTAAAAAGAATACTTGGGACGTGATCTACTACAATCGATATCGAAGCCAAAACTATAGTTTTTAGAATTTTTGTCTGTTTGCCTGTTTGTCTGTTTGTCTGTTTGTCTGTTTGTCTGTTTGCCTGTTTGTCTGTTTGTCTGTTTGTCTGTTTGTCTGTTTGTCTGTTTGTCTGTTTGTCTGTCTGTCTGTCTGTCTGTCTGTCTGTCTGTCTGTCTGTCTGTCTGTCTGTCTGTCTGTCTGTCTGTCTGTCTGTCTGTCTGTCTGTCTGTCTGTCTGTCTGTCTGTCTGTTTGTCTGTTTGTCTGTTTGTCTGTTTGTCTGTTTGTCTGTTTGTCTGTTTGTCTGTTTGTCTGTTTGTCTGTTTGTCTGTTTGTCTGTTTGTCTGTTTGTCTGTTTGTCTGTTTGTCCGTTTGTCCGTTTGTCCGTTTGTCCGTTTGTCCGTTTTTCCGTTTGTCCGTTTGTCCGTTTGTCCGTTTGTCCGTTTGTCCGTTTGTCCGTTTGTCCGTTTGTCCGTTTGTCCGTTTGTCCGTTTGTCCGTTTGTCCGTTTGTCCGTTTGTCCGTTTGTCCGTTTGTCCGTTTGTCCGTTTGTCCGTTTGTCCGTTTGTCCGTTTGTCCGTTTGTCCGTTTGTCCGTTTGTCCGTTTGTCCGTTTGTCCGTTTGTCCGTTTGTCCGTTTGTCCGTTTGTCCGTTTGTCCGTTTGTCCGTTTGTCCGTTTGTCCGTTTGTCCGTTTGTCCGTTTGTCCGTTTGTCCGTTTGTCCGTTTGTCCGTTTGTCCGTTTGTCTATTTGTCTGTTTGTCTGTTTGTCTCTTTGCCTGTTTGCCTGTTTGTCTGTATGTATGTCCGGGGTAAACTCAAAAAGTACTGCATGGATTTACTTCAAATTTTGCATGAATATTACTAACAGGTCGGGTCAACATATAGACTACATATCATCACGCTATCGCCTAAGGGGGAGGAGCTGTGCGAAGTAAACGAAGTCCGCGCGGACGAAGTCGTGGGCAAAAGCTAGTAATAAATATATCTTATTTGAAAATACAAACAGACTGAGTTTCTTGCGCCGAAACTTTGTGGCTACGATTCCGATCCGGTAGTTGTTAAAAACATGTTGACCCGTCAAAAGTGTCTATAAAGTCTTATTTGAATAGAAAATTATTGATTGATTACGTTTGAGATCCCAGGCTCGGTATCTATGTGAGTAATTTGCGGGTTATTCAGAAACTAACCTGAGTCTGTAACCAGGGGTATAAAAATAGTAAAGATTATGGCCGTGATTATATTTGTCATTATTGTGTTTCTGCTCGGGATGCAAAGTAGCTGATAAACTTGATGGCTTGACATCTATGCCTTTTTTGTCACGGCACGTTTGGTTTATCATTCGGCTTTAATGAACTACCTACCCAAGAAAGACAGATGCTCCATTATACAAAAGGTCAAAGGAAGCCAAACTGGAACTGATTATAATCTATATATTTAATAATTATAATAAATAAATGTTTATTTCAGAAAATTATATAATCAGACTAAAATCTATAATTACAAGGTTTTCTTAAATATTTATGATATTACGTGTGCCTGAACTAGGAAAACCTGCGTTTCAGGCTGAAAGAGCAAGTATACTTTAAATAACTAATCATATTTTTATCATTTATACTACAAATAAACATATTATAACTCATGATACAAAAAAAAATACATGTAAATAGGTAAAGTCTACTCTAACCTTATTAACAAATTCTCTGTCTTTTTGTACGACAAACTTTGTAGGGATGACTGGAGACTTTTTTTGCATTTATGGAAAGTTAATTGAGTTATGGAAAGTAACGGAAACTTAGTAAGTTATTTATTAAAATATATAGAATGGTAAACACAAAACACAAAGGGTTAAATGAAACGATGCATAAAGCTCATAAAAAGCAATGAACGCTCCTATACTCACCCCAAATATACGAAACCTTTGAAATAATTGCAAAAATTTTAATGGCTTGCGAAGTCACGCTCTACTTGTACTTAAACGAAATCACTTTACTAAAAACTAGGCATGGAAATTATTGTTAAATTAGGCTAACTGTTAATTTAATTAATATTTAACAGTTATTTATTTATGTATATTATATCAGTAGTCTATATATAATAAGTATTAGAAGCAGTAAAAACGCGAAGCTATCGTGTTAACAACCAAAACAATATTTCTCCCGAATAGTTTTAATAACTTTTAACTATTATTATTATCATAAATCAGGATACGGTTTCTCGAATATTTTAGAGAATAGTATTAACATAAATCAAGATAGTGAGCAAAAAACGGTTTTTCGAAATATTTTTAGCAAGCAGATGGATCTCCTGATAGAAAGAATAACCATCGCCTATAGACACCAACGATGTTAATGGTGCGTTGATATCTTGTGGCGAGGTCTAATGCCACATGCATAAGTTTACCGGCTACCTTACCGTCCAAACTGGAACACGACAGTGACAAGCATGATATCGCGACAGGAACAGGGTCAGGCGGTGATACCAGACCCGGGCGAGACAATGCAGAACTCTACCACCTAGTAGTCACTAACTTGCATAGCCAATCGGTCGGCTTTTACGACCTGCCTGGCAGAACGGCAGTTGGTCTATTTATCAAAAGAGGCCCGGACCAACACGAGGTAAAACGGGGATTAATTTCTTTAGTAAATACCACGGGATCACTTTGTTTTTCCTAGATGAACAGTAACCTATATGTTAAGTCTGGGTATATACTACTTTATATCGAAAGAATGTTTCTTGATGAACCCCAAACCGGTCAAAATTCTAGTGTAATGTTATTCAAGTATAAAATGACGACGACCTACCGACATGTACATCCGACCCTTTTTTGTATACCCGTTAGATTATAATCTGCATAAAGAGCAATTCCATTACATTATAATATACCTAAGTGATATTATAATTTAACTGCTCACCTAACCTAACCAAATGGTAGATTATAATCTAACGGTATTGACAATTTCACGGTGACATGCATATGCTATAAAGGTTCCTAGTTTATCTCAGTACTTCGGAATCCTAAAGAGGGTTCATAAAAATGGTATAGTAGTCTTTGTATATTTGTGGAATGTATAAAAAAATTAAATCTTTTCTCGGAATATCGGAATCTTCTCCTATTTTTGAAATCGTAAAAATAGAAATGTTATATGCTGACTAATATGCTGAAGAAGTTTCTTCATAAAATGTAGCGTAATTAAAACACTGAGCCTAAACTGTAGTTAATTATACGTATACATTCAGTTGCGTGTGTATTGTAATACATTTTTAATGAGATATTAATAAGTATTTCATAAGCGTAGACGACATACTTGACTACGACACGGCTTATTAATGAATTTTTATTATACAGGATAAGATTAATGTTCTTATAGACCGTGGTCCCAGGAACAAGTTTTTTTGATTAATAACAAGCAGATTTTTTGTGAACAACTTCGTTTTGACGAGACAACAATCTTTTATATCTTCAAAAAATCTCGAATCGGGTAACTAATAAAGTTAGTTAAAAAAATTTAATTCTGTGATGGAAAAATATTTATTAATAACAATAATAAAATTATTTTTCTACTTTAATTGCTTGATTATTTTATAGAAAACACGAAATAGCTTTTAATGGTTTTTCTGACGAGTCCTCCACTCTAAACTTACGGAATTATGAGATTTTTAAATTGATATTCGCCGTGATTTTCGCCGTGTTGGTCCCGGCCTCCTTTGTAGAATAGGCCAACTGCCGTTCTGCCAGGCAGGTCGTAAAAGGCGACCGATTGGCTATCGAATCACTACCATCGTGGCTACTAGGTGGTGGAGTTCTGCATTGTCTCGCCCGGGTCTGGTACCACCGCCTTACCTATTCCTGCCGCAATAACGTCAGTGCTTGTCGCTGTCGTGTTCCGGTTTGGAGGGTAAGGCAGCCGGTAAACTTATGCATGTGGCATTAGCCCTCGCCACAAGATAGCAACGCACCATTAACATCTTTGGTGTCTATAGGCGATGGTTGACTCTTTCCATCAGGAGACCCATCTGCTTGTTTGCTATCTTATGATATAAAAAAAAATATTAATTAATTTACAAATACCTAATTTTCTCACAACAGCTTGGTAATTACTATTATAATTTAAGGGTTACTTTGTCCACACCTAAATTAGAAAATTTTCTTAGTTTTCTTTTTTGTCTATCTCTATAAGTTATCCGATTCGAGATTTTTCGAAGACATAAAAGAAGGGCGTCTTGTCAAAACGAAGCTGTTAAAACAAATTCAGCTTGTTATTTATAAAAAAAGTTTGTTCGTGGGACCACTGTCTATTAGTTTATAATTTATATACGCCAGAAATTATTCTAAAAGTGCCAAACCCCATGTGTAAATTGTTTTAGGTACATTGTGCGTCTCAATCCTTTTTTTCAGAATTGAGTATTTGCCTTCCTACCAGTGAATTTATAAAAACTGAAAGATTAAGTGAATTTATCACTACCATCGAGGCTAAGTGGTACAGTTCTGCAGTCTCCTTAGGGTGATTACCACTACCTTACCTTTGTCTAGTGCTGGAACATACAAAAAAAATATTATATTTCGTATTATTTGCACAATCACGTGTTTTTTCTTTATAGCTATTTTTATCAAGATCGATCAAACTGTTCTTGAGTTATAATGGGACACATAGATAGACAGACATTTTTTAATAAAATGGTAACATTGATGTTAACAAGTCATAAAATGAATACTTATTACAATATTTGGCAAAAAAATGGCATGTACAGACACGCGACAAATTTATATTATAGTAGTATCTAAAGATAATGTAGGTACTCTAGCTCAAGTACAGAATGAATAGTTTACCTTGATTTATAGCATTAGGAAAAATGTGGACAAATGCGGATATGCCAGACGCAACTGGAAAAGTAAAAAAAGAAGACTCCAAATATGGCAACACAATCCAATGTTTTATATTTGTCTGACACAGTGATTATTGTTAAATAGACGAAGAATTTTAATATATATAATTATCTATTTAATTATCGCAATTTCTATCTTAATCTAATTATTGAAATTGAGATATTTGAAAAATTTAAATCGACTTCAAATATCAACTATACTCATGTCTCAAATATTACTGAACTGATTTTGATGAAACTTGGACTGCTCCTTAAATTGGAATACACGTAATTTACATTAAAAAGAATTGTCTCGATATGGATTTTAGTTCCCGAGAAAATTGTGTACAAATATCCAAGTATATAAATATACAAATATACATGCCTTTTAAATTTAGTACACGTGCTAGGACGCCTTAAGGAACAATCATACTAAATAATATCCAATTCCAACATTATTACATACAAACTAATAACCACCGTGTTTTCGTCGCTTGAAATTCTCTTACAATGTATTATCAGACACCTCCGAAACGGCTTGACCAATTTTATGATTTTTTTTGTATATATTTGGTAAGTCTGAGAATTATTAGTCATAGGCTCTTTTTTATACCCCTGACTACTGATTGATTAGGTTAGCCCCGTCTAAAAAAAATAGTTAATAAGAATTGTTAGTGGCGATTTTTTTGTGTTTTTTTAATTCCTGTCAAAAACCTATAACCCCAGATTTTCATTGTGCCTCTACCACCCCTCAGTATACCTCACCCTACTAACATATTTACTACGAATAATTTATATGCCAGAATACAACATTTGCTTGGTCAGCTATGTACCTATTAGTGATGTGCCGGATATCCGTATCCGTATCCGCGGATATCGGAGGCAGAAGAACGATCCGTATCCGTTTCTCTTTAGGCGGATTTTGAACGGATCTTTTTTATTATTAGATTTCATCACATGTGTAAAATTCTATTAAATTCTATTTAGTTTATTTTCCTAAGAATACATTTTGCTTGTAATTGCAAAAATCAAATATCTAAATATTATTTGAACTGTGTTACTAATTCTTGCTTAAATAGTATGTATAAACAAGGTACTATATAATATAATTGTATAATCAAAGTACTATAAGGTCTTTAAAATTATATCAATGACAAATCTATGTGACTTGTTTTTTTTATATTATTAGATGGTAAAAAAGCAGATGGCGCGGGTGAGACATTGCAGAACTCCACCACCTAATAGTTACGATGGTATTGACATGTATAACCAATCAGTGGCCTTTTACGACCTGCCTGACAAAACGGTAGTTGGTCTATTTTTCAAACGAGCCCGGACCAAGACGGGGTTTTATAATATTTTTTTTAAATCATATCACGTGTCTAAATCGTACGTAAAAGTCACGCCTCTGAGTCTCGAATGTTTGAATCGCGCGTCATCATATAATTTAATCATATAATATAACATAATATTTATTAAAGAAAGTTAATATATTAATTTTATTATCTTTTAATATTCGTAGCATTTAAATGCCTGACTCAGTAATAAAATAATTGTAAGAAAGTTAAGATCGGTATTACACTTATATATATATATACTTAACAGCAATAATCCGTATCCTACCTCAACTCCGTAGCACATCTCTAGAAGCTATATATTTAGCTGTCGTATGGGTGTGTCTACAAAAATCGAAAACTGATTAACGGATTAACTTGATGTTGGTTCACACCATACCTATTGAACTGGGGAGTGTTCTTATAACACTTTTTATTACAAAATTTCAACGAAAACAGAAAATTCTAAGTATTTTCATGTAACATGTAGTTAAGACACAACGAGACGTGGCCAGGTTTAGGTAGTATCTTATAAATCTATACTAATATAATAAATATAGATCGTTTTTTTGTTTATTTGTGTGAAGGCGCTAATTGCGGGACAATACGATATATTTAAAATATTATTTTTGTTAATAATAGCCAAATTCATGTGGAATTTTATATTTCATAATCAACTGAACAAAAGTAAGTAAACGCGAACGAAGTCGTTGGTAACAGCTAGTTATAAAACGCGAGTTATTACCTTTATTGTGACTACTAGAAGATAGAGAGTCTACTTGCGTCACTTGCTTCGGTTGCCCCCCAAAACGGTTCATCTGCACCGCTCACCCATTTCAATATATCCATACTAATATTATAAATGCGAAAGTAACTCTGTCTGTTACGCTTTCACGGCCAAACCACTGAACCGATTTGGATAAAATTTGGTACAAATATAGTATGAGATCCAAGAAAGGACATAGGATAGTTTTTATCCCGGAAATCCCACGGGAACGGGAACTATGCGGTTTTTATTTTAGATTTTTTTCCACGTGAACGAAGTCGCGGGTACAGCTAGTACTATCATAAATAAGATGGCTAAGATGCGCAACGCAACTGAGACACCTGGTACAGATGCGTGACACAGACTCTTGACTCAGACGCACGACTCCGATACGCGGTTAAGACGCGCGACTCAAACAGGCGGGAAGGACGAGCGGCTAAAGCGCGTGACTAAGATGAATAAAGAATCGCACGTCCTAGCCGTGTGTCCATGCTACGCGTCTTATGGTCAATTGCACTAACATTATCTTAGCTTAGGACAATCCTAAATAGTATGCTGTAACTTCTTGTCTTAAATGAAAAGAATGTGACACCATACTATTTAGGATTGTCCTAAGCTAAGACAATGTTAGTTCAATTGGCCATTAGTCATCTTATTTACGATATTTTTAATTAGGCGAGAAGTACAAGTACAGATGCGCTGTTTTTGGGGGTAACGGTACGATCGTACCCGGAGGCCAAGAGCCCATGCATGATTGTGTAAATTTGTAAAGTAGTTGTTACCCAATCATATCGCAACTGATCGACAAAAATATGTTTCAGAGGTAGACTGTGTTCTGATTAACGAAATAATATACTCGTTTGTATCTTCATAAACTTACTTGGCCTTTATCACAAGATTTTTTGAGGATTAATGAGAGATCTTATCGCCTTAACGTCCATTAGCTGTCGAGCTATTTTCCCAATATATCGGCGCCGTTACCGTCATTAATGTCTCTGGGGAACTTTCACAGGAAGATCCCGGTAATCTCATGTACCCTATGACCCTATCCCGTTAGTCATATGTTATCCTAGGAGTATAAGTCTTCCATTTTATCAAAAAGAGTAATAAGTTTTACCTGACAGTAGGCTGTGGTGTACCGCTGGTATAATTAATGACGGTTACACCATACCCAAAAATTGAGATTGTTCTATGTTCATTTAAATTTATTAAATTATTTTATGTTCATTCAAAATAAATAATTGTTTGTTTAAGGAAATTTTAAACGAGCTCTCACGGGGTGCTGGAAGCACTCCTGAAGGTGCTTTGAATGCGATGCTGCAATTCATCTTCCAACAGAGCACGGCTGACACGCGGTGGCTGCGTCGGCGCATGGCTGCCGAACTCTCAGAATTGTTAGCAAAGACATCGTCTGGAAAAATCTTTGAATCACTTACGGTAATCACGTGTTTTAAATATATAACATTACCGCTTATCAGTAGAAATGAAAAAGCCGAGTGCAACGGAAGCAACCAGCATTTTTTCCAAGCGATATACCATCGATATTTTCTTATATCCTAAGACAGCAAAGAAGCAAATGGCTCTTGTAATGGAAGAGATAATCATTGTCTATAAACACTAAGGATGTAAATGGTGCATTACCATCCTTGTGGCAGGGATGTAACGTTCTTTTGCATAAAAATACCGGCGTCTTTACTCATCACCTTGCCTTTCAAAACACGGCAGTGCTAAGTACTAATCAAATTGCGGCGGGAAAATGTAAGGTGGTAGTACCATACTTATTAGCCATAAATGACGATAGTAGTTACACTTTGGTTAATCATTTGTTTTTTATAAACTGCCTAACAAGAGAACTATTATTCAAAAGGTCCAGACAAACAGGAAAATTCAGATAGGTATAAATAACAAAAGAAATAACCACAAATTACTTTTTTAACACTAAATTAAATAACACTACTGCATAATGAGTGTGTTATGTGAATAGCAATACCAGAATAGAATGTGTAATTTATTACTAAAAAAAAGTATTAAGTCATCTCGCATTTTAATCATTGCAAATCTAGGCGCATCGTTTTTTATAAATTGAATAACAAACAAACACTTGGCTCTCTTAATGGAAAAATAATCCCCTACAGACAATAAAGATGCTAACAGTGCGCTGCTATTCGTGTCGCGAGACGGTAACGCCACATGCATAAATGCTATTGTGTGTGCAGTAGCCTGATAGTAATGCGGCGGTACTAGACCCGGGTGAGACGTTGGGGATCTCTACTATTTAGTGATAATAATAATAATAATTATAATTTCAGTTTAGTTTCAGTTATCAGATACATTATAATATAGTTCTACTTATTCTACCTTTTAAGGTGTGCAAACCTTAATTTCTTATCACTAAATACTAATCTTAACCTGTGGTCCGCGGACCCCTGGGAATCCGCGAGCATGTATATGAGGGTCCGCCGAGTTATCTATGGACATTCGAATTTATAAATAAATACCAATGTTTTTCATTAAGGGGTTCCTTTAAATTGTGCTTGATTTATCTAGGGGTCCGCGGACTGAAAAGGTTAAGAAACGCTGCTCTGCTGCTGTTGCTGCTGCTTAAGAAATGTTTATATGCATGTATTATTTAATTTAACTCTCAATTTAAATATTAATTTCATTATATGTCTTTCATCTAAATATTTAATAATATTGTAGGTCTTCCATCTTATACATTCCATTATATATATATATATATATATATATATATATATATATATATATATATATATATATATATATATATATGTCAATTGCATTATCTTTATAATTTAAATTTAAGTACTCTTCCACAGAGTAAAACCAATTTGGTACTTAACTATTTATTTATGTAATTGTTTTTTAAACCTATTTATAGGCAATAATGCACATATGAATAGAGTTTTTTTTTACCATGGCTAATCTACACTGTAGCACATACAGCTTGCTTGCATGTATATTATTTGTACCAAGTTGTTCTGCATTTGTTTTAAAATAATACATTTGGCCAAGGTCACCATTTACGAACTGCCTCACAAAATGGCAGATGTTCTATTCTGCCCTGCTAATTAAGTCGACCGTAAGTGCATGTTGGGTGCAACAGAGAAAATCCTTGAAATATTTGCCCCTTTATTTTTGACGCTACAAAAAATCTATAAAAGACATGGAAATATGTTGATCTACCTAATTTTTTTGTAGCTTCGAAACTAAAGTTGCAAAAGTTTTGGGCGCGATTTTCTCTGTAGCATTCAACATGCACTTACGGTCGACTACATTAGCAGGGCAAGTACTCTTTCTTCCATCCCGTATTACACGAAATGCTTTAGCATAATTTCCACCTTATCATAACTTTTATTTTTTTCATGTAATTTCTAATATATTAAATTTTGGGAAATGACCTATTTTACAGTGGATTGACTAATTCACTCATTTTTCACTTGCGATCCATCAAAATTATAGGGCACTTTCCGAGTGGTACATGTAAAGGAAAAACTCTGAAAGTTGCACGTTTTTACTTGAAAAGCCTTGAAAGATGAGTAATATACGATATTACTCATCTTTTCTTTTTGCTCCTTTTGCTACTCATCATTTTGAGGGTCGAGGGGGAGAAGGGTGCAATGTGATTTAACTTGGGTGTACAAGATTACAATTCTCTTAAAATTTAAAATAAGTAAAAACAGGATTTTACAAAATAATTATGTGAAATAAGACTCAAGTTCCATTTCAAAAATATCGCTGGCTTTAAGCACTTTTGTAAAATAAAAACAAGTTCTGGTTACAACTTGCTATTCTCTAAGCAACGAGCTTATTCTCCAAGCTCGAACAGACTGCAACAATCACCGATGCTATTGCGGCAGGACTAGGCAAAACTTAAGTTAATAGTTAATAGATAAGAGTTAAGAGTCAGGATGTTAGAGACATGTATGAGCCTCTTTTAACTTGCCTAGCAGCAGAGCAGTTGATCTATTCTTCAAAAAGGAGGGATCATATATATATATATATATATATATATATATATATATATATATATATATATATATATATATATATATATGTTCTACCTTTTTAACTACTCTTATTTTTTTCTATATTTTCTCACCTTTTAAATCTTCCCTGGACTTCAACAATTAATTCGAAACCAAAATTAGCCAAATCGGTTAAGCTGTTCTCGAGTTTCAGCGAGACTAACCGAACAGCAATTGATTTTTATATATATAAGATAGATTATTTCGTTATTGTTGATAACAGCTTCGCTCTCTGGAGGTGGGCACCGAGTTCCCAAGTATAACAAACCTTCGCCTCGTGAACGGCGAGTTAGAAGATGATGGAGCAAGACTACGCTCATTGGATCTGAAGTTAGACCTCACGTATGATGGCAGCTTCCGTATAGAGGTCGACGCTGTCATGCTGTTAGGAAAAATAGCCAACATTTCTATTACTGGTAAGTTTTATCAAGTAATTATCTATATTAATATTATGAATGTGAAAGTTTGGATGTTTGAATATATGAATTTGTTACTCAATCACACAAAAACGAATAAACCGGTTTATAGTTTTGTTAGTAAAAAGCGGTTATTTTAATGTTACAACCAGACACTCCAATTTTATTTATTTGTATAGGTAATCCATATACCAACATTACAAATGCGAAAGTAACTCTGTCTGTCTGTCTCTAATTCACGATTAAACCACTGAACTGATTTGAATGAAATTTGGTACAAAAATAGTTTGCAACCCGAAAAAGGACATAGGATAGTTTTTATCCCGGAAATCCCACAGTAGCGGAAAATATACCGATAAAATCCCGGGACAGTCTTTATTTTAAACCACGGTAATAAGGAGTAAATTTGGCTACTTTTATTTTTAAAATTTTTCCACGCAGATGAATTCGCGGGCACAGCTAATGGTTTATAAATGTAGAAAACTTCACCGGCAATCACCAAAAAAAGTATTTTTTTGATGATTGCCGGTCCCATCTTTTGCCCGCACAGCATGTGAAGTGTTATCCGGAGTTTTATCTTAGATCGGTTTAAGACAAAACTACGAATAGTAGCAAACACGTCGCTCTCATCTTTTGCCCGTACAGTGCAAAATGTACATTTTGCAATTTTGCCTTAAATCGGTTAATTTGGATTTATAAATTATTTCTCTCAGACACTCCCCGAGTGTAACCTTTTATAAAAACCGTTAAAAACCTCTATTAAGCGGTATTTTTTAAACTGGTTTTAAGCCCTGATATAATATTATCTCTATGCAATTAAAATATAGTGATTGAATGTAGAGTGTAGGTATAATACTACGCTGCTACTTTAGTCGACCGTAAGTGCATGTTGGGTGCAACAGAGAAAATCGAAGAAAAAACAAAGAAAATTTGTATCTTCTGTAAGTGATAACCATTGCCTGTAGAGTGTAGACACCAAAGATGTTAACGATACGTTGCCATTCGTGTGGTGGGTTGGTTTACCGACTACCTTATTCTCTAAACCGGAACAGGACAGTAACGCTATTGCGAAAGATAAAAGTGACTGAATGTTTTGCAACCCTACTTTCCAGGCCTATTGTATGACTCATAATAATTTAAGGGAAGTAACATGACCGCTGTCTGGTTCATAATCCGTCACACCTTGTCTGTTCAAATATAGGCAGCAGAAAATTGCTTTTTCGCCCTATAGGCATGGTGACAAGTTAATTACATTTTTGATATTAAAATATTGTAGTGAGGACCTGAAAATGATATTCCCGAGCTTAATAATTTTAATATTTTCCAACTCACTATTTTTATAGCTTATAATTGCTTGAAGAGGCGATTCATATGTGATGAAGACTTTTATCTATAAATATTGAACGGTATTATTTTATGAAATCTAGTTTAAGAACATCTTTCGATTTATTATTTGTAAATAACTTTATACTTTAACTGTAATTATGAAATATTGTTACGAGCTTAAAGTTCGTATTGAAACCACTAATACCGCTAATATTGAAACAATATTTAATTTTGAATATAAATTAAAATATTAAAAAATAACAGATTTGTATGCTATCTATAGCGAAATAGTATTGTACACTAACATTAAACATGAGATCTTGTAACCTCTTGTAAAATTTTAAGAGAGAAAGATTTATTTCCTGGATCAAGTAGGTAACAAGACTACATAACCTGTTTCTTTTTGTACTTGGTAAAATGTTTGTAACAACTTTCCCCGTCCCCGTGTTAGTCCGCCATGCCTTGAAGAATATACCAATTGCATTTCTGCCAGGCAAGTCGTAATAGGCGACCGATTGGCTCAATGAGCTTGTTACGATAGTAACATATAATATCATTGGATTGGCTTTACGTATCACTACCATCGTGATTACTAAATGGTAGAGTTCCACAACGACTCGCCCGGATATTTGGTACCACCGCCTTACCCATTCCAGCCATATAATAATGTCAATAAATTACCGGAACAAAACAATGCTTGTCATTGTTTTGTTTCGGTTTGGAGGGTAAGATAGCCGTTAGATTTATGCATGTGGCATTGCCATCCCGCCACAAAGGTAGTACCGCACCATTAACATATTTAATGTTTATAGGCGATCGTTTTCCTTTCCATCAGGAGAGCCATCTGCTTATTTGCTGTCCTATGATATAAAAATGGTATAAAAAAACTTGAAGTAGTCGTTAGTTTGTTAGTGTTGCAAAAACGTAAATTGTAATTGTAAAAAACCGTAAATGGTTGGAATCTGTTATCTTAAATAACTAAGGATAATTATTAAAGTCATAGAAAACCAATATTATAATATACCGTCTTATTAATAAACCACCTACCTACACTAACGAATGACTTATGAATTTGGTATTTTTCATTTAAATGTAATATTTTTCTCTTAACGGGAGCGACATAATCACAAGTAGTGTCAAACAGGCTTAAGAATAACAATTAATAGGCTTGCCACCTATCATATTTGTTGGACCAAGTATCTTCGGCTAATCGTGGGTGCACTTGTGGTACCTCTGTCTACCCTTTCGGGGATACTGGCGTGAAGATCCTTTTTTTTCATTTTAGTACTAAATTTGAAGAACTTCCCCTTAAATCAAGTAAAAATTATGAAAATTTATCTATCAATATCTATAAAATAATGACACAGACATAATTGTATTAAGCTACCTAATAATGCCTTTGACGATCGGACAGGGTTTTTTTACACACTGTATATCCATTATCATTATCATCCTACCGTTAAATTATTTCCCCAGATCAACGAAAAGGTTCAAATACTAATAGTAAGCAACCCAAGATGCTAAATGGGTAAGGTACTAGAGCGTCGTAGGGACCTATTGGATTTTGTAGATTAAAATTATCTATACATATAATAAAATCGTAGGAAAGTCAAAACTGTACATTGAATTTTTGTTTTGTGTTGTATTGCAAATTATAAGTGTTTTGTGTACCTAATTTGTAATAATACTTAATAAGAGCCATGTATTATTATGCTTTATAAATAGGTACGAAACATATTGCATAATGTATTGAAACTATTTTACCTAAAAGTTAGTTATTATTTATGTTAAACTTAGACTAAGTTTCTATAAATAAATTTGATTGATTGATTGATTGATTGATTGATTGATTGAATATTTTTTTAAATGAATACTTGGGGCGTGATCTTCAATCGATATCGAAGCCAAAAATATAGTTTTTAGAATTTTTGTCTGTTTGTCTGTATGTATCTCCGGGGTAAACTCAAAAAGTACTGGATGGATTTACTTCAAATTTTGCATGAATATTAACTAACAGGTCGGGTCAACATATAGGCTACATATTATCACGCTATCACCTACGGGAGAGGAGCAATGCGGAGTAAACGAAGTCTGGCAACAGCTAGTAGAAAAATAAAAGGTTATAATCAAACTTGTAAGTCAATGCGAACAAAAGATATGACCATTTATTATGTCGTTATTTATTATATCATTTATTTATGTCGCATAGATTGCAATTTCAAAAGGGAATCAAAACCTGTACTACCCGTTAACCTAGAATAATGAAAATTGGCAACAAGCAGTGTCTTACAGCACATATAAAGGATAAATACCGAAAACCGTAAATTCTACTTACATCACAAAAACGGGATCAAAAGTATGACCGCTTACGTCGCATATTTTGGGATTTCACTTATACGCACGTCGGCCGCGCTGTCTTGACGTTGTATCGTATTTAAGTGTGTAAGAGCCGCAAGGGCTTCGACTTAATTGACGTTTTGTTATGTCAATTGGGGGGCTGATCGAAGAGGTCTCACGTGAGAATCCTCGGAAGGTTATAAATTCAGTTGATTCCTTCTTCAATCGCGCAACTATCTTATAGCTTTTCAACCTATTTACATACATATTTCGTAATAGTTAACCTATGTGGGACATACTATGGTGATCAAATCGAATCGAACTAATAAAGTACCTACACAAATAGAAAGCCCTGGGCCGGATAATATTTCAAACAAATATTTTCCACTGTGTTGGTCCGAGCCCCCTTTGAAGAATCGACTATCTGGCATTGTAACGACATATCGTAACAGCCGAACGATTAGCTATATATACCATCGTGACTACTAGGTGGTAGACTACCGAAACGTCTCTTCCAGGTATTTGGCACTACTGCGGACCGCCTTTCCTATTCCTGCCGCAATAGTGTCAATGCCTGTCAATGTTATGTTAAAGTATGCAGGGAACGGTAGCCGTAAACTCTAACATGACCGCTGTCTGGTTCATAACTCGAAGTAACATGACCGCTGTCTGGTTCATAATCCGTCACACCTTGTCTGTTCAAATATAGGCAGCAGAAAATTGCTTTTTCGCCCTATAGGCATGGTGACAAGTTAATTACATTTTTGATATTAAAATATTGTAGTGAGGACCTGAAAATGATATTCCCGAGCTTAATAATTTTAATATTTTCCAACTCACTATTTTTATAGCTTATAATTGCTTGAAGAGGCGATTCATATGTGATGAAGACTTTTATCTATAAATATTGAACGGTATTATTTTATGAAATCTAGTTTAAGAACATCTTTCGATTTATTATTTGTAAATAACTTTATACTTTAACTGTAATTATGAAATATTGTTACGAGCTTAAAGTTCGTATTGAAACCACTAATACCGCTAATATTGAAACAATATTTAATTTTGAATATAAATTAAAATATTAAAAAATAACAGATTTGTATGCTATCTATAGCGAAATAGTATTGTACACTAACATTAAACATGAGATCTTGTAACCTCTTGTAAAATTTTAAGAGAGAAAGATTTATTTCCTGGATCAAGTAGGTAACAAGACTACATAACCTGTTTCTTTTTGTACTTGGTAAAATGTTTGTAACAACTTTCCCCGTCCCCGTGTTAGTCCGCCATGCCTTGAAGAATATACCAATTGCATTTCTGCCAGGCAAGTCGTAATAGGCGACCGATTGGCTCAATGAGCTTGTTACGATAGTAACATATAATATCATTGGATTGGCTTTACGTATCACTACCATCGTGATTACTAAATGGTAGAGTTCCACAACGACTCGCCCGGATATTTGGTACCACCGCCTTACCCATTCCAGCCATATAATAATGTCAATAAATTACCGGAACAAAACAATGCTTGTCATTGTTTTGTTTCGGTTTGGAGGGTAAGATAGCCGTTAGATTTATGCATGTGGCATTGCCATCCCGCCACAAAGGTAGTACCGCACCATTAACATATTTAATGTTTATAGGCGATCGTTTTCCTTTCCATCAGGAGAGCCATCTGCTTATTTGCTGTCCTATGATATAAAAATGGTATAAAAAAACTTGAAGTAGTCGTTAGTTTGTTAGTGTTGCAAAAACGTAAATTGTAATTGTAAAAAACCGTAAATGGTTGGAATCTGTTATCTTAAATAACTAAGGATAATTATTAAAGTCATAGAAAACCAATATTATAATATACCGTCTTATTAATAAACCACCTACCTACACTAACGAATGACTTATGAATTTGGTATTTTTCATTTAAATGTAATATTTTTCTCTTAACGGGAGCGACATAATCACAAGTAGTGTCAAACAGGCTTAAGAATAACAATTAATAGGCTTGCCACCTATCATATTTGTTGGACCAAGTATCTTCGGCTAATCGTGGGTGCACTTGTGGTACCTCTGTCTACCCTTTCGGGGATACTGGCGTGAAGATCCTTTTTTTTCATTTTAGTACTAAATTTGAAGAACTTCCCCTTAAATCAAGTAAAAATTATGAAAATTTATCTATCAATATCTATAAAATAATGACACAGACATAATTGTATTAAGCTACCTAATAATGCCTTTGACGATCGGACAGGGTTTTTTTACACACTGTATATCCATTATCATTATCATCCTACCGTTAAATTATTTCCCCAGATCAACGAAAAGGTTCAAATACTAATAGTAAGCAACCCAAGATGCTAAATGGGTAAGGTACTAGAGCGTCGTAGGGACCTATTGGATTTTGTAGATTAAAATTATCTATACATATAATAAAATCGTAGGAAAGTCAAAACTGTACATTGAATTTTTGTTTTGTGTTGTATTGCAAATTATAAGTGTTTTGTGTACCTAATTTGTAATAATACTTAATAAGAGCCATGTATTATTATGCTTTATAAATAGGTACGAAACATATTGCATAATGTATTGAAACTATTTTACCTAAAAGTTAGTTATTATTTATGTTAAACTTAGACTAAGTTTCTATAAATAAATTTGATTGATTGATTGATTGATTGATTGATTGATTGAATATTTTTTTAAATGAATACTTGGGGCGTGATCTTCAATCGATATCGAAGCCAAAAATATAGTTTTTAGAATTTTTGTCTGTTTGTCTGTATGTATCTCCGGGGTAAACTCAAAAAGTACTGGATGGATTTACTTCAAATTTTGCATGAATATTAACTAACAGGTCGGGTCAACATATAGGCTACATATTATCACGCTATCACCTACGGGAGAGGAGCAATGCGGAGTAAACGAAGTCTGGCAACAGCTAGTAGAAAAATAAAAGGTTATAATCAAACTTGTAAGTCAATGCGAACAAAAGATATGACCATTTATTATGTCGTTATTTATTATATCATTTATTTATGTCGCATAGATTGCAATTTCAAAAGGGAATCAAAACCTGTACTACCCGTTAACCTAGAATAATGAAAATTGGCAACAAGCAGTGTCTTACAGCACATATAAAGGATAAATACCGAAAACCGTAAATTCTACTTACATCACAAAAACGGGATCAAAAGTATGACCGCTTACGTCGCATATTTTGGGATTTCACTTATACGCACGTCGGCCGCGCTGTCTTGACGTTGTATCGTATTTAAGTGTGTAAGAGCCGCAAGGGCTTCGACTTAATTGACGTTTTGTTATGTCAATTGGGGGGCTGATCGAAGAGGTCTCACGTGAGAATCCTCGGAAGGTTATAAATTCAGTTGATTCCTTCTTCAATCGCGCAACTATCTTATAGCTTTTCAACCTATTTACATACATATTTCGTAATAGTTAACCTATGTGGGACATACTATGGTGATCAAATCGAATCGAACTAATAAAGTACCTACACAAATAGAAAGCCCTGGGCCGGATAATATTTCAAACAAATATTTTCCACTGTGTTGGTCCGAGCCCCCTTTGAAGAATCGACTATCTGGCATTGTAACGACATATCGTAACAGCCGAACGATTAGCTATATATACCATCGTGACTACTAGGTGGTAGACTACCGAAACGTCTCTTCCAGGTATTTGGCACTACTGCGGACCGCCTTTCCTATTCCTGCCGCAATAGTGTCAATGCCTGTCAATGTTATGTTAAAGTATGCAGGGAACGGTAGCCGTAAACTTACGATAAATTAACGACCTTTCTTTTTTTCTTTCGCCTTTTTCGAATTACCCAGTAGAAAGGCAGATGACCTATAAATATATTTAATACTCAATATTTTATTGCATCATATTAATACGTTAATAATTGTAGATGATAACATAATACATTATAGGACTTACATATTATTTACCCTGATAAGGTGTAGCAATGCAGAGACAAACTAAGCTATTTTAATGAAAAATAAATATGTTCATTTAAAAATTATTATAGAAAAAAACATTTATATTTATATTTTAATGCCATTTAGAATTTTTTTATATTTTATTTAGAATTAATATTTGTTGTATTAAGTATTTCAAGTTTTTACAAAGTTTAAGTTTACAAAGTTTAAAAGTTTACAAAGTTCTAATCAATACAAGCGTATAGTGGCTCTTACGGTTCTTATGTGTAGTATGATATTGCTTCCTAATAATACTTACCGCTAAGAAATCAACAATAAGTGCTGTTACGGCTGTAATAATAAGAATTAGTCAAAATTTCATAAAATACTTGGTAAATGTAATAATTGTAACGGCACCTACGGTGCATGTTTCTAGGATCCAATGCTATTAATTGACATGCAGTTACTGTTGACTTGCTTATTGAAAGTCAATGTTATACATATTATTTAGGGAAACGTATTCGTTCACCATATAGCTCTCGATGCGCTGATTCCAAATAGATATCGTCAAAAACTGTGCTTACGGTCGATTAAATTAACAGGGCAGTATTATTCACTACGGGTCCGGAATTGGAACCAATAAGATATGTGATGTCATTGTAAATTGTCACCTACAGTAATGAATTATATTTTCATTTCCTTTTTCAGTGGAAAGCATCAGTGGTAACGTACGCATAATGTTCCGACGCACACCTTATACTCACTGGGCCCTTGCATTCGAAACTCCTCCGAAGCTAGAGCTGCGCGTCCGGGGCCGTTTTCAAGGAAGACAGCTCAAGCCGCGACTGGCTGCCCTTGTCGCCGCCCATATTAGGAGAGCTGTAGCTCAGAGACACACACTTCCTAACTACAAGATACGGTAAGTTACCGTAAAAGGTATAAAAATTATACTTTTATAATAGTTGATCAAATATGTACCTAGTTGGTTTAGATCATTTCTTCAAGATATTTTATATAAGTAAAGTATATTGTTAGATAATATGACAGATATTTTTATACTTAGTGTGTATGTTAAGATTTAATATGCTTTCCAATCATCGCCTTTAGGCACTGAATAAGGTTTTTTTTTCTTATCTATCCTATGGCGAGGATTGTCATGAAAATTGCTGCGGCTATTGATATATGAATAGACTATTAGTATATCATTGAATAATAATAAATAATAAATAAATATCTCTGGTCAATTTTACACGGATTGATCTAACCCCGATGTAAGCAATTTTTTACTTGTAGTATAAGTGTTAGTTAACGACATTATTACATAGAAATACATATATATAAATAATCAAATATCAGAAATACAAACATCTATGCTGATCACATAAATGCCTACCCCTGTCGGGAATCGAACCCGAGCCCCATTGATTCCGTAGTCAGGATCGCTAACCACTCGACCAACGGGGCGGTTAAAAGGTAAATGAATGCGGCTATGTGACATCATAAATCGATTCAGCGCATTGTCTGCAAATGTTAAGTGCTAGTTTTTGTTAGTCTCAAGTTGGCCGATTGGCGATAAGCTTGCCACGTGTCGCATTGTGGGACTAACTTCGGCTAATCGTGGGTGCATTGATTATTGTATTTCTGCCTACCACGTCGGGGATACTAGCGTGAAAATACCAAATTTGATTGTTTTATATATTTTTATTTCTTTTTTCTTTATTTATATCACCCCGGTCCCCGTATACGTGATCTTGCCCATTTCTAAGAATAGATCAATTGTCTGAGTGATAGGCATCCCGTAAAGGCGAGCAAAGGCGTGTGACTAACATCGTGTCTGCTAACTAGCTAGTAGAGTTCTTCAACATCTGAACTAAGTGTTGGTACCACCGCTTCACCTATTCCTGCCGTAATATTTTTGGTGTTTGTCATTGTCGTGTTTCGGTTTAGAGCAGGGGTGGGGAAACTTTTTCGTTCGCGTGCCAATATTTACTAACAAAATATATGGCGGGCCAAGTTGTTGCATTTTTGGCTATATTTATAACGAAAAATTTTCCTCATCCCTGATTAAATTGAAATAAAAATATTGATATATGTTTACTGAAACACGAATTTATTATGCAATATTACAAAATAACTATTAGCAAAAGAAAGAAATTTCAATTTTTTTTGATGGATGAATGATTTTTGTTTGATGGTCGTGGGCCGGATTTAGACGTTTCGCGGGCCGGAGACGGCCCGCGCGCCGTAGTTGCCTCATCCCTGGTTTAGAGTAAGGCAGCCGGAAATCTTACGCATTCGGCATTCCGTCTCTGTCATACGGATAGCAGCACCATTTACATCTCTAGTGTCCATAGTGATTTACTGTCTTTTTCCATCAGGAAACTCACCCTCCTCTTTGCTATATTTTGATATAAAATAAAAAGATATTAACTAGCTGAAATTTGTCGAAATATTTCAGATACAAACCATTCTTCCCAAAATCAGAGCCGGGGAGTACAGATGGGGAAGATGGGCCGACTCCTCAGGGGAAACTAACGGTGCGGCTTGTGGAAGTTACTCGGTTGCAGTGGCCAGGCGGAAGTGGAGTAGTCAGAGCTGCTCTTGCCGTTGACTCACATGGATGGGTATAACATCACTCTAATCATATGTTAAATACTAACATATTATATAATCTTATCTAACATATCAAATTCTTGTCACAGTTTTAGTTAACATAGTCTTCCGAAGCGGCTTGACCGATTTTGGTGAAAGTATATATATATATATATATATATATATATATATATATATATATATATATATATATATATATATATATATATATATATATATATATATATATATATATATATATCAGTAAATCTGAGAATAGGAATCAATTTTATATAACCCTAAGTGATAAGGGTGGTCCACCCCAAATTCTTATTTTTATTTTTTGGACAAATTTCTTCATTTTTATTTTTTCATGATGTTGCATTAAAAATACATACAACGCTAAATTTTCACCCCTCTACCATCAACCCCTATTTTTAATAGTGATATTAGTAATTCAATAATTTATATGGAAAAACAACGTTTACCGGGTACATATATGCATATGTGCATATAAATACTACCTATGCATATACAAAGCAAAAACGTACCCACAGAAATAGTTTTTTTTTCTATATCATAAGATAGCAAACAAGCAGATCAAACATCGCCTATAAACACCAAAGGTGTTCATGGTGCGTTGCTATCTTGTGGCGAGGTTTAATACCACATGCGTAAGTTTGCCGGCTCCCTTACCTTTCAAACCGGAACACGACAGTGACAAGCACTGACGCTTTTGCGGCAGGAATAGGTAAGGCGGTGATACCAGACCCGGGCTAGACAATGCAGAACTCTACCACCTAGTAGCCACGATGGTAGTGACTAGTATAGCCAATTGGTCGCCTTTTATGACCTGCCTGGCAGAACGGCAGTTGGCCTATTCTTCAAAGGAGCCCGGGACTAACACGGGGAGAACCCTTTTTAAGACAATTACGCGAAAAGCCTCTGGACTGCAGGAAGCACGCAGCTAAACTTAATATTTTTAAATAATAAGCATTATGAATAAAAATAGACATCACACACACTACATTCATGTGATGTACATGATAATATACCCCCACATCAATGAAGTGTATAGTGGTAATATCCTACACGTCACTGACCCACGTGTATAGCTACTATTTTCTTTACGTCTAAAATCTTTTATCAAACTTAAAAGAGGTTTTATTTACTTAATATTTTACTGTACACAGAAAACAGCACAATTAGAGAAAAATAAACGTAACAAAAGTGCAATTGGCGAGCTTATCTCTACTTAAGGCGAGGTATTTTGACGCGCGTCAGTTCTATAGGAAATGGGTGGCGTGGCGTGTTCTGAAACCGCTGGTAAACGTGTTAATTTTCGGATAAATAAATATAGGACTTCAGTTGAAAACCAAAATGTGGTACATTATTTTTTGTATTTAAAACTAAATATGAAAATCAGGTGGAAGATTAGAAATATTATTAACAAATTACTTGTTTTAGATATTGTTTAGCCTGTTTTCGGAATTTTATATGATCGAGTAAAGTACATTCTATCATGTAATACGTTAGCGCATTTCTTAGATAATATCTTCAGGTATATCGTGTAATTTTTGTAAAATTTTTATTTAACAATCAATACAAAAAAACGTGATTTAGCAAACCAGTTTTTTCCCGTTTGTCCCGATGCCTCGCCTTAAAGGTATTTCTTCAAGCCGACTCGTTAAAGAAGATAAAAAATAATTGTTTCAAATTTTGACAATGGGGCGATAGCTAGTAAATTTTATAATTGCGATAGTGAGTTTGTTTGTTGGTTACGCTTTCACGACTAAACCGCCTCCTAACCGATTATAATAAAATTTGGCATTAAGATAGTTGAATATCTGGGGTGAAACATAGAGTTTTTTTAAAGATCAACCCCTAGGAGTCTGAAATAGGGGATGAAAGTTTAGAATTAGAATTATATATTATTAGTTGATTTTTGAATTTCTTCTTCTAGTTTCACATATTCTACCGTTCCCGGCATAGAGTAGATTAATATGTTGTCGGTAAAGATTTTCATAGAAAATCTGTACCGACGACATATCTACTCGCGAGTGAAGGTGTGTGTCAGCTAGTAATTAATATTTTTACTAATTAGTAATAACTCAAATACCTACCTTATTCTTAAGTTAATTTAATGTTCTCTTATAAAGCGAAATAAATAACGAGTTATTAACAAAAAACAAGATATATACATAATCCGTGAAGTGAAATCTTTGTACCCTGCTTTAGACAATTACTCGAAGGGTTAAGAATGAAGCCACAGTATAAGTTTACATTACGGAGGAGTGCAGAAACCTAATATTTTTAAATAATATGCATTAACTTTTTCCATCGCCCCATCCTTTTCTTTCGCTTAGAACCACCATTTGTTACAGCGAGAAAGATAGCGGGAATGCGATCGCATTGAAGATTCCGCCGCATGCTATTGCATTGTAATTATCTTTCTCGCTCCAGCAAACGGCGGTTCTGAGCGACAGAAAAGGATGGGGTGAGGGAAAAAGGCGATTCCGTGCTGATAGATGTAGCTCAACCCTTACTCTTCAAACCGGAATACAACAGCGACAAGCACTGATGCCGCAATAGGCCGGAATAGGTAAATCGGTGAAAGCCCCTTTTCCCCGTGTTGGTTCTGGGCTCCTTTGAAGAATAGACCAACTTCGTTCTGCCAGGCAGGCCATAGAAGGCGACCGATTGGCCATGCGATTCACTTCCATCGTGACTACTAGGTGGTAGAGTTCAGCATTGTCTCGCCCGGTTCTGGTACCACCGCCTTACCTATTCATGCCGCAATAGCGTCAGAGCTAATGCAGTGCTTGTCACTGTCGTGTTCCGGTTTGGAGGGTAAGGTAGCCGGTAAACTTATGCATGTGGCATTAGACCTCGTCACAAGATAGCCACGCACCATTAACATTTTTGGTCTATAGGCGATGGTTGACTCTTTCCATCAGGAGACCCATCTGCTTGTTTGCTATCTTATGATATAATAAAAACATTATTGACAAAAAAACTCGACTGCATTTAATCTTGAAAAAGATTAATTGACTTAAATAAAAACTTAAAAGAAAGAAACAAGCTCAGTAGGTTATAATCATGTAAAGTAATAATGAATAACTACACCATCGAAACAGTTCTATAATCGATGCTCATATAAAACAATTCATGAATTTTAATTCCTTACAGAAAGATTAACAGTCGAGGCCCATTCAATTTTTGCTATCAAATATTCACAATGGGCCCCGACTGTTAATCTTTCTGTAATGAATTAAAATTCATATTCGTGTGGCGGGATGGCAATGCCACATGCATAAGTCTACCGGCTACCTTACCCTCTAAACCGGAACACGATAATGATAAGCATTGACGTTATTGTGCCAGGAATATGTTAGGCGGTGGTACCAAATACCCGGGCGAGATGTTGCAGAACTCTAACAGTCACGATGTTCTAGTAGTCACGATGGTACGGATGGTGGGGAAATAGCCCATAAATCGCCTTTAACGACCTGTCTGGAAGAACAGCAGTTAGCCTGTTCTTCAAAGAAGTCTAGACCAACAACTAGTTAATGAACCGATTGATGAAATTTAGACTATTCCATAAGGTAAATTATACCTGATTTAAATCAAAAATAATGATCTCGATATGTCTTTATTTAACCAAAAAATCGCGAAACATACAAATATACAAAAACTTACAAAATTTAGTACATGTGCTTGTACACCTAAATAGGTAGAACATCATACTCAAATGTTATCCAATTCCAATAATCAAACATAACGTCCGTTTTTTTCGTCGGTTGAAAATATTTACCAAATGATGATAACTACTAATTTATGTAATGAAGACCGAATAACGAAATACTGAAGTAGATATATAGGTATGTATAAAGTACGTGTTACATTTAGGATGATTAACTTTAAATCGTTATATATCTTAAACTATTATTTAAAATGAAAAATGATGAACGAAACCCAAAATGATTTTTAAATACCTATTCAACGATACCCCACATGACATTGTTCATCAAAATATATTTTTTTTAATTTTGACAATATGTCGCCCGGTGGTTTCCATGGTGAATTCTTATAAATGTCGTGTCGTTAGTGACACTCGCAAGGTTAGGACGAATCGATTGACATAAGAATCATCAAAATCGGCCTACGCGTTTGGCTTCTAGAACGCCACATAGGAACAAACATACATACATATATAGACTGGTAAACACAATACCCTCCTGCGGTCGGGTAAACATATATAGACTGGTAAACACAATACCCTCCTGCAGTCGGGTAATAAAAACACGACACGTCGACACGTTGCGAAAGTCGAAGAATTATCAGTACTAAGTGATAATGTTTCGCCCGAATTTGCTTTTTTTTATTTAACTACTAAATTACGATGCTTGTGATACGTATAGTCAACCGTTCGCCTTTTACGAACTGCCTATCACACTGGCCAAAACGAATCTTCATCGTTTCCATTCTTCCGTGTCATAGAGCTTTTTTTATTTTATTTCTAAAAGTTGTTTGCCTATGCCTATGGGGTTTATATTTTCTTCCTTATTCCAGGTGTCATTGCGACGTGGTATATTAGTTTTAGATATAGTATTACCAGCAGTTAGCGGCCCACTCGGGTTAGTGTGTTGCCAAGGTGTTGGAGCAGTTCTAGTCGACACTGTGGTGCCAATGTCACCAGCGTACCGAGCTGACCTGAGGAGAGATGACGTAGTTCTCGCTATAGACAACAAGCCTATAAATAATGTTGCTCAGGTAATTTCATTTGGAAATTTGCTTTTTTACCCGTGCTCATTTGTTTAATCCTAAAGTACGTATTCCTATGAAATCATCTCAGAGTGAACAGATTATCATATTATGCCCTTTTTACATTATTAGATAGCAAACAGATAACTCTCCTGATGTAAAGAGAAACCATCAGAAATTAGAAATACTTTATTCAATAAAACTTTTTACAAGTTATTTTGACACGTCAACATAGATATTAAGATATTAATCGCCTAGATATTACGATATTAATGGTGCGTTGCTCTCTGAGTGGTGGGATTGCAATGTCACATGCATAAGGCCACTTTGCCCTCCAAACAGGAACACGACAATGACAAGAATTGACGATATTACGGGAGAAAGATGTAAGAGGGTGGTACCAAATACGGAAACGGAATGTTGCGTAACTCTACCACTTAGTAGTCACGATGGTAGTGACACGTATAGCAAATCAGTCGTCTTTTACGACCTGCCTGGCAAAACAGCAGTTGGTTTATTCTTCAAAGGAGCCCGGACCAACATGGGAGTTTTTCTCAGAACCCCTCCAATGTTTGTCAAGTCGGTCCAAGCTCCTTGTGAGATATAGAGTTGTGAAAGGTGAACGCTTGGCTAAAAATGTCACTGCTATAGTCATCATTTGGAGTGGACTGTCGTGTTCTATTTCGGGGGCTAAGGTAGCCAGCAAACTTATGTATGCTTGTGATTCTAAATTTCCAGTGCCTAACGGTTCGGTTATATATTTTAAAATCAAGACGTAAACTCTAGTACGAGTATTTTACAGTATATGTTTTACTAATATAAACAAAATAGCATTAGGTCTATGCCATTTTTGAAGGGATCTTAAAGGCGGGATCCTTGCCTTACTGCCAAACAGTTCATTACTGGCGAATGATTGGCCAATCTTTTCTCTATCGATCTGACTAATTGGTGGTAGTGTTCTGCAATATACCGCCCAAGGGGACTTACCACTGTTTTATAATGCCACAATAGCATCAGTGTTTGATATTGTGTTTCTGTTTAGTAGGTAAGGAAACCAGTAAGATTACAGATGCCACATTATTAGTAACGCGCCATTAACAACATTAGTGTTTGCATGAGATAATTATCCTTTTCCATCAAAATAGCCTATTGTTTGCAGTATTATACAAAACAGGACACAATTTCAGGTGGGTAAGCTTTTACGGAGTGTAGAACGCCGGGCCGTAACAGTTCGAGTACGAAGAGGAAGGGCAGGGTGCTCAGCTCGAAGAGAGGATGAACCCAAGAAACTTCGCACAAATTTCTCCTTTCGTCGCGTCTCTGAGGTCATGGAAGGAGTCCGTCTTCAAGGCATGCGATCTAATACCTCAAAAACTAGTTTAACTGTAAGTACGATATAAGTAAAAACTTCCTCATTAATATAGCAGTGCTTACCGATGTCGATGTCGATATAAACTTTAAAAAACGTTACCCTTTCGTCTTCTCTTTGAAGTCATTGAGGGTTCTAGCTTCAAGCGTTTTAATTCCCTTAAAACTAGATGAACGGAACGATAACGGAAATGTGATGTGTCATGGATCTAGGTGTACCGTAGTCTCTTGTAAGTTGCTAAGAGTGGACCCCTACAATAATTTCCAAGAGACGAGAAAAAGTTAAGTTTAAGCAGTTTCATACCTCAAAAACCTAGTAGCAGTAAATTGTATAAAAGAAACTGGCTATGCGCAGTACCGGCTTAAGTGTGGGGCAACCTGGATGTTTGTATAGGGCGCTTGGGCCCATAGGTACTAAATGTCAACATTGTGGCTGAAATGAACGACATTTTAGGTCTGCAACTCTTGTCTCGAAGCCAGTCCGGCAAAGAATATTGAATTCTAATAATTATAGCCCAAAGATGCAAGTGGTCAACTGAAATAGAAAAAATCGTACTAGCGGTTACAATTTTTCAAACACGACTGACCAGCTTGATCTCACTGTCCATTAAAACACTGTCCATTAACAAAGCACCTTACCCTATAGAGAAGTAATTCACTTGAATCTAAAAGAAAACAATTCTATCAACTACCTATATGCTTTTAGCTGAGGTACGAGGGGAGGTGTGATCGCTCCGAAGATTTACGAACAATCTAGTTCATTCTACGTTTTCGTTCACTATGATGTGCATTGTGATGACATTAGGTATGCTTTTTATCAATATTGATAAAAATATTATTTTGTTGTATTTGGTTTTCTAAACCACACATTAGTGAAAAGCTAAGACTTTGCAAAATAAGTCAGTAACAAGTCACTGACCTGTTGACAAAACCGGGTGTTCTATATTTCTTATCCATGGTGTTCGGTGCTAAGGTTTTAGCTATTAGTTTATTAAGCTATTGCATAGCTTCTATCGCGGGCCTTGAGCGTGGAGACCGAATCCAAAATTCCGTAACGAAAAAAACCTAACACTCCCACTCGGACCGGCACAGCGGTGATACTTTTTAGTTTTTCCATCTATCGATAAATACCAGAACTTTTAATGACGTTTTGAAATATCACGCTTGTCTCTTTAGTTCAGCAACCCGCCTTTAGGTGGCATTGGTTGTGTTGGAAAACTACCGTAATCAGCTGTTTGTGAGAAAGTATATAGGTGTATAGGTATTTATCATCTACGTACAACAGTGAATATCTGTACTCGTATAATTTGTGTACAAAGTGTTTTAAATATGAATATTTTTTATCGGTCACCATGCTCAAAGTGTAACTTGAATTAATATCAAAGAAAAAAAACAAAGAAAAAAAAAATACTGCATAAATAAAATAAATATATAATTGTAATTGCATAAGTTAATAAAAATGCTATGCAATAGCTTTACCGCGGCAGTCTCCGAGTGCCACCCGTCTTTTTTAATCGTTTTTTTTTATTGTTCCTTAATTCATTTTTTTAAATTATCCATATAATATTATGATAAGGGTGGAAGAAATCTCTTTAAGTAGAGATAAGCTCGCCCATTGTATTCATGTTACGTTAATATTGTCTTTTTTGTATTGTATTCTGTGTACAATAAAGTATTAAATAAATAAATAAGGGGCGCCAAATGAGTGACTCGAAAGTGGCGCCTGATTAAGGCCGACCCTGGCAGCAAATGTAAGCATTAAACAACTTATATATGTCGCCGTCTCTTGGAAGTCATTAAGGTGTTTAACCTACTAGTTTTTGAGGTAATACAATGCTTACAAAATCTTTTTAATCCTTAACACCAGATTATTTAAAAGACCATTTTCAATTTATAACCTTGCCATTTGTAATGCTTTTATGCGTTAATAATAAAGGGTTAAATTCGTTATAATAAAGAGTTAAATAAAAAAAGAAATCCATATAAAGGCTGTTTGGGAAAACTTATATTTATAATAATTAATACAACTGTTATTAAAAAATCTAAATTTATTCTATCAGATTTAGGGGTTTTTCCGAGCCCTGAAATTAATAATTCACCATCACCGACTGACTACTAAGTTTTTACAGATGGAAAAAACCAGTGCCACTCTGCTCAGCCCGGGAATTAAACCCGAAACCTCAATATTTTAGTCGAACAAGCTAACTAAGACACTGACGAGGTAGTCAATAGTAGTTAGTAAAGTAGTTTTGTTTGCCTATAAGCTACGAAAAATTACCAAGAACTTGCCTATAAATTTATAATTGCTTATTGTTTATTCAGGAATCCGATTCTTCATCAAAGGCATGTGAACAATCAAGTGAAAATGATACCCCGATAAAACAAAAACCAGAACCAGCTCGACAAGTTACAAAACCGACTGATACTCCTGTAGCAGCTAACTTCGGTCTGCGTAAGAGACGATGTTCCGTTGAAAACAAATCATCTGACAGTTCAGCAGGCAGTACTCCTCCTGCCTCTGGGGCAAGTACTCCATTGCGACAAGCCACAGCAACCAACAAAATTGTCAAACATCCAGACATACCCATAATAATAAAGACTGATTCCTCAGAATGTAAAGTATCAGAAAAAGTTGAGAATACATTAGATGAAGAAGATCAGATTGAAACTGGAGGGCCTAGACAAAGTGAACACGTCGAGATTTGTCAGATGTTTTGGACAAAAAGTGTACAAATAAAACCAATTATACCGTTCGACGAGGAAACAGATTTCAAATTGAATGAAAACCATAAGTATTTGAATATAAATGTTTGGGCTACTCTTCCTGGTGAAAAGGATGAGGTGTTACTGGGATATTTGAATATACCATTGACGGCATTGCTTTCTGAGTGTCAAGACTCGACGGTACCTCACAATATGAAAAGATACCAATTTTTGCCTCCAGATGTCGATATTAAATTCAGGTAAGCTTCAGTTGCTATACCGGTCTCAGGAGACAGACGTGTCTGCTCAGTAAGCACATTTTGAAAAATGCGAAAATTTTAGTTTTTTGTTAGTTTAAGCGGTAATATCTGCTTTGTCCGTTATAAAAATGTGTTCGCTTCTTTAAGGGATTCGCCATTTGCTTGGTGGACAGTCAGATGTCTTTCTTAAAAACGAAACAGAAAAAGTCTTGAGATGATCATAACAATGCCAACGTTATGTTTAGTAGTATATTTCCAGCTACGCCTACTGTATGATCATTTCTTTTGCAAATCTCAAAGGAATATATATTTTTGGGTTAATAGAACTACGTATTCTTGGTATTAGAACTGGTCATAAACTAGTTGAATGTCAAATTTTAATCAATTCCGTTTAGTAGTTCTATCATTATTTACTAACAAATATTCTAATATCTAAACATACAAAACATTCACATTTTTTTTCTCCCGTGTTTGTTCTGGGCCCCTTTTAAGAATAGGCCAATTGCCGTTCTACCAGGCAGATCGTAAAAGGCGACCGATTGGCTATGCGCGTCATTACGATCGTGGCTACCAGGTAGTAGAATTCTGTATAACACCCGGGTCTGATACCACCGCCTTACCCATT
This sequence comes from Apodemia mormo, assembly GCA_036924255.1. Classification (NCBI taxonomy): domain Eukaryota; kingdom Metazoa; phylum Arthropoda; class Insecta; order Lepidoptera; family Riodinidae; genus Apodemia; species Apodemia mormo. The sequence continues at coordinate 11,684,424 of JAUPFN010000001.1, forward strand.
CCTGGGGTAACAGCGTCAGCGCTAGTCACTGTCGTGTTCTGGTTTGGAGTGAAAATTAGCCTATAAACTTATGCACGGGGCATTAGACCTTGCTACAAGATCTCTTTCAATCAGGAGACCCATTTGCTTGTATGATCTATACATATAATAAAATCGTAGGAAAGTCAAAACTGTACATTGAATATTTTTTTAAAAGAATACTTGGGGCGTGATCTACAATCGATATCGAAGCCAAAAATATAGCTTTAAGAATTTTTGTCTATTTGTCTGTTTACCTGTTTGTCTGTTTGTCTGTTTGTCTGTATGTATGTCCGGGGTAAACTCAAAAAGTACTGCATGGATTTACTTCAAATTTTGCATGAATATTACTAACAGGTCGGGTCAACATATAGGCTACATATTATCACGCTATCACCTAGCGGCCAGGTGTTGTGCGAAGTAAAGGAAGTCCGCGCGGACGAAGTCGCTGGCAACAGCTAGTATTCTGTATAAAAAAGTTATAATACAAGTAAGGTACAGCAACTTATAAATAATTTGATCCGGCGTGAGTTGTAATAAAAGTTTTTTATTTGCAGTAAGACCCATAAGTTGGCGTCACACGCAGGTTTCGAGCCGTGTTTGTGTTTCGGAGATGCGCTGGTCTGGTGGGAGTGGGAGGACGCGGGTAGTTCCAGGACAGCACCACGACCAGCCTCAAGAGGTCCTACGCCTCCTAGAACTCAACAGCCGGCAAAGACTGTAACACATGATTTTGTACGCACACATTTTCATAGATCCACACAATGCGATTTCTGTAATAAGAAGGTATGTTTCATATTAATTTTAGTAAAAATATTTTTGCTTACGTGTATTTATGAGACATAATTAATTTTTTTAAATAAACAAATATTAGGTATCTAGTGGTAAAGTAAATTGCTTGTAATATTTAATCCATGATACTAGTACACAGAAATACATATCCAAATACTGAAATTCATCGAGTAAACACCTAGACCCAGAAATACTAACTATGTGCTCATCACACAAATGCCTATTTTGTTGGGGATTGAGCTGAACCTCTTCTCAATCGGCTACGTAAGGCTTATGTTATAAACTGGAACAACGAAGCATTCATCAAGTTAATAATGTTGTGCGTTTGGCTAATTTACATATATACATACTAATTTAATGTTTGTATGAAAAACTATAGTGTCGACGGAATATTACTCTATTTGCGGGCCAAGCCGCTCGTGCCAACTGGTAACTCAAAAACAGGAAAGAAACATTGCATTTTTACCTACTACATGACTGCCGCCTTATTTATGTCGATGAGTGTGGGTATAACTCGGTGTTTGTCACTGATATGTTCCATTATGCGGTATAGCTTAGCTAATATACATATATGAGCACATGTAGACCTACATCCCTACTATGTGTATTGCCCCCGATTACGCTTTGATTAGTGCAAGTTGATTAGTGTGAGTGATTAATTAGTGTGAGTAAGTAATCAGGTTATAGCGCTTACAACTAAATAAGGCTTATAGCGGAGTGTCACTAACATCTGTAAATAGTATCTGCAGCGCAGAGTTTTCTTACTATGATAAGGGATGTGTGCATGTTTCTGTGCTATATAAAATCCCTGCAAGCACCATAATCATTAGGCACGTGATTTTATCATTCAATTGTTTAATTTTAAAATGAAACACACAAAAAAGACTAAACCACAAGGTTGGATTATAATTTACAATTGCATGTTTCATGAATATGTTAATTTTTTTGTAGATTTGGTTAAAAGATGCGATGCAGTGTCGTAATTGTGGTTTATGTTGTCATAAAAAGTGTGTTACGAAATGTCAAGAAACCTCTCCGTGCATTCCGAAGCAAGACCGAGGTAAGGTACTTATTCATAAAAATCTTATTTAAAATCGACGCCAAAATAGATAAAAAAAAAAATCATATAACACGATGATAAAATGTAACTAGAATTCTTATACTCAGTCACCGTCTCACTAAATATGTTCAATATAGTGAATGTTGATAATTATCAATTTAAAGATTAGTCCATCGATAGAAAAATAAAACCGAACGATTAACTAAATATGTCAATACCATTCTAAATTACGTGCTAAAGTTGACGTCTTGTCTGGATTTGGTACTAACACTTTATTTGTTTTACCTATTTTTGCCACAATAGCGTCAGTGCTTGTCACTATTTTTCTCTGATATCCGCCGAGAATAGCAGGAGGTAAAGCGGATAACAATGTATCCGTTTGCCGGGATGATATTACCCTTCAATTCGGAACAGGACTGGAGTTGCATCTGGCTAGAATATGCACAGACTGAACACCCATGAACCAACAGACGTGTACTCGGCTCGTGGTGATCCATCTGCCGATGTATCTATCGACATCCGCAGACGCGTCTGTCGACATTTAGAGAAGCATAAAGCAGGCTGTAATCGCTCAATCAATTTGTCAAATTTCACGTGTTTGCCAAATTATTTGATAGTCTACTGTCATGTTTGACGTGTTTGTCAAGCAAACTACGTGTTTGGCTCTATGTTTGAAAGAATTGATGGACGGCGTATTTGCCATATTATGTGTTTGAAGGTGTACAGTCATGTTTGTCAAACAAACTTGCTATTTTGGCGCGACCGCCCCTGAGGCATGTTATTTGTTACTCATCTGAGCGTCGGAGCTTCACTTCACGGCGAAAACTGCTTTGAAAGTGAAGCCTTGTTTGACAGACTTGTTGGTACGTGTGCGCTGATGTTTGTTAAAAAAAACGTACAAACAAAACGTAAAGTTTGACAAACATGTTTGAACGTTTACAGCCTGCTTAAGAATCAACCCCCCCATTCACGTAATTGAGTCGATGCGCTTAGGGCTCTTACTCGTATAAACATGATAAAAAGTCGATTCGTGCTACGACGCGGAATAATATTATGTAAAAAAAATGTGTAATAGTCTTAAACGCTTCGATTCCCATTTTGTTACGTAAGTTAGGCCCCTGCCTTTTTTCCAAACATTTCACAGAATAAATTAATAGGCGAAAATTTCTGTAACGTGTTTTTTTTAAAATTTAATATAACTACTGCTGCTGCGTTAGCACGCAGGAACTTTAAAAACAAAATTGTTTAAACCAAGTAAATGTTGCATGCAAGGAACTTATAATGTTAACTGGAATTATTATGAAGTAATACATGAAAATAAAAATGTACTTTATTAAGTAAGAAATAAGGTTGACATTTTTTTCTTACTTAACAGAGGGAAAAAACGTTCTGAGCAAGACTACGACATGAGTGGATGTTGTCCCTTTCTTGCAATTGCCAGTGTAAATAAAACTATCTGATGGTAGATTTTTATATATTCGGTAATCGATAAATCCCTTTTAGTCATACACGTTGATAAATACATTAGCATAAAATGTATTGTAATTAACATAGAGAGTTCTAAAATGTGCTTATTTTAATTATTACATAATTACTTATGCAATGCAAAAGCTGTTTCTCAAAGTAGTAGAATTACTTAGTAGTAATTTGCAAACTACGCATGGCCGCACTTATATATGGCGATTGGCACTTTATTTAGTAGAAAGAGACACACTCCACCCATGTCGTGGTACTCTTTGGAACGATTTTGAATCGCGTGTGAATATTCCGGGTAGAATGTAACTTCCTTGGTTGCATGCAAAAGTTTTTTTTAATTTTTTTTTTCATTCTTTCTTTTTTTCTTTCAGTTATCAGTTCATAACAGGTACGGTATTTCATCAAACATGTTCGCACATATGTGTGAGCATGTTTTCCAAAGAACACACCTGTTTTGCCATACGTTTGTCACTCGTGTCATCTCCAACTCCATGCTGTGCAGCGATACGATCGTAGAACCGTTGGCTTGCGCCGCAACTTTCATGATTTTTCGTGAATAGCCAAGAAAAATCATGTTAGTGGTTTTACTTTCCATTATTTGCCTTAGGTTTCCCAGGGGAGCATCCCATCTGACAATCAACATCATGACGCTGCCTGGCAAACCTAGAGCACTCCAATATGACATGGAATACTGTCTCTTCCTCTTCCATTCCACAGACACAGAAGGGGTCGCCCACTGGCTTAAACCTGTGTAGGTACCTATTGCTTGAGTCTCCCATTTCCAGTGAATACGAGAGAGCTCAGATTTTCCTTGGGGAAGTCGCCTAAGATGTTGTAAAGCCTTGGACACATTTGGGAAAAAAGTTTTTGTGATGAAACCACCCTCCGACCCCGTATATCGTTCTTGCCACAGTGTTACGCTTCTTTCCCTAATGATTCCCTTGGCAAAGGAGATGGGGCGCGTGTCATAGACGGGTGCTCTCTTGTCCTTAAGAGCCGCTCTCTTGGCCAAATGTTCGGCCCGTTCATTGCCTGGTATACCCACGTGGGCTTTAACCCAGAAGCCTGACGCCTGACGTTTCCATTCTTAGCGGCCGCCCTGTCCTGCCACATTAGTGTCCGTTCTCGCCGCTGTTGTGTTCCGGTTGGGAGGGTAATGTAGCCGGTAAACCGATAAACTTATGCATTTTATATTTTAACAGCGGCAACACGCCAAATATATATTTGGTGTCTATGTCGAATATGGTGATAAAAATATACGAAATGAAAACATTATCTTTTACTTTTTTGTCCCTTTCACTTAGGACCAAAGTGCTTAGACCAAAGACCTATTATTATGACTGGCTGCCTGTTCTTTCATCAGTCACAGAACTATATTGTACTTCCCCAGAATATTTGCTACATTGTTATCTCGGCGCTAGAACAACATATATAAACAAAAAATTCATACTTTTAACTTTAAAAACATTTTTATCCTTTTTTTTACATTGAAACACTTCGTGTGCAAGTTCAACTCGTACTTAGCTTCTTTTTAAAATAATATTGAATGCTCAATACTTTTACTTTATTTAATACAAAATCCGGCATTATTTGACCTTCCCTCAACGAGTTTCCTAATGAAATGAATATTTTATGCAATAATGAATAATTAAATAAAACGTTATCGCGTTCGCGTTACCGTCCGGTATTTTTGCATAGATATTTTTAATGAAATAAATAAAATTACTTTGTTGATAGTGCAAAAACTGTACAGCGCGAATGTGTAACTAAATTAAAAACTAAGAAGACCGATAACATGTTTAAAAAAGTTTAATATTTCACTTCATTAATCATTTGTCTTTTGAATAAATTACCAAAAGTAAATAAAATCAATAAAATCTGACGTTTTTATACATAATATTTATCTTGACGCCAAATCCCTTACGGGGCAAAGAAAATTGAGTGCTATACATATTTACTATCCAGACAGACTTGCCTTGTTTCCTCCGCATTTATAACTCTATGCAAATACGCCGGTTTCTTGACACCACCTTTGGACAGCGTCAGGCCAATTTGATAATGGTAATCTTGATCTCCCCTAGTACCTACATCCATCTACATATATTCACATTATATATCAGCTGTTTTGTTAATAGTTCAAACATAGTTTCGTCATATTTGAAACAACGGTGATTGCCTTTTATCTTTTTTACACCGACATGACACTGTCTTACAATTTTTCGTAATTTCGACCGCGTCAATTCCACTTTTATGTCCTTTCTGACATACCCAAACATTGCTCTCACTTTTGTACAATAGCGTTGGGGCAAGCACATAATTATGCAGGGCAAGACGGGCACCCTGACATAGGATAGTGCTTTAAAGTACATAATTTCCTATTTCGTATATTTCCCTTGTGCTGTATGAATTTAATAGTTAATTTGTCATCAATATAAATAAAAAAAATCAATTCTTCGATCCGAATTATCATCCTCAATTTTTATATTTAATAAATAATAAGCAGAGATGATAAATATGGAAAGATAAATTTTTATTACTCATCATTACATAGTATAAAACGAAGTCGCTTTCTCTGTCTGTCCCTATGTCCCTATGTATGCGTAAATCTTTAAAACTACGCAACGGATTTTGATACGGTTTCTTTTAATAGATAGATTGATTATTGAGGAAGCGGTTAGTATATAAATCTTTTCGATATTTCTAGTGGAACAAAAGCTACGCGGGTGAAACCGCGGGCAGATCGCTAGTTTTTAATATAAACTATTCATTTCTTTATGCAACTCGATGAGAGAATTTTAATTAAAGCCAGCCCTTATATCATATTATGCTTATTTTTGCATATTACTCGTTCAAAGAGAAATTATTCATTAGATATTTCTGTTATTTACTAGCTGACCCGGCAAATGTTATTTGCCTTTTTAACTACTCTTATTTTTACCTTTTAAACCTTCCCTGGACTTCAACAACTGATTCAAAACCAAAATTAGCCAAATCGGTTCAGCCGTTCTCGAGTTTTAGCGAGACTAACGAACAGCAATTGATTTTTATATATATAGATAATTCCTCTACATATAGTTCTAGTGTTTCTCTTTTCTCTTTAATATAAAATTCTCATTTCGCGGTGTTTGTTACCAAATGAAAATTGAAATGAAAAATATTTATTTGCAAGAATGTAGGTGTCACAAGTTAAATATAAAAAATAATTTAAATTACCATCATAATAATATGGTGTGCAAACATTTGAATTTCGGTCGATTTTCTTATATTTACTACCGGATCGGAACGCGGCCACATAATGAGAAGATCCGGCGGAAGAAACTCAGCGGGCTTGTTTTTTTTTCTATTTCATATATCACAATTATTTACTCCAAACGGCTCCAAACTCCTCCAAAACGGCTTGACCGATTCTTATGAAATTTTGTCTGACAACAATCAAATAAACAAACAAATCGGACAACATCTATTTTTCATACCCCTACATTTATTTTATATTTTTTGGACATTTTTTTTATTGTTTATTATTCAGTATTAAAAATACATACAACTCAACTTTCGCCCTTCTGCTGTCAACCCTTATTTTTTTTAATTATTCAGTAATTTAAATGGCAAAACAACATTTGCCGAGTCAGCTATTTTTCCCATTTCCAAAACGAAATTTATTAATTATAATATGTAGTTAAAAAATTCTGAGCCTCAACGTGTTTCATATAAATGTATGATGTTCTCAGTTAGAATACTGAGTCAAGCAATATATTCTAAATAGGTTATTCAGCTATTAAGGAAAATATATTCAAATGTCTTAAATAGTTCATTATACACTTGATGAGTTTTTTCTGTCGTAAGACGATATACCTACAAGGGGACAAAGAGATGAATTTTTATCTATATTCAGCCTTTTCTCTTCTTCTTAAGGAGCTATAATTCCTGTGTGGTTGAATAAGATAAAAGGCAAGATATTAATGGGAATACCTAGAAAGTATATCCTTTTAAATAAAAAAAAATGCTTGTTTGACCCAGTCGTAAACGGCAAAAAAGCAAAAAAGGTAAGGATGGATTTAGAAAAAATTATATACAAATTTGGCCTCGTTGGCATCGTATTTCATTATATTGTATAGATTGCTATACGAACAAAGAATTCCGCGCAGCTCAGGAAATAATCTGTTTCCTGTTTTAATTAACTCATTGACTGATAGTTTATACCAAGAATCTTCCTGCATTCAATAACGTTTTTTTAAATTTCTTTCTTAAATTGAGTTAACAGGACTACAGGCCCCGATTTTAAAACACAGAGCAAACATCTCGTCTCACATCTGTGGTCACAAGACTGTACCTTTTAAACTGTTTTAAGCGATCACTTAAATTTGTTACAACTAGGTGATAGATTCCTGCATGTATCGCATGGGTTTGGTACCATTGCCCTATTTATTTCTACAGCAATAACGTTGGTGCTTGTTACTCTCGTGTTCAGGTTTGGGGTGTAAGGTAGACGGTGGATTCCAACATAAGCCAGCCCCACCACCCATAGCAACGCACTATTGACATTTTTGGTCATTAACATCAATGTTTTCCGTCAGGAAAACATCTGCCTGTATGCTATCCTTTGAAATAAAGTAAAATTAAAAATATTAAATTTTATGATTAAAGGTGTTCCATTTGAAACTTGTTTTTGCAGCACTGTAAAATGACATCGATCCTAATAATAATTGCAATACATAGAAACAAAAATTCATCTGTACGGAACCTTTAAAGTGCGAATCCGACTCGGAATTACCCGTTTTTTTTAAATTATACATAATTATGTCTAATTACATTATTTATGTAGGTTAAGATCAACTCGTTTCACGTTACCTGTCTATTTTTGACGGACATCAGGTGGAAAAAAAAATTATGAGTATTTTAGTAGTAGTTTTTATGTGTTAACTTCACTTAGCACCTAAATATAAACATAATGAAGTCGGTTCTCAAGCGACTTCGGTGGGTGAACCGAATGCCGCATGAGAAATTGCAGCTTTTTTTATCATGAGATAACAAACAAGCAGACGGCTCTCCTGATGAAAAGAGAACTATAGACTATAGACACCAAGGATATTGATGGTACGTTGCTATCCGTGTGGCTGGATGGTAATACCGCATGCACAAGTTTACCGGCTACATCACTATCCAAACCGGAATACAACAATGACAAGTATTGATGCTGTTACGGTAGGTATAGGTAAGGTGGTAGTTCCAGATCCCGGGCAGAGCGTTGCAGAACTCCACAACCTACCACCACCTTTTCCCCGTGTTGGTCCCGGGTTCCTTTGAAGAATAGCCCAACTGCCGTTCTGCTAGGCAGGTCGAAAAGGCGACCGAGTGGCTATGCGCGTCACTACCATCGTGACTACTAGGTGGTAGAGTTCTGCATTGTCTCGCCCATGTCTGATACCACCGCCTTACCTATTCCTGCCGCAATAGCGTCAGTGCTTGTCACTATCGTGTTCCGGTTTGGAGAGTAAGGTAGCCGGTAAACTTATGCATGTGGCATTAGGCCTCGCTACAAGATAGCAACGCAACATTAACATCTTTGGTGTCTATAGGCGATGGTTGATCTTTCCATCAGGAGACCCATCTGCTTATTTTCTATCTTATAATATAAAAAAAACCTAGTAGTCATGATGGGATAGTGACGTATAGCCAATTGCTCGCCCTTTACGAACTGCTTGGCAGATTAACAGGTGGTCTATTCTTCAAAGATGGACAACACGGGAATTAAATAAATTTATTGAGCGCAAATAAATTAATTGAATAAAATATTTCTACCTAAATTAAGGTCGGGATTTTACACTCCAATTCTCGATCTGGAAAACTCGGTATGTTCTATCTGCCTATTGTAACTCTACAGGGCTACCAATTGAATGTAACTTAAACCACAGATTATATTTAATTAGTTACCTACAATAGCTTACAACGTTTCAAGTAAACTCATCCACGCATAATCATCTTATGGTTTAGTAATTCCAATATACTGTCTCGGAAAGTATATTATAGCAGTAATAAAAAACATCGATTGTGAGCTTATACGCATTAGAAGTAAAACTAAGGTTGTAGTAAAACCTCTTTGGTTGTACTTGTATCTGGTTGTACCTGGCTGGTTTTGGAACAATTAAATAGATGATAATATTTGAAATTTTAAATACTGTATATTGATCATCATCTCATTCTCTCACCTGCTTAATTCTGTTTTTTTCTCCATCGTGATGTATTTCAGCTTCAATGAATTTGAAATCATGACGATTCTAAAGAAGTTAACATTCAATGTGGAAGATTTAACAGCAAAAATGAACAGCAGTCTTTGTTACTTTAAAACTAAAAAGGGTTTGTATTTCACGTGAAAGTGCTTAAAATAAACCCTTGTTTGACATTTCGCCAAAAATCTTGGACGTTGAAAATTAATGCGTTCATTGACCTTCAAGATTATTTTTGTTGGTGTTTGTGTTTAACACAGCTAATAACGTATTGGAATTGAACTTTCAAAAGAATCCAAATAATTTCCAAATGATGTACCTACCTGCTAAGTATAATATCATGTGCGAATAATTCCCACGCACATAATATCGCAAAAAAACAACAGTGGACTCTGAAAAATAAATAAACCAAAATGACCAAAATCTATTCACTCAGATTATGGGCCCGGGCACCCAGCTCCCGATTCACGTATCATAACCTTAATCGAATCGAAGCGCTAAAGGTTCTCACACATAAACAGTACAAGGTCTGCATAATGTGTAAAAAATGTGTAACAGCACTAAACGCTTCGATTTGATTGAAATTTTGTTACATGTTAGTACCTCTAGGTATTTTTCTTGAAGTTATCGCGCCCCTCGTTAAAATGTGACAAATTTGGCGATGCATCTTACTATCCAATAGACCGGCTATTGAATGGTAAGACTAATCAGTCTATATTGAATAAAATAGTTAGTCTACTCATGGGCCAAGTTGTGCGCGTGGGCCAAGCCAGCTGTAATAATATTCAAATACGCACTTATGCATTAATCAATGGTAAGCCAAGTGCGTATTTGAATATTATTACAGCTGGCTTGGCCCACGCGCACAACTTGGCCCATGAGTAGACTAACTATTTTATTCAATATTAAAAAAATAATTTAATTTTTCAGCTCCCGTTTCAGCCTCTTAGGGATTGATTTAGGCCTATATTTGTAACCAAGTCTTTAATTATCTTCTTGCCAAATTTAATCATAATCGGTTTAGCGGTTTAGTTATGAGAGCGTAACAGACAGACATTAATAATATCGGTATTCACATTTCCCATTATATTTGTGCAATTTGTTCTTGGTTTTGTGCAAAATTTCTTGGTTTACTTAAATTAATTAGGTACATTTTTATTTTGCTTTCCAGTGTTAGTCGGAGCCCCTAATAAACTTGGCTTCCTACTAATTTGTTCGTAAATGATGAACAATTGGCCAACAGTATCTCTCATCGTAACTACTAGATTGTAATACTAAATTTCTGCAATATCTCGCAGCTCGCTTTGGTTTGGTACGAACACCGTACTTTATCCTGTCAAAACAGCAGCGCTAGCGATTGTTAATTTCATAAGTTGCTTTAGGAAATAATGTATCTAGTAGACTTATTAATTAAATACAAATACCTGGCATGAATAAAGCTGGCATCGCATTGGCAATTAACCCTTTGGGCCTGTGTTTTGTAAATCTCCATGGGCAAAGGTGACTGCTTCCCATCAGGTGGTCCACTCGCTCGTATACCTGCTAATTCAATTAAAATAATTAAGTATTTGGCAATACTAAGTGGCAGAATTTTTCAATGTCTCGCCCGAGTTGGTACCCCCGGTTTACCAATTCCTGCCGTAAAAGCGACAGTGCTTAGGTCGTCTTTTACTTTAGAGAATAAGGTAGCCAGTAAGCGTATGTATGTGGTATTAACACCTCGCCACTCGAATAACAACACACCATTAACATCCTTTGTGTCTATAGGTGATAGTTGTCTTTTACCATCAAGAGAGTCATCTCTTTTACCATCAAGAGAGTCATCTTATCTGCTGCGCCCGATCCCTGCCACACGGGGTATAACGAAACAATATCATCGTTGGAATCTATAAGTGACTAGCTGACCCGGCAAACGTTGTTCTGCCTTTTTAACTACTCTTACTTTTTTCTATATTTTCTCACCTTTTAAACCTTCCCTGTACTTCAACAATTAATTCAAAACCAAAATTAGCCAAATCGGTTTAGCCATGCTCGAATTTTAGCGAGACTAACGAACAGCAATTGATTTTTATATATTATATAGATAATTCCTCTACATATAGTTCTAGTGTTTCTCTTTTCTCTTTAATATAAAATTCTCATTTCGCGGTGTTTGTTACCAAATGAAAATGGAAATGAAAAATATTTATTTGCAAGAATGTGGGTGTCACAAGATAAATATAAAAAATAAATTAAATTACCATCATAATAATATGGTGTGCAAACATTTGAATTTCTTAGCATCACGAGATCCATCTGTTTTCCAGTGATAAAACTTGTTTTAATAAAAAACATTAATTTGTATAGCTACACGTATAAAGTTTCCAGTAGAATGTTGCGTCCATATACAATTACAAAGCGGCGAGCAACATGCGGAATCAAACGCGTTCATCACCTTGAACTGAGTTATTACATACACGGTTTGCACATGACTATCTAGAACGAATAACGCATATTCTGCAATACTGACTGGTATTTCTAGCTGTTGCTTTTTATGACTATACTGTCCGATGCCTGTGGCTTCGCTTGCCTTACGGAATCCCTAATTTATTCTACTAATGTTATAAATAGGAAAGTCTGTATGTTTCGATATAAATATTTGAGAATGTTTTGAAATGTTTGGATGTTTGGTACTCAATCACACTAAAACGATGGATGGATTCGGGTATTTTTTAATACAGAGAGTAAATCCCGTTAAATCTATCTATCTTTATTTTAATGCGTGAAGCAAAAACGTTGTACCCATTTTTAGGACCATTACGCGGCCGGAGAAGTGCTAAAAGCACTGTTAAAGTTCACATGGCTATTTTGTTTATGGCTAAAAAGTATATTGTTAAACTTAAAGGTGATTTATATTAATGTATTTAGTCACATTTCAATCAGAGGACGATCCCTAGTATAAATATAAAATCAATTGCCATAAATGTTTGTTCGCACATTAATTACAATGCGGCTGCACCTGTTTGGCTAATATTGTCTTGGTAACATTTGCAATTGTCAAGACAAGATTTGTTCTCGCACAAAAGAAAATATTTAAAAATTTGTATAGAAAAGTGAACAATTTAAGTTTAGAATTAGGTTAGAATTTAAGGTGGTAGAGTTCTGCATTGTCTCGCCCGGGTCAGGTTCCACCGCCTTACCTATTCCTGCCGCAATAGCGTCAGTGCTTGTCGCTGTCGTGTTCCGGTTTGGAGGGTAAGGTAGCCGGTAAACATATGCATGTGGCATTAGACCTCGCCACAAGATAGCAAAGCACCGTTAACACCTTTGGTGTCTATAGGCGATGGTTGACTCTTTCCATCAGGAGACCCATTTGCTTGTTTGCTATCTTATGATATAAAAAAAAAGTTAAGATAAGTTCTATAAAGTCTTATTTTTTCATCAATATAGCCGTAAAACAACTCAACCATGCTGCTAGTTCCAAATACTTCGGTAATACGATTTCCTCGCGAAACTTTGCATTGCCTCAGGGTTTTTTTTTAAATGCTGAAATAAGTATATATTTTTTCTTTTCGTAAAAAGGAAATTTTGCGCACGAACTGTGTATCCTTACACCCCTCATCTAAGAAGGATTCAAGAGCGGCCTCATCGGTCCAATTAGCTTCACTTATTATTCCATATAATTAGTGTAGCGGCTCAAACAATCACAAACGCTACAAGAAAAAATAATAAAAAATGGACAAAAATCAATAACAAATGGAAAAAATGAAATACAAAATAAAATCCTGAATCGCGATATCACAATTATTTATCTTGTAACACTATATACAAGTTTCAACGTTTCTCAGATGGACTTCGGTCCCCAGGCAGTACACCTCGCCTGGCTGGGAAGATCTTCCTTTTCCCCCCCTTGTCCTTGTGTGACGTCGTCAACCTCCACAGTAATGACGTCATACTGACAAGAAGCTGGTCCGCTGGTTCCATCACTTCGACCCTTCAGCGGTACCAGTGGCGCCACAATTAGCTTCAATGAAAATGATAAAATGCAGGGGCCCGGACCAAAACATTTAGTAATGATAGTCCAGCAACCTTAAGTTAAATATAATTTTTTGCTGTCTGCACTTTTCCATTTAAACGATGAGTTTGCCAACTCAAAGGCAGAGACATCTCCGTGCGTGGAAAGGGATCCAAAGTCTTTGCTTTACATATAGAAAATTGTTACAGAACCATCGCATGGCGTTGGATGCCCACCTCCAGAGCTAATAATGACTGAGCCAGATATCATAATAGATCCAGACTCTGATGACGATGATAAATCTGAGCGGAAGGACTCCTTGGATGTACAAGAAGAAGGTCAGTTTAACTGATAAATTTAATCTAAAGTCCCAGTTAACTTTAGTTGTAACTGGACAATAAAAATATAAAGCTTTTAGGAATGATCATAAATCGCTATATAGAAGCCGTTGAATAGTAAATGTTTCTATTATCTGTCATAACATTGTGGAGTGTGACACAGAAGAGTAGTAAAAACTATGTACAATGTAAAAAAGTAAAATTGTATAGGCGTGAAAATGAAAAAGCATTTTATGGTATCAACTACATAATCGAGTACATATTTTTTACTCACTCATACTATTTAGCACCGCGCTTGATTATATTCATTTGGCATAAAGGACTAGCGGCGCGAATATTATTTGGGGCCGGTCATTCCATCTAGTAGCCTTGGGTATACACGAAATCGAGACCCATCAGGAAAACAAAAAACTTGCCAATATCGCAGATCATAAGAGTTTCGTAGTCATACAATTATATCTTAAGTTGATGTTAACCGATTCAATTAAAAGTAATTTTAAGTAGATCTTGAATTTAATTATTGTTTAATAGTCTCCGGAAATTTTACGGAATCTCGTGTGATGGGCCCTAAAGCCCGTTACCAAATTTAGGGCCCTGCCACATGCCCAAGAGTAAACTTAAGCTTTGTAATATTGTCACTAGTGTTAAAGCTCATATCTCATAAGAATAAGGTGTGACAGAATGACAGACAGAACAAGGCAAAATATAATTCACCCATTTTATGAATCTACGTAAACTAATTATTATGAAATTGAGTCATATATGTGCTATTTTGTTTTATTTTGTTCTGTTTTCTTTGTACAGACGAGCTATTCGAATGCTGACGAAAGCGATATTAACAGACGGGATTCATCCGACATGTTTCAACAAAATCACACACAGGTTTATTCATCCTAAATATTTTGTACACGGTCTTTGTTCGCATTAATATACCGAGAATCCTGTGTATTATCAGATGGTGAATTAGTCATCCTTTTGACCTCTTTTTGTATATGTTTGTTTTGTACGAATTGATATGCATTAACAATAGAAACATCCACGCATTAACTGTATTTTTTTCCTGAGGATTCATGTCCCCTTTCTAACTCCCTTTACTTTATGTACGTAAGACTAAAAAAGTAAATCTTATTTCCTTATAAAATATAAATTTTATAACTATTCTAATCATGGTACTCGCATGACAGTACTCATAAATTTTAACATTTATGTAATATATTTTCTAACTTTCTAAAATCTATCTACTCTAACCAGTTAATAAGCTATCTGTACCTTATAGCTGTTCCGGGGTTAGGTCTATTATTACCGTAATTTGATCTTAATGAAGGGAAATGAGAGTCGATGTTATATTCTTATACTATTAATCGAGTAGTTCTTGTAATTTATATGTAACTAGCTTTTCTGACACACGTTGTCCTGTTTTAGCTATGAATATTCGATAGAGGTATAATATGCAAGAAGTAATTCCGTCGATATACCTATGCTGGGTTCCTATAATCAATTAAAATAAAAAAAAAAATAAAAAAAAATTAATAATAACGAGGCGTTCCACAAAGTGTTTGAACATTTGTTAATTTGAAATTTATAGAAACTAATTTAGCTTACGCCTTGTAGAAAATATTACTACTTGTATCTAAAACGAGTCGTTTTATTGATATAGGAACCGAGCAAAAGAGAAGTATATTACGCACCAAGGAAAAGTATGATTGACATTGCAACCCGCGTAATACTGTCGCATTTACGCATTATTTATGCATGTATAAGAAGTTCAAAGCATGCGCACTAATGAATTTAGACGAGAGACAATGTATTACTTTTCGTCTTGAATGTAGGGTCGAAAAATGAACTTTTGATCCAGTTGTGGTAAAAAATAAATTTGGTAAATAATGCGCGCCTGCGTCATTATAGTTATTACAGAAGAATATACTATTATATAATGCGCGGATGCGTCATTACAATTATTACAGAATATACATTACATAATGTGCGTGACGCATGCATTAAAAGCATAATTTAATTAAACACATCTACCAAATCAAAAATGGCTCATTTTCTTTCTATCAACGGGATATTTTCACTTACATACGCGCTTATAGCTCGCCTGCTGTATCTTTATATTTTATAATATCTCTTTGGAAGTAGAGATGGCGATCTAAGATCGATAAATCGAAAAATCGATTTTCGAGCCAATATAATCGATTTTTAAATCGATATGTACTACTGGATCGATTCATTGGATCGATATATCACCCTTTAAAATCGACATTCAATTTTTCTATTTTAGTATAAACCATACAGTTTTACAATTAGTTGAAGGTGCCCATATTATAATAGTGCTGCCAGTTAATTACTCTGATACTCTTGAAATAACTGTGTTTAGTTTCCTTCACCACTTTTCTCTTCAATAAAAAAAGTTACGTTTGTAATATTTGACTTTTTGTAGCTGTAATTGACATTGCGTCATCATTCATTTATTTGTTGTTTGATTGAGTGACAGTTTAATGTAAATACTGTGACTAGCGAAATAAATACAGATTTTTATGTAGTGTTTGTTACGGAATAATAACTAATTGAGAGTACATAAGTAAAGCACTCCTTATTTTTTACTTTGATGCTATTATTTTCAGTTTGTTTTGTTAGTTGTGTTTACTAAATCAAACTATGTATGTGTCATTTAAATTTACGTTTATATACGAATAATCACTAGTGAATAATTGCTTTTAATAAAATTGACATTGTAAAAGCAAATTTGAAAACAATCGATTTTTTGGAAATCAAGATCGATTTCCAAAAAAACGATTGTTTTCAAATTTGCTTAGACCTCGATTTTTTTGTGAATCGATTCACTAGTTCACGATTCGAATCGATTTAAAAAATCGATCTTTTCGGAAAGAATCGACATCCTTATTTGGAAGAGGCTTCTTAATTGGAATAAATAATAAAAGAAATTGGCGGCGCACGATTTGTGAAACGCTACTGAAAAATCCCCACTTTTTTATTACGTATAAACCTTTTACAAAGTGAAGTATAATAATAAAACTTAATATATTAATTAAATTGTTACAGTTATTCTCAAGTTATGGCGTAACCAAGGAAAATAGGGATTCATTTTATTTTGTATTTAGATTAGATAAAAGTGGCCTTTTAAGTTTGCCCATGTAGGTAGTTCTATTTCTTGTAAAAACGAATATGCGAATATTAGACAAAAAATACGCTCTCTTGTTGATAATTTTGTATTGTTGTTTATGTATATATAATGTTTGAATACTTGCTAATAGATAAAAGTACTACTGGCTCAAAACTTTGGTGAGATGGTCAATTTGAAATTCGTATCTATATATATTTTTCGAAAAACATGTTTTTACTACAAAAACAGATCCAAGCTCGGTAACAGGTTTCATTTTCTCAAAATTTCAGACTGTTTAAAATAGCACACCATCTGTTTAATAAAACAACGACTAACTGCCTGTAAGAGCATAGAAAAGGCTAATGCCGGGTTATTGTAATCAACGATCCAATATTCATAGCAGTTAGCAACAAATTCAATAGTAACTAGGCGTATCCATACTATTCCACACAAGTTTCTAGGAACATTGGACATTGGTAATTTGACTATATATATATATATATATATATATATATATATATATATATATATATATATATATATATATATATATATATATATATATATTTATATATATATATATATATATATATATATATATATATATATATATATATATATATATATATATATATATATATATATATGTGTGTGTGTGTGTGTGCGTGTGCGTGTGTATTTATAGGAAATAGGAACGTTTTTAGCTTAAGCCTCGTAGAAATACCTCGTAATATACCTAAAATTAATTTCTACTGCCAGATATATTGATTCTACCGCCAGATAGATGGTACGTTATCCTGTGTAGACTGTATAGTAGTTAATGTTTCAACATTTCTACTACGTAGCTAACCACAGCATGCTTTTACACGTCTTTGATGTGTGTAGGCGACTTATTAAGTTATTATTAAAGATCTAGACACTTTTCGTGACTCGTTTTATTTGTTTATAACCAGTGTATATAACTTGAATAACTAATGAACCATAAATTGCTCTGCAACTTTCATCAAATATTTTTGTAGAAAATTGAACGCTCTACAATAAAGTTCTGATATCATTCTTCCAAAAATCAACTCGTTCAAAAGTTATCTGAGATCAAAGTTGATTTATTAGGTACAAATTAAGCTGTTTTCTTTATATCGGAAGAAAACGGCTCAATTCAACTTTTTTGTAGAGCGTTTAATTTGCTACAAAATATTTGATGAAAATTGCAGAGCAATTTATGGTTCATTAGTTACAAAAATCAGAAGTGTTATTTTTATGGAAAATCGAAAAGTGCGATGCGCACAACCTTAATATTAAGGCTTAAAATTTTCAGAGGCTTATTTTGGAATCTAAATGAAACTTTTGAGCCTGGTTCCAAGAATAAAAAATATATCGTTAACGTTTATCAATCTATATATATAAAAATCAATG
Organism: Apodemia mormo; assembly: GCA_036924255.1. NCBI lineage: Eukaryota > Metazoa > Arthropoda > Insecta > Lepidoptera > Riodinidae > Apodemia > Apodemia mormo. The sequence continues at coordinate 11,702,863 of JAUPFN010000001.1, forward strand.
CCACTTTTCGTTGTAATTTTATAACTCAAGAACGGGCTCACCTATCCAAACCAAATGTTAATGCTCTGTTCGGACTATTTAGTAGATGGTTTATGTGAAGTTTGCACAAAAGCGATAGAGCGGTTCTTCATATATCACATTTTTGTAACAAATTAATTCAATAATTGGCGATACGTAGCGAAGCACGTGACGGGCCGCTAGTAGAATATATAAAAGCCAATAAGGAAAAAATATTCTAGCTTTAAAGAAGATTGAAATAAAATTAAAGTAGAAAAATGCAGATTACGCATTTACGAATAAAGTTTAATTATGCATATTGCATTGATTTTAAAATACAGTTATATTTTTTCACAATAAAGTGAACTCTATTATAATCCAACTGTTTCATCTTACATTATCAATATTAGGGCAACTCTCGACTAAAAACAATGTTTGTTTTTCACCAATAGATTTGAAATGCTCTGATGGCAATAATGTTGCATTAAAAAGAGTAAGCGCCACTAATGTAGAGCAAAGAAAATTTAATCACCTAAAATATGAATAACGACATTATTTTGCAAAATGACAACATTTTATCTTAATAGTGACTGTAGGTGACGCAGAGACATAACATATAACGGCACTATACCCTTCTTCTGAATCATTTACATTCTATTCCAACTTTTGAAAATTATCAAGAATTCAAGTGTTTTAATCATAACTATTTCAAGCGCTCTAGTAAACACCATCTCAAGGATTATGACTCAAGTTGTGTAAACGTTAATAAAGGCAATTAACTGAAATTCTTATCTAATATCACTATCGTAACATTAAAATGCTAATAGTACATATTTCACCCCTACTATGGAATATTTCGAGCTACAGACGCGTAACGAAAAATAATTGAAACATGTTTTTTTAGAATCTACTAAGTGATAAAGTTCTGCAACATTTCGCCCGGATTATATGTTCTAGTGTAGAGATTTACTAATACATAATATGGCGTATTAATAGATTTTAATACTTCACCCTTCATATAGTGAAGTCCTATTTGACTCTCTTGAAGATGCTTCGGTTGCGAAGTGAAACGTGCGTTGAGTACATAATTTGTGTGTTACTGCCTTTGCTTCTGACGTGAAAGAAAGTGTGATGGAAGTGTGTGGACTATTGTGCCGCTGTGATCTTCTCTTATTTCAGACATTGGATAAGTTTGCCCCATTCCTTACACTACCTTTCATTTCTATTGCATCACAGCAGTTCCATATGAGGTTTTGCGGAAATTTTTCAAATTAAATACCATAATTTCTTTTATAAATAGGCTACATTTTATTCCGGAAAATGCTTTGTTAACCAAAGGATTTACAAGCAACTTAAAAGCACAGCTCCTTTAAGTAATAAAAAATACCTAATTCATAATTAATTTGTTGAATTAATTCCTCTTTATTTAGCGATTATAGCTTAGCTCATAGAATCTTAGTACAAGAAAGCTGTAATTTTACATGAACATACATACTAGTCACGACGACATAGTCGTGAAATAAAATATTTGAAAAAATGTAGGGTTTAGACAGAAAATACATTTTCACTTTATCTGTAGAGGAGGTCTCTACTGATAAAGTGAGGATGTAAATATTATAAATGAATGTTAGATCTATTCATAATCGAGTGAACATAGTTCATAACTTATAACAGCTATTGCAGATACGACCTTACTAAACTAGGCTTAAATTCGCTTAAATTTTAAAAAACTTTGAATAACTGAACAGACGAGATCATAAATAATAATATATTTAAATACATAATAATAACAATATAAGCTTGCACCTAAACTAATACTCTAAGTTCAGTCTAACATTACATTATAAACATACTACATTATATTTACATAGCATCTGTAAAAACAATTTGTCCAAAATAATCTATAGTAGTTTTAACTACGAGTATAACCTAGTGTATAGTAAATAATCCCTATCCTAATATGTAAAAACCGCATCTCTAGTTCTGTGTTTTCATTAAAATATTTATGTTCGTGATGAAGCTGTTAAGTCAGCTTCTCTGCAACATGATTTTTAATAGATAATTATTCTTTAGGGGGCGGTACAATGAGCGCGTTGGTAGCTGGTCTCCGGCGAGCTGGTTCGGCGCACTCCTTGATAGCGCCAAAATCCAATGCGTCATCACGATCGTTGCCGCCATCGCCCAGCCACACACCAAGGTATTGCTTATAAATATAAGAGATTTCTTTAATTATTCCAGACATGGTACTGATAATAGAAGTATAATGAATTGAAAAGTATCTTCACGCCCGTATCCTCGAAGAGGTAGGCAGAGGTACAACAAGTGCACCCACGATTAGCCGAAGATACTTGGTCCCACAATGTGATAGGTGGCAAGCCTATCACCAACCAGGCACTTTCCAATCCCGGTTAACGTTGTTTTTATCGGAAAACTGAAAAAACACATTTTTGAATTGCCCGACCCAGGAATCGAACCCGGGACCTCATGTGGTCAACTTCGATACCGGACCACTACACCACAGAGGCGACTATAACTTTTTTATAATGAATTGAATAGACTATATTATAATAATCCTAACGTCACCTTCAACAGGGAGTTAAGAATCGACGAGAAATAGAATATTATACTTTTCTAATAAAAATTCTACAAAACAAAGTCAAGTAAAATCTATGTATTGATATGCATGGGCGTACCGAGGTTCTGCGCCAGCGGGGGGCAAGCGTAACATTTTATGACTATATTTTATCTACAACAGGGCAACAGGGCGGCAGCTGCCCCTTCCTGCCCCCCCCCCCCCCCCCCTTAGTATGCCTATGCGCCATTGACGTGTATAATATTACCACTGGACTGGCTGCTGTCACAGAATTTTTGTGCCTATTTGAATATCGCCATTTTGGCGCTGTAGACAGATGTGAGCGTCCGTGGAACTAAAATTAGTGATACCCTCTTGTCGACAGCTTGGATAACTTTATCGATCGTTCAATATTTACAACCAGGTGGGCTGTGATTCATGTAAATACTTTTTTAATTATTGTATGTAAAAAATTAATAGGAATACTATGAAATATAGTGATTGCAGAAGAAGATTCATATGTACAAAATGTTCTAGTATTTGTTATAGTTGAGAAATTGACTCCTGCGAAGCAGGGACGGGTCGCTAGTAATATTATACAGTAGAAACTCGATTCACCGGACTAATTGATAAGGCATCCATATACTTGAAAGTCCTGTTAACTGAATATATATTCTGTATAAAGAAAAGTAATTGCACATAATATTAATATGTATTGTATAATCTAGGAAGAGTGTGGCCTCACCCAATATCCTTGTAGTATGTGCACTGTGTATGAGCAAATGCGACTTTTATTTTTACATATATATTTTATATCTATATATTAATACGTGTAGGAAAAACTTTGAACCCGTTGTTAAGGCAATTGCGTATATATATATATATATATATATATATATATATATATATATATATATATATATATATATATATATATATAAATAACAAACTTTCACGAATAATAAATGAATCATTTATTTATATAATTATAAAATAAAAAAGGACACAACTTTTACTTTACCTTTTTACTGTCTAGTTTAAGCCCCCTTTGAAAAGTAGATCTGATTCTGCCAAGTTCGTTTGAAAAAGACAAACAATAGATCCATAGTGTTATTACAGTAGTGAATACACTGTTAGAGTTCTGCATTGTCTCGCCCGGGTCTGGTATCACCACCATGGCTATTTCCGTCCCAATAGTGCCTGTCACTGTCATGTTCCGATTTGGAGGATAAGATAACCGATAAAATTACGCATGTGGCATTAAGACCCCGCCGCAAGAATAGAGATGCACCATTAACATCTTTGGTGTCTATAGGTGATAGTTATCTCTTTTCCATAAGGAAAGATATCTGCTTCTTTGCTATCTTATGATACATAAAAAATCATAGTGACTACTAGGTGATAGAGCCCGTTAACGACGTCGCCTTATCCTTGGATGAGAAAACCTGTTGATGATAAGTTTCCACCTTTAATGATGGATGAGGATGATAGGTTTATGTATTCTTGATGCAAATGCGTCAATGATTGTCACTATCGTATTCTTGTTTGGAGGTTAAGGTAGCTTAAACTTGTGCTAGTGGCTTTAAGACTCACCAAATATATTTTTGCCGGTACTAAAAATATATTCGCAGGTTACTTTCAAGATTTGAAGTGGTTTTGCACGAGATGAGCTCATAAAAGTGTTTTATGGGTCCCAGTTATGGTGGGTGTGCTAACAAAACATTATTTGTTTTTGGTCTGTCCGGATAATCGCGAATCCTCTGTATTCGCGCGAATCGGGTTTCCACTGTAAATTCGAACTTTTTTGTTTCGCTTTTACGCAATATCGACTTAACATATTTTGATGAAATTTGGCATGGAGGTAGACTATGAGTAAATTAACGAAAACATCAAATATTCCAGAAATATAATTTTACAAAACTGTAAAATCTCTTCGGGAATTTTGTTATGTTTTTGTGAATTGAAAGTAAATGACTCATTTTTCTATTTTTCTTTGACAATCTTGGCCTAAAGTAAGCCAATGGTTTCATCAATTTGTTCTGTTCATCAAGCTGTTTACGAATTCCAATTTATCAAAAAATCTGTAAACCGGTTGATTTGTTGTTCTTTGTTTATCTTTGCTTTAACCTGTAGAACCGTAGCTGACTTGTCTGTTGCACTTGGATCTGAAAGTGAGTTATATAAGTAGATGGCAAAAATTCAAATTATTAGTCAGAATAAAAAAGTAACCACCGTGGTGTTACAGTCAAATAACAAGGCGTACTAGTAAGTTCCTACAATGTGTCAAACAACTTTTTTGTTAGTATAACAAAATGGTAAAAAAGCTCAAGAACTACTTTAATTATTCCTGTGACGGTTCTCTTTTTGCAATTAACTCAACACGAGTAGTCTTGCCGCATGCAATTTAAGTTTACAATTACGTTTACTAGCGCACACATACAATTTAAATTTACTTACTTAAATGAAATTTATTTTCCCCCCCAGATATTTTCGCTTAGCAACCTTTTGACCCCACATTGCTTTTGCGACTGGTGCTTTAATATAGAAGAACTTGTGCTCGAATTACTTTGCATTAATAGTTGCGCTTCTTCCATTTCCATTCCTTTTTCTTCGGACACCTTATCGTTTGTGTCAGCTATTTTAACTGCTTTGTAAAACTTTGGGTCTGAAATAATTGTATACTTAATTAGGTTTATTGATACTTCTTAGCACTAAAATTTATACAAGTTTTCTGGTTTTGGACTATATGAACCTAACATAAAACCAAAATGGCTGCCAAACAATGAGTGGGGTTTAGAACCCCATATGCAGAACAATTGGCCGTGTTAGTCTGAGCTCCTTGGAAGAATAGACCAACTATCATTCTGCCAGGCAGGTCGTGAAACGCGAATGATTAGCTATACGTGTCACTACCATCGTGATTATTAGGTGGTAGAGTTTCGCAACGTCTCATCTGGGAATTTGGTACCACCGCCTTTCCTATTGCCTACCTGCCGTAATAGCGTCAATGTTTGTCATTGTCGTGTACTGGTTTGGAGGGTTTTGAGGAAAAAATGTGTAAGCGGTTGACCCTACAGGCCATCTTTGAAACTTCCCGCTAAATTAAGGTATTTTGAGCTCAAAAGAGTAAAACCTATAAGCATATAATTTTTCAGGTCAAACATATATTTTAATAAAATGACTATATATTTATTTTTGAAAAGCGGTATATTTTAGAAACAATGATCGAAGTTAATCTTTCGAATGGCATTCAACTCAATTTTTGAGATCTGAAATATTGCTTTAGCTAAATAATCGAAGGGTTGAAAAATTTCGAAGAAAAGTTAAAAAACATTTTTTTCAAAAATTTTCGTCATGATAAATCCGGATAATTAGTTGGCAATTATTCGGTTTTGATCCAATTAACGGTATTGACGCAGTTATTAAAGGAAAAAAAGCTGATAAGATTTTTAAGTGAATCGGTGTATTAGTCTGAAAGTTATTTAAAAATTATTAAGTAAGTTTGCTAAAAACAACGAAATTTTGATATTTGAAAGGCTGTTACTTTTGAAAATTAAATTCGATTTTGATTTTAGGAACGGCACTCGACGTAGTTTTTTTAGTACACAAATGTCGCAGAATACCAAAAAATGATTGGTTGAAAAATGTATGCATCAGCTCTATTCCTTAAAAAAACTACGTCAAGTAGTTTTTTTAAGGAATAGAGCTGATTAGTGTTTGTACTCAATCGGTATATTAATCTGGAAGTTATATTATAAAAATACTGTTTCGCCAAAATTTTTTTGAGGTTTTTTCAAAATTTCTCAAAATCTCTTAGGCCGATTTGGTCAAATTTTCAGGAAGTCTTAGTTGAGTAGAATCCAATCGAATGCCACCAACCGCGTTTCAATCGGTCAAGCCCTTTAAAAGTTATGAGATGTTTACACACACACACACACACATATACTTTTTTTATATCATAAGATAGCAAACAAACAGATGGGTCTCCTGATGGAAAGAGTCAACCATCGCCTATAGACACCAAAGATGGTAATGGTGCGTTGCTATCTTGTGGCGAGGTCTAATGCCACATGCATAAGTTTACCGGCTACCTTACCCTCCAAACTGGAACACGACAGCGACAAGCACTGACGCTATTGCGGCAGGAATATGTAAGACGGTGGTACCTGACCCGGGCGAGACAATGCAGAACTCTACCACCTAGTAGCCACGATGGTAGTGACTCGCATAGTCAATCGGTCAACTTTTACGACCTGCCTGGCAGAACGGCAGTTGATCTATTTTTCAAAGGAGCCCGGAACCAACACGGGGAAAAACATACATACATTGACATACTGTTGTCATCGTGAAAATAGTCGGAAAAGGTTCCTAGGACCTGAAAACGTGGAGATCTGGTGAAAACTCGATTTTCAAAAATCGGGGCAAAATCAGTATCTTACTTATCTACATACGTAGCGGGAAGTTAAAAATCCAACCCGAAACCGGACATTATGTATATTTATTAGCATGTTATATTGTTCAATACTGCACTGGTCCAGTTGCTAAATTATCAGCGTAATTACATAGGTACAAGTATACATTGCTCGGCATGTTAGATTAGATGAAAACCAAACAAAATGTACTACTCACCTTCACATAATCCTTCAAATATTGTTGGCACACTACCCAACTTCAGTGTTGTTCTATTGTAATGTTCGATAAAACATTTGTTATCAAAATGTTTTGAACATAGAGTATCTGACTCTTTTGGAGTCCAATTTACTGCTTTCATATTGTAAAGCCATATGTTTTTAAGCGTTGAATCTACTGGAAATCTACAAAAATAAACTGAATTAATATGCGAAGGAAATAAGGTGACATAAAGTGACTTAAATATGCAAGCATGTATCAATAAAACCGCGTGGACTATTAAAGACCTAAAATAGAATATCGATATTGAAATTATCGATATGACCTCTTGTTATCACTAGCCAATTCTAAGCAAAACAATATTAAATAAATATTATAAATTCTGTCAAAAATCTATATCGTTCTCGCTAATATATATTAAAATCAGATGCTTAAAATACAATTTCACTCAATTTTTATTAAAAACAGCGACTAAATGCACGTACCTGTGAAACGTCGTTTTGCTCCCCTTTTGGTATCGATGTTTACAAACTACACATTTCCTCATTTTTTAATCTCCATAGTATACAAAATATGAACTTAAAAATTCACTATAACGTCCACAAATTAACAAAATGAGCTGCCGTTTTTATTAATTTAAATTACCGCGGCAACCATATGCAACATACGTCAAAATTAGTTCTCGGTACCCCCGCCGACAGCGTTTCAAATTGACATATAAAATTAGCTGTCATTTGTATGGGATAACCTGTCCAGTGGTAATATTATATATGTCAATGCTATGCGCCCATGTTGATACGTGTAAAACTTTGGACACCTTTGTAAGACAATTTTGCGAACGGAGGAGTGTGAAATTTGGCACACTTAAAGTTTGCATTTCGGAGGACTGCAATGCATAAAATGCATTAAAAATACATTAAATTAATAAAATTAATATTACACATACTACATTCACATGAATGTGAATACACAACACACACATACACGATAATATACACACCGTTTAATATATTTATGATACACACATGAATACTATTTTCTTTACGGCTTAAGCCAGTTGTCAAACTTGAAAGAGCTATGATCATGGAACTATTACTACAATTCATCTGAGGCTTTGATTGTTTAATTTATGGTCAAATTTCGGCCACAGTCGATCGCTAGTTAATTTTAGTGTTGTTGATGATTCCGCTTCTGCATCCTCATAAAGCGAAAGTTCCGTTTTTTGGAGTTCCCCAACCGTTACCGCTTCCCCATAAAAGGAAGTTAAGTAATTGCTCTACCTCTTATATCATGAGGAATTTAAGAGGAATTTTCATCCCACATGTGGGTGTAACCATAAGTGTAATCGTAAGTGACGCGCGGCATCATGCTGCCATTGGTTTATTCCTTGGGATACATTTCACAAAAAAGTCGCGAGTTGGATTAATCTAATATGTGAAATGATAGCTGTTCAAGATTTGCCTTTTATGCTTTTTAGCTAAATAAAAACTGCATATTTTGTTTTATTTGAATTTCCAACAAAAAATATATTATCCCTCTTCTCTATATTCTATAATCCATTCTTCCTCTCCCTCAACCGCTTCCTCTTCCTCATCTGCATCCTCTTCCTCACAAATACATCCTCATCCTCATCCGCATCCCCTAACTTCGTGCTTGACAATTCCTCTTTCGCTTCCTCCTCCTCATAACCACTTCCTCATCAACACTAGTTAATTTTAATGTTCCATCTAGATCTGTAAAGATATAAGCCTTCTTTGTCTATACCCTAACGTTTTGCCAATTGCAGAGATGTTTTTTGATGCTAGCGATTACAATCTGTAAATTCCTTACAGATTTAAATACTTAATTTTGATAAAATGTGTAAGGAGTTTATCCCTCGACCCGTATGTCACTAGTTTCTCCAATGCGAGAAACGCATAAAATTTATATTGTTTTTAAATAATGTATGTTAATTTTATTTTGTTCTGTAGTATGCGTCTAGGTTGGTCTAGGTTATGTTATTTTGTGTTATTTATTGCTTTCACCTAAAAACCTATAACTGAATTAAAGAAAACCTCATATCTTATTTTATTTTTTTATTTTATGACTTGCTATCTTACAGCTACGCTTTCTGTAATTTTAAAATATACCTATTTACTTTAGTGACATAAATGTGTTACATTCAGATATGGGTACATTTTTTTAGTTATGACATATTTTTTCAAAAACGCCCCACAAATTCATATGCGTAATAGATAATCTACTCGATTTTAGCAAACTTTAAAGAAAAAGGAATAAATTATATTATAATTTTTGTGTAAAAAATAGTGTTATTTCAGAGCGTGCACATTGGCTATTAAAAAGAATAATTTATATATTTGTGTAAAATATTGCGCATTATACAATCCCTTTCGAAGAATTGACCATATGTCATTCTCCCAGGCAGTTTGTAAAAGGTAAACTATTGACCAAACATATCACTGCCATCGTGACTATTAAGTGATAGAGTTCTGAAACGTCGCGTCTTGGTTTGATACCACTGCATTACAACCTGCCGCAATAGCATTAATGCCACTCAGGAGTAACATGTAAGATAGCCGGTAAACTTATGCACGCGACATTACCTAAAAAGTAAATTAATACATGGCATTACCACACCGCCACACGAATAACATCGCACGCACGCGGCATACACGATTAACATCTTTGGTGTATATAGGCGATTGTTGTCCCTTTCCACCAAGAAAGCTATTAGTTTGCTTGCTATCGTATGATATGGAATGTATATATTTAAAAATACATAATTTATAAGAAAAAAAATTGTTATTTATTTGTGTAGGTAATGTGTAAATAGTGGTAATTTAAGAAAAAAACTATTGATATTTGTGTAAAATACTGCGCTTCTTTTGGACTTAAGCGAACTGTTAAGAAAAAGGAATGAATGATGTTATATATATATATATATATATATATATATGTAAGAAATATTATATAAGCAGGACGCTCCCTATATTGGTCATTAAAAAATAATAAATTGTGCATATTTGTATAAGATATAATCATTGTTCACAACGCCCCTTTTTTTTTAAAAAGAAGAATAAATTATGCATTTGTGTACGAAACAAACATATTGCACCAATATCTAAATATTTTTAGTAGTGTTTTAGAACGGTTGAACTACATTCCTACTGTAAATTAATCCTTATGTTACGGTATGTAGTTCTGCCTACAAAATGAGTGATGATATGATCCCTCCATGATGGTCATGCACATGATTACATTGATAGGCTTTTCACTAGTTACGCTTTCTTAGTAGATCGAAGAAATTATGATTTTCAAATAATTACAAATGCACCTTAAACAACAATAACTTTATAAAAAAATCATTTGAGCATACAGTACAAATACGTCTTCGTGCTGAAACTTCTATAGATTATAAAAAACGTAAGGCAGCAGACAAGGAGAATGTATATATGTATGTTTGCATAGTAACTTTGTATTAATACATCCCCTGCGTTGGTTCGGGCTAATAGATAGAGTCCTGTGTAATCTTGCCTGAGTTTGATACCACTATCTCACCTATTCCTGTCCCAATAGCAACAGTTCTCGGTAACGCCGTGATCCGGTTTGGAGATTAATTTAGCCAATAAACTTATGCGTAAGATATTCCAACCCCGACACACGGATAACAACGCACCATTAACATCTTTGGTGTCTCCAGATGATGGTCGTCTTTTTCCATCCGAGGTTGATTCCTAGCAACGGCTTAATTCCTATTTTATGATTTAAAAAATTGCGTTCTCTCGTTCTCTTTCCATTCTTACAAATTTACTTTTTTTACATTTACATTATTAAAATTAACATTATTCAATTTTTTCATTTACATTAATAAAAAAATATATATTTAATATCTTAATATTTAAATAGTTAATTAATATATATAATAAATATATTAAATACGCTAATACCTGTTTAGACGCTAGCTTAGTAATAGGCTGTACCGATTTGAGAATCTATTTAGCATTCAAACCTCTATTAATAAAATTGTGTTAGTAAACCACTAAACAACACCAATTAACGTCTAATTTTGTGAAAATCGACCGCGATCGCACACAAACTGTATTCTAATTCGGTATGTAAAGTGTGTTTACCTTAAAGATAAAACTATTTAAAGGAACTTGGTTGTATAATTTTGCTAAATATGTTACGTATTTTGTTTATACATTTTTACATTGTCTGAAATAGCCTGAAGAAATGCCTGAATGTTACGGTTTGTTTGCCAGGCACAAAAAAATTAAATGTTATTTAAAAGTACCTAATTGTTTTGACTAAGAGATTATCATAATCTCTAGTAGTATAATACTATTTAACTAATTGTAATAGTATAATACTATTCAACTTACTTCATGACGTCATCATTAAAAGTTTGAAAATTCATATTATTTAAAAAAACTAATGCATAATTAGCAAACATTTTTAAACAGGTTGGTCGAAATAAAGTTATTTTTAAAATAAATATATAATACTTACACTAAAATACTTTAAAACTGAATTTACTATACATTTGATTTTCTAATAAATACAAGAAAAAAGTTTCAGTAAAAATATCTTCAATCAGTATTCCTCAAAGAATATCTATAAACATTGAGGGTAAAATTAGGCCAGTAAAATGAATTTGCCATTTGTTTTTCTGCTTTCGGGACTGGTTTTCATTTAGTATGCGAATTAATTTAAATTTTATCAACACAGTTATTAAAAACCGGTCAAAAGCGAATGGGACTTGCTTACGAAGAGTTCTGTAGGAGCGAAAAACCATATGTGTATATAATAAATAATTAATTATATACTATTTTCACGGCAGCAAAAATAAGTTTGTTTTTTTTTTCAAGACACTAAAAATAAGTTTATTTGTACAGCTACCGAAATATTTTATGCAACTATCGAAATTATCACACATCTCATAATTTGCACGATCGATTTTGACCAAAATAATTTTCATTTGAAGTTTTTGTTGAAATTCCAATTTTCTATTACAATTTTTCACTCGAGGATTCAAAAGTCATAGGGGAGGAAAAAACTTTTTACTATTTCAGAAGCGAATATCACATAATATATTGGTAAAATGAAGAAACTTTTTCAGAAACCTTCATATTCACCTACCTATCCAATGATACCCCACACGGCTATGCTCTTTTCAATTTTTTTTATCTCTATTACATATATGAAGAACTACCCTTCAAAACTTTATTTATGAAATCCGTACTGTCCAATTTTGTAGAAAAATACACCTATTTCTGAAATTTAAAGTATACGAACTTATAGTCTCCGAGTTAAATGACTGGCTTTCGGGCGGGCAGACCGACAGACGTACAGACGCACGGACTGGCTACGGAATCCTAAAATAGATAGAATCTAGAGCACAATCGTGACTTTTCACGTGTTCCAGTTTCATCAGGTCGTGATTGCTACGAACAATATGTATCTATTAGATATCTCGATTAAAACAACCGATAATAAGTAAGTACAGTTTAACTCGGATTTTGATTTCGGTCGGTTGAGACCGCGTATTTCCCAAAAAAGAGGGGTTTCTCATTACAGCTGTTTTTTTAAAATATTTTATACCGCCCCGTTGGTCGAATGGTTAGCGACACTGACTACGCAAGCAACGGGGCTCGGGTTCGATCCCCGACAGGGACACGAAATACACACGAAAAAGGAAAATAAAAAATTGCACAAAAGGTGAGCTTATGGCTTAAACCCGAAATAGAGAGTAGGGATTAATAAATAGAAAGGCATAGTGCGCAACAAATAAAATAATACATAGATGTGTTTGCACATATACACATACACTTATACATACATACATAAAATTGGAGTGTCTGTTTGTAATATTAAAATAACCGGTTTTAACTAAATGCATTTGGATGTATACACGGTACATATACCAAAATAACACTTTTTACGATTTTTGTCTGTCTGTCTGTTTGTTTTGGCTAATCTCTGGAACGGGTGGACCGACTTTGACGGGACTTTCACTGGTAGATAAATGATGTAATAAGAAGTAACTTAGGCCATTTTTTTTTTAAAAATCCCACGCGGATGAAGTCGCGGGCACAGCTAGTATTTTATAAACACCCGAACCTGGAAATACAAACGTTTATGGTCATCACACAAACGCTTGTCCCCGTCGGGGATCGAACCCGAGCCCCGTGGATTGCGTAGTCAGGGTCGCTAACTACTCAACCAATGGAGCGATAATAAAAAGAACATTATGGGGCTAAATACCTGTCACATTATGGGGCTAAATATCTTCGGCAAATCGTGGGTGTACTTATGGTCTAAGAGCCGGTGGGAGATCGTCCTTCACCGATCTGATAACCAGATGAGACGTATATTTTATCAAATATTATTTATAAACAAATATGCCTATAATTACTTGCCTATCCAAAAGTGCTCATGGCTATTTTTAATTATATTAACTTTAATCGTTTTTTTTCCATCACTTACATACTTTTGATAACCAAATGAAATTTAAATTTTTAAATGACAGTAATTTCATTTTTAACCCCCGACGCAAAAACGAGGGGTGTTATAAGTTTCAGGTTGTATCTGTGGAATTGTGTATCTGTGTATTTGTGTATCTGTGTGTCTGTCCGTGGCATTGTAGCGACCAGGCGGGTGGTCTGATTTGGTTGCGGTTTTTTTTCAAATGAAAGCTCTATTTTCCGAGATGGTTCTTAGGTATGATTCATTAGAATCTGTTTAGCCAAGATCATCAGCTCTTTTCAAATTAATGAAAGAAATTAAGCAACTTGTAAAGACTTTATCGACATTAAATTCTGTATTCTGTTACTTTTATGATATAGCAATCACGTGGTGAGCTTGGCCTGATGCTGCTAGATCTTTATCCGAAAGTTATTAGCTTCTATTTGACTGGCAGTATTCGTATGTAAATAACCGATTTTTTAAATATTGCAAACCATTTTTCAGCTACTTTCTGATGTCCATTTGCATTAAAACTTCGCAAACTTGGGTAAGTTAGCAAAATTGTAATCTTAAAGTACCATCCAGCTGATCTCATGACTCATGATGTAGCCTGGATGCTGAATTTTGGCTCATAATTTGGAGAAATAACCTAGTTTTGGCTCAGCGGTTTGGTTGCTTTATAGTTATATAATTAAACTTAGTATTTACTTATGTACATACTAAGTTTAATTACTACTCATGATGACGAGGATCTTAAGATAAAGTTGACAGAATTCTACTGAAACTCACGTATTTCATTGGAATAATTTCTTTCTCATAATGTTGAAGTTCTGAAGTTAGAAATTTCCGAATCCAGATGCAAATTGCGAAAAAAGTGAGCAGTGAACTACTAAACTCAACCAGGTAAATTTATTGACTTAGCACGCAATTTTCTTGTATTGGCTAACATTTTGGCGCGGAATTACGTTTTCTTTATCTTTTGGTTTGGAATCTAGGCTGCTAGGATCTGCTAATGGAACTAAAAGGTCACCATGGGAACTCCTAAGCTAAATAAGATAAAATCATCTTGTTTGGACTCATTCTGTCTGTTTTTACAAACATTCTAGTGCTAGACAATATTCAGGATCTTATGATGGAGCTAGAATCAGAGCTGGAATACCATCGACTTTGGGGTCGTTCGATTCGTTCTTTTAAGGATTTTTCACCAGAATGGCTTTCAGCGCCTGATGTTAGAGCTGGAAGATGTCTATAAGAACTCCTAAGCTAATCTAGATAAACTCACCGAGTTATGCTGATTTGGTTTGTTTTGACGTTCATTTTGGTGCTGAATGATTTTTGGTATCCGATAATGAAATTGAAAGATGGCTATGGGAATTCCTAAACTAATCAAGATTAACCTATCCTAACAAATTTGTCCCTACTTGTTCTGTTTTGACAGGTGGTAATTGACTTCCAGGCCAGAGCAGGTCATTAGAACTTAATACCATATATTTTGGGCTTACTTGATTCATAATTTTCAGGACTTTTGAGCCGGATGGTTGCCAGTTATTGATAATAGAGCTGAAAGAAGTCCTTGAGGATACCTAAGCTAAAACGGTTAAATCCATGGAAAGTGAGCTAATTCGGTTTATTCTGACAAATTCTTAGATGCTAAATGTTTTCTAGGATCTGATGGTGGATTTGAAGGTGACCATCCGAGCTAAGGCTGATAAAGCTGGCCTTTATATAGTTTTTTGATATAAGATAGCAAACAAGCACATAGGTCTTCTAATGATGGAAAGAGTCAACCATCGCCTAAAAACACCAAAGATGTTAATGGTGCGTTACTATCTTATGGCAAGGTTTTATGCCGCATGTAAAAGTTTACATAATAATAGCATAAGCTTATGCTTATGCTTATGCTAACGCTATGCGGCAGGAATATGTAATGCAGACCCGGGCAAGACAATACAGAACTCTACTACCTAGCAGCCACGCTTAGCCAATCGGTCGCCTTTTACGACCTACCTGGCAAAACGGCAGATGACTTTTTCTTCAAAGGAGCCCGGACCAACACAGGGGAAACCTGCAACAAAAAAATCAATTCCCCTAAATAAATCAATATTAGACGATACTATAATATATTCATACGCAAAATTATTTTATGTAGTTGTAATGAGTATTCATACAAGACCTTGCTTGCAAAATAATGATTGATAGAAGATTCGCAGGGATTGTTAGTAGAACTAGAAGGTAGCCGTGGAACTCCTAAACTAAATAAAATAAACCGTGTGTGTACGTGTGTAAATCGAGTGTGATCTAATTAGTTATATTTTTGCAAATAGGTAATTACTCTAAATCAGGATTACTTCCTGGTAGTGCTAAAAGAAGGCCATGGGAGCTTGAAATAAAACAACTCAAGCTCGTTTATTAAGGAACCATGGTAACCTTAATCTGATGCTGAAGGATTTCTTTCACGTTTTGCTCTTAAAGTGACGTATAAACAGAATGGCAGTCTTAGCATAGCAGAATGTGTCGGGGGTTGTTGAAATTTTTAGTTTTATCTTGTTGAAAGCTGCATACTTTGGAAACGATAATCGATTTTGATTTTTCACATGTTCTTCAACACAATTATTGAGCTCTAAAATGTTTTTTTAGCTACATAGTCTATAGGCTGTAAAATGTCGAAGTAATATCAAAAAACATTATTTTTCAAAAATTTTCGTTATTGATAAATCCCAAATAAATATACCGATTTTGATCCAATTTATGGTATTTGGACGCAGTTTTTTAGAGAGAAAAGCTAATTAGATTTTTAAGTCAATCAGTTTATTGGCTTGAAAGTTATTTTAAAAATATGGGATGTTTACATACACACAAATAAACGCACGCACACTCACACGCACACACACACATACACATACACACACATACACATACAGACATACTGATGTCATCGTGAAAATAATTGGTAAAAGTTCCTAGGACCTCAAAATGTGGAGATCTGGTGAAAACTAGATTTTTGAAAATCGGGACAAAATCAACAACTTCTTACCTACATACGTAGCGGAAAGTTAAAAACCACTAAATTATCCAAAACTTAGTTGCACATTTAAACAATTGTGATTGTCACATTTTGAGAATTTGTATTTAGGTTCGGGCGTGTTGTTCTGGACTCCCTTGAAAAAATAGAATATCTGCCATTCTGCCAGGGAGTTCGTAAAAGGCGAACGATTGGCTAACGTGTCACTAAATTGTAACTATTACGTGGTAGAGAGAGTAAAGTTAGCACGTCGTATCCGGGTTTGGTGCCAATTGCTCGCCTGTTCCTGCCGTAATAGAATCAATTTTTGTCAAAAATTCAAAAACATTTTATTTTAATTAACCTTTACATGCACCTTTGACGGGTCGATAATTTTATAGCTACTACCAGAACAAAACGCTGCCAAACTGCTGAGGTGATCTGGCGGTAGAAACTTAGCGGTATTGTCATTATGCTGTAGCATTTATTATATTTTTTGTTTAGCACATTTTTTAATTTTGTTTTCTGGTATCGATAAGCTTATTGTAAAAGCGTGTATATTGCCGCATAAATGAGTTATTTTGTCTATGGAGACGAGATGCATGCACAAAAAATATTGTTTTTGTTCCTTGTATTTAGCGAATGAATATCAACGTTTTTCTTAAATGGGCCAATATAAAAAACCTATATCTACCTACAACCAAAGCGTACATCTCTGCGCAATTCCGTTACCTAAATTTCTTTTCGGGCAAACATGTCACTTCGTGCGGAATTTTGTTGTTCATGCGCAGTGCGCACATATACTATAAAGCATTTTGCACATTTTCTTAGCCTAAATTGTTAAATAGCAAGTTTATTTTTATTCCTGGTGTTAAAATCATGTTTCAATTATTATCAAAGAATCAAATATGTATGTAATCTTATAAAAAGTTTTATAACTTATTTTGATGGAAATTTTATGAAGTTATTGAATAAAATTCTGATTTTTTATTTCTGATTTCTGAAATGAAGATGAACTAACGAGACGAGAAGAGACGAGACGAAACGAAACGAAACTAAATGGAAACGGGATTGGATTAACAGGTATTAAACCGGTATTAAAATGGTGTTAAACCGGTATTAAACCAGTATTAAACTTTTATTATACCGATATTAACGTGTATTAAAACGGTATTAAACCGGTATTAACCCGATATTAAATCGGTATTAAACCGGTATTGAACCGATATTAACCGATATTAAAGCAGGATTAAACCAGTATTAACCAGTACTAAACCGGTATTAAATCAGTTGGTAAAAATATTTGGGTTTAAGTTTATTCTTTTTACCTTTTACGTTTCTTTAGCATTTTACGGTATTAAACCAATACTGAACCGATAATAACCTGCATTAAACCGATATTAAACCGGATATTAAATCTATATCAATATTATAAATGCGAAAGTTTGGATATTTGGATGGATGTTTGGATGGATGTTTGGTTACTCAATCACGCGAAATTTAAACTAAATTTGGCACACAGGTGTATGATGACCTGGAATAGCACATAGGCTACTTTTGATCCCGGAAAAATTAGGTGATCCCGCGGGATTTGCTAAAAACTTTTATAATGCAACGGGCTGCACGCTGCAGCTAGTTTATGATATTTTTTGGTGTTGTTAAAGAAAACAGTCACTAGAGTCGGGCAACCCGTTCTCGTCGTGTGGTGCAGCGTGGCTAGCCAGTGGCGCGGGCGGCGTGGACGCGCTGCTGCAGCCGGCTCTCCGCAGCGCTATGCCGCCCGACGCGCTACTCGCCGCTGCCAGAGACGCGGCACCCGATCTCGCCGGCAAGCTCTCCGCCGCGCAGATACACGAGATGGTAAACATAAATAGTCACCACCACGTTCCATGCTGCGACTTTATGCATTACTTCTGTCACATCTTAGACGCAAGGTCACACCAGTTGTTTTGAAGCCTGTCTCTTCTGTCATGTCGTCATGTCAGATTTATCTACTTATACTAATATTATAAAAAGAAAAAGTTTGTATTTTGATTTACTGTGACTCAAACAGTCAAAACTGCTAGACTGGAATTAAAAATTATTTTGCCAACAGAAAGCTACACAATCCATGAGTACTATATGCTACTTTTTATACTACACACAAAATTACACACTTCTGTGTGTAATTTTGATTCATGGATTGTGTAGCTTTCTACAAACATACACAAAAGAAAGAAGCACAAATAACAGCTAGTAAGATTATAAAGATCTTAATATTAGTAAAATAAAGAAATAATAAATTTTAATCAATAATTAATATGCGTTATTAATTATGGCGAAATGAATATCATTAACTTATAGTCTAAAAGATAGGCAGCAGAACAAACCGAGACAAAGATCGTAGTGTCCCATCAAAGACAACAATAATACGTTGTCTTCATCTAACACATACATATTATAAATGTAAAAGTTTGTATAATTTTATGTTTGTTACTCAGTCACGCAAAAACAGCAGAACCGGTTTGGAGAAAATTTGGCACACAGATAGAGAAAAGTTATTCTCATGAGATTAACGAAAAACTTTTAGGATGCAGCAGGCTGTAGAATGCAGCCTATATCTCTATATTTTCTTATAAGAAGGTTGATTGTCCTTGTGCATGATTACACATGCACATTTTTTAACTGTTTCATCCTTTATATCTAGGCAGGTACCTACTGGTGACAGGGATAAATAAAGCAGTACACGACCTTATTATACCTATAGAATGAATTACAGGAAAATTAAAGGTAGTAAGTACGTTGTTCAACATCGGCCCTAAACTTGTATTAGTGTAGACCAAGATTGTTGTTCAGCACACATTGTCATCCGACTTCCCAAAAAGGAGGAGGTTCTAAAATCGTCAACATTTTTATATATGTTTACTCATTACCTAAAGAAACCTGGACCAATTTGGAAAATTCTTTTTTGTTTCAAATGGTATACCTACTTCCCACGTGGTTTAATTTTAATGGGTTCCGGAAATACAGGAAATAGGAATGTTCGCAATGGTACTGCGTTTAAATTATTCTATTTACGCACCAAGCTTGGCGCTTCTATAAAGACGCTATCAAATATTTATTATCGCTTTAAATTGTTTTTTTGAATTTGACAGTTTACCTCCACTTATCATCTCGCGTTTGCTCTAAACGTACCTTTACCTTACCTTTTGTTCTACCCCAAGGTCGGCGGTAACTTGGTTTTACATTTGCCCTGCTAAAGGAGTGGATAGTACTCCTTGGGTATTTCAACATCGAAAAATTAAAAAATAGAATTGTATGATTTATACAAAGTTTTTTTAATTTGACAGTTTAGCTCCCTTTACCACCTCGCGCTTAGTGCGACCCTACCTTTTGTTTTACCCCAGGGCTAGCGGTAACATAGTTTTATGTTTGCCCTACTAATGCAGTACTATCCATTGCTTATTTCCATTACAACATTAAAAAATTAATAACATAGAATCGTATACATCATCTCAAATGTTTGCAGTTGCAAGCTGTTCGTGAAGAGCTGTCTGCAATGGATGTGGGCTCCAGCGAAGAAGACAGTGAAGGCCGCGCATGTGCGCTCACCGCGCTCATGCTGCACTGCTGCGCCGCCGCACAGCTCGCCCAGCAGCGCGCCCAGCAAGAAACCGCCACTTAACATTAAAACTTGTTGTTCAAAACTCTGTCTTTTATTTTCATTATAACAAGTTATAAAAAGCTCGTTCATTGTGTCTGTTGAATCTGAGGACAAGATTAATTCATACAATTTCAAACTAAAATAGTCCCAAATATTAGTAATAAAATCTAATCATTTTTTGCATCAAAAGATAGCAAACAAGCAGATGGCTCTTCTGATGAAAAGAAAAGCCATCGCCTATAGAGCAAGGATGTTAATGGTACGTTGCTATCATAGTTGCGTAAGGACAATGACACATGCATAAGTCTACTTTAGCCTCCAAACCAGAACACGACAATGACAATCTAGCACACGTTCAGCAAATCAAAAAAATCTGTAAATCTTATTGAAACTAAGTGTATGCCGTTCAGTCCACTCTGCCTATCCTCACAAAAAACCCGCGTGATCATACTTTAAATTAAAAAAAATGATGTGGTGTCGCGGGACACCAGGTAGGAACGAACTTCCTTCGGCTAAACGGCACTACTCGCTTGTGTACGCGACTGTCGCGCCTGCGCACGTCTCATTTAACGCTTTTATTCCACGCATTTTTCTTACGGTTTTACTATCACATTTTTTTCAGTTCGGTCGCGCAGCAAAATCCCTATCCCCTCCAAGCCTGCCGTAAGGAACTTCGTTCCAATAAATATCTGTGTCCCTTGGTGTTCAGGTGGATAGAATTGTCATAAACAAATTTCATTGTTAATATAGTATATACTATAGTCTCCTTATTTTCTGCTTCCTTTTATTGTAAATTCAAACGGATAAACTTCCTCATAATGTGTATAGATCTTTATTCGTTTACCCAGAATGACGAGCCAGGCCTATGTGTAACCTCATTGAATTTGGTCAGTCGACCACGACGCGCAAGCGGAACAAAAAGAGGCGCATTTATCATTCACAGCCTGTGCTTGCAAATTCTTACAATTTTATTATTGTTATACATGTAAAACAACAGTATGTACCTTTATAATGATATTTGCCTATCCTGGAAGGAAATTTACTTTTTAAATACCTAGCATTTCACGTCGTTAGAAAAAAAATACTGTTGTATGTACCTTTATAATGATATTTGCCTATCCTGGAAGGAAATTTACTTTTTAAATACCTAGCATTTCACGTCGTTAGAAAAAAAAGTTAAAGTACGCATTTTCCTATAGGTACCTACTTTTTAATGACTTGAAATACTAACTTGTCTTGATTTATACGTGAAAATTTGTATGTGTGATTTTTTCTAATTTTTGCACTGGAACGGCTTGACGGTTAAAATGAAATATAGGATTAGTGGTATATGCACAGATCGTAGAATTCACACCAACACTAAGCATACGGGGCATAACAGTTTTAACTACACAAGTTAATAGGGGACATAACAGTTTTAACTACACAAGTTAATACGGGACATAACAGTTTTAACTACACAAGTAGGTATATCTTCCACCGGATCCTTATTATGAACTGTTTCTCGATAAATTTATCAATCAGTCTGTCACTCTACTTTTCCTTGTATATATTAAGAAAACTATATTTATGACAATACCCTAAATGCGTAACGACATATATGTTTTCTGTGGTTACGACTTACGTCGTGCACCGCAGTTACCCAGTCTCCAGTATGCTGTGGTTACACGGATAGGGCGCTAAATTGGTGACTACAAATGTCCTACGTGCAACAATCCCACACCTGGACCCTAGTGTGTCCCAATGTGTTGCCCATATAGGATGTTCGCATGACTAACTGATTACTAAGACGAAATGCTACTACCCTCTCGCTCCTGGTCGCCCTGTTACAAGTCCGGTAAGCACACGGCGTGATGTCGGAGCTTGTCACGTGGCAGGGCTTAATTAATAAATAAATTAAAGGTTTCGGTTAATTTTCAAACCTAAATAAGCTTAAGTACATAAGGACCGTTTTGTAAAGGTTTGGCTCTACCTTAACTTCAAAATACAGATACCCTTATGGAATTAGAAAACCCTTAGAAATATTATGCTACGCTACAGGCTTTTGAAAAATAAACCAGTTTACAGACTTTTTTTAAAATGTTGCTTTAATGTTCGACATCCTCAATTTTTGTCCGCATTGTCCGTGTCGTACAATATACCGGTTTATGACGTGTTTTCATCTCAGATACGCTCCGAGCGAAATCTTTTATAAAAATCTCTAAATACTTCTATTTACCGATATTTTTAATCTGGTTTCAAGCCCTGTCACGTTGTATGTACAAGAGATATATCTATGTAGAAAGCCGCAGTGGCACCGCTCAGACTCCGCGCCGCTACCGCAATGTACGAATAAACCAGCTCTTTCAAACGTAGAATAAATTGAATGATACTACGCAGTTCTTTTCCCCGTGTTGGTCCCGGCCTCCTTTGTAGAATAGGCCAACTGCCGTTCTGCCAGGCAGGTCGTAAAAGGCGACCGATTGGCTATCGAGTCACTACGATCGTGGCTACTAGGTGGTAGAGTTCTGCATTGTCTCGCCCGGGTCTGGTACCACCGCCTTACCTATTCCTGCCGCAATAGCGTCAGTGCTTGTCGCTGTCGTGTTCCGGTTTGGAGGGTAAGGTAGCCGGTAAACTTATGCATGTGGCATTAGACCTCGCCACAAGATAGCAACGCACCATTAACATCTTTGGTGTCTATAGGCGATGGTTGACTCTTCCCATCAGGAGACCCATCTGCTTGTTTGCTATCTTATGATATAAAAAAAAAAAAGTTCAGTTTACCTCGATTCAATGTTTGTCAATTGGCGCTCGCTCAGTAACATAATAATGATCAAGATCGACAGTTTTAACTGCTCTGCAAACTGTCGTTCTGTTTCATTACAAACAATACTGGGCTCTTGCTATGTCACCGTTTTGTGACACTGGACCTCTATGAAGAAAATCTCCAATAACATAGTTTTAATGGAGATTTTGGACCCAGACTATAATGATTCTACTACAAGATGTATGTGTGCTTTGATGGCGACACAGGTGGCGATTTTGATGGCAACGCATGATATCAAAATGTTGTGGGTGGTAGAGTTGTTTACAAATAATGGTAACATAAATTAAAATTATTTTGTGTCAAAATCGGTTCTTATTGAGGATATTTTTCGTATTAATATTATAAAAATAACACACTACTCTTAAAAAACTAGTTATTATGAAATCACAGATACACACTTCAATTTTACTTATATGATAGATTCATAAACGGCAAAATTACTACTGTTAGAAACACACACAAGAAGCGGAATAAAGGCAAATTTTTCTTTGAAGGCTATTCTGATATAATTAGCGTTTTGCGTAAAAATACTTGTCACCAGTTGTTTCGGTTATTGCGACGTTCCCGACGTCTCATGCGGTAACTAGCTATAAAATGTGATATTTTAAGACAGGTAGGTCAGTAAGGAAATTTAAATTGTAATAACTGTGCGGTTCCTACGTCGCTTTGCCTGTGATTTATAAGCATTTGAAATAAACTTTCAACTAGTACATCAAACAAGTATTTCGCGCAATAGGAAGTATTCAAAACCGCTTATAAACATCTGCTCAGTGCTTACAGATGTGTTACTATTCACATTCGTCGCCACGGATGTTTATTAGGACAAAACTATTAATATATTTTGTCCTATCTTGTCCTCAGATTCAAAAAACTGACGAACTGTTTGGATTAATTCCTGCCGCAGAATTTCACCATCGGACATCGCGACAAAATTCAAAATTTCATCCTCATCATCTCGATGTCTGGAAATCCACAACTGTGCGATTCTCGAGGCACTTCTTCCTCCGCACTATTCCTCTGTGGAACCAATTACCGGCAGGGGTTTTTCCAAGCGGATACGACTTAGGGACCTTCAAGAAAAGAGCCTACTCTTTCTTAAAAGGCCGGCAACGCAACTGTTAAAAACGCAATGGATATTCGTACAATATTCGCAGCGTAGTCAAACATCAAAGCAATATTTAAAAAAAACCTGTATAAACTGATTAATTTTTCAAAAGCCTTATAATTTTTTTACTCCATAAGAAAACCGGAGTTATTTTTATTATTTGATAGCTCTTAAATGAAAGATATTTTTATTTTCGTATGGAAACTTCATATTTTTTATTCAAAATTTGTAGATATACCTACACTGTAACTTCCCACTATGTTAGTAGTAAGAAGAAATTTTTTTTTGTACTAAATATAACATGTATACAGTATAACCACACAATGCTGAATGAAGATATGAATATTTTCATTTACCATTATTCTTAATATGTTTAACACTTTTAAATTATCTTTTTCAACATTCCTTACGTGTACAATGTACAAATAATCTGTTTCATGAGCTCAGCACACTTATTCCTAAGTAGGCTCTTAAAACACATTTCTTTATACTTTGAACACTGAACAGCATCGGCACTTGGTAGAACTCCATGATGATTTGTACTTCATATTATTTTATAATAACTACTAGTACTGTTTTATTTAGTTTTTATTCATTTACACCAACCAGTTTCACATTTTAACACTTTTACTGATGATAGTAACAACTCAATAGTCAATACCTTATTTAAATTATTGAGGTTATTGTATTAATTTGTTACCCTGATGATGCACTATACATATCTTTATCGTTGCATTTGTCTCTGTTTGCATATAATTCGATTTCTGAAGATTACCTTAAACAGAAGAACTTTTGGTTAAAAACTTTGTAAGCTACAACACAACACAAACATTGGGCAAGTCAGAGGTACAACTATGCACTTATTACTAACATGCAGTATGAGGTTTTATGTTTTTTTCTCAACCTTTATTTTGTTGTTTTTATTACCTCTCAAAGCTCTAGCTATTGGATAGGATCATACATGTCTAGTTGTAGAAAATTTAGCACACTTTAGACACTTTCATTTGATTAAATATTAAATTTACATTACTACCTGTTAACTTCAATAATACCAATATCATGCCTTAGTCCTAGCAGTAATCTAAAAACTATTATAATCAATGAATATAATATCTGCAAGTTAGGGGTTCCGCTATTTACCTCTTGGCTAGATTTATACCCATATCTTCATTCCAGATTCTTCATGTTTTTCAATTAGATTATATTTGTTACTGTTTACATGCAGATGTTATATACTACTTTTATGTAAAAGGTAAGTAAAACAATGCAACGACAATCAATAGATCTAAACTACTAAGTTATTACTCAACTTGCTCTCTGCCATTGAGTCCCGGATTTTCAAAAATAGAACCATCACTAGTTTTCCACAATTTGAGGTCCTAAGAAACTTTTCCGACTTTTTCACGATGGCGTCAGTATGTCTACATGTATGTGTGTGTTTGTGTGTGTGTGTGTGTATGTAAATATCTAACTTTTTAACGGCTTGACCGATCAAAACATAGTTGATGGTATGCGATTGGATTTCACCTAACTTATTATTTATTTTGATAAAAACCTCAAGAATTGTTTTAACGTAGTAAAACTACAGCAACTGACTTCCCATTTCCTATATCTCCGAAACCCTGCATCAGATCTTCAAAAAATTAAAATAGCAGCACACGGGGAGTATACCCTCTCAAAAATGTAACCAGCTGTGACAAGGACGGGGGAGGGGTCAATAAATCATGAAATTCGTATGACGTAATTTATAGATGGCCACTAACAAACTGATTCGAATACTTTAAATCGAATCATTATTAGTTGATTTGTTCGGCAGTAATTAATTGCGAAAATCTCTGAAAAAATGTTTTTTTCGATACTACTTCAACACTTTTTTGACAAAAGAAAGTAAAATAGCATTCTTTTACATTACGAATTTTTAATATGTTGTAGACGTAAACAATCAAGTATCGTTACAAATGTTCAGACGTAAGATCGTGTTTTCGATTACCTATTAAAAATAATTACAAGTATTATAAGCAGTACCTACACCTGCAATTCAGGCTTATACCACAGCTTATACGTCTAATTTTTAACAGAATAGTTAGAATAGCAGTTTGATCACATTTGAGGTACATGAAAATTAAATTCTTTTGAGATGTAGGCAAAATAAATAAACGGAACGTTAATAGTGGTTCTGGTTCATCGTGATTCACTACCTAGTTAGTCGATTAGCGAGATGGGCGATGGATTATAATCCATATCGCCGCATTTTACCGACGTAGCTTGTTTCTTTCAGTTATTGAAACCCACAACTTTACGTGTCCATCCGAGGCACGGAAGTCTTAGCACACAACAACACTAGACTTCGAAGGGCTACTGAGACTTAGGTTTTCTAATATAGTCCAAAAAAATTCAATAATCCTTTGTATAACGCAGGGATCAAACATGGGCCTTCACGATCTGAGCCGAATAGACTAACCAGCAAATTACGAGCCAGATCGTTATCTGGCTCGTAATTTGCTGGTTAGTCTAATAATATAAAACATCAAAATAATATATATAACATCAAATTAAATTTATGTCACAATTGTTCTTGGAATTGCTAATTTCGTCTAATATTGGGGTTATAAAACTAGTGTTTGTATCAGCGGAAAATATATGTTTCGAATATTCTTTACGAGCTTCAAAATAATATGTCTTCGAGTGCGTTATTATTCTAGTAATATCTAAGAATGTCATATTTATAAACGTAGCATGTTGTCGTATTATGCTCGTTTCTAGCAAGTTTTTAGTTTTTCAAAAGAACCTCGAATGTGAACACAAAGACAAGACGACTTTGATAATAGCTGTCGGGGTAGCCTAAAAGCTGCTGAAAATGCAGAGATAGGTAATATTTTTATCCGTATGAATAATAATGAATATTATTGGACGTGTGCTTTGTGTTTTGTCCACAGACTTGCCAGATACGGTGGCAAGGCAAAGAAAAGCAAGGAAAAGCAACTTGTTTGATTATATAAATAAACGAAGGCCTTTAACCGAACAAGTTGTTTTTCTTGACTTTATTATTGAACGTCACTAACAGAAAATGCTCAAGAATTTTCAAGTGTTATTATTATCATATTGTTTTCTAGAAAACATCATCACAATCATAACATGAACGTAACATGTAGCATCGTTGTCTTATAATTTTATAAATATTAATCTCTTTAACTACTACTAAATCTCCTGCAATTCGTAAAATTTTCTCAAATGTTATGAAAGTAGGAAGATAATTATTAGTGATCTTAAAGAACTGGACAATACGTCAAATTAAATACCTATTTTTTATCTTGCGCCAATTTGAGATTATAGTTATATATGAACATATAGTTTGAATATGTAAGTGAAAATCGTCCCGATTTATCATAACAATGATACAAAATAAATATTCAACACTTCGTCCGAACATACGGCTATATATTTTTAGTCGTATGTATTGACAAATAGGCTTATTTTTTCTAAAACCTATATAGATGTGTTAAGTCGACGGTGCAAAATAATATAATGGTTAAGTGTTAATTTTTCATAATATTAACTAATGGATTGATCAACGCAGCTAAACATGCACAATTAAACGCACAATTAAAACATTTTAAGTCTTTAAAGGGGAAGAAAGCTATCACAATCCTTAAAATTAAAGTTATATGGTCGAACTTTCTTTGTAATAAGCATACAGATCAAAGACCGCTATTCGTTTTGAACTACGCCAGATTTCCGTTTGGAGAGTGAGTTGGCTCTGGTCCAGGTTTTCCTGAAATAGCACAAAGGATCGACCTCTAAGCTTGTGATGAAAAAATTCTGCGAAGTGTCAGCGCTCGCTTTACGGTGGAAAATTTTGGTGCGTCAACACAATGCGGTTTAAAGATTTTATGAACTAAGCAAGTTGTTTAAATAATAAACAGAATTCAGGGGGTAAATGAGCTTTAGTTTTAAACGCCCTTCTATATAAAGAAGTGTAGATATTAAGCGACATTTAGGTGTGGTTTTTGTCTAGTCTCTACATTTTCACTGTAGAGATTTAAATCGTATTAGAACGATGAGTTGAGATAATAAGCTTAATGACATCAATTTCGTCACTCTTTTGCTTTAATTTTTGTACATCAATTATAGAAATTGAAATGAATGATTAACTTTATACAAATTAAACACACAAACAGAAATATTGCTAACTATGATTTGCATTTAATTATGTACATTTTTTCCTCATGGGTTACTTTTTGACAATATTTCTGAAGGAAGGAAGGATGTTACAAGTTTCAGTTTTAAGGCATAGGTACTTATAAGTAATAATTAAAGGTTTAGGTATTAAGTAGAGCGAAATCGTTCTTGGAGCACCTATGTCACAAGTAACGATGCAAAACGTCACCGAAGAGTTAACTTAAAGAAAATGAAAGTTAACTTAAAAAAAAATACTGTTTAGGCTCTGACTGACTGTCTTTTTTTACATGTGATACACAGAAAACAGTAAAGAGCATATAAAAAATTTGATACAACATATGCGAGGACGAAGGTCATATTAATTACATTCTTTAAGATATAGTTAAGGTCACTATGAGCACTGCCGTAAGATTACAGGAGTTTAATAATAAAATCCGAAGGAAAGACCTTGTACGCCATAAACGTGGCTACACAATTACGATAAGGCCTGAACCCGGCACCACAGAATAACTACCGGCACTCAACAAATGCTGATGATATTAAAACATATTGAACAAATCAACATAAAGATTTTTATATCTTTAAAGAATTAACTTTTGCCAATTTATATTTTTTTAAATTCTTTTATTATTTATAGTTTGTCAACAGATAATTGTTTCGCTATTTTTAACATTCGATGTTTCAAAAACGTTAGCCGTATTTTTGTTTAAATTCAACGCGCTATAGCAGGAGAAATTGATAGATATGCTAATGCCTAATAATACCAATGTATTTTATAAAATCGAATCGTTATATTTAATAAAAGATCTGACCTAGAAACCTTCTACCTATATTCAATAAACATCTAGACCCAGTGATCGAGTAATAGTCAAAATCCGACCGTATAATTTCTGCATAAATGGCTTTCTGCATAATAATTGTTAAGTATGCAGTTTCAACGCTCAGAACAAGGGCGGATCCAACCTTCGGTTCAGGGGGTCACATATTTGAAGTTCAGTCATGATAGGGTCTAATCCTTATCTAATTCTAATAAATCCATACCTAGACCCCCCTTTGGATCCACCCTTGGTTAAGACTCTTGCGTGTGCATTTTCTTTAAAAGAGATCCAATAATTTCGCTTCACATATTAACATACAATGATATTATATGTTACTATTATAAACTCATTGTTAACATAGGTACCTATATGAGTAGATCACACAAACGCGTATCCCTGTCAGGAATTGGCAAACCATTACATAGGTACCTATAACGTTTCGCTATTCATGATATATATATATATATATATATATATATATATATATATATATATATATATATATATATAGCATATCTGTTACTTATAACGCAGATGCGTTACAAGATATCACTACTTCGATGAAGATTTCATCTCTTAAGATGAACTCTTCATCGAAGTATTTTTAAAAATACTGCGCAAAACAATCGTTTAAAGAAAGCAATTTATACGAACTTTAACGCAAGGAAAACATGTTGATCCCTACTCCATCTGCGTTTCCTTGTTTATTTCCAGTTATATAAATATATATACAGATTTAATCGGACCACGAGACCTGTGAATATAGTTTTGGCACCGATTCAAGGTTGCTAAAGTTGAAAATTTGCGTCTCTGTTTGGCCAAGATACGAAAACAGTGCGTTGAACGAATATTACAAGCGTCAATCTTTTTCCAGATGACGCAAATAATACATTTTATTGAAGTAATGTTGAAGTATTTTTAAACACTAAAATAAATATCACATTGATTACAGAGCAGGCAGCGGCAACCAAACGGCGATAAATATTTTAAATCATCACCATTTACAAGTTGACTAACTGGTCTGTGATCTCTGTCGTAGCATTTGAGCGGTAATTTATATTGATGCATTTGTTGACCTAAACGATTTGGTGTCGCTTAGTAAAAAACCACCAATAAGCGGGACATTTTCTAAGGACAGAGCTATTGATATATCAACTTCTGGATATAGACTTTTTTGATACCGTAGTAAAAATTTTCTCCATGCCCAATATTAAACTAAGGACTTCACATCAAAGCCAACTGGCTAACCAAGTGAATAGGAATAATTTTCGTTTCATTGAAATCTTTATTTAAAAGCCAAATTCACCTGCTCATGTTCCCACGTGTTTAAGCTTGGCTATCTTTCTCCCATATCTACAATATAAAAATGACGAATAGCAAGGCCATTGCTATAGAATTAGGTTAAGATGGCGACACCAACCGGGTGAGATGTCGGAGAAATATGCCAACTACAAATATGTAGAGTATTTTTATTGCTAAGGTTAGCAAGTCAGCAGACAACAAAGGCTACAATTTTAAAATATCACCATGAGATCCATTAGATTTCATCAAAACTGTTTAGGCCTCATATTGCGACTTTCACCATGTTGTTGTATTCTTCAAAGTGGTCCACGCATCTTCGTTACAGCATCGGAAATACATAATATAGAGATATTTTTATCTCCCGTGTTGGTCCAGGTCCCTTTGAAAAATATATCTTCTGGTTTGTAAGGTAGTCTTCCTACTAGAAAGTTTGTGAAAATTGAAAAATTGGTCATCGTCACTATCAATGTGACTACCAGAGTATACAATGTCACACTTGGGTTTGGAACCACCACCTTAACTTTTATTGCCTCACTAGCATCAGCCCCCCCCCCCCCCCCCCCCCAATTCATATAACAAAACGTCAATAGAGTCAAAGCGCTTAGGGCTCTTCCATACGATACAACATCGCGTCGTGCTACGACGTGGCATAATATGTAAGAAAATGTGTATGAGCCCCCGACTTGATTGACAGTTTGTTAGGCGATTCTAGCCCAAGAGCTCGTCATTGATGTCGTGTCCCGGTTTGAAATGTAAGGTAAAAGTAAACTAATGCACTAAAATTCGGTAGTCTTTATCGTACTAGAAATTGTTTTTTTTTTTCATTCTTTTTTTCTTTTTCTTGATAGCGCCACCCGGTTTTTTACATTGCAGCATAGCCATTTCGTATTCTCCAATTAACTACGAATCTAACAATGTATATACCATCCGGTAGTCTTATGGGACTAGGTTTAGTGTCGTGGGCTCCCATACTATGTGGTTAACTTTATTTAACGTGAGTGAAGCCATTGGTGACCGCTCTGTTATTCAAATAGTTAACAACCCTGACTACGCAATCATTGGGGCTCGGGTTTGATTACCCACAGGCTCAGGCATTCATATATTGAGCATAGGGTTTGTATATTACTGGGTTTGGGTGTTTATTAAACATATTTGAGTGTTTATATGTGTATTTCTATGTATTCATATTATTAACACCCACATAATTAGTAAATAAATTGCTTACTTTGGGGTTAAGTCAATTTGTGTTATTTATAAACCGATATTATTTTTATTATTCTGATATAAAGTTTGTAATTAAATATAATCCATCCAAGCGGCACCTATGCTTATAAGTATTTAATAATTAAAATAAAATAAAATTTACCTCGGAATGTTGATCGATTCTTAAGTTTACTAGGGCTCACCAGTTAGTCATTCAGTAAAACGGGTGGTGTCTCTCATCGCCCCATTTGCCAACTTTAATAGGTCTTCCGATCACCAGATCGATTCTTAACTTTACTAGGACTTACCAGTTAGTCATTCGGTAAAACGGGTGGTGCCTCTCATCGCCCCATTTGCCAACTTTAATAGCTCTATTATTGAAAATTTGACCTAATCAAACCATGGAGCCTATGCTCTGAGTTAAACAGTGTAACTAGCAGATTAAAATCGACAATCATTTTGAAAATAACCAGCTTTTAAAAAATTGAAATACTGTCAATTTTATAAACTGTTAATTTTTTTAACTCTGAGCTTAAAACCTCAATTTAGCAGAAAATTTCAGGGATGGCCTGCCGAGTTAACCAATTTACAGATTTTTATGAATATAGGAATTTGAATATTACATATGACTCTAAAATACTATAAACATTTTGCACGCCTCATAACTCAAAGCGATTGTAGTAGTGTTTCACTTCCGATTCGTCAAAATCAAGCATTTTAGTTAATTTATAATGCCTCTATGATCACCAATTTTCATTTATTCTATGACATGAGTCGACCTAAATTAAGAAAACACTCTAATTAATCTTTTTATATCCACTAAAAATTATTTTATGAAGTTATTTCAACAGAACATATTTCGAAACATAAAAGTTTGAAAAAATATTTACATGGACGTGTTTATTTATTGTATAGGGATCACGATAACAACCAAAAATACGGACGGTCTCGAGACCGGGTTTTTCATTATTTCTAGAATTCATACTATTTCACTGGTTTCGTATTTTATGTCAATTCAATAGCGTGTTTGTTTTTTTTATAAAACAATACACATTAATTTTTTTTTTCTCTATTTCTTATTCATAAGATAATAACAAGCTGATGGCTCTCCTGATGGAAAAAGGAACTATCGCCTATAGACACCAAAGATGTTAATGGTGCTATCCGTTGTTATCCGTGTTGCGGAATGACAATGCCATACACATAGGTCTACCGACTACTTTACCCTCCAAACCGGAACACGACAATGACAAACATTAACGCTATTACGGCAGGAATGGGTAAGGTGGTGATACCAAATACCCAGGCGAGACGTTGTGGAACTCTACCAAATTATGAAAAGTTTGTTGCAAAATTTACTTTATTTTGTTGAAATAAAAAAGCTTAAAGTAAAATGTTGCTTACTACAGGCTTAATTTTATAAATTATCGTCGTGAATAAATTTTTTTATTATAATTAAAAATATTTTCATAATAATAGTATTATGAGAGTTTAAATAAGCATAAGCGATTGATTACACTCGCAACCCACCCTGATGGAATATTTACGTCACAAAATTAATTTCAAACTGACGTGCTGTCGCCCTTGATTCTGGGGCATTGACATGTATAATATTACCACTGGACAGGTTATCCCATACAAATGACAGCTAATTTTATATGTCAATTTGAAACGCTATCGGCGGGGGTACCGAGAACTAATTTTGACGTATGTTGCATATGGTTGCCGCGGTAATTTAAATTAATAAAAACGATAGCTCATTTTGTTAATTTGTGGACGTTATAGTGAATTTTTAAGTTCATATTTTGTATACTATAGAGATTAAAAAATGAGGAAATGTGTAGTTTGTAAACATCGATACCAAAAGGGGAGCAAAACGACGTTTCACAGGTACGAGCATTTAGTCGCTGTTTTTAATAAAAATTGAGTGAAATTGTATTTTAAGCATCTGATTTTAATATATTAGCGAGAACGATATAGATTTTTGACAGAATTTATAATATTTATTTAATATTGTTTTGCTTAGAATTGGCTAGTGATATCAAAAGGTCATATCGATAATTTCAATATCGATATTCTATTTTAGATCTTTAATAGTCCACGCGGTTTTATTCATACATGCTTGCATATTTAAGTCACTTTATGTCACCTTATTTCCTTCGCATATTAATTCAGTTTATTTTTGTAGATTTCCAGTAGATTCAACGCTTAGAAACATATGTAGATAAGAAAGATACTGATTTTGCCCCGATTTTTGAAAATCGAGTTTTCACCAGATCTCCACGTTTTCAGGTCCTAGGAACATTTTCCGACTATTTTCACGATGACAACAGTATGTCTGTATGTATGTGTATTTTTCCCCGTGTTGTTTCCGGGCTCCTTTGAAGAATAGACCAACTGCCGTTCTGCCAGGCAGGTCGTAAAAGGCGACCGATTGGCTATGCGAGTCACTACCATCGTGGCTACTAGGTGGTAGAGTTCTGCATTGTCTCGCCCGGGTCAGGTACCACCGCCTTACCTATTCCTGCCGCAATAGCGTCAGTGCTTGTCGCTGTCGTGTTCCGGTTTGGAAGGTAAGGTAGCCGGTAAACTTATGCATGTGGCATTAGACCTCGCCACAAGATAGTAACGCACCATTACCATCTTTGGTGTCTACAGGCGATGTTTGACTCTTTCCATCAGGAGACCCATCTGCTTGTTTGCTATCTTATGATATAAAAAAAGTATGTATGTGTGTGTGTGTGCGTGTGCGTGTGCGTTTGTGTGTGTGTGTAAACATCTCATAACTTCTAAAGGGCTTGACCGATCGAAACGCGGATAGCATTCGATTGGGTCCCACTCAACTTAGACTTCCTGAAAATTTGACCAAATCGGCCTAAGAGATTTTGAGAAATTTTGAAAAAACCTCAAAAAAATTTTGGCGAAACAGTATTTTTATAATATAACTTCCAGATTAATGTACCGATTGAATACAAAACTAATCAGCTCTATTCCTTAAAAAAAACTACGTCGAATGCCGTTCCTAAAATCAAAATTGAATTTAATTTTCAAAAGTAACAGCCTTTCAAATATCAAAATTTCGTTGCTTTTAGCAAACTTACTTAATAATTTTTAAATAACTTTCAGACTAATACACCGATTCACTTAAAAATCTTATCAGCTTTTTTCCTTTAATAACTGCGTCAATAGAGTTAATTGGATCAAACCGGTTAATTGCCAACCAATTATCCAGATTTATCAATGACGAAAATTTTTGAAAAAATGTTTTTTGACTTTTCTTCGAAATTTTTCAACCCTTCGATTATGTTGCTAAAGCAATATTTCAGATCTCAAAAATTGAGTTGAATGCCATTCGAAAGATCAACTTCGATCATCGTTTCTAAAGTATACCGCTTTTCAAAAATAAATATATTGTCATTTTAATAAAATATATGTTTGTACTGAAAAATTATATGCTATAGTTTTTACTCTTTTGAGCTCAAAATACCTTAATTTAGCGGGAAGTTTCAAAGATGGCCTGTAGGGTCAACCGCTTACACATTTTTTCCTCCAAAATTATGTTGCTAAAGCAATATTTCAGATCTCAAAAATTGAGTTGAATGCCATTCGAAAGATCAACTTTGATCATCGTTTCTAAAATATACCGCTTTTCAAAAATAAATATATTGTCATTTTATTAAAATATATGTTTGACCTGAAAAATTATATTTATATTTATAGTTTTTACTCTTTTGAGCTCAAAATACCTTAATTTAGCGGGAAGTTTCAAAGATGGCCTGCAGGATCAACCGCTTACACATTTTTTCCTCAAAACCCTCCAAACCAGTACACGACAATGACAAACATTGACGCTATTACGGCAGGTAGGCAATAGGAAAGGCGGTGGTACCAAATTCCCAGATGAGACGTTGCGAAACTACCACCTAATAATCACGATGGTAGTGACACGTATAGCCAATCATTCGCGTTTCACGACCTGCCTGGCAGAATGATAGTTGGTCTATTCTTCCAAGGAGCTCAGACCAACACGGCCAATTGTTCTGCATATGGGGTTCTAAGCCCCACTCATTGTTTGGCAGCCATTTTGGTTTTATGTTAGGTTCATATAGTCCAAAACCAGAAAACTTGTATAAATTTTAGTGCTAAGAAGTATCAATAAACCTAATTAAGTATACAATTATTTCAGACCCAAAGTTTTACAAAGCAGTTAAAATAGCTGACACAAACGATAAGGTGTCCGAAGAAAAAGGAATGGAAATGGAAGAAGCGCAACTATTAATGCAAATAATTCGAGCACAAGTTCTTCTGTATTAAAGCACCAGTAGCAAAAGCAACGTGGGGTCAAAAGATTGCTAAGCGAAAATATCTGTGGGGAAAATAAATTTCATTTAAGTAAGTAAATTTAAATTGTATGTGTGCGCTAGTAAACGTAATTGTAAACATAAATTGCATGCGGTAAGACTACTCGTGTCGAGTTAAGTGCAAAAAGAGAACCGTCACAGGAATAATTGAAGTAGTTCTTGAGCTTTTTTACCATTTTGTTATACTAACAAAAAAGTTGTTTGACACATTGTAGGAACTTACTAGTACGCCTTGTTATTTGACTGTAACACCACGGTGGTTACCTTTTTATTCTGACTAATAATTTGAATTTTCGCCATCTACTTATATAACTCACTTTTCAGACCCAAGTGCAACAGACAAGTCAGGTACGGATCTACAGGATAAAGCAAAGATAAACAAAGAACAACAAATCAACCGGTTTACAGATTTTTTGATAAATTGGAATTTGTAAACAGCTTGATGAACAGAACAAATTGATGAAACCATTGGCTTACTTTAGGCCAAGATTGTCAAAGAAAAATAGAAAAATGAGTCATTTACTTTCAATACACAAAAACATAACAAAATTCCCGAAGATATTTTACAGTTTTATAAAATTATATTTCTGGAATATTTGATGTTTTCTTTAATTTACTCATAGTCTACCTCCATGCCAAATTTCATCAAAATATGTTAAGTCAATATTGCGCAAAAACGAAACAAAAAAGTTCGAATTTACAGTGGAAACCCGATTCGCGCGAATACAGAGGATTCGTGATTATCCGGACAGACCACAAACAAATAATGTTTTGTTAGCACACCCACCATAACTAGGACCCATAAAACACTTTTATGAGCTCATCTCGTGCGAAACCGCTTCAAATCTTGAAAGTAACCTGCGAATATATTTTTAGTACCGGCAAAAATATATTTGGTGAGTCTTAAAGCCACTAGCATAAGTTTAAGTTACCTTAACCTCCAAACAAGAATACGATAGTGACAATCATTGATGCATTTGCGTCAAGATTAGGTAAAACCAAGAAACTTATCATCAACAGGTTTTCTCATCCAAGGATAAGGCGACGTCTTTAACGGGCTCTATCACCTAGTAGTCACTATGATTTTTTATGTATCATAAGATAGCAAAGAAGCAAATATCTTTCCTGATGGAAAAAGACAACCATCACCTATAGACACCAAAGATGTTAATGGTGCATCTCTATCCTTGCGGCGGCGTCATGATGCCACTTGCGTAAGTTTACCGGTTATCTTATCCTCCAAATCGGAACATGTCATTGACAGGCACTATTGTGACGGAAATAGGTATGGTGGTGTTACCAGACCCGGGCGAGACAATGCAGAACTCTAACAGTGTATTCACTACTGTAATAACACTATGGATCTATTGTTTGCCTTTTTCGAACTAACTTGGCAGAATCAGATCTACTTTTCAAAGGGGGCTTAAACTAGACAATAAAAAAGGTAAATTAAAAATTGTGTCCTTTTTTATTTAATAATTATATAAATAAATTATTCACTTATTACTCGTGAAAGCTTCTAATATATATACCTCACCGTTCTCGCAATTGCCTTAACAACGGGTTCAAAGTTTTTCCTACACATATTAATATATAGATATTAAATATATATGTAAAAATAAAAGTCGCATTTGCTCATACACAGTGCACATACTACAAGGATATTGGACGAGGCCAGACTCTTCCTAGATTAGACAATACATATTAATATTATGTGCAATTACTTTTCTTTATACATAATATATTCAGTTATCCGGACTTTCAAGTATATGGATGCCTTATCAATTAGTCCGGTGAATCGAGTTTCTACTGTATAATATTACTAGCGACCCATCCCTGCTTCGCAGGAGTCAATTTCTCAACTATACCAAATACTTGAATATTTTGTACATATAAATCTTCCTCTGCAATCACTATATTTCATAGTATTCCTATTAATTTTGTACATTTGCGCAAGTTAATAATACAATAATTAAAAAAGTATTTACATGAACCACAGCCCACCTGGTTGTAAATATTGAACGATCGATAAACTTATCCAAGCTGTCGACAAGAAGGCATCACTAATCTTAGTTCCGCGGACGCTCACATCTGTCTACAGCGCCAAAATGGCGATATTCAAATAGGCACAAAAATTCTGTAACAGCAGCCAGTCCAGTGGTAATATTATACATGTCAATGTGGGGCATTGACATGTATAATAATATTATACATGTCAATGTTCTGGAGGATACTAAAAATTTTTATGGACGTTTTTAAAAATTCATATTGACATTTTACTGATTAAATTCTTCATATAAATTTGTATGTTATGTTATAAATTCGTATATTTGTAAAATTACTCTTTTATAAGGTCGTTTAATAAAAAACTAAGACGGTGAAAGTGTAATAAGTTCTTTGTTAAAAATAATTCTAAAAATGTTTAAGATTATTGGCCATGAAATATTGTAATTTTCGCAAACGGAAAAGGTCGATTTTGAGGTTTTGGGTGAAGTTTACGATTTTTTTTCTACAAAACTAAGAATAATTTTGAAAAAATCTCTTGGTGAAACTATTAACAGTTTCATTAAGATTACCATTGAATTTTTCTAAAAAGCAATTCCTTATATTCATAAAGTAATTTTGAAAACCTCGTTTTAGCTGTTTTTGGGTAATGGGGCCACGCAAATTACCAACGGTTATCACCTCGGAATCGTAGTTCAAAGCTAGAAGTAGACCATTCCTTACAACCTGTATATATATTTGCTTACTGGTTTGATGTAGAGCTAAATTACTTGTAGGTACTTACCGTAATTTGGTCGGCATGCGGATATATATTTTAAACACAAAATAGATGATGCTATGGTTTCTGTCGCGACATATAATACGTCAATAAATCACATACCACTATCTATAGCCAAGACTTCTCAAATAAATGCCTTACATCTGATTCCTTAAAATCCGGTCAGGTGCGAGACAAATTCGCACAAGGAAGGTTCCATACAATCGTGCATTATTTAGATGTTTGTACGTGTTACCATTATGCCAGCAAAAAACTCAAATCTCTTAAATTATTATTAACCTGCGATCTGCCACAAAGCTGGCTGCGAGATATAAGTTTTTGTGAACCCCATAGAAACACTGCATTTTTAAGGGATAAACATAAGCATATGCTTTACGTTAAGTGTAGACTATATCTAATTGGTTTGAACGTTGATATTTGAGTGGAAAAAGAAAGAAGAATTTTATTAATATGGATGAAATGAAACCCTTTGTGTAAAATTCTTACTTATAGGTTCTTGGCAGTTATTCTTTGGTGCTCAGCTGATACTATGTTAAATGATTGTCTTTATGTAAGGTATGCTAATTGAATTACGTAATATTTATTATTGTTATAAGAAAGCATTACAGACTAAGTTCCCAGGAAACAAACTTTTTTTGATTAATAACAAGCTGATTTCTTGTGAACAGCTTCATTTTGACGAAACGCAAATATTTTCTATCTTCGAAAAATATCGAATCGGGTAACTAATAATGTGAGGGAGTTTCGAACATTTTACAGCTGACTCGGCAAACGTTGTTCTGCCAACTTTATGTCGTCTACTTTTCCGTTTTTTTCTACATTTTTTTCACCTTTTTAACCTAACCTGAATCTCCACGAATATTTTAAAACCAAAATTAGCCAAATCGGTCCAGCCGTTCTCGAGTTTTAGCGAGACTAACGAACAGCAATTGTTTTATATATGTATATATATGTATATATATACATATATATACATATAATAAAATCGTAGCAAAGTCAAAACTGTACATTGAATATTTTTTTAAAAGAATACTTGGGGCGTAATCTACAATCGATATCGAAGCTAAAAATATAATTTTTAGAATTTTTGTCTGTTTGTCTGTTTTTTGTTTATCTGTTTGTCTGTTGGTCTGTATGTATGTCCGGGGTAAACTCAAAAAGTACTGCATGGATTTACTTCAAATTTTACATGAATATTACTAATAGGTCGGGTCAACATATAGGCTACATATTATATATATATATATATATATATATATATATATATATATATATATATATATATATATATATATATATATATATATATATATATATATATATATATATATATATATATATAAATTTCTGACGAGTCCTCCTCCACGCTAAAAATTGGGAATTATGAGGATCATAAATTGATATTAATTAATTTAAAAATAAGTTAATCTTCTCACAACAGTTTGTTAATTATTATTATAATTCAAGAGTTACTGAGTCCTACACGTAAAATGGAAACTTTTCTTAGGCCGACATTCTAAAGTTTTCTTTTTTATCTATGTTTATTAGTTACCCAATTCAAGATTTATCGAAGATAGAAAAGATGGGCGTCTCGACAAAACGAAGCTGTTCACAAAAATTCAGCTTGTTATTAATCAAAAAAAGTTTGTTC
Organism: Apodemia mormo; assembly: GCA_036924255.1. Taxonomy (NCBI): domain Eukaryota; kingdom Metazoa; phylum Arthropoda; class Insecta; order Lepidoptera; family Riodinidae; genus Apodemia; species Apodemia mormo. The sequence continues at coordinate 11,743,380 of JAUPFN010000001.1, forward strand.
CTGGGACCACAATCTATTAGGTATCTTTTTAGATGTAACGGGTGACCTCGTAAACATAGAGAAAAGTCATCTTATATGGTATATCATTGTATATTGTTAATCCAATCCCCTTTTTAAACATTAGATCATTTGTTATCCTGCCAGGTAGTTCGTACGTCTAGAATTAGTCAAGCATGTCACTACCATCATACGAGACAACGAAAGAAGTGTATAGATTGTCGCTAACGTTATTTTATCCCTATCAGTTATAGTGCAGTAAATAGCGTCATATTAGAATATGGCTCGTAAAAGCCATGAGTTATCCGCTTCCCAATTTATTACATAAATGTAAAGTAGGTTTGTAAGGCTGTCCAGGTTGTGAAGGTCATCTCTTTCCATAAATCCGTCTGCTTGTTTGTTATCTAATGTTAAAAAACACTAATACCTACGTTTGCGAATACGATACGATTTTTTTTATTTCTAGAATTTAGAACAAACAACTATACAGAAATTAATATGCCTACTGATGTGCGCTGCAAAAACAGTGGTGGTGAATACACATACAACTCGACTAGTTTATCTATATAAAATGTGTACTGTATTTAGGTACGTGTGGCTATTATATGTAAATATAAGCTCCGTAAGGAGCTCGATAAAAATAGAACAAGATATTTAATATTCATGGTTCGAATTACATTTCACGCCTAGGGTTAGTTAAAGGTTTATTAAGTTTCCGTCGTGTACCGATATATTGTGTCGGATCTGTTAATTATGTAACATACAAACATATAAATGAAGTATCTTCACGCCCGTACCCCCGAAGAGGTAGGCAGAGGTACAACCAGTGCACCCGCGATCAGCCGAGATACTTGGTCCTACATTGTGATAGTTGGCAAGCCTATCGCCAACCGGGCTCTTATACTTGAACCCGAACTTAGAAATACAAACATCTTTGCTCATCACACAAATGTTGGAAATCGAAACAGAACCAATTGATTGCCTTGTTAGCGTCGCTAACCACTCGACAAACGGAGTGGTCATTATGAAAACTTTGGATTACAAAGACCTGAAATATCACTTAGGTATGTTCACTGACTACCTAACCCTCCGAACTGGAATACGACGGTTACAAACACCAAAGTATTACTACTTAACGTTTGTCTTTGAGGGACGGTCTGTCAGAGATCGAGAGAGTGTATTTATTCAAAAGAAACCTTGACCAGCACGGAGTAAAAAAAAGATCTATTCTTCGAATAAATATTGTATATTTATTCGAACACATATTCAATTATATACTATATTTAAACTAATAATACAGAGAGGAAATATTTGTGTTTTGTATGTATGTTTGTAACATTTTCACACAAAAACTACTGGAGCGATTTCATAAATACTTTCACCATTAGAAAGTTACATCTTCACTGAGTGACATAGGCTATATTACATTTTGAAAAAATAGGTATCCCTAATAAAAATGCAATAATATAACCCAAGGTGTGAAAAAATTAGTCATAAAAAACCTGTTATCGCGTGTGCTGCGGAAACTATTGATGATAAAACAAAAAATGTTTTACAGTATTATATATAGAACATATCAATATCTACAAAAAGTCTCCCATACCATATGTCCAACTACTGCAGTAACTTTGTTTTTCTAAACTAATATTATAAAGAGGAAACATTCCATTACCACGAGATTGGTATCTACGCGAGTGAAACCGCGGGGCATTGCTAGTTATTAATATAGAAGATATAATTGATATTGGTAAAGGTTAACAACCTAATTATTCCTAATGAACTATGTCTAATTGCTATAGCATTAAAACTTTTAGCGGTTTTTATCAAGGTAGCACGAGCTACTGGTTGTTTTTGTTAGGTATATTGTTAAACAAACCATTGATTATTTCATCAAACTTTCGAAGCGTAAATACTTTCTGGCACAGCGTGATAATCCAAGGTCAATAAGATAATTTCGATAGAAAAAACGATTTCTTAAAGTTTAATTAATACTCAACTTCGTGGTACATGCTTAAATTACTATAAAACTGTGCTGAACAATAATGAAATAAGGTTCCGCAACGAATTGCAGCATAATGTTTGCTATATACATGATAGTTCATTGTGAATTAGGCTGGAAACTTATTCGACCGTCAAGTGGATACATCCTTTCACATTGAACCTACAATCGCATTATAATCGATTACATCAATAACAAAGGAGCTGATAATAATCACAATACGATATTGATAATACCTTAAAATTAAATTGAAACTCGCAATTGACTTTTTAAATGAGAACGTCCTTTGTTCAAAATTTCGCCTCTACATTTTCCATCTGCTTCCGCGAAGGGAGAAAACTTGCGTCAACTGCGTAGACAGCGCGAATAAGCTATATGTTTGTTATTATTGTCGTCTCGCCCGCACACCATGCTTCTTTGTTTTGCCAACGATATAAAGGCTGGCTTCAACGCGGTCCGCGAATTTATTACTACTGCCGTCAGCCCAGGCGCTTTGCGTTTCGGAACGGTGTGCTTAAAAGAACGCAATTATTAAAATTGTTCGTGTTTATAGCGTACAAAGACTTATATTTTGTGGTAACTTGTAACATATCGGTGACTTGGTGAGGAGTGCAGTGAAAGCAAGTGCGATGCGGCCCCCAACGGAATACGATAGTTCAAGAATGCCTGCGGAAGCTGAGGAAGGTGATCCTCGTGGTCCAGCAATGATGATATGCGCAAGATTAGCTGGACGTGCTATAATTAGAGTCGTGGGGCGTTGTGAAGACGCACAGGAAAACAGTCAATTAGGTCAGTTTATTATAAGAATAATAATAAAAAGTGTATAGTAAAAATATTAATTATTTATGTTTTCCTTTAATAATTTCCTACATGAGGTCTAAAGTAACATTAATTCTTGACCTATTTTTATAGAAATAAAATTTAAATTATTTATAAATAGTTTAAGTTAGTATTTAATAATTAGGTTAATTAGATATAACAGATGGTTCAGATAACTGTACACAGCATAAGCTCAGGGTTAATGCTCTACCATAATAACCTCATAAATCAGTCAAGTAAACTCTACCAGTATTTAGTAGAAAATTTTTGGATACAGTACTGGACACTACTACTGGTTAATTTTATTATTAAGAAAGTGTTTAATAATAATAATAAATAAGGATTATAAATAATAATAATTGAGGATTATAAAATACGGCTGTATAATCAGTAAGTAAAACAAATGCGATTATTAAAAGTTTATCAGTTTTTTGTATTGGACTTATGTACCTAAACTGTATACATAATGATATTGTTAAAAATATTATAGGCCCACGGTAAATACACGTAATAACCATGGGCTGGACTGAGCATGGGCTTTTATTTCTACACAAATACAAGTCGCCCATTACTTTTTGGCTTAATATAATTAAGTTACTACAACTAGATATAATCTCTTGTTATAAGCAACAATATTTTAGCCAGCTTAAATTTATTAACACAAGATACTCGTAGATTGATAATGGCTATGTGTTAAGCCCCGTTTTCACTTTGAATAGTGCAAGTGCCAGTGTTTAATGCAGGTGCTAAGTATTAACCAAAAAATACGTGAAGACAGCAGTTAATCAGTGCGAGTGTTTAATAATCAGCGTCTGTTCACTTTTACTACGCTGAATACTAATCACTCGCATTGATCAACGGCTGTCTTCATGTATTTTTACCTTAATACTAAGCACCCGCAGTAAACACTCACACTCGCACTAATCAAAGTGAAAACGGGGCTTTATACCTATTATGTTTGTGTTTACCAATCGGTTTATTCACCTACTTTGATGTTATCTTATCTTATAATTACGACGTTTGTGTGGGCAGAGCGTCTCTAGTTCAAACAATGTCGTGAATATATTAATATGTGTTAGTGGGACGACGCCACGCGCCGCGATGTCATTTATTTTAGATTAAAATTTAAACAAACAGGTACACTTTGTATTAAAATTTATATATTATTTAAGTTGCTTATAAATAACAATTTACAAAACATATTTCAGAAAAGGTAATCCAAATTTTTAATGGATTTTAATTAATATTTGTGATTAGGGACATAAAACTTTAATCACCTGCTGTAGATATAGTATATTTATAAATAAAAATGATGTTGTTTATTGTTGTTAACACACATAAATATTAAAAAGTATGGTTCACATTTATTTTAATAACATAGGTATTATTTTTATGTGAAAAGGAAAGGCTAAACTGGAATCTATTAACCTCGATGAGTATACTCCTATAGGGACAAAGAGCATCTCACGCCAGCTCTTAATCTCGAACTTAACAAGGTTTGAATTCAACCTCAAATGAAAAATTGTTCTCATCTTTAGGTGAAATCTCATTAATATCTATAAATGAATGAATCGGTTCCTCCTTTTACATCGCACTCAGTATAGATTAACTAGTATACGTACGTCTCTATCTTAATTCAATTTGGAATCATAACGATGATTGCACTCGATGGTGATTGAATCACGATGCGGAATCATTCTGCATCTTCCATCGTATACATCATAGTAAACATTCGGAACAAATGTTCAGATTAATACATTGCATTTTTCAAAAAAAGAACTTACATGTTCTTCTAAAGCAGCAATTCAAATTAAATACTGGTGCAATTCCCAAACGTGGTGTTAACTTACTGTTAAATGTACTGGCCAGGTGCGGTTTTGGTAGAGAAAATCTTATCTCGTTTCACCTGCTCAATCTAAGTTTCTAAACTAATGATCAAAAAAATTTCAGACGATTACAACAGTTTAAAGAATTGGATGTAACTCAGGGGAATGGGCAATCGCACCCGTCGTCCCACTCTTGGATCCGCACTTGAGTGTATCTGCTGAATACATAAATTCTATAAAAAAGCCGTGTATACAGACCACATAAATGTGTATTCTATAAATAAATACAAACAACGAACCCGTAAATGAAATGGAGCGTCTATTGAACTTGATTTGCTCTACCTACAGCTCTACCACAACGCAAGAGCATCAGCGTATCTTATTTATTTATAAAAAAAACTATATTAGTGCATCAGAACTATATTAGTTCTTTGAAAATAGCTAATTGTCGCTGGGCAATTTTATTTACTGTACAATATAAATATATTATAAACTGCTAAACTATTGTAAACACAAACTAATTTTTTTTTATCATAAGGTAGCAAACAAATAGATGGGTCTCCTGATGGAAAGAGTCAACTACCGCCTATAGACACCAAAGATGTTAATGGTGCGTTGCTATCTTGTGGCGACATCTTATGCCACATGAATAAATTTACCGGCTACTTTACCCTCTGGAACACGACAGTTACAAGCACTGAGCTTATTGCGGCAGGAATAGGTAAGGCGTTGGTACCAGACTCGGGTGAGACAATGCAGAACTCTATCAATTAATAGCCACGATGGTAGTGACTCGCATAGTTAATCGATCGCCTTTTTCGACCTGCCTGGCAGAACGGTAGTTGACCTATTCTTCAAAGGAGCCCGGGACCAACACGGACCAACAATTTAATATAAACAAAAATTTTGCGAGATAAGAGTGGGTGAAAACGAGATGAGCTGTATACGCAATTATGGAAAACTTCCTTTTTAAATTCCTGTAAATTTAATTAAATAACTTTGTATATTTTGAATAAATTTATGTTTTCCTCAAGCGTGATACGAGGTGGTACTGAATTCATGGCAATGACAGCAATGGATGAGCCGTAATATTTTGCATTAAGAGTCGGTTGTTTGAGCGTAATGATGTAGCTTTCAACTAAAAAATTTGTCCTAATAATCAGTCCACTAGTTACAGAGATTTCTTCCTACAAACAAACCCGTAAACTTACCAACTTTACCTCTTTATAAAATTAGTACAGATTTTGATTTTCTTCATACCTCAGATTTATCAGTACAGATTTGGATTTTGTTCGTGCCTCAGATTTACCAGTACTACAGATTTGGATTTTGTTCATACCTCAGATTTATCAGTACAGATTTGGATTTTGTTCATACTTCAGATTTACCAGTACAGATTAGGATTTTGTTCATACCTCAGATTCACCGTTTATTATATCTATGTTCGCATGTGTTAACTTTATATCTGAGACAAGATAGAAAACTAGCTGACTCATGAAATTTCGCCCGCGAGTGAATAAAATATCTTCGACATATTTTTCATACAAACTTTCACCCACTATTTCAGCCCCTCAGGGGTTCATTTTTGAAAAAAAAGTTAACCTAAGTTTGACCCTGAACCTTCAACTGTTTCCAAAGTAAATTGCATCAAAATCAGTTCAGTGGTTTATTTATTTATTTTATTATGGACCAATTACAGTTTTATAGCAATATAAATAATAAGACATTATATTGAATTCTAACAGATAAATGTAAATACTATTAACAATCGGTCACAGTATGCTTAAGAAACATAATTTAAAAATTGAATTATCAAAAAAAGCTTAACTGACGGAAAGACTTTTGTTCATGAAGAAAAAATATCCTTAATCCATGTATATAGACAATACATGGATCAAGGATATTTTTTCATGAATATTGAACTATTTAATATTATAAATGCGAAAGAATATCTGATATAGAATTGGGAATATTGATTATTTAATATCCTACTAAATAAAATACATCAGAAAAAAATGCTTGTATGATTATTTTAAACGTTGTCTCTTGACATTGATAGGAAACTATGGGTATTAACTAATACATTTTTCAAAGAAAATTATTTTATGACCAGAGTGTGAAACATGAATATTAAACATAAATTTTGAATATTAAAAAAGGTTTCGAAATCCACTAACTAAAGATGTTATTATGACGTAAAACGCGGTAGTTTCATCAGCATCTCTACCAAAGTAGCACAACGTGGCACAACAATCAATGCGAACATATCTGACATAATATCATAGAATTATCATAGCAGTAATTACGCATTCTAAAACTTTACTAAAGATAAACTAAATTAGAAAAGGTAGCGTAGGCATCAATCTACCCCGTGCAGTACTCCTGGGGTCAATGCACGTTATTTCATTTTAGGTATACAGATAAGGTATTAATTAGGTAATACAGGTAAGAACTGTAGTACTTACTATAGTGTTTACCTGGATAACTGTAGTATTTACTACAACTGTAGTATTGGACCGCCTCGTTAGTCGAGTGATTAGCAACCCTGACTACGCAATCGACGGGGCTCGGGTTCAATCTCCGACGGGGACAAGCATTTATGTGATGAGCATATATGTTTGTATTTCCGGGTTTGGGCGTTTATTAATATATTCTAGTATTTATGTATGTATTTCTATGTATTAGTATCGTTGACTAACACACAAGCAAATAATTTGCTTACTTTGGGGTTGGATCAGTAAGTGTAATTTATCCTGTGAATATTTATTATTATTATTACAGTTCTTACATGTACTACCTAAATAAATTTTGAGCATCGGTAAAAATTGACACAAACTGAAATAATTGTTTGACTTCTTGACAAGATGAAAAATAATTAACATGTCTTAATTTATTGACAATAATAATAACTCAGATGGATAAAATTTAATCTACTTACTACACTACAGCCACTTTTGATATTATTTTGATAGTTCTTAATTCCGGAGATTGGTTCAGCTTTGGTAGATCTAGTCTCGAGTTTGATTAAGTTGTGTAAAAAATTGTAAAGGTTTTTTCTAAATAAAATTTAATGGAAATGTCGGTAATATCCACCTAATCCTTAGAAATAGCCCTAGCTAACTTCTAACAGTCTATAGGTACATTCATCAGATAGGTACATCCCATAGACAAAGCATTACAGCGTAAAGAGAGCCACAGGTAAACCCTTGCATTTCACATCGTGTGCCCTCTAGTGTAAGGCACTTTTTAACGCAAAAAAAACCGTTCTAATTTAACTAATCATGTAAATATTTACTAAGCAAGGCAGAATATAATTTAGTCAACAAAATTTAAAGCCAAGGAAAACTGACTGGACTTGTCGGCCTAAATGTATTTTTTTAGAATATTTGCTTCTCGGAAAAAGCTGTTTGTTCCGTGACATCTGTAATTAGTTAACTGTTACCCCGTGTTGGTCCGGGCTCCTTTGAAGAATAATCCAACTGCCGTTTTGCCAGGCATGTCGTAAAAGGCGGCCGAGGCATCTATGTGAGTCATTTCCATCGTGGCTACTGGGTGGTAGAGTTCTACATTGTCTCGCCCGGGTCTGGTACCACCGCCTTACCTATTTTTGCCGCAATAACGTCATACTACAGCCAGACTTGCGTCTATAGTATCTTCACGCCCGTATCCCCGAAGGAGTAGGCAGAGGTACAACAAGTGCACCCATGATTAGCCAAAGATATTTGGTCCCACAAATGTGATAGGTGGCAAGCCTATCGCCAACCGGGCACTTTTCCAATCCCGGGCAACTTTGTGTTTATCAGAAAACTGAAAAAACATTTTTTTTAAGTGCCCGACCCGGGAATCGAACCCGGGACCTCATGTGGTCTACGCCAACGCTGGACCACTAGACCACAGAGGCGATTATTGCTTGCGTCTATCGTCCCGAAGATATTAGCGCGCTAAGGCACACGCAGTCGGAATGTATGCGACGATAGCCGATAATAGCCGGTCACATCTGCATTTATCGTGTCATTGCACGAAGCTTTGTGGCGGTAGACGCAAGTGAAGCCGAGCCATCAGGTTTTGTTATTGCCGTGTTCCGGTTTGGAGGGTAAGGTAGCCGGTAAACTTATGCATGTGGCATTTGACCTCGCTACTAGATAGCAACGCACCATTATCATGTTTGGTGGCTATAGGCGATGTTTGACTCTTTCTATCAGGAGACCCATCTGCTTGTTTGCTATCTTATGATATAAAAAAACTCGTTTGTGATTTGTTTATATGCCGACAGTTACCCTAAGAGTTATTCTGAATCAGCTGCTTGACCTTTAGTTGAACCCATCCACTCATTAGTTCGGCAGTCTCGATATTCGCCGACGTGGCCGAGATGACTAATAAGTAATAATGATAAATTACTTTTAGGAAATAATTGCTGATACAATTTCATTTATTATTAATTACTACCTGACCCGGCAAACGTTGTTTTACTAAATATATTTATAACAGTATTTCTCTACTATATAATGGCTATTTATTATACATATAAACCTTCCTCTTGAATCACTCTATCTATTAAAAAACGTATCAAAATCTGTTGCGTAGTTTTAAAGATCTAAGTATACATAAGATAGACAGCAGAAAGTGACTTTGTTTTATACTATGTAGTGAAGAAAAACGGATCCCAGTTCTCTTCAGAGTAAACTAAATTTTACTTTAATCTAATAAAAGATTATTTGTTTCAATGAATAAACTCTAAAAGTAAATTTTATTTACTGCTTAAATTTATTTTACCTGTAGAAATTATTCTCAGTGGAAAACATATATATATATATATATATATATATATATATATATATATATATATATATATATATATCTCTCTTTTTCAATGCTGTATTTTAAAACAAGAGATCTTTTTCACGCTGAAAATCTAGCGTCAACTTCTGCTCGTTTTGTTAAAACGAATCTGCGATTCAATTCAAATGTGCCTAGTTCAAAAGTAACATTAAACATTTAAATCGCCTATATATTTAAAGACTTCATTATTATTCGTAGCATAAACTATGATTTATGTAAAATATTGGTAATCTCCAAAAATATGCTCGCAAATCCAAACTACTTAAAAAACAAGTCAATGTAACTACATATTATGTTAGAAGTAGAATTAATGAATGGATTAATTAATTAATACACTTTATTGCGCACCTTATTTGCAAATAGCTACTTTTCTATTTTTATTTGCAAATAGTTACTTTGTATGATCATAAATCTAATATGCTTTCAATGAAATGCTGATTTGTTTCCATACAGTGAATAATAAATATACAAAAACAGATAGAGCATATGGCTCTACCGCTATGCTCTGTTTTGCACCTTCATCTTATATCTTAAACTATGAGTCACTGTTTTGTATTCTATGTTGGTAATTAGAGAGAGATTTCGATTGATTTTGTTTAACTAGGACGAACACTAACAAAAATAAAAACTCTAGCAGTGAAATAATGAGTAGCATCTTATCCTGTTCAGAACTATGAATATTTTTTTGTTTCGTAACATAAATTAGACAAATATTAATATCATATTTATATTCTTTTTATATAAAAATAATTCCTAACGGCTATCGGACAACTACAAACTCAATAGAGTCTATATCTAAAGCTCTTATTAGCACCTTTATGCTGTTAATTATGAGCCTGTATTATACTGTATTAAAATCCACTGAAAAAATACTATTGGGCATGTATAAATCGGAACAATTGCGTGTTCTGATAATTTATTGGATGTCAAGAATAACAAAATATATTGGATTAATCAATAATAGAATCAAAAATAACAAAGTTATTTGTAACGTAACATAAATTTTATCTTTAATTGTTAATAACTTTCTACGACTAAAAATTACTGAACTAAAGTTATAAAAAATTTAATTTGCGACTACGTGCTTACACATTTTCTGTACGAGGAATATTTGCCTGATACAGAGAAAAAAACCTTTTTGTAAGATGGCGGCTCTTTCATTCTCTACAGGTTAGGGATATTACTGTATTGGATTCTCTTTTCTTTAGTCACAGAATGGTGTGATTGTTATCAGAGTAACAACCTAATGCATGCACCAAAATTGCATCATTAAAACTCGATATTGAGTAATGTCGAGTTCTCCATTGCACGCGACTTTCGTAAATTGGACGATGATATAGCGTAAAAATTGTGAAACGGTCGCGGTCGTTCCATTCTATATTTTATTATAACATTGAAATTTGTAATACAGGTAAGATTAAATAGTCGCATACAATGCTAGTTTTTTATTACAAGCTTTTAGCTCGCATAATTATTATGTATATATTACTACTAGAGTACATGTACTTAATTTGGCAGAAGGTGCGATAGTGCTTACAATATCTAGTCCAGTGCCGCTGTTGTAACCCTCCACTTATTTCGAAAGAAAACGCAATTATCTGTTTAGTTGCTTAAAATCATATATAAACATATAGGTACGTAGTTCCTTTCAATAAATTCACATTGACGTACAAAAAATTTTTCATAAATTTACCGACTACCTTAACCTTTTAACCGTAATATGCCAGCAGCGTTGGCCCTCGGATAGATTAACAAGAGCGATCGCTCTAGGCTCCACCTCAGTAAAACAAATTACAGCGAATAATATTTGATGACGACTTTTAAAGAATCGCGAAGAATTTCCGGCGATCAAGGGAGCCAGACAGCTATTTGCCTTTTGTGTAAATGGTGAAATATCGACCAAAAAGCCCTAAACGACAGCTTACATCGCTCTACCCTGATATTAATTCATCCTAGCTATTAAACTAGGACCGCCGCTCCATGAAAATGGCGATAAATGATGCCATTGCGACAAGAAAGGTATCGAATAGCTTAATGTGTGAATTATTCCGTTTTAAAGAATTGCGTAGTATGAAGGAAGATCTATTCTTTACAAGGAGCCGAGCCAAACATGTAGATTTTTTTAATAAAACTAATAGTAATGAGCAAGCGAAAGCTACAACGATGGACGGAATCGGTCACAAAGTGAAAGATAATTTCGCCAGGTCGAACCTAGAAATTATTCTAAAAATTCACTATGCGCACAAAAAATATAAATACTAAGTAGGTAGGTAGTAGATGTTAATGGCGTATCTAGGTATATGGCGCATATGAAAGCCTTCACTTATTTGCTATAAAATAATAGAAAAATCCCAAGATCTCAATTCGAAAATCTTTCATGGCACATGTCTTAGCTAAGCTGGCGATCTAAGACTTAAAACCTAACAATTCAAACGAGATATATTATGTAAATATACAAGGTATGCTTAAAGGAATACATACTTAATACGAATATGTATTCCTTGACGCATACCACGAGAAAAATGTGTTTCTCTCTACAATAATTTTTATTACGTTAGTTGTTGCTATTATAACCGTCTATAGAAATAGCTAATCATTAGAAAAATGTAGCAAAAGAAAATTACGCAGTTAGATAATGATATTATGTTGTCGTGTATTCGTCTTACAAACTTTGCCATGCGATCTATGCGTGAGACCAATTACGGCCAAATTATCACAATCCTTGACTTCACGTGGGAAACTAGTTTAAAATATAACACGACATTTGAATTCTGTATATAATGAATCCAGAAAGACATCACGACGGGCTTACTTTGGTAATAAAAATACTACGTAAATTTTAAAAATTTAATCCATTCATCGGTAGATCCGTACATTTGCATTTTTAAACTTATTAACAAAATCTACCTTTTATATTATAATTTTCGTATAAAAATACACATACAAGCAAAACCCCGAAATGCATATACGGCTAAGATTTAAGTGCAGGTACAATATACAAACTACTTGTAGGTATAATATTATAAGGAGAAAAGCTTTTTTTGTTTATAAATGTTAAAATCTACTCTATCTCTAAAATTGTAGGACATATTTAGAAACTGCTTTAACTGACTTCACGTGGGAAACTACTCCAAAATATAACACGACATTTAAATTCTGTTGATAGTGATGTAATGAATTTAGAAAAGACATCACTACGGGCTTATTTTGGTAATAAAAATAGTACGTATATTTCAAAAAGTTAATCAATTCATCGGTAGATCCGTACATTTGCATTTTTTAACTTATTAACAAAATCTACCTTTTATTTTATAATTTTCGTATAAAAATACACATATAAGTAAAACCCCCAAATGCATATACGGTACAATATACAAACTTCTTGTAGGTATAATATTATGAAGAGAAAACCTTAAAAATTTCCCCGTGTTGGTTCCGGGCTCCTTTGAAGACTAGACCAACTGCCGTTCTGCCAGGCAATTCGTAAAGGCGAGCGATTGGCTATGTGAGTCACTACCATCGTGGCTACTGGGTCGTAGAGTTCTGCATTGTCTCGCCCGGGTCTGGTACCACCGCCTTACCTATTCTTGCCGTAATAGCGTCAGTGCTTGTCACTGTCGTGTTCCGGTTTGGAGGGTAAGGTAGCCGGTAAGCATATGCACGTGGCATCACCCTTGTGGAAAAATTTCTCGGATAAAAGTAGGTAAATAACTTACAAAGTGAAAGTAACAGTTTATGAATGTTTATTTTTATTTAAAAAGTCGAAAAAAGTCTTACAAAGTCGGAAAAACTCGGAGTAATTCCAAAATTTCGGACTCTTCCAGAAGAGTTATTCAGTGTTAATAAATCTTGCAACGTTTATGGGTACTAAAAGAAATATATTAAAAGTTATTAATACTACGAAAGTGTAATAAAGGGGAAAAAAATATAACTAATACTTACCCGGTTTTCCGTTTAAGAATTTGAAACTTTCTTCTTTGTTTAAAAAAAGGTTACCGTTACTGTCGATCAATATTATAAACTTTGTTTCTTCAATTTTTGATAATTATTATTAAAATCTATTATATCACAACGTTATTTGCCAATTTTTATTTTATTGTACTTTTATTACATAAATATATTTATAAATTAAGTAAAAATTAAAACAGATGATCTAATTAGCTTTTGACAGGTTGAGTCAGTGTTGCCAGAGAAAAAGTCAATCCTTCGTCCTTAAAGCCTCCTCTACACTACTCCTATGTCCGGGGTAAACTCAAAAAGTACTACATGGATTTATTTCAAATTTTGCATGACTATTACTAACAGGTCGGGTCAACATATAGGCTACATATTATCAAGCTGTCACCTACGGGGGAGGTGCTGTGCGGAGTAAACGAAGTCCGCGCGGACGAAGTCTTGGGCAACAGCCAGTATAATTATGGCGAGCGAAGCGAGCCCTACACTAGGCGACTTTCTATGCACTTTTGTGGTACATTTTCCTGAAAAAGTATCCCACTTTAAGGTTTGGGCTTTGACGTGGTGGTTTAAATTCATGTCTAGATATATTATCTACCATTAAAATGCTATTTCATAAACATTAAAAAAATAGAAAATACATTTTGTATTAGAATTTTATTACTGCTAACGCCATCTATTATAAAAATAAATAAATAATAATAATAAATAAATATTCACGGGACAAACTACACTTACTGATCTAACCCCAAAGTAAGCAAATATTTGCTTGTGTTATGGGTGTTAGTCAACGATACTAATACATAGAAATACATAATATATAAATACCAGAATATATATAATAAACACCTAAACCCAGAAATACAAACATTTACGCTCATCACACAAATGCTTGTCCCCGTCGGGGATCGAACCCGAGCCCCGTTGATTGCGTAGTCAGGGTCGCTAACCACTCGACCAACGGGAGGGTCAAATAACGAGTAAAAATACTACAAAGCTACACTAGGCGACGATCTGTGCCCTTTAGTGGTACATTTTACTAAAAAAATATCGCACTTTTAGGTTTAAGCTTTGGCGTGGTAGTTTTATTTTGTTTAATTCATTTTCATTCACTCCAGTTTAATACAATATTAATCTATTAAAACACTTGTACTTTTTAACTTCCCACTACGTATGTAGATAGGAAGGTTACTGATTTTGCTCCGATTTTCAAAAATGGAGTTTTCACCATATGTCCGCGTTTTGTGGGCTTAGGAACCATTTTCGACTATTTTCGCGATGACGTCAGTATGTCTGTATGTATGTGTGTGTGTGAGTGTGTGTGTGTGAGTGTGTGTGTGTGAGTGTGTGTGTGTGAGTGTGTGTGTGTCAACAACTCATAAGTTTTGAACGCCTGGACCGATTGAAACGCGGTTGGTGGCATTCGATTGGATTCCGCTCAACTTATATTTCCTGAAATTTTGTACCAAATGGGCCTAAGAGATTTTGAGAAATTTTGAAAATACCCTAAACAAATTGTGACGAAACAATTTTTTTTTTAATAACTTCCAGATTAATGTACCGATTGAGTACAAAAACTATTCCTCAAAAAAATACATCTAATGCATAAATTGCCTCAAAATCAGTTTATTCGTTTGGAAGTAATCGTTGACGAAAATTTTGAAAAAAGTGTTTTTTCGACATAACTTCGAAATATTTCAACCAATTATTTTTTGGTATTCTACGATATTTTAATACTATAAAAATTACGTCGAATGCCCTTTTAAAAATCAAAACCGAACCTTATTTTCAAAGGTTACAACTTTTCAAATATTAAAATTACGTTTTCTTTAGCAAAGTTACTTAATATTTTGGCAATAACTTTCAGGCTAATATACCGATTGACTTCAAAATCTTATCATCGTTTCTCCTTTAAAAACTGCGCCAAGTACCGTTAATTGGATAAAAATCGGTAAATTTGTTTGGGATCTATCATAGACGAAAATGTTTTTTTGACATTGCTTCGAAATTTTTGAACCTACCGATTTTTTAGCTAAAGCAATATTTAAATTGAGTTGAATGCCATTTGAAAGATCAAATCGATCATCGTTTCCAAAATATACAACTTTTCAAAAATCAATACGTGCCAAGAAAACTTATCAAGGACGTACTACGTGCGTCTTCCCGGTTGAAATTTGGATGTTTTTTTATTTCAATGGCTTCTTTCACTAGCCGTGGAATGTAATATGGCGTTCTGTCGAAAATACGCGTGGCCTATGAAATTCCATCCAGTGATTACGGCCCGACTACAGCTGTAGATGTTTAGCAATCGCCGACTTATTAACGTCGTTATTCTTGACTGCTTTGATATGCTACTAGGCCTCTGACACATGCTCTTAGTACCTCTATACACTACTCGGCCGACTTCAGTACGCGTCAAGACGCCGTTGTGAACGCACGTGTGTTTAATAGATTTTTTCGTTGATGTGCGTGTGAGACTCTATTATGAGCGGCATACAGTGGTCACAGGAGCAAACTATGTTGTTCCTTGAAACACTTCAAGCAGAGCCTTTTATTTGGGACCCCAGTGGGAAAGGTCATAAGGATAAGAAAAAAGTAAATGATGCTTGGGTGCGTATTCGGGACGTTTTGGAAATACCAGTTGAAGAATTGAAGAAAAAAAAGGATTCACTTTTTGCGACATACAGGGGCTACTACAGAAAAATGGAAGCTTCCTTAAAAAGTGGTGCCGGCGCAGATGATGTTTATCGTCCAGTTTGGTTCGCCTTTGATTTCATGAACAGCTTTTTGGGGTCCGTGTATAAATGTAAACAAACAATAACCACGGTAAGTTTTTTATTATCAATAACTTGTTTTATTATTACTAAAGTACAGATTACAGTAAGGTCGATTCGCCAGTTTGCGTCCATTTAGTGCAGTTGCTTGCTTTAAGGAGAACATAATAATGTCTCTGCATTAGTTTTAATATAAAAAGTATGTAGTTAATGTGGTAACGAACAGGCGAAATGACCCTACATTCGTTGTGTTTATTTATAAACATTGAAAATAATTTGTAAAGTAATCCCTTATCTGAACGGCAGATAATGGTGATCTGCGTGGTACTTGTGTAATATCTCTCAAAGCACAGTTATTATCAAAGTCTGCCCGCCAAGACCCGGGTTGAATTAAAACTCCATTATCATCATACATATCTACAGTACCAGGAGGCATATATATAAGGGATGATTTATTACTTTTTCTGAGAAAGTTATGCAATAAGAGACATGTCATTGTAATAATTGGGATATTATGAATATCCAAATCAATTGGCTTTCTGAATATTCTAAACCTGGATGCTAAAATACCAAACACATTCTCAACTACTACTCGAGATTTTGACAAGCGCATATTGAAAATCCTTTTCGGTGAATTGATATCATCGTTGCCAGGATATGGTTTCATTATATTATTATGTAAAGCAAATGCTCCATCTGTCAAAAAAAACGTAGGGAATTTCGACATGATCCGTTCCGGATAATGGACTTGGCTTAGGAAGATTAAGCCCGTTAGATGCAATTTTTTGCCATAACGAAGAATTTTTAAGTACACCTCCATCACTGATCCTACCTTGACTACCAATGTCAGCATACATAATGTTATAGTTACTGTCGACTAAAGCTAAAAGTACTAAACTAAACGTCTTTTTATAATTAAAGTACTCAGAACCAGAGTTAACCGGACATTGTATAACAATATGCTTTCCATCCATTGCGCCAAGGGCATGTGGAAAATTCTCCTTGAATCCGTTTTCAACTTCCAACCACTGCTGCTCATTGCACGGCATCTGTAAATAAAAAGTATATTATATAAAAAATATTATCATCAAATAATATGTAAAAAGACACGGTCAATTTCATTAAAAGCTGACACTCAAATTGTATATAAATAATTAAAAAGCCGATTAATTGTAGCACTCATGTATTTTTCATAAAATACAGAGACATACACTCACACTCCTACATACACATACAGTACTCCTGCATATACGCGCACTCAAATGCATATAGTATACAGAACCCATATACACTCACAAATTTGGATTGGATTAAATAAAGATTTATTATTAAATAGGTCGTGATATATACATTTAAACCTTTGCTATTTTTATTTCAGGATCATGGAACTGATTAGATTCAGGAAGAATCAACCAACGCTTCAGAGAATGTACCAATTGCTTCTCCAACTCCAAAAGAACCAGAGCCCCCAAAAAATAGACACACCATCCGACGGCGTGACAACCCACCGGAATTGCAAGTTGCCAGTAGGCAGATGACAGAAGCCTTCAATAACTTAAATAAAGTGATAAATAATCCTTCAAAGGATAGCAGCGCAGTTGAGGACGAGTGCGACGTATTCGGCAAACTAATTGCCAAAAAACTGAAGAGGTTACCTGAACATGAAAGGGACGATATAATGTTCGATATACATGCTCTATTTCGGAAATCACGTTTTGAAAGATCTCCATCAGGTGAATCGTTTCGTACTTCTACACCTAAGTCTACGCCATATTATAGTCCGTTAACTACATCACTATCTTCTAGAAAGCGTCCTTTATCTGCGAATAATGCAGTTCATTATAATGTTACAACATTATCTCCTAGACCACACTCATCGTTTTCAGAGCCACCTGATACATATATAACATTATCTAATGAGTCCAGTGAATGTCAACCGACATACTTCCAACAACCAAGCGAAATCACTGCTCATCAACGCTCTTCAAAGATACGTGTTATAAGTGATGAAATTATTGCACCAGACACCCAAAGTCAATCAGTTTATCAACGCTATAAGCAGCCTCAATCAGATCAATCTAACGATGTTCAATATATTTTGCATATACCAGAGACCCAAACTCAATCTGATTGTCCAGAAGATAATACACATCAGAGTGATTTAATATATCAGGCATATAATGACTCGTAATGTATGAAATTATTCTTATTCTTATTCTCACTGATATTTTTGTAATTGTACATACCTAAACTTTTAATAAATATATGTCATAAATATTAAAATTTTACCTTTATTTCATCCTTGAGTTCCTCGTTCAAAGCTTCACAGACTTCGACTACAATTTTTGAAATCAACTGGCTTGAAATTTTAAATAAATAGTGCATAGATCTATAGCTGTCACCACTTGCCAAAAACCTCAAGGTGATTGATAATCGAATCTTAGCAGGTATAGCTTCTCTTAAATGAGTGTCTCGTTTAGCGATTAAGGGTTCGACTTTAGAAAGTAATAAATTAAAATCGTCCAATGACATTCGGTGGAAATTTTCAAATTCTCCTGATGGTTCTTGTATGAGTTCAAGAAATTGTTGTTCCATAGTACGTTTGTAAAAAAAAATACAGTTAATTAACTTGCCATGTAATGTACTTTAACTTATTAGAAATCCTAATTATTTAAATAAATATTACCTACCTAGTTCTGTTCCGATGCATTGCGATCATCCACCATCTTCTTTTTCTTCTTTTCTTTTTAGTCTTTTTCGTGAGATAAGTATGCACGTAGTTATAATACGCTAGAGAGCACATTGCTACGGCAGCTGCTACTTGAGCGTCCATTATAATAAACGTCCGCAGGGTACCGGTAACGCTACACGAATGCGCTCCTCGCGAAGTTGAACGAGTGTGTAGTGTAGCACCGCGGACTTCAGTCAACTTCGGCCGAGTACTTCGCCGAGGAACTTCGCGAGTAGTGTAGAGGAGGCTTTAAGGACGAAGGATTGACTTTTTCTCTGGCAACACTGACTCAACCTGTCAAAAGCTAATTAGATCATCTGTTTTAATTTTTACTTAATTTATAAATATATTTATGTAATAAAAGTACAATAAAATAAAAATTGGCAAATAACGTTGTGATATAATAGATTTTAATAATAATTATCAAAAATTGAAGAAACAAAGTTTATAATATTGATCGACAGTAACGGTAACCTTTTTTTAAACAAAGAAGAAAGTTTCAAATTCTTAAACGGAAAACCGGGTAAGTATTAGTTATATTTTTTTCCCCTTTATTACACTTTCGTAGTATTAATAACTTTTAATATATTTCTTTTAGTACCCATAAACGTTGCAAGATTTATTAACACTGAATAACTCTTCTGGAAGAGTCCGAAATTTTGGAATTACTCCGAGTTTTTCCGACTTTGTAAGACTTTTTTCGACTTTTTAAATAAAAATAAACATTCATAAACTGTTACTTTCACTTTGTAAGTTATTTACCTACTTTTATCCGAGAAATTTTTTCCACAAGGGCAGACCTCGCCACAAGATAGCAACGCACCGTTGACATCTTTGGTGTCTATAGGCGATGGTTGACTCTTACCATCAGGAGACCCATCTGCTTGTTTGTTTTTAAAAAGGCTTTTTTGTTTTTAAATGATAAAGTCTACTCTATCTCTAAAATTGTAGGATATATTTAGATACTGCTTTAACTACAGAAAATAGAAAAATACGTAAAATTTTACTGGATCACCGATTGTTAGTAAACTGAGCTCCAACAAAGATTATGCTTATGTTTATGCTTATGTTTGGTTATGTTTAAAAAAAACAATTAATAAACAACTTAGGTATATAGTATATACCAAGGAACTTATATACGATAACTGGAATTACTACGAAGCAATATTTGAAAAATAAAAATGTGCTTTATTTCGATCCCAATAAAGTTGACATTTGTTTTTTACATAACAGAGGGGAAAAACGTTCTGAGCAAGACAACGACATGAGTGGATGTTGTCCCTTTCTTGCAATTGCCAGTGTAAATAAAACTTTCGGATGGTAGATTTTTATATATTCGTTAATCGTTAAATCCCTTTTATTTATGTATACACTATGTTAATTACAATACATAAAATGTATTGTAATTAACATAGTGAATTCTAACCCGTGCTTATTTTAATTATTACGTAATTACTTATGCAATGCAAAAACTGTTTCTCAAATTAGTAGAATTACTTAGTAGTTTTTTGCAAACTACGCATGGCCGCACTTATATATGGCGATTGGCGCTTTATTTAGTAGAAAAGAGACACACTCCACTCATGTGGAGTGTGTCTCTTTTCTACTGTACTCGTTCTCTTTCGTGGTACTCTTCGGAACGATTTTGAAGCGCGTGTAAGCATTCCGGGTAGAATGTAACTTCCTTGGTATATACATATTTATTATAAGGTAGGTATGTAAAAGATGAAGTAGATACCTACTTCACAGTATGTAAATTATAGTGCAAAGATTCTAAATTGAACGTCTTCCGCAAGTTACGCGACAATACAAGTTTCTTGTGAGTTGTGTATTTACGTGGATGTAAGTATATGACAATATGGTATAAGGAAAATAAAAAGATACATTTGCAACGTGCTTACTTTTTTATAAGACGTGAGGTTATTAGTAATGCTAGTTAGTAAATTTTTAAATATTTTAATGGTGTTTATATATCTACCTAAGCCAAAAGAACAGCTTACTCGTAGGTAATGCTTTAGGTTTCTACTGTATAAGAAGGTTTTACTTTTTAAATTTTAAAATACAGGCTATGTTACTCTCTAATTATACATAAATTATCTGAAAACCTATGGATATTAAGCAGCGAGTATAAGAATATTTTAAAAATGGATCATTATGTGGGGCAGCAAGTCGGACAATAAATTCCTATAATTGTTTCTAAAAGCCGACTTGACTAACTAAACCAAAAACTAGTTTCGTAATTGCTCTAATATCACGGCCCTGACAGTGTGGTTCCTAATTTGTGCACTAGGCGCTGCAATCGGTAGCGACGCCATGTTGTCAATAAACGTGTTCGGAACGAACGTCTAAACTTAGACATTGGGCGTGTTCAAGACGAACGTCTAAACTCAGACTTCTAAAAAAATTGGCAAATGGCTTAACTAAGAGTTTTCCTGGACACTCTATAGATAGTAAGTTTATAAATATATATATATATATATATATATATATATATATATATATATATATATATATAAAAATATATATATATATATATATATATATATATATATATATATATATATATATATCTCTCTCTATAGATAGATAGTAAGTAATTCCTAAATTCATTACGTAGTTGAAAAAAATGTAAATATAATGCACAAAAAATCTGTTTTTGTTGAAATGATATTATTTATAAGTTTAAGAAATATATTGCAGGGATATTTAGTAGAAATTCATTTAATATGGAAAAATAAACTCAGTATGTGTATATAATACTCAATATATAAGATACTCAGTAAACAGGATTTTATTAAAAGAAAATATTTATTTACGTCTATATTAATTCAATTATTATCATCGAGAAGTATCTTGATTTATATATATAACAAGGCTTAGTTTTTTTAAAAAATTAAAAAAATTGATCCAACAAAATTCTTTTAAAAAATTACATTTTTTTTAAATTTCTACTTTTCAACTTTTTTATAATTTCTTTTGGTCACTTTTGTTATAAAATTTTTACTATATTTTATTATACCTATTCAGCAATTAAATTTAAAAATTATCTGTTCTTAGTTTAAAAAGTGTAAAAATTAATTATTGTACAATTTTTGCTATTTATTTAATTATTATTACAGCAAACAATTAAAATTGATTTTATCGTGTAAAAATATTAACATATTTGAAAAAATTTGGTTTTTTTTCAAAATTGAAAAAATTAAAAATAATTTGAAAAACATGATGCATAAAAAATCTGCACATTTTTTTAAGTTAACTAATAGATTGTCAACAATCATGTACTTATATGGGTGATTCTCCGTAAGGACGTCTTAAATCTGTACAAAATCGTCCGACCAAATTAATTTGATTTTACTAGAAAAAAAAATTAATAAAGGCTACAAAACTATCAGGTTAATAAATGGATTTAGGAATTGTTAATTTCATTACAATATACAAGTATCATAAGTTCCTAACTATCTGCTAACCCTGTTTAAAAATATTGATGGCTAGCTTAATTAGATAAAAAATAATTAAGAATTAAGTATTTAATTGTTTTTATGATCGAACAATCATCAATAGTGGTCGAACAAACGATAATTGATCAAAATTAATAAATCTGAGTAATAAAAATAAATATATCTAGCAAGGGGGGCCAACTTAAGGGTGAACATTTGTTTAAATTATTATAAATAAATAAAAGACGAACAAACAATTTTTACATTCGAACACTGACGAACAAACGACGAACAAATAACAAAAAATTAAAAAAAAATCAAAAATCAAAAAAAGAGGGGCCAAATTCAGTGATCCAAATTATCATTGTCATTTAATGGACAGAAATCAGGATGACAGTGACAAATTGTCTTGACAGTGACTGCAAATGTCAGCTGTCAGAAGTTATATGGCAGTTGCAAAATGTCAGTTGCTCTTGCTGTGTAACAATGGGAAACATAACTTTCAGGAATAAATTATTCTTTACTTTACTCTTTGGTTTCAACTTTCAAGTTTGTAATCTAAAATGTTTGAATGGGTAATGATTTACGTTTAAACGTGAATTTTAATTTAAATGTAATGACAATCATAACCTAGTTTTGCCATTGGCAAAGAGATCCAAAAGGAAACAGTTATAACTAAAAATAGGACTCGCTTAAATTGATATAAATAGAGTGAAATAATACTAGCGAGTGACGTACCACTGTTTAAAATTTGTTCGCATTACACAGTAAAATTGACTCGTAAGAAATCCGTCTAAGACCTGACAATGGCTTTAGCTGTAACCCGTGTTATATTACGATGCGAAGATGCTCAAGAAACTCAAGTACTAGGTATAACATTTTATGTTAAGTATTACTTTACATCATACCCTTTGTCTCTAACTCGTTCTGGTCTAATTTACTTTTTGATTTGTTTCAGATTTATCAGAATGCCAGTTAATGCAAGTACCAGACGCAGTTTACCACCTCATGCGACACACAGAGCTTAAAAGCTGTGACCTTAGTGGAAATGTGATAACCAAAATTCCACCAAAATTTACTGTTAAGTTCAGCTTAATTACAGGTAAATAATTTTGATTAAATTTTACTTAACACAGCACACCAGTTAACCTTGATGTTAATAGTATAATTAGTTAAGTGGATTTCCATTAAATTCTTAAATATGTAATTGGAATGGTACATGCAATTATTCTCATTAAAGCAACACTTGTGTTGCTAAAGTAGATATAATATGTTAAACCAAAGAGCAAAAAGCAATTACTCAATATTGTGCAAGAAATGTAATCCTATCCTATCTATATAGGTTTTATAATTTTATTGTAATACTTAGTGTACCTACATTAAGATGACAGATTATATTCTAATGTTCTTTATTTAATGTGTATATTTTTAATTTCAGATTTAAATCTCTCAAACAATCAAATGGCCAAACTTCCTGATGAGCTGAGTACTTTAGCATGCCTGGAACGTCTAGATGTCTCACACAATACATTTGTAGCGCTGCCTCATATAGCCTGCCAATGCCCGAGCCTTCACACCCTGCTGGCCCATCACAATCAGATCATTGGTACTTAACTTTTTCTGTATCTGTATATTACTTAAGGTAAAATAATTTACATTTTACTTAAATAGTAGTTACTATTGCTTTATAATGTTGTCTTTAAAAAAATATCTATGAATTTCACAGGAATAATGCATTTTTCCAGAACAGGAGTTAACACATAGGCTATCTACAGTCTATTTATTTTTGTTGTCTTTTTTGGTAAACAAACTCCACTTTTTGTAAAAACACCAAAGTTTCACATCAATCATATACATTGAATTAAATATAATTAGGTTATCGTATTCATTCGTTGTAAACGCTTTGTTTGGCACTAAAAACTGTTTCTAATATTTTATTTTATCATATTTAATTTACGAAAACTTATTAGAATACAAAATTTATTTCCACAGTTGAAAAATACCATGTGAACTTCGACTGCCGAATATCCGATTGTCTATGAAATTGATAGACACATGCATTAATGAACGAATTTGAATGACTAATTGAATGATTCCTTATCAAAGATAAATATTCCTAAACTACGACAAATAGGTTATAATAATATATAGAAAAATATACAAACTGTCTGTCTAAATGTTAAATACTGACTTGTAGAATTTAAAATATTCCCTTTATTGAATCATTGTTTTTCAAAGATTAACACTTTTAAAGTAATAATATAGTTTTTCAATCTCTTAAACAAGGATTTAAATATATAATCCTTATTTAAGAGATTATTATAATAGGTATTTTGTGGTAAAGTTATTGCTTGTAGCATGACAAAACGTTATTTTCAAGTATAAAATTAACCGAAATTGATACAGAATTTGTTACTGTTTAATAACATTATTCATTACACTCTGTTTATACACTACGAATTAACATTATGTTATATGGTATTATGACGTTGCCTCTAGAGCTAGTTGACGCACCAATCATGATACAGCATGAAACGCAGTGAACCAATCACAAAACAGTATCGGTATCATAACATTATTTATCGCTATAGAAATAACGTTAAGTATCGTTAAATAAGTTCTGTTATCTGATAATGTTTTAAATCCTTGCTCTTAAATCTAAATAATTTTGTAATAGTAACCTGCTGTTAATAAAATAAAATCTTATTTTATTAAAGGCAGGTTATTTAATCATTGTATACTACAATAATTCGATGATCTTGTAACGCAAAAAAACGTAAGTATTGTTTTTTGTTAATAGTTATACATATTTAAATTCACTTGTCCCATAATATTATAAAATTAATTAAATTATTTAGGATGTATGTATTTAATGATACTCCTCCCATCCTGCGAAGATTCCTAGTTTTTTATACTTATTTTTCTTAACTAATTTAGTAATAAATGAAAACGATTATTGATTACGTGCCTTTATTTTCTAGAAAAAAGTGATTATTGTTTTTTTTTTAAATTGTTCTTCTATTTAAATTCATCTGTCTTATAATATTAAAAAAAAAATTAAATTATTTAGAATTATATACAAATCCACCATCTTGCTAGTACATAGTAACAATGACACAATAACAGTAAAAATGATGCAACATTAACGAAATTTGCACAATTTAAAATTCTGATGACACTTAAATTAAGGTCTAAAAATTGAAAGTAAAATTTACTCATTCCGTTTCCTTCTTTGTTGTGAGAATGTGGTCTCTGTGTTTTTGTCTGTTTTTCGTGGTTTTTTGGTGTCTTTGGACTGTTTTTAGGACTTCGATCTCATTCTCAACTGTTTTACTTGGCTTGGGTTTAGTGGATTTCGATTTCTCTTGGGTGTACTGACGTTGGCACAAAAATTTAAAATCGCAGAAAAATTCTGTGGTATCTACAAGCAGAAGTATTTTAGTTTTTTTACAGCATAGTAACAAGTTTAACTTAACTAAAAGAAAGACAAACAAACAAACACACTTTCACATAACATACTAACTGCAGCCCGCAGCTCTCTGCATTATAAAAAAATTTGATTTGAAAAAAATTTTGAATCACGTAGGAACTCGGTTTTCCAGGATAAAAAAAGCTTAATGCTATTCCAGATCATCATCTACCTGTGTGTTGAATTTCATTTAAATCCGTTCAGAAATTATTTTGTGATTGAGTAATAAACATCCATCCAAACTTTCGTATTTATAATGTAACTAGCTGCAAAGTGCAGCTGCTGCATTACAATAGTTTTTGGTGAATCCCGCAGAGCAACCAATTTTTCCAGAATAAAAAGTGCTAATTCAGGTTATCATCTATATGTGTGCCAAATTTCATTCAAATCCATTCAGCAGTTTTTGCGTGATTGAGTAACAAACATCCATTCAAACTTTCGCATGTGTAATATTATAAATTATAATATGGAATATGGATAACATTAATATAGATAGATTAATATATATTATAAAAATTATAATACTTTGTAATAATATAACAAAATGGATGGATAGTTGTTACAATAAATATCATTCATTCAATTTAGTTTGTCATACTTGTTCAATAGATCTTTTGATTTTTCACAACCATATCAATTGTCTATGACTAATTTAAGTCACTGGTCCGCCATTATTGTTTACTAAAATAGACACGTAAAAAGAAATAGACACGTAAAAAGAAATAGACTGTATGTGTTAACTCTTATTCTAAATTACATGTATATCAAATTTTACCCTGATCTATCCAAGGATAATCTAGTTGACTAAATCTGAAAACTGTTTAATAATTTAGGTATATTAACCAAAAACTATTTTGTATTGAAAATTTCACCTTTTAATAAATTGCCAAATTACCTCTATGGACTGTCATGGTGTCCAAATGACATCACACCAATGTAATATCACACTGTGGTTTCTATGAAAATGACAACATCAATATATGACAACATAAATAACATTTTACCACAGTGTGATGTAACTCTGCCAGATTTGTGTTCACTGTCATGTGACTTAATGTCTATTTTTGCAAATTTATGTCCTAAAATTATTATTAATCCTTATATTTTATAAGAAACTAGCTGACCTGGCAAATGCTGTTCTGCCTTTTTAACTACTCCTTTTTTTTAAATATATTTTCTCACCTTTAAACCTTCCCTGGACTTCCAACAATTAATTCAAAACCAAAATTAGCCAAATCGGTTCAGCCAGTCTCAAGTTTTAGGAAGTCTAACGAACAGCAATTGATTTTTATGTAAATAGATATGTTAGTTTTGTGTTACCTTCATATCATAATTAATCACTACAAACAACAATACATCCGATTCATTCTTAGTATACACAAGCCTGTTACAGCAAGACATAGTAACATACAACATTTGTAATAGATACTAAACCTTTGCAATAAAATGTCCATTTTGGAAACATTGATATAAAATATCCAATATGTACAGTTCCGAACAAAACTGACACTCAAAACTGTCACTAATTTCACGCAAGTAGCTATAGCTATGGCAAAAATATATGTTTTTGCATATCTAACCTTAAGTGCAAGATTTATAGTTGTTTTTGCAAAGCAATGTACAAAAAGTAATAAAACTGACAGTATCGTGACCGACGTGATTCTATTTGATATGAGCGCACAATTTAAAATTTTGTGCTCATTTTTAGAGAATATTTTTGAGACACTGATTGTGCATCTTGGGTTTTTTATATCAATGTTTAGAAACAATAATCCTAGGGCTTAACAAATTGCATAACGTTTAAAAACAGGCCACAAAGTGCAAAGGCTCTCTACTCCTAGAATCTAATGATGCTATATACTGTACTTCAATATAATCAAATTGCCACATTGAGTCAAAGTGGAATCACATAAAGGGCCGTATAATTTAGTTTTTTATTTATTTTCTTATTTAAATAGTAATGTGAACTTTTTACATTGTTACAGAAGTTGATGTTGACCGATTAGCGAGGGCAAGGGCTCTTGAATTTGTGGATTTGTCTGATAATCCCATACCGCCAAGGACTTATGAAGAATTGAAACAGCTAACACGACCTGCAATAGCATTATCAGAAAGAGAAAAAGAAGATTGGGAGGAGGACCTTCTCATATAGGATAAAGAGATCTCTGTAAACAGTTCTGGTATTCAGGACCTTATGTACATATAAGTATAATGAAGTATTTAGGGACTGGTGCAATGATTATCCCTAAGACTTGGATAAACTGGTCCTAGATCAGCTGTGATTTATTTTTAAAAACAACTATATTAATATTGTGTATTAAATATGAAGGTTATGACTGTGAATTATGGTAGAATACTAGCTTTATGCTCAAGTGTGAGTTAGTTGTATTATTACTTTACTGCAATATTAAGCATGCTTAAATAAATTCCATGTTTTTTTTACACATATCAGGCCCCTAGCCTATGAATTGCTATACAACAATGGCCTTTCTTACGACATTAAATACAGTATTAAAGGCCCAATATACAATACTTAAATTGAGTGTAAAAAAATAGATTAATTCACATAATGGTTTAGACAGTAAAAAAGAAACAAAAAGCTGAAGATAAACTTTTACCAGTTATTAAATTATGAAGCCAGTTATTAGATTATAAAATAACTGTCCAATATCATTATCAAGCAATAATACAAATGTCTACATCTAATAAATTAGTACCTAAAGCAGGGGGTGTCACTCCGCAGTTTAGGTATATTCGTACGAACGCGCCGCCCGGGCGGCATATGGTGATGTGCTATCCATCAGCTCGCACGACAGTCGTGGTCATGTCGCGCTCGCGCATACTAAATCAACTAGATACAAAAACCCAAGTGACAGCCCCATGCCGACGTTCACAGTTCGGTCATAAAACTAAGGCACACAATGAAAATTCATGGTTTGTGCGTGGATATAAGTTTCAATATTTGCTTGCAGCTCTGGCGAGACTGAGTATATTATTATACCTAAACCTGACTTTTGTAAGGCAGTGAATCTTCTGTTCGGTAGTTCTATTAGGTATTCTGTGCCTAACGTAATATTCCTCCAATGCAGGCTAAATATTGTTTATAAATAATAAACACTAATATTAGCAATAACGTCAGTATCTACTAGTCTTAATAGTTAACGGTGATTAGTAAAATTGTACCTGTACTATGAAATGGTGTACATTAGGTATGTATAAAATAAGTAATTTGTGTTAAAAATATGAAACAATGTTGAAATTATATTTTTCTATTTATTGCTTTATCACACTGCAATGTTTTATGCTTTTATCATTTATCTTACAATGTAAGGCCTAGTCTTGGAATTGGTTTAGGGACACAGGTCTATTATAAAAAAAATATATGTTATAAATTTTAAACATATATAAATAAGTCCAAATATTTTTCAATATGTGTGTCCCAAATTGATTAATAAGTATGACTTTTATCTCCATCTCACATATGTTTTTGGTAATATTTCGTTAAATATTAATTATAAGAATGGCTGCAACACTTTCATTATTCCTTGTATTCCAATTTTTTTATATCTGTTAACATAATAAATCATACATCTCACCATTACTGATTGTCACCATGATATAAGCAGCTATAAAATTAATAATATTAGAAAAAAACATTTCCACTTCTTTTTAAAAAAAGTATTTTCACGCTCATATCCCCGAAGGGGTAGGTAGAGGTACAACAAGTGCACCCACGATTAGCTGAAGATACTTGGTCCCACAATGTGATAGGTGGCAAGCCTATCGCCAACCGGACAATTCCAAGCCCAAAACTTTATGTTTCTCAGAAAACTGAAAAAACACTTTTTTAAAGTGCCCGACCCGGGAATCGAACCCGGAACCTCATGTGGTCAACGCCAACGCTGGACCACTAGACCACAGAGGCGACCCACTTCTTTTTAATCTTTTAAAAAACATAATGAAAAGTTGTGGAATCACTTAAACAATGCAATGCAGTGTATCTTCTTTTGTCATGTAATATACTAACACTGTATAAACATTAAATTAGACACTACCCTTTTAACTTTATTTGAGTTACAATGGATGACACATCCACAATCTAATCATCCTCATAATATTTGAGGATTGCCGAATTGACACCAAAGTATGATGATTAAAAACTTACTATCAAGTGACATTTATTTACCATAGCAATGATTTTTATAGACTGTTACACTAAGGATGGTGCTATTTTGACAAATTATGTATAATGCTTTGAAAACAATTTTTTAAATAAAAAAATATTTCAAAATAGAAAATAAATTTTATTTGTTTCCATAAGTATCAATATTTTGCACTACAGCCGGGGGAGCCAGCGGACTGTAGAGCTGTTCTTCTTCTTCAATGCCCCACCAGCCGTAGTGCCTTTGGGGTGAGCCGGGTGCCGGGAAGAATAAATCGAGACCACAACTTTTTGTTTACAAGGGTGCTTTATTGTAACGAAACAGAACAGCAATAAAGCTAGCACCGTTGCAAATTTTCCTATTCCTATTTTTATGAGAGAGAGCCACTACTAGCGCAATCATTGCCCTACTCTAAAACCGATACCCTTTAGGTATACTGAAGCCCAGGAACTTGTCTGGGAAACTTAAGACGTAACGAAACTGAAACTAGAACGGAACGGAACTGATTGTATGGCCGCGCTCTTCTGTATTTATAGTCCGCGGCCAGACACGCTAATACGCCGACGAAGACGGCTGGCGCCATGCGTTGGCGCCGCAATTTCTGGGATTTTGTTAAAATCCTACTTCTCGTAATCTCATCATGATAATTCTATGTTAGGTAGCTTCTCCTACCTCTAATTAGTTAGTGTGCTTTCTTTTTACAATTATAAGCAAAACAAAGTACATTATGCCCTATGACCTATCTAAAAATTAATAACATCGTGTTACTTATCATCTATATACAAAGGTCTAATACGTACAAACTTATGTAACAACAAACAAGAGAGTTATATATTACAGTTCTTTCAGGACCTCGGAAGCTCTTACAATTCACAGAGTTGTACGCTTTTTCAGGTCGTACTATCCTGTTATCTATCTTTATATTCCCGAAAAGTGCGTGAACATATGCCTAAGGCTTATACTTACATCACACATATCATCTACATTAGATAAACATTCATTTTTACATAAATTTTACACTTTTCGAGGTTTTTCATAAGTCTGGATTCCCGCATATAAATACAATCTCACAAGAGTCGACTCGTAATTTAATCGACTGCGTGGAATCCTTTTTGTTCGTATATGCATGGAACACAGAAAACAAGCGGAAGTGGGAAGTACAAACATTTGTATCAGGACCGCGGTCGCCAAACTCACACATAAAATAAGCATATAAACTACTAATGCAAACAATGTTTCATTGGTCGTTTTCATTTTAAACAACAATAAACCGAAACACACAAACAGAACATTTAAAAATATACCAAACTGCGTTACAATAAATTTTATTTTGCTACAAAAAATGAGTATTTACGTCCTTTTGTAGTCTATTTAAAATACTCATTTATTGTACAATAGTAAAACTATAATCTTAATAGTTTCGCTATTCTACAATAGATGGTAGTATTGATTTTTCCGTATTTTTCAGTTTGTCATATTTGAGTAGAGAACTTTCCAGAACGATATACGTAATGACTATCATTACATATATCATTCTAGAAAAATTAGGTCAACCTAAAATTAACTTTATATGTAAGTTGTACGGCTGATTTTAGTTTGACTTTCTATTATCTCACTAGAGATTATATTAAATCAGGAATTTTATATTAAAATTAAATGAAAATTGTACTTTCGGATGATATGAAATATCTCCATTTTTAATCGCCTGTATTCTACTATCATTTCTGCATTCAAGGATGGCACAATACGGCATAATTTAGTGTGTAATAGATTTTCGCACGACAACTATTTTCTAACGATATGTTAAATATCACTGGAGGCAATTTAGAGGTTTTTAGAGTAACAGCGCTTAATAGTGGTGCACGCGGCACGCCCATTCTTCACTTCCACTTGTTTTCTTTGTTTCATGGTAATATGCCTATAGGTAACGATGTAGTTGACTACATAAAACTTTCTTATTTTTATACAACAAAGCTGTATGTAGGCCTTAGGGCAAGTAAAAGACAAAAATAAACATTATTTATTATAAAAACTTACAAACTAAACGAAATATACAATTTACCCTGCCTTGCTTAACTATTTACATTTAATATTTACATTAAATATGTCTGTGCTGCTCATATATCGTAAGAATGGATTTTTAAGATATAAATAATAATAAATAATAAATATTCACGGGACAAATTACACTTACTGATCTACCCCAAAGTAAGCAAATATTTGCTTGTGTTATGGGTGTTAGTCAACGATACTAATACATAGAAATACATATATAAATACCAGAATATATATAATAAACACTCAAACCCGGAAATACAAACATTTATGCTCATCACACAAATGCTTGTCCCCGTCGGGGATCAAACCCGAACCCCGTTGATTTCGTAGTCAGGGTGGTTAACCACTCGACCAACGGGGCGGTCAATTTTATGGATTATTATGAAATTATGTTAATATATTTAAAATCTTGGATTTGAAGTCTAGGCCCTTTGACCAAAGTCACAGAATGGAGTCAACTAAATTCAATATATTGGAATATATTCCAATACCACCTCAAGAAGACACAAGTTACTTTACTGCTTCTGAAGACGTAAACTTACATCTTCCTTATACAGTGTCCCCTTGTTTCAAAAGTATTAACTGCCTCATAATTGGACTTCTTTTTATCGACATATAAAGTAATGTTAAGTTTCGTGTTCATTAGGTCTTTAGGCAGGCTCCTTACTAGCTCCTTTCTGTTGAACGAACGCAGCGCAGAGCGACTTGATTCGTCGATGGCCAGGTTCTTTTGGATATGCTTGATCCTTTGACATTGCAAAGATATGTTGGTCCTCACTGCATTTGATACCGCTATCATGGGGAGTGATTCAAGGAGTATCTATTCGCTAAAATCCATAATCATACATCACATCGAAATTTGCAATTTCACCTATTTTGGCGTCTGGAAGTCGATTTCCAGGTGCCAAAATGGTGAGTGATGGTGAGCTCTCAAAGCATTTTATACGTCGCATTCATCTGGGGGCTTTAAGAAAAGAGTTTACCTACTCATTCCTTAAAAGCCTTAAGCCGGCAACGCACCTGCAAGACCCCTAATACAGCCGTTCATCGCGGCGGTGATCACTTACTGCAACATCAGCTTCTGGTTTCAGCCCCCTATTCAATAAAAAAGTATATCGCTCATTTGGTGAAACAGTGACGTAAATACAGTTTTTACCAAAATTGAGTAATACATCATAAAGTATTTAGAAAGAAGTACGTAGAAGAAGTTTTCTTTGTAAAAATGAAGATTTGAATTTATTTCTAACAATTATCGATAGACAGCGCTATTGTCGTTGTTGAATTAATGCTAATTTGTAAGTATGCGGAAAGAGCGGCATAGTGGTTACGCGGGTGGCCCTGTGAAGTGCAGTCACAGACTACTTCGAGAAGTGCAATTATGTTTGAGTGCTACATCGACGTAAAGGTAATTATGACAAAACTTTTTATATTTTTGAAGCTAGGCGGTATACAAAAAAAACATAAGTTTTTGTTATTGTCTCTTATAATAAGTCTTTTAAATTGTATTTACGCTATGGTAATGAAGAAGCTTTAATTTCTAGGAAGAGGTAGACTGAGTTATAATTTTTTAATAAAAAATACGAATAAAGGTATATTTTATTACTTAAATAAAGTTGTTTAATTTTGTCCCAAAATTAATAGAAAATATGTATCAGCCACTCTTTGTATTTTACCAAAGTTTGGAGATACAATAACGAAATCGCAGGTAGGTACTTGACGTTTTGTTTTTATATAATAGAAATACCAATTACTTTTTCTGTTAAATTTAACCACCCCCTAAACACATATTAGTTAATCCTTGTTCCCAATATTTAAAAAAAAATCGTTGTAGTGTTCTCTTATCCAGACTTGTTTTGACTAAATTGTTCTCCTGTAAAATCGTTAAAGTAACAGTTACGCCAATGTTCTACCAAATGAGCGATATCCTCAGCGAAATTATTTTTATCCGGAAAAGAAAACCACCACAAAGTTGTGGTGAACAATTTGAACAATTATGGGACTCGTTTGTTAAATATTACCCTATAAAGTGCTAACTTTGGTTAGAGTCAAGTGTCCGTCCCTGCCCCCACCCCCCTTTGCCAGCTAAACAGTTGGTTTTGGGGTGGGAAAAAAATTACGATAGTAATAAATATCATGAAGTTGAAAGGAAAACTATCACGGCTTAGAAGACTTTACAAGTTTTTCAATAGGTAGCTAATAGTCGACTAAGAAAATGTTAGGTATATAGGTACCTACTTGGAGAAGTTTTTATAGGTAAATCTGAGTTAAATAGGTTAAATGTTCATAATATAAAACTATAAAAGCCCTCTTCTTAGTTCGCATTATTATGATGGACAGTTTCGGAACCCCATACTACGCGTGGCTAAACACGCACTTTACCAATTTAATCATATTCTGAAAGGAACGTTTAAACATTTTTTTTTGTTTTTAAAGTAAATATTGACTACATGTTTAAATACTTGTTTATTTTAAATTGACGCTTTTTGACGCTTTACTTATGTCGATCATAATATTATAATATGACCACTTCGTATTTTTTAAGTTTCTATTGTAAAAAATATTTTTTGACGATTTCACATGTCATGTCAAAATTTTATATTGTTAGGCGTTTTTACAAATATTTATTTACTTGGATAATACGATAATTTTTACAAAACAAAGAATGGCAGGAGGACATGGAGTTGAAGATGATCCAAATTTAAAAGGATTTAGTAGATATTTTAATAGTGAAACAAATCGAGGTCGCGCCAATGTGAGTAAATTGATTTCTTTCCAATGCTTTCTATCTGAGAAATATTGCATAAAAAATAGTGAACCGTTTAACATCGTTAGATACTAGTAGCTAGGATACTGCGTAAAGCCAAGGAGTCAAGCCGATTGGAGACGGCCAGGCAATCCATAGCATGGATGCCCAGAGGGGGATTCTCCTCGGTTATGTAGAAGTTCCGTGCATAACCGAGAACTCAATAAACCGTTAATAGTTTATTCGATAAGGCGGTTATTGATAAAAGAACAATTTCAAACACTGTAGGTAACAAACTGGGTAATCAAAAATGATGAGAATGTGGACGTTGCTAATGATTTTTTCTAATTTCAGGTGTCCAAGCTCACTTTATCGTTAGTAGCTTTAACATATATTTATTTCAAATTATTTAAGGAGAAAAAATCCCCTGTAGCGAAAAGTTGAATAAGAGGAATATTTATATCAAAACCCTAACAAAAATGTAGTTTAAAACGA
Organism: Apodemia mormo; assembly: GCA_036924255.1. NCBI lineage: Eukaryota > Metazoa > Arthropoda > Insecta > Lepidoptera > Riodinidae > Apodemia > Apodemia mormo. The sequence continues at coordinate 11,778,684 of JAUPFN010000001.1, forward strand.
AGACCGGCTAGATGATTTTGAACGTGTTGATAAGAAACGTCAAATCTTATATTTCCGAACGTCACCTGTAGATGTCAAAAAATAGATGAAATCTATTTCGTTTTGGAATTTTGAGGTTATATATTGTAATTACATAATACATAATCTAAAACACTATTTTTAAGGTAATTCATATTTAACATATTTTAAAGAAATCGTTGAGCTTATTCAAACTAACCTAATCGAGAACTATTTTTATGTTTATAGAATGGCTGGCGGTGAATCTGTAGATGAATCCCAATTAAAGGGACTTTCCAAATATTTTAACAGTGCAACAAATAGGGGAAGAGCAAATGTAAGTATCAAGTTTATTTGTTAACATTCAACTAAAAATATTAATGACAAATGAATAATATTTCATTTGTCTGTATTATTAACAGTACATCTTAAAAATCAATTTAAACTACAAACATCAGTAATAATGAATTACGAATGATTAATGTTTACAAAAGTAATTTCAGTATCAGTCAAATAGTATTCAGTAAATGACGCTAGAATGAAATGTTTTATCATTCACATAGGTACATTTATTCCATTGCAGAACTGTATTGGTGATTGGTAGGTATAGACTCATCTCTAAAAATTAGTTTTTTTATAATCCTTATAATTTTATCCTACTACTGGAAAATCCTTACATAACAATAGCACAAGTTTTAATAACTGTGTGGTAGGAATAGTTGCAGAATCCACTATAACTTTTAAGTACCTATTGCTTTTCATATTTTCCTCTCTATTTAAAATGGTGATAATTTTGAAGCTATAATTTCTTTTTAAATATAAAAAGGGTTTTTATCAAAAATTACAATTTTAGCTCTAATTATAATAGTAACTATTGATGCACAATGTATTCAAATCTAAAGTTTAATAGCTCAGTTTTGACTTAAATATGTTTATTTTGTAATGGTTACTGTTTTTAAGCAGATATAAGCCTAGTCAAATTTAGTTAGGAAATATCAATTACAAGCACATTATGATTTCTTTAAGTAAATAATTGCATAAATCTTGAATAAGATCAAAGCATTGTGTAGTCTGCTCGACAAGTTGAAAATGGTCTAAAATAGAGATACTGCTCTTAAAAAGATGTGCAATAGCTCATTGGATCCGGAATGACGCCAAGAAAAATGTGTTAAAAGCATGTTTTAGCACATAAAAAATTGCAAAAGTTATAAACAATTAAAGATGAAAAAAATGGAGTTTTGTTTTTTTGCCAATATTTCATAAACTATAAATATTTAAGAAATTTCAAAAAAAAATTCGAAAAGAGGAGGAAATTTACAAGAAAAAACTCTTAATCCTGGAACTCTATCTCCATTATTTATAATTTTAATTAAACTCTGAAAATGGGTCTTCACACGACATTTTTAGGTTGCGCGCACAGCTTCAAAAGCGAGTACCACACATAAATTAATTTATTTAAGGTATTGAATATTCTTTTTTAAATTTAAAAAAATTATGATGTGTGCTGACCACTATAAATAATTCATTTCCATTGGAAATTTTACTTAAAACTAATTTTTCAACTAAAGTTAACTAATAAAATTTTCTAGCCGTCATTCCGGATCCAATGAGCTATCGCACATAATTTTAAGAGCAGTATCTCTATTTTAGACCATTTTCAACTTGTCGAGCAGACTATGTGGGACTGATATCTGTGCTTACATTTATCAGGTTTTATTTTAACATTATATATTTAAAAAAACTCTTGTGATATTGTTACCATTAAATTAGTTGCCTTTAAAGTTATGATTATTTCTGTAGAAAAACGTTTTTTATTTTTGTTAATTTCTTATGTATTGAATTAAATCATGCAACAGCTTAACAAAAAGGAATTGAAAACGGATTGATTCATCTCTGGCTAGTTCTTTGAACAGTTTAAGAAAACTTTAAAAAAATTAAAACAATTTTGCCCCGTGTTGGTCCCGGGCTCCTTTGAAGAATAAGTCAAATGCCATTCTGCCAGGCAGGTCGTAAAAGGCGACTGATTGGCTATGCGAGTCACTACCATTGTGGCTACTAGGTGGTAGAATTCTGCATTGTCTCGCCCGGGTCTGGTACCAGCGCCTTACCTATTCCTGCCACAATAGCGCCAGTGTTTGTCACTGTCGTTTGGAGAGTTGGAGGGTAAGGTAACCGGCAAATGTATGCAGGTGGCATTAGATCTCACCACAAGATAGCAATGCATTATTAACATCTATATATACGGTCTGTTAGGTAAGTCGACCTAAGCCTTGAAGCGGGTGATAAGGTATCTGATTCTCATTCCAAATAAATAAAAAAAACATACCCTTAAATTTTAACCTTATTATCCAATAAATTCATAATTCATGTGCACCAATACATTCGCGCAAGTAATGCTCATATCAATAGATAGATAAATAGGTAGTTACGTAAATACTGCCTATTTATGTAACTATTTATCTATCTATCAATATGTGCATTACTTGCGTGGATGTGTTTAGTGTGTATTAATTATCGTATTAATTATGAATTTACTTGCTTTGCCGCGAACGTACCACGACATATCCATTGACGAGTAATTTTCAAAGTCACAGGTTTTACGGTCTTGTAAACACGATAATTCTCAAAAAAATATCTTAACATTTTTTTACGTCTTTATTAACTTGTGAAAATAGAGTGTAAAGAAAACCCTGTCCGATCCGGAAAAAGTATATAGGTAGGTCAATGACATTATCAAAAAAAAAAATAATAAAATTATTATTTTTATTAAGATAAGACAAATATTGTAGTTTAAAGTGTCTCATTTTTGTACTAAACTTGAGCAACTTCCCCTTAAATCAAGCAAATATTAAATAAATTTATATATATATTGAAGTATATTTATAAACAGTTCTATAGGCCAGAATAACCATTAATATATTTGCATAATTTGGTCATTATGTGAGGTCTTTCAAGAATAGACCCTCTGCCATTTTGACAGACAGTTCCTAAAAAGTGAATGTTTGTCTTTGTGTGAATGTTATTGTGATTTCTTGGTGGTAGAATCTGCAACGTTTCACCCGGATATGTAGTACCACTGCCTTGTAAATTACATATTTCTTACCTTACCTATTTCTACCACAATAGTGTCAGTCATGTTCTGGTTTGGATCACAAGACAGCCAGTAAACTAATCCATGTGGTATTAACACCCTGTCACACTTATAGCAATGCCCCATTAATATCTTTCATGTCTTTAGGTGATGGTTGTCTCTCCATCAGGAGAGCCATTTACATTCTATTTTATAATCCATACTTAAATATTATAAATGAGAGTGTGTGTGTTTGTTAGTCCGTCTTTCACAGCAAAACGGAGCGACGAATTGGCGTGATTTTTTTAAATAGAGATAGTTAAAGGGATGGAGAGTGGCATAGGCTACTTTTTGTCTTTTTCTTACCCTCCACTTCCCTAAAATGAATTTAACGCGAGCGAAGCCACGGGCAAAAGCTAGTATATGATAAGACTGCTATTAGTTCAGAAACTTAAAAATAAGTAGATAACTCTTCACATTATAACTGGCTGGTCTATGACATGTAGTGTTTATTGCTAGCTGTTGCTCGCAACTTCATTAACATGACCAGCACCACATTTCTTACTTTTACCCAGTCAGGTAAAAAACTAGCCTATATTATTCAGTGCTGAAATACAGCTATTGCAATAGGTAACTATATTGCAAAATTAATTTCCTATTTTGTAAATAGAACTATTTTAGGGAAACAAACTATAAGTAATGAAGTATTTCATGACCCTAACATTTTCAATTGGTGTACATAAAACTGGCCAAGACTTTGTACATTTTGGAAATTATCCAGCCATATCATCTATGCTTTGTTAGTTATCAGTGGTTGGTATTTTTTAAAACTGCTCCCAGAAAGCTTCATCGGCTTTGAACAGATAGAATTTGCTTTTTTGAGCCTTGGAAAGAACTAAATTACTGTAATTCATTATTTTACACTGACAACCCCTGCGGCTAATATGCTTTCAACAGAAGAGCCTTACAATTTTGTATCCCAAATAATTTTTCAGGGCCTATTGTGTAAATGCAATTCTACCAAAAAAATTAGAGCACATCCATTATTGCATTTAAATAGTTTGTAATAAATTGAATAAGAAAACATTTATTATTAGCACAATTCATTTAACTTTACAGAACTGTATATTCCCCCGTTTACTTTGCATACACTTTGAAAATTACTATAGATAGGTTTAGAGTAAAATTGCCAAATGGCACAATTTGTTAAACCTGTCTAGGTTACATGTTTCTGATTATGTGTAAAATATATTTTTTTTTATTTACAGACTGCAAAAGCAACTTATGCAGTATTTGGTGCCCTCATACTGTACTTTACACTCAAGCCAAAATCAAAAAAGTAATCAGTAATAATTTAAGATGATTTCCATAAGAGCATATGTCTTTAGTATAAATCAATAAAAATATGTAAAATAATTTATTGTTATTTATTACGTCTTGGTAGAATAAGACAAGTAATTGTTTATTATATTTTATTATCGCATAATACATATAAAATAATGCAGCACTGTAGATATAATATACATAGAAAACATGTAGCAGATCTTTATTTCTAAAATGTCTTTGGTATAAAATGATTTAACTTTAGTATGTGTGTAATGTTTTAATATTTCAGTAAAATACTTATTAGACTGTTTGTGCATTTCATTATTTTTGTGAATCTTTAAAACCAAAGTGCAATTACGTATTCTACAACATAATACACACATTTTTTTTATTTCAAATTACATATACATATTAAAAATTATTTGTTTATGAGTATAGTCATGCAAAATTTGAGAAAAACATACAATTTGATATATAATCTATCTATAATTTACCTTACACTGCAAAATTCAAAGCTGAAATGGGCAAGAATGTATTTATAGCCTGAAGTTGTGGAACAAATGCTGACGCATAATTGTCATTAAAATGATTGCTTCATACTACAAACTTGAAGCATGGTGAAATGGAACTCTGTCTACCCTGCAAGAGAACAAAGTGATCTACAATAACTACAATCTTACTGTAACTCAGTGTTTTTCAATATTTTTCAAGACACAACCTTCTCAGCATGTTACGAACCACGAAAATTGCGACCTGCTGCCACCTAACTTACATTAAAAAATCAAATCCGTTTAACATTTTTCTTTATTATCAGATAAATATTTGGTCTTTGTTTTTTTTAGTAACACTAAACTACCATCTACGACCCCCTTGCAAAGGCCTCGCGACCCACACTTTGAAAAACACTGCTGTAACTCAATGGTGTTCAATGTTAAATTTGCACTTTAATTGTATTTTGTTCTGACTTTTACAACAAAGTCCACAATGTATAAAAAAATAATTTTTATTCCACAACCTCAGACTTACAATCTCTTTTTGACTATCTGCAATATTTTGCAAGAATAATATGACTAGCTTACTATAGGCCAAAAACATCGACTCTTTTTTTATGGTACAAGCAAAAAAATTTAAGCATATACTTCTTGAAATGTAATTGTATTTCACAAGAAAAATAAGAGATCAACACAATTACAATAAGAGCTATAAAAGAATAATTGTAAAAATGCCATTAATATTCATGTTTCTGGCCCTTTGTTCTTTTAATAGATTCCAATCTTTTCAATCTCTACGATCCAATCTATTCCATTGCACCTTAATACTATCACAGCAGCATCGACCCTTACACAAAGTAAGTATAAAATTTTATAAAACTTATAAGATTCAGACATTACTACATTAATCATGTAGTTCTATTAAATAATGCCTTGAGAGTTGATCTTAACTACCAAAATTACTTTCATAGCATTAAGTTCTTACAAAAGCGTATATACGATTACAATTTGGACATTATACAATTTCAATACTTTTTGCAACTGTAACATTAATACTGTTCATTACAAGTTACGCAATATATTATGCAAAAAATAATCCTTAACTTAAATAATTAATAATATATTTTCCATGGCGAACTTTATATCGTTTATGAAAACATCTTTGACATTTTATGAGTGGAATGTTTAATAAAAGTGAGATTTTGTGTGTGTCTCACTTTTTAATGAGTCAATTACTTCGATCAAAAAATAACAATAATTTAGACCGTAAATAAATATGTTGTCTTATTCTGTCAAATCACAGCTGACGTACGGGCGCGTCACGTAAACTTATGAGTAGCATATTACTTGCAATTTGATAGTACAATCTATTAACATTAAATTTCCAAATGTCTAATAAAATTTTATGGGCTCTTGTCGGTAAAGAGAAGCAATAGTTGAAACCAAGACCAATGATAAACTACACATTTAGGGGTCGGGACAATTTTTACTTTTTATTTATCTCTAGTGGGGTAAGTAGTTAGACAGGTACAGATCATGAACCCAAGTCCATGAGTTAGACATTGTATTAGTTTCTTCTATATAGAAAAATCTCAATAGCGTCTCCCAGGATCTAGGATGGTATTTTAACTCCATCAGATAGGCCGGTAAAGCTATTGGTCGTTGTAATAAGAAATGACAGCCGTTACAATGGCAAACGCAGGCAATTGTTTTTTTTTTTCGAAATGAACTTAAGCAGTTGGTCCAAATGACCGTTACTGCGAAACCGGGCTTTTGGGGCGAGCAAAGTGCTCAGCCAGAATTTAAGTTAGGTGGGCTAAGAGCCCGCCCTAAGGGTGTATCCTGTCAGACCGAACCTCGGCTTACGGCAGTATCTTGACGATTGGTGGGAGAGTAAGTGGCATCAGGATTTCGGCTCGCCAACGGCTCTTGATCGGAGTCTCGAGTGTTGGCGGGCCGAAACAATGGGCCGAGTCGCCGCCGGCGGCGACTTTGGCGCGTGCGTGTGCGTGTGAATTGTGAAGTGTAAATAGTGATGGGTGTAAATAGTGATGGGAAACAGGCAACTGAGATTTCCGGCCGGCAAATATGTGACTTCATGTTCGTGTTTTAGTCTTAAAAATTCGAAAATACGAAATAAAGTGCTCTTAAAACAGGCCTTAGTCAGAATAAAAGGTAAATCCAAAATAAAACCATTTTTGCAAAAGAATTTTAGTAATTTTTGACAGTTTAAATTTGTGTTAGTTAAGTCGCCCATGAAACCATTAAATTAACCATTAAATTTATAATTCAAAAATCACTCTTCTAAACTCAAAAAGATTTAAAGTTATTAATTTGGCTCTAGAGCAGGAAATAACAAGAAGGCATTCCAATATATCTACTTAAAAATTTTCTTTTTTTTTACTTTACTTAAAAAAACGAATAAAATAAAAAAAAAATTCAAGGAAGATCGATAAATAAGTATACAAGTAAGGAAAAAACACAAATACAGTTAATAGTACAAAAGACGACCTTATTTCGTAGTGAGATTTCTTACAGCTTATCCACACGAAGAAGACACTAAATTTTTGTTACGGTAGATTAAAAATATTTCGTGGGCAGCACAATCACAAGCTGCAGGCCGCATGTGGGCCTAAATTAAAGCTTTCTCTGGTCTACATCAAAGCTGCCCAAATCCAGGCCAACTATTTTGGATTGCCCACGAACGGCTGCGGTATATTGCCGCTGCCACTCGACTACGGTTTCGATAAAGTTAAAATTACATACAAGAAATAGCTGGTTTTTCCGGCTAACAAAGATTCGAAATTGTGGCTCTTCTTCAAAATCATTTGTACAGGCTTAGTCTAAATGAAATATAGTAACTAACACTTCATTTAGAGCGTGAACATAAAGTGTCAAATTGTGGATTATTGTAATTATCGCTCTTGATTGTTAGTAGCTGTCGAAACGACGGCAGCCACCGTCAAGCGATGGTGATACCTATAGTTGTGTCGACAGCATATTTGTTTGTCAGAACTCTTAGGAAAGTAGTGTCAAATAAGGTTCGATGTCATTTCAAAAACTTTCTTGCCTTTAATTGCATAGATACTAAAAGACGATGAATGATCTTCAATTCGTACAAAATTTACTGATTGTTGTTAACACAATGATTTAACAATCCTATGCATGTTATGTTCTAAGGAGAATAACATTTAGAACATGTACATTCTAGTGGTGTGCGATTCAATTCAAAATGACGTAGTAGTATGTTTACCACAAATAATATAATGGGAAACTAAAACCTTTATCAAAAATTGTTGGTGTATGATGTGAAATGTACCACACATTCAACAAGATTTTTATACCATTGGCAATTTTTTATCAAATCTCCGTAACCAACTTAATTGTTTTATTAACTTTTTACGAGTAACATTTAATATATTAAAAGGCTTTAAAAATTTCAGTCCTGTAAAATTATTAACTGCGCTGTTAAATTTTGAAATAGTGTTTGCTTCATGTTACGTAATACTAAGTAAATAAAATGCATTAAAAATTCTTTGCAAAAAGTAATACGAATTTGCTGTTAATTTGTTCTTAATATTTGTGAAAAATAACCCGCATGTACCATCAATTTTTAGTGCCACTTGTAATGTGAGCTCTATATATTGTGATAAACATTAAAGGTGGAAAAAAAATAATTTACTCATTACCGCCAAACGAGTACGACTGTGGTGAGCTTACAGCCAGACAGGTGGCACAGTGGTGAGCTTACAATCAGACGGGCAGCACTGCGGAGAGCTCACAGCCAGATGAATAGTGCGGTGATGAGATCACAGCCAAACTGATAGTGCGGTGTTGAGCTTACACCCAGAATGGTAGCGCGGTTGTGAGTTTACAGCCAGACAGGTTTTGCGGCGATGAGTTCACAGCCAGACACGCAGCGCGGTGGTGAGCTTACAGATAGGCAGTGCGGCCGTGAGCTCACAGCCAGACCGGGTGAGCGGCCACAGGACGTGCGGGCGGCGGCGGGTCCCCGTCAGAGTCAGACTCTTCCGAAGACACCCTCTCCGCGGCGCTCAGCGCCACGCGCGCGTACTCGTCCGTATCGATACTCTTACAGAAGTGTATCGCGTACCTGAATTGAGCGAAGGTATATTAAAGGATTTCATAGAATTTCATTCGAAGCTACTGGTGACAGCCGTGGCCCCGAATATATCTTTGAAGGGAATCCCTGTGCCTCTGAAAATCTGACTAACACTATAAACACTAATATGAGCTGTACATCCAGTATAACATGCATCGTTTGTAGCGACAACCGCACCTGCTATGTCCAATGACGTAGCGTGTAGGGACGAAGGGCGCGAAATGTTAAACATATGGCATTAAAAATTAAGTATTTATTAGTGCAATTTCATAAAAAGCGGCTATATGGCAAAGTAAACATCCACACAACTGTAATTCCTGAAAGTGTTCATAGATTACTATTATATCGAATTGTTTGATAAAAATACGAATCTTCGCCCATGGTTTACCACACCTGCATTACAACAATTCGCAAGCCACTGTGGCCAGCGCATGCATCCGCTTTCGCGCCCGTCATAAGCCCCCGTCACCGCATTCAGCGTGGACACACACAATGCGACAACATCAAGGATGCGTTGGTAGTCAAAACAATATAATTGATCCTCCCGATCCCAACCGACAACCTTAAGTCAAAATTTGCTTAAGGTTTTCCTACTCCCTTACACTTCTGATTAATTTTGATGCGGGTCTCAAGACAGTTTAGCTTTTCCCCAGGGCACCCTGAGCTCGCAACTCAATGGTTATCAGTAAGTTTACCGTTGTTAATTCTGGTTTACGGAAGTTACAGTGGTGGGAAAGGCGGGCCCTTGCCCTTAAAAAACAAAATATGGTCTCACGAGACAATCGATCTTTTAAAGGGGATCTGGATTACGGCGGAAAAACGGTTTGTGTGCAATTCACATATGGTAGAAGTGAAACTTCAAGCCCGCTTTGGATGAATAACGTATGATATGTAGCGTGCGAAAGAAGTTTTGATAAATAAGAAGAACGAATATCTCGTTTATTCGACGCGACGAAACGTTTGTCGTAGCAAACTTATTAGAATAAACGAAACATTCGTCAAAACTATCTACTTTTACTCGCGACATATACGATGTTTATCCTAAACGGGCAGAACACCACATTTCGAGACAATGAGATGAGCAGAGTTCTAAGAGGAGAATTATAGTTTATATTATAGTAGAACATACACACATGAAAACGGTCACATTAGAACAAGTATTAAACAGCACGCGTAGACACTAGTCTCTAACTAATACTTGTAACACGACGCGTCCTCTTTTTTTGGCTCAGTAATATTCAGACGCACACACTCCTTAAGACAAGAGTGGGTAGGCGACGGAGCATCGCGCAAATAAGAGACGAATAATATGAAACACTTATTTTTTATCTCATTCTCTCGCAAGCTAAATACCATAGCTATGTATTTCTCTTTTCCATGTCGCTTTTTCGTCTTATTTATTTTTGATTCATATTCTAAAGTTCAGTTTAAAAAGTCCCAGTGCATGGTAGCCGGTTAACTTAAATTTACTGTCAACTATCTGGGGCCTATTCACATAACAAATCTTCGATCGAATCGAAACATTTGGGCTCTTACACGTTGAGACGATTTGATGTATCGAATTATAAAAATAGTGGAAGAGCTCTAAACGCTGCGATTTGATGTTATTTTTGTGAAGTGAATAGGAACACAGGCGCACCCTCCGATGTTGAATGAGAGTAGGTTATTGACGATAAAAAAAATTATGAAGAGTTTACCTACATCAATAAATTGAAAGCATTAGTGGATAAAGGGAGATTTTTAAATAAATCAAGCCAAAATGATTATTTACAATTTTATAAGTTTAAAACGATAAAGTACTTAAGAAGTTGGAAATGCTGAGTAAGAAAGATTTAGTAATTAAATCTTACTCAGCATCAAACATACTATTTGAATTTTATTCAATAAGTTGGAAAATAATAAAAATATTAATGTAACGTGACAAAATCATTCATTCAAATCTTTAATCTAAAAATCAAACAAGCAGATGACAAAAGTTGGAAAGTGATAATTACCTAGAGATACCAAGTATGTTATTAATATCACCTTATTAGTCTTAACGATAGAAATGCATTAAACTTCACCTTTCATGATTTCGCTAAGAGCTCTAACTTACCGGGACGCCATTACCACTTCGCCGGCCACTGTATCCCAATAGTTTATATTAAAATATTTGGTGACTAACTGACCTAGCGACGTAACTAATACGTAAAATTCAAGACAAATTGTTTGGATACGTCGCCCTGGGCGTCCCGGTGAGTTAGGGCTCTAAGAGGCAAAAATCTACAACAAAATATGGCTAAAAAGCGTTGAATATGTAGATTAAAAACCTGTTTGTTACCTTAATTTTTCTCTGAGAACTGCTTTACAAGAATATCTTGGCATCTTGAGAAGGAAGAAGCACGTGTAACTCTCGGGCAAAAAATGATCCGGAGGTTGATATTTATCCAGCACCTACGAAATATTGTAATTATTGCTTGCTTTGCCGCGAACTACCACCACATATCCATTGCCTAGTAATTTTCAGTCACAGGTTTTACGGTCTTGTAAACACGATAATTCTCGAAAAAATATCTTAACCTTTTTTTTACATCTTTAGTAACTTGTGGAAATCCAATATACATATTATATATCAATCAAAGCTTATTATTTGTCTGTTCAATAGTAACTAATGTATTAATTTTATTTAAATCCTGTGTCTTACATCCAACTTTGAGATGGCTTATTTACTTGTTAGATCGAGTGAGGGCCTCATAATAACTGATACCAGTGATGGATATCAGAGATATGATCATTGTTTTTTCGACATTACATTTATATTAGTGGATGTTGCGTTAGCCGCCCTAGCACGAGCGGAGGTGTCTCGTGATGTATACCATCTAGTGTGTCACCTGTAACACGAAGTCCCGCTGCCTGGGGTCCTGCGGCGCGCGCGGCAGGCGGGTGCGGCCCCACACGAACCGCAGGAACAGCGCGCGCTCGCTGCCCGACAGCTCCTCCATCACCTCCCAGAACCACGTCACTAGCGGCGCATTCGGTTCAATGCCTGCGCAAACAAATAATCCTCAAACTCATACGTAAACGGAAGGCCGTCATAATTTCAATCGCAATGTCATCTTTCATTTATTTACCATTAATCAAGCAAATTATATCCGAGTAATATGTTATTTTAAATAAATATAGAATTTTGTAACCTAAACCCGCACTTTAACTACGCTTTTCCGTGACTTAAAAGTGCTTTTTAATCCGATAAGGGTGACCAAAGTGGGGGTTTATGTCACACGAGTATCTATACATGTAATAAAATCGTAGGAAAGTCAAAACTGTACATTGAATATTTTTTAAAAGAATACTTGGGGCGTGATCTACAATCGATACCGAAGCCAAAAATATAGTTTTTAGAATTTTTGTCTGTTTGTCTGTTTATCTGTTTGTCTGTATGTATGTCCTGGGTAATCTCAAAAAGTACTGCATGGATTTACTTCAAATTTTGCATGAATATTACTGACAGGTCGGATCAACAATAGGCGACATATTATCACGCTATCACCTACAGGGGAGGAGCAGTGCGGAGTAAACGAAGTCCGCGCGGACGAAGTCGCAGACAACAGCTAGTATAACATAAAACAATATACAATACGGCTGACTTTTTTCTATTATAGTTTTAGCGGCGTTTAGCGGCTTGCAGCCGTGTGATAATAGACAACTTGAGTTACAAGTAGCGCGATGGACTATTCAGCATTAACTATTATAACGATCAACGGCGCGCGGCCTCGAATACTTTCAAGTCAAGCAACTCACGCGTGTAAGCAACACGCGTCATCAATGAATCTAATCTAATCTAAATCTAATTTCAAGGACCTAACCGAGACAAATTTACAAATTTCGCAATGTAGAATACTTCAAAGTATTTCGAATGTTAGTACATTTTAGCTTGCTGCGATATAAAACAAATCACATACATACCTTAATTCAAAAACATATAATAACACATTTTTTCCTTTATATTTTTTATATATCATAAGATAGCAAACAAGCAAATTGATCTTTATGGTAAGAGTCAACCATCGCCTATAGACACCAAAGGTGTTAAAGGTGTGGTACATCATGTCTAATGCTACATGCATAAGTTTACCAGCTACCTTACCTTACAGACCGAAACACGATAGTGACAAGCACAGACGCTACTGCGGCAGGAATAGGTAAGGCGCTGATACCACGATCTAGCATCGTAGCCACGATGGTAGTATGATGATACATGTATGCTCGACGGTACATGTATTAACTATACATTTTGGAAGTACCTTATATTTTTGTACTAGTTGTTGCCAGCGACTTCGTCCGCGCGGAATTCGTTTACTTCGCACAGCACCTCCGCCGTAGGTGATAGCGTGATAATATGTAACCTATATGTTGACCCGACCTGTTAGTAATATTCATGCAAAATTTAAAGTAAATTCATGCAGTACTTTTTGAGTTTACCCCGGACATACATACAGACAAACAGACAAAAATTCTAAAAACTATGTTTTTGGCTTCGATATCGATTGTAGATCACGCCCCAAGTATTCTTTTAAAAAAATATTCAATGTACAGTTTTGACTTTCCTAAGATTTTATTATACGTAAAGTCAAACCAAAAATTCTTATGAAGCGTAGTTTTGCTAACTTGGATATTGATCGTCTTAAATTAGATGCAGAAAATTTAGACTGGGGAAGTGTTTTTGCTACTGAGTCGGTGAATGATAAACTTTATATTTTTAGCCAGCTTATTTCTCAATTATATGATGTGCATGCTCCCATTAAGTTAGTTAAGGTTAAACATCTTCCTGCACCTTGGCTGACGGAGGATCTAAAAACACTTATTAATAAAAAGAACAGAGCTAAAGCTCGACTAAAGGCAAACAATTCTGATGTTAATTTGGAAAAGTATCGAATAATTAGGAATCGCTGCAATACCTTATGTAGGAATGCCCAAAGACGATATATACATAAATCAGTTGAAAACGGTGACCCCAATAAAGTTTGCAGATTTTTAAAGACTTTAGGTGTTGGTAAACTAAACAAGAACCCTTCCTTAAAAGATCATAGTATTGAAAAACTTAATAAACACTTCTCTTCCCATTCTAGCGCAATAGATAGCAATTCCAAATATAATACTATAAAGTCTCTCTCCGGTATTTCCACCTTTAATTATCAACCATTCGAATTTAATCAACTTACTGATAATGATGTTAAAACAGCAATTTTATCTATCACTTCAAATTCGGTAGGCTGCGATAATATTAGCCGGAACATGATTTTACCTATCTTTGATATAATTCTCCCCGTCCTCACACACATTTACAATCATTCCTTGTCCACGTCCAATTTTTCAGACAACTGGAAAAGGGCTATTCTGATACCTCTACCTAAAAAGTCTAAACCTGTTAGCTTCAGTGATTTTCGACCGATATCTGTCTTGCCGTTTTTATCCAAAATTCTTGAGAAACTAGTACACAAGCAACTTAGCTGTTTTCTTGATAAATATAATATTCTCGATCCTCTCCAATCCGGTTTTCGTTTAGGTCATAGCACGACTACAGCACTAGCTAGAATAACAGATGATATACGTTCCGGTATGGACAATAAACAAATTACTATATTAACGTTACTTGATTTTAGTAATGCTTTTAACACCGTTGACACGGATATTATACTGAGTGTTTTACAGTCTATCAATGTTTCTCCTACTGTGGTTAATTGGTTTCGCAGTTACTTGCAAGGACGATGGCAACAAATGCGCGTGGAAGATCAGTGCTCTGATTGGTGCTCTATTACTGCTGGAGTACCACAAGGTGGTGTATTATCTCCACTGCTATTTTCCATTTATATAAATTCTGTCACCTTCGCACTGTCTTTTCCTTACCACCTTTATGCAGATGATCTTCAAATTTATACTCAAACTTGCTCGATGATCTCTCTTCGGCAGTTTCGTCGATGAATACAGAACTTGCTGCCGTGTCGGGATGGGCTCGTCAATATGGATTAATACTCAATCCCACTAAAACCCAGATTATGCTTGTCGGTAGCCCTAACTTTATTTCAAGGGTTAATTGGGCTAGCATACCTAAGATTAATATTGAAGGTATTGATATTCCGTTCAATAAATGCGTCAAAAATCTTGGCATATTCATTGACGAAACGCTGTCTTGGAGTCAGCAGATAAATAGTATTAGTGGCAAAGTGTTTTCAGCTGCCGCTGCATTAAGGCGGTTACGTAATTTTCTTCCAATCCCTACAAAGATCATGTTGGCTCAATCTTTGCTACTTCCACTTCTTGACTATGCCGACGTTTGCTATCCTGACTTGACTGAGGCTCAACTTGATAAACTTGAGCGAATCCAAAATTTCTGCATAAGATTCATATTTGGTTTGCGCAAGTATGATCATATCTCTGAATTTCGTTTTCAACTCAAGTGGCTCCCAATTCGTCTACGCCGGAGTGCTCACATGCTTCATTTACTGTATCGTGTCCTCTTTGACCCGGCTGCTCCTCATTACCTCAGGAACCAATTCAACTTTTTGGCCTCTCCCAGTAAAGCTTCTCGCACTTTTAATAACCTTATTTTAAAAATTCCTACTCATTATACAAAATTTTACTCACAGTCATTTGTTGTGCAGAGCATTAGATTATGGAATGCTTTACCTGTTAACATTCGAACAGCGCATAATTTAGCTAGTTTTAAACGACTACTTAACTCCCACTATCTCTCTATTATGAATACCTAAAAAGCAATAACAAGGATTAATGTTTTCAAATTATTAAAATTACATTGTTTTAAGCAAAATTACCTAGGTACTTAATTACATCCCGTTATTATTATTTTTTATTATTTATTTTTTATTGAACGAAGTTCCTTACGGCAGGCTTGGAGGGGATAGGGATTTTGCTGCGCGACCGAACTGAAAAAAATGTGATAGTAAAACTGTAAGAAAAATGCGTGGAATAAAAGCGTTAAATGAGACGTGCGCAGGCGCGACAGTCGCGCACACAAGCGAGTAGTGCCGTTTAGCTGAAGGAAATTCGTTCCTACCTGGTGTCCCGCGACACCACATCATTTTTCTTTGTTTTTTTTTGTATGTTGAGCGTGTTGTTCCTGTAACGAGTCATCACTAATCTCATATTTGGTTTATGTTTTTGCCTTTTAGTAAGTACATCATATGTATGTATATGAGTATGTATGTATGTATGTATGTATGTATGTATGTATGTATAAATGTATGTATGTATGTATGTATATATGTATATTATATATATGTGTATGTATTTATGTATCCAAGTATGTAGTTATAATTTATATATAGAACTGAAATTGGTTAGCACTTATATTTTTATTTATCACTTTTTTTTTTCGTAAGACGAGCACCAATGCCCGCGTTAATGTAAATATTTCCTAAAGTCGCTGGTTGTCTGGAAGAGATCACTGATGGGTGATAAGACCGCCTATTTGTACTCCGTTCCTTATCGTACATTGTTATTTTCTACTGTAAATGATGTGTGTTGTGTGCAATAAAGTATATTATTATTATTATTATTATTATACGTATAGATGCTGTAACGAATGTGTGTAATGTATAGGGTGTAGTTACCCTTGTATGTGGCGGAGGCCCGCAGCGCCTGCACGGGTATGTCGGGCGAGCCGCACACGAGCGCCTCCAGCTCGAGCGCGCCGAACAGCGCCAGCAGCGGCGCGGGCACCACGCGCGACATGCCGTCGCGGACCGCGCGCACCTGCTCGTCGAACTCGTGCAGTCTGACACACACACAAAACAACACACATCATATCTTACTTATAACTCGACAGCGGCAGATTGCATTTTATTCTAGTCATTATCGAGTCGAGTATTCACCGAATAGATTTTTCCATCGATACAGGTACGATCAATGTCTAAACTCCAAGTACAATTTATTTACAACTCAAAATTTGTTGAAAATTTGATGTGATTCCTACACCCACACTTCTTTGTTTAGTAAAGGATTGAAATTAAATATTTTAGAATATTATTATCTTGAAATCATAATACATTTCAATTGCAGTCTCACCCAATTTGAGAATAATATTTTACTGATTTTACTAATAAAAAGTGTTTTTAAAACTTATCATTATTTTCCAAAAAAGTTAAATATTTCATTATGAAAAATTTATTTCATTAGCAAAAAATCTTTAATACTTATAAATACGAAAATGAGTTTGTTAATTACGCTTATGAGTTAACTTCTTAACCGATCATTAAGAAATTTAACTTGAACGTTGCCAGAAGTATAGAAAACGATATAAGGTTTTTTAAACAAAGATGTTAATGATACATTACTACCCGAGTGGGGGTAGTAATGATCATATATAAGTTTACAGGCTACTATACATTCATAATCGGAACGCAACATTGACAAGCATCTCTTTACCCAACAAGTACTATTCACGTAGAAAGATAAATTTAACGCGAGTAAAATCTTGAATTGCAATGTGCTTAATCTAGACACATAAAAAAAATCAGTCCTTGAAAAGGATTCAAATATTTCTTTCTATGACAATTATTAGTACATGATTTAGATTCTAGATTATAGAGGAAAACCCTGGCCAAGCATCGATTATAACGGCCTTGCCTACAAAGTTAAAGATTTTATTATCTAGTTAAGATAGCAATTGTGTATATGAAGACGCAATAATCACTGTTACTTAATTAGCGATTTGACGAAGTTATTTACGTACTCACCTGTAGTGAAGAGCTAATTGCACATACTCGTCCTTATTCTCAGGTGTGACTCTCTTGTGTCGCGTTGACAACGGTACCTCGTGGCCCGCTGCGGATGGAATTGAAAATGGCAGTTCTAGATTCTGTAGCTCCTACGGAAGAATAGTTTCAATCAGAAAACGAATATAAGTTGACCACAATAATTGACAGGATTGCCAATTGTTGAGTATCAAATTATTACAGAATTTCCCGCTGTGTTGGTCCGGGCTCCTTTGAAGAATAGATCAAACGCCGTTCTGCCAGGCGGGTCGTAATATACAACCGATTGGCTAAACGTGTCATTACCGTCGTGACTACGAGGTAGTAGAGTTCGGCAACGTCTCGCCCGAATATTTGGTACAAGCCTCACCTATTCCTGCCGCAATAGCTTCAATGCTTGTCACTGTCGTGTTCAGCAGGCCTACTCTTGAAAACAATATAAATCTTAAATCAATATTGATATAAACAATAAGTTTCGAATATCGTCAAAAAACTTGAAACCAATATTGCCCACATTGATTCAGTATAACGACCTAATTATTGGAAATAGATGTCATCATTACACGTCAAGCTAGTGTTACAAGTGGAAATTTTAAGTACCGTTTTAAACAAAATAACGAATAAAAGTAACAATCAGTAGTTCCAAGAAATTTCGAAATCCGTGTGACGCTGTCGCCGAATCCAATAATTGAATATAGTGGTCCAGAGTATGAAATACTTCAAAATTCATTAAAATATATTCATTTGAAAATTGAAATCGGTTTTCAAGAGTAGCCGGGTATAATTTGAGGGTAAAGTAGCCGGTAAACTTATTCATGTGGCACGGATAGCACCGCACCATTCCGTCTTTGATGTTTATAGGCGACAGTTTCTCTTTCCATCAAAAGAGCCATCTGTTTCTTTGCTATCTAATGATATAATAATTTATTAAGAACTATATGACATATATTTTCTGCGGCACCGTTTACATACTTTCTGTTCGCCTAAAGGTTGACTGGAGGAGAATGTCAATAGGCATTAAGTCCGCCTTTTGTACAAACTTATTTAAGGTATACAATAAAGTTAATTAAATAAATATAAAAATATATATTTAAAGCGTATAATAATCACCGTTTAGAGTCACATACAGAAGAACTACAATCCCGGGCTCCTTTGTAGAATAGGCCAACTGCCGTTCTGCCAGGCAGGTCGTAAAAGGCGACCGATTGGCTATACTAGTCACTACCATCGTAGCTACTAGGTGGTAGAGTTCTGCATTGTCTCGCCCGGGTCTGGTACCACCGCCTTACCTATTCCTGCCGCAATAGCGTCAATGCTAATGACTGCCGTGTTACGGTTTGGAGGGTAAGGTTTTTTTTTTATAGAAGAGGGGGCAAACGAGCAAGAGGTGCACCTGATGGTAAGTGATCACCGCTGTCGCTGTCGCGTTTCGGTTTGGAGGGTAAGGTAGCCGGTAAATTTATATGTGTGGCATTAGACCTAGCCACAAGATAGCAACGCACCATTAACATCTTTGGTGTCTATAGGCGATGGTTGACTCTTTCCATCAGGAGACCCATCTTATGATATAAAAAATAATACCTAATAATAATAATATTTCACGGATTGAGGCATGTGAGAAAACTTATATCAAAGAAAGTATAATGAAAAAATTCTGTTTTAAAACACAAATAATTTTTAAAAAGTCAAAAACACCTTATTATTAGGGGTCATGTCTCGTATACACAGCAGCGCGGGTAAGAAGTCCTTGTCGACCTCGGCCAAGTCCTGCGGCCTGAGCGGCAGCCCGGCCAGCTGCCGCCAGACGCCCTCCGCTAGCGACAGCGACAGCGGGGACCCAGTTCTGATAGCGATGCCCATTAATACACCTGTTCCAATAGAATTATATATTTTATATATTTGATATTCAAAAATATATTTATACTAGCTGACCCGGCAAACGTTATTCTGCCTTTTTAACTACTCTTATTTTTTTTCTACATTTTCTCACCTTTTAAACCTTACCAATTTTAACAATTAAATCAAAACTAAAATTAGCCAAATCGGTTCAGCCGTTCTCGAGTTTTAAGGAGACTAACGAACAGCAATTGATTTTTATACACTGTGTCTTTTACTTAATACGAAAGCCGAAACTAGTTTGTTCAGAATCAGCAGAAGAATCGATTGCAGTAGTTTTTAAAGTATGTTAAATTTTATGCAAAAAATCTATAAAAATTAATTTATGTGGACACTCTAATAAAGAAACGGCCGGCAACGACGCTGGCACAAATCGGCGTAAACACATACATAGTTATGTGTCTAGTTAATTCATGTCAATGCGCTTCCACCCGTTCTCGCCTCTAGCACCCCGCACGCCGCGCCGCCCCGCCCGCCGCCCAAAACCATCCGCCACCACCCGCCAGTGCGTGCGCAGACACCCCGTCGCGTCCTTGTGACGTCGTTCACGTGCCCTTGCGCAATTTGTGACGTGTTTAGGTAAAGTTCGCGAAACTTATGTGATTGTGTGATTTTCTTGTAAAAAATGAGTTACCAGTACACCAACGTTCAATACACTGAGATGGTACGAACTCTAGCGTTGTGTAATGACAATGTGTCTGAAGCTGTGAGGCGCTTTGAACAGCGGTTTGGGGTTCACGTCTCGTGGAACACGATGTTGAGTGCTACACAACGTCTACGGGACTATGGTCAATTCAGACCGCTGTCTGCAGGAGATAGAGGTGTAGCTCGCGTCCCGACTACAGTTCAAGAGAGGATTTTAGAGCACTTCCTTAACAACCCAGAGAGCAGTACTAGACAAGCGGCCCGACTTTTCAACGTTAGCCGGAGCTTCGTTTGGTCGACGTTACGGGAGGAGAAACAGCACCCGTATCGCTTTCGACGCACACAAGAGCTGCTACAAAGTGACAGACAGCCAAGAGTAGCGTTTTGTCAATGGTTGCTTAATAATCGTGGCATCAATATTTTGTTTACCGACTAGTGCACATTCACCCGCAGTGGGCTTTACAATACCCATAACACGCACTACTGGGCCTATCAGAACCCACATTTAGTGAGACCTGATTCTTTTCAACACCGGTTTTCACTGAATGTGTGGGCGGGTATTGTAAATGGCAATGTTATTGGTCCAGTTTTCTTGCCTAGATTAAACTGGGAAAGTTATTTAAACTTTTTACTATGTACATTGCCGGAACTATTAGAAGAGCTACCGCTTAACGTATATAGACGACTGTATTATCAACACGACGGAGCTCCAGCTCACTATTCGCGAGAAGTGCAAGAATATCTCAACGCGGAATATGGAGAGCAGTGGATTGGCCGTGGTGGCCCGGTACATTGGCCAGCGCGTTCCCCGGATTTAACCCCACTTGACTTCTACCTTTGGAGTCATGTTAAAGGTATTGTTTACCAAACAGAGCCTCACAGTGTGAATGACTTAAAAAATAAAATAGAAAGTGCGTTTGTGACTGCAAAAGAAAATTCTTTTGTACTTGGACAATTAAATCGTAATTTACGTAAACGTGCTCGTTTGTGCATTAGACAGAGGTGAACATTTTGAACAATTATTGCAATATGTGTAAATATGTAGGTATAGCTATGTGTTTTTGTTTGTATCGTCCTTAATGTAAGTATGAGACCTAATTATTGTAAATATTGATGATTACCATTTTTAAACACGCCAGAATGGTTAAACGTACCTAAGTAGTTACGTTAAGTGTTTTTAAAATTTTGCTTATTTCCCTAATTTTTATTCGCTAGATTCACCAAAAATTCTTAGGTACCCATCACTTAACAATTCTGACAGTCCAAAGCCTGTAAAGACAAGTGTGATGGAAAATGTTATCATCAGATGTTGAATAATAAGGTACCTACCTAATAGCTTGCACGCGCTGCCCAGAGCGGTCATTAACTCGTAGGGTAACAATTATACCGCGAGGTTATTGATACAACTAAGACTACTGATATCTCAAAAAGTATTTGTTATTTTTGAGTTATTTTATGTTTTATTAATTGTTCATATATAAATACGATTGGCATATTTCGGCTTTCGTATTAAGTAAAAGACACGGTGTATATAGAAGATATTTTACCTATATTTAGTAGCTGCTCAGTCTAACAAACCAGTTTTCTCACTTGGGCAGTTTTCTCACACCCACTACCCTTGGGCGAGCAAGATTGTTGATTGCGGTTATCCGAAATATTTAACTATTTTATTATGTATTTATTGTATAAATTAATGGATTAAACTTAAAGTAATAAATATATATGATAAACTAAAAGAATAGTGATATAATAAGCAAAACATAGGAATACCGTTTGGTCCCGGACTCCTTTGAAGAATGGGCCAACTGCCGTTCTGCCAGGCAGGTCGTAAAAGGCGACCGATTGGCTTTACGAGTCACTACCATTGTGGCTACTAGGTGGTAGATTTCTGCATTGTTTCGCCCAGGTCTGGTACCACCGCCTTACCTATTTCTGCCGCAATAGCGTCAGTGCTTGTCACTGTCGTGTTCCGGTTTGGAGGGTAAGGTAACCGGTAAACTTATGCATGTGGAATTAGATCTCACCACAAGATATCAACGCACCATTAACACTTTTGGTTTCTATAGGCGATGGGTGACTTTCCATCAGGAGACCCATGTGCTTGTTTTCTATCTTATGAAATAAAAAAATACGTAAATTTTATGTCAAAATTTATATTTAAATTTAGTTAGTCAAATAAGATAGTATTTCAAAAATCTGTAAACCGGTTCACCCTGCAGGCCATCTCTGAAATTGTCCTCTAAATTGAGGTATATTAACCTCAAGGGAGTGAAAAATATACCTAAGCATAGGTTTTTGAGGTCAAAGTTCTAAGTTTTTTCTTTTTTATAAGATATCATACAAGCAGATAGGTCTGCTAATAGAGAGTCAACCATCGCCTATAGACACCAAAGATGTCAATGGTGCGTTGCTATCTTGTAGTGAGATCTTATGCCACATTAAACCGGAACACGACAGGAACAAGCACTGACGCTATTGCAGTAGGAATAGGTAAGGCGGTGGTACAAGACCCGGGCGAGACAATGCAGAACTCTACCACCTAGTAGCCACGATGGTAGTGACCCGCATAGTCAATCTGTCGCCTTTTACGATATGCCTGGTAAAGCGGCAGTTTCAACGAGAGACCAATACGGGGAAGTTAAAATTTAATGTTTGTTAAAAAGTACAGTATTTTATCGGTCGCCTTTTACGACATGCCTGGCAAAGCGGCAGTTCAAACGAGGGACCAATACGGGGCTGATTTCTGATTTCTTGTTGAAAATTTGTATATTTTAAACTAATGGTCGATTTTAATCTTTCGTTTTAGCGTCAATGCTTGTCATTGTCGTGTTGTAGTTTTGTGGGTAAGATAACCGGTAGACATATGCATGTGGCATTGCCATCCCACCACACGAACAGCAACGCACTATTAATATCTTTCGTGTCTATATGCGATGGTTTCTCTTTCTATAAGGAGAGTCACCTACTTGTTTGCTATCTAATGATATAATAAATACTTCATATTTCATATTATGCCAAAATAATCTTCCATGACAATAACTCTTTTGTCCCTATGGTATAGCCTATGATCGAAGGCATTCGCCTTAATGTTTTTACTATTATATTTGACTTTTAGGTTTTGATTATGTTAATCAAATAATTTAGTTACATATTGCGTTTAATTTGAATTTGAATCTCTCATATAAAACAATTAGGAAAACAAATTTTTTGAGGCGGGCACTTTGGAATTTTCTAAACTATTTTAGGACGTCAATAGCAATGTTGCCACCTAAAATATTAATTTTGTCAAAGATGATGGATTGGTTCTCAAATATTCCATGTATTTTATAATTAATGACAGATTAAGTTTATTTTTGTTTTTTTTTTGTGGGATTTAGGCGGGAAGGCTTCCACTCAAGATAATTCTTGACTTATATGCAGTATTAAACACTTACCCAGAAAGCGGAAGCAGTTGAGGTGCAAAGGTGTGTTGGCGGTGGGGTTGAGCAAGAAAGCGTCCCGGGAAGCCCCCGCATCACCCCGACCGTTGGGTGTGGCCATCAGCAGCGGCAGAGAACCGTTTTGTAGCTCCTCACACATTTCCGCAATACTTTCGCTGTATCCACCGCCACAGTCATCTACGCTCTCTCCTGATGAACACAATAACCAATTATATGAACAGGGCTATAAAGAAGGTGCTGACATTTTTGTATAAAATTACAAATGATTAAAAATTGCAAATGATATATTAAAAAAGTAATTATTATAAAAAACGATTGCGATCTGATCCGAAAAAATATATTGCCAAAGTCACACTCCATCGTCAATTAAAATAAATTTAATGACTTCTCTCTAACTAAAATCCCTCAAGCCGTTTAGGTTATAAGAAGTGCCAAAGAAATATGTAAGTATACATAACCGATGTTTGTCATAAAACGCAGTCGGTTAATAAAAACATGAGCACAATTAGAAAAAGTAAAGTTTATAATTAACAGTTATCCTGATCCAGTTACACAAATATTTAGTTTTTTACACTAATTCCGGTCCCCTGTCGAGTATTGTACCCCAGTCCTTCTTTAATGAAAATCATTACGTCGACGACATATGTACCTACACGTTAGCTATTCGCCCATCATATTTATATATCATCGCCGCGTCTTAGCTTACCATCAAGCGAGATCGTGCTCAAGCGCTTCCTTATCGATAATAAAAAAAAACATTCTCGATACTTTTAGACTGAATGTAATAAATATAAAGTAAGAGTGGGACTGACCAACAAATTTGACCTTCCAGACGCGGTGCGGCAGCGCGAGCGCGTCGGGCGTGAGCGCGGGCAGGCGCGCCACCATCTGGCCGAACACGCTGCGCATGCCGGCCGCGCCCGCCAGCCCCGCGCCGCCGCGCCGCGCGCGCCGCGCCGCCACGCGCGACAGCTCCACCACCGGCCCGTGCTGCCGCTCGCGCGCCATCGTCGCCGTGATCGCCTGACACACACCGCAATACAACCAACGCCCTAACGTCAACTGACGGAGGCACTACTCTTGCTTTAGCAAATTCTATTTCTGAACTAAAATGTGCTCTATGATAATCATTTTGCATTTACAGGATAACATAAATAATCATTTGTCAAGAGAAACTCGTTTTAACGCATTTGATATTTTTAAAAGACAATTACTTTAATTTGTGAAAAAAAAGAGATTGAAAAAAATCTAAGTTTGTCCGGATGCTGTATGTACGAATCTGGTACTATTAGGCTCCCATAATCATAATAACAGTCGAAAGATTTTCTATACTTAACTTTTTTATCTAGCTGTACTGTTTTAAATTAGGACTATACGACTTTCTTACTTAAAAGTAAAATTGAAATCCACGTATAAAGATAATTACGACAAACTTTTTAGGCGCATTTAAAATTTTCCAAATTATTGTCAAACTACCGTTCCTATGACCGCTAAATGGTATGTGCATATTTTTCTATTAGTTCAAGAGTTCTGGCATCAATAAAAGTAGGCTGTGTTTTGGAATTAATGTGTTGCACGATATAAAGGTAGTACAATAGTTGTTTTTTTTTATATCAGTCAGAGTCAGAGTCAAAACGGTATTGTGAAAGCGATTATTTAAATCGCCCCTAAGTAACGTAGCTGCAAATATTGTGCATCGATATGATTCATTTGCCAACCTATCGTTTAGCAGCGACTTGACCAGTGTGCCATACATGTAAACCAGTCACAAAATTAATTAATCACATAATAACTATCATAAGAGCCGGTACGCTCTTATCAACCGAGCTGTTGATTGGGTTAACGTGGCGAAATTCTTCTTCACTTTGTAATCAATTCCGTCGATTGTAATTATCGTTAGATATAATATGCTACTAATTTATTATCTACGGCAACTACATGGTTGTCGTAGTATGTCAATTAATTTGTAACTCCCATATTCTGGCAAATAAATAATTTCTTTCTTTCTTTCTTTCTTTCTTTCTTTATTGATACATTGAACATTTTCCACATTCAAAATTCTTAGATTATAAAATGGCACATATTATCATTAAAATTTGATGAATCCCCAAAATATAATAATATAAAAAATATGCTTTTCATGCCTAATATAGGTACATATTTTTTTTATATTTCCTATTTTCATGATCACACTTTGTAAAGCCAAAAGCTCTTACTTGTGTTCAGCAAATAAATTAAAATTAATGTATCACTGGTGAAAATTATGTGCTCGGATAATTCTTCTCCTTCTTACATACTACTTTTTAATTATTTACTTTACCTTTAAATATAATTAGTTATATCAAACAGCCTAATCGCCTAATTTTATGTTATAGCCTAATAGGTCCGGTGTCGGCGTAGACCATATGGGACCCCGGGTTCAATTCCCAGGTAAGGCGATTCAATAATGGGTTTTCTTAGTTTTCTGATAAAAATAACATTGCCCGGGATTGGATAAGTGTCCGGTTGACGATAGGCTTGCCACATTAATATAAAAAAATCCAAGATGCACAGTCCCGAACAAAACTGACACTCAAAAATGTCGCTAATTTCACACAAGTAGTTATAGACTTGGAAAAATTTATGTTTTTGCATATCCAACCTTAAGCGCAAGATTTATAGTTGTTTTTACAAAGCAATGTACGAAAAGTAATAAAATTGACAGCGCGACAGACGCGATTCTATTTGAAATGAGCGCACACTTTAAAATATTGCGCTCATTTTTAGAGGACGTTTTTAAATCAATGGCTTGCTACCTATCACACTGTAGGACTAAATATCTTCATCATCGTCGTGGGTGCACTGGTTGTACTTCTGCCTGCCCCTTCGGGGATAAGGGCGTGAAGATACTTTCTTTTTACTTTATATAATAACAATATTATTACCTTCCTGAAAGCCGCTTCTTTTACGCTGTAGAACAACAAAGTGCGCAGCTGGTCAAATGGTTCTTCTAAAATAAGTAACGGTAGATTGGGACAAATTACTTCGGAGAACTGATGTAGCAGCACCTGAAATCATATTCGTCGCTACAGATTTATATTTTATGACCGAGACTTTTAACGATAAAACAAATGAATGATAATTATAAACGTTACAAGTTTAGAAATTGTGATGGTCTTAATATGGGTTAGGGGTGTAGGAGGTAATAGGTATTGGTTAAAGAACGTACTCTTACGATTTCACTATCCAGTCACAGTTAAATAAAAAAATAATTTAAATAACATTGTTAACATCTATCCAGCATTTTAGAGATGTACCAAATAGGCAAAAATGCGATGTTACTAAAACATGACTGTCTAACTGTTAAAATCTAACATCAACTAGATGCTAGAAAATAAATACTTGCATAAATCTTCATGCACTGAATGATTCAATCCTCTTAAATTTTATTATAAGGTATGGACAAGTAATTATTGTTTTGTACCTATATTATATTTACAAGATGATCGTTGCTTGTCATACTCGTTAAAATATCTGCGGTTTGGCTGATAATCTGGTCGATCTAAAGCTTAGTTAATAGCAAAGTCCTCAAAGCGGTTGCGGTGATTTGAAAGCAGAGTGCGGCAAAAT
The DNA here is from genome assembly GCA_036924255.1 of Apodemia mormo. Classification (NCBI taxonomy): domain Eukaryota; kingdom Metazoa; phylum Arthropoda; class Insecta; order Lepidoptera; family Riodinidae; genus Apodemia; species Apodemia mormo. The sequence goes on from JAUPFN010000001.1 coordinate 11,806,034, forward strand.
GTGTCAGGTTGTGACGGTGTGTCAGGCACACCCCGAAAGAGTCTGTCAGGGTGTGTCAGTGTGTTGTGGGACTGACCAGGCGGTGCGCCAGCAGCGCAGGCGGCAGGTCCCGCAGCAGGTGGCACTCGAGCGGCGGCGGCGGCGGCGGGCGGGGCGCGCGCGCCGCCTCCACACACAGCGCAACCGTGTGCGCACTGCCGCACGCCACGCGGCTCACACGTTTGCCCTGCACCAATCGCATACATAATTTATACATACATAGTCCTATTCCTGCCGCAATAGCGTTAGTGCTTGTCACTAACGTGTTCCGGTTTGGAGGGTAAGGTAGCCGGTAAACTTATGCATATGGCATTAGACCTCGCCACAAGTTAGCAACGCACCATTAACACCTTTGGTGTCTATAGGCGATGGTTGACTCTTTTACAGAAGGAGACCCATCTGCTTGTTTGCTACCTTATAATATTTCAAAAATAAATAGTTAAATGGAAATCATCTATTTTCGTTAACTTCAGTCTTCCTACATTTAAATGAATTTAACTTTGATTTTAGTTTCAGAAATATTTCCTTGTAACACCATGACCATATTATTTTAAAACCATATTTTAGACATGTGTAACACTGCGCTGCGCCGCGCAATTGCGCTAACTCAATTCACTGAGCGGGTGTGTCAACTCACTTCTTCAACATGTGTTAGCGCACGGCGCAGCATAGTTATACCACAGACTACTTAGAGACTATACGCAGTAAACTCTCATTCATGTGCACAATCATCATGAGTTATGACTTATGTGTCGCGACTCACTCGTTGAGTTTCCAATGAACCAACGCAATTCATGCGCTGTGCGCTGTTTGTGTTATGAATCTGTTGCGTGGCGCACGGCGCACGTTTCGTTCGCCACTCACTTCTCTTTACCCGCGGGCTGCGTCAGATTTGTTGCGCCATGGCGCAATTTTGAGTTAGCGCAATGAGCCGGCGCAGTACACTGCGCTTGAGTTACTGAGTTAACGCAAGGAATTTCGCTGAGTTACCCATGTCTACCATATTTAGGACCTTGCATATGAAATTGAAGATTTAACGAACTGGCCACTTTTATCTCACATAACTGACGTTCGTTCAGGAATTCTTTTTCAGTTAATCCTTAGTTAATGTGTACTTATGTGTATTTTGAATTTAGCAAATTATTTTTCGATATTTGATTTTCTTCACATGGCTTCATAACAGATAGTCGCTAAATTAGAAAAGCCGTAATTGGAATGCCTCCAACGCTCACCATACTTTCCGAACCTTGCTCTAGTAGATTACCATTTAGTCGGAGTTTGAATGAATTAAAAATGTGTAAATATATAATAAAAAAAAATATTTGATAGATTTTCTTGAAACACACCATAAATAAATAATAAATTATTATTCATGTTTAAATTAATTTGACTTCAGTCTTATACTATCTCTCATTTGCCATCAAAGTGAAGTTATTTCACATTAAAATATATTAATACCAAGTTGTGTTTTAAAATCAATATAAAAAATAAAATCTTATTTGAAAAAATGTGATTAATTACCTGTAAAGCTACAAGAAGCCTAGGTCTTTGAGCAGCCAACGTGGTTCCATCTCCCAGTTGCCCTTCATCGTTGTCACCCCACGTGTAAACTTCACCAGTATCGGTACAAGCCACGCAATGGAGACTCCCTGTCACAATAATATTTTTATGGCGCCTAACAAAAAACTAAACAATTAAAAACGGCTACACTCACGATTAATCGGTGTTAGTTCCGACTAGTTTCGGAGAGTTTCAGACGGGACGATACATAACGAACGTCTAACTCACCTAAGGAAGGACCTCATATAGGTCCGAAACTATTCGGAAGCTACGTCGATTAAACTTGAATGTAGTCGAATTTTAGTTATTTAGTTTATATTGTTTTTTTTATATTATAAGATAGCAAACAAGCAGATGGGTCTCCTGATGGAAAGAGTCAACCATCGCCGATAGACACCAAAGATCTATTTTGTGGCGAGGTCTAATGCCACATGCATGTTTACCGACTACCTTCTCCTCCAAAACGGAACACGACATAACAAGCACTGACGCTATTGCGGCAGGAATAGGTAAGGCGGTGGTACCAGACCCGGGTGAGACATAATTGTCTCACAAAAGTTTTAATCATTTTATGCCTAACAAAATATGTTAAAAACAAGTTGTTCCCTGTAACCCACTGCTTATAAAAAGTTTATTTGTAAATATCTTATTTCATGAAAATCCATCCAGCCTTTAAAGTGTGAGCGAGTGCCTGCATACAAAGATGTTTATAAACTTTATCATTTATAATATTACCGGCTCTTATAGGTTAGATTTATCCACCTTCTGGGTTGATTTATTTATTTATTTATTTGCATTCCACAATGTAATATTTTATGTTAGTTACAAAACAGTTTTCAATCATTGTGGACCCAGCAGGGCACAGCAAACATTTTTAGAAGAGAGGAGGATACTATACAATAATTATATCTATACTAATATTATAAAGAGGAAAGATTTGTTTGTTTGTTTGCAATGATTTAACTCAAAAACTACTCGATCGATTTTAATAGTCCTTTCATCTTTAGAAGCATAATATAGCGTCTGCCTGGAGCCTAGAGTGTCATTGGTTATTTTTTACACGAACTGAGCAAACAGAAGTAATGTTTTTTGATCACGTGGACGAAGTCACGATTGACTGCTAGTATTTTATAAATATCCTTAATTATTATAGTCGATCACTTTTAAATTTTTATTCATGAAATTATATTATAATATTATGTAAGAAGTAATACTATGTCAATCAATTTTAATTATAATCATTCATTAATTTAAAATAATAAAAAATGTATATCACATGTAATTGTATATTAAATTTAAATAAATTATAATTATTTCATTTAAATATAAAAGTATAAAGATTGAATACAGGGTAATAAGTTTGGATATTATAGTAATATAAGTATAATATGCTTTTTCTATTAAATATTGTTTCAGATTTTTAATGAAAGTTCTTTCATTTGTTTCATTTTGTATATAATTAGATAAGTTATTATATTTTGATTGCCATCACAAAAGGGCTATTTGAGTGTAAGGTTAGCCGGGCAGGTAGGCAGCATTGACATGTTTTTATGTTTGATTGAACGGTCGTCACTTCTGTCTTCTCGTTTTGTAAAGAAATGTGCGTACTTTCGACTTTTGGGATCTTTGCGGATACCTTATATACATTAATACCGTCATGCCCATATCCGTAAAGATATAAACGGATATGCAACTCTTGCATCTATGGTTAGCCAAAGGTATCTATGAAAGGAGAAGTGGCCAACACGTCGGCAAATCATATCCAATATCCGTTATCTTACCAGAAAAACTGACAAACTTATTTAGAAAGAACTGCCTAACTTAAGATTCTAGTCTAGAATCGATGTATCTATATCGAAACCGGTATTACCTGACCATTGAGGTAACGATAAAATAGTTATTTTTATGTCAAAGAACGTCGGCAAACTCTGATACTTCAAAATATCTCACAGGGTATTTAAATGAGAAATACACAAGAAAATACAGCATCTATTTTTGAACAATGATAAACAAAGTCTTTTTTACTTAACACCCAGAACTTAAAGAATTTGATTTCAAATGTCTTAGAGGTTGCCCCGTGTGGCTGTAGTAAGTAATATGACAATTTAAGTATTTATTTCCAAAACAGGGTATCTGTGAATAATATTGATAAACATATTGCAGCTTACGAAAAAATCTGCGTGTGTTTTACATTCATTGCGATTGAAACACTACATAAATACAAAAAGCAGCAGAAATTAAGCAAATTAGGTAAGTCTTAAACAATGTCTACGCCGTGTATTATCTATACGAGTGTCTCACCGTCGTACGATACAAATTAGTGTTGTCAGCATGAATTTTTTAAAATACTAAGTCTAATTGAATCGGTAGAATATGCATAAGATGTTAAAAAATATATGTATCATTTTAGTCTCTTAAACATCACTGTTCATTGAATTTATACAAAAGTAAATACGAGTGGAATAAATTACGAATGTTCTGTACCTAACGCCAATTTTATAATAATAATGAAGGGTATTATAAGAAATATTTAAAATATAATTATTTTAAATATTCTTTTTTTAATATTGCTAGTACATTTTTTAAAAGCATACTCATATTGAAATAATTTTATTTAGAAAAATAAATACTTAGAATACAAAAATATTCTACTAATCTTAGCAAAAATATAGAATGGCAACATTTAGTTTACTGCATAAGACCGAATATTGTTATTAGACTTCCTTTTAAAATTATACCGCCCCGTTGGTCGAGTGGTTAGAGACCCTGACTACGCAATCAACGAGGCTCGGGTTCGATCCCCGACGGGGACAAGCATTTGTGTGATGAGCATAAATGTTTGTATTTCCGGGTTTGGGTGTTTATTATATATATTCTAGTATTTATATATGTATTTCTATGTATTAGTATCGTTGACTAACATCCATAACACAAGCAAATAATTTGCTTACTTTGGGATTAGATAAGTAAGTGTAATTTGTCCCGTGAATTATTATTATTATTATTATTTTAATCCGGGAGATAAGGCTAGAGTTTTTAATTATTTTAAAATATGAAATATATAAATTAATGGCTAAATATAAATAATATTTCAAGACAATACAGAAAACAAAGATAAATTTTTGCCGACCTTATTTATTTATTTCTCTTCTTTTACCTTCTTTCAGTCCGATAACTTTATAAGGAATGGAATGAGAAAAGAACTACTTTTTACAAAATACTACACATATTCAGTAAATAACAATATAAAACCAAGCATACAAATTAAAGACAAAAACATGGGTAACAAGTCTCACACAACCTACAGCTGATTTTCTGGACCACCGTCGCCTGACATTTGAAATAGTTACGCAAACAAAAATGAAATAAAGCTGATTATTTTTTATTTTACCCACCCATACGTAAAAGCTAGACTAGGGTATAATAACAATATATTTTATAGCATGGATACCAAAAACTACTAAATAGTAATTGGAGTTAATAAATAATCAAGATAAAACAATATGTAAAATTAACTTTTGCTGAAATATCTATATCATTTTAAATTACCTGTAGCAATGGATACAATCATTTTCCCTTGCATGCCAGTGACACGCATCGGCCGTCGAACGTGTTCATAGCTGCCGTGGCCGAGGCGATGATAGTCACCTTTACCCCTACAAAATCACAAAAATAAGTGCTATACAAAGTTCAGTTAGCACTATCAATTTAATTTTAAACGCGGCTTGCAGTAGTCCGTATTAATACTTCGTAATAATCGCATTACAGATTTACTAAAAAAAACAAACAAGCTAATTGATTCATTATTATTACACATAATCATAAAACATTGTTATCCCCATCCATACTAATATTTAAATGCGAAAGTCTGTTTATCTGTCCCTCTGTGTCTGTTACTGTGTCACGCCCAAACTTCGGCAAAGAAATATTTGAAGACTTGAAGTCAAACATTGGCTACTTTTTTTCAAAAACCAACACGTAAGAAATTTAAATAGGAGGTGAAAGTTTGTATGGAAGATCAATATATGAGGACATGTTACTGCACTTGCGGGCGAAGCTGCGCGGGTCTCCAGTGTATTATATAAAACTTGAAACACCATTTTCAATATTTGATTACAACTTTAATTGCAGCGAAGTCACTCACGAGTCACGATACGTTATTATTTACCATCGAGTAGCCAAATTAGTTCTCGATTGTTAGTGATTGGGTTAGAGAGAAATGAAAACAGAATATAAAGCCCGAGTAAAAAATATATTGTAATCGAAAAAAAAATCTCTTTATCCAAACTGTTAAGTTTCCTGGGTAATTTTTTTGTAACGTATTAAAATGTTATTTACAAGATTTTGTGCCAATTATATTAATTCTGCAAATTAATACAAAATATGAAAATTCATATAAGTATTTGTCGTAAAAAATATGATAGAACAAATTAGATAATGGTGTCGTAAATATAGTCAAAAGTTAATAAGTACACAAGCAACATTTTAAACCAATACTTACCATGTATACACACTCCCACATTGACATAAAGCTACGGAAAATTGTGAACCACACTCCACTTTAATGACTCTTAAGCCTTTTAAACAATCTATTCTCATCGGGACTTTGCAGCCTTCAGATCCACCGCGACCTACAATTCAGTAAATTTATATTAGCTTTGATGATAGAAACAACCTTAACCATACAGGACATAATACGAACTTTTATATAATAAAGACAGAATAAATATGTGATTTATAATAATTAATAAATTCAGTTACAAATAACGAAACCGTAAATTCACAACGTACCAAGCTTCCCGTAATCGCCGTCACCCCATGACCAGACGTTATCATCATCCGTTATACACAAAGTTTGGGCATCACCAGAACCACAAGCCACGTCTATTACTCGATACGACGCCAAAGCCTCCACCTAAAACATACTTATTTTAATGAATGAATCACCGTAATCAAGACATTTTAATGGATCCATTGAAAAATAAAAAATATCTATATCACCACTTCAGGTAATTTTGTAATTAATTCCAAGTCGAAACTGCAAATCTTAAAGTTTTAACTGACTACTGTGGATTGAGGATTTTAGAATAGAATTGTTATAAACTGAAGAAAATATGATATGAGCTAGTGTATGATATGATTAAAATAAGGTTATGTAGAAGTAAAATAAGTGATTCTTTGGCGCCTGTTGGATTACTCATTTAGAGTCGTTTAGTATAATATAGAAGTTACCAGTTTGGGCACGAGTTGGTCCTCCGAGTCGCCGTGTCCCAGGCGGCCGTAGCGGCCCTTGCCCCAGGTGTAGATGCGGCCGCGCGCCGTGAGGCACGCCGAGTGCGCGCCGCCGCACGCGATGCCCACCACCTCCAGCCCCGACAGCGCCGTGATCAGCTTCGGACGGTCGTACGACCTGCACCACCAACACTATTGTTACTGGTCAACATTCACAAATTATATCCAATCATTTATTTATATTAAAAACCACCAACATATTTTATTTATTATGTGGCTGCCGTGACATAACTTTGTTGTCCAAGTCTCCAAATATAAAGTATTTTTTTAAAACAAAGAAAAACTGATGTCTTAAAAAATGTTGTAATACTCGACGTTTGAATCTCTAGCAAAGTCAAATCATTTTTCAATTATTTTGAGGATGACGAGGCGGGATCGTATTAGTTAATATTTCATACCTGACCACAGGGTCATGCTTTACAAAACACAGATCCAGCTTCGCATAGAGTTCTGCTTAAACCTTTGCTTCTTATTACCCATATTAATTTCTTCAACTCAATAAAAAAATTAAGGCCAACTAGTAAATTTAATGTCGACTGCCATATATAGACATGTAAACTAGACTCCTTATTTTATGGAAAGATGTTAGATTTCCGAATGTACTTATATCTTAAAATGCGTACGTACCCTTAAATTGTTGAATAAGTTTTTCAATCCAGATTATTAATTTGGAGCTATGACTATATTATTTGTAAGATTTTGAAGAAGCTTTTACTACCATTACCCAATAAATTACCTTCTCACTTTTCCCGAAACAAGAATCAAAATATTTGAATAGTTTGTTGAGTTTGTTGAGTAGTAGGGTTAGTAATGAACCAGTTACAAGTGATGGACCAAATAAAATTTTTCAATTTAAATTTAAACTACATTAACGCAGTCAATATCATAGAGTTATTAACCATAACGTTGCTCCGGCGTTATGAACAGATAAGTACTCCATATAGAAGAGCAAATTACACAGAATTCAAGCACAATTTAGTAACGGATGTCATTCCAACAAATTATGGTTAGAGCCATCTGCCTAGAAGCAGCGTTTGACAATAAGTTGTTATAACTGTTAGGGAGAAAAACATTAATAGCTTATCATTAACTAGCAATATACTTACACCCTGTTACCATGACCAAGTTTTCCGTCTTCGCCTTCACCCCAACTATACACGTCACCATCAGCAGATAACGCTAGACAATGTTTACCACCGGAGTTACAAGCAACCTGAAAATTTATGAAGCAATGTCAACAAATAAGAAACTTAATATTCATATAATGCTTTGAGATTAATAGAATACCTTTGTGATAAAAACGTGTTGTATAGACGCCAACAGTGTCGGCTGAGAAACAGAATCTATTCCACCGATACCCAAACGTCCTCCGGCACCATAACCTACAATATTACAATGTTGTAAGTAAAAAATAATTATATTATCTAACAAAACGATACACAATAATTTTTTTATATCATAAGATAGCAAACAAGCAGATGGGTCTCCTGTTGGAAAGAATCAACCATCGCCTATAGACACCAAAGATGTTAATGGTGCGTTGCTATCTCGTGGCGAGGTCTAATACCACATGCATAAGTTTACCGGATACCTTATCCTCCAAACCGGAACACGACAGCGACAAGCACTGACGCTATTGCGGCAGGAATAGGTAAGGCGGTGGCACCAGACCCGGGCGAGACAATGCAGAACTCTACCACCTAGTAGTCACGATGGTAGTGACTCGATAGCCAAACGGTCGCCTTTTACGACCTGCCTGGCAGAACGGCAGTTGGCCTATTCTTCAAAGGAGGCCGGGACCAACACGGCGGAAAATTAAAAAAATAAATTGTTACTCTTGATTCACGCATACTAAGATAGTTTTCCAAGTTGTACAGGTACAAATGTAAAGCAGTCCCCATACGCGAGAAAATTGCTAAACGGTTTTATTGTGGCCATAAACCATGTATGTTTTTTTTTTCTGTTTCTCAATAATCTATACATATAATAAAATCGTAGGAAAGTCAATGTATGTCCGGGGTATACCCAAAAAGTACTGTATGGACTGACTTCAAATTTTGCATGAATATTACTAACAGGTCGGGTCAAGATATAGGCTACAAATTATCACGCTATCACCTACGCGGAAGGAGCTGTGCGGAGTAAACGAAGTCCGCGCGGACGCAGTTGCGGGCAACAGCTAGTAATGAAATAAACTAATTCTGTTATAATTGAATGAGATGATCGTTACGATATCTATATGCATAGTAATGGATATCATGTGATGTTTACAAAACCGGTAAATAACGCAACACGTATCAACCTTTGTGTATGTTTGACATGTGAAGATTTTAATTTCAACTGCTGCGAAGCAAAAGTACTCTTACCCTACGACCTTATTGATTTATTGGTTATGCACTGATTTTTAGATTAGTAAAACAATACACCTAAAACAGCAATTTTTATGGTTTTCTTTCTTTGTATTAACAGTGCATATACATTTTTAACTCGTTTCAAGTATAAATGTTAGTTGGTAGTCGAGTAAGTCGTTTCAACTACTTACAAATTAATCTAGATATTGTTGTGAATACACCAAGTAGGGGTTTTAGTTTAAAACAGCGTTTGCAATGGTAAGCAATGCGGCCAGTTTCAAAAAAATACTTTTTAAATTTCAATTTTTTTTTGTACATGCCAAGGCAAAAGAAGAAAAACCGGTTAAAGAATTCTTGGAACACACAAATACACACACGATAGCTTGATTAATAATTACAGTTAAAAATCAACCCAGATTGATTCCTTAGATCTGTCAACATGTACAAAAATGATTATATCAAGATGAATGTCTAATAAAATTATTTCTGACTGATACAATTTCATTGGTAATAAGATCGATAGTGTATACATTAGATTGGACCTAAAAGCATTGCGAGGGTAGCATTTGATATGATTGCTGGGTATACCTGTAGCGTAAACTTTCCCGTCCGGTGTGACGGCGAAAAGTGTTTGCTCGCCGCCCACGAGCTGCGCGGGGCTGAGCGCGGCGAGCGCGCGGCACGGCGCGGGCGTGCGCACCTTGGCGCCGTCCACGCCGCCCAGCTGCCCGCGGTGGTTGTGGCCCCACCCGAACACGGCGCACCCGCGCGTGCCGCCCGACCACCACCCCGCCCACTCCTCGCCGCGCCTGCACATACGACTCTATTCACTACCACAATACCACACACACACACACACACACAGAGAGAGAAATAGAAACAAATAGGTACACCTACGCACGCGCGTGCACGTTCGCCTGTACTAGACATATGTCAGAATTTTCAGATAAACAGCAATATTTTTACATAAACCACAGGAAAGCAAACTCTTTCGATTAAAAAATTAAGACATATCTATCTTATTTTCTTCTTTGTTATCAGTAGTAATTGTTAAAACACACTTGAACTATTTTGTACAATAATTATATGCATATTTTTCGATTTTTCGATTATTCGAATTCAATGATTGCTACGTTGGTTATAAAAAGTTTAGAAATAAGGTTTACGAAATAAAATGTTTACGAACGTTGAGCTAGACGACGAGAAAAAATATTATATAATATAAAACATGAATACAAAATAAAATCTTACTTACTTATTAACCCAGTGCAATAACTGTTCATCATGTTGTCTAGTGAACTTCTTGTTGTCCTCCCAAGGATATTGAGTTTCAGAGGTACTTTCATCAGAATTATGAACTCCTAAATCAGATAACCTCTTCCGGACATCAGCTAAGAAAGGTGGAGGCATGGGTAACCGTCGGATAAGTGCATCAGCCGTGCGTATACAGAGGCAATATCGCTTGAACCATGTCCAACGGGCTGCGTCTGGACCATTGCAAACTTTTGAATCTATGCGGAGACTACAGGCGAGCCAGGCTAACTCCTAAAATAATAAATAAATGCGATTGCAAAAAATTAAACAAAGTCAGTATATGGCAAAAATGGACATTCCAAGTATGCAACAGTTCCTCTTGGTTTTCACCAGTACTCAACTTCAACAAACACCACAAAGTGAGTACCGGTGATAGCGTGGTACAAAAGAGTGTGTTACTTCGAGATATGGATAAATAAGTACACTTATAATAAGCGCGTGTGGGCGAAGTGCAATCCTATATCGCCATGTGATGTATCGCGGGTAAGTTACCTTTTTTATATCATTAAAAATCAAACAAGCAGAATTCTTCACGGAACTGAAATTGAAATCATCGCCTATAGATTCCAAGTAAATATCATCATTGGACAAATTGTATAAATCGATCTAACCGCAAAACAAGCAATTTATTTGCTTGTGATATGGGCGTTAGTCAACAATATAATAAGTACATATAAATATATAATATAAAAATACTCAGATATATTTGACTGGCAGAATGGCAGGTGTTTTGTACCAACACAGGGCTTAACTTGAGGTAGTGTGTGCTTACGAGGTGCGAGCCTCTGCCAGTATATGGTGTGATGCGGTGTACGTTGGCGAGTTATCATGAGGTATTATTATATGTACGTGAGATGCAAGCCAGTACCGGTATGACGAGTGATGCGGTATAAGAGGGCGAGTCACCTTGAAGTAGTACGTGAGCTCGAGGTGCTACCCGGTGCCAGTATAGTGTGTGATACGTTGTATGCACCGACCACACAGCCCACGGACGCCTAATAACAGACGAATGACTCCTGACAACACATCTGACTTATAGTTCCGATATAAATGTCCACACGGAAATACTCAATCAGTGTCGACCAATCAGATGCTCTATACATCACTATCTTTCACTGTGGCCTTGAGTTAGCCAATCACGACGTTGCAACCCCACATCGTTTTACCTCAACTAGAACGGACAATCAAATATTAGGCGTCTATGTGCTGTGTGATCGGTGGTTGTACGTGAGCGAATTACCATGAAGTAGTGTCGGTGCGGCGGTATGTGGTGTGGTGAGTGTTACCTTGAGGTAGTGCGTGTGCGCGAGGTGCGAGCCGGTGCGCAGCGCGGGCTCCTCGTGGTCGTACTGCGCCTGCAGCAGCTGCGGCAGCGCGGCCAGCGCGGCCGGCGCCGCCGCCTCGCCGCCGCCCACCACGCCGCGCAGCCGCCGCACGCACCACACCCGCGCGCGCCACGCTGCACACATACCACACTATTATTTACTATTTTAACACCCAAGTTTTACAGGAACACTAACAATAAAATTAATTCAATCTCATCTCATCATGTGAAATGGATATCTACAATAGTCCATACTAATATTATAAATACGTAAGTTTGTCTGTCGCTACAGCTTTCACAGCTAACTGCTGAACCGGTTTAGATGACAGCACGAAGATAATTTAAGACCCGGGGTCAAACACAGGGTTTTTTTCAATAATCAACTCCTAAAGAGCTAAAATTGATGACATGTTAATTGTGCATTAATTCATTTGCTCTTTTAAAATGTTATTAAGAATGATATATCTCTTTCAATTCAAAATCTAAGAATTATTATCTATCTCAAAAACAATAATCATCTACAGTATAAGGGTGACTAATTATTTAATACAAATTACAGACACATTAATTAACGTTGGCACTATTTCTCAGTAACATAGTGATTGCCTCTAAGCTACAAATTCATCTAAATTGTATATCTGAATATCGATACAATTATTGTATATGTTTGACCTGTGTTGACCGCTCCGTTAGACAAGTGGTTAGCGACCCTGAGTACGCAATCGACGGAGCTCGGGTTCGATCCCCGACTGGAACAAGCATTTGTGTAATGAGCATAATGGTTGTATTTCCGGGTTTGGGTGTTTATTAAATATGCCCAATATTTACATATATATTTCTATTAGTATCGTTATTGACTAACACCCAAGACACAAGTAAATAATTTGCTTACTTTAGGGTTAGATCAGTAAGTGTAATTTGTCCCATGAATATTTATTAATTTATATGTATATGTGATATATTGTAAATGTATTCCTACTAAGACACCAGTAAGAGACCAGTAAAAGCTAAACATATAACAAAGAACTATGCGGGTTGATATTTTGGGTTCGGGTCGTAGTTAGCGTGATGGGTGGTAATTATCATCAACACGTTTTACAGATCTGACAAAGAAACAGCTATCGCTTGTTTTTTTGCGAAAACCGGAACCAACATCCTAAAAAAACACAATTACGAGTCGCAAAAGTGTTATTGTGTTTTAGGCAACTTCAAAAACGTCAGTAATGTATGTCCTTTTTTGGCTATGGAGACATAGATAAATGTATTACTTTGTATTCTAGGTGGTTTTGTTTTCTAGGTGATAGAGTTCCCGGGTATTTGGTACCACCGCCTTACCTATTCCTGCCGCAATAGCGTCAATGCTTGTCACTGTACGTGTTCTGGTTTGGAGGATAAGGTATCCCGTACACTTATGCATGTGACATTGCCACCTCACCACACAGATAGCAATGCACCCTTAACATCTTTGATGTCTATGGGCGACGGTTACTCTTTCCATTAGGAGAGCCATATGCTTGTTTGCTTTTTTACAATATAAAAAAAATATATAAAATTTGCTATTTAAAAAAATTGCAGCATATTTAGCAAACCTAGTGTTATCATTACATAGTATAAAACAAAGTCGCTTTCTCTGTTTGTCCCTATGTCCTTATGTCCCTATGTATGCTTAAATCTTTAAAACTACGCAACGGATAGTGATGCGGTTTTTTTAATAGATAGATTGATTCTTGAGGAAGGTTTAAGTGTATAAACCTTTGAGATATTCCCACGGGAACAAAAGCTGCGCTGGTGAAACCGCGGGCAGGTCGCTAGTTTTAGATAAACAAGAGTACTAAACAATACAGTATATTGTTTAATTACCACAAATACATTTCCAAACGGTTAAAAATTGCGATTGTTATTGAATGATGAAAAAGGTCACTTTTCAAATAATATATATGTAAAATAAATTTTATACTCACATAGAGTAGGCATTTGAGCACATATTGCTAGAGCTTGAGCTAATCGAGGTGCAAGTTGATGGTCGTTCGATATCGCCACCAACAGAGGCCCGTCCAATAAGCGCCATGCTAGCTCCACCGACGGACAAGATAGTACGTAACGGTCAGTACCGCTCTCCTGGAGACAACATGCCTTCATTAAGAAAATGTTACAGGTTTTTTGTAATAATAATGGTAAAATAACTTCTAAACTTCTTCGTCTATGAAGAGGAAAGTTAAGAAGTAATATTACCATTGTTTCATATACGCCTTTATCAATAAGCTTCGCATTATACTGTAATATCATTTTATACAGGCAGAATACAAACCGGGCCAAATTCATCAAGATTACACAATTTTCATTATTTATAAACATTGTCACACCACAATATCATAATCATCATCACAGTATAAAGTTTAATGGGGCCATTATTACCTTTAAATTCCTGATAGAGCAATTTTGTAAATTATTAGTTTATCGATAGTATTTTTGTATTTACCTGAAAGAGTATAAAGTCGGACTTTAAATTATAAAATGTAATTAAAGCCGAGTTCCTCACATATCAGTATTGCTCACATTTTTGTCTTATTAAAAAAATTATTCTTATTCCTATTTAAACTAAAAGTTATATATTGTGTACCTTATTTAGATATGAATGACAATGACAAGACAGTCACGAATATGATTTCAATATAGTTTGTATACTTGCATATAGAAAAAAATAAGTGCGCTTTGGCGATTTATTAGATACTGCCAACCTGAAGTCTCACGTACCCATGCACTTAGTAAATTCCCCGTTTTCTGGACACGAACTTGCAATTTACTAGCGAAAATATAAATACTTACAGAAGTGGTGTTCGATGGTAGTATCGGGTGTACTGTAAACCGCCAGCCCCATCCATTCACAGACCCGTCGCTTGTGAATCTCCATCGCAGTTCATCGCCTTAAAACATATAAAACCTTATTGTTTTATTTGTAAATTTTGTTTTATAAAATTATTAATGATACGTTGATAAAAAATAAAAATTGCATTTTGTCAAACTTCGATTTATACAGGGTATAACAAAAATAAGCACTAATACTGAAGGAGCGTTCAGGATGTGTGGTTAGCTCTTTAATTATACATTTTTAATAAATAAAAACTATGAAATTTCTGAGAAAATGAATGTCAAAGTTTTTTTTCAAAATGATCTGTGGCAGCCCTGAAGTATAGCACGCAGTAACGTACGCGCACGGTTTACGCAGCTATGAAAGGTCACAATCATATGATAGATGTCAATGAACTGCTAGACGCACAACAAAGTACTAATTACTTGACAGAGTAAATAATGTAGATTTTATTTAAAGAGTTTTTTTATATTTTTTTCTACCAGGACTGATGTTGGAATAAACCCATGAGGGTCCTTAGTTTGATTACCAGGCTGGACAATTTGATTCATAGGTAACTTAACTGGGTTTTGATAGCCATAATTATTACATTATGTTAAAAAAACACTGTCCGACTATTGGTGTCACTCGATAGCATATTACGATCATATTAAAATAATTATTAATTACTATACTCATATTCAATAAAAAAAAATCTCATAAAATTTTATTAATCGTAAATACCTACCTAGTAGTCTCATACCTAGTTTACGTAAGGCAAACCTGCGGCTATTAGGCATTTCATGCAGGAAAATCTCCCGCCTGGCAACAAAATTATATCAGCTGTGTACCTAAAATTTATTGTGACCTGGATTATTATTTCTAACTCTGAGTGAAACTATTAGTTTGGTACATACATTCTAAAACAATCGTGGCAAATAATCCAATATAACTAATTAAGGTATCTTTTTGTTATGAAAACACATTACATAAATTACTTCATCACACAATATCCACCTTCAAAGTCAACTATTCACATGTGTTTTCAGTGTAGGTAACTAAATCTATTCCGTGATTCATAGGCATTTTACAATGTATTATCTGGCATGGTTTCAACTTACAAACTGTTTTAATGGCATAATACTTACCTCTAGTACCTACCCTGTTTGCTTCTAACTTCACATAACAAGGTGTCTAAATAGGTAATTAGTTTTTGAGCAGGTAAATCATAGCTATTATCACTTTTTTTACACACAATTCTAAAAACTTAGTAAAACTTTCTCGTTGATAACACGACACTTCGCAAAATAAATATGCATTATCATTAAGAATTAAGACACAACACAACCTTTTATAAGCATTTTTGACAAATAAACCTACGCATTGATTAGCCTAGAAGTCCTTTGATTTGAAGTATTACCGACATCGCGCTAGGCGTCTCAACGCGGCGCAACGCGGTCTCAACCAAGCGCCCGACTTAAGGCCTTGCTCACACACACTACTGAATATTTTCCGCGGGAATTTTAATTGCGCAAATTAATTTTCGTTACATATGAAATTTGACATGGCTAGCACTGCTAAAAAAATGTCAAGAATCGGAATGTTCCCGGTGAGTTGATAGGCTCGTTTGTCACTATCACTACATGGCTGATGGAACTTAGTACCTACCTAAAGTTTGTTTTAGGTGCGCCTCTTCTTACCTTTTTTTATGTTATTGAGATAGGCAAACTAGCAGACGTGCCACCTGATGGTAAGTGGTCGACGTCGGTAATGAACAAAAATGGGATACCTGGGCTGGAACTAGCCCAGGTATTCCATTCATGTGTTAGAGACATAAGATGTTAAGATCCTGAGACATGAGATGTTAAGTCTCGGTGCCAGTAATTACAGTGCCTGTCTTGCCCTTCTCTCCGAAACACAGCAAAGCTGTTTCACGGGAGAAATTGGCAAGACCTTTCTAAGTAGTAGTTATTTCAGGAAAAAGATAATTTTTGACTACGTTTTTTTGATTACATTTTAGATCAAAGATTTTATAAAATACTAGCCGTTGCTCGCGGCTTCGCACGCGTGGTTAGAGTTTTTTGTGAATGTCAAAAATAAACCACGCAAGCGAAACCAACGAAAACTATTGCTAATTTTAGCGATTGCCGGGATTACATATCAACCTGTTCATTCATTCAGAAAAATTAATCTTTTTCATCAAAATATTGTTTATCATACTGGAAATGAAAAAGTATTAAGTTAACTTTAAAGCCGCCGCCGGTCGTTTGTACAGGCCTTTAGAACTTACACGTGTTTTGCGGCTTATACAAAGTGCAACGAAACGCTTTGATTGGCGAAAAGACCACTTTCGGAAAGAGACAAGACACTCCCTTTTTTCTGCCATTTTGTTTTTATGTAAAATCATACTAATATGTAGTTCCGTATAGTTTTAGTCAACATTTTTGTCACTTTTATGATAAGAGTGATGCCGGTTTAGGCGTTTCTTCGTAAGGTACTGGGTTCGATTCTCAGTTCGCCTGGTAGAATGGAGGGTAATTCTTCTTAAGGCACTCAAACTAACACGGGAAATGATTTTTTTTTATTTATGGTGCAAGGGGTCCCACCACCACCTTCGGGACCCAAGACAACCTGACTGCTGTACAATGAAAGAGGTCCTGGCACCGGCTTCCTCCAGAGAGGTTCGGAGGTTAGACGACAGTCGCTACGGCAAACTCAAACTCGTTCCTAGCGCAAGCGTGGAGAATAACCGGAATAAACTCTAAGATGAAGAAGATTATTTTTAAATTTGTTTCACTGAACCCTAATTAGTTCGGAAAAGTACCTAGATAATTGTAAAGGAATTTTTATTTTTTTATTCAGTTGCCGTTTGTCTTTGGAGAGCGTAACTATTGCTATTATTGCCGATTTTTTATGAATCTTACTTAATACCCATTGATTGGAAATCGCGATTTTAAAAATGCCACGTAGAAATAATAATGACCGTCACCTTTACACTAATAGTGAATTTTACGAAATGATGCTATGTGTTGGTGCTGCTAGGAATGGTAGCATTAATGAAGCGAGGGAGATTTACCGACAACGGTTTATTGATGGAAGGCCACCAGCAGAACAACGTCATTTACCTCCGTACTCAGTATTCCGTAACATGTGTTTACGACTTCAGCGTACTGGTTCCTTCCACCGCGAACGAAACGTTGGACGTCCTAATTCAAGAGTAGGTACTGCTATTGAGACTCGAATTCTAAATCATTTTGACGAGAATCCTCGGACCAGCACACGCCGATGCAGTGCTATGTTAAATGTAAACCATATGGTGGTGTGGCGTACTCTGCAGGATGATGGACGACATCCCTACCATTTTTCAAGGACTCAGGAGATAGGACTTGCAGACCATATGCCCAGAATGGACTTTTGTAGGTGGTACCAGAACCGTGCTGAAGCAAATCCCGAATTTGCTTTTAATATTTTATGGACAGATGAGGCTTCTTTCACAAAAAATGGTGTGCTCAATTTGCACAACGAGCATGTGTGGGCACATAATAACCCGCATGCCTCGAGTGAAAGTAGCTTTCAGCACCAGTGGAGAATTAATGTCTGGGCAGGCATCGTTGGGGACTATGTTTTGGGGCCGACTATTTTACCTCAGGGTCTTAACGCTCAAAGGTACCTACAACACCTGAGAGAGGATTTAGAAGAACATCTGGAAAATCTTCCACTGAATGTATACCGTAATATAATTTTTCAGCACGATGGAGCACCCGCTCACTTTGCACGCCCTGTGCGTGATTATTTAAACGATCGATTTGCAGAGTGGATAGGTCGAAGTGGCCCGGTGCCTTGGCCACCTCGTTCTCCAGATCTCACGTGCCTAGACTACTTTTTATGGGGTTATGTGAAAAATAAAGTTTACTCTGTGGAATGTCATACACGTGAAGAGATGGAAGGTAAAATTAATGCAGCATTTAGGTCCATAACCCCACATATGTTGCATAATGTAAGGTTATCAATGTTACGCAGAACTGCTCTTTGCATTGAGAAGGGTGGTGGTCATTTTGAACCTTACTTATAAATTAATTTGAAGACAGTGTTGTTTTATTATTGCCTGTAAATAGTGAATTTGGATTAATGTATAATAATTAATCAGTGACGAAAGTGATATGTAAAAAATTGCTTATTAAATGTGTGTAAGTACAAGTACGCGGTATTCTTCATGTCTATGTGTGCGTCACGCTATTCATTCAACGTGTTGCTGACGTCACATCACTTCCATCTTCAAGGTAGGGGTGTGAAAATAAACTTCAATTTCTTATTTTACTAAATTTATATGAAACAAAAAATGTGTGCCTTTTGGTATAATATTTTACCAGGTGTTTGTTTAGTTCATGTACACGTATACCCTTGAAAGTTAGTGCTTATTTTTGTTATACCCTGTATATAAATTAGTGAGTACTTTGACAAACAGCTTGTTTTCGTTTAATTCCTCTTAAAACAGTAAATATACTACTTAATTACTATTTTAATATGACTTATCTTTCTTACCATTAACCACAATTTCTTGTGCCCAATCTCCTGGTTCTCGACCTGATCGAGTTGCCAGTACTCTACCAGCGCTGTCCGAAATCGTGAGGGGATCGTTTCTTCTCTCAGTAGAGCAACCTTGTTCGAACGACACTCGAAGTGATGAAGCACCAGGAATTTTGACAACGCCTGTCAATTAAAACACTATTTTAGGCTTTTTCTAATGACATTTAGCACCCAAATAAGTCCATCAGCTTTTGAAACAAACACTCAAACTTTCGCATTTATATTTTAATGTGCATATTTGGGATGAATTACAATCTTTTTGTAATAGTGATATATATAAATGTGATAAATGTGATAATTCGACAGAGAGCAGTGGATTGTATTTCGGTTTTTCTGCTTCGATTTCCCCACCAGCCTTTGGATTAAGGACCATCAGGATTAAGGAGGCCAGTGGAGTGAAGAAACTTAGACTCAATACAGCAGCGCTTTATTCTAACAAAACATAAATAGCATCGTTGCAGAAACCTATGGTAAAGAGGCAACTAACACTGCTCTACTACTCTAATCTAAATACCTCATACTACACATACTACATCATACTACAAATACCTCATACACACCTCTAATCTAACTCATAAAATTAAGAAAAATAAACTAGTCTAGGGTATGTATATTATATTGTAACGCTCGACCAGACAGGCGGCGCGATTGCACGTAGGCAAAACAATCGATGGCCCGTCTTCAAGAACCAACTCAACAGGCTCACAGCAAAGGTTAATGCGGATCTAGAACGAAATGCAATCAAAAGCTGGGAGTCTCGTCTGGAAGATGCAACAGATAACTGGTCATCACTATAAAAAATTTGTAGACGACCAAAGTTCCTGCCCGGTGCATCCGCTAATCTACGAAGATGGCCGACCGGTCAGAAATATTCGCAGTACACCTTCAACAGTTCAGCCTGAATGCCTTCTAAAATCCCACCCTCACAGCTCAAGTAAAGGAGTTTCTCAGAGTACCTGACCCCAGTACTACCAAGATTATTATGTGCTAACTGCTCTAATACTTATAGGTACATACGTACGTATCACAAGCTTAAAAACTTTTAGAACCTCAAAAACCATACTCCGGTATAGCTTCTCAGTGTACACTATCCTGAAAAGTTCCTATTTAATACTTACTTAATAAGTCTACTTACATTTCTTATCATTCTATATAAGTATTTAGGACTTTTCAGCCACTCTTTCTTTAATACTATTTATTCTCTTTAACACACAAAATATTACATACAAACTTGTGTCGTTCTTTCACGCAAAGCTGTATGTAGTTTCATAAGGCAATTGACTTTTTTATTGAAATACTAGGTGGTAGAGTTCTGCATTGTCTCGCCCGGGTCTAGTACCACCGCCTTACCTAGTCCTGCCGCAATAGCGTCAGCGCTTGTCACTATCGCTATTGCGGTCTATGTATATGACCTGCCTTACATCTGTACACAATTTATATCTCAAACTATAATTTGCGGCGCATATAATATACTTCAATAATTTATTATACGATTGGAAAATAATACCATAAATTATGTGCGCGGCGGGACCCTGTGGTGTGTGCGTGTGCGTGTGTGTGTGTATGTGTGTATGCACTAACCGGAAATGTCAGTGTCGTCGGCGTAGGGGTGTGGGCTGTCGACGGTGACGGGGCGCGGCGGAGCCCTGGCGCCACCGGCCGCCGCCTCCTCCAGCTCGCCCACGCACACCTCCGCCACCATCTCCGCCACGCTCGGCTTGCTACCACACAGCGCTGCACATACATTCATATCATTATAACTACATTCAATATACTTTTCACGTGTTCTGACCACAATCTAATGAGAGAGGCTAAAGCGCATAGACTTCACCGTTTAGGTCATCTTGAGAAAATGGGAGACGATCGTAGCGTGAAGAGAGCTTATCCACCACCGACCCATCGGACGGCCGAGGTACATCTGGAAGTACGTCGTGGAATCAGATCTACGCGAACTTCAGGTTGCGGACTGGCGGGAGGTGGCACAAGACCGGGACGGCTGGAGATCGGAGGCTAAGGCTCACTTTGGGCCGCTATGGCAGCGAAGTATGTATTTTTTTTAAATATTTTTATTTTTTAAGTAAAGCGTTTTGTGTTATTTCCGTCAATTTTGTTGGTATTTTTTATTCGTTAAGGTACTTGGCATGGTTGTTGATATATAAATTAGGTCAAGATCATATTAAGAGCTTCAGAGAATGATTAGCTGCTGCTGTTTTGCTTTAAGTTAAAATAAAAGTGTAGCTCTGTGTAGCTATAGGAACTAAAAAAGAAACTTTAAAAAGGCGTTGTCAAGAAAGAAAAAAGAATGCACTTAAAAGGCTTTGATGGGTAGTACCATTAATTAATAACGAGATATATTAATATTTACCCATCAACACATCCGTGATTACTTTAACGGCATTACTCGAATCTGGCACCCTGCCAGCTGTAGCAAGTTTCAAGAGATCGACTAAAGCCCTAGCATCGGACTCGCCTAGTTGAGATGTAAAGTCATCCAATGCGAGCTGTAAAGATAAATTAAATTACTCACAATTATTATAAAAATATAAAATATTTTTTATATATTTTTTATAACAAACAAGCATGGCTCTACTTATGGAAAGAGAAACTATCGCCTATACACACCAAAGATATTCGTAGTGCGTTGCTATCCGTGTGCCACATCAATGCCACACACATAAGTCTATCGGTTATTTTCACCTAAAAACCGGAACACGATAATGACAAGCATTGATGCCATTAAGACAGGAATAGATAAGTCGGTGGTACCGTATACGCGGGCGAGACGTTCCGGAATGTTACCACCTAGTAGTCACGATGGTAGTGACACCTATAGCCAATCAGTCGCCTTAATCGCCGCCTACGAGCTACCCGGCAGAAAAGCAGTTGGTCTATTTTTCAAAACCAAGACGGGCGATATATGAATATGTTTAAGTTTGTTTACAAAACTTCTTCTTTTTGATAATCTTACAACAAAGAACTTCGTTCAAGGCGAATACCACACTGCTCTTCATCGGTTGGTATTAATGACAAAAATGCCATTCCACGCCAATCTTTAGCTCCGTTTTCTAGTGCATGGTGCACTTTTAGGACAGAATTGTATGATTCCAGCTTCATTAATTATCATACAAAATATCAATGAATTGCCTTCTAACAGAATTAGATGTGAAACGTCAATGCAATTTACAATGTTTTATACCTTTGGCGCTTCCGCTTGGTGCACAGTCATAGTTGCTGCTGCTACAGAAACTGCACTAGAAGACATAACAGCAGAGTGACGCGATGATATCGAGCCGCTGAGAGGACTGCTCGCGCCGCTCTGTAATAAAATATTGCTTTATGTTTTGAAAAGAAAACGAATAGAGAATTCAGGTTAGTTAATAACTGATGTGTAACATCTTTCCTTTCGCTTTACTGTAATCTGTAGGAGTGATTTTGTCAAATATAACGAAATTGTGAAACAGTAGGCCGAAAAATAACGTGCTATTTGAAATAACCAATGAATGTGCGCTATTTGTTAAATATTTGAAATGATGAATTGACTAATAAGCGCGCGCTATTTAAATTGACCAAGGAGTGCGTGTGGTAGCCATGTACCTAGTCACTTAGATCACAGATTACATTTATAATACTTGTGAACTTAGATGTCAGATGTAACACATCACATTTTTTTATATATCGCATGCGACTACTCGTAAGGCTAGCTCATTTTTTTTATACATTATAATTTGTTTTTTTTTTAAAGTGAAAACTCCTTTAGTCACGTTAGATTTTTAGTATGGGAAAATCGTATGGGTTCGCGTTAGCGTCATCAACATGTTAATGTTTAAGGTATAAATTTAACTGTTTCAGTACAGTTTCAAGTTTTTACTGCTGTCAGTAATCCCTATGACTATCCGCATTTTTTTTTCTTTTTATGAGTTGAGCGTTAAGTGTCATTTGTCAAGTGTTGGGCATTAGTTTTGCTACAAGGTATGGTGTACCGGCAGCGTGGCCCTGTCGGCGGGCGCCTCCCCGCCGCCGGTGCGCGCGTCGCCGTCGGCGTCCTCCTCGTCGGCGTCCAGCGCGCCCGCCGCCGGCGCCGCCGCCGCGCTCGCCTCGTGCGCGCGCAGCGCCTCCACCGCCAGCACGCGCGCCTGCACACACAACTCTGCTGTTACCACACCGACTTGGAGGAACTAATTTATAGGGAGCAAAGTAATATGCACGTGAGAGTGAACACAAACACGTTTCCTTCCGCGATTCAACTGCGACGCGGTCCGTATAACCGAGTCCGGCAGAGCAATGAGTTGGTGGACAGAAAGTCAGAGTGAATATTATTATACCACCATTTGGTAAGTTATTTTTAATTTAAAGGCAGATCAGTATGCAGTAATTTTGTAAAAATGCTAACAGGATCAAACCTAGGTCGAAATCTATATCCTGAACATATATATACGTACTATCATATCTTCGTGGCGAATTTAGGATTGATGCCGCCCCGATTGATAGGCCGCCTTTTGCTTTGTGAAAAAGTCATCGTTGAAATTAAACATTAAGCATAACCTTTCCGGCTACCTTACGCTCCAAATCGGAACACAAAAGCGTTGACGGTATTGCAAGAAGAATAAGTAGTGGTACCAAATACCCGGACGAGACTTTTCGGAAATACATATGGTCAAATATAGAAAAATCGTTCGCCTCTTACGAACTACCTGGCAGAATGGCAAATGCCCTAATCCTAAAAGGGGGCCGGATCGACACAGAAGAAGCAATCTTGTAAAATGTAACATGATCAAACCTAGTTCAAATTTTGTATTCCGAATACTGACAGACATTTTTAAGAAAAAGAATTGAGAGACACTGAGCTTCTCAAGAAATTCTTTCGAATACAACAGCTTAACCAAATTCAAATTTAATCAACATATCAATGAGTGGATTGGAAAATGAGACTTACGTGATAATTAAGTATCATATTAATTTAATGTTATAATAAAAGTTAAACGATTTTTATCTTTTCTAGCCTTCACAAAACATCAAAGTATTCATCCTACGTGAATAAAATTTTAATAATTTGTTCTTTGTACGCATGTAAAGAAATATTTTATATCACTAATGTATAATAATTGGTAAGTGATCTATAGTCTATACCATTTGACGGCAAGCTATTATGTACTATTATTTTTCTGAAATGTTTTCTATCAATTAATTACTTACTTGTGTTATGTGTAAAGCTAGAAGAATTAGTGAAAGTGCATGTTGAACAGCAACTGGAGGTTCCAGTGACAAAGCTGCAGCTGCCAGAGATGGACGCGAGCCTTGTGGTTCCTCCACTACAATTTCTTCAGAGTAAAGCCCTGTTAAACAGTTTTTTAAATTAAAATTATGAATACATTTGTACTTATTTTACTATTTTAATTGTTTTATGCCTGCCAGTTTTAACGTATCAACGCGTCATCAGGCCGTGGCTAGTATAGAACTAATTATTTCTGGTACCTATATAAGACATAATATATTAACATTCCATAAAGTATTAAATGGATATAAAATTTTAGTTCAAATAAGAACATAGTTGTTGCGGCGGCAGGTGAGGTCATTTGCAATACCTGGGGTCTTGCGGTTGCATTGCCCGCTTTTTAGAAATGAGTAAGCTGTTTTCTTAAAGGTCCCCAAGTCGTATCCATTCGGAAACAACCCCAACGGTAATTGATTCCACAAAGGAGTAGTGCGAAACAGAAAGTGCCGAGAAAAGCGCACGTTTGTGGATTTCCAGACATCTAGGCCACAGAATATTTAGAAACTAACAGAAGTCAATGTTACATACAAGTAATATTCGAGCATAGTACGCATAGACACCTCTCACGGACGCAATATCTCGGAATGGTGCGGAACAAACTGTCCCGAACCATTCCGAGATATCACGTCCGTGAGAGGTGTCTATGTGTGCGTTGCTCGAATATCACATGTATGTAGATTGGCTACTGTTAGTCTCCAGTATACTGTGTCCAGGTGTTGAGGATGGAAATAATATAGTCTGTGTATTTCAGCCTTATTACTGGTCGTTGTATTCAGAGCGTCCAGTAGCAGATAAGGGTAATTTTGTAAAGTAGTGCTGACCCAGTCCGTGCGCGCCGAGCGGGTCCCGCAGCGTGGGGAAGGGCAGCGGCGCGGCAGTGGGCGGCGCGGCGGGCGCGGGCCGCAGCGCCCACGCCGCCGAGTGCGACGACCCCGCCGCCGCGCGCGCCACGCCCTCCACGCCCGCCACCACCGCCGGCCGCCGGTTCACGCACGTCGTGCCGTTTCCCTGCTGCCCGTGGTCGTTGTCGCCCCACGCCCACACCTATACACAACACCACACATTACCCAGTTAAACCATACTCAACTGCTAATTACACATTTATGGGACAATTTCACATACAGTAAACTGTAACTAAAACCTTATTCGACCCGAAACGAACATAAAGGTATGCCAATGAAATTTTACAAAAAATAGTTAAGTTTTTATTAATCATTTGTACACTTATACTTTAAATAAATAAACATCGTTACACAAGTTCCCTCGCGTGCTGAAGACAATAAACCAAACGTAAAGAGACTGCAGCTCAAAAGAGAATCGCCTCCAAAACTATATTTCATTTTACACACCCGATAAGAACTTCTTGGAATAACCGGAAACCTTAACCTACGTTTTAATCTGAAACACGACAAAAGCGATGAATGATTTCTTAGAGATCACACTTAGGATCTCATGACCTGAACCGAATGAGCCACCTACGAGAACACGAGGAAAAAACTCTTGACAAATGCGTAATAGTCGTCCCATTATTTTTCCTTTAGTCTGGTCTACGCATTATTTACTTTTAGTTGCGAATATAAGTCGATAGACACTAAATGGTAGGAAAATTACGACAAAAATTATTTCACCTTTAACATATAAAAAAAATGCGATCACAAATATAATTTGGGTGGTTGTCACGGTATCACAGATAATGGCAAATGTTAGTATCTTCTATTTCGTGTCTAGGATTTCATAGATTTAAGTATTACGTTGATGAAATCCATAAGTTAAAGAAGAAATTAAGGTAATTTAATTTGCAACTTTAAGCCGATTTTTAATTTAAAGTGAATATGACAAACAAATGGTAGATGCGTTGAATTCAAGATCATAATGGCACATTTATCCTCTCGTGCACCACCTCACTTTTCATCGCATCGACACAAACACGCAATAAACGTTTCACTTCGCATCCGAAGCATCTAAAGGAGATTCAGAATATTTAAGCGTTACCTGGTGGTCGCTAGTGACAGCCAAACAGTGTAACGCTCCGACAGCGACGTGTATAACACGGCGACCGCGCAGCGCCTCCACGAGCGTGGGGCGGCGCACGTGCGCGTCGCACCCGTGCCCCAGGCGGAAGTAGTCGCCCTTGCCCCACGTCCACACCTATTACATTTACAACGTTAAGCCGGAGTATCGCTATATTTTTTTATATTAGATAATAAACCTTTATATAAGGCTTTCTTATATAAGGCTTTCTTGAAAGAAAGAGAAACAACCGCCTACAGACACCATAGATGTTAATGGTGTGTAACTATCCATGTAACAGAATGGCAAGGCCACAAGCATAAGTCTACTGGCTACCTTGCCTTCCAAGCCGGACTAGGACAATGACAAGCATTGACGCTATTGCGGCAGAAATAAATAAGGCGGTAGTACCATATACCACGAGACACGTATAGCCAATCGTTCGTTTTTTACCAACTACCTGACAGAATTGCAGATGGTGTGTTCTTCAAAGGGGGCCCGGATCAACACGGGGGTAAAACATACACGCACAGATGACACTAACAACGCCTTTCAGGTGGCCCGTACATTGTCGCATGCCACAGAGAAGTATATCACCACATATCGAGATCATATCAGTCCCGAATAAGTTGTTGTGAAAAATCGGACTTGAAAATCGATCGACCTTATAGACTCGTGGTAGGGGAGTCCAAGATGCTATTTACCATCTTGGACTTGGAGCTATTCGATTAGATTAGATGATAGGAAAAATAAAACGTTGTGTTTTTCAATTGAATGGATTTTCTTTTATTTTAAGGAAATTATGTAAGTATACCAAAAAAATATGTGAATGTGAAAAATCTACAAGTCGAAGTTATTGGATTTTTTACTACTCTAGTTGCCTTACTCTATAAAAACGGCTTATACATAGTTACTTTTAAATGTCCGGCTAAATTTAAAAATTAGGAACTGAATATTGAGCTGAAAGTGCACTTTATTTATTATTGTAAACGTAAATTTATAATAAGATAAAAATATTCGTTTAAAAAATTCCGAGCAATCCACAAAGTTACCACACCATTCGCTTAATGAACTCTATAATGATGAATTTAAAAAGCTGACATTTACCTATAATTACGATAGTAACTTTTATGTAATCTATGCCTATAAGTACATTTTTCCAGTCACTTTTAATTTGATCGAAGGAATTAACTATTTTAGTTTGAAATCTGTTTTAAATAAAAAATGTTCTAGTTATTATTACAATAACATTAAAACATATAATGGTAGAATAAAATTTCTTATTCTAGTAGAGCGCCATAAGATTTATACCTCGAAATCCAGTCAATGAATCCTATAACGAGTGTCTGTCAGTATTATTAAAGGCTCAAATAAAAAAGTTTAAAAAAATTTACCAATCTCAATTACATTTTTTTAAACATTTTTTTTTAATATTTACAAAAAGAAAACAATTTTAATTTTAACAACAAATAAATTATATTTGAATCGTAACTTTAATATTAATTTATTAGTTTTTAATTAGCTGAATGTTTTTTTACTTCCCGCGTATAAGGAAGTTACCTATTTTGCCCCAATTTTCGACCATCGAGTTGTCACCAGATCTCCATTCAGGTCCCAGGAACTTTTCCCGAATATTTTTACGATGACATCAGTATGTCTGTATGTAAATTTAAACTAATTTGGGCCAGGTGACTGAGAAATTTTGAAAAAACCTAAAAAAACATTTTGGCGAAGCAGATTTTTGTAATATAACTTTAAAATTAATGTACCAATTGAGTACAAAATCTAATCAGCTCTAATCCCCAAAAAACTGCGTCCAATACATAAATTGTATCAAAATCGGTTTATCCGTTCAGGAGTAATCGTTGACGAAAAATTTTGAAAAATGTTTTTTTTACCTAACAACAATTTTTTCAACCAAACACATTTTAGCCTTCTACAATATTTTAGTACTAAAAAACGACAGCGAATGCCGTTTCCTCCAAAATCCCTCCTTTTATATATAAAAAACTAAGCAGCTGTGTTTATTATAACAAGGAAAAAGAATGACAAGTTTTTTTATATCATAAGATAGCAAACAAGCAGATGGGTCTCCTGATGGAAAGAGTCAACCATCGCCTATAGACACCAAAGATGTTAATGGTAGCTATCCTGCGGCGAGGTCTAATGCCACATGCGTAAGTTTACCGGCTATCCGGAGTCCGGATACCGGAGTCTCCTCCAAACCGGAACACGACAGTGACCAGAACTAATGCTATTTCGGTTTAAAAAAGTTCGGTCCTTTCTATTTAGCCTGCAAATAAACAAGGCAAAATCCACATTTTTAGTTAACGATACCTTTGTATTTCTTCATATATTTTATCCCAGTACAGTTTGTGCTTGCAAAACTTAGGACGTAACATACTGATTTTTCCTCCTTTTTTAAGATTTGCGAAAAGTTAGATATATCATACTAAGATGATGACTATATGATGACAAAATTTTTCTTACCTCGCCATCTCTCGTTAAGGCCAAGCTGAATTGAGCGCCGCATTCCACTTGAACGACATCTAAAGTGTTTAATCTTTCAATATTCATGGGTACAGCACATCCATCTGAACCACCACGTCCTACAAAACGATAAATAAACCATTAAGTGTTTAATATTCTGTACGTAATGAACTTGCCCTTCATCCAGATTAATATGATTTGATTCTAGATAATAATTATAATGTATGAGTAAGTACGTCTCAATTTGTAGCCACAAATTAATATAAATAAAAAATTACCCAGTTTCCCAAAGTCTCCATCACCCCAAGAGAATACTTTTCCGCAAGCTGTTAAGGCCAGAGTTTGAGCATCTCTAGATCCACATGCTACTTGTACGACTCTAAAACTCGCTAATGCTTCAACCTGCAAATTACACAAAAGTAAAAAATGTTCACCCAGACTTTAAATCATCAGGATTTATTATTGTATGTTTATTGCAAAGTGTCTAAGCTTATGCATAAATAATAATAAAAAACCTAATATTTTTGTAAGCGATTTAAAGTTTTTAGATATAGGAAACATAAGTTGCAAATAATTTTACCAGATAACTAAAATATTTTATTACTTCAGCTTAACGTTTTTTAACTTAGATATTTTTTACATTAGATAAGATGTAAAGTATCACCGTATTAAAATATGACTTCCAAAATGTTGTAAGGGCATATTGCTTTGGATTTTTTAAATGTTTACTATAGTTCAAATAAGTTTTAGTCAGAAGGAAAATTAGAAAAATTTGTAAGCTCTGAAACCATCTACATACTAGTTCTTATATATCAATACGTAAAGAAAAAACTTTTTAACCCTTTTAACGACAAAAACGCTATTGGTGAAATATAAAATTTGTTACAATTAATTTAATTGCTGAGAAGTGCAGAAACCGAATATATTTATAGTATATATGTAAAAAATACAATAAATTTATAGAAATAAATATTATATACAAAACATTCAATTGACATATATCATAATATGTACATATGTACAGTACCCGGCGATAAATATTGCACATCGACCTTTGGAAAGAGACAATCGGCTAATTTCGGCTTCGTAGAGCATAGACTAGTATTTAATATTATGCTTTATAGACCGGAAACTTCAACATCGTCAAAAGGACGTCAGCGCCATCTATAAATCAAGCATAAACTATGAACCGGAAGCCGCTTATCATATCTATTACTTAACTTTTTACTAGATCTCTGACATATAATGAAAATAAAACAAAAAACTTTACGTCGTAGAATAGATTTATTTTGTCAAATTACAAACCAAATTACAGCAAAATTATGAGGTTTAATCACTGAAAACTGATTCGACACTACTAAACACAGAGTACTTATTAATTCAACGTTTGAAAGACACAGAAACAACCAAAATAGTTAAAACTCATTTGTATAACTTGTAGACGCGGAAGATAGTTGTTAACTTGCCGTAAATATCACGAAAACAATGCAAATAAATCAAAATGAAACTAGCACAAAACTATGTAAACAATCTGGCAGCCATATTTAAGAATGGAATTTAAGTTTTAGAATTTAGTTAGAGATGGGCGAACTGAATCGATATCGTATTGTATCGATACCATGCTATGCGAATTATACGTTATATCAACATTTTGTGTTGATGCATATTTTTATTGTTGATTATATATACAAGAATAATTAATGATCATAGATTACATAATATTAATTTCATTAGTAATAATTATCATAAATTAGTTCTATTGGCGTTATATATTGCATTATAGTTTTGTTTGTGAGCTACACGTAGTGTCTGATTTAATTGTTTTTTGTTTATAAAATATAAATGCCACCAATATGATATCAAATATTCATTTAAGTGCATTAAATCTATACAAATTAATAAAATTGGACTCTATTTGTAATATTAAAATAACCGCTTTTTACTAAATGCATATGGATGTATACACGATACATATACCAAAACAGCATATTTTACAATTTTTGTCTGTCTGATTTTGTCAGGACTCACTGGCAGATAGCTGATGTGACAGGGATTAACTTAGGCTACTTTTTCGAAATTTTTCCATGCGGACGAAGTCGCGAGCTCAGCTAGTATTCTATATAGGGACAGGCTTCAGTGGATGCAAAACGATCTCATCAATTTGATGAACCATTTAAAAAAATCATAAATGTACGTTGGAGTAATCAAAGTTCCAATTCCTTTGAACAAGTAAATTTAATAATACGAGATACTATTGTTATACGAATGTAACAAATATCTTTATATATAATAAGCTTATGCTAAGTTCATTGTCTTATTACATCGGAAAAGTCAAAATAAAATTAGCCCCACATTACATGTCAGTGATTATTACTTCAGTGATCTCTGAACGCTTACTTTATTTGACAGGATCTACACCTTTAGATATCTGCAATTGTATTAACTTGCAACGCATCCACAAGATATTGTTTATAGTCATAAAAGTGTAGTCAAAATGCCGTTGAATGAAAATAGTGACTTTTAATATTATTATTAAATACCGAAATAGCAATGAAATCTTTTTATTCCAGAAATATACCTTTCATATTTTATTTATAAAAAATATCGTTTTGTGTCGATACGAAACGTTACATACATCGACTTATGAGTCATATCGATACAGTGTATCGATTCAAATCGATTTTGAATTTCACATGTGATAGAAATGATGATGGTAGAGGATAGTAGACATTTCAATTTCGACTAGAGATTAGTTTCGTACGAAGTTTGGTGTATGTGGCTCAGGTGGAGCCACCATTAAGTTTTGTAAAAGGTCCAAATGTACTAACATTCCACCCCGTGTCGTAGAGCGTTATCTCTGTCGCACAAAATACAAACAGTCCGGTACCTATTAGGAGCTGTAAAACAAGTATGATTTGCTTCTTTTGATATTTTTATTCTTTGTATAAAATACACTAATTTTTCTATAAGTGATGGCTTTAGGTTGGGGTAAAATAAAATAAAAAAACATTTTTACATTATGTTTACGTATTTAATTATTTTGGAACATTACAGCTTTAGTGTACATAATAAACACCATTATACCTATTGCTAAAATGAGACATTGCAATAAAAATAATAATAATTCTAATTCTCAATTACTTCCATTTCACTATCTGTGCTCTCAAAGAGGTCAATATCACTGCCACTATCAGCCGTATTTATTACTAATCTATCAGTGTAATTGTCTAAACTGTGTTGAATGCTTCTATATTCATTCTCACATTTGATTGCATGATCGCAAACCTTTTTCCACTCTTCAGCGCCGATCATGTTTACTTTTTCAGTCAATAATGTTTTTACTGTAGTTAAGTTCATACCCACATTTCTAGAGGCTACATAGCCTTTCAGTTGAGACCATATATTTTCAATTGGATTAAAATCCGGATGATATGGTGGCAATCGCAACACAGTGTGCCCATGTTCGGCAAGTACTTTGTCCACAGAAAACTCTGTATACCTCTCCTTGTGCTGACATATAATAGCGTAAATCTGGGTTTTTGTTAATTTTGGATCAACTGGAATTTCGTGTCTGTTTAACCAGTTGATCATTTCCCGTTTAATGGTGTTTGAGTTGGGGGGTCTCTCAATATATTTGTTGTGATAGGGTGCGTTGTCGATAACTAGAACAGAATCACTGGGTATATTTGGGATTAATTGGTTAACCAGCCATTTCTCATAGTTATCGTTATTCATTTCATTGTGATAGTCACCTGTAGTGTCCGTGGATTTATACGTTAAAAAAGCACAAAGGTACAAAGCTTTTTCATTTCCCGCATGAACTATTATCAAACGTTGACCTTTTGAAATTGGCTTTTTTACTCCTTTTTTCTTATCGTCACTCCAAGATTTCCCTTTAGTGTGGGATGCATGTATATATGACTCATCCATGTAGACGATATTTTTTCCTGTTTCGCGAAATTTGCGTATTTTATCAAGGTATTCCATTCGTTTGAGACTAACGTCGTGCTTTTCCATTAGAATTTTTCGATTATCTTCCATTTTAGTGAACTGAAATCCCATGTCATGAAGTATTTTTCTCAATGTTTTTTCAGACCCATTGTAATTAATAGCTTCAGATAACTTAGCTTTTAATGATTTTATTGTTGGCAGTTCATTAAATCGTAAGTGAAAATCATACACCATTCTTCGAACAACATCGTAATCAAAATCGTCCATATCCAAACGAAATTGCTTTTTTGGTCTCCCTTTTTTTGGAGTGCTGAACTTAATTTCAGTCGAATGTGTTTCAGTACTGACTTCGTTTAATATATTGTTCAAAGTTCTTCTTGAAATTCCAGTGGCATTTGCAACTCGCTCTTGAATCTTCTTAAAATAACAACTTACATTTTCATCTACTTTTTTTTTAAATCTATCAGCTTCGCTTACAAAATATTTATAAACATTGTAGATAATTTCACGTGACTGACCTCGTAAAGGTTTCCCTCTTTTTCCGAAAAATGCCATATTACAACTTTAAATTATTTAAATTTGTGGGTGTTATCAACTCTAAATATATATTTTTTTCGGGACGCGACTGCACTCTATCGTACTTGAACAACGACTGACTAAACGTCACATAGGTAGTGTGGGACAGAGATAACGCTTTACGAAGCCGAAATTATCCGATTGTCTCTTTCCAAAGTTCGATGTGCAATATTTATCGCCGGGTACTGTAGATCAAATTTCGACTAGAGAGCGATTCCCAATATGATATAAAAGTAATTAAAATATAGACATGTCATCGTCTGTTATCTATACATATAATAAAATCGTAGGAAAGTCAAAAACTGTACATTGAATATTTTTTAAAACAATACTTGGGGCGTAATCTACAATCGATATCGAAGCCAAAAATATAGTTTTTATAATTTTTGTCTTTTTGTGTATGTATGTCCGGGGTAAACTCACAAAGTACTGCATGGATTTACTTCAAATTTTTGCCTAACAGGTCCGGTAAACATATAGGCTACATATTATCACTCTATCGCCTACGTGGGGAGAAGCTGTGCGGAGTAAACGAATCCGCGCGGATGAAGTCGCTGGCAACAGCTAGTTATTTAAATATAAATCATCGGTATTACATTTCCGTTTGGTATGATGTGAAATTTAGTAAGTGTTGTACTGACCATTTTGGGCGCGAGCAGCGTGGTGTCGTCTCCGTGTCCCAGGCGGCCGTACTCGCCCAGCCCCCAGGTGTAGAGGTGTCCGCGCGCGGTGACGGCGGCGCTGTGCGCGGAGCCGCACGCCACGCCCACCACGCGCTCCTCCGCCAGCGCCTCCACCAGCCGCGGCCGCTCCAGCGTCACGCGGTTGCCGTGCCCGAGCTTGCCGTCCTCGCCCTCTCCCCACGAATACACCTGTAAACAATTACACTTCTCCTTTACACCGGAGAACTCCGTTTTCCCTATATTGAGCCATTTTGAAAACCAGATTTATTCGTATTATGCTGCGGCCGCACTTGCATCTATTATCACAAAGCTTCGCGCAATGACGCGATACATACAGATATGACTAGGCTATTATCGACTGTCGTCGCAAACATTCGAACTGCGTGTGCCTTATCGCTCGATTGACGGTACGTCAAAAGATTTTAGCGCGCTAATTTATCTACGGGACGATACACGCAGGTGGGGCCGAAAGATTACTGACAGGTAGTTTGTAAAGCCGAACAAAGACCAAACTAGTCCTAACCATGAGGACTACTAAGTGATAGACTTTTACAATGTCTCTTCCAAATTTGGTACCTCCGCCATTCTTTTCTCTGTCGCAAAATCGTCACTACTGGGTAATTAAGATTTTCAATTGAGTGTTACATTTTTATCACTCGGGTAACAAAACTTAACATCTTTGAAATCTATAGCTGATGGTTATTTCCTTGAAAAACACCATCTGTTTTTTGCTAAGCTATAATAAAAATGATAAAATGATAAATTTAAGATCTCTGTAATTCGCAATAACATACCTGAAATATATGTATTTCAAGGCGTCAAGACACTATTACCGTGTGTTCCAATACAAGATTACCAATACAAGTAATAAAAAGTATTATATAGGTTCAGGTGTTACTTCGCGAAAATCCGTAATTCAAAAAAGAAAACTATTAATTTGCTAACTTCCGCGAACTTACACGTGAGGCTTTGCAGACGATGTTATAAGAGAGCAGTCACAAGTGAAAGTTCACGGTGCAAATGACAGTACTTTTTTTCATAAAGCGTAATATATAATAAGCATAATTTGTTTAATATGTCACCCGAGGGTGGTGCAGATAATAGTTGCGTATCTTTTTTCGATTTAAAGATGACAAATATAAAAACTCTAGTAAATAACCTTTCCATCCGCAGTAAGTGCTAAAGCGTGTTTTCCACCCGAATGCACGGCTACCCGACGTACGAGGACGTGTGACAAGTAGGGGTTAGCGCGCGGAGTTGACACGTTGTTGCTGTTTCCTAAGCCAAGACGCCCATTTGTGCCTTCTCCACATGCGTACAGCTGCAAAACATAAGGATAATATAGTACATATACGGAAGTAAAAATGTGAAAGTCTATAAACAAGGTAAAACAGACGAAAGCTTAAATATCAGAGAAGTTTGAGAGCATTGGTCAGTTGTAAAATTTTCACCAAACGTAAACAGCATTGCACATACCAAAATTTACAGCCAACTACCAATTGTCAATTATTGAGACAATTGTTGGAGTAAAAAAATACAAGTATAATTTATTATGTACCAACATTTCTAGCATTAAATAATGAGAGAGACAAGGGCAGTACTAATCTATTCTTAATTCTACAAAGATAATTTCGTGTTAATATTATAGCAGTATACTAAAATATAATCGGTGCCTAAATTATTTTTTATGTAAAATTTAAGACTATCAAGCACAGTGTTTATGATATGACGAAGTTTCGACCCTGTAATACTACTGAAAGAAGTAAGTATTTTCGACACCTTAAATGGAAAATGGACCTTAAATGACACTAATTTTAATAGGATGCCATGTACTATAACAATTTGTAATTTAGGTAAACATTACAATTTTAACAATTCAGTCTTGTAAGAGGACATTTATATAGCCATTTAAATATTACGAATAAATTCTTATTAACGTAGGTAATGTTAAAAGTCTGGAAGACTAATAAATCAATAAATATTAGACTTAAGATTAACGTTATAAATGTATGCGCAAAAAATGCAATTTTGCAGCACTTTTAATAAATGACACTGTAACCCCAAGCTTCTTCTTTAACAATCTTACGATAAAGTAATCTTACAATATGATTTTTGCGCATATGATGAAATGTTAATTCAATAAAATAAAACTTATATTTAAACTATGTATTGTTTTAAATCTTACATGTATTATAAAAACTTTGTAGGTTTTTTTAAACTTACGAAACACTATTATGTTTTGTAGGTTTTAAATATAATAAAAAAACGTCTAAAGAGCTCTAAATATAAGAAACTATACCTTTCCATCATGAGATACTACAAAGAGAGTTTTGGATCCACCGGCAATGTGTAATGGGCGTAGAGCGCTCAACGTCGGGGAATACACCGGCACTTTCACTTTGGATCCCTTGACGCCGCCGAGTTGATCCTTGTCGTTTAAGCCCCATACATATACCTGAAATAACACCAAACAATAAATTTTAACATCAGCCTTTACCATTGATGACCATACATAATTAGAACATACAAAAAGACAATCACTTTTCACAAGTTTGGAAAGATCAATTAACACTTCAATACGCAGTTATAATAATAATGATCAAATACCAGGCCTCTACGTGCATCATCCTAAGACGATACTAAAAGTTGGTTTCAGTGGTTCTTTAGAAAGTGAAGTATAATATGTAAATGAAATATCTTATAAGTGGAAGTACTATAAAAATTATCTAAAAAGTACTCTAGAACTCTATTTATAACTATTAATATTATAACTGCTAAAGTTTGTATGTTTAAACATCTAAACTTTTTATGGATATATGTTTATTTCTTAATCACGTAAAAATGGCAGCACCGATTTAGATAAAATTTATTATACATATAGATGACGACCTGCAATAGCACATAAGATACTTTTTATCCCGGAAAAATTAGTTGTTCCCATTAAATTCATTAAAAAAAATTATAATGCCGCGGGCTGCGGTGTGCAGCTACTAGAGTTATACTCTAGTTATTAAGTATCACCTCGAAGATAGTTATTAAGTAATTCACCTTAGGACAGTCATTTGGTAATGTTGGAGGGTTATTGTCAGCTGATACAGCACCAGTCTGGTTTTCTTTCTCCATCCAGTCCTCGGCAACAAAGTTCATACTCTGAAAATAAGTAAAGTATTGGGTATTTGAGTGGAATACTTAATTTTTATATCTTAATTTTTTTAAAGTTTACCAGCAACCTTGCCCTCCAAACCGGAACACGATAGTGACAAGCACTGACGCTTTTGCGGCAGGAATAGGTGATGCAGTAGTACCAGACCCGTGCGAGACAATGCAGAACTCTACCACTTTTTAGCTACGATGGTAGTGACTCGCATATCCAATCGGTCGCCTTTTACGACCTGCCTGGCAGAACGGCAATTAGCCTATTCTTCAAAGGAGCCCGGAACCAATACGGGGATGTAAAAATAAATAACTTCTTTCAAATATAAAAAAGTATCTTCACGCCCGTATCCCCGAAGGGGTAAGCAGAGGTGCAACAAGTGCACCCGCGATTAGCTGAAGATACTTGGCCCCACAAATGTGATAGGTGGCAAGCCTATCGCCAACCGGGCACATTCCAATCTTATCTTATCTTATCTTAGATAATGGATATATTATAATATATCAAGAAAAGCAATTAACTAAAGTACTTTTGGAAAAATCAGTTTATATTAGTATTTTGAAAAGAACCATTTTAAAATGTTACATGGATGTTCAGTTTTTTGTATAAGGTCATGATCACTCCCGAAAAAATCAAAGTATCAAGACCGGCTTTTTTATTATTTCTAGGAATTCATATTTCATTGATGAATTCATGACCACCTCGTTTGTCGAGTGGTTAGCGACCCTGACTACGCAATCGACGGGGCTCGGATTCGCATGAATGTTTTTATTTCCAGGTTTGGGTGTTTATTAAATATATTCTAGTATTTATACATGTATTTCTACGTATTATTATCATTGACTAACATAACACAATAACCCATAACACAAGCAAATAATTTGCTTACTTTGGGGTTAGATCAGAAAGTGTAATTTGTTCCGTGAATATTTATTTATTTATTTCATGTCAATAGCTTACCTAGTACACGTAGTTAAAATATCAAATTAATTATATAAATAATAATGTACCAATAATATAAACAAAAATCAATAGTAAGCCTACCTACTAGCCTAACTAGGAAGTGTAAAAAAAAATCTGCGTTATGAGGCGCGCAATTTTGTGTTTTGCAAACATTTTGATACATGTGTTTGCTTTAATTGATTAATGTACGTTTCGCAAATTTTTAAATATTTGTACTTAATATTATCATGATAGAGTTTGCTGATATCTTTGATTAAGTTTAATAACTTGTAACACCCATATTCTTGCATTTCCTTTCATGTTTAATATAGCTTCATAGTGAGCGACGGACGGTAGACGTATAATAAAATCAAATAGAAGCATGAATACTCCTTTTTAAAAACAAATAGATATAGTTACAATACACAATAGAACAAAACATAATTTCAATAAGATATACAGAGGTGCACAGTTAATAAGTTAACGGTTTAGGTCTCATAATGTAATTTTGAGCGAGAAAGAAATATATTCAGACTTAACCTGTACATAATATCATAGATAACCTAAGACTTCCTGCAGATGCATGCAATAAAGATGCTAGATTAGCACCGCTAAATTAATAATTTAATTCAATAACTCTATTAAAATTTATTTATTTCACATGATAATTAAACACAATATTGTAATGATTTACATAACAACAAAACTTACCGCTAAAATTTCCGTGTACAACGGGTTTGGTCTAAAGCCGGTAATGTACAGCCCATGAACACGACAATCTGCATTCACGTTTCGATTCTGTTTGATCCCAATTTCGATGCAAGGGTAATACTGTAAAATATACAAATATAACTGATAAAATATGCGTGATTGTTAAGGAACACTCGGTTCAAACGAATTTTTTATTCTCACTTTTTTATTTTCTTCCCCCTTTCACCCCTCCGCTCCCTCTCCATCCTATCTCTCTCCTCTCAACCACCCTATTCTTTCTCCCTCGTTACCCCACTTTTCTCCTTAAGCCACCTTTCCCCTTTCCCCTCTAACACCTCTTCTCATTAATTTCATCCCTATACCCCCTTATCCCACTTCTTCCCCACTCTTCTCTTCTCCCTGTCCGCTCTCTCTCCCTCTACATTGCTCTCTTTGTTCTCCTCTTCCACTCTTCTCCTCTCTCACCATACCATCTTTTAGACAGATGCTATAGTTTTTTTACTATTTAATTTTCTTAAATTTGTTTGTTACGAGTTTATTAAAAATAAGTATACTATAAAGTATAAAGAAAAACTCGTGGCGGAACCTCATGCGAGAAAAATCTTACACTTTTTTTCGCATAGCCCCCATCCGCCAAGTCCATTGGACCTTTGTTCCAATAATGCTTTAGGATTTTTGGGTTTTTAAGTAATGATTACATTTTTTACACTGCAAGTGTGACGATAAAACAGGCTTTATTATTTTCATTAAATTTTCACAATTTAATGAAATGTTAAAATAACACTCAAACTTAGAAAAGATTCCGTTATATTTCTTTTCTTTTTTAAACGGTGATAGTCATTCTAAATGGCACTTCGGACATTTAACTTATAGATGATAATGATGGATTGATATTCTGATCTCATGGTTTAAATCAGTATGAAGGTATGTATGATGGAGGGACGGATAGTCATTGGAGTGTGAGTGTAGAGTTGTGGTGGTGTCGCACCTGCTTGCAGTCGGCGAGCAGCTGTATCTGCGCGAGGTGCGGGGGGTGCGCGCGCGCGGGGTGCGCGGGCGGCGGCGGCGCGCACGGCACGGCGGCGAGCGGCGCCAGCGCGGCGTCTTCGAAGCTGGCGCCGGCGCGCACGGCCAGCGCCGCGGGCGCGTGCGCGCCGCCCGCCACGCCCAGCCCCAGCCGGCGCACGCGCACGCCGCAACGCATCTCCACGCGGATCCAGTGCTGCCATAAACACACACTAACTACCTACTCAAACTAACCCACGGATTCAATGGATATGCCTTTCAAGACAATTTCGTAGTTTGTCTTATATAAATAAAACTAGCTGTTGCCTGCGACTTCGTCCGCGCGGACTTCGTTTACTCCGCACTGCTCCTCTCCTGTAGGTGATAGCGTGACCTATTAGTAATATTCATGCAAAATTTGAAGTAAATCCAAGCAGTATTTTTTGAGTTTACCCCGGACATACATACAGACAAACAGACAAAAATTCTAAAAACTATATTTTTGGCTTCGGTATCGATTGTAGATCACGCCCCAAGTATTCTTTTAAAAAAATATTCAATGTACAGTTTTGACCTTCCTACGATTTTATTATATGTATAGATTATTATTTTAAGGGTAGTTGTCAAACCTTGTCATCTCAGTGGATACGATATTTTTTCACGATATATCTACAAATATATGATATTTTTGCAAGTCATAGGAGCGTTTGCTCATATTCACGGCAACACGTTACCTTCCCAATGGCGTGTCTATTGGTATTCATGTGGTCTATGATGTAACAACCCCTTTTTACACCATATTGGTCTGAGATCTCTTTGAAGATTACACCATCTGCCGTTCTGACAGGCGAACGATTAGCTATACGTATCACTAACATCGTGACTACTAGGTGGTAGATTTCTGCATTGACTGGCATCACGGCCCCAGCTATTTCTACTGAAATAGCGTCAGTGTTTGTCACTGTCGTGTTCCAGTTTGGTAGGTATAAGTAAGGTAGACGGTAAACTTAAGGATGTGGAATAAGAACCAGCCACAAGGATAGCATCGCACCATTGACATC
The DNA here is from genome assembly GCA_036924255.1 of Apodemia mormo. NCBI lineage: Eukaryota > Metazoa > Arthropoda > Insecta > Lepidoptera > Riodinidae > Apodemia > Apodemia mormo. The sequence goes on from JAUPFN010000001.1 coordinate 11,847,204, forward strand.
TTTGATGTCTATAGGCGATGGTTAACTCTTTCAATTAGGAGACCCATCTGCTTGTTTGTTATTTTATAATATAAAAAAAATTGTCATTCTTTTTCCTTGTTATAATAAATACAGCTGCTGAGATTTTTATATATAAAAGTCATAAGATAGCAAACAGATGGCTCTCCTGATGCAGAGCCATCTGTTTGCTATCTTATGACACCAAAAAATGTAATAAAGTAAATAAAGTCGTATGCCCGTTTTATTTCTATTACTGTTTTAAAACACATATAAAAGTAATTTAATAATAGAATAATTGTCCCAAAAATTTAATTTCAAAATCTCTTCCAATACCCTAGAACGCATAAAATTTTATGCAAAAAAATTTCAGATAACAGATTTAGACAAACACTATTCTGCCTAGATCACCCTTATCTTTTAACAAATTGAGTAACAACAACGAAAAAATTGGTCTCTTTTTAATCGATTTCTCCAAATGGAGGAGATTATCAATTCGGCTGTCTCGGTTATTACTTATTTATGAACAGATTTCGAAAATTATTTTTTGTTTCGGAAGATATACAATTTAATTTGGAGATGTGATGCAGTGTCCGGAGATATAGAAAATGGGATGTTGATTGCTGCAGTTTAAATGCGTTAATGATAATATATGGCCGTTACTTCTATGTGCACATTAGCCAGCAACATTTAAAAAAGCACAAGTTAGTTTGACATATTCCGCAATTCGGAAAAGTTACACTTTTAAAAAGTCATTCTACCATTTGGCTAATATTATTTACTTTTTATTTCTTGTTTTTTTTCTCACACCACCACTTTTGTTTTTAATATTTTTTTTATCTGTGAATAGGGGTCATCCATAAATTACGTCACACGATTTTCGTGATTTATTGACCCCTCCCCCGTCCTTGTCACAGCTGGTCACATTTGTGAGACCCCCCCCCACCTAGTGTGATGTCACATACTTTACAATTTAACGTTGAAAAAATGATCTTCGATTATTTTTTGTCTAAACAGGTATTATATTTTGAAAAAAATGTGATGTCACAAAATTTGAGACCCCTCCCTACCCCTTGTCGCACTTTGTCACATTTTGTCGACCCCCTCCCTCCCCCTTAACTTGTGACGTAATTTATGGATGGCCCCATACTTGTAAATAGTTATTATTTTATCTACATGTAAAATTTCATCTCTCAATGTAGTTTTTTATGTCTTTCAGTCTGTTACGTTTAGACGGCTAAACCGCAGAACCGAAATTTTTCATGTATAAAGTGGATGAAATTTTTCATGTATAAAGTTGAAGATCCGTTGTTATAGGCTAACATTTATCAAAAATCAATCCCTGAGGGGTTGAAACAGGGTATAACATCGTTTGTGTAAAAATAAACTTTTTCTTTACAATCGAATTAGCACATTTGAATTTTCCTAAGTATTAATTTATATTGGCGGATGATTGTAGTTGAGATATGTGTATGGTCGCACCTGTCCGGTGCCGCTGGAGCTCTGCCAGTAGGTGTGCGGCTGTCCGTCCAGCAGGCGGCGCGCGCCGGCGGCGGCGCGGCACGAGGACACGCGCACGCAGCGCACCGCGCCGCGCCACCCCACACCCGCGCCGCCCGCTGACTCGCCCCACTCCGCTACAACACACATTTCACAATGTACAGACTACAGCCTGACTGATCAAATATTCTACATACTGATACCAAATATGTGTAAAAAGGTACTTGCATTTAGACCTAATTTCTATACACTAATACTTTTTACGTTTAGATATTTGTTCTTTACTCAATATCGCAAAAAAGGATGGACTGATTTAGATAAAATTTAGCAGACAGGTACATAATGACTTAGAATATCATATAGGATATTTTTCATCCCAAAAAAATACTTTATAACCGGAGATTCAACAAAAACTTTTATAACACTGCGGATTGCTGCAAGTGTTGAATAATTACTAAGTAGTACATTCGGTAACGTCTTCCTTGGGTTATGTACTGCTGTCAGTTGGCTATCTTTTTGTGCTGCAATGCTTAGTGCCTTGTGCTCCTATTTGGAGGCTAAAAAGTAACAGGTAAACTTATGCACATAATTACTGATACTTTACAAAACACAGATGTCAGCGTTCTAACGACAATCACTAGACGATGGTTATCTCTTTCCATCAGAAGGTCCATTTATCTGCAGCAGCATGGAGGTAAGAATTAAGTTATGTGTACTTACATTGATCAGTGACTAATTCCATTTCGCTGACTTGTCCAGTCCACCCAGGTTGTTGAGGGAAATCAACTGTTAAATCCCGACCATTACTTGATATTGCTGAAAAAATACATAAATTAGCATATATATGATACCTAATTTTGCATCGCAAAATTTTATTTATACCATATAATATTATGTTCATAGAAGCATATCCTTTTAAGATTTTTTTCTGTCCGTGTTTTAGAAACATATCTCATTAGAAAATGTGTTCCCCTTTACATTTCATTAGATAATGTGTTTAAGGACTTGGTGACTATTTCCAGGTCAAGATAGTTTTTTCAAAATTTAAAATGTCTTTATTTCATAGGTATAATTGTTACACTTGAAATAAGTCAGTAAGTAATAATTTATATTTAACAGAATATGTTATTACAAAAATACTTTAAGATACACTTAATTTGACACATTATTTCAAAAATACATTATTACAAACAACGCAAAGATATCTTGTTTTGTTTAAAATTGGTAACATTGTGTCATTAATTCAACATGGGTGATGTTGAGTAGTTAAACTGTAGTTAGTGAGTTTTAGCTGTCAACCAACGATATATAGTCAATGTATATAGGTAATGGTATGGTACCAGTGACGGTGCCGACGCTGGAGTGGTCGATGCAGCCCCACTTGTACCGCGGCTGCGTGACGGCGGCGCGCACGCGCACGCGGTCGCCGGCCGCGAACGGCGGCGCGCCCGACACCACCTCCGCGTGCAGCGCGCGCACGCCCGCCACGCCGCCCAGCCCGCGCCACTCCACCTGACACCAACCACTCTTCCTTACAAAACGACATCTACACACTCTTTCACCATTCATTTACTTTAAGATCAGTGTTTTTCAATTTCTTTTAAGACACGACTCCCCCTAGCATGGTACATAAAATTGCGACCCACTGCCGTCTAGCTTACATTAAAAAAATCAAATCCTTTTAACATTTTTCTTTATCTTCACGTAAATATTTTGTTTTTGTTCACTTCCCACTACGTATGTAGATAAGCAAGTTGCTGATTTTACCCCGATTTTCGATACTCGAATTTTCACCAAATGTCGACGTTTGAGGACCTAGGAAACTTTTCCGACTATTTTCACGATGACGTCAGTATGTATGTATGTATGTATGTATGTATGTGTGTATATAAACATCCCATAACTTTTGAACGTTTGGACGTTTGGACCGATCGAAACGCGGTTGGCATGGCATTCGATTGGATTGCGCTCATCTTAGACTTTCTGAAAATTTGAACCGATCCGGTCCAGGAGCTTTTGAGAAATTTTGAAAAAACACAAAAAAAAATTTTGGCGAAACAGTATTTTTTTTATATAACTTCCAAATTTATATACCGATTGAGTACAAAAACTAATCAGCTCTATACCTAAAAAAACTACGTCTAATACATAAATTGCATCAAAATCGGTTTATCTGATTGGGAATAATCGTTGACAATTTTTTTAAAGTGTTTTTACGACATATCTTCAAAATTTTTCAACCAATCATTTTTTGGTATTCTACGATAATTTAGTACTAATAAAACTACGTCAAATGCCGTTAAAAAATCAAAATCGAATCTAATTCTCAAAACTTACAGCTTTTCAAATATTAAAATTACGTTATATTTAGCAAACTTACTTATTTTTTTTTAAATAACTTCAAGTTAATTCACCAATTGACTTAAAAACTGTGTCAAATACTGTTAATTTAATCAAAATCGGTCAATTTGTTTGGGATTTATCAATGAAGAAAATTAAAAATATAATGTTTTTTGACATTGCATCGAAATTTTCAACCTATCGATTATTTAACTAAAGCAATATTTTAGATCTCAAAAATTGAGTTGAATGCCATCATCGTTTTCAAAATATACAACTTTTCAAAAATTAATATACTGCCATTTTTAACAAAATAAATGTTTGAACTGAAAAATCTTTGCTTATATTTTTTACTCTTTTGAGCTACTCTTAAGATTAATGTAAAAGTTTATTAACACAATGATATGTAAAATGTCATTGTTTCAACAACATATTAGTAGATTTAAAAAATATTCCTTCTTTTATAATTCTACATTTCCATTTTTATTACTGTCCAAAATCAACTTTAAATTAACCCTTGCGTTCATTGAATTCATTGATGTCACAGAAGGAGGTCATAGTTACATATAGGGCCAGCAGAATTTAAATAATAGAGGTGTCGTAATCCAAAAAAAGTCTAAATATCACGTAACAATCACTTTAACGTCTTGGCGTAGATCAGTGTTTCTTAACTTGTGGTCCGCGGCCGCGGTCGCCGTCTTATCTAAACACAAACATTTAGGTACATCTTTTCTCCTTCACATACGTCTGTGAAAACTGAAAAGGCATACTTTGCTCTCGTTTATATCAAAAACAAATACAGAAACAGATTACAAGTGAAACCCAATTTGAGTTTACAACTAAGAAACATACAGAAACAGATTACAAGTGAAACCCAATTTGAGTTTACAACATTAAAACAAATATCACTAATTTAGTTACAAAAAAGCAGCACCAATTTTTACATTAATACAGTAATTTAATTTTTATAAAAAAATATAATTTTTTGCAGCACTAAAATAAATTGTCTTTGACTTATTCTCGTGTATTTTATTAAGGGGGTCCTTGAAATTGTGCTTGATTTTCTAGGGGTCCGCGGACTGAAAAAGTTTAAGAAACGCTGACCTAGATAATCATTGTCATCGTGGTATTTATCAACATTATTTATAGCTGATCGTAAAACCAAACGATCCAGTAAACTAACTGGAGCAGAGTCGGTGGCAAGAATTCACTTTTATTTTAATAAATAAGAATAACTACACAAATTACACAAAGTGATCTAACCCCAAAGTAAGCAAATTATTTGCTGGTAAGATAGATGTCAGTCAACAGTACTTACTACTACATAAAAATACAAATGTAAATAATCGCGTATATTTAATAAATACCCAAATATAAAAATACAAACATCTATGCTCATAATGTTTGTTCCTATCGGAAATCGAACCCGAGCTCCATTGTTGCGTAGTCAGGTTTGTTAACCACTCGACAAACGGGCGGTCAAATTAATAAACAAGTCTACCGCTTGTTGATTCTCCTAAAGGACAGAGATAATTATCGCCTGTTGATGGCGTTACAACAAAAAATATTTGTGATGTTATGAGCACAAGTTGGCCAATTACCTTTCCATCTACATCGGTTCCACCGATAGTGACAAGCACTGAAGGTATTGCGGCGGGAAATAGTGAGGCGGCACAAAAGCAGCCGTGGTGACAGGTTTAGCCTACAGTTCGCGTTTTACCGACTCCGTGGCAGGAACGCAAATTATCTGTTTTTCAAATGGGACCCAAACGAACACATTTTAATCAAATTCACTTTTAGGCATAAAACTACATAAAGGACTTACGTGCAAAAATACGTTCTGCTTTATATCACGTTCAACTTTTTGTACTTGCCCGACATCTCCTAGTGCAATCTAGAAATTAAGAAAATTCAAATTGAAAACGAAAAATGTATTAATTATTATGTATAATGTGTAAATGTATTAATTATTATATATAAATGTGTTTAGCTACATAGGATTTTTTACATTAAATACAATTTTTTTTAAAACTCACATTTTCAAAAGCTTTGCAACACCGAACGGTCATACCAGGTGTGATTATATCTGATAAATATTGAGCATACTCCTCCTCCGAAGCAAAACAACTACGCCAACGGTACGGTGTTTGTTTCTTTTCGGGTTTTAACGCAAGAGGCTTGATGTCATACAACGTGTCATCCATTCCTTGCTGGGGTAATTCTAATAAATATGCAACCAGTGCTTCTACTGATGGTAGACTTGTTCCACCTAAAAATTAATAAGATTAAAAATACAAGCTCAGTTGTACCTACAGTTAAAAATAATTATTTTACACTCATTATTATAAGAAAACCCCTGATAGGTGTCTTTTGTATATCTAAGAGAGATAAAGGCGACCTTTAAAATACCGCCCCGTTGGTCAAGTGGTTAGCGACCCTGACTACGCAATTAATGTGGTCCGCGTTCGATTCCCGGCAGGGACAGGCATTTGTGTGATGAGCACAGATGTTTGTATTTCTGAGTTTGGGTGTTTATTAAATATATACCGTTGACTGACACCCATACTACAAGCATATAATTTGCTTACTTTAGGGTCAGATCAATTCGTGTAATTTGTCCAGTGATATTTATTTATTATTATTATTTACTAGCTGACCCGGCAAACGTTGTTTTGCCTTACATATTAGGAATCCATAGCAGACAAACAACGTGACACTTAATTTATATAAGACTACGGGATTAAACTTTATATGGTGGTTAAGTATTCTTAAATTTTCTAATTTTCCGCGCAATTTTCTTAATATTTTCTTTTATAAGAACCTTCTCCTTACAATTACAAACACAACAAAAAAAATTACCGAAATTGGTCCAGCCATTCAGGCGTGATGTCGTGACCAAGGAAAATAGGGATTGATTTTTATATATATAAGATTAATATTCCACTATTACAACAATTAGAAGAGGTAGTATTGTTGCTTTTATAACTTATAAGCTGCAAAAGGATAATTAACAATATTCATGTAGATAAAAAATTTTGTTGATCACCGAGATGGGTGAAAAGATAATAATACATTATGCATGTAAATGTAAAAAATTACCCAAAGTCTGTATAGCAGCATACACTGCATGTCTCGAAAATCCCATTTCTATAACTTGTTGAACTTGAGCAGAATTAGCCCATGTATTGAGATCCTTTCGTGCTAAAAGAAAAAGTTAGTGTGTTTGAATATATTTTTGGAAATAATCAACTCAAAATAAAGCTAAACTAATATGTAGTCTGTCGACACTATGCTAAATCAAATACGCACGGAGCAAAAATGCCGATGTAAATCATAAGTGCCTAAACGTTAGAAAACGTTATATATTTTTAACAAAATTCAGTAGAACATGATTTAGATTTGTTAAAAATTAGGTAGCCGATAAACTTATGTGACATTGCCATCCCGCTACACAGATAGCAACTACTATACTTTGTGAGCAATGATTTCTCTTTCCATCAGAAGAGCGATCTAATGGTTTGCTAACTAATTTTATAAAAAGCATTATTGAACATCATACTGTTGAATAATTTTGGTCGCACTAGATGAAATTCTGTCTACCTTTCTATGACTTTATTTAAAAAAAATCAATAGCAAAGGAGAATAAAAATTTAAGTGCACTTTTCTCTTTTTCAGTAACCAGGTTAATTTAAATTATAATAAATTATATCTAAATAAGTACATACAAAGCGACGCGGTGCTAGTTGAGGGCCCCATCGATACTTGCATAACATTACTCTTGTCTATGATTGGTATCTCAGGGGGAGATTCGAAGTCCTTTTCATCTCCTGCAAAAAAGTATAAATAAACATGAATTTCGCATGTTCTGCTTCCAAGAAAATTTGTGCCTGATACTATACTGTTCCAATAGTAACTTCTTTAGTTTGTTGGTAAATTTTTTGCCCGTTATCTATATATGCAATTATTTTTATTTGGTTTCATTAAATATGGTATGTATCATACCGATCCCGTTGCGGGTTAAGAAGAATAAAACGAATGACATTAGATGTTCCGGTTCATTACAATTCACCAGTTTGTCGGTTTGTCGGTTGGCCAGGTGAGGCCAGGTAAGCCTCATCGGTGCATTTTCCGCTCTGACTATCTCTTCTTTTTAACGATAGCTGTAATACATATTTTAGCGAATCCAACTAGAGGATCTTATGAGCTGAGCGGAATCCATATCTATTAGGCTATTAAGCTTTCACGGCTAAACCGCTAAACCGATTTTGATGAAATTTGGCATGGACATAATTGAAGATCCGCGGTCAAAAATGGGATTCAAAAAATAAGATTTTAAAGAAAAAACTATACCAACGACATGTTAATCTACTAGCGGGCGAAGTCGCCAAATTAAAGTGATATGTCTACAATTAAATACTGTTAAAAAAATTTAAATAAAGAAAAACTTTTTGTAACATTTGACTATTGGTGGATTTTCAATACACTTTAATTATTTGTATTATCTAAAGTAATCTTGTTGATCTAGCGTTAGCGGCCTTAGTATACGTTTAATTTGAGTTGAAATCCCAGATAGGGCAATTTATGCTGTATTTTGTCACATCACTGGATGGTGAGGAAAAATTAGCTAGTCATTGGTACGTTAGTTGACCATCTGTCTAGTCTTCAGGGGTATGAGCGTGAGTATTTATTTGATACTAGCTGGAGCGTGCAGCCTGATGCATTATAAAAGATTTTGGCGAATCGGGCGGGATCACCTAGTTTTTCCGGGATAAATAGCCTATGTGCTATTCTAGGTCATCATCTACCTGCGTACCAAATTTCATACAAATCCGTTTAGTAGTTTTTGCGTGATTGAGTAACAATATCTACCATTTATACATTCAAACTTTCGCATTTATAATATTAATATAGATTTCAACACTTGTATTATTCGAGTAATATATGCCAGCAAGTATATTATATTTCTTAAAGATTTAATTTCAAGGCTTGTATACGGCGCAGAAGTGATTGGTATAACGTATAAGATCCGTGATACGGTTTATTTTACCGTACGTAAAGATAACCCCACTCCGTAGTGCAGCGCTTAAGAACCGTGCCGGGAAGTATATTGATTATGTAGTTACCGGTGACGAGGGCGGCCAGCTGCTGTATGAGCGCGAGCGCGGCGCGGGCCAGCGCGGGCGGCGCGTGCGCGGCGGCCAGCGGGCTGGGCCGCGTGGCCAGCGCCAGCAGCCGCCGCAGCAGCGTGCCCTCCGTGCCCGTACCTCCTCGCTCCATACTACCTGATCATATATTCGCTCATTTGCGACAATATCGACATTTTTCAAAAAAACATCGTTTTACAGAAGAGCCATTACTAAAATGCTGCGGCCGCAACTTACGTGTATCTACACAAATCTTCGCGCAATGACGCGATACATGTAGATGTGACCGGCTATCATCGGCTGTCGTCACAAACATTCCGACTGCGTGTGCCTTAGCACGCTAATATCTTTTGAACGATACACGCAAGTGCGGCCGAACGGTAAGGGCATACCTAAGAAATTATTTTCCTTTCTAACTTACTATAGAGCCTTAAGAAATGGCGTTTTTACAATAAACAGCACAATTTTTTATACACGACTGTATCATTAACTCAAAAATCGTAAAATTTGAGATATGTGGACCTTGTAGCAAATGAGTGATATCATACCGAGTTCCAGAGATGATATCATTTTTTGGGAATTTTTCTTTTAAGCCGTACTATGAAACCTTATCACAAAAATCTCAATAGTTTACACATGAGATATTTTTTCGATTCTATAACATTTACACACGCTTTATATTTTGTTTACTAAATATTACATTACAATGAAATGAGCTGTAATTCATTTGCTAGCAACATAGTACCACAATGCGCCAGACAATGAAAATGTAATCCAACCACTTACAATCTAGTAATATGCTGATTTAGACAATGGTATCGTGGACGATAACAAATAGTGCGTTGCAGGTTACCTGCCCTCTATTTTATTATATATGCTGATTTAGACAATGGTATCGTGGACGATAACAAATAGTGCGTTGCAGGCACGAAATAAAGAAAACAACGGAATTGGCAAGTACAAACATTTGTATCAGGACCGCGATCGCCACACTCACACATAAAATAAGCATTATTGCATATAAACTACTAATGCAAACATTGTTTCATTGGTCGGTTTCATTTTAAGCAACAATAATCCGAAACACACAAACAGAACATTTAAAAATATACCAAACTGCGTTACAATAAATTTTACTTTGCTACAAAAAAAAAGAGTATTTACGTCCTTTTGTAGTCTATTCAAAATAGACTCATCTATTTGTACAATAGTGAAACTTAAGATCGTAATAGTTTCGCTATTCTACAATAGATGGCAGTATTGATTTTTCCGAAGTTTTCAGTTGATCATATTTGAGTAGAGAACTTTCTAGAACGATATACGTAATGACTGTCATTACGTATATTTTTCTAGAAAAATTAGGTCAACCTAAAATGAACTTTATATGTATCACTAAGGCAATTTAGAGTAAAAGCGCATAATAGTGACGCACGCGGCACGCCCACTCTTCACTGCCCCTTGTTTTCTTTATTTCGTGGTTGCAGGTTACCTGCCCTCTATTTTATTATATATTAATCTCAGTAAACAAATATGGTAAAGGATGTTTTAGATTTTATATAACATAACAAATTCATTTGTTTGAAATTAACAAATACAGTTATTCTAAAATTACGAAGTATTCACATGGACTAGTGTAATCCGTATTATACGTATTTATTATTTATTTTATTATAAACATAAAATCCACAGCATACAATTCAACAAATACACCAAGTAAGCAAACCAAACATAAGCCAATTACGGATTTTCATTACATTACTGAAACTTTTAAAGAGTTCATTGACAGTACAAGCCAAACAAAAAAAATTTACAAAGAACAGAAAGAATTAAATCATATCAAAAATTTCATATCAAATATCAAAAATCATATCAAAAATTAAATTGATTATTGTAAATTATACATTGAAAATTTAACTAAAACTCAGTATAATAGTTTTTTCTTAATAATATGTGTAAGGTCAGCAAAACATAAGAGAAACTACAATATTAAAATTATTTCAATTCAACAACTTTAAATACAATAGATGTAGCTTTCAATAATATAAAATTGGTGTTAGTCCCGGGCTCCCTTGAATAAGCCAACTGTCTTTCCTTTTCTTTCTTTCCCTTGAATAAGGCAAGTCTTCAAGGAATTCTCTATTCGAGTCACTACCATCGTGGCTACTAGGTGGTAGAGTTCTGCATTGTCTCACCCGGATCTGGTACCACCGCCTTACATATTCTTGCCGCAATAGCGTCAGCGCGAGGCACTTTTGTGATCCGGTTTGGAGGGTAAAGCAGCCGGTAAACTTATGCATGTGGCACTAGACCTCGCTTCAAGATAGCAACGCACCATTAACACCTTTGGTATAGATACCAGGTGATGGACGTTGACATCAGGAAACCCGTGTGCTTGTTTGCTATCTTATGATATAAAAATAAATAATAATAAAATTTAAAAAATAACTATATTCATCGCAACAGATTTTTTAAAATACACTATAATAGTCGATAAATACACAACGTTATCTATTACATTTATGATACAGAATTAACTCAATAGCATTCTTTTTGTGATTTTTAGCCTTTGAACATACCTCCATTATCAGGCGGTTGCAGTAATACTTTTCTTAGGCGTGTTCTTGTTGTTAAAAGACCCCTTACAGCACATAATGTAAGCAGTTCCATTTGTTGCTTTCGAAGTCCATACACATCAATTTCAGCTGGAATTAGACGGAAAACATTAAAAGCATCAACATGAATATGATCAAGAAACTAAAGCCCTCCTACGAAAAAGCTTCAAACTGTAGTGTCTAAGTTGCAGAAAAACGAGAATTATATAATCCACACTAAAATATTACAAATTCAAAAGTCTGTTTGTATGTCTAAATTTGATAAAATTTGGCAAGGATATAGTTGAAGTTCTGAGATTAAATAGGCTGTTTTTTTAAAAAAAATTGACCCCTAAGGGATAGAAATACGGGATGGAAAGGTGGTACAAAATTTCTTATATTGATAATTTTTACTAAACTCGCGAGGAAACCTGCGCGGGTAAGCCGATTTCTACGTAAAAATGCTGATATTTAATATTGTTAAGAAAATGCGAAAGTGCGTGTACGCGTTCCTTCCTGAATACGTGTGAATGTATGTATGTGTATAGTGTATATGTGTGTTAGTGTATGAAACAGCTGCATAGATATGAATAAAATTTGTTGTACAGAGCCATCACAGAGTAAAAGCCGTGCACAATGGCATTAATACCTGGCAAGTGATGTGGGTGCATGGGCGAGGCCTGCGGGCCAGCCCCAAGCAGCGCAGCCGACACGCGCAGCGCGCTCTCCCCACCGCCCAGCGCCTGCACGAGCCGCTCGCACTCCGCGCTCTGTATACCGCTCAAGTCACTCTGACAATAAAAATACAATTACATATGTGGGTAGAAGGAAACAGAAATGTTGTCATAAATCATAATAAAATTATGATATAAAATGTCATAATTGAAACACGATTAGAAGTCACATTCTGAAAATAATTACTTAACCCGTCACGCAATTTTGGAACATGCGAGCGTTCGTATTAATTTTTTGGCGGGTAGTGATTCTCGAACACACGGGTGTAATAAGAAGCACACTCCAATTGGCTTTTGATTTGACAAAGTGTACTTTTTAATTTGTTTTTTGACAACTGTACACAGTACTGTACGGTATTTACCAAGATAGTAATGACTCATTACGTAATCTATCGGTGGCCAACAGACTAGATAATTTGCACTCCAAATGGCCGTTTTTATCGGTGTGTTTATACTGATTTTGTGAAATAGTTACTTTATTCCTAAGTGTGTAATTTATGTGATTGTTAGTTGATAGTGTAAATATTGGAGTGCGTTATTTGAGTGAGCAATTAGTGTTATATAGTCAACAAAATAAGAGGATGTAACAAATTTCCCAAAGTTAATAATCATAACAAGATTTTAATATCCAGTAAGCTTACGTTACTTTTTATTAGATAATAAGTGAATAGGAAATTTAATGCAGATTACGTTGATGTATAATTCATTTATGACCACCCCGTTGGTCGAGTGGTTAGCGACCCTGACTACGCACTCGACGGGGCTTGGGTTCGATCTCCGACGGGGACAAGAATTTGTGTGATGAGCATAAATGTTTGTATTTTCAGATATGGGTGTTTATTAAATATATTCATGTATTTATATATGTATTTCTATGTATTAGTATCGTTGACTAACACCCATAACACAAGCAAAAAATTTGGTTACTTTGGGGTTAGATCAGTAAGTGTAATTTGTTCCGTGAATATTTATTTATTTCCCGTGTTAGTTTCGGGCTCCTTTGAAGAATAGGCCAACTGCCGTTCTACCAGGCAGGTCGCAAAAGGCGACTGATTGGCTATTCGAGTTACTACCATCGTGGCTACTAGGTGGTAGAGTACTGCATTGTCTCGCCCGGGTCTGGTACCACCATCTTACCTATTCCTGTCGCAATAGCTTCAGTGCTTGACACGGTCGTGTTCCGGTTTGGAGGGTAAGGTAGCCGGTAAACTTATGCATGTGGCATTAAACCTCGCCACAAGATAGCAACGCAGCATTAACACCTTTGGTATCTATAGGCAATGGGTGACTCTTTTCATCAGAAGACCCATCTGCTTGTTTGCTATCTTATGATATTGTTACGAATGATCTAGAAATGTGAAGAGTTGGAACGCTGGAGGGATCTAGAAATAAAAGAAAGAGATAGCTACTCCTAATAATAAACAAATAGTTGGCCGTTAACCGAATAGCTATACCATAATGGACTTTGTGATATAGGGCATAAGGGTGAAAATAGCGTGTACTATCATAAGTTGTTTACAATAAGGAGTCATCGTTTACTCGATAAATTTAAATTTTTCTGGATCCAGGTAGAACTTTACACTTGGGTATAAATAGAAATGTGTTGACAAATACAGAGCAGTTTTTATAAAGCGATCAAGAGCGATACTTGAAGCGACGCGTGCGAAGTGTTTTATTGTGTAGTCGGTTAAGTTTAGTGATAGTACAGTGAGTGACTAGTGTTAATCAGAGTATTTAGTATCACATTGTGTTGTCTTGTATTGTGTGTATTTGTGTTGTAAATACACGGTTTAATATAAGTGGCGTTTTCTTACAATTACGAACCCGAAGTACGTTACAATATATAAAAAAAGATATTCTATCGCCTATAGACACCAAATATGTATATGATGCGTTGCTATCTGTGCAGCAGGATGGCAATGCTATATAAATAAGTCTACCGCCCAACTTTAACCCCTAAAACGGAACAAGATAATGACAAGCATTGACGCTATTGCAGCAGGAATAGGTAAGCAGTGGTACCATATACCCGGGTGAGACGATGCGGAACTCTAGTAGTCACGATCATATTGACACCTAAAGCCAATCGGTCGCCTTTTACAACTTGCCTGGCATAGCGGCATATACTCTATGCTTCAAAGAAACTCTGATCAACATGGGGAAAATGAATTTTATTAATAATTAATTAATGTTAAAATATAACTTATGTCCGGTGAACGGAAAACCTACAGAATGGTAACTGCAAATAAAATCTTTTTGAGAAACGGCTCTACGATGTCTGTTTTCCTTAAATAGTTAGTTTGTTTGTTTTATATTAACATCACGCGGTAATGATTGGCTCTATTATCGACGCTAGTCGCTAATTGGTCGCTAAGCGCATAATAACAATAGTATTATTTGCAAATAAAATGAACAAGTGCGACAATTTGACGGGCTGTAAAAGTTGTCTAAGTGGACAAGTTATGTAAAAGGTAGCAATGAAAGATCTGAATAATTTTAATTATTATGTATATTTCTGGTAAGTATATTTAAAATTGAAACGAAAACAATGTTTTATGTAAATAAGCTTATACAGGTACTTTTGAATATAATAATTACAGTCGGATTGGAGCGCGACACACCAAGAAGCACACCGGCACACCATTTTTAACTTATTATAAATTAAATGCTTTAAATTATGAGTCTTCTTACATGTGATAACTAATTTTAGAATTTTTATTGTGCAGATGAGATTGATTTCTGCACCATTTCACTGCGCAAGAAGGCGTTATTTATATTTTAAAACCTAACAAAAACCAACGATGACATGTGCCGACAAAGCCGAACTAAACTCATTTACAGCACAATTGGCAACTGAGACACAATTAGAATTAAGTCATTTTTTAGTGCTAGGAATATTTCTATAGGTTTTTCGTTCACCGCTTATAACGCATTTCAAGTTGCAATACTGGGGCATGATAAATCTACGTAACCCTTACCTATAGTACTTATAACCTACTTATAAAATTACGAGTAAACTAAACAAAACATAAATACTTATTACGTTTCAGAATGTTTCGGTAAAGTAAAAAACGAAAATTTTGCATCCTTCTGTTTATCGACAACCATCCACACAGCAATTATTTTATATTACGAATTCCCCATTTTATAAGAATACCTACAGTAATAAACTTTACGTTGCGACGATGATCGGCAAGCCGTTGTACTATGGGGAACATTTCCGGTGTTCCACCTTTAAGGACACATTCGCTTGGCACATTCGTCGGTGCTTTTGTTAGGCCCCGCCTCTTACGTATCTCTATTGTTTGTATTAGACAATGCCGCTTGAAATATTTGTTATTCATCATAATTCTTAATGTTTTATTTTGTAGTTGAGAGTAATTCTTAGTTTTGTAGTTTCTAAGCAGGTAATTACAACATAAAACTGTAAGGAGCCGATTCCTGCGATTGAGTACTTACAAGTAGTCGCACTAATCTGTTTTGAATAAAAAGTAGTTTATTGTATTTTTTGTTTTCTATTAGTGATAAAACTAATATTAAAGTAAATATTTAGACTACTCGTATGGGGTTTAATACAAATATTGACAAATCTTACAATTTAAAAAATAACAAGTTTTTGTTTGATCTTAATGTTTGCAGGCCTAGAGACATGACATGTTGCCTAGTTATTTTATATAGGTCAATCGCCGCTAGTTAAATGTTCTAGTAATTTAGTTTAGATACTGGTTTATTCCACCAGATTAGATGATAGAGTCAAATTTCGCGGCATTTTCAAAGTCCAATTTACACACAGATGTCCAACAATAAAGCAATCTCTCAAGTCCAAAAAACGAAGCACAGGTCAAATTTTAAGCACGATCGGAGTCCGGGAAAATAACAATGGCCATAAAAAACGGGATCAATGAAACAAACGTAGAGCATCGGCAACTGTTAAGGAGCGACTGATAAGGAATGTTATGATTTGTGTAAACGCATTGTGGTCAAGTACTTAATTTTTTCTAATTGGATGCACCGATTTGTGGGTGGAGCTAAGATATATTTCGCTGTTCAAAGAAACATTTTGTTAACTGGAACACCGCCAGTGAACTCAATTGTACATGAATAGGTACGCGTGTACTCATAAGCACGGGGCGGCTCCGACTGATTTGCAAAGCCGAGTTGTCGCGCGCTGTAGGTGCTTATCGCGGTAGGTATAGGCGAGTGTCAGAGGCCTGGCTCGGGTTCGATCTCCAATGGGAACAAGCATTTGTGTGATGAACATAATTGTTTGTATTTCCGGGTTTGGGTGTTTATTTAATATATTCCAGTATTTATGTATGTATTTCTATGTATTAGTATTGTTGACTAACACCCATAACACAAGTAAATAATTTGCTTACTTTGGGGTTAGAACAGTACGAGTATTTTGTCCCGTAAATTATTTATTTATTTAACACTTTATTGTATACAAAAAATTACATAACAGAGAATAACAAACGAAAACAAAAGGCGAGCTTATCCCTAATAAAAGATATCTTACGGCTAACCCAAGACAGTAAAGTACAATATTAAAGCGGAACAGATAGCCAGTGTATAATTTAATTGAAAAAAAAAACTAACTCTAATTAATTATACTAGCAATACCCGTGCGAATAATTTGCACTAAGTAATTTTATTAAATACTTCATAAGTTGATTTTAAATTGAACAAAAATTTACTGACCGTCAATCATTTTGACGTTGTTTCAAAATTAAAGCTGTCAGATGGCAGCATTGCTGTATTATGTCTTAATATATGTATATAATTTTAATAGTTTATAAAAACAAAAACAGTAATAATTTTTTAGTTGTTGATGCCGGTAGAGCAAGCAATTATCTATAAAATGATATAGAATTTATTTGGAGTAATTGTGAGGGTTTCTCTAAAAAAGGAGGCAAACATCTTTACCTTAGCGTATTAATATAATATATAATAATAAGAAAAAAAAACAGTTTAGTTTCACGGATGCTTATTTTAACTTGCAGATAAAGACAATAAATAATTAAGTCTCAATTGTTTTTTAAAAGAGGAAAGTGAAGTACTGTTATGGATATGACAAGGGAGCGAGTTCCAGAGTTTTATAGCAGTGACTAAAAAAGTGAGAAAAAATATTAGAGCTGTGCATGGGAATACGTAAATGGGTGGAAACTGATGGACGACAAGGAGAACTAAGTGGATGAATAAACTCAAATTATATTTTCAAGTAATGTGGTGTTGAAGGATTGCACAGAATGTTATATAGGAGACAAAGTACACGAGTGTTCCTTCGCAAACGTGTTGGGACACATTTGAGCTCTGTATAGAGATATATGGTCATATTTTCGGAAGCCAAAGGTATATCGAGTACAAAGATATTGTAATCATTCTAGTTTATTCAATAACTCCTCCGTGACATCTGGGTAACATGAGTTACCATAACCGATGATTAGAAGTATAAGAGAAACCATAAGCGATATTTTAGTCTTTATATGTAGACAATTTTGGAATGACTTAAGGGAATGGAGAGGATAGTGAACTTTTTTACTATTGCTACTAACGTGAGATTCTCAAGAAAAATTATCGCTATAAAGAAGGCCCAAGTTCTTTACAATATGTGAAAGTTGAATATGAATGTTATCGTAAACAAGGCAACGTAGGCACATGGGTTAAAAGACTACGCTTACAACAACTTCCAATAATCATGGCCAGAGATTTAGCAGGGTTAACTAAAAGACCAAAGGATTGTGCCCACGAATGAATTCGTTGGACATCTAAGTTGATTTCGTTTACTGTATTCGCAACGCTATTGTGGAGATCATTATATGTATAGCTGGAGATCATTCGCGTAAAGATGAAATTTGGAAGAAATTACTTAGTTTTGGAACATACTTTATGAAATGTTTAAAGAACATTACATATTAAATTGTACAAAATCACCTGCTTTAAACATTCTTTAAAAATTTATTTTTAGGGTTGTAAACGTAGTTTGAAACAAAAAGCGGGGAGTTCGTTGTGTCATGGACGCGGACATGTATGTTTTACATGACTACGTCTATTTAATGGTTAATATTTTGTGATGGTAACTTTTTTCATTCGTTGTACAGAAGCCGTCGTTGATCGGTTTGGACGCCTTCATATTTTTGCGTTCTCTTGCTGCGCTCTTGCGTACTCTTTTATATAATGGATTAACAGGCATCATAATTCCTATTTAAAATTTATTTTAGACGCTATATGTTCTTTATATTTTCAGCTGTATATTTAATGTAAGCACTTACAATCAATAAATCTTTACAACAGCCGTGAATAAATCGAACGTCATAGCTGCTCCGAGTCAAGGGATATACTATATGAATATTATGTAACGTAGTGAAATTATATTAAAATGGCAGTACTTCTTTCTCCACAACCCGCGAAGCATCGTAGACCGCTGAA
Source organism: Apodemia mormo (assembly GCA_036924255.1). Taxonomy (NCBI): domain Eukaryota; kingdom Metazoa; phylum Arthropoda; class Insecta; order Lepidoptera; family Riodinidae; genus Apodemia; species Apodemia mormo. The sequence goes on from JAUPFN010000001.1 coordinate 11,865,939, forward strand.
TAGCTAGAGAGTTTTTTCAGTCTGAACAATTTTTTTGACTCTTTAGCTATCCATCGGTATAATTAGTGTTTGGATATTGATGATAGTTACCTAGCAATATATTGTATAAAAATTGACTAAGTATACAAAATTGGGGGATACACTCCCAATTTTGCTATCAGTTTTTTGAACTGTCCCTCACAACGAAAGCAAATTTAAAGATATTACGTCGAAAATATTTACGTCATAAAATTTTACCTTAATTGTTGTGTTGTCTTCCAGGACGAGCGTAATTTTAGCTCGCGACGATAATTGCGTAACTATTGCGTTTCGAGGTGGAGATCCCGCGAGCACACGCTGGCCGAGCCTCACGCGCCACTCCATCCCGCCCACCACGCCCAGAGCACCCGCTGCCGTGTGGAATATACATTACATCACAGCGAACAATGCTTTCATATACATCTATACGAATATTGTAAAGAGAATACATTTGTATTTTTGTGTGTTTGTAACGAATACACTTAAAAACTACTGAACCTATTTTTGAAATTATTTTACCATTAGAATAATATTGTGTTTCATAAGTACGTAATATAGGTTACTTTTTTTTACCAGAGAGAGGAAAAGGAAGTAATGATTTTGGGTCTCGAGTAACAGCTATTTATTCACTTGAATGTCCACCGTCGCAGGCTGTCAAAAGCCTAAAACTTCCGAGCGCAGCCGACATTTTTTGCTACTAAAAACCACATTACGTTTCTCGGTAAGAACGTTTGTAAAAAGGAAATGATTTGTACTATTTAAAAATAAACAATACAAATCTTATACAGAACGAATTTCAATGATAATAAATGCTTGATACTAACATTTTCATACTCAAAAACGATAAACTCTAGATAGTAGTATTTTTTCCCAATCGGCTGTGAAATCAATTTTAATAAATTTCTTGACTTTGGTTAATAAATTTATATTAACTGATTTAAAACATAATAATTATGCTAGTATAACAATAAAATTGTAATAGTTATATTTTAAAATCAACCAAATTAATATACTTCACTCGTCGACATGTTTGCACGAATCATATTGAGTTTTAATTTAGGAAATTAAAAATAAACAGGACAGTTTTAACTTTTTTTGTTAGACACCATCTAAATTTCATTACGTTAATTAAAAGCCACAGATAATGCACAGGAAAGTGATAGATTTCTTTATAACTTTGCATTTTTTGAATGTTCTTCTACTGGGTACTGTGGTGCTTGATACGTAAGACGATAATAAATGATTGGTTATCACAGTGCCCTGGACGTTCAAGTGGCTATAACATAACATGTAATAATCGCGCGCCACACAACACTACTGAATTAAATAATAACATTTGGTTTTCACTATCTGGTAGTCTAACTTAAAATTTACGTATACCTACAGACATTATCTAGCGGAGACTTTGGCTGAGGCCCCTTATGGTAGATTTCACCCACAATGTAGGCTTAGCTCTAGGCTTGGCTAGTTAAAATTCGATTCAAAATAAGAGAACGACTTATAAAACTACAGTATCGAAAATAAAAGATAACACAAATGAAGGCCAAGGCAATAGTTAGTGGTTAATAATGTGTTACATACCAATAAGACAAGTGCTCAGCGACGGTGGAGAAGGTTTCATGGTTTGAGTTAAATCTTGACTTGTGTGGGGCCACCAATGCCAGTCACTTGTGATCTGTAAAAAAATGACTTGAACAATTATTATAATACTTAATAGGTTCAACAGTTACGTTGCGGAAATCGATAACTTATTCTTCTTCAGATGGTCACACTCACTTACTTCAAACACACATACACACGCGCATACACCGTGTAAGGAACATACGGTAATACATTTAAGTAAGAGAAACAGAATCAAATATGTATTTTTAATTATGAATATAAGAAGGTCACCATGGAGCCACTGCAACCTCTTCCGCCTTACATCTCAGGGAGGCGAGATTGGCTGAAAAACAACCAATCTCGCCACCTGCGACACCTCCTTTCACCCGTTAATTTTTGTTTTAATTTTATTTAGATGTTTTTTATTATGTGTGGCAATAATGTTGCGTCGTGCAGCGCCGCACCAGCTCGCCGGCGCCGTGTGGTACGTACCGTCTGTGCGGCGTGCTGCAGCTCGTCCAGCAGCAGCGCGGAGAGCGGCGCGTGCCACTGCGGCGCGCCGTGCAGCCGCCGCACCAGCTCCCCCAGCGCCGCGCACACCGCGCCCGTGTAACTCGCCGTGGCTGGCGCACGCCACCGATTATCTAATAGGAAATTTAATAAGTAATAATTTTCGTGAGAGCTCATAAATGTCCTTACAGGATCGTAAATGTATTAAAGATAGGGGCAGGTCTAGTGTCAACGATGGGTGTGCGCAGGCGAGCGCGTACCGAGTTCCTCTTCGTGGTGGTGCGCGGGCGGCGGTGCGGGAGCGTGCGGGCGCAGCGCGGGGTCGGCGGGGTGCGTCTCCAGCCACAGGCGGCCCGCCAGCGCCACCAGCTGCGCGCCCACCGTGCGCCGCCACTCCGCCGCGCCGCCGTGCTCCCACAGCACCAGCCGCAGCAGCCACAGGCACTGGATCTGCGTAGCACCTTGTATTAAATACTAACTGTTCCCAGCGACTTCCGTTTGCATCTTCCACACACATTACTACCTTTTTCTCAGCTGGTAAAGAAGTAGCTTGCGTTACTAATGCTGGGACCAAACTTGCGTCTATCGTCCAGAAGTTAAATGCGCGCTAAGGCACACACAGTTCGGAATGTTTCTTTATGTTAGCTGGAAAGACGAACTGGCAGACGTGCCACCTGGCGGTAAGTGGTCGACGTCGCCAAAAATATAAATTAGTTTACTTCGAACTAGCCCGGGTAAATTATTTATGTGTTGTCTATCCTGAGACATAAGATGTTAAGTCTCGGTGCCAGTAATTACCCTTTTTCCGAAACACAGTAAAGCTGTTTCACGGGATACAAGATAGTAGTACCCTTTCAGCCGGGAGCGCGACACAGCGCATCCCTCCCACCGGTGAAAAGTAGCCGATAATAGCCTGTCAAATCTGCATTTATCGTATCATTGCACGAAGATTTGTGACGATAAACGCAAGTACGACTAAGGCAATAGTGATAATGTTGCTTTATGTCAGAAAATATATATAAAAGAATTTTTAAAATCAGTCTAGTGGTTTTTTTGCTGCGGCCGCACTTGTGGCTATCTTGTCAGTTGTCACGATAGCTTTGCGCAATGAGGCGATACATGCAGATTTGACCGGCTATTATCAGCTATCGTCGCAAAAATTCGGACTGCGTGTGCCTTATAGCGCGGTTGACGGTACTTTAAAGGGTTTTAGCGCGCTAATATCTTCGGGACGATAGACGCAGGTGTGGCCGAAGGGTTACAAGTACAAGAATCTTTACTTCTTCATAATATAGACATTGGACATCTGCTTTCATCAAACTGGTAAACGATTCCATTTTTCGTTTTGTAGCTCTATTTTAACTGTTCCTGTCGCAATAGCGTCATTGCTTGTTTTAGTTTGAAGAGTAAAAGACAAACAGTAAACTTATGTATGTGGAGTTTCCATATCGCCACAGAATAGCACTGCACCGGTCCATCTATGTTATCTTCTATTCAGTATTTTCGATCTCTGGGGAGTCCTTCTGCTTGTTTACTATTCTATGATATAAAATAAGAGTGTAATGTATACATAAACATATTTTCTTACCTGTAGATATATGAGATCTTGTGTAATAGGTTTGTCAGTTGAGGAGATAATACTGTAGCAGAGTTCAAACCACGAATCAGTGCAGAGTGCGATTCTCATTTCAGGGGTTTGAGCACTGACTGTAAAATAAATTATTAAGATAATTGGACAATAAGGTATCCTTTATATTGAGTCAAAAAAGTGCAATCTATGCACCAAAGAAAAACGTTTATATAAAATTTAAATATTTTTATAAGTTACTAAAGTATATCGACTGGTAGTCGATATGTTCAGACTCAGTACACTTAATACTTTTTATTTAGAAAAAATATATTTTTAAGTTATTTGAGTTTTTAAATAACTTGGGGTGCGAGGCGCAGCTAGTATAAACATTATATATTTTCAGTATTTCTGTAATTTATTTTAATTCCATGTTACACTGATAAGATTTATTTAAAGCACGTAAGTAGATTAAAGGTTGACCTCTGAGCAGCGCGAGTGCGGTGTGCGTGTGGTGCGCCAGCGCGGTGGGCGGCGGGTGGTGGTGGTGCAGCGCGAGCGCCAGCAGCCGCCGCTGCAGCGCCGCCACGTTGCGGCGCGCCGCCGCGCCCACGCCGCCGCGGCCCGCGCCCGCGCACAGCGCGCGCACCGCGCCCGTGCACGCCGCGCGCACCTCGCTCACCGGCCACCACTCCGCGCTCATCTCGCCTACACAACCATTGCTCTTTGTGAACCATGCGTATCAAATATATTTTACTGCATTATAATACTCACGTTTTATCCACAGAATGCTGACGGCTAAACTTTTTATAGGCGTCATCTATCATTTATTTATTTATTTACAATAGAAACAAACGTCAAATACAAAAAACACACAAATAAATAAATACATATTGTTGGACAATTTACACGAATCGACCTAACCCCAAAGTAAGCAAATTAATTGTTTGCGTTATGGGCGGTAGTCAACGACGATACTTATACATAGAAATACATATATAAATAGTTTAACATACATAATAAACAAACAAACCCAGAAATACAAACGTCTTAGCTCATCACACAAATGTTTGTACCTGTCGGTAATCGAACCCGAGCTCCCTCGATTCATAATTAGGTTCACTAACCACTCGACCAACGGGGCAATCAAATATTATTTGTAATTTAATTAAATGTATAATTTAAAATAGACTTTAACGCAAACTACAAATCTAGTGTACATGCTGTTACGTGCTTCGGGTTCGTAATTTGCAAGAAAACGCCACTTATATTAAAACCGTGTCTTTACAACACTAAGGTACAATACACTACGATGAGATACGTAAAAACACTAATAAGCTAATGTAAATACACTATACACACTAGTCACACTCGCTGTACTAACACTAATCTTAACCAACTACGATGAACGAAAACGCTTCTCTTATTCACTGTACTACAAACTGGTCATTTCGCTTCACACTAGTCGCTTCAAGTATCGCTCTCTAATGCTATATAAAAACTGCTCTCTATTTGTTAACACATCCGTTTAACTCAAGGTAAAGTTCTAGCTCGTTCCCGAAAAATCCAAATTTAACGCGTAAACAATAAACCGTTCTAATTGTAAGCAAGTCCAAGTAAGTACACGCAATTTTTTTTACGGTATTTAATAAAACTCACTAAATTTGTATTAAGAAAACTCTCTAAATCAACATTATGTTTGTCTCATTCTGTCTTGAGAATCACCTGCTTGTCTGCACCTGCACAACTCTGGAATCCACGGTGTCTGTTGGCGATGTTATTGCTTTCCATCAGGAGAGCCATAACTTAGCTGCTATATAAAAACTATAAAATAAAAAAACGTTCTCTGAGACTATTACAGTCTATTTATAAATACATACCATTTCCGTGAACCGTTTCATCAACTGAGGGCGGAGGCGAGGGCGACCGTGCGAGCTTGAGATCGTACTTCCCCTCCCGGCCCATGCGGTATGAATTGGTTCCTCCTGCGTCCCATGCCACTCTCACCCACCCATCTTCTCCCAGTTCACCGATTACACGACCTTCTCCACCAGGGACACCATCCTGCATACACATAGAATAAAAATGTAAAACAGTACTTTTGAAAATTCTTGATCCATTTTTAAACCAAAACTTAGTTTATATAAACACTAGCTGTACCCTGCACGCGTTTTTACGCCACCAACTAAAATAAAGTTGAAGAAAAGACATTATATTACCAACTCCCCGTGCTGGCCCGGGCTCCTTCGAAGAATAGGCCAGCTGCCGTTCTGCCAGGTAGGTCGTAAAAGGCGACCGACTGGCAATTCGAGTCACTACCATCGTGGCTACTAGGTGGTAGAGTTCTGCATTGTCTCGCCCGGGTCTGGTGCCACCGCCTTACCTATTCCTCTCGTAATAACGTCAGTGTTTGCCACTGACGTGTTCCGGTATGGAGGGTAAAGTAGCCGATAAACTTATACATGTGGCATTAGACCTCGCCACAAGATAGCAACACACCATTAACGCCTTTGGTGTCTATAGGCGATGGTTGACTCTTTCTTTCAGGAGACCCATCAGCTTGTTTCCTATCTTATGATATAAAAAAAACTCAGAAACCTTTGTGGGCTCATGCACAACAACTTTGCTAAAGATCATCATATCAAATGCTTAATTTACGATTCTATAAAGGACAAAGACAAATCCCGTTGGTTGGTTGCTTTACCCCATGTTGGTCCCGGGCTCCTTTTAGAATAGGTTCTGCTGCTGTTCTGCTAGGCAGGTCGTAAATAGCGGCCGATTGGCTTTACTAGTCACTACCATCGTGAATACTACGTGGTAGAGTTCTGCATTGTCTCGCCCGGGTCTGGTAACGCCGCCTTACCTATTCCTGCCACAATAGCGTCAGTGCTTGTCACTGTCGTGTTCCGGTTTGGAGAGTAAGCTAGCCGGTAAACTTATGGATGTGGCTTTAGATCTCACCACAAGATAGCAATGCACCAATAACACCTTTGCGTCTATAGGCGATGGTTGACTCTTTCCATATTTCTGACCGAAGCTTTTCATCAGAAGACTCATCTGCTTATTTGCTATAATATAAAAAAAACTTTCATATTTATGTACGTAGATAAATTAAATTTTAATAAATTTATAAATACAAAAGTGTGTATAAATGCTTTCCCTGTATGTGTTTATCCCGTAGTCCGAGCCCTCTTTGAAGAATAGACGATCTGGCATTCCACCCAGGCAGTTCGTACAAAGCAAACAATTGGCTATATCCATTTTGATAATAACGAGATGTTCCACAACTATTCGTAACTAAAACGAGTCGTTTTACTCATATAGGAATCAGGTATAAGTTGTAGACATCAGCAAGTTTTTTATAAGGAACAAATGCTTGAAACGAAAGCAATATAGAACACGTCCCTGGTTTGTAACGTGTGGTAACAGATTAACTTGCACATGAGGTTTAACAGCCCAGCCTCGAGGACATAAGCTCATCACTAGCATGTTTAGGAGAGCGGTGTAACGACAACCATACCGACCTTTTCGTTTAACCTCTTCACATCCATCAAACTTATTTTACTTTTTAATTGTTAGTTTAGTTTTAGTTTATTAGTTTTTAGTCTAAAATAAATCTAAAGTCTAAGTCTAAAATCTGATTATCACCTGATCACCCCATTTCCAGTCCTTTCCCCGAACAACTCTCGTACCAATTTTCATGAGAGATGCTAATTCGGGGCCTGACAAAGAAGCCCCTCTAGCGCGAGCTCCGAGCCATTCGTCTTCATAGATTATTAAACATTCAGCTGCAAGTGTAAATAAGACCTAAATTGGTTAAAAGCATGGAACATAGAACAAGGGAAGTGAAGAGTGGGCGTGCCGCGTGCGTCACTATTATGCGCTTTTACTCTAAATTGCCTTAGTGATACTTACCATATCATTAGGAGATAGTCGTCGTGCGAAAATCTATTATACACTGAATTATGCCGTATTGTGCCATCCTTGAATGCAGAAATGATAATAGAATACAGATGATTAAAAATGGAGATATTTCATATCATTCGAAAGTACAATTTTCATTTTATTTTAAATTCCTGATTTAATATAATCTCTAATGATATAATAGAAAGTCAAGCTAAAATCAGCCGTACACCTTACATATAAAGTTCATTTTAGGTTGACCTAATTTTTCTAGAAAGATATACGTAATGACAGTCATTACGCATATCGTTCTAGAAAGTTCTCTACTCAAATATGATTAACTGAAAACTACGGAAAAATCAATACTGCCATCTATTGTAGAATAGCGAAACTATTAGCATCTTAAGTTTCACTATTGTACACATAGATGAGTCTATTTTGAATAGACTACAAAAGGACGTATATACTCTTTTTTTTGTAGCAAAATAAAATTTATTGTAACGCAGTTTGGTATATTTTTAAATGTTCTGTTTGTGTGTTTCGGATTATTGTTGTTTAAAATGAAAACGACCAATGAAACAATGTTTGCATTAGTAGTTTATATGCAATAAAGCTTATTTTATGTGTGAGTGTGGCGATCGCGGTCCTGATACAAATGTTTGTACTTGCCAATTCCGTTGTTCAATGTTCCATGGTTAAAAGTATTTACTGTTTTCTTTCCCTTTTCAAAGTCAATTTACAGGGTAAAAGTAATTAATCTAAAGAACCTGATACTTGGTTATCGTTAGTGGCTTGGTATAACTATATATTATGAACTTTAGTATTGAATTTCTGCTAGGGAAAACTTGACTTAAATCAGGTATATTAACTTCCAAAGAATACGGAGAAGAGTTTTAAATATAAAGTAGGTTTCCTTTAAATTTACGTGTTATTGGTATTGAGGTTGCACAGATTAACTGATTTCATTGTATATTTACACGTTATATATATTTTTCTCAGATATCTGATACTAATGGCAAATATATAGTTATCGTCTAGTGGTCCAATGTCGGTGTTAGCCACATGCGGTCCCGGGTTCAATTCCTGAGTCAGGTATTTCACTAATGTGTCTTTTCAGTTGTCTGATTAAAAAGAACAACGTTGTCCGAGATTGGAAAGTCCCCGGTTGGCGATAGGCTTGCCACCTATCAGATTTTTGGACCAAGTATCTTCAGCTAATCGTGAGTGCCCTTATTGTACCTCTTTCTACCTCTTCAGAGATAAATATTTGATACTTTTATATCATCATTTTAGTCAATGGATAGTTTTTGGTTCCCTGCAAATAATATACATGGGACAGAAAGGTGATTTGTAAGGGAGTAATAGCTCGAAGGTTTCTTTTTAATTTAGAGTTATCTATACATTGTTTATATACACCGCCATGAGATGGTACTGGTATCTGAAATTCATACCATGACATCTCTAATGTCAATTGTTATTATGCCACACTAAATGCAAACTATTAGCACTAAATACAAACTATTACCTCAAACAGCTAGTCAACATTCATATGTAGAACTGGATACAAACATAATATGAAATCGATTCTACATATATTCGAACGGTTTACATTTACTTAAACTAGAGACCGCCCGCTGGCCGAAATTCGACATACACTTAATATTAAAATTTGTTTTAGTTTTACAACAGACTTTTACCGTAAAGAAAATGGCATACATGTGTTTATATTATCATGCATAAAAAATGTAGTGTGTATAATGTTTTTTTTTAATTAATTTAATGTATTTCTAATGCATATTATTGCTGAAGACCGTACAAAATGGAAAAATAAATGTAGGAAAGCGGACCCTAAGTTCCGACGACGACGACTAACGCTAAGATGACGATGATGATGATGATTATTAAAAAAACATATTAGAATTGAGACGTCCAGAATGTAAACTTTAGTTTACTTCAACGTTCGCGTAATTGTTAGAAAAAGGGTTAAAAAGTTTTGTCTTAACATATAATATATATAAAGCAATAATAATATAAATAAAGCAATAGATGAAGACATAACAAATACCTACATTTACTTTTGAGATTGTTGCAGATGAGTGAAGAATGTTGAGATGTATCTCCTCCAATTTGTTTAAGCAAAGTTAAACATGAACTTAGTGCTCCACTGTTTATTAGTTGATCTAACTCAGGACCTTGACATCCCTCAATCAGTAGCGACAGCAAGGCTATCAAAAATCTGTAAAGATAAAATAGATGGGTTATTTTCTCACATGATATCAAGAAAGTTAAAACGTTTGTGATGACTTCGGAATCTTCGTAAGTTTTACTATTTCAAGCAGTTCATATTTAAATCTTTGTTAGTCCATCATGAACATGTATATGATTTTCTTTAAAGAATAACAATAAGTAAATAGAAAATCTGTTAACAAAGAGAGAAGAAAATAAACAAAACTGTGTTCCTTCTCACATTAAAAAACTTCACCGTGTTGGTCCCGGAGTCCTTTGAAGAATAGACCAACTACCGTTCTGCCAGGTATGTCGTAAAAGGCAACCGATTGGCTATGCGAGTCACTACCATCGTGGCTACTAGGTGGTAAAGTTTTGCATTATCTCACCCGGGTCGGGTACCACCGCCGTACCTATTCCTGCCGCAATAGCGTCAATGTTTATCACTGTCGTGTTCCGGTTTGGAGGGCAAGGTAGCCGGTAAACTTATGCATGTGGCTTAACACCTCTTTGGTGTCTATAGGCGATGGTTGACTCAATCAGGAGACCCATCTGCTTGTTTGCACATAAATGTTTGTCCTTCTCGGGAATCAAACCCGAGTCCCATTGATCAGTCAGGTTCGCTTACCACTCGACCAGCGGGACCAATATACTTAGATACAATCTTAATTCTCAAAAGCACATGAACACCCAAACTATTGACAAATCTATAAATTATATTTTACAGCATACCTTGCTCTGGATGGTTTATTTAATAAAGCATGAGCTCCATAATTAGCACTCATCTTTAAAGGCAGCGTTTGATTTTGTTCTCCTTCAAGTACTCTTGCTTTCAACTCTATCAGAATAAAATCCATTAATTTTGACCTTTCCAAAAGTACCATATACTTAGTATACGGAATAACTGATTCTATGCCTTGCAGCGGTAAAGTCAGTGGAATTGTAGGCTTGAGAGATACTTGTGGAACGGAGTCTGCATATGAGGCTCCCAATAAGCCAGAAAGCGCTGCATATTTAATGCTCTCTGACATTGTTTGTGATGAACAGAGAATGCTATTTATGATAGAATATCCATTTCGTCTTATGTCTGCTCTTTGGACCTAAAACATATTTAGATATTATTTACACATAATACTAGTGTTAGTACTAGTTAGAGCATCGGAAATACCTCTAACAATGTGAAGGAACAATTCATGCCACTGATGACTACTGTAAGGGAACAACTCAGTAAAGGGAAAACTTAATATCTACCAGTTACAAACATACTTATATCTTTACATGCGTAAATATATTCATTATATTATATTCATACATTCTCTTACAAGTCATTTCCGTTTTAACAAGAGCACAAGGTTTTTTACCTGACAGTACATAGCTCTTCTAAGAATATCTATGTCGCATGGTTCCTCGCTTATAACGAAATCAATAATGGCAGTGGTTAGGCTTTGTTGTTCCGGTGTTACTTCCTCTAACATCCAGTATAAGTCTATAAATAAAGTTACTTAATTAGTTGTCCTTATAATTACAGATTTAAATATGTACAGTATTAAAACAGAGTAGCCAAATTGACAGTCTAAAAGAAACCTTGCATCATAAACCGTAAGGTAAAGTCCTTAGGGAGGGGCTCATGTAAGTATAATTTTAGTATAATCTATACTAATATTATAAAATTGTAGAGTTTGTTTGTTTGTTTGTTTGGTTATACGCGGTGATCTCGAAAACTGCTCAACCAATTTAAATAATTATTTTTGAGTTGGATAGCCTGTTTATCGAGGAAGGTTATAGGCTATATAACATCATGCTACGACCAGTAGGAGCGGAATAAACAAAGTCCGCGCGGACGAAGTCACGGGCAACAGCTAGTATAGTATATTTCCTTAATTATCACGAATCTTTGGAGTTATCGAGGATGACAAAAATAGCCTCTATGAGCACGTAATACGTAATATACGTGAATGTGATTTTGTGCGCATATTAATAGAAACAACACATTGAAAAAGCATCTTACGCAAAATTTACTGGGTTACCTTTTTCTTCACAAGCAAGTCTAGCTACCCAAGCATTTACAAACTTATTTCGCTCAGAATTGTCATCGTCTTTTTCCTCATCCGCTACTATAAGCTCATTTTTTAAATCGTCTGCCAATAACATAACTTGTTTTTCGCTTTCAATAGATTCCTTGAGAACTGAATTATCAGTTATGTCGTTAATAGAGCTAATCGATAGATCATTAGTAGGAGTTTTATCATCATAATCTTTATCCAGCAAGTCATCTTTTTCTGCAGTTTTAGTGTCACTTCGGCTTTCGTTACGCATGTCATCATAATTAGAAGCATTTTTTAAATCCTTATTAAAAAGCTTATCTTTCGCTTTCAATTTAGTTATATTTTGTTGATCTCTGGTAATTATATCACCGAAAATTTCAATATTTGCTTTAGGATGTTCTATTTTCACGGGTTGATTTTCTTCAATAGTTTTGTTTATTTGACTGCCGATGGTAGATTTTATAAGTAAAGCATCACCCTGCAGTAAGCTTCCTGTTGCTTTAAGCATACTTTTACTTAGACTGTTTTGTCTGTTCCTTAGGTCTTTTGTTGTTTCAAAGCTGGAAGGTATAGTATGTTTGTTATATACAATTAAGATAAAATCAAATGGAAATAGAAAATATGTAATAAAAAAATATTCTTTATTATGATACCGTGCATATGAAACACCTTAACATACCATTTATTAAAAGTCGGGGATTTGGCCACTTTCATCACTTTCTGGAACATTCTAGTCGCAGTAGGAGGTCGGTGAGATGGTGGACGAACTCTGAGTGCTCTAACTGCCGGAGATATTGCAGCACGAACTTCGTGTAATAGAAATCGAGCCCTCTCTAGTGGTGCTGCACACACCTGTGGTAGCATATGATAGCAAGTGGCAGTAAAGAAATTGCATAATTATATTTCAAACAGTTATGTTTTATTATTGGCTCGTATTTTTAGGTACTTTATATAAAAAATCTATGTACAATATTTAGTTTTATTAATGTAAGGTATACATATAATTTTCCAAGACATTTTAACACATTTTGACAAACCACAAAAACACACATGTTAATTAAAAAATTACTTTTCATTGTTTACATTATTGATCTCGAATTACTTTATTGATTCCGATTATATAACAACGTAATTTTATTCTGCTGTCACGACTTAACAGTACAAAGATAACAGAGTAAAAATATTTTTACCTCTTTGTATCCTCGCGAAAGCTGTTGCCTAGTTCTCATTAGGGTCCATTTGCTTTGTTGTACAGCCTTTACTATTTCAGACATTGCTGGTGATAGTTTTACTTCACCCTTCTCCATCTCTATAACGAAATGATAAAATGATAAGTATTCAATTTAAGTTTCACACGTTAAAAAAACAATCTTAATTTAGTGATAATTTGAGGATGCTAACAAGTATAGATGAAAAATGATACTATAATAAGGATGTCGTTATACTTGTATCAGTTTAACAATTAATAATAATAGCATTATTTTATATTTCAATTTGATTAGGAATGTAAAAAACTAAGTGATAATTACAAAGTTAGATGTTTTTGGCAATTTCAATTTAATGGCTTTAGTTCTGTTGTGTGTCACCTCAGTGTTAAAGCAGACGAAAGCAGAAAAAAGATAAAAAATATTTAATGCTCTTGGTTTAGGGAGCACGGTAACTTATAACTAATTCATTTGCTATATTCTGGTGTATAAACTTATACATACTAATTATCTATGGAAATGTAAGGTGCAAGGCAAGGTGATTTTGTGAAATGTAAGGTGAAAGGCAATTAATTCGATAGAAATAAAGCAAAGTTCATTTTTTTGTTGAGAAAATAGCTCTATAATATTGTTTCGAATAATCTAGAAAAGGAAGAGTTAAAACGCTAGAAAACTCTAGAAATAAAAGAAGGAGATAGCTGCTTCTATCGATAAACAATAGCCGCAGTTACCCAAGCAGCTACGCGTGAAAACAGCGCGTACTATGACTTGTTTACATTTAGGATTGTTTACGCGATATTTTCGAAACTTTCGGGAATATGGTCGAACATTACCCTGGGTATAAATAAGGATGTGTTGATAAATAGCAGTCAGTTTTATAAAGTAACTAGCTGTTGCCCGCGACTTCGTCCGGGCGGACTTTGTTTACTCCGCTCCTACTGGTCGTAGCATGATGTTATATAGCCTTCCTCGATAAACAGGCTATCCAACTCAAAAAGAATTATTCAAATCGGTTTAGCGGTTTTCGAGATAAGCGCGTACAACCAAACAAAAAAACAAACTCTACAATTTTATAATATTAGTATAGATTCAGAAGCGATAGATGGGAGTCTAATGATAGGGAAAGTTCAGTGATTTAGTGTAGTCGGTTAGTTCGTGTGAGTAGTCAGTGTAATTAGTGTTCGTCAGTGTATGTACGTATTGCGTTGTAGTGTATTGTACATTTGTGTTGTAAATACACGATTTTATTATAAGTGGTATTTTATTGCACAATAAGAACTTTAAGCTCGAAACTTTTCCCCGTGTTGGATCCGGGCTCCTTTGAAGAATAGACCAACTGCCGTTCTGCCAGGCAGGTCGTAAAAGTCGACCGATTGGATATGCAAGTCACTACCATCGTAACTACTAGGTGGTAGAGTTCTGCATGGTCTCGCCCGGGTCTGGTACTACCGCAATAGCGCAATATATATATATATATATATATATATATATATAATGATATATTATGATATATAATGATACGTCTGTGTATGTGTGTGTGTATATGTAAACATCTTATAAATTTTGAACGGCTTGACCGATCGAAACACGATTGATGGCATTCGATTGAATTCAGCTTACCTTAGTCTTTCTGAAAATTTGAACAAATTCAGTCCAGGAGATTTTGAGAAATTTTGAAAAAAATCTCAAACCAATCGTTTTTCGAACTTCTACAATATTTTAGTACTTAAAGAACTACATCAAATGCAGTTGTTAGTATGTAAAATAAACATTTTATTATTATTCATTTTTATATCATAATATTGCAAACAAGCAGATGGGTCTCCTGATGGTAAGAGTCAACCATCGCCTATAGACACCAAAGATGTTAATGGTGCGTTGCTATCTTGTGGCGAGGTCTAATGCCACATGCATAAGTTTACCGGCTACCTTATATATTTTAATTAATTTTGATCCTCCAAACCGGAACACGACAATGACAAGCACTGACGCTATTGCGGCAGTACCAGACCCGGGCGAGACCATGCAGAACTCTACCTAGTAGTCACGATGGTAGTGACTTGCATATCCAATCGGTCGACTTTTACGACCTGCCTGGCAGAACGGCAGTTGGTCTATTCTTCAAAGGAGCCCGTTTCTACAATTCTACAATTAAAACATTGTTATCACTATGAATTACCAGGGGCTCTCAAACTAGGCGGAGCCTGTGTCTTGAGAAGCCATTATTAATTGTACCATTTGAATTAACGCAAACAAACAAACTAACAAATTATGATAAAACCTGTTGCCTCACATACTATTATCGCTAAAAATAGTTTTCTTATTCACGAATATATATGATACGATTCTATTAAGGTTGAAAATAAACATTCATCCTTGGGTCTGACGATTTTTAAGCATGTGATAATGGCAGATTTTCTTCTAGTGTAACATCTGTAGAGTAAAAATTACACTGTATAGACCTGACTTTGTAATTCGTCACTTAACTTTTTTTTCCTGCATTTCAATGTCTGTTTTAGTTTAAAAGATAAAAAAGATAAAACCGAGAACAACAATTTTATTCAAAAACGACTTCATTCAATTTATTCAAAAACAACAATTTTATTCAAAAAAAAATGACAAGCATGAACATATGAAGGATTCTTCCTGAGGATATTAGGAAAGCGCCGAGTCTAAACATTTTCAAGAATTTGATTAAACGTCACTTTCTATACACCTAATTGTAATTTATCCATTTTTTGTAATGTAAGTAGTTTACGTATTACCAGTAATCTGTTTGCTTATCTTTATTTTTTGTTATTTTTTTACACTTTTAGAATATATTATTATCCTATCCTTAAGGTTGTCTGGAAGAGATCGCTTTTTAAGTGATAAGACCGCCTTTGTGTATCTAATATATGTAGAAATAGTCATGTGTGTTGTATATTTTGTCATTTACTTTTGGTGCACAATAAAGAGTTATTGTACTGTATTGTTATTGTATGAAGATTGACTGAACACGTATACATTTCAGCTTGCACCAAACTACTCAATTTTTTTAAATAAACTTTACTAAAGATAAATTCATCATACTTAGTCTGTTTCTTTTAAACAAGCTTTATTAGCAAAACAGATTTACCTAGCCTAATATATGAGTTATGACATACCAGCAGTAGCCGTGGCCAAAGCATGTTCTTTTAATCCCGAATGATATAGTAACACTGCAAGTAATGCTCTCCTCAGTTCTTCCAGTGGATGCTCAGGCGGGAAGTGAGGAGCACAACCTTCACGACGCTCACATGCCCACCATAAGTGTAATGCTAATTGGTCCTAAAATAAATTTGTAATAAATATTATCACGTCCAGAGACGTTCCATTCTGCGGTGTGTCGATTATTATAGTGGGTAATAATTCCTATCATGGCATTTTGCCTGCCTTACAAGGACTATCGGATGTTTCATTTAATAACCGTGACCCACAGCTTTACGTGTTCGTCTGAGGCACAGGGTTGTTAATTTACCACCTTCAGGCACAGTGAGTACTACTAAGCAATAGAGCTTTTCGTTGACTTAGCTGGGTTCAGTGCTACTGTTTTATCTATTCTTGCCTTCACAACAACACATAGATTACATCGCATCATGTGTGATTTTATTATCTATTAGCGAGAGTTATATCCTACCACCCGAAAAGTCATTTTCTTGAACTATGCTATAGCATCATATGGAGTAAAAAAGAACACTAAAGAAAATAATTAATTTGATCTTTTCTATGTTATGTATACTTCTTAAATTCACAGACCGTGTTTTGTCGATCGTGTTTACTGTTTCACTTATTGTTAGTATCTACACATCTATACATATATTAAAATCGTAGGAAAGTCAAAACTGTACATTGAATATTTTTTTAAAAGAATACTTGGGGCGTGATCTACAATCGATATCGAAGCCAAAAATATAGTTTTTAGAATTTTTGTCTGTTTGTCTGTATGTATGTCCGAGGTAAACTCAAAAACTACTGCATGGATTTAGTTCAAATTTTGCATGACTATTACTAACAGGTCGGGTCAACATATAGGCTACATATTATTACGCTCTCAACTACGAGGGAGGCAGTGCGGAGTAAACGGAGTCCGCGCGGACGAAATCGCAGACAACAGCTAGTATAATATGTAATAGTATATATAATATAATAGTAATAGTATAACTAACAATAAAAAATAAGTTAATTCGTTTCTCTTGAAAATGCTCCGCTTGCGAAGTGAAACGTGCGTTAAGAGCGTGCGTTTGTTCTTGTTACTGACGAAACGAAAGTGTGGCGGACAGTAGTGGATAGTTGTACAGCTGAGATCTTCTTTATTTTTCAGACCGACTACGGTAAGTTTGTTCTATTCCTTGTAACGCTTTTTTATGTTCCTTTCTGTGGCATCGTGTAACGTAAATAAATACGTCACTATCGCAGCGACGCCAACTTTAGAGATTAGTGCCAATGGTTATATGGTTTGATTGGTTAGTTAACCCACTCATACTACATTTTTCTCCTACTGCCCTCTGCGGGAGTGCCTTTATAACGGCTAGCGCTTAGGCCCTCGCCTTCGTACCATTCGGATAGGGCAACGGACGTGCGCAAGCTTGAATCATCCTTGAGAGAGTCACTAAGCCATAAGATAGCAAACAAGCAGATGGGTATTCTGATGGAAAGAGTCAAACATCGCCTATAGACACCAAAGATGTCAATAGTGCATTGCTATCTTGTCGCGAGGTCTAATGCCACATGTATAAGTTTACCGGCCACCTTACTTTCCAAACCGGAACACGACAGTGAGAACCACTGACGCTATTGTGGCAGGAATAGTTAAGGCGATGGTACCATACCCGGGCGAGACAAGGCGAGACAATGCAGAACTCTTAGTAGCCACAATGGTAGTGACTCGCATAGCCAATCGATCGCCTTTTACGACCTGCCTGGCAGAATGGCTGTTGGCTTATTCTTCAAAGAAGCTCGGGACCAACACGGAGAACAAAATAGTTTGCTGCAACAAATCTAACTACCACTAGCTAGATGACGCAATTCCGGACGCCAAACCACCCAATGTCGGAGAAAGGCCATTCCGAAATACGTCCTTATGCTAGCTTGTCGCGTCGCCCTGACAAATGTCTTACTTTTTTAAAACTTAGAAAAATGTGAACCTATTATTTTCTAAAGTTGAATAATTGTTATAATCATTGACTCTGATAAAAACTTCCGTTATAATGCGTGATGTACTTAAAATTTAATTTTTGGTATATCAAAAAACAACGTATGCGTCTCGGAACGCCCGACAGCGGTGATAAAGTAACCTAAGTTGAACTATTTAATATTGAAATTATTTAGCTAATACATGCATGCGAAGCGAGGAGAGAGAAGCTTCTGTCCGAAATAGGACTAGCGCTGTGGGTAAGAGTGAGAGAGGAGGAGCCTGTCTGCCGCTGCCGTATGCGTGAGAGAACGGGAAGCCAGACAGTGTGGCCCCGTAACGCATAACGAAGCAGTTTACCCATCCATAAGAAGTTATCGTCTCAAAAAGTTACACATCCTTTCCACACAGACATCCTTTTTGCTCTACAGTAGAGAACTTGTCACACGTGGGGTTACTTAAAAATTACTTGACCGATTTTAAAAATTATTAACCTTTAGAAATCTACATTATCCAAGAGTGACATAGGTTACTTTTTAGCTGATTGAGAAAAGGGAAGTAAGATTTTTCGAATCGCGAGTAACTGCTAGTCTTCGATAAAGCGCAATTACGTTTATATCAATCACACGCTACAAACACAGCTTACCATAATCTAAGAAGAAAATACGTCTTATTACGCCACGAAATTTAGTTCTTAAAAAATCTAATTTTCTTAACGATAAAGATAAAAACTTTAATAAAAAATTAGCCCAAAATATCTAAAGTGTAGGACAATAGGCAAAAACTAACTATTAGTTTACGAGATACAAGTTAGCGCGTTTATGGGACACGTTTGGGAGCGGTGACACACGCACACGTGAAAGTTCACGGATGTTTTCAAATGAAATCGTTTTGTTGTTTTTTGTGTCTGTTTCCGATCCGGTAGTAGTTTTAAAAAAATATGTTGACGTGTCAAAATAACTTGTAAAAAGTTTTATTGAATAAAGTACTTCTGATTTCTGTTTTGTTGATTACATGACTCACGTGTAGCTTAGGCTCGGCGAGTGCGAAGAGCAGCGCGTCCGGTCTGGAGATGTCGGTGTGCGGGCGCGCGTGCGCGAGCGGCGGCAGCGGCGCCTCGGCGGCGGGGCTGTTGCCGCCCGTCGACGACCCGCTGCGGGCCTCCGCCTTCTCCTCCTCGAACGGGTTCGTCGGGTGCGATGTCTGTATACACGCACTTTGTTACTTCTACATGTTTTTTTATATCATAAGATAGCGAACAAGCAGATGGGTCTCCTGATGGAAAGAGTTAAACATCGTCTAAAAGTGTTAATGATGCGTTGCTATCTTGTGACACAGTCTAATGCCACATGCATAATTTAAGGCTACCTTATCCTCCAAACCGATACACAAAAGTGACAAGCAGTGACGCTATTGCGGCAGGAATAGGTAAGCTGGTGGTACCAAACCTGGACGAGGTAATGCAGAACTTAACCACTTAGTAGCTACGATGGTAGTGACTCGTATAGCCAATCAGTCGCATTTTACGACCTGTCTGGCAGAACGGCATTTGGCCTATTCTTCAAAGGAGCCCGGGACCAACACGGGGAGTTATAACAAAACATAACATTTCATTAAAATGTAACAAAATTGAATGATAAATTTTGTAAATGGTAAAAAGACTTTTTAAATTGTAAAAATATTGATTAGAAAAAAGATGAAAATTTGTAAATTGTAAAAATAACTAATGTCATGTGAAATAATTTTTGTAAACATTGTAATACATAATATAATTATAATGCATAAAATAGAAAAAAAAAGACAAGCACGCTCAGTTTCTTCCGCCGGATCTTCTGTGTGTGATTCTAATCTGTGTGCGCGTTCTAATCCAGTAGTTATTCTAAAGAAATCGACTCAAAAATGTAAAATTTCATAAAATATAATAAAATAATTTTAAAATATTTGCACACCAAACCATGGTAGAATATGTTGGTAATTTTATTAATTTTAATACTTGTAACACCCATATTCTTCTTGCAAATAAATATTTTCTATTTAATTTCATTTCTAAAACATCTGCGAGCAAACCTTCTGGACATTTTACATACTCAGGTGTAACCTTGCGAAAATCCATAACTCAACGAAGAAAACTATTTCATTTTTGCAAATTTCTGCAAACTTTCACGTGCAAGTAATGGAACAAACTCACCGTAGTTTAATGGAATAAATTCTTCCGTTTCTTACACCGATTTTATACATTTCACTGACATCGCAAAGGAACATGTGAAGTTTCGCGGAAATTTACAAATTAAATAGTTTTCTTCATTGAAATATTTTGAATTTAATACCTCGTATAGTATTTTAAATTACCTGTCACTTCTACTATTTTATATATATTGTTGTGTTATAGCTCTAAGCGCAGATATGATATATTTTTGGAATTTAGAAGATTAATTGCATTTATGCATTTTAAATCAGAGCAAAAAAACAATACATATGGATATGTTCAACATACATCGTAATTAGTAATAATAAGTATGAACCCTGCGAAATTATGGATATTTTTATGACAAGACCATAAAGATTATACTTATAGCTTCAAAAAAACAAAAACAATAGTACACGATACTACTTTAAATTAAATTTACACTATTAGAAATACCTGAAGACCGCCTCGTAAAAACATAGAAGTAGCGAACGGTGCAGCATCTCTTTCAACTTGTTGCACAGGCAGTGACCGCGCTAGTCGAAGGCCACACTGAGTTAGGCCAAGCGCCAAATTAAATGCACAAGACGACAAGATGTGATGTGTCTTAAGACTAGACGTACTCTCCTGTTTAAAAAATTACGAAATATTAAGCAATTGTAGCATTTAATACGAGAAAGTCTCTCCGATAAATTTTTAAATCTTATATTTTAAATGTGAAAATCAAATAAACTATTTATAAGCATTATAGAGCAACTAGGTAGCGACAATTTTTCAAATAGTAATAAGACTAAGTTGGTAAAAATGAATGTAACTATTTCCGAAGTTTGCGCACTCACGCCTAGCCAACTAGATATTATCCAAGATCCTGTCTCGAGCAAGTTATGTTCACTAGAAAAACTTATTTTTCTTATTTTATACACATGCAAGTTAAACCAACGACTGCGTTAAGTTTCAACTTATCGCAGTCGTTGATTTAACTTGCTCGTTGATCAAGTTGGATTCCGTTATAGGCTCTGCTGCATTAATACTAGTACTAAGCTGTACCGGGTATTTGAGATCGGCAAAATGATCTCTATAATATGCCAGAACCATAATGCTTGAGTTATATCGGTATCGGGTTACTTGATTTTTTAAAACAGTAACGTTATAACGGCATAAATAGGAAATACGGGGGATACCGAACCAGCATGTTGATGCTATTCTGTACTATTATATAACAGTCATGATAGCAGTGATACGACTTAATTTTTATCTTGTTGCGAATTACCAAAAGAAAGACACACAGTCTATTCTTTTTATATGGTGCTCGTGCCAAAACTAACATTAGGATGCTAAAATAAGTTAAATAATATGACTTACATTGCATTTGTGTGTGTAAATCAAGTCAGCGTACATCCCGACGCATTTTTCAGTAATCCTTGAGAGATACGCCGCGTGGGGATCGACGCTAAGCGCTGCGGTTGCGTCACTGCCTCGTAATTTACGCACTAGCTCAACAGTACTGGCGTTTTCACAATCGAAGTTCTGAACATCAAATACGTATCCCGAAACTATGATCCAGGAGCCGCCTTCTTTTGTGTGATTTTGAAGATCACATCTAAAATAAAGCGCGCGTTTTCACTATGAATGGAGAATATCTTTCAGCTCCTTATTTAGTAAAGTTTAGTACTAGATAGAATATATCTAGTTTCTTGATTGTGGAAAAAGACACTTGAGTATATCCACTGAATATAGTAGTTAGAAGAATATAGTAGTTAGCGAAAGTATAGAAAACAATAGTTAGATGAAAAGGGCAATTGTATGTCGATTAAAATTTATATTTGTTATCTGTCTTAAGATATATATTCTAGTTTTCGGGGGTTTCCGATTACGAATATTACAATACATTTAGAGGTTAAGATAACGGATGCGATTTTTTTTTCATTTTTTCAGATATACATACACATACTACGAATACACAAATTTATACATATCTTGACAACCCTGCAGCAATGACGAATACCTACATAGAAGCGGCATTCCACTTAACTTCAAACGCTATGTCCCACTGTTCTTTTTTACGTTGTGGTAAAGGAGTGAACAAAGCAATTTTCTACATATAATTTGCATTAGAAACACATTAAAATAATAAAAATAAAACATTACACGCACTACATTCATTTAAAACACATGTATACTATTTTATTTATGGCTGAAGTATATTGTCTTTAGAAAAGATTTTATACTTTATGGTTGAACAGTCATAGAATTCTAGTCGAATTTAAACCATAGGGTCGATTGATCGCTAGTTATTAAAATTACTGCAGGTTTTGTTACGCTTATTTTTCTTATAACTAATGTAAAGTAATAACTTTGCTAATAAAATTAATATGTGATAAGCCAGATTCTCAATTTAAAATAAAATCGGTCACAATTTTCAAAAAACTCTTTACTATCCGATGCCTACGTTATAGCACAGTTGAAATATATCTTTTTCCAGCTGACCAGCGCAGATTCATCCGCGAGTTGATTAACATGTCATCAATTTAAACAATATCATACAATATTTAATCCTCTTTCGGTCTCTAAGGGGTTGAAAAAAGCATATCTATGACCACGTGCCTTCAACGATATCTTTGCCAATTTCATCACAGTCAGTTCAGTGGTTTAGCCGTGAAAGAATAACAAACAAACAGAAAAACAAACGGACGGACTTTCTCCTTCAAAATTAAAATATTAATACGTATTACTTGCGCACGACGGTGGTGTTGAATCGGTTTCGCTTGGAGAGCAGGCCGGGCCAGCCCAGCAGGTCGGCGTCGAGGCGGGCGGCGGCGGGCAGCGCGCGCGCGGCGCTGTCGCAGGCGCGCGCCGCCCGCACCAGCGCCGCGCCGCTCTCCGCCAGCGCCAGCGCCGCGCGCGCGCTGCACGCGCACACCCACACCGCTAGCTCGCTTACCACACGACCTGCACGTGCATATACCCTCCTCATATTATGAACTCACATTGTTCATACCAAGTGAAAACCAAAAAAAAAATTTTTTTAGAGTAATCGATTTTATTAATCAATTTATTGACCAAGAATAATCGATTTTTTGCCAAGTCTCCATTCTTTGCCAAGTTATTTATGGCAGTAGGTTGATGCACCCGTAGCTTTTTATTTCGTTAATTTTGAATAATAAATAGAGATGATTTTTTGTTATTTAGTGAAGGGTATCGTTAGTTGAAGATTTTTATTTTGTTTCCATGAACGAAGTGAATTGTTTTTGTTTATTTACATTTAGTAAGTTTTTATTTTAATTTTAATTAACAAATAGACTATACTATTTATAGAGACAATTGGTTGCTAGATAACCAAGATTTACTTTTCTATGGTAACAGTAATTTATTAACATAACACAAGATTGAATTATAAAGAATACAATCGTTTCAAAAATATTTTATTTGTATAATAAATAATAATTTCATACAGACTAGTAGCTTTTGATTATTGAGTTGGGTTGTTTTATTATTTTATCAAAAAACTGATTTTTATAAAAATCGATTATTATTTGTTAATCGATTTTACATGGCTTCAATAATAATCGATTAATTAAAATCGATTTTTATGTGCAATCTCACATCCCTACCGCGCGTCGAACGCGCCCGCCTAATGTGGGCGACGCCTTATTTCGTATTAATGATGATAAAACAATTTGTCCGGTAGGCCTATAATTTCAAAATACATGGCGGAAACCCAGCCAGGAAAACCAATAAAGTCGACTACGCATTCTCGTACAGTAGCGTAGGTTTTTTAACGGTGTTTAGTGAAACTGCTACCGACAAATTAAATTGTGTTCTGTGATTGGTTAATCTTCAAAATGACGTTTGTTTCGAAAAAAAGCGACCATAGTTAAATTTTAAGTATCAACTTTGTAAAAACGGACGAAGATAGATGAAAGTTTGTAATTTTGGTCTTTTGTTTTGATGTAAATCTATAAATCTTTGGTTGTGTCTGATATAAATCTATAAATATTTTTTTTTTATATTATTTTTTTTATTTAAAAGTTTCTTGTACTAGTCTGGTCAACAAGTGCTTTTTTGGTCAACTTTTTTCAGCAGTCTCCGAAAATTATGATTGAGGTGTCATTCGATTCGGAATGGCATCTAGATAGTTTTCAAAAAACAATGAAGTTCCGCAAATAAAAATTACAAAAGTTATTAACAATTAACTAAAAATAAAAAGGGGGGTTTAGTTTTTTGCAAATATCTCATAAACTAATAAAGATTTTTCAAATTTGAAAAAATATTCAGAAAGAGGAGGAAATTTCCTAAAAAAAGTTCCGACTCCCGGAATTGTAGGACTAATATTTATAATTTTCCCAGAGGGTTGAAAATACGCCCGAAAACGGGTACTCCGGCTTGCGCAAGCCACGCCTCGTTCGGACCTTTAATGAATAAATATTATTTAAACTTATTAAATATGAAAATTAAAATTTGGAAAAATTCAGGTGCCTACAGGACAGATCAATAAACAATAATCCGTGGTCAAAAAATTTTTATCGCGATTTTTCAATAAGTTATCCATTAATTAATTAACAATTTTTTGTAGCACGAACATTAACATTGCAAGTGCGATAATTGTTAAACTATTAATCTAGGATTTTTTTTCTTTCGTGGAGCTATTTTTCAAAGGTCTTAGAATAGATTCCCGTTGGAAAAATTAAAAAATTGTAAATTTTCATTTTGTAATTAACAGTTTACTAAGGTGAAAAATTATAAAGCTTTATTAAACATTGAAAAAAATTTTTTTTTCATAATATTATTATTGATCCGTTTTTTTATGATCAGAAGCTACTTAAAAATGATTTTTTATAATTTTTATCTCCTATTGTTTAAAAAATTGTTATAAACAAATGCGTTGTTTATGAGATAATTTAAAAATTTTTTTCGATAACATAATCTTTGATGATAATTATGATTTTTAAAAAAAAATCGTTTCTTAAAAAAAAATTTTATTGCTAAAAACGCATTTGTTGTATAACCATTATTTTCTCCCACTTCTAATTAACATTAAGGAACCATTTTTTTTTTAATCATTATTTATTTTTCTTTTTGATATAAAAAAAAATATTTAATTTTTCATTGTTTATGTAATAAACAATTTGTTATAAACAAATAAATTTTTACCTTTTATTTTTGTTTCTTATTTTACTTAATGTCACAAAAACTGACATGATTTATTTTTTCTTTTTAATTTTTTTTACTATTTTTTTTTAATTTTTAAATATTCGTTGTCTGTAATTTCGTCATTCTTGCCTGGTTTTTCATCCTTAAAATTATTATAATTTATAAACTAATGGAGATATGATGAAAACACCCAAGACTTATTTATTCTTTAACTAATAAAGACTATACTAGATAAAGAACGAAATTACAGACAACGAATATTTAAAAATTAAAAAAAAATAGTAAAAAAAATAAAAAATAAAAAATCATGTCAGTTTTTGTGACATTAAGTAAAATAAGAAAAAAAAATAAAAGGTAAAAATTTATTTGTTTATAACAAATTGTTTATTACATAAACAATGAAAAATTAAATAATTTTTTTTTATATCAAAAAGAAAAATAAATAATGATTTAAAAAAAATGGTTCCTTAATGTTAATTAGAAGTGGGAGAAAATAATTGTTAATCAACAAATGCGTTTTTCAGCAATAAATTTTTTTTTTTAAGAAACGGTTTTTTTTAAAAAAATCATAATTATCATCAAAGATTATGTTATCGAAAAAAATTTTTAAATTATCTCATAAACAACGCATTTGTTTATAACATTTTTTTAAACAATAGGAGATAAAAATTATAAAAAATCATTTTTAAGTAGCTTCTGATCATGAGAAAACGGATCAATAATAATATTATGAAAAAAAGATTTTTTTCAATGTTTAATAAAGCTTTATAATTTTTCACCTTAGTAAACTGTTAATTACAAAATGAAAATTTACAATTTTTTAATTTTTCCAACGGGAATCTATTCTAAGACCTTTGAAAAATAGCTCCACGAAAGAAAAAAAATCCTAGATTAATAGTTTAACAATTATCGCACTTGCAATGTTAATGTTCGTGCTACAAAAAATTGTTAATTAATTAATGGATAACTTATTGAAAAATCGCGATAAAAATTTTTTGACCACGGATTATTGTTTATTGATCTGTCCTGTAGGCACCTGAATTTTTTCAAATTTTAATTTTCACATTTAATAAGTTTAAATAATATTTATTCATTAAAGGTCCGAAGGAGGCGTGGCTTGCGCAAGCCGGAGTACCCGTTTTCGGGCGTATTTTCAACCCTCTGGGAAAATTATAAATATTAGTCCTACAATTCCGAGAATCGAAATTTTTTTTAGGAAATTTCCTCCTCTTTCTGAATCTTTTTTCAAATTTGAAAAATCTTTATTAGTTTATGAGATATTTGTAAAAAACTAAACCCCCCTTTTTATTTTTAGTTAATTGTTAATAACTTTTGTAATTTTTATTTGCGGAACTTCATTGTTTTTCGAAAACTATCTAGATGCCATTCCGAATCGAATGACACCTCAATCATAATTTTCGGAGACTGCTGAAAAAAGTTGACCAAAAAAGCACTTGTTGACCAGACTATACATAACAGCAACTGTAACAATAACGTAAACAAAAGAAAAGCATACAAAAGGCAGACTTGTGTCTAAAGACAAAGATTTTTTTCAATAATGTAAATTATAACTATTTATTTCGATTTCTGGTTGTTTTTGGTGAATTACATATCCTCCTTTTTTGCCGCCTCTGAGATAGTGGTATAGAAGCTAAAGACCTGGGACAAATTGTGTTGAAAAAAAATAGCGATTGAAAAACAATAAATGAATAATGGTATTTATTTATTATTTTTTAACCAGCGAATAACAAGCTCACTATTGAAATTGTATAGACATTCTGTCTCTTTGGTCGACTATTACTTTTAATCATTTAATTAATCGGATTTTTTTAAAGATTTATTTTACATAACATGAATATCTGAAATTTTACGTTGGTACTTACCAATGATATCAGCTTTGATGACATCACATAAGGCGATCAGCTGCGTGTTATCCGCCTTGCGGACCGCTCGGACGAAACAGTTGAGAGTTGTTTGCACGTGTTCGGAGAGAAGAGTAGTATATTGTGTCAACAAAGACCTGACTCCCCCGCGCGTGC
Source organism: Apodemia mormo (assembly GCA_036924255.1). Lineage (NCBI taxonomy): Eukaryota > Metazoa > Arthropoda > Insecta > Lepidoptera > Riodinidae > Apodemia > Apodemia mormo. Next base: position 11,893,542 of record JAUPFN010000001.1, read on the forward strand.
TTCTTCCACCCCTACACCACATTGCCTCGCTGAATAATAACCTGTGTATGCATAAAAAATTTATTTGCTTTGAGTTTTTGTAAACTTATTATTATTCTTACCAATAAAAAATCTTTTTTTATAAAATTCATAGCCCATAAATGCTGGCCGAGTTGGACCAGCATTTATGTGTTTAAAGCGTAAGGGGGTCAAGTACTCTACTTTTAAAGTACTCTCAGTATTCTTCCTTTAATAATCAACTTTTTTATTTATGATATAAGACGAAATATATTAATGTTTATTATGAAGTATTTATTGCATTATAACGTGAGCGAGAAAATAAAGTACAGTATTATTTGTTCAAGGACACAATATAAGAAATATCTTCATGTTTGAAAATTAGTAGGCTGAACTGACTATAACAATTAATTACGGGAAATTATATTCATAATAACTGAGCGCCACGGGCGCCTAGTAAATTAAATTTAAAATAAGCCCAATAATGTTAAATATCGTCTGTAGACAATTTATATTTTTTATACAAGAGGGGGCAAACGTACAGGAGGTGCACCTGATAGTAAGTGATCACCGCCGCCCTTGAACATCCACAACACCAGAGGCCAGTTGCGTTGTCAGCCTTTAAGAACGAGTAAGCTGTTTTCTTGTAGGTCCCCAAGTAGTACACGTTCGGAAAGATTCCCGACAAAAATCCATTCCACAAAGGAATAGTGCGAGGCAAAAATGCCGAGAAAAACGCACGATTGTGAATTTCCAGACATCGAGGTGGTGAGGATTGAACTTTGAATTTTGACGCAATGTCCGATGAATTAATTCAGCGGCAAGAAGTAATCCAAATAATTCATTGGAATACTCTCCGTGACTGACGAGATAGAAGATGCCGAGCGAACCTACGTAATGCCAAAGAATCAAGCCGATTAAAAATAGCCTCATCAACCAAAAGAAATAGCGTCATCGACGATTCGAATCGCTCTAAGCAAAATGTTATCAAGGGAAAGAAGCTAGTTTTGGGTAATGCTCTATCCCAGAAATTAGAACAGTACTCCATGTAAGGCCGAAGTCTTATAAAGTTGGATTCGATGGGCTGGCAAGAAATACTGCTTCGCTTTGCTGAGCACACTGAGCTTTTTGGAGACTGGTTTAGCCTTTTGTTACAAATTACCGCGATACTGAACGTTGTTCGATGTGTTGACTCCCAGAATTCCAATACTGGCTTAGTTTCCAAAGAAATTATCCCCAAATCTAGGGGATACTACAAAGGGTGCCTGGTAGCGGTGAACGCGCAAAGCTATGTCTTCTTGGGGTTATTTTTTTATTTTTATATCATAATATAGTACACAAGAAGATGGGGTCTCGTGATGGAGAGTCAACCGTCGCCTATAGACATCAAAGATAATAATGATGCGTTGCGTAAGCCAATGGGGCTCGGGTTGGATTCCCGAAAGAGAAAAGCTTTTGTGTGATAAGTATAAATGTTTGTATTTCTGTTTTCTATGTTTATTAAACATATATTCAGTATTAAAATATACAATGTATTCACATACACGTTATCTTTAATTAACACCTATATCACGCACAAACAATTTACTTGCTATGGAGTTAAGATCTATTCATGTTATATTGTCCAGCAATATTGCATAAAGACTTAAAGTCAATGTAACAGTCGAGGTAAGCACGTGCAAGTTAATTACAAGGAACAAAAGAACAAATTTCTTAAAATCCTCTAAAACCGCGCACGTGAACCACTGTAGTCTGAACACATAACACAGTTTTGCGGTTCCAAACCGTGAGGTTTGTAGTCGTGCGGTTCCCGCAGTGTCTGAACAAGCGCTGATACTGACGCCGACTCTGGAATATATACTCTGAGCACAATCGGAGGGATGCCATCTGGCCCAGTTGACTTATGGATGTCCAAGGAAAATAGTGCTTTATGCAAAAAGACTGCTGAAATTTTAGTTCCAGCATGGAACGCACCGTCTCCACCACCACCGTCACCATCCGGATAGGCCGCAATACCATCTTGGTAATTTAGAGTCGAGTAGGCCGCAACGAACGAGCCCAGTAAATCAGCCTTTTCCTTTCCGGTATGGACCAGAAAGTCATCATCTCTGTGCAAGGATGGAAATATGTTATAACGCGTAACTATTCACGTGGCAGAGATTAGCGGCTACCTTACCCTCCAAATCAGAAAAGTACAGCGACCAGTTTCTTCAACTTCTTAGCATGGGTGTATTCATTCCAATTGTTTTTATAAGAGAGTTGTTTTACAAGTTTTACTAAACATTAAAATCATCGTTGCATGCAAGCTTTATAATAATTATAGATACATGTGGTAAGATTTATCTGTAACATTGATTTTTAAAAATATTATTACCTTTGAAAACGTATAAGTAGATCGCAGCTAGGGCTCACAGTGTCATGGCCTTTTAGATCATCTGTCTTGCTAGTGTCACCGTTCATTATCGAGTGTATGTGCAACTGGGTTTGGCAACTCGTGTTGCGAATTAAATGTTTTACCTGGGACAAACCATATTCATTATTACTATATGTTTTTGATGAAATATGCGAAAGGAAAAATTTTAGACCTAGTTGTCACCGACTAAATTATCAATTCAGCAAATCGATAATCGCCGCAGATTTGCTAGCAATGTGATAACGAACTATACGACAAAAATGACATGCATTTGGACTATGTCGCACTACCATACTACACACCTAGACATGATAGTTTAGCGCGATACTGAGTTTTTGTCTGAATAACTCTTTATCGAATGATTTATGTGGAGTGTTTTTATACACACATATATTACCTCAAGATTATTCAGTTTTATGTTTATCACTAAAACTGTAGTTTTTTATATATTATATAATAGCAAATAAGCAAATAGATATCCTGAACCATCGCCTATTGACAACTCAAATATCTACTGCCAAGACATTTCAAATATCTACCGCCTTAATGACACAACGGGAGTGGCGCATTTGGCCAAGTGTTTACCTTTTCTGAAATCTCTGGCAAATTTTTAGTTGATACGGATCTTTTGAAGAATTATTACAACTTCTGTATTTCTGACACTTAGGAATGGCTCGGCCGATCGGCTATTTTTTTAGTACATGTTCGTAGTTTATTCAAATAAAAAAAAACAAAAATCCTTACATGACAAAGGACATTTTACTACAGGATTAAATTAAATAATAGAAATTTGACAGGACAATTTTTGGGGAACTATCCTAAACATTAGAATTGACTCTTAAAGTACTATTTTAATATTTATATTTTAAATGTATTGGATTAATATAGTATTTAAAAAATCATATCTTACTAAATGCATTAGCGGAACCGATGCTCCATCAGACGTCGTTTCATTATTGTTGATTTGGTAAACATCGTTACAGGTTGCTGAAAGTACAAGAAAAAATTTCAAATCTCCAACGTCATTCCATTGTACCGTTGTATATGCAGATAATATTTATATGTACTTAGACAAAGCCACATGGCGCAGTATGTCACGTCGTAGTGCAGAGCAATATACACATTATATACCTATATATACAATGTTCACCACCGCCCATGGACGTTCGCAATACCAGTGGTCTTGCATGTCTTATCCTAAATTAAAGCTGCCCAAACGATTTTGAAAAAGGGCCATAATTTCGATTCTGTGTTAGCGCCGGCGGATCAGCTATTTCTTATAATATGTTATTTTAACTTTGTCGAAACCATACTACCAACTGAATGGCAGTGGTGATTAACCGCAGCCGTTCGCGGATAAATCAAAATACATAGGCAGGCCTGAGTTTGTGCAGCTTTGTCCTTCATTCCGTTCGATATAGCATTGAATATAACAGAAAGGACATAAAAGTAAAATGAACACGATTGAGATGAGGTCACAATGGAAAATATGGAACACCAGGAAGTAAGAAAATATGAAAGAGAATATGCAAAAGTGACAAACAGGACGCACAGTAAGTTTGGACGTAAAGTGGGAATGGCAAATGAGAAATTGTTTTAATCTTTAATGAGAATGTTGAAAGATAACCCCAAGACTGTATATATGTCGGGTGTTTTCCGGGAGTGGTTTCAATAAGGCTTTGAAACTGGTATGTTTTTAAAATTACATTATGGATGTGGAGAAACTAAGGGAAGCTTGCATTTCATGGGATAGCTAATAATTAGATGGCTCTCCTTATGACAAAGATAATCATGGCCTATATATACAATTTGTCCGGCTACTTTATCATCCGAAATGGAATACAACAGTTACAAGCATTGACGTTATTACTTATTTCTCCTGAGATATGTGAGATAGTACTGCTAAAAACGGGCAGGAAATTGCATAAGTCTACCACCTCGTAAATAATTTTAAAAATAAGTGGTATTTAAGTCTTACTTGCAACCGTTCTCAATATTGATTATTTAGAAGAAAGTAGATGTAGGTATATTTGATGTTGTAAGAAAATAAAACAAATAGATTGGAAAGTATTTTGTATTTGTTTAAGTCTGCATTCCGACAAATATGTCTATGTCTGGTGTACAGTACCCGGCGATAAATATTGCACATCGACCTTTGGAAAGAGACAATCGGCTAATTTCGGCTTCGTAGAGCGTTATCTCTGTCGCACAAAATACAAACAGTCCGGTACCTATTAGGAGCTGTTAAAACAAGTATGATTTGCTTCTTTTGATATTTTTATTCTTTGTATAAAATACACTAATTTTTCTATAAGTGATGGCTTTAGGTTGGGGTAAAATAAAATAAAAAAACATTTTTACATTATGTTTACGTATTTAATTATTTTGGAACATTACAGCTTTAGTGTACATAATAAACACCATTATACCTATTGCTAAAATGAGACATTACAATAAAAATAATAATAATTCTAATTCTCAATTACTTCCATTTCACTATCTGTGCTCTCAAAGAGGTCAATATCACTGTCACTATCAGCCGTATTTATTACTAATCTATCAGTGTAATTGTCTAAACTGTGTTGAATGCTTCTATATTCATTCTCACATTTGATTGCATGATCGCAAACCTTTTTCCACTCTTCAGCGCCGATCATGTTTACTTTTTCAGTCAATAATGTTTTTACTGTAGTTAAGTTCATACCCACATTTCTAGAGGCTACATAGCCTTTCAGTTGAGACCATATATTTTCAATTGGATTAAAATCCGGATGATATGGTGGCAATCGCAACACAGTGTGCCCATGTTCGGCAAGTATTTTGTCCACAGAAAACTCTGTATACCTCTCCTTGTGCTGACATATAATAGCGTAAATCTGGGTTTTTGTTAATTTTGGATCAACTGGAATTTCATGTCTGTTTAACCAGTTGATCATTTCCCGTTTAATGGTGTTTGAGTTGGGGGGTCTCTCAACATACTTGTTGTGATAGGGTGCGTTGTCGATAACTAGAACAGAATCACTGGGTATATTTGGGATTAATTGGTTAACCAGCCATTTCTCATAGTTATCGTTATTCATTTCATTGTGATAGTCACCTGTAGTGTCCGTGGATTTATACGTTAAAAAAGCACCGGGTACAAAGCCTTTTTCATTTCCCGCATGAACTATTATCAAACGTTGACCTTTTGAAATTGGCTTTTTTACTCCTTTTTTCTTATCGTCACTCCAAGATTTCCCTTTAGTGTGGGATGCATGTATATATGACTCATCCATGTAGACGATATTTTTTCCTGTTTCGCGAAATTTGCGTATTTTATCAAGGTATTCCATTCGTTTGAGACTAACGTCGTGCTTTTCCATTAGAATTTTTCGATTATCTTCCATTTTAGTGAACTGAAATCCCATGTCATGAAGTATTTTTCTCAATGTTTTTTCAGACCCATTGTAATTAATAGCTTCAGATAACTTAGCTTTTAATGATTTTATTGTTGGCAGTTCATTAAATCGTAAGTGAAAATCATACACCATTCTTCGAACAACATCGTAATCAAAATCGTCCATATCCAAACGAAATTGCTTTTTTGGTCTCCTTTTTTTTGGAGTGCTGAACTTAATTTCAGTCGAATGTGTTTCAGTACTGACTTCGTTTAATATATTGTTCAAAGTTCTTCTTGAAATTCCAGTGGCATTTGCAACTCGCTCTTGAATCTTCTTAAAATAACAACTTATATTTTCATCTACTTTTTTTTTAAATCTATCAGCTTCGCTTACAAAGTATTTATAAACATTGTAGATAATTTCACGTGACTGACCTCGTAAAGGTTTCCCTCTTTTTCCGAAAGATGCCATATTACAACTTTAAATTATTTAAATTTGTGGGTGTTATCAACTCTAAATATATATTTTTTTTTCTGGACGCGACTGCACTCTATCGTACTTGAACAACGACTGACTAAACGTCACATAGGTATCGCCGGGTACTGTACAGTACCCGGCGATAAATATTGCACATCGAACTTTGGAAAGAGACAATCGGATAATTTCGGCTTCGTAAAGCGTTATCTCTGTCCCACACTACCTATGTGACGTTTAGTCAGTCGTTGTTCAAGTACGATAGAGTGCAGTCGCGTCCCGAAAAAAATATATATTTAGAGTTGATAACACCCACAAATTTAAATAATTTAAAGTTGTAATATGGCATCTTTCGGAAAAAGAGGGAAACCTTTACGAGGTCAGTCACGTGAAATTATCTACAATGTTTATAAATACTTTGTAAGCGAAGCTGATAGATTTAAAAAAAAAAGTAGATGAAAATGTAAGTTGTTATTTTAAGAAGATTCAAGAGCGAGTTGCAAATGCCACTGGAATTTCAAGAAGAACTTTGAACAATATATTAAACGAAGTCAGTACTGAAACACATTCGACTGAAATTAAGTTCAGCACTCCAAAAAAAGGGAGACCAAAAAAGCAATTTCGTTTGGATATGGACGATTTTGATTACGATGTTGTTCGAAGAATGGTGTATGATTTTCACTTACGATTTAATGAACTGCCAACAATAAAATCATTAAAAGCTAAGTTATCTGAAGCTATTAATTACAATGGGTCTGAAAAAACATTGAGAAAAATACTTCATGACATGGGATTTCAGTTCACTAAAATGGAAGATAATCGAAAAATTCTAATGGAAAAGCACGACGTTAGTCTCAAACGAATGGAATACCTTGATAAAATACGCAAATTTCGCGAAACAGGAAAAAATATCGTCTACATGGATGAGTCATATATACATGCATCCCACACTAAAGGGAAATCTTGGAGTGACGATAAGAAAAAAGGAGTAAAAAAGCCAATTTCAAAAGGTCAACGTTTGATAATAGTTCATGCGGGAAATGAAAAAGGCTTTGTACCCGGTGCTTTTTTAACGTATAAATCCACGGACACTACAGGTGACTATCACAATGAAATGAATAACGATAACTATGAGAAATGGCTGGTTAACCAATTAATCCCAAATATACCCAGTGATTCTGTTCTAGTTATCGACAACGCACCCTATCACAACAAGTATGTTGAGAGACCCCCCAACTCAAACACCATTAAACGGGAAATGATCAACTGGTTAAACAGACATGAAATTCCAGTTGATCCAAAATTAACAAAAACCCAGATTTACGCTATTATATGTCAGCACAAGGAGAGGTATACAGAGTTTTCTGTGGACAAAATACTTGCCGAACATGGGCACACTGTGTTGCGATTGCCACCATATCATCCGGATTTTAATCCAATTGAAAATATATGGTCTCAACTGAAAGGCTATGTAGCCTCTAGAAATGTGGGTATGAACTTAACTACAGTAAAAACATTATTGACTGAAAAAGTAAACATGATCGGCGCTGAAGAGTGGAAAAAGGTTTGCGATCATGCAATCAAATGTGAGAATGAATATAGAAGCATTCAACACAGTTTAGACAATTACATTGATAGATTAGTAATAAATACGGCTGATAGTGACAGTGATATTGACCTCTTTGAGAGCACAGATAGTGAAATGGAAGTAATTGAGAATTAGAATTATTATTATTTTTATTGTAATGTCTCATTTTAGCAATAGGTATAATGGTGTTTATTATGTACACTAAAGCTGTAATGTTCCAAAATAATTAAATACGTAAACATAATGTAAAAATGTTTTTTTATTTTATTTTACCCCAACCTAAAGCCATCACTTATAGAAAAATTAGTGTATTTTATACAAAGAATAAAAATATCAAAAGAAGCAAATCATACTTGTTTTAACAGCTCCTAATAGGTACCGGACTGTTTGTATTTTGTGCGACAGAGATAACGCTCTACGAAGCCGAAATTAGCCGATTGTCTCTTTCCAAAGGTCGATGTGCAATATTTATCGCCGGGTACTGTACATAATATAGTGGAAAAACAAATAAGCTTTTATTTGTTTTTCCACCATACTAGGCGAGGTATTTTGACACGCGCCAATACTCTAGAAAGTGGGCGGCGCGGTATGTTCTGAAACCGCTGGGAAATGGTTTAGTTTTCGGATAAATAAATATAGGACTTCAGCTGAAAACCAAAATTTAGTACATTTTTTTTCATTTAAAACTAAATATCACCATAATATAAAAATCACGTGGAAAATTAGAAATATTATGAACAAAAAAGTATCTTCACGCCCATATCCCCGAAGGGGTAGGCAGAGGTGCAACGAGTGCACCTACGATTAGCCGAAGATACTTGGTCCCACAAATGTGATAGGTGGCAAGCCTATCGCCAACCGGGCACTTTCCAATCCCGGGCAACTTTGTATTTCTCAGAAAAACTGAAAAATCACTTTTTATGTGCCCGACCCGGGAATCGAACCCGGGACCTCATGTGGTAAACGCCAACGCTGGACCACTAGACCACAGAGGCGATATGAACAAATTACTTGTTTTAGGATATTTTTAGCTTGTTTTCGAAATTTTACATGATAAAGTACATTCTATCACGTAATGAGTTAGTACATTCCTTAGATAATATCTTCAGGTATATCGTGTAATTTTTGTAAAACCGTTATTTAACAATCAATACATAAAAATGTGACTAAGCAAACCAGTTTTTTTCCTTTGTCTCCGGTGCGTCGCCTTAAATTTAAAAGTACCTTGCATCATCTCAGCATCATCTGACATTGTAGTTGTAGGTATGCCGCGCTGTCCTGTCACTATATCTATTTGATCATATTCGCTGCAACAAAAAAAATACTACAATAAGTTATGGCTATTAGCCATTATAAATATGTTAGTCTACTAACATTAATGTATTAAGCACGATAAAAATTTCTACAGATTTTCTAAATATTGCCTGGTTCCGTTTTTTCGTAGACAAATATTGACTACAATGTAATAAAATTAATATTATATTTTGACCAGATATTTTAAAACCTACATAAAACTAACAATTCCAAAGCAGTTGTAGCTTTCGCAGGAACACTTAAATACTTGCAAAGTTTTATGTTTTGTACTTCGGACATGTCCGAAATATGGTAAAATAAATATGAGTTTTGTAATTTGGGCTACACTTTAAATGTATATGTATCAATGTATTTGACCGCCCATTTGGTCGAGTGGTTAGCAAACGTATCAATGGGGTTCGGGTTCGACTCCCGACAGCGTTTGTGTGATGAGCATAGATAATTGTATTTCTGGGTTTGGATGTTTATCTATTTGAGTTTTATATAATATGTATCTCTATGTATTAGTATCGTTGTCTGACATACATACTACTACAAACAAATAATTTGCTTATTTTGGGGTTACAGCAATTCATGTAATTTGTCCAGTCAAATTTATTTATTTATTATATATTTTGTATATTTTCTTCATAATAGTTCTCTTACTTTTTAGGAGGATGTTTGTTTTAAATATGTATTCAATATTAAATAAATTATAGTTACAGATTACATTGAAACAGTGAAATATTTCAGTTGACTTACTCGTCAAGCTGTAAATGATTATAATGATCGGAGGAGTTAACTTGCAAAGCGTTCTTCAGCGCGTCCCTCAGGCCGCCGCCGCCCAGCAGTGACCACACGAGGAGCTCTGTCATGAATCGCGCTCCGGCACTCGCTGGAGCTGAACCTAACCAAATTAATATTAATAATTTATAAAAATTCATACCAGTATACAAAAGATTTATTGAAAACGGGTGCTTGCTGACTATTTACCAGGGCACAAAGGACCATGACAATTTCGCAATTCCAGAACCACTTTAGTTTTTTGTATTTAATCTGAGGTCATATTGTATCGCCTCACAGAATCGAGTGGAATAGAGCAGAATTAATTTATCGATTGGATCGTTCACTTAATTATATCTTATATACAATATAAATTAATATTTATAACAATTCACAATTTCTTTGATACTTCTGAAAAAAATTTAAACTAGATGGGTATATACAACTACCAATTATTTGCTATATATAAATTTATTTTTAGCGTACTTGGTTGAAATTGAAAACGAAAACAAAAAAATCATCATTATGCACCTTGTTGGTCCCGGGCTGCTTTGAAGAATAGACCAACTATCGCTCTGCCAGGTATGTCGTAAAAGGCAACCGATTGGCTATGCGAGTCACTACCATCGTGGCTACTAGGTGGTAAAGTTTTGCATTGTCTCACCCGGGTCTGGTACCACCGCTGTACTTATTCCTGCCGCAATAGCGTCAATGTTTGTCACTGTCGTGTTTCGGTTTGGAGGGCAAGGTAGCCGGTAAGCTTATGCATGTGGCATTAGACATCGCCACAAGATAGCAACGCACCATTAACATCTTTGGTGTCTATAGGCGATGGTTGACTCTTTCCATCAGGAGACCCATCTGCTTGTTTGCTGTCTTATGATATAAAATAATCAGTTTAAAATAATGCTACAAATGCTTATACTCAAGTATTTACCTATCTGCAGCATATTTTTGAAATGTCAACTCAATGGACTATTTGATTTATGTTTCAATGAGTTTTTTGTTCTCGACAGGACTTTTATGGAGTAAATGATATTTCAACTAAATCTATATTAAAAATCTTAACAATGAGTACTCTTAGAACAGTTGGCCACCAATTAAATAAAGTGGGGCACACGTCTACTTGTTGGCCACTGCCAACGTGCACATGGGTGTCTTTTGAAGCACTATTTAGGAGTTAAAGTCTTTCTCAAGTATTCTAGGTGACATTCATCCGATCTCACTCAGTAGTAGTGAGGTTATGCATACTAGATGTTACAGTTCTGCAATGCTTCGCCTGGATCAGCGTCAGTGCTTGTCATTGGCGTCCTTTAGTTTGGAGCGATAAGCAGCTGGTATATTTATGCACGTGACAATACCATTCAGCCACACGGGTAACAAGGAATCATTAACATTTTTGGTGTCTATAGGTGACGGTTTCTTTTCCCATCAGAGTGCTAAGTGTGAGTTTTTCTTTTCGCATTCGATCGTGAGCGCGTTTGGAGTTTACTAGGAATTTGTATGTGATTTGTACAGCGCCACCTAGTTGTAAACGTGAGAAACCAGTTTACCACTAGGTGGCGCTGTACAATCACATACAAATTCCTAGTAAACTCGAAACGCGCTCACGATCGAATGCGAAAAGAAAAACTCACACTTAGCACTCTGAAGAGCCATCTGCTTGTTTGTTGTCCTGTGATATTAAAAAACTTTCCATTTTTCCTTTCTTCCACCTACAAGATCTTAAGTCAATGGATTGACCTGTTATAGTTTTTATTTATTTGTATTGTCTACATCTATCTGTTTTTATATCCCATGAGTCAGATTCATTGATACCTATGCATTATACGCATGACGTTTTAACTAGAAAATCGTAAATGGTTTTTATTTTTTAACCATTTTCGGTTGTGCAAGAATTAACATGTCGTTGATCATTTTATGGGGATTAATTAAGTAAACGAAGATTAAGAAAGAAGTTTTTGAAACTTCTTATTTTTTGTTTACATCGTAAGAAAAATCGCTGTAATAATTTCAGTATTTTTGGTCCAAAGTTTTAGGCTAAACGTTGATATGTCAGTCAGTGAGTCAGGACTTTTCTATTCATAATACAAAGATTTTTAAATGTATGGTTTTATAGGAGAAGTGTTACAAAATACCCATACTAAAATTGTATATATACAACTTCACCAAGCAAAGTAGGCACCCATTGAATATATTTACATTTTTACCTCCACCGTTACGTGCGAACCGTATTAACACGAACGCTGTACTAGTCCCCCAATTCACGTTATTCAGTCCATGCGCTAAGGGCTCTCATACACATAAACACGATAGAACATCGAGACGTGCTACGACGCGGCATAGGTAAGATAATGTGTGAGAGTCTTAAGCGTATCGTCTCGACTGCCGTTTTGTTACGTGAATTAGGGCTCTCAGGACCCAGAGGCGGTGTGAGGGCCGGAAAGCCGCATTTCACCTGAGTGCCTGGTTGACTTGGTCGAGTTGTAAAAAATTAATACAGATACGTGATCAATACATGTATATAACTAATTCGAATAAAGCGTTAACTGAGGGTGATGTACCTTGCGGCAGCAGCGCGATGAGGTGGTGCGCCCTGAGCTGCGGCGTGGGCAGCAGCAGCGGCCAGGCGGCGGCCAGCGCGCGGCGCGCCGCCCCCGCCGCCGCCGCGCCCGCGCGCCCCTCCGCCAGCGCCGCCAGCGCGCCGTGCAGCCCCTCCTCCCCGCCGCCCACCGCGCACCCCGCAGACCCGCGCGAGCACTGCCACGCGTGCACCTACACACACCACACACACACACATACCGTACCACCACAGAATACTAGATACTAACAGAAGTCAATGTTACAATATTCGACCATAGCACGCATAAACACCTCTCACGGACGCAATATCTCGGACTGGTGCGGAACAATCTCCCGAACCATTCCGAGATATCGCGTCCATGAGAAGTGTCTATATGTGCGTTGCTCAAATATTACTTGTATGTACATTGACTTCTGTTAGTCTCTGTATTCTGTGGTATCACCAACGGAAGACCGCTGAAGATATTTTTTATCATAAAGTATCCAACAATAGCTCCCCTGATGGAGAGACCTCGCTACTATCGCCTAGTTGATCTCCGTGTGCTAGGTTGGGACTGTCATATGCATAAGTTTACTGGCTACCTTACCTTTCAAACTAGAACACGATAGACCAGCACTGATGCTAATGCTGCGCGATAATGTAAGGCAGCGAAACTAGACCCGGTTAGACAATACGGAGCTAGTATAAATAGTATATGAATAGTAGCCACGATGGTAATAACGCATATAGCCAAACGTTCACAACTTACAGACTGCTTAGCAAAACGGCTATTCTTCAAAAGGGGCCCCCAGACCAACACAGATTTGTTTGATAAAATGGTTATTTTAATTTCAAACGTAAAAATTTAACTATTTATATAAAACATCACAGATTTGTTTTAGGTAATCACATGAACAGGAACTTATTAAAATCCGTCACTAAATAAACTAAATTAATTACATCAAGCTTTGACTCACTTGTAACCGAAGTAAATTCAAACAGGATATTGCTATACACTCATTCTCTTTCGTATTGGCCGTTCCACTTTGTTCCACGACTATCCTTAAAAGTCTTTCGAGTAATCTAGAAAAATAAGATTATTCATTAAATTGTTTCATGTTTATAATATTAAAAATACGTGAATACATGTCTGATTGATAATTTTTCACAGTCAAACTATTATGAAAATATTAACATTGAGATGGTAATTTGAAGCCTAGAGGACATAAAATATTAAGGAAAGGGGGGGAGGCATTAGTAAACGAGTTTAGTAGCAGACAACTACTAATATTAAATACAAAAAACATATTAAAATCTTACTTAAATGTGCTATCTGACAAATCAATCACAAATGGCATTGAGGACGGTAGATCTCTAGGATTCTCTTCGCTCCAAGCAAAAATATGAGTTGGTCCACTAGCAATACCTGAAATAAATTGAAAGGTTCAGAAAATAAATATTTATTAGTTTCAACTAATATACACGTTTATTTATATAAATGACCACTACACCAATTTGAGTAGCGAAAATTCAATTTTTTTTATATAAATGATCTCTGATTGCCATTTAAAAGTATAGTATATTGCGCGCAACGATTTATTAGTACATATATATGTACGATTAGATATGCGTAACTTTAAATTTCAACGAACAATTTAGAAACAATTACAATAATTGTTAGATTTTTTTTATCATCACGCCCAGTTCGCTTGCGGGTAGACTGAGTAAACTGAACGTCTATAGACCTTCCAGTTTACCACGATACACCTGTTTGTCGATTGGCGAGATAAGATAAGGTGATCCTCAGCGCTGCATTTTTACCTACATGTTAACGATCATCGATTATTTCTAGCTATAACCGGGACAACAGCTTTACGTGCTGATCCGAAGCACGGGAGTGTTAATACACAACTCCGCCAGAATCCGAACTGCTACAGAAATTTTCGAGAAAAACCTCGAAAAATCTCAATAACAATTTACCCGACCCGGGGACCGAGCCCGCGACCTCATGACCTGAGCCGAATAAGCTAACCCCTAGACCAAGAGGCTCGAGATGAGCTTAAAGGAATTCAAGTGAATTGTAAGTAAGTAAGTGTATACGTATACGCACACACAAATTCCAATTCAAAAAAGTAAATAATTTATAGTACAATAATTTTGCTAATTTTTTGGCAATAAGGAAACGAAAACTACCAATAAAACATATTTTGTGAGTAATCGTCCTAAAAACAATATAATAATATATATTTACCATTAGCTTTGAATGGTGGATTGAAAATCTGTAGGGGCTGAGGTATGGGCTTTGTTATTTGAGCACGTTCGTGAGTGCCCCATGCATATAAAACGCCCTCCGATGAAACAGCGATCGCATGAGATGCTCCAAGCGACAATTCCACTATTTTTATACCTGCAAATACAAGAGTAGTTGGTAATTCACATAATTTGAGTCATTTTTAACGGACGTACCGATTAAAACGCCAATTTAAAAAGACATATTAACAATTTAATATGTCAATCAAATCAAAATAAATCAAAAATCAATGCAATGTTTATTTAATAACGGTTATATCGTTAGTGCTCTTGATGTATTCGCGTGATTATTAACAATTGTCTAGACAGCAGGTAGTTAACACATCAATGGGAAATATTATTACATTATATAATAAAATTGTTTAATAAGTTTCTTCAATATCAAATTAAGCGAGTCAAACAAAACACGAAAATATTTTAATTACCGACACGTGGCTCAGTTGATTAGAGCCTTAGGCAAAATAGCTGGTCCAAATCCTGTCAAAAAAACCTTTTGCTTCTTCACGCGTATATTCCCTCAACACAACTAACGAAAGTTCGTAACGACAATTTTCATAATACTTTGTTTGGTCTACACAACGTAAATAAATTATCGTCAAGCCATGTTGTCACTTCATAACGCCCTTTTTTAGCACGCCAAAAAACTGTCTCCCATGATTCGCTATGAAATAACAGGCATGTGTCATCAGTAAACATCATCACACCTGCTTTACCTTCTATAAGTAAATAAAGCTGGTTAATATAAATTAGAAACATAATTAGGCCGAGTGTGCTTCCCTGCGAAATTTCAAAAGAACAGGGGAAAAATCGTTGTCTTAATTATCTCTAATAATTAATAATCTTTTGTTTTCAGTCGCTTAAATAACTTTTGAACCAATTTAGAGGTATATCCCTTACACTGATAGATGAGCAAAAAGATTGAGGATAGACTGTTTCAAAAGCTTCTTGAAGATCTAATAATATACCTACAAACTTTTCGCCATTTTTTAAGATAGTGGGTAATAATAATAAGAGATGTTAATTTAAGAATCGCAGCTTTAGTGAATTTTTACTCGTAAAGCCATACTTTATACCATATCAGCTATTAATTTTTGCTCCTCTTTTGTTAGGTACAGTTATCGGCATCTTGAGCGCCAACCTTCACTTGCGCAGAAGTGAATAAGTGAGAAGGCGCGACTTACGCCTCGACGTCGCGACGCGCGGCGCGATTCACGTGGTAGGCCAGTCGTGCGACACCAGTCATGGTAATTTCTTACGTTGTTGAAATCAAGTAAGCCGTAAATATTTGATGCGCAAAGCAATTTTGCTTTGACAAAAGCAATCCTCATTGGCTTTTGATTGCAGAGTGCTCAAGTTCCATGCCAGTACCTGTACATGTTTTTCCAGTATTTTAACTAGATCGAAGGGAAATAGACCTATAGTAAGAATGGTTTTGTTTATCACTTTTCTTATATATTGGTATTATGAAGAAATGCTTGGAAACTGGTATTTTACCTAGACCACTTGTATGTAAAAAATACCAGTTTCTAAACTTAAATTAAATAAATATAAGATTGGGCTTATTAACAGTTGCTTAAATCGCTTATTGCTCGAATGTCATCAAGTCCTAGAACCCCATCTTCGTCTTAAAAACAACATTGTTAATTTCCTCAATGATTTGACAGAAGTATAAATAGCATTGATTTTTTAGCACCTGATTTTATTGATTAATACTTTTCTAGACAGTTCCATCTTCGTAGTTTAAAACCTAGTAAGGTGATACTCACTAATAGGTGTAAAATATTAATTATTTTTTATATCATTAGATAGCAAACAAGCTGATGGGTCTCCTGATGGAAGGAGTCGACCATCGCCTATAGACACCAAATATGTTAATGGTTGCTATCTGGTGGCGAGGTCTAATGCCACATGCATAAGTTTACCGGCTACCTTACCCTCCAAACCGGAACACGAGTGACCAGCACTGACGCTATTGCGGCAGGAATAGGTAAGGCGGTGGTACCAGACCCGGGCGAGCCATTGCAGAACTCTACCACATAGTAGTCACGATGGTAGTGATACACATAGCCACTCGGTCGCCTTTTCCGACCTGCCTGGCAGAACGGCAGCTGGCCTATTCTTCAAATGAGCCCGGGACCAACAGGGGGGAGAGGATCATGTACAGTATTAAGTGAATTTTGTTTGTTACTAATAATAGTAAATCCTTGGTGGATATTTATTCAATGTTTATTTTAGATATTTTAGATAGTATAGAAAATTGTAATGTTTTACCTTGTAGAGCTTCCACCAACTTGGGTACTTTAATTGATTCTGTGTTTCCATGACCTAACCGATATCCATCTCCTTTACCCCAGGTGTACACTTGGCCTCTGTAAAGACACACATATCCGCAATTAACTAAGTAATTGAGAAGTATATCCGAGAAGTGTTATTTTCTATTTGTAATACGTTCTAATATCAAATAGATTTTCCTTGCTAAGGCTGTGCTTCTGAAAAATTATAATTTGGCAAAAATAAAATGCATTTAACTATTATATAATAAAATGCATTTGCTATTACTGAAAATGGAGAAAGATACACGCTTGTTTTCTTTGCTACTTTGAATATTTCTAGATACATGGAAATTATTGTTTTTGGGTTGTCTATGATAGCACCTAACTTATCATATTTTTAGACAACCCAAAAACAATATTTCGTTACGTAAACAAAGAAATATAAACTTAAACTAATTATGTCAGTGTTTTTAATACTAGAAAAAAGAATAACTTTTCATTAAAAAAAGCACAGCTTCTATGGTTAAATAGTTCATAGACAAAATTCTACTCAGTTTAATGTGTATACTAGAATAAACATTTTTTGCCAAGAAATATTTTGTTTACTGTTATTTCTTTGTAACTCTAATTGTGTTTTTTTCAAAATTGATATTCGCATAAATATTATATATTGTAATAACTGTAAAATATTATATAGTAAAATACACGTAAAAAATCTAAATATTTTAACAAAGTACGAAGGTATGTGTTTTTAAGACCACACTCAAATAAATATCTTCACGCCGATTTCCTTGTAAGGCAGGAAAGATTAATATCTTCGGTGTCAAAAGCGATGATTATACTTTTTTAATAAGAGAGTAACCCGCTTGTTTTCTATCTTATTACACAAATAATGCAAAAAAGGTTATCCGATTTCTAATCAATCGTTATTTCCAGAGTTCTACATTACATCATCATTGAAATATTGATTCAATTTTCTTGTATACGTTCCTAAACAAAAAAAAAAGAATATCGCGAATAATCCCTGATCTAATAAAACCAAAGGTGCATTACCAAAGTGCTAATGAAACAAAGAAAAATATACAGAATATTAACCCGTCAGTAAGGACAGCAAGCCAATGTTCCCCAGTGAACACGCGCGTCACTCGAAACGTTGCAAGCGCCGTCAACGCACGAGGCGTGCCCACGTCGCCTTCCCCAAAAACTTGCACTGCACCTTCCCAAGTACAGCATAAAGTTTGACTTTCACCCCATCCTGCAAAATAACCAATAATCATCCATCTAAGTGTCTCAATACCAATTGAAAACGCTTAATCTAGAAAATATTTCACACTAGCTGACCCGCGCAGCTTCGTCTGTGAGCAAAGTAACTTGCCGTCAATATAATCTTTTATGTTAACTATCATTTACTATTTTAGACCCTCACGGGTTGATTTATTTTAAAAAAGTAGGCTATGTTTGACCACGGGTCTTCTTCAACTATCTCCTTAACAAATTTCGTTAAAATCGGTTCAGAAGTTTAGCCGTGAAAGCGTAGCAGACAATCGGACTTCCTGTTTATAATATTAGTTAGTATGGATAAGAAACGCTTTTTCAACATTTCATGAAAATTACATGAAAATGCTACGAAATGTAGAATTGATGAAAACATTTTTTGTGACAAAAAATTATTTAAAACAAAAATGGTATAAATGTAATACTTACCAAGGGCAACATCAATAATTCGTTCAATATTGTGTGCGTTGAAAGAAACGGGTTGCGGTGTAAGACAATTTTCTATAGTCCCATGTCCTAACCGGCCATGTGCGCCTCGACCCCACGTGTACAAGGCGCCGCGAGACGTAATAGCAGCGCTACAAAAAAGGGAATGATGAATGTTATTATTAATTGAAATAAGCAATTAACATAGAGTAAACCCGACTCTAAAGATTATAATCATTAATTCATCCATGTATCTTAATACAAAGTTTTCCTATTGCTATATCTAAAATATTTTCAAAAAATCTCTAAGATATGTAAAAAAGGATGATTGAAAGGTTTTATTTCTTTTAGTGTCTATCTGCACACTATTTCGCCTCTGTCGTATGAGGACGTAATGTATCAGATATACAATAAATTGAATCATCTTTTGATGCATTGCACTATGACTAGCACCACACTGATACTATGGTTGTACCTGACTCCTCCATGGCCAAACTGGCGGTCATCGACACGCCCTTTTACTATTCAGGGACTAATTACTTGTAAATAGGCCCACTTTCCAAATGAGGACTCGGTACGCAACAGTATAAACGTCTCTTAACGGTTTACTGTCCGAACCTTCGTTAGTCATCGCGCTTAGATACCAGTAACTAACGGTCAGTGCATAACAAGAACAATGTGGAGAATTTTCTTTGGATATTGAAATATTAACTTTATGTCTATTGTCATACATTATAATTATTGTAATATGAAAAATTATTTTATTGCCTCAGGGTTAGGGCTTTATGACGCGTTTGGTCGTTTCTACTTCAAGGTTCAATTTCAGCAGTTAGGATAAATTATAGAGTTTATAAGTAGTCATATTCTGTATTATGTCACACACATAAATTACAATTTACAAAGACGCATATATCGCGTGAGGCCGCACGGACGACTAGCGTCCCATAACGCCGTCACAAATAAAGTTGCGTCTGCGTTAGCACATTCTGTGTCCCCATAAGTGCAAAATTGATGTACTCAAAAAATACACAAGTCGCGCATTAAATTTTGCACTGTATGTCTAATAGTCATCTATACATATAATAGAAAGTCAAAACTGTACATTGAATATTTTTTTAAAAGAATACTTGGGGCGTGAACTACAATCGATATCAAAGCCAAAAATATAGTTCTTAGAATTTTTGTCTGTTTGTCTGTATGTATGTCCGGGATAAACTGAAAAAGTACTGCATGGATTTACTTCAAATTTTGCATGAATATTACTTATAGGTTCGGTCAACATATAGACTATATATTATCACGCTATCACCTATAGGGGAGGAGCTGTGCGGAGTAAACGAAGTCCGCGCGGACGAAGTCGTGGGTAACAGCTAGTATTTTAATATTTTAGTGTTCGCAGAAAATACTGTGGTGTGGTGTTGGCGTGAGTGACACACGTCACGTTACCTGCAGGCCGGGCCGGCCGCCAGATGCACGACGGCGTGGTGCGCGAGGTGGTGCAGCGGCATGGGCGCGTCGCGCGGCGCCGTGTCGCCGTGCCCCAGCCGGCCGTCGTCGCCCGCGCCCCACGCCCACGCCGCGCCGCACGCCGACCGGCACAGGTAGTGCCGCCCCGCCCCGTGACACGCTACCTGCGTCACCGTCTTGCTCTCCAGACCTGCGCCCCATTACTGTTACTAATCACACTGTCACAGCCACCGGAATTTTGGAAAATAAGCGTTAACCTACGTATCATGGGAGTTTTTTAGTATTCCGTAATTTAAATAAATAATCTACACTTAGACTCTTACTGCAGGCCAATCAAGCATGTTAAGCCCTTTGTTACAGTTTAGCATTGATATAAAAAAACAAAAGATACACACAATTTTAAATTGAGCGCACAATTTTAAATTGTGCGCTCATTTCAAATAGAATCGCGTCGATCGCGACACTGTCAATTTTATTTCTTTTCGTACACTGCTTTGTAAAAACAACTATAAGTCTTGCACTTAAGGTTGGATATGCAATGACATATGTTTTTGCCATATCTATAACAACATTTTTTACTATCTAGATGTCTGTCTACTTGTCTATTTGATTACTGAACCAGTTTGGTTGCAGTTTTTAAGTTTAAATTTAACTTGGCTTGAAACAAAAATGTTTTATTTATTTCAAATCAGATATCAGAAATAAATAAGCTATTTTAAATTTAATATACTAAAATTAGACTATCACCTCTGTGGTCTAATAGTCCGGTGTTTGCATTGACCACACAACGTCCTGGGTTCGATTCCTGAGTGAGGCAATTAAAAAATGTTTTTTCAGTTATTTTGTTAAAAAACAACATTGCTCGGGATTGGATAAGTGCACGGTTGGCGATAGGTTGGCTACCTATCACACTGTGGGACAAAGTATCTTCGGCTAATCGGGGTGCAATGGTTGTACCTCTGCCTACCTCTTCAGGGATACGGGTGTGAAGATACTTGTTTTAGACAATTCCGCACAGACACAGTTATGTGCAACAATCAGGTATAAATTAAAACTAAGAATTATCCAAGTTTATTACCAGGAACAAGATGTGGCGTCATTGTGTCATAGGGCAATGTATATACAACTCCGTCATGGGTCAAAAGCAATGCAAGCTTCTCAGCACATGCAATTTGTTGGATCCGTAAACTTCCAAGTTGCAGTGGCCCAGAACCCACACACACAACTTCTTGAGCCGATTCAGTGCACTAAAAATATTAAAATTATATTTTAAAATTCAGATACATATACGTCCCGTTAAGAGTATATTGTTCTGTGCGTATATGTTACAAACAAACGGTTAATGTCATTAGCATGTTCCAGTTTAAATGGTAAAGTAGGGTTACTATATGGCACTTCAATCCTGCTCACATATGCTGCTGAGATACCAAAGCACCATTAACATCTTTGAAAAAAAAATATACAGCGATAGAGTAACCTTTCAAGTAACATTATTTAAGTAAAATGTATCTTTTTTTGACATTTTATCAGTATAAGCCACACAAAGAACAACAATATTAACATTTTTAATGATTGTTTCTATCCATTAGGAGAGCTATCTGCTTATTTACTATCTTTTGATATTAAAATAAAACATGGTGATGGATATGTTAAGAGTTTGCTGTTAAGATTTCTCGTCCAGATCACGTTTCACTATAATAACGTATGAGTGCGGTCTCAAGGGTATTCATATGAAGAAGAGAGGTGAGAAAATGAAGGTATATTTATTAAAAAAATACTCACAGTAACGAATCCCTTTAAAGGAGGTAATAAGGGAGCGCCCAATCTATCTAAATGACAAAGTAAAGCAATACCAGCTTTTCTCACGCTCATCAGTCCATCTCCACTTGGTAGTGATAATTCCCTAAAAATATGTAAGTAAATAAAAAAAGGTTATACATTGTAAATATAAGAAAAAGTGGTAAAAAAGAGAATTAACGCGATAAAAGGTAAATTTAAATATTACATAAACATTTGGGTGGAAGCTTTTAGAATATCAATGACTTTCTAACAAAAACTTCAATGATTATATTATAATTATAGACAGAATAATTAGATAGAATAGAATTAAATAATAGATTGTAAAATATTAATATTAAATATTCATATAATTTTGTTAATTTCATATAATTAATACGCCAAACACGAATATAGTTGAGTCTAGTGGTTAGCAACCCGGAATACGCAATCAAGAGGCTCAGGTTTGATTCTCGAAGAGAACCTTTGAAGAATAGACCATCTACCATTCCGCCAGGCATTTCCTAAAAGGTAAACGAATGGCTATATTTGTATCAATATCATCGTGACTACTAGGCGGTAGAGTTTTGCAACGTCTTGCCTGTGTTTTGGTACCACTGCCTTACCTATTCCTACAGCAATAGTGTTAATGCTTGTCATTGTAGATTTGGAGAGTAAAGTTACCAGTAAACTTACGCATGTGGCATTGCCATCCCACCACATGGATAGCAATGCACCATTAATATTTTTAGTGTCAATAAGCGATGATTTCTCTTTTCATCAGGAAAGTCATCTGCTTGTTTCTATCTAATGGTACAAAATATATAATGCGCAGATAATATGCCTATATAGATTATGTGTCACATTGTTTGTTCGGTTTGTTGTCGATGGACTCCCAAACTACTTATCAGATGTCAATGAAATTTTGTAGTACTCTCAAGTACTCCACCAAAATCTATACAAATAAATAAAATTGGAGTGTCTGTTTGTAATTATAAAATAATCGCTTTTTACTAAATGCATATGGATATATACGGTACATACACCAAAATAACATTTTTTTACCGTTTTTGTCGGTCTGTCTGTTTGTTCCGGGTAATCTCTGGAACGGGGGGACCGATTTTGACGGGACTTTCACTTGCAGATAGCTGAAGTAATAAGGAGTAACTTAGGCTACTTTTATTTTCAAAAATTTTCCACGCGTGCTAAGTAATACTAGCTAAGCCCGCACTTAGCTAGTATTCAATAAAAGTAATTTGTTGGCAAAACAATGTTTTTCGGGTCACCTAGTTGTTGATATAATAAAATAGTTTTATTATGCAAGCAAGTGGATACTTACTTAAGGTATATTTCTGTAGGGTTAGTTTCTGTATCTGGTTCAAAATTCACTATCGGATTCGGAGCAGCTACCTTCGACATTCGTCTCAAAAATGGTCCCAATGGTGCTGTACATTCTTCTAAAACAATCCTGCAAATGAGGTACGACTTATAAAATCTCGTACATACTATTTTTAATTTTTTGATAAGACCGTATCTCTTGTGATGATAAAATAAAAAACTTTAAAATAAATTATATAATATGAAATTTACCTGTTATCTGGTTGTCGTTTTTGTTTTGGGGGTAAGTTTACAAGCACATCGGCAGCTTTTAATAATGCCGGCAACTCAGCGCGACGTGCACACAGCTCTACCCACACACAAAGCGACGTGCGCCAGTCACCTTGAGGGACATTACATCCAACTTCCCTGTAAGATAAAAGTAATAACGATGCTGGATAGAAAAGAAATTTCGGCTCATGTTTTAGATCTTCTCCAATAAAATAGTTTGGGAAGCATAAACCAAATTTTTAATGTAATATTTTAAAATTAGTTAAATTCAAACTTTCTTCAAAAAAAAATTATACTATAATTGGTATTAAATACATAAAAATTACATTGCACCGGTTCTCTTGCAGGGCAAGCAGAGTGAATAAGACGTCTATACGTAGAGTTACTACAATTCACTGATTCGTGGTGAAATAGACGGTGATAGCCATCGCCGAATTTTACCAACCTTTATTTTTAATAACTATTAACTACTATCACTTATCTCTAGGGACGATCTTAACTGATAGTTTTACGTGCTCATCCAAGGTACAGTAGATTTTATACCCGTCCACCTAACTAGAAGCTGTTACTTACTGAGTTTTTTTGGGTTTGCGAGAAAAACAAATCCAAAAAAATGACCAAAATGCAGTATTTTATTTTCAATGTGTAAATGAAGTGTATTTTTTAGACAATCGGAAACATAGGTGTCCAGTGAGATTTACTTTACTCTGCCTACCTTGCAAGACAATCGAGGTGAAGATATTTCCACTATTGACTATACACCACCCATAGACATGAACAGAAATAAGGAAAAAATTGAATATACATACCCTGCAACAACTTGATGTAAGAATTTTGCAGCACTATCAACAACTTCTGCCCAAATTTTCTGAGAACGAGGAGCCTGCTGAGCAGGAGAGTTTGTTTGGCCATTTCCAGCATACAATGCGGCATCGGGTAAAGCCCTTACCGCATCCAGCGCATCACGTAACAATGCAGAGCAAACATCAGCATCTTCACCACACCTCCAAGCACGTCTTACTAAAGACAATGCCAGACGCAAAGCTGCCCTCGCTCCCACTCGAGCCAAGCCTAAAGCACTAAAATAAAAAGGAGAATATTTTGAACATCTCTGAAATTATATAAATTTGAAAAAACATAGGATTGCAACCAATGACAATAATATTAAATAAATTTACATTTTTAGAATTGGTTTTATATCAATACCAAGTTGTTGGCGAGTACAGAGCTCAGAGAGAATTTAAAATTAGTCTTAGCTGGTAATATCCGTGCTATGAGTTGTCTTGTATGTCTTGGTTTGGTGAATCATTTTAAAGGCAGGAGTAGAAGCATCACAGTTCCCGCCAGCAGCGCAGTAACTGTCTTCTATGGCAAAACCGATGGTAACATTACATCAATTTGGCACAAGACATTTTATTTAAAAAGATCATTGTGCAAAATAATTATTTTGCTCTTGACCAGTTTATAATATTGATAAATATGAATCACAATCTAGGAAAAATATTTTATTATCTATTGAATTATCTATGGATTATCAATTAATATCATTTAAAAATCATAACAAGTTTGACGAAATATTGTGGTGTAGAAACTAAACGGTGGCGGATGAGAAAAGCACATGAATAACTAGATTGGCTATATATGTTACATACATATGTATATGTATCTAGATGTGCCACTATAGAGACATTTAATTCTACATGTGAGGAACAAAATCTATATACAAATATTATCATTAATTACAATCAAAACAATATTACATCAAATCGTACATTTTAGCATTGAATTATAACAGATAGGTACCTTTCAGAATCATCAGTGTTCTCTTCACTTTCATCTTGAGTTTCAGAACTGAGTTCCACTGGTTTGTTTAATGTATTAACAACATTACTCAATGCTCTGTTACTGACTCCATGTGCTGGTGTTTTTTCTAATTTAATTTTTCTTATTTCTTTATGATGGTTTTGATCTCTAAAATTTTTTATCAATCTTTATAATAAATAAAAAATATTACTAATGAATAAACATGTTTATTTTTACGATTCTGATTTTCAACTTAATGATTATTGTTAATAACACTTTTTTATTATATTTTTTGTACTTTGTACGTAACTGGCTAAATTTATTTCACCCATCCTAACTCATACCAGAAGCTTATAAGACGGCTGATGTTTTCACAAGTTTCTTTAGGAGTTCTTTGATTTTTTAGGAATTGTGTCGGTTGTTCGGTCACACTACAACACTTTATCAGAAGCTTGACTTGGTACTCAAATAGGTATTCAAGTATAGAAGGATTTTATATAAGTACAGTGGACAAATTACTATATGGTTGGATTCTACATCTTGGCTTTTTAGTGTAGTGCCACCACTTAACCTTTTACTTTTGCAGAAGCATCAGTGCTTGTTATTGTCATGTTTCAGTTTGGAGGGTAAAGTAGGCAGTAAACTAATGCATTTAGAATAACAATCTTGCTAGATGGATAGCAAAGCAAGAATAGTATCTTTGGTGTCAACAGGCAATACGTGGACTATAGAGTTTTGGGTTTTTTATAATTAGAAACTTTTCTCATTCAACTGCTTGGTTGCTATCCAAATATAAATAAATAAATTTTACAAAAACAATGGCATAAAACTATACATATTTTACACGTTATAAAGAAGAAAATGCAGGATTGCTATCTAATTGTAATTAATAAAAAAATATAACATTGGAGGTTATAAATGAAACCCTCAAATCTTTAGAATCTCCAAGTATGATGTAGTAACTAAAATCAGGAAAATACATAAATCAACAAAGTCTAGGTGTCCATAGGTGTACTTCTTTAGGATTCTTGAATCTATTAATTAAAAAATATGATTGTTAGAAATTTTCAGAACAAAACACTACTTAAAATTTAAAAAAAAAAATGAAAAAACAAATTACAAGCAAAACTTGATTTTATTTTTGTTTGTACTTGTTAATCTAACTGTCATTAACCCCATACGACGTGTGTGGTATATTTATTAGAACTAGCGAAATTCGATCATGGACTAAACAATTTCTTTTAAATTTGACAACAGACTTTAGCCATAAAGAAAATACCTAGTACACATTTGTGTATATCATGTAAGTCACATGAATGTAGTGTAATGTTTATTTGCATTATTTCTAATGTATAATGTGACTATAAGTCTCGTTTTGAATGGGACTGTTCCAGTTTCAGGTATCTGGGAGTCATCGTGACAGACGCTCCCTGTATATGGTGGGACGTGAAAATGCCCCATTTTCCGAAAAATATATGGAGGCACGGCATCAAGTGATCTTATAATTTGACGAGTATTCGCACAGGCTTGGGTGCCTAACCACCTGGCCTCGTGAAATTACCATTTTAAGGTAAAAATAATATGGTCAGTTTACTAATGCACATTTAAAAAAATATTAGGTTTCTGTATTCTTATGTAAGCTAACACTTAACTTTGCCAAATTTTGTACTACACTTTTGCACAATTGTCTTGAAAAGGGGTATAAAGTTTTTGCTTCACATATGAATATACAGATAAAAAGCTTTCAGTAATATGTTAATAAATGTAACGACACAGGAATTTTCCAAACAATTAACATGTGAGCCCCCTTATGCCAATGCATATTTTAATACACTAAAAACTATAAGCTTAAAAAATGTTGTATCAGCAACATTTATCAATAATGTTAAAATAGATTATTAAGTTATAATAAGATGATTTTTTATGTCAACATTAATTTCTTTAAGACCATAGCACTACTAGCTATACTTTTGTTTTGTTTGTTGAATTGGGAAAAATTAATTAATCATATTTTTTTACTAATAGTATTAATAAAGATTTTGAAATACATCAATCTTTTAAGAAAATTCTAACAAAATATAAAATATACTTAAGACTTTGTTGATATGTGTATACCAACCTAATTTTGAAATCGTAATAAAAATTAACAGTATAAAATACACAGTTAAATGTCATGTCAATTATACAAGTGTAATGACTAATTTTTGTAATTTATGAAATTTTGTAGCACATATTTACAAAATTAAGTGCATGAGTCATGATACTAATACATAAAAGGGTTTTTATACATAAAGGCATTGTCAAAGTATATTGTTCTATACCTAATAACAGCTACGAGATGTCTATGGCACAGTACAATCAATCGGCGAATCTGGGATATAAATGGGCAAGTGACTGCAGTATTAATGGCCCGAATTCTTTGCTCCCAAATAAGAGATTCCATCAAACTTTGTAGAGATTCTGGGCCTAAAAATGCACAAAGAACTTAGCTTTAGGATAAAATTTAAGTAAAAAAATAATGTAGCACTGTATTTCTAGATTTTACTAACCTAAGATTCAAGTAAAAGAATACAATCCTATTTATAAATAAAGTTGTAGTATTTCAAAATGGGTGTGCTTTAGTATACTATTAAAATAGACAGTTTCAGGTTTGTAAAAATACAATAACTGTATATTTCATTTAAAAAATAAGCTTTACTAGATACAACAAAGTATAATATACCTACAGGGTGCTAGGGATGTTTTAGGGTTACCATTCAGGAAAATTGAAAAAACAATCTTTGTATTGTGTAAAAATGTAAAAACATTGTGAATTTTATGTCCCTTGTGCAACATGCAAATATAATTTTGAAAACATCAAAAATTATTCTTGCATTATACATAAGACAAATAAAATTCATATTTTTAAGGTTCCATACTTGAAAAGGAAAATTGTGACCCTTATAGAATCCTTCTTTGTCTGTTTCAGTTAGGCAGGTAGAGGTATCAAGTTGAAACCTATACCAAATACTTAGGTTTGTGGTCCCTCTCAGCTGTTAAAATATAAAACTTTTAAGTCAAGGCTAATAAAAGCTATGATCATTTATTACATACTAGCTGTTTCCAGCGACTTCGTCCGCCCAGAGTTCGTTTACTCTGCACAGCCCTTCCCCCGTAGGTGATAGGGCGATAATATGTAGCCTATATGTTGACCAGGTCGGGTCGACATATAGGCTACACATTATCACGATATCAGTAATATTCATACAAAATTTGAAGTAAATCCATGCAGTACTCTTTGAGTTTACCCCGGACATCCATACAGACAAACAGACATACAGACAAACAGACAAAAATTCTAAAAACTATATTTTTGGCTTCGATATCGATTGTAGATCACACCCCAAGTATTCTTTTGAAAAAATATTCAATGTACAGTTTTGACTTTCCTATGATTTTATTATATGTATAGATTTTTTATAGATGTAGAAATTTAAAATTTGGCAAAAAGCAGTGTTTTAAAGCACATGTAAAGAGAAAAATCCAAAAACCATATCATACATTTTTAGTTATATCACTAAAAGAAACACTATCAAAAGATGTAATCGTTCATTAAACATATTCAGTGATTTCACAAGGAAATCAAAACCTATAGGGTACTTCTATATGTAGCTAAGGTTACCTACAAGTTTATACTGAACCCTCAGTATGCAAGTCCAACTCGTGACCTTTTTTTCATTTTTACAGAATACAAAGAATTCATTTAAAGTTAAATGAACAAGTTCACATACAATTTCTTCACAAAGTTACTGCCTAAATACATATGTAGTTTCAATTTTTGAAATGCCATCTCACACAATTGTCTCTCACAACTACTAGAGGCAATAAATGGCGACAATTTTGAAAATTTATGCAGCAATGGACTTTTACACTATTATTGACTGTACTGATATTTAAAGAAACATTGATGGTTTTAAAAAAAAACATTTGACTATACCAAAAATATTCACACATAAAATATCTCCTACACTAAAACAACTTTTAAAATTGAAAAAGATATGATGGTATTCAAACCTCTCTAAAAGTATAAATTTCAAAACTAATTGAAAAAATTTTACTTGAAATTGAACACCAATGTGCAAGCAGTGGCGAAAAAAGGAGTCCTCAAAACAGATTTATTTACCCACGCTGCGAGATCTGGTTATAAATACCTTATAAAAAGTCCTTTAAAGTGCAATAAGAATCCAAATATTAGGTCACACTAATAACCTAACATAATTAATCTATGGGAACCATGAAAATATCCTTAGTAAAACCTTGTAATCTAAGAAAAGTGGTGTGTTAAACATTGAGTTTCTAGTACCTGAACTGATTTAAAATAACAAACTCAACTGTCATTAAAACTCAACTATGTGAATATGATAAAATTTGTCTCATTCAATAATGCCACAAATGGTACAGATTATTGCATAAAAAAAACTGATGTTTAAGCCTCATATTATGCAGTGGCTTTCTATTTATTTTGTTTTAACTTTATTATACATGCATCCCTTGCATTTAGTAAACATTTTTAGTAGTCAATATGTGTTTTTATATTAATATAAAATTTACTGTATATCCCATTGTCAACTTTAATGATGTCTAGCTTTATTGTCAGTAATTAAAATAAATTTGCATTCTCTATTAATTGCTACACATTCATGCTATTATTCTACTATTAAATGTCACCTGGATCTAACTTCCATTTGATATCATCTATGACTTGAAGAGATGGTAGGGGTGCAACCAATTTAGACTGAATTGAAGCACGAAGTTCTTCTTCTGCTGAAAGAGCAGTGCAAGGTGCGCATGCGCAACCAGAATGAGGACCACATAGACCATCACAGCAGGTACAAGTTAATATCTACAAATATGTAAGAAATAAAGGCATAAATCGAGGAAAGATATTACGAATGGAAGTTACAGCTAAGAATGTAATATATAGATCATGCACTTACTCTTAGTCCACAGTAATATTTGCCACTGTCTCCGAGTTTAGCAGTTATACCAGCTCCGTTGACTAGACCATTTCCAGCGTCAAAATATATTTCTCTATCTAACAATAAGCTGTTGAATACCGTACAAAGTTTCTCTGGGTCATGAAGGACCTCTTGTAAGTCAGGATTTAGCCATTTAGAATCTAAATGTTGTTGGGGACGAAATATAAATTCGTCTTGCTCGTCGGAAACAGACATTGTTTCAACCGGTAAAGAACTGTAAACTTTTAGAAACTGCTTCCATCAGATGAAATATACATTACTGTAGACATTTTTTCATCTGAAAAAGTAACATCTTCCGTTCCGTATTGAAAATATTTAATTGCAAAATAACTTGTTTCACACCTCTTTACTATATGAAAACCAATCAATTCTGAGAGTATCTGAGTTTACTGTTTAGATTTCTGAATGTATATAGTCCAGTGATCTTGATAGTCAAATACAATTTGCCAATTGCTTATCGTTTTATTGTGACAGATGTCAGATGTA
The DNA here is from genome assembly GCA_036924255.1 of Apodemia mormo. NCBI lineage: Eukaryota > Metazoa > Arthropoda > Insecta > Lepidoptera > Riodinidae > Apodemia > Apodemia mormo. The sequence continues at coordinate 11,924,475 of JAUPFN010000001.1, forward strand.
GCAAAAAGCAACGATTGTGAATGGATCTATAATATGTCTTAATTCCGCTTATATTATGTAGAATTAATCGGCTGTCATATGTATAGGTACCGGTAGGGTTACTGTCAAAGGGCATTGAAACGTTTCATTTTAACGACTACGTTTCAATAATATTTATTTAGTTTAAAAAACAAATATTTTATGTTATAGATAAATTTTTATTTTATGTATATTCATAATACTCAACAATCATGTGGCTTAATGCATACATTTATTTTATTCTTACTTGTATAAATGTAACTTTCTTCTTTAAATTTTAGGTAATGTTTAAATTGAAATACATTTTTATTGTTGAACATGGAACATCTAAGGACTGACAATAGGTGTCAATTTCAAGTGACATTTAGAATTTATAAAAAAAAATGAATTATCTGATTAATAAATACGCGTGTTTATTACGTATTTATTTTATGAATTAATTTAATACTAATTACTTCTAGTGAGCAATCCGTTTCGATGGATGAAGATATCCTTATTGACAGCAAAAGTTCATTATACGGTAAACGATATATTTTTTGTGGCACCTCCGGCTTGTAATGAAAACAAAGTGTATTGAGCATGCTTGTAAATTATTCATGAAACAATAACCTTCGGGTTGATATATTCCTTAGGCAATAATCGCCTTGAAAACACTTTCAATTATTACAAATATCAGTATTAAATTAAATTTTGTCACATCTTCAATGTAATATTATGTAAAAAAGGAAACTATAATGGAACTTCAAATTAGTCATTCTTTGATAAAAAGTTATGGACTTTTAAAGAGAGTTTAGGGATTGGCATTAGATATTCGCATCTCAAATTTGGGATTGATTAGGGTTGTTTTTATAGGGGTTGGTTGCCCCATTTCAAACGACACCCCCTTACCCAGAGGAGAAGTGTATTTTATTTTACATGAGTGAAAATTTAAGTTATGTGGAAAAGAACGTCATTTTGCATTCACAAGTGCATTTTTTGGGTTTTAGATTGAGATTATATTGTTTTATAGATATTCATAGTTAAATTATAATTCATTATTCTTATTTTACAATAATTTTTTTAGAAAAAATAAAATAAAATTTGGGACTAGTAAGTAAACTACCTGTTAGGTTATTACTAAAAATATATATAGAAACGTTTAAAGGGCCAGTCACAAGAAATCCACTTAAAGCCACCGTTGAAGTAGGTTAGTTAGGTTCTTTTTAGATCCTACACACAGAAATAGGAGCTCCGTGCTACCCTGTAAACCTCGCCCCCTACCCTTCCATCCTGCTCTCCCCTAATCAAGATGCAAATTTCTAATGCAATCCTTAGTTTAGTATATAAAAAATTATAACCATAGAATTAGGGAGGTTTTAGGGAGGGATAGATGTTGGTGTAAAAATTATTTTATATAGAGACTCTTTCATTTTTAACACAAATATCTATCAATTATGATAATTCAAACCATAACCTTAATATAGATTAATAAGCTAATTTGGCCGCCCCATGGGTCGAGTGGTTAGTGGCCCTGATACACAATCGACAGGGCTCGAAATCGATCCCCAACGAGGACAAGCGTATGTGTGATGAGCATAAAAATTTGTATTCCCAGGCTTGGGTGTTTATTAAATACTAGCTGTTGCCCGCGACTTTGTCCACGCGGACTACGTTTACTCCACACAGCACCTCCCCTGTAGGTGATAGCGTGATAATATGTAGCCTATATCTTGACCCGACCTATCCATACTAATATTATAAATGCGAAAGTAACTCTGTCTGTCTGTCTGTCTGTTATGCTTTCACGGCCAAACCACTAAACCGATTTGGATAAAATTTGGTACAAATATAGTTTGAGACCCAAGAAAGGACATAGGATAGTTTTTATCCCGGAAATCCCACGGGAACGGGAACTATGCGGGTTTTTATTTTAGAATTTTTTCCACACGAACGAAGTCGCGGGCACAGCTAGTTAGTAATATTCATCCATGCAGTAATTTTTGAGTTTACCCCGGACATACATACAGACAAACAGACAAAAATTCTAAAAACTATATTTTTGGCTCTGATATAGATTGTAAATCACGCCCCAATTATTCTTTTAAAAAAATATTCAATGTACAGTTTTGATTTTCCTACGATTTTATTATATGTATAGATATTCTAGTATTTATATATGTACTTCTATGTATTAGTATCGTTGACTAACACCTATAACACAAGTAAATCATTTGCTTACTTTGGGGTTAGATCAGTAAGTGTAATTTGTCTTGTGAATATTTATTTATTTAATTGTAACAAGTGTTTGTAAATCCTAAAAATCAGCACAGAACCATTGACCTTAATAAATGTAAAAAGGTGTTCCTAGTTCTATATTAGTTCATTAATCTTTTCAGTCTGTGTTTTCAGCTCTTTTACCCATGCAACTAGCTCATAGCTACAGAACAAAACAGCTGTAAACTTCCTTATGTAAATATTTTTTCAAACAATCACCAATCTAAAGTTGAATAACAAATTTGTCAACATTAGTTTAAACTTAAGGACTTTGTTTCCTCTTGATCTTGTTTATTTAGAATTTGATGACAAAGAAATTAAAATCAATGTTCCTGGAGTGGGAGTCATAATTGAACCATTAACGACAGAATTCTATGCACTTTGTGGATAGGGTTAAATAGAACGAAAAATGCTGCCATTGATATTGTGCTGGAGTCTAGATGTACACAAGCTCCAAGGAATTACTTTCAACCGAGCTGTGGTTGAGTTATATTCACGAATTTTTTCTAAAGGTCAAGCATGCATTGCTTTGAGCTGAATTAGGTCTCTTGAGGGGCTAATAATAAGTTAAGACCACCGCAAGTTACTTAATAATCCCCATGATATTCAGTCTCTGAATGAAATGACAAGATTGCATAATTTACCATCGTATAATCCTAATATCAAAGTTAATGAATCCTAACTAAAAAGTGTAAAATAAAAATATTATTAAAAATAAAAAAACTTGACTGCATCTTGAAAAAAGATTCATTGCCTTAAATAAAAAATAAAAAGAAAGAAACAAGCCCAGTAGTTTAGAATTATGTTAAGTAATAATAAATAACTACACCACTAAAATAGTTCTATAATTGATGTACATATAAAACAATCCAGGAATTTCAATTAATCATAGAACGACTAACAGTCAGGGCCCATTTAATATTTAGCTATCAAATTTTCACAAAGGGCCCCGACTGTTAAGTGTAATATATATATATATAGATATATATATATATATATATATATATATATATATATATATATATATATATATATATATATATATATATATATATATATATATATATATGTATAGAGGTTAAAATTGATAAATGTCTCAGGGTGGAGGTTTTGTGAAACAAAAATTTATATCTCTAGATTTAAACAAAATGTTCTAAATAATCTATTTGCCTGTCTTGGTAAACTATAAATTGATTGTGCCTTCTTTTAAATAAATTATAATTTTCTCTTTATTTTAGATGAAGATTTTCTATTTAACCAGTTGACAAAAGAATATCAGTGGTCACTGCTAGATTTAACAAATGCATCTCCAAGTGAGATCTTAGCAGATGCGGCACCAATACTGGTGCCACCTATATCACCTGATTTTAGCCTTAAATCATCTCCAAATGAAAGTGGGAGCTCCGATTCTGGCAGTGAAGATGATACAAAAAAGTAAGTTTATATAAATTACGGAACTGGCTACTTAGACAAATAACCTAATATAATGATAAATATATTTTCATGTATTTTAACATCTTTTCCAATGTAAGTATTTATATAATTATTTGCAGTGCATACAATAACAATACAAGAGCATCCTCACAGTCTCCATTTCACTGGTCTTCCTTTGATAGTGAACCAACAAATGAATTGAAGCTGGAAGATGTTGAATTGTTCCTACAAAAATCAAGTAAACATAAAATATATTTTTTCCATATTATATATTTTATAATAACTTCAAAATGGTGACTTTATTATATTGGTTGTAGCTTCAGATGTCACAAAAACTTCTACAAATGGGATTGTACCTGGACAAAGTGGACCGGTAATGGCTATAGAAAATGGTATTATACAGGTAAATTAAATTTCCCTTTGTATCTTGGTTTAATTTTGAATATACCCACATTTGCTCTACGCCTACAGATTGTGATAAAATAGTCATACTCAATAAATAGGCTATATAATACTTCAAGAATTTTACAAATTGGACTATCAATCCAGAATCCAGATATTGGTACATTGAATTAATACAACAAACTCTTCAGCTTAAGTTATTAGTATACCTGTGTAAATCTTGTTTCACAGATAAAAATCTTATAATTAATTATTCACTATTGTCTTAAAGAAGATTTGGATTAAGTTTATTTCTATTTATAATAATTGAATTTTTTGCATTATGTTAAAATTATTTGAGGTACCTACCATATAGAAAGTGTGACAAACGAAACCCTATTAATAATTTAAACAGAACCCTTTCACTTTTTTTACTAGATTAGGTAAATAGTTAAAATTTCACATTCGGGGATTGGGGATCGGGACAACAACATCCAACATCAGAGCCCTATGTGTCAGATCCAATTTGCATTTGACTAGTTGATGATTTGTTATATCACCAATCCTATCCTACTTCCTACTAGTACTACTAATATTATAATTGGGAAAGTATGTTTGGATGGTTTGGAGTATGGATGTTTGTTACTCGTTCTCCTAAAAATCGATTTGGATGAAATTTGGCACACATATAGATGATGACTTTGAATAGCACATAGGGTACTTTTTCTTTTGGGATTCACCAAAAACTGTTATAACGCAGCGGGTAGCAGGGCGCAGCTAGTCAACATAAACAAGTTATTGAAGACAATACTAGTTAGAACATCTAATATTTGAATACATTTGCTATTACTTGAAAAAATTGTTTAATTGAATTTGTTTTTTTAAGGTTTTAAAAAAGGAAAATGATTCAAAACAAATAAATTCAGTTTCAACAGTACAAAGGCCCACTGAAGGTATTTATTTGTTTATATTTATTATTATTTTGCTTGCATGTAATAGCATAATTGCAGTCAAATTTATATATTATAAAAGTTAATGAAATATTAAAATATTCTGGCTTATTTCGTATTTCTTCCTTTTGTTCGAAATGGTAATAGCTGATAGCCTGAAAGGCTCCAACATTGACAGACGATTAGTGGTTAAGCAGGGTACTCGGCCAAAGTTTCAAGGTAAATTTAGGCTATTTGATGGTAGAGTTCTGTAGCTTCTTGCCCGGGATTTGGTGCCACAGCATACCCTAATGCAACGATAGTGTGTGTGGTGCTTGTCGCTGTCATGTTCTGCCACACCACTATTAAATTTTTTATTGTTACGGCATATTGCCTCGATTTGAGTAAAAATCAAAAGGGCCTGTGGCTTTGCTCGCCATGATATTTTTGACTTGTTAAGCTTGATCCTAAACTGCTTGACTTTATCAATATGATTTGCTATTTATACACTGTTGTTGTACATGATGGGGTGTATTGGGAGGGTCATCTACCCTCTGAATCGTATATTAAACCTGCTTTGTCTTGGAAGTCGGTAGGAAAATTTTTTCGACTTCCAAGTTTTTTAAGAGCGCCAACTTTTGGTTATTTTAATAGTTGGCGGCAAACTCGCTACACCCTGGGTGTTGTGGTTGTACCAGGAACCCAAACCACGGGATCAAAGCAGACTAGGATTAAAGAGTGAATTTGTGTCAACCGCTTACTCACTAAAAAAAATCCGTACAAATAAATCTTTTCTGATACTGGACGCTGAACTTCAAAAAGTCTTCTGGCGATGGAGTAATTATGGTGGGAATTGGTAGCATGGTGTACTCCGATTCCTGGTTGGCACTCTGTACATAGGCCATAAATTAGATGAGAGTGGTCGTCCCCAGTTTCGACAGAGGCGAGAAAACTGTTCAGCATCACATCTAATAACTAATCATCCCTATTTAGTATCGCTCTGATTATCCCTGCAGAAGGGATTAAATACTGGTGGAAAATCGCGACTACTGGACACCACCAAATCGCGGTCGAAAATCACAAAAGTATTTTAGATCGTCTTTGAACTTCGCCACTTGTGTGCGAATGTGCGTAAGTCTTCTGAACAATGATAACAGCTTACGAATGATAACGCTTTTACTGCATGGAGACAATATAGACACCGCTTTCTTTCGCTAGTCGAATCTGGAGGCTATGCGTACGTATTTTAGTCAGGAAAACCCGCTTTTGAAAGAGCTATTAGTGGCGTTCGGCTTGCAATAAAAAACACGATTCTTTTAGAAAAACTGAAATGCATCAGTTATATGGTAATGACTAATGAATAATTATCCTAATCTTCCATATGATTGATAAAAATTTAAAACATCTTGGATTCATCCCTACTCCAAACATTGGCATTGGCAATAGGTTATATTATTACTAGATGAAAACCCGGCTTCGTTTGGCAGTCTCATGATACGCAATATTATATACTAACTCAAATAGTAGACATTAAAAAGTAGCGTCACTGTAGTGACTTCGTCTTCCAACTATTACCTTAGTTTAATAAAGACAAAACTATAGTGTTCCTATTTTTTCTACTCTTTTATGAACGAAGAGAAAATAAGTTTAACGATAATCTGCGCTCCGTTCTACGATACTTTAATAAACGCTCACGCCATCTACATCACATATTTGTAACATTTAAAAAAATATGGTCAATTTGTCTGTCAGCACCGTTACAATTTTTAATCATTATTTTAACAAAAATACTCGACAATCCGAATTTTGCGGATATATGTTGTTGTTTTTGCGGATATATAATTTAGGTAAGGTTTCGATTGAATCTACCGTAACCCTTGACGAAATTATTAATATAGATACGCAAACCGGACTTGATAAATGTACTTGCAACAAGAACAACTTGGGACGCTGAAGGCTGGCTTGACTGGTTACTGAGGTCAAAATTTTGCCTAAACTGTAAACTTCCATGCCGACTAAAGAATTAAACATCATCTCATAATTTTCATATCTCGTTAATGCAATATCAATACAAAAGCAAGTTTATACGGATTTAAATATTGCAACACCTAACATACTCGTTTCTATTGAAAGTCTCTGGCAATCGCTGGCGCAACCTCTTTATAAAATTGCGGAAGATGTTGTGGGAAGGCCAAATAAAAGGAACCAAGGTTAATTCGTTTTAGTGTAGATATGACACAAATAGATGCGTTACGAGCTTTGCACATATCCTCTGAATTAGATAACCTCTGTCCTCTAAACATTGGTGAACTTAGTAATGGCAATAGACTCGAAAACGAAAGGGCAATAGCAACTTGAATACCCAAGTAGGTACTAAAATAATCCATACATGGTGATATAAAAGACAGTATGCTTATATCTTAAATTAAAAATGCTTTAAAAGAAGTGTTCATTTAGGTGTCTGGGTAGCATCATCTATATACATACATATAATAAAATCGTAGGAAAGTCAAAACTGTACATTGAATATTTTTTAAAAGAATAATTGGGGCGTGATCTACAATCGATATCGAAGCCAAAAATATAGTTTTTAGAATTTTTGCCTGTATGTCTGTATGTATGTCCGGGGTAAACTCAAAAAGTACTGCATGGATTTACTTCAAATTTTACATGAATATTACTAACAGGTCGGCTCAACATATAGGCTACATATTATCACCTACGAGGGAGGAGCTGTGCGGAGTAAACATTCTGTGTTTTATTTGGATCTAAAGACGGAAAGCGTAGCCCTGAACACCAGTTCCTTGGACACAAGGATACAAGTTTAAGAATATTTTAAAGCGAATTGTACTGCTCGCAATATTCCTTTGAACTCTTCGGAATTTCTCACCAAATAGAGTAATGTGTGGCGTAGTTTTATCAATAAAACTTCTACCAATTTCAGGCGAAACCATTAGGATAACCTTGGTGCTAAACGCCTTATAAGATAAAAGACCTATTTCAAACTCGCTTATTGTTATAGTAGTATAAATTAGTTGTACGGTCATCCCTGCACCAGGACATAAAAAAATCTGGGTTTTTCACTTTCGTTCGCAACATACTAGCCAGGTTGGTTGTTAACGGACTCTAACATGCAATTCTGATATCCAATTAACTTTCTTGACCACTTATGTGCAATAATTAATGGATAGCAATGTGAAAAGATCCGTTACGTCATCTCGTCTAATGCACTAATGACTAAATCGTAACATTGCGGATATTTGTTTAAATTCGACTAAATAAATATTTTTAATTATTTCAAGACGACTTTAAAAAAAATATTAAACCTTTCTTTTTAGGGTTCCGAAGTAAACTAGGAACCCTTATATTTTCGCTGTGTCCGTCCAGCCGTCCGCACGATCGCTCAGAGATCCTTAGTACTAGAAAGCTGTAATTTGGCACGAATATACATATTTGTCACGGCAACAAAGTGGTAACATAAAATCTTGAAAAATATTTTTTTCCTGAGTAACTTCCCTACATGTGATGTGGGAATGTTAATTTTTTACCCCATAGTGTGGCGTATCGTTGGATAGGTTTTTAGATTTTTGTTAGGCTTTCAATTAATTTTTTAGGATTAATTGAAAACAAGCTTTCGATTAAAGGACTCGTTTGTAAAATACTAAGCTTTAAAGTACTAATTTTGTTAGAGTCAAGTGTCCCCTCCTCCCTTCTGCAGGTTAACGGTTGGGGGTGGGCAAATAATCATGGAAGTAATAAATATAATGAAGTTAAAAGGAAAATTGTCACGGCCTAGAAGTCTTTACAAGTTTTTGAGTAATAGTCGACAACTTATAAATGTGTAAGTTTTGTAGACGGTGAACCTGTGGTGCGGATATGTATTTCTCATTGACGTTGAACAGGTTAAATATTCATAATATGAAACATTAAAAGCCCTCTTCTTAGTCCGCATTATTATGATGGGCAACTTCGGAACCCTACATGTGCGTGGCCCGACAAGCACTATCAATTTATTGTTAATTTCTTAAAAATTAGACTCTTTGTTTAATTAAAATCTTCATATGACCAAAGTTTAATTTATTTTTCGGGCAGGCCAAAATATGACTTACGAGCTATCAGCAAAAGGGTAAAAAGATATATTAATCTTCATAAGAGATCAATACATATTTTATACGTTCATGTTTATTTAATTTGATGTTACAATTTCTTACAGCCCATCTGTCAAGCTCTTCCTTTAATGTTATAAATGAAAAATATGATGGCCACACCCAGTTAGTTCTTGAAGAAAAGAAAATTCCGTGTATATTGAAAAACGTTAATACTTTTGCAACGAAACCTACAGTTGTGATGTCAACTAATAGTACAAAGAACGACAAAATTGGTACAAACACATTCCCACAAAAGTTTTATCAAGTTAAAAACTGTATTAGTTACCAATTAAAGGTAGGTATCTTAAACCATTTTAATTTTTGGTTTGTATGTATATCAACATACCAAACTTCAAGCCTAGGCTTATAAAAAGTACCATGGAAAAATATTAGTAGTGGATACGGGGGAGAGGGCTAGAGGGCTCAAGACCCCCCCCCCCCCCCACCCCTCCTATACCTTGAAAAATCCGATGATTATCTTGACAAAGTCAACCCTCAGTTTAATAAAGCACCTGCCAACCAAACAATAATTCGGTGAATCAATCCCCCTTCCCCCCTCATTTTATAGCAGAGCTAACAAGCAGATGGATGTCTTAATGGAAAGAGAAACCATCGCCTATAGACATCAAAGATGTTAATGGTGCGTTGCCATTCTTTTGGCGAGATGATGGTAACGCCACAGTATAAGTTTACCGGCTAACTTACCTTCTAAACCGAAACACGAGAGTGACGATATTGCAAATCGTTCGTCTTTTACGAACTGCCTGGCAGAATGGCAGATCGTCTATTTTTCAAAGGGGACCGGGACCACTACGGGGTTCTTTTTTATCATAACAATAAAACTATTTTGGATTGCGTTTATGAATTGCTAAATCCATACTAATATTATAAATGCGAAAGTAACTCTGTCTGTCTGTCTGTCTGTTACGCTTTCACGGCCAAACCACTTACCCGATTTGGATAAAATTTGGTACAAATATAGTTTGAGACCCAAGAAAGGACATAGGATAGTTCTTATCCCAAGAATCCCACGGGAACGTGAACTATGCGGGTTTTTATTTTAGAATTTTTTCCACGCGAACGAAGTCGCGGGCACAGCTATAGTCCAGTAAAAAGTTTAATGAAACCATGATCTGACCAGTTTTGGCGCAATGAGTAAAAATGTGTTCATTAATACTTAAATAATGATATTATGAAAGAAATTTTGATTTAAATTTAGGGGAAAGGGATGAAAAAAATAAAAAAAGTGTTCAAAAATGCCTTTTTTAAAAATAACTTAATAACGGTAGGAAATAGAAAAAAAAGTTTCAAGTAAAAGTTGTAGAGAAAAAAATTCTACACAAAAAAGTTCCTCTTCATTTTTTTGTCATCTGCTTTAGTTTACTTGCAAAAAATAAAAATTAAATTTGCTTTGTAATTAATTATAAAAACTTACCAGAATTATTACGGCCCTGTACCATGCAGCGCGCGCATCACATAAATATGTACTAACACTACTACATATGTTTTCCCATATTTATATATTTTTACATATTTTACTACAAATTTAATTTTTATTTTTTGTAGCTAAACTAAAGTAGATAATAAAAAAATGGAGAGGAACTTTTTTGTGTAGAATTTTTTTTTCTACAACTTTTACTTGAAACTTTTTTTCTATTTCCTACCGTTATTAAGTTATTTTAAAAAAAGGCATTTTTCAACCCTTTTTTATTTTTTCATCACTTTCCCCTAAATTTAAATCAGAATTTCTTTCATAATATCATTATTTAAGTATTAATGAACACATTTTTACTCATTGCGCCAAAACTGGTCAGATCATGGTTTCATTAAACTTTTTACTGGACTACTAGTTTCATTTATAAATGTGTTAAACTTTGTAAGTGATAACATTTTAAAGAAAGATGAAGTCTTGTTTTTGAACAGTTATGTACAGACGAAAGAAATATACGCAATGGCAATTAATGCACTAAAATAATACATAAAAAATACTATATTTTGACAGGTTTTAATCAATAACACTAAACGGTTTGTAGACAATTTACAACTTTTTCACATATTTACTTGCTCGTATTTAGTTATTTCAGTTAATGAAATAAAATTTATTATACACCAAACCGGTTCACTAGAGTTCATAAAGACAGGTACTGACTATAGCTTATGGCTCGAACAGCAATAATTTATCTTTTCGAAAATAATTTACTTTGGGGTTAGCTCAATTTGTCTAATTTGTCCAACAATATTTTTATTGTTATTAGCGAATAAAGAAATTATCCTACTTACATAACCTAAAAATGCTCATATTTATTCAAATTCCCTAAGATTTAGCGAAAAGTGAAAGGTTTTTGTTATTTCTATATATCCAGATCAATATGAATATTTTGAGTCTGATAATTTCTATGACAGGATTTTATTTACTGATGCGGCTTAACTTTTAAAACCCAGATGACGAGGGTTAGTAGTAGTAAGTCTAAGTACAATTCTTTTTTAACTCAACAATTACAAATTATCTTGAAACTCTATTCCCACATTGCCATTACATGGTAAGTGTATGGTATATGCTGTTACATGGTACTATTTCAATACCTAGGCCCAAAGTTCTGTGAAAGTGTATCAATCTCGTTTTTGTGTGAGGTTTTTTTAACAGAAGAGAAATAGACCTAAAGTAATTCAGTTTAGTGCCAGTGAAGCTTTAGATGATTAGTAATAATAATTGACTGTCGATTAACTGTGGTGACTGACTGATTAAAGTCGCTCGTAAGTCCTAAGCTTGGAAAAATTAACAATCACCTACTTGCCCCAATTGGCTAGCTAAGTTTAAATAACCTAGTAGCACACAACAATACATTTTAAATCATTTAATTATGTATATATTAGGTATATTTAATTATTAATAGGTTATTAGTAGCAATAATTATTTACCGGTAATTATGAATCAATTTACACAGTTGTATAATTTCTAGTACGCGAGTTACTATTTGTTCAAGTGAAATGATCTTCAACAACAATAATCATAATGAACAATATTCATAATTTGGAATATTTCGTAATTAAGTTTACAATTATAAAAAAAAATGTGATCTGGCAAATCATGCCCTCACTGACAATTACAGAGGTATAATCGACGCACTTAGTTAATTTAAAAAACTTAATTTAAAATAAAGTTTTTATAGAAGATTGGAGAGGACTATTAGTGTCTGTCTAGTGTATGATGACAACATATCTGTCATTAAGGAGACTAAATTTCTGCCAGTGTCCCCACCGTTATTACTACCAGATGGTAAAATTTACGATGATGTGTATGAGTAACTTCTTGCCAACAAAAAGTCTGTGGTTATCAATGACATATTCCGGCTTGGAGGATAAATAACCGGCAAAGTGCATGAGGGCTTATATTCTTGATACGCAAATAGCAACACGCCACTAACATTTTTCGGAGTATACTGTGAGGTGCGTACAAGGTTCGAAATGAAACCGATGAATTCTCGAGTAATACTGTCATATATTGTAATAATATTCTTTATAAATACAGTTACACAAGTACATACTAAGGCTACACGTGTACAGAAAATAGGTCAATTTATCTTATAAACTATCATACCACTACATCACCCCCCTTAAAGAAAAAAAATGTTAAATGAAAAATTACACATTTTTTTTTACAAAGCTCCATGGTACAACTTTGTGCGATTTTTGTGAACAATATCTGTTTTACCTTTATCATTTATTATTCTTACATTTGGTGATTCATCTCTTACAACTTTAAAAGGACCAATGTATATGTTATCCAATTTGTTATTACATGATTCATTTTTCACTAAAATTAGATCATTTTCCTTATATTTTATAGGATTTACCGTTTTATCATACCTAGTTTTTCTACTTATTTTACTTTTTACTACATTATTATGCATTTCTTTTAAATCCTCTACTGTGATTCTAGACAAAGCATCTGCAGCCGCGTTGTCAGAACCCCTAATATATTGAACATCAAAATTGTACTCTTCTAACGCTATCCTAAATTTCATTAATCTACTTGATGGATCTTTCATATTAAATAAGTATATAAGAGGCTTGTGGTCAGTTATGATCCTAAAAGTTCGGCCATACAAATATGGTCGAAAATACTTTACAGCCCAGACTATAGCAAGTAATTCCTTCTCAATGACTGGATAGTTCTTTTCTCCTTTATTTAAAGTCCTACTAGCATATGCTATAGGTCGACCATTGCCATTTGACAAAATTGCGCCAATAGCTAAATTTGAAGCATCAGTTTGGACAATGAATCGATTTTTGGTTGAGAAATCTGGATATTGTAGAATTCGCGGAGATATTAAACATTGTTTTAAATTATTGAATGCATTTTGACAATCATTACTCCATTTAAATGCTATATTTTTCCTACATAACTTGTTTAAAGGATACGCGATTTCTGCAAAGTTAGGTATGAATTTACGATAGTAGTTTGTAAAAGCTATGAATCGTTTTACATCGTCCGAATTTTTGGGACATGGGTAGTTTTTTACAACATTAATTTTTTCAGGATCAGGTGAGATACCGTCTTTAGAAATAATATGACCTAAATATAAAATTTTCTTTCTAAGAAAGTCACACTTAGATGGATTTAATTTCAAATTTACTGATCGGAGTCTTTCAAATACGTCCTGTAAGTTTTTATTGTGGGTTTCTAAATTCCTTCCGAAAACTATTAAATAGTCAAGATATATCAGACATTTTTCATAATTTAGACCTGCCATAGCTATTGTAATCATTCTAGAAAAAGAACTTGGACTTGTTTTTAAGCCCATTGGCATCCGAGTCATCTGATATTGACCTGAATAAAATGCTGTATATTTTCTACTGTTTTTATCTAGGTTAATATTATAATACCCTTGATATAAATCTAAATGAGTGAAATAAATGCTACCCGTCAATGACTCTAAAATTTCAGTTATATCCGGTAATGGAAACTTATCATCTTCAATGCAATTATTAAGTTTCCTGTAGTCAACTACTAATCGCCATTTTTTATCTGTTGTTGAACTTGATCTTTTAGGTACTAATAAAATTGGACTAGACCACTCGCTTTTACTTGGTTCTATAATACCTTCTGCTAACATTTTGTCTATTTGACTATTAATTTCAGGTTTTTGCGAATTTGGTAATCTATACTGTTTTGAAAACACTGGGTTCGTATTTTGTTTTAAATTAATTGTGTGTGTATAAACGTCTGTCGTACTTAATTTATCACCTGGCAAATAAAATATGTCGGCATATTTAGCACAAATATTTTCAATAGTACTTTGTTCTTCATTATTTAAATGTTGAAGTTGTAAAAGGGAGAATAATGATTTCACGCGCTCAGCATCTTTGCTTGTCTTATCAAAGATACAAAGGCTGAAGTTACTTAACTGTTCAATAATTGGATTAATCTTTGTCAATGATAAATTGTTTTCAGTAACGTTTAGTATTTTAATAGGTATACGTCCGTTTTTAGGAGTAGCAATAGAACTCGCTACAAAAACACCATCATTTATTTCTTTCGCTAAAACAACACAGTCTTCTTTAAAGTCTGTTTCAATAAAATGTATCGATTCACTTCTAGCAGGAATTTCAAAAACTATATCGCATGTATTAACGATGGGTAATTGACAACTTTTTATTGCTGTATGTAAAGTTACATTATTTTTACCAAAGTCCACATGAGCTTTATATTCATTGAGAAAGTCACGACCTAAAATTCCATTTGATTTTACTGGCAAGTTATTAAAAACATAAAACTTGTGACTAATTGTCTCATCACCTAAGAGAAAAGATAAATAAACGTATCCTATTGCTTGGACTTTGCCTCCTAATCCGTCTACTGTTACATAGTCTTTATGGATTGGAATATTTTGTTCGAGTACATATCTATATTTGTAGGCTGATAAAGATGCCCCAAAGTCTAAAAGAAAATAATGTTTTTTTATTGTTATGTATTGACGAATTTAAAGAAATATAGCAGTTACTATCGCTAGCTAGAATTATATGTTCTCTGTTAGTCACGAAAAAAATTGTTAAAAGTTGTTTCTGGTTCTGTAGCATTTTCTGCAACTTGATGAATTGCGTTAATGTTACGTTCCTCTCTTGTCCTTTGGTAGCCTCTGTTTGAACGATTAAAGTTACCTTTTTGTTGTCTTGAGCCATTGTTGAATCGTCCGCGGGACCCCTGCCCTCTCGTTGCATTCGGTGTCCTATATCCTTGTCCTCTCGCTTGTCCTCTAAATGAAGTAAAATTGTAACGGCCACCGCGTGGACTCATGTGATTATACGATCTGTTTCTATTATGGAAATAATAAGTTGGTTTTTTATACATACCCATTACTTCTCCAGACGTTGTTGCTGAAGATACCTCCTCGTCTTGGTCGTCTTGTATGGCATCTTTCAAACAGTCGTATTTCCTAGCCGCTAAAATAGTACTAAGCCTACGGTTCCGCAAGCCATCGATAAACCGCTTAATTGCAGTTTTTTCATTAATTGGTTTTAATATTGCATATGCTTGCTCATCACCATTGGCTTGAGAGACCGTAAGATTAACAAATAAATCAGTGATCTCTTTCCCATAATTTACAATTGACAAGTCATTTTGTTTTATTCTATTTAATTTATCCGATATAGCGGTTGCACCTTTCTTACATAATAAAACATTTTGCATATCAACAATTAAATATTTTACAGTCTCATATTTTGACTTTAACTTTAACTTTGCCTCTTGAGACAATCGGCTTTTAAGAACGAAATTTATTAAATTTTGCTTACAACTATTTTCTTTTAATAATGAGTCATAATAAAGGATATTGTCTATTAATTGTTTTGTATTCGATTCTTCGTTGGTCATAATCGGCAAAAGGCTCAAAGCAATTTTTAAATCAAAGGAATTCATCTTTGTAACCACTGATGAACTTCCACTTTTACACAACGATATAATTTCTTCGTACAACTGTATAAATTGACGACAGTAATTTTCTGTTAACAATATATCCTCATTACTAAAATATTTTTTACTAACCTTTTCCTTAAATTGTAATAAACAATTTTCGTATCGTTGATAAATTATGTTTACTTCATTTAATTTACTTTCTATATTTTTTCTGATCGTCTACTAGGGCCAATCTTTATTAAGTATACTTTAATCTTTTTTAAATCGTCATATAAAGTTAAAAATATATATAACTTACCAACATCTATACATATAATAAAACTGTAAGAGGTCGATTTCTGTACATTGAAGATATTTTAAAAATTTTTTTTGGAAGATACTCTTTAATCGATACTGAAGCGAAAAATGTGATTTTTTAAATTTTTGTCTGTCTGTCTGTCTGTCTGTCTGTCTGTATCAAGGCCACGCATCACGCCGAATCTACTGAACGGATTCAAATGAAATTTAGCACGATTAGAGTTCATACTCCGAAGAAGGTTATAGGATATTTTTTATCCCAAAATTCAGTACGGTTCCCGTGGGATAGGGGATGAAAATAAAAACGTGAATTTAGCTTTAATTCATTAACCTGTCATCCGAAATCCTTTATTATTTTTTTGTTCAAAAGTAACTACTATAAAGATTATCCCTTAAAAATTTCAAGGTCATGAGTTTTATAATTTAGAAGTTACAGACATCGCAAGTTTCAACGGTTTCGGATGGAATGTCCAGTTGAACGTGACACCCGGAATGTATACAAAACCTTTGAACGCACGGCTCATTATTAGTTAGCGTTATCATTTCATAGTATTTGTATAATGGACATAACCCGAGAGAATCAGTTCTAGAATGTATACTGTTTTATTAAAATGTTATAAATGCATTTTTACTAGCCTAAAAATGAATAAAATATGTGTAAAATGTAAACCTAAACATTTTGTTTATTTATATAAGAATTATAATATATTTGAAAATAAAACAGGTCATTTTTCAGTTTTTTGCCAATATCTCAGAAAATATGCATCTAATCGACATTAAGAATACTAATAGAATTTGTTCTTTATAAAATTTTACGTAGGGATAGGCTATTGGGAAAATTCACTATTTTGTTTTTACATTGCATAACGTAAAAAAGTGTAAAAAAAGTATCTAACCGCCCATACCCGGAATACGTAGGCAGAGGTACAAGAAGTGTACCCACGATTAGCCGTATATACCATCTCACACAATGTGATAGGTGGCAAGCCTATTGCGAACCGGGCCCTTTCCAATCCCGGGCAATGTTGTTTTATCAGAAAAGTTAAAAATACGTTTTGTTTTGCCCGGCCCGGGAATCGAACCTAGGACCTCATATGGTCAACGATGACACCGGACCACTAAACAACACGGTGAATATTTCAAAATTCTTTGAAAATGAATGAAACTTCTGCGAAGTGTAGATGTTGGAGTGTCTAAACTACTTAGTGTACTCATTTAAGTCAGACTCCAAAATACTTTTTAAAAAATTGTTTAGTAGAATATACGAACATGTACTTATAACTTCAGTCCTGGATAAGATCACCATCTTACAGAAAAAACTTTAGACAAAGATAACTTCATCAAAACAAATTCAATAAAAAGTTACTTAACTTTCCTTTATTTGTGAGAATCGAAAATCAAAAATGTGAGAAAAAAATACGTGGCTTTGTTGTTTTTTATTGAAATATCATCACTCCCGGTTCCCTTGCGGAGTAGGCAGAGTAAACCGAACGTCTATTGACTTTCCGGTTCACCGCGTTTCACCGGTTTGTCGGTTGGTGATATAAATGGTAATCCTTACAGCCGCATACACCGACACGTTAACGATTATCGACTATTTTTAGCCATAACCGGGACCGACAGTTTTACATGCTCATTCGAGGCACGGGATTGGTAATATACCTCTCCGCCAGTCTCCGAGTTGCTACTGAGATTTTAGATTTTCGAGAAAATCCTCGAAAATATCTCAATAACACCTTTGCCCGAACCCGGGACCACATGATCTGAGCCGAATAGCCTATCCCAAGACCACGAGGCAGAGTAGTTTGTTATTAATAAAAAAAAACCTTGCCTGCTTATTGAAAATGATACAAATTTACATTAAAAACATCTTTTAGAAATTTAAAAATAATAAATTTAAGAAAAGTGCAACAAGATTTTTTACTGCAAATCGTTTTCAATGAACAAAGATAAGCTTCTTAGTCAAAGGCTATTTTGTTTTTTATTAATAACAAACCACAAAGCCATGTGTTAATTAATTTATTTTTATACTTCCTGCTACAAAAATTGCCTTAAATAAAAATGATTCAAAAAATAAAACTGAATAAATAACTTTTCATCTTCCTAACTAGGTATATATGTTTAACTTCCCGCTACGTGTCTAGATGAGGAAGTTACTGATTTTACCCCGATTTACGAAAATCGAGTGTTCACCAGAACTCCACGTTTTGAGGTCCTAGAAACCTTTTTCGACTACTTTCATGATGACGCGCGTGTGTGTGTGTGTGTGTGTGTGTGTGTGTGTGTGTGTGTGTGTATTTGTATGTGTGTATTTAAACATCTCATAACTTTGAACGGCTTGACCGATCGAAACGCGGTTAATAGGATTCGATTGGATTCCACTCAACTTAGACTTCCTGAAAATTTTACCAATTCAGTCAAGGAGATTTTCAGAAATTTTGAAAAACCCTCACATAAGTTTTTGGCGTAACAGTATTTTTTAATACAATTTCCAGATTAATGTACCGATAGAGTACAAAATTTAATCAGCTTTACATCTCAAAAAACTGCGACCAACGCATAAATTGCATCAAAATTTATTTATCCGTTCGGGAGTTTATAGTTGACGAAAAATTTTGCAAAAGTATTTTTCGACATAATTTCGAAATTTTTTTAACTAATTATTTTTAATCTTCTCCAATATTTTAGTACTAAAAAACTACATTGAATGCCGTTTCAAAAATTAAATCGAATCGAATTTTCAAAAGTTACAGCTTTTCAAACAATAAAATTACGTTGTTTACAGTAAACTTACTACATATTGTTTAAATAACTTTCAGGTTTATATACCGATTGATATAAAATATCGAATTAGACTTTCGATTTTTATATCAATCGGTCGGTATACAGTAAACTTATTACATATTGTTTAAATAACTTTCAGGGTTATATACCGATTAATATAAAAATCGAATAAGAGTTTCCCTCTAAAAAACTGCGCCAAATACTGGAAATTGGATCAAAATCGTTTGATTTCACTTAAACAAAAGTTTTTTTTTACATTTCTTTGAAATTTCTCAACCTATCGATTTTTTAGCTATTTAAACAATTTTGAGTTAAAAAATTGCGTTGAATGCCATTCAAAAGATCGCAATCGATCATCAATTTAAAAAAAATATGATGTATATTATTCAACCATTAATTTCCTAAATATCATTTTTACAAACTAGATTTTTTGAACTCTTCGAACTCAACAATCTATACTTAGGTATAATTTTTGCTTCTTTTAGCTTAAAATACTTCAATGAAGCGGGAAGGGATTCAGGAATGGCCTGCAGGGTCAACCGTAATACAGATTTTTATATTCACGAAGTACATAAAATTATTATAAATACCTTTTGATTACTTTTTCTTTCATATCGATATCTTATTAGAATATTTGATAATTTTAGGATTTATATAATTTTGAAAAGTTTACCTTTTTACGTTGAATGCTAATTTTGCGACATAAAAACAAATATTGCAAATTTTCAGAATAGCCTACCTTATATTGTTATTTATCAGACATACGCCACAGATTTCAAACTAGCTTGAATAATCATCGTTGCCCATTAAGAACCTAGGTACAAGCCGATAATTTCACCTTCAATATTTTTTATCCGGTGGAAGGATAGCTCCAGCCATGCTTAAAAATGACAATACAGTTAAAGAATTTTGCTTCACAGTGTGTGATCTTTCTCCCAATAAAAAATAGGTTTTGCAAAAATGATCTTTAGTCAAATTTAGTCATATGGAATAAGTATATAATGTCAGGCAAATAAAACTGCAAGCATGACTGTAGAAAATAAAAGGCGAGGTGACTTCAGTTAAACACTGCTTAAAGCCCTATGAGGCACAAGGGTCGTTATCAAAGTGAACGTTTTTGCAAATCCACACTAAAAGAATCCTTTCTTAATATTTCTCCTTTGATAAAAGTGCTTCGCCGTCCAAAGTATTGCTGAATACGAGAAATACTGTGGTCAATTACTAATAATTACTCTGCAAGGATGGCCAAACGCGAACGAAGTCGCGAGTACAGCTAGTAATAAATAAAAGCAATTAAGTATGTGTTGCCTTTATGCCTGATATTTATTTGTATACTCTAACTGCTCAAAAACACATTAGTTCTTTAAACGCAGTCGGTTAACATGCAGAAACTTTTAGTCACGAGCTCACTACGCTAATAAAATATTTTCACATTCGAATATTGAATGAGAGGTTTAGAATATGTGCAAAAACATACCTCTTTTTTTACAGTCGGTTAATAACCAAAAATCAGTTCCCGATATTCATAAAAAATCATTCTCGTTTTGCATTGAGCGACATATTTCTCGATTTATTTTTATTTATCATATTAATTAAATAGATTTAAATAATTTTCGAATGTAAATAATTAAATAAAAACACATAGGTCCAAAGTTCAATACGCATATAATATTTACTATATTAGCATTGAATATTTTCCGTCTCGCGATTCGTGATTATAAAACTACTCGCGTCGAATTACGGCGGTGATAAAGTTTATTAATTAGGTTAAATGCGATTACACTTTTTAAACACTAAACTTGCACTTCACTTTAACACTATACATCGGGATGTATTTTTGGAGCCTCTGGAACCCCCGGTTGCTGTCGCCGGCGGAATAGTGATCTTGTTAAATATGTACGATTAATTTCCGTGGTAATCCATTTTTTATGGCATTTTTTATACTGCCTGTATATAAAGTAAAGCAGTCCAAGTAGTAAAATCAGGAGGATGACCATCAAAATAATAGTTGTGGTGGATAGATGGTAACGGTACTCCTCTAGGATGGAGTTGTTGTTTCCTGCAGCCGCGTTTTGGACTATGATAGTGTCCTCTTTAGATATTGATTTTCCCATAATTGATTGCAACGTTAACTTTATACGAATCTAATAGGTAACAATTATTAATATTCACTGACTCCATAGCACTTAGCGATAGCTGTTAGTCACGCGGCCGACAGATATGGATAGGTATCAGGTACGTGTCAGATTCGCGGCGCCGACGGTCGGGCGGACTCCTTTGGCAGGGTCGCCATGTGAGGTGCGTACAAGGTTCGAAATGAAACCGATGAATTCTCGAGTAATACTGTCATATATTGTAATAATATTCTTTACAAATACAGTTACACAAGTACATACTAAGGCTACACGTGTACAGAAAATAGGTCAATTTATTTTATAAACTATCATACCACTACAATACGTAGGTGTATAAGTTGTGTCTTATGCCGGCGCCAGAAGCTACAAACATTTGAACAAATGTTTGATGCTACGTGTGGCACCGGAATTTGACAATGTCTTCAAAGTTTGAACAATTATTTTTCATTTGCCACGCGTTTTCAGTTTTTAAGCGCACGTCAGAGCGTTCAAAGTTTAAATGTGTTCAAATGTTTGCGTAGCCTGCCACACTTGTGCAAAGTTCACTTCAGTTGCGCGACCGCTGCTACCCTATATACATATTAATTTATGACCGCTGCTATAATAAAAGGTCGTGTCGTGCCGCGTACGTGTTAGGTCGAGATTATTTATTTCACATCCTTTGTCGTCGATGTATCATACACACTTACACACTTATATGACAAAGCGTCCACAAAATTGACGCCCGTCTTGTTTGTCGTTTACCGCCATACTGTGGAGAAAAATGTTTGGAACGCATGTCTGGCAGGTTACGACAATATGTATTCAAATACGTTTGCAAAGTCTTCAAAGATGTGTTCCAATGTTTGAAGCTTTGTTTGGCGCCGGCATTACCATCATAAAACTGTTCTTTTTTGCTATTCTATGCTTTATACAAAATAAGAATTATTACATTCTTTGTTTTTAGGCGACACCACAAAAAAATTATATGAAACCTGAAGTACATAAGAAAAATATTGAAGTTGCTGTTAAAGGAGTTACTTCAGATGAAGAACAGAAAATTTCTATGATTGATGTATCGAATTTAACTGACACGGAAATCAAGGCTTTAAAAAAACAGCAAAGAATGATTAAAAATCGGTAAGAGTTTGTTTACAAATTGTAGAATTTAGATAAAAAAAAAGTATCCTAATTAATGTTATAAAAGCGAAAGTTTGTTTGTTTGTTACGCTTTCACGTCTAAACCACTAAACGGATATTAAAAATTCTTTGACCAATAGAAAGCTACATGATAATACATATAGTAAGTAACACAGCCTGTATTTTTTTAATTATTGTTATTTGTGTTTCTTTTTAAGGGTTATTTCTTTTTATTATCTCTATTTTGTTATTTCTTTTTAAGGGTTGATACAAAATATCCTATTTTATTTACTTTCTATTGATAATTTTTATGACTTTGACAGTTATTTAAAACACACCAACGCGAGCGAAGCCGCGTGTAACAGCCATATGCATGTCATATGTATGTCATAAATATCCCAGTCTTTATGTAAATGTTACATTGTTAGTTAAATTTAAATTCCACAATACAAAACAAAATTTATTAATAGTTTATATGAACTGAGACATCGTAAGTTTTTTTTAAGTACGTATCTGCAACAGGACAGGACAACTGTGTTGTTTGATATTGCAACGAATAAAAGTTAACTGTCAACGAAATGACAACTTCTAACGTTTTTTGTTGAGATATTCTTAAAAGTGTCAAAATTATGTAGGTACTCAAAAATGCTTTGCTTTACAAGGTGGCGGAGTTTCAATGTCTTGACCGGGTTTCGTATCAACGCTTTATGTATCGGTGCTCATCGTCGTATTTCCGTAAAAATAAAGAAATAAATGCATAAGTTGTGTCAAACTTTAACTGTATGTATCAGGAAGGTATAAGCAAACCAAGACGACAGCTTTACATGGTGTAAATAGAATCTCGCACTACCAGTATCACGTGTATTGCATCAATGGAGCGTAGAAACTGGCACTAAATTGAAAAGTTTGTACAAACACACCTCATTATACTATACCATATTATTATGGTAATTGGTAACTAGTATTACTATACCATTATAATATGGTATTAATCGAAAAGAAGCCTTATGTGTAGAATATATGTATTGTGCAACCCACAGATTAAACTTAATATCCCTCTTAAGGCAATTTCTTAGGTTGTCAGTGTCAGTTAGTTGTAGGTATTTACACCAAAAATTACAGAGTTGTGGTACTTACTTATGAAATAAAATCACACCAGGGGTATTTCTTAAACTGTAGCTTCTTATTCGGCTCGATAAAATAGCACATGGCATATCCTATTTTTCCACAATATAAGCAACAAGTGTTTGACACTTAAAAGAATTTACACATATAAGCGGACTATACACTTTCCGCCCAATACAGTCTCTTTTATTATTTGTGTGGTCTGTGACGCTACATTTCATTTGGATTGAACATTACAGTGCCAGGCACTTATGTAAAAATATGGATGGAGGTTACAGACCATACAATTCTTACATAACATTGTGCCATTTACCCATTATATTTTATAATTTCAGTGAATCTGCATGTCAGTCGAGGCAAAAGAAAAAGGAATATGTTACCGCGCTAGAGCAACAGTTACTAGAAGCACATCAGGAGATTGCCAGGTTGCGACTCGAAAACAAACTGTTGAGGGATCAATTAGAAACAAATGGAAGAAGTAGAAAAGTAACTATTACTCTTCGTAACTGTATCTATGTATTCAAGAATATTATGTGATCAATCTTGGTAGCAGTACTTTAGATAAAAACCGCCTAATATGAGCACAATAGGCGCTTTTATAATCTGACGTCTCATAGCGCGTTACTATTCATCCACCTGGTAGCATCCATTCACTATAATTTCATACAAATTGATGGCCCTTTGTGCCATTATTTTTTTACGTGCAATAAAATTCTGTGTATGTATGTATAATATGCCTAGGCTTATAAAGATATCATCTTTCTTGGAAAAAATTTGTAAGTCTTCTACCAATATTCTCTCTGTGTATCATACCCATGTTGATGACGCGAAAATCATTTACATTTTTAGAATCGCGATCCATGGCTAAAGTATATTTTAATGCAATTTTTCTTTTTTTATATATCATAAGATAGCAAACAAGCAGATGGAGCTCCTGATGGAAAAAGAAACCATCGGCTATAGACACCAAAAATATTAATGATGCGTTGCTATCTTGTGACGAAGTCTAACGCCATATGCATACGTTTACCGGCTACCTTACCCTTCAAACCGGAACACGCAGTTGCAAACACTGGTGCTATTGCGGAAAGAATAGTAAGGTGGTGCTACCAGACCCGGGCGAGACAACGCAGAACTTTACCACCTAGTAACCACGATGGCAGTGACTCGCATAATCAATTGGTCGCCTTTTACGACCTGCCTGGCCGTTCTGCCAGTTGGCCTATTCTTGAAAGGAGCCCAGACCAATATGGGGAAAAATCGTTTATTTCCAAAAATCATTACACAGACGTTCAATGAAATTATTTCAATGGTATAGGCATATACTATGAATTTGATACTCAAAAAAGAAAATAGAATACTGAATGTATGTAATCTTTAGGTCTCTCACCTCATTTTTATATTTTCCCTGAAAGATAGTTCTGTTTTAAGCCGTAATTTCCAATGTCTTTGCTAAATATACATCGGATTTTTTTAATTTATGAATTTTTATACTTTTAATTGATAACGTCTAAAAGTAAACCAAATAATTGAGAATCTTTGCCAGATTTGAAAAGAAAGAAATACATTTGATGAATTTGAAATTATTGTATATTTTCCTCCACTTGGCAAAGATGTTAAGAATATTGAACCTTCACTTGGAAAGTTGAAAAAAAGTTATGCTAAATTATGATTTTGCAAACCTTTGAAACTGCTGAACGTTTATCAAATTTACTAATTTATAACTTATGTAGATAAGGAAGTTACTGAATTTACCCCGATTTTCGAAAATCGAGTTTTCACCGGATGTCCACGTTTTGAGGTCCTAGGAATCTTTTCCGACAATTTTCACGATGGCGTCAGTATGCCTGTATGTATGTGTGTGTGTGTGTGTGTGGGTATGTATGTGTGTATATAAACATCTCATTACTTTTGAACGGCTGGACCGATCGAAACGCGGTTGATGGCATTCGATTTGATTCCACTCAACCTAGACTTCCTGAAAATTTGAACCAAATCGGCCCTAAAGATAATCAGTTCTATTCTTAAAAAAAACTACGTCTAATGCATAAATTGCATCAAAATCGGTTTATCCGTTTGGGAGTAATCGTTGACGAAAAATTTTGAAAAAAGATTTTTTTCGACATAACTTCGAAATATTTCAACCAATCATTTTTTGGTGTTCTACGATATCTTAGTACTAAAAAAATTACGTCGAATGCCGTTTCAAAAATCAAAATCGAATCTAATTTCCAAAAGCTTTTCAAATATTAAAATTACGTTGATTTTAGCAAACTTAGTATTTTTGAAATAAATTTCATGCTAATACATCGATTGACTTAAAAATGTTATGAACATTTCTCCTTTTAAAATTGCATCAAATACCGTAAATAAGATCAAAATCGGTCAATTTGTTTGGGATTATCTATCATGAAAATTTATGAAAAAAATGTTTGACACTGTTACGGAATTTTTCAACCTATCGATTATTTAGCTAAAGCAATATTTTAAATCTCAAAAATTGAATTGAATGCCATTCAAAAGGTCAAAATCGATCATCGTTTCCAAAATATACAGCTTTTCAAAAACCAATATACTGCCATTTTTAACAAAATAAATGTTTTAACTAAAAAAAAATCCATACTTATAATTTTTACTCTTTCGAGCTTTAGCGGGAAGTTTCAGGGATGGCCTGCAGAGTCAACCGCTTACAGATTTTTTTCAGTAGCTTTATGTTTAAAATAAAAATATAAAGACTACTACTTAAACATCGTCCACATAATGGACACGTAAACTACCGAAGCGTATAAATTCGAAATACATAAACAGTTTGATTTGTCTCAGTCCATCATCCATATCATTTCTTCCATTTGTAAATATTATTGTAATGCCCATAAGTGTACAAATCATCAAGCAGCAACTATAAATAATAGTTTAAAATAGCAATTTGGAGTCACAATCATCAGCAGTTTGATAGCACTTGAAACGTAAAGGCTGTTTGAAATTCCAAGCATTTTGAAGTAACTTAAACGTTGACGTTTGGGGTCACAATGTACATCACGGATCAAATGGATACGCCTTTCAAGGCAATTTCTTAGTTTGTCAGTGTAACTTGCATAACCACACAGAAATACAGAGTTATACTACTTTTGGATGAAATAAAATCACTCCACAGGTAATTTTTAAACCTTGTCATCTTATTCGGTACACCAAAATAGTACAACATAGCTTATTAATAATTTTTCACAATATAATATATATACAAATGTATGACACTTTTGTCAATGATAGGAGCGTTTGCTCATATGCGCGGCGACCTTTACCGTGTATATTAGTATTTATGTGGTCTGTGATGTACATCTTTCAAATCAACCTAATAATACCTATATTCTGACGCTATTGCGACAGGAAGAAAGAGATGAACAGAATTTACTACCTAGCAATCAGAATAATAATTACACGATTGGTTTTTGTGTGCCCTTCACCTATTCTTCAAGCGGGTTCTTGTACCAATACACCCCATATTGGTACCAGAACCCGGTGTCACCAAAATGTGAACTCAGAAAACATTTTCCCACAATGCTGCTCGATGGTGCAAACACATATTTGAATGACATTTTAATTATCATATCTAGTTCTTTTCTTGCTTTAAGATTGAGCTCTTAAAAATCATATCAGTTTTATTTTTAATGGTGACAGCATTTTGCATTGATATCCTATTAAGCTATTTTGTATAATATCCCTTCCTATTTTTAATTTACCAGCTTATATATATTAAGGGTATTCCTGGTGCAAATGAGAATCGTTTACAGTAATAATACGCAGCTTACATAGTAGGGCAAGAGTTTCCAATCTTTGTAATGCGGAAAATTGACTTCGCTGTGGAGAATACATTAAGAGACTGACATTATTTTGCAGCATCCTAATAGAAGGGTTTTTTGTTTTACGCTTGTTTGGAAACTCCTGTTCTGCCCGCTTAGGATAAGCTACGTGTGAAAAAAAATTTGTCAACTCGTTTACTGGTCATAGAAGACGATTTTTTTATAGTAGAAGGGGCAAACGAGCAGGGGGTGCACCTGATGGTAAGTGATCAACGCCGCCCATGGGCATCTGCAACACCGGAGGTTTTGTAGCTCCATTGTCGGCTTTTTATGCCGGTTGTGGATTTGCAGACGTCGAGGTGGTGAGGATGGAACTTTAAATTTTGACACGATGTCCGATGATGGAATTTAGCGGCAGGAATTAATCCGAACAACTCGTCGGAACACTCCCCATGATAAATGCAGTAAAAGATGCAGAGCGAACCTACATCACGTAACGCCAACGAATCAAGCCGATTAGAAATAGCCTGGTCGTCGACGATTCGAACCGCTCTACGTTGAATGCGATCAAGAGGAAGAAGCTGGTACTGAGAAGCTCCGGCCCAGAGGTGAGAACAGTACTCCATGTGAGGTCGAATTTGGGCCTTGTAAGTTGGAGGCGATAGGCTGGCATAAAGTACCGCTTTGCTCTACTGAGTACACCATGATTTTTGGGGTCTGAAGAAACAGTGTCGGTGATAGCACGCAGCCTTGGGGAACACCAGCATTGACAAATTTAAGGTCGGAGCACGCACCGTCGACTACGACCTTGATGCTCAGCCAAAAAACTGGTGGTCCACTTGCATAATTTCTCGGGAAGCTCATAGAAAGGCAGCTTCGAAAGGCAGAAGCGCTTTGTGCCGTACCTCATCAAAGGCCTTCGCTATGTCCAAACTAACTGCCAATGCCTCCCCCTTGGGCTCGACTGCCTCCGCCCAACGATGCGTCAGGTATACTAGAAGATCACCAGCTGAGTAGCCACGACGGAAACCGTACTGACGGTCACTAATCAGCTGGTGCTCTTCTAAATACTTTAGGAGCTGACTGTTTATAAGTGTCTCCATGATTTTGGAGAACAAGGAGGTTATGGCTATTGGCTGATAGTTTAACGGATTAGAACGATCTCCTTCTTAGGGATGGAATGCACTAAATCTGTTTTCCATGAATTCGGTACCACGCCGAGTGAATAGGAAAGCCGGAATAGGTGCGTCAATACTGGCGCCAACATACATATAATTTGACTTAATACGTCAAAAAACGAAATAATAACAACGCTTATAAATACACGCCGCATTAAAAATGCAGCAATTTATCTCCGGAACCCTGCATCAGATTTTTAGCAAATTAACATGAAACCACACGGGAAATATACTTATTCCAAATAAAAAAATACTTCAAAAAACTATTCTGAAGTAAACGAGTTCTGAGGTAAGAAACAAAAATAAACATACAGCCGAATTAATAATCACCTCACTTTGAGAAGTCAGTTGATAAACGGGCGATTTTTGCCAAATATTTTTTCTCTTATGCGCGACATAACACATGCATATCCTAAACGGGCTGGTGTATTTTATATATTTTTTTGGAAATAACCTTATATCTCCATGCATGCGAGTGAGTGTAAGCATGTCGTTACAGATGCCCAGAATTGACTCGTCGATCTTGATACCCAAAAAGAATATCGCTGTTATTTTCGCTATGGTTTTCATGGTATCCTTAAATTGGAATGTTTTAGGGTAAGTGTAGACAAATACTCAATAATCGTAGTTTTGGTAATATTTATAGGTTTTTCTGCTAATGTTGTTTTTCATATTATAAAATAGCAAACGAGCAGACTGCTCTCCTGACGGACAAATACAACTATTGCTTATTAACACCGAAGACGTTGAAGGTATGTTACTACCCGTATGGCAGGGTGTTATTGCCACATGGATAATTTATAATCTGGATTTTTTTTATGTTGATTAATTATTATCGGTACGTTTTCTAACGCTATCTGTTATAAGTTAAAGAAATATCTTTTAAATAATAATTCTTCCCATCGACTAGCATTATGTATGGTTTGACTGCTCCTTTGATCTTGTTGTTAGCTCTGACTACGCAATCAATAGAGCTTGGGTTCGATTCCCGATAGGGACAGGCATTTATGTTACGATTATAAATGTATTTTTGTATGCAATGGCGGCGCAATATCATAAATTTATTTGAGCAAGATCCCTCGCGAGCGATAGCGACGCGAGCACTTTTCGTCGCATTCACGGCTTTTAAGTAATACATAAATCTCCGTGACGCGAGTCCCTCGAACCGCGAGGCCGTGGGCTGTGGCCCACGTCGCCCACGCCTTACGCCGCCTCTGTTTGTATGTGTGGGTGTTAATAGATATATTTCTGTATTTGTATGTGTACATACATACATATCTTCACGCGAAATTTCTTACGGAATAGGCAGAGACAACCAAGTGCCATAAATCACGATCCTTGCAGACTTGTCTCGCTTCCTCCACATTCATTACTCTCTTCATACAAACACGCCGGTTGCGAAGATTATTTCTATGAATACCGTGGACAAACACCCATATAGTAAGCAAATAATTTGATTATTTCGGGGTTAGATTTTCGTTTAATTTGTCCACCGATATTATTATTATAGTATTATATTACTATATTTTAATTTTTTTTATGGAAGGGGGGGCAAACGAGCAGGAGGTGCAATACCAGAGGCCTTGTAGTTGCGTGCCGCATTTAAAAATGAGTACGCTCTTTTCTTGAAGGTCCCCATGTCGTATTTGTTCGGAAAAACCCCTGCCGGTAATTGATTCCACAAAAGAGTAGTGCGAGGCAAAATGTGCCGGGAGAACCGCATGGTTGTGAATTTCCAGATATCAAGATGGTGTGGGTGGAACTTCAAATTTTGACGCGATGTCCGGTGATGGAAGTTAGCAGCAGGAATTAATCCAAACAACTCGTCGGAACACTCTCCATGTTAGATACGATAAAAGACGCAGAATGAGCTTACATCTCTGCGTAATGCCAAAGAGTCAATCCGGCCCGAAATACCCTGATCGTCAACGATTCGAACCGCTCTACGTTGAATGCGTTCAAGTGGAAGAAGCTGGTACTGGGGAGCTCCGGCCCAGAGATGAGAGCAGTCAATATTATGAGAGCATAATATTGACTTATAGACCCTGTTACAAACGCATAACATTAAATTTATGTGTAATGTACTACATATTATGATTCATGTCTTGAGTGTTTTTGTGAAATGCAACAATTGTATGCTTTTAACTTTCACTGTCGTGTTCTGAATGAGGGGACCCGGTAGTTCGTAAAGTAATGCATGTGGCATTAAATTCCTGCTACACAGCCCCTAGCAACATACCATGAACTTATCTGGTGTCTAATGGCGATGGTTATCCCTTTCCACCAGAAGAACCGTGTGTTTGTTTGTTATCCTATGATGTATTTAAAAAAATACGCCATATTAAACCAACATCAGAACTGCAAAGTAGTGCCTCTTTTATACTGTTTTTTTATCATTATATTAGTCATTAAAAAGAATAAACTGGAAACCTAGATGATTCTGTAAACAACGCAATTTCCAGAATTGTTTTCAAACGCTAGAATTTAGTAGTACAAAACGGTTAAAACGACGGGGTTCAGCATACTGACCTGTATATACATAGATATGGCCCATATAAAAAAAAACAAGTCTTTTGTTGCTCTTTTACTCTCATACTTATGTGAGGTTTTCATTCTGAAATTTGTTTGAGAAAGTACACAGTCCTGTTCAGGCTAATAGTAAGTATATAGAAATAATAGCCAGAGTTTTTTTTTATGTATGCTTTATCTATTTCTTGGTTAAATATAATAAATTATAATTTTTTCGTAGATGGAACTCAAAACCTTTAGTTGGTCCTATTACATCTCCTGGGAGCTCGAGGCATCTATTGTGGTCGGAAGATAGTAAAGAAGTTGAATCTACAGGTAAATATAACGCAAATTATTCACCACATTTGTCCTAAATTTATTATTCATTCTCGATTGTAATACGTACAATTAGTTTCCAATATTTTTATTTTTAATGAAAAATATCAGTACCGGCTTTCGTACACAATCATGAGTTCCTGGAGTTCGTTTTGAATAAGGTTTAATTTCGTCTTCGAAACATAATTGATCTGAGACTGGGATATGTGACTGACTTATCGAGAATTCGCCACACCATGAGACTTAGCAATGTTAGATTATCTTGAGGACATGCACCTACCAATACAGGGATGCGTATGTGGTGGTATTTATTTATAAAAAATATAATTTGCACAGGTTTTTTTATACCATTGGCTAAACATGTTATGTGCAATTCTATCAAAGCCTTATATTTAACTGGCCCTGCCTTAACTGTTTTGAGTTTAAAATACCTCAATTTATCGGGAAGTTTCAGGGATGGCCTGCATGATCAATCGGTTCACAAATTTTTAGTACTGTTGGCCTAGTCGTTAACATAGTTTGCTCAGATCATGAAATCCCGATTAAGGTTCCTGGGACGGTTTAATTGCTTGTTGATCTGAAGTTATAATCTGTTACCATTTCGCTTTCTTTATCATGAATTTTAGATTATAATCAAAGTAACGAATTTATGAATCAAAATGGTGACACTGCCGATTGTCAGAACCAAACAATAAATGACGCCATCATAAACCAAACGGAAAGTATAAGGATAGCTGGTGAACTGAAACGTTGGATTGGTGGAGGGAAAACCCTAAACTGGACCTACCCACCTAGGAGACATAAAAGGTTTTACATGCAAGAAGAACGTCTAGACGGTAATTATTTTACATAAGTTATAATAATAATAATAGGCTAAAAGTATAGTTCTTTAGTGTTAGGCCACAAACCCACTTTTTCAGTTATTTTTGAGATTTTCACAGACACTTCCTGATCACCTAGGAAATTAACACTTTTCTTAATACATTTCTCGAACAGATCAAACAGCTTTCCGTCAATTTTGAGAACATAAAAATATCAAATTTTATTATTACTTAATATGAACACAAAAATATATAGCAAAAGGAACTCCTTTTCAACCAAGAGTTTTTAAAAAACCTGTCATTTTTTATAAGATCAACAAACAATCACGTAAGACATTTATCGGCCAATTTTATTATTTATATAAGATCAGCAAACAATCTGGTAAGGAGTTTATCTGCCATTTTTATTTACAATTGCGAACAGTATTTACATACCTGTATTTTGTAAAGACAGTTTGTGCTGCTTTCGAATAATTCCAGAAATTAACATCATTTGAAATTTTGACGCCAGCTATGTAAATATGTATGCATAAAAATATTAAACGGAGTGCCATGACAGCCCGCAGGAGCATCAAAATACAAAGTTTTTAGTGGAGAGTTTATTTGAAAAGTGTTTTGTTTACTCTACCTTACGATTATTGTCAAAGACAATCTAGTTCAGATAAATGTTGCTGCTCCCAACTAAGATATGACAGTTTACAATATTTCTACATAACGTTGATGTATTTTTTATCTATGACAATATTAATTCTCGATTAACATGAAAATTGACGATCACTGTATGACCTACAAGGCGAATCCGTATGAAGCCAGTTTCGAAAAAAGCCCCTTGTGTCAGACTTTATAAAAATCTTGAAAATGTTTAGGCTGTCAGCGAGCATCTGTCATATTACTTTTCATTTGTTATGCGCGGCAAAATGTAATGTCAAAAATCTACAGTTGATTAGCGGTGATGAAACCTGTATTGTATGTCATTCATCAAAATAGTAATCAAATATTGTTCATCCAAGTAGTAGAAAAAGTACATTATATGCTCCATCAGTTTACATCAGATTTGCTATAGATTTTTATATCATAAGATAGCAAACAAGCAAATGGGACTCTTGATGGAGAGTCAACCATCACCTATAGACACCAAAGATGTTAATGGTGCGTTGCTATCTTGTGGCGAGGTCTTATGCCACATGCACAAGTTTACCGGCTATCTTACCCTCCAAACCGGAACATGACAGTTACTAGCACTGACGCTATTGCGGCAGGAATAGGTAAGGCGGTGGTACCAGACCCGGATGAGACAATGCAGAACTCTACCACCTAGCAGCTACGATGGTAATGACTCGCAATACCAATCGGTATCCTTTTACGACCTGCCAGGCAGAACGGCAGTTGGCCTATTCTTCAAAGGAGCCCGGGACCAACACAGGGAAAAAAGGTATATAATTTGAAAGTTCTGACCGGTCAAAGAAGATATAAAAGGTTAAAATAAATATAAAATACAGTAGTATTAATCGCAATTTGTATTAAAAACAATTTGATTTGAAAGATTTATTGAAATCGATTTGTATGTACATTGTACTCGATAAAAAAATATTTACTTTTATTTTCTTTCAGGAGGTTTATTGGAAACATATAGTCTATTTAATAAATATCCTAATAATATATTCGAATTTCCTAACACAAATAAAAATGTTAAGGGTTTGCGTGACAGAGCACGGATGCGTAGGTTGAGAAGGAATGGTGCTGCCGTAAAAGATGTCGACTTTACAAATAACGAGATTTACTATGAACGCCTGTATAATAAGCCTATTAAGAAATCTGTCAAAGACTACGATGATATGAGTGAATGGAACGCATTTTTGCAAGCATTCCACAGGAGAGATGATACATTTTACGTGGTAGGAGTTGGCAAAGGCGAACATTTGCTATTACCAGCTGTAGCGCATAATACAACGCGTCCTCCAAAAATGGCATTAATTTTACCTGCGCGGTCCGGTAATGGTAAGTTTAACAAATATTTTTAATTTTCAGCACACAAATGATTGGACATGATATTGGTAGCTATCGTAGGTGCATAATTTGCATGACTGTATCTTTATTTTAATAAGTAAAGTGAAATTTTGGAATCTGTTTGGGAAAATTATAAGAGCATAGCGCATGTAGTTTGAGATTTGACACAATTAAACTTTAGAAGGAATAGAATAGCAATGTCATAATTATTATTTTTTTCTATCAAATAGCAAACAAATAGATGGGTCTCCTGATGGAAAGAGTCAACCATCGCCTATAGACACCAAAGATGCTAATGGTGCGTTGCTATTTTGTGGCGAGGTCTAATGCCACATGCATAACTTTACCGGCTACCCTCCAAACCGGAACACAAACAGCGACAAGCACTGACGCTATTGCGGCAGGAATAGGTAATGCGGTGGTACCAGACCCGGGCGAGACAATGCAGAACTCTACCACCTAGTAGCCACGATGGTAGTGACTCGATAGCCAATCGTTCGCCTTTTACGACCTGCCTGGCAGAACGGCAGTTGGCCTATTCTCTAAAGGAGGCCGGGATTGGTCCCGGCCTCCTTCAGAGAATAGGCCAACTTGGCACGGCGGAAATACTATATACATTTTGGTTTTCTAAAAGTATAATATACTTATTAATATTTCGTTTTACTAAGGAGACTTTCGCTACAATTCCGAATTGAGTTCAGATACAAAATGTGGCAGTGTTAGGGACGTACAGCATTATGATATTTCTCTCACTTATTAGTCTTACGCATTATAGTTCACGATTGGAAGCGCTCATTTTATTTCGCAGCTCTTAAACAAACTAGTTCGATCTTTTAGTTCGTTAGTTCACTACTTCAATTCGCGAAAGACTTACTTGTTGCCTTGTTCGCTTGCGTTGATCAATAATTTAATTGGGTAAAAATAAATGACAAAACCTGTTTGAAAATAATCAACTTTTAATCTTTGGAATTAGTATCTAGTACATATTAATTTGTATTTATCTATCTACTAATGAAGGCACAGAAGACTGGTATGTTCTTACCCAGTTTAAAATAAATTGAGACATGTTCTTATCACAAAAAAACAACGGTTTTGGTTTTATTTTAACAGTAACATCATAGAGTACTTATTTTTGTTAATAAACCACACCAAAAACCAAAGAAACATTTATAAATTGTATTTACCTGTTAACAATAAATTATAATACGGGTATCGTCACCAAATCACCGCGCACCGCTCAATTTCGCGCGCAAAGTCGTAAACGAACTACTAACTTCATATTGGTCTTACTAATAATTGATGCGCATTACGCGTTGTATGGTGAACTGTGAACTTATACAATGGCGACGCACCGCGCTCTCGATTTCACGCCGTCGAACGAACGAACTGGAACGAACTAAAGAGTGACGGGTCTGTGAACTAGTTCGTGTTGTTCGTCCATAAGTTCGTTCACGAACTACACAAGACTATCACTTATTACCCTGACAATACGGGAACCTAACCCTATAGAAAAATAATATAAGGACACCTGTTTCTGTCAACAGTTCAGTGATTCGTCACTTAATTGTCACTGACTTATTTTTCACCATATTTGCTTTCCACTACTTTGGACCAAAAACCGAACTTACAGCTTATATTTAAAATATTTTGAATCGCATTAAATTTCTGGCATCATGGCCTATTGTGCTGTTAAATGGTGTGGAAACAACAGCAAAAGATGCAGCATAACAGTATACCATATTATTTTTCAACGGGCAGTAGATTTATATATTTTACTAAAATATTTTTTTAATAATTTAATTATATAGCGCGTGTCAAGTTATACTTGACAAGTTCATGACTTGTACAATCCCTATCCTTTTTATTTTCCTGCAAATAAGAGTATCTGCCTTTTTCATAATGTCATTAGTCACGTTACTTAATTTCTAGTGCGATGCTGACTACGATTCATTAGTTATGTCAATAAAATGAGGGTATTGAATGTGAAATTAAATATAAATATTGCATATATATAGGAACTTGTTTGTTGAAATAAAATTAAAACGGGTAAATAACATTTTCCGCGTTTTATTCGATTTATCGTGTTTTGTGTCTCAATAGAAAGCACAAAAATAATGTTTTAAGATTTGATTTGCAATGACAGTCCTATTACATTTTTGCCATGCACAAGACCATATTAAGTTTTTTTGACAGAATAAGACCACACGGTACTTCAAACGATAACCCAACTCCATGTTTCTTCTAGGCTCTAAAAATTCTAAAAAATATTGGTTCTCACAAAATTACATCCACTGATAATTGTATCTAATAAATACCTGAACTGCTTATCTGCGATAGATAAAACTACGCCTAATCAAGCAGAAAATATTGCCGTTTTTTTTTTAATTTCTGAA
Organism: Apodemia mormo; assembly: GCA_036924255.1. NCBI lineage: Eukaryota > Metazoa > Arthropoda > Insecta > Lepidoptera > Riodinidae > Apodemia > Apodemia mormo. The sequence goes on from JAUPFN010000001.1 coordinate 11,961,057, forward strand.
ACTAAAGAAGAAATTAAGAAACCTATTGTGTATGTTAAGCTTACCCAGTTTTCGTAAAATGTGATAAATTATGTTCCTAGTTATGTTACTAATGCATTAATAAAAAAATTAGATGCTGTATATACAGATAATTATAAAGGCTTTAATGTCATTAAAGTAAAATCAAATACTAAATTCTTTAAGGAAATGGAGGATTAACTTACTAGTTATGTTACTAGTGCATTAATAAAAAAATTAGATGCTGTATATACAGATAATTTATAAAGGCTTTAATGTCATTAAAGTAAAATCAAATACAAAATTATTTAAGGAAATGGAGGATTAACTTACTAGTTATGTTACTAGGGCAATAATAAAACATCAAATGCGGTGTATAAAGGCTTTAAAGTCATTAAAATAAAATAAAAAAAGTCTCGTATATTTTATAAGGAAATGGAGGATTAAGTTATCCCTCACAAATAAATGGTCATTAAAATGTGTCGTTGGTGTGAGTCTGCAATCACGAAAGATTTTTAAATAACTAGCTGCACCCGCGACTTCGTCCTCGTGAAAAAATCTAAAATAATAGTAGCTTAAGTTACTCCTTATTACATGAGCTATCTGCCAGTGAAAGTCCCGTTAAAATAGGTCCAGCTGTTTCAGAGATTAGTCGGAACAAACAGACGGACAGATAGACAAAAAAATTTGTGCACTTTTAAATGGTATGTAGAGCACTGGGGCTAGAGAAACATATATGGTATATCTAATTTAAATCGGATGTCAGAAAATGGTTACCATCATTAAAATATATTAATATAAAACTACTGCTGAAAATCTGTGGCTACTCCGTAAATGACTTGGCGTGAAGATACGTATGTATATAAAGTTAAAGAAAATTCCACGCGGATAGAATTGCAAGCAACAGCTTGTGTAAAAATAAACTAATCTTTTTAGGCATTAATATAAAAAACCCAAGATACACAATCAGTGTCTCAGAAGCATCCTCCAAAATTGAAACTCTGTTTGATATGAGCGCACAATTAAGAATTGTGCGCTCATATCAAATAGAGTCGCGTCGGTTTCGACAATGTTAATTTTTTTTGTACATTGCTTTGTAAAAACAACTGTAAATTTTGCGTTTAAGGTTGGATATGCAGACATAATACGTTTTTGCCATATCTATAACTAAAATTAAATTAGCGACACTTTTAAGTGTTAGTTTTGTTCGGGACTGTGAATCTTGGGTTTTTCATATCAATGTTTATAGGTCATTTTATTGTGTTAATGTAATCTATTGTTTTAGATTCAGTTATGAGTGATCACGTGACACTCATGCAAATCGACTGTTCTGTGGTCAATACAACACTTGTGAAATTAAAGTCGGAAGCATTACCGGAAAGCATACGGAATCCAAAGGACAATCCGAAATCGGCCACATATTTAAACCAGAAACAAGATGCAAATAACAATAATGTAAATTCTAGTATTACAGAAACTATTGTCAAAGATAGCAACACATCAAATGTATTAGACAATAAGAAAAGATTTGGTCCTAATTTAGATATAAATAAGAATGATATATTTCCGCGGTACTTAAATTCCAAATCAGCGGAATCTAAAATTGGTTTAAGTAAAAATGTTACTACTAATAACGAGGTTACAGTAAAAAACTAGTCGAAAATTCGAATAGCACTTTATAAAAGAATGTAATATTAATATCATATTACCTTATTAAGATAATACCTTTCAGGAATGTTGCACATAAACTGGCTCTTGACATTTTCTTAGCTCATATACTTTGGCCATTACTTCATCATTTTATATGCTTTTTTATTGGGTACTAAAAGTTCCAAAATGTGCAAAAAGTAACTAATAATAGTTATAATAATAATAATAAAATAAATTTTATTTGAAACGGTACAATTGACGATAAAACGTAGTGCAATAGCAACCGCTATAGTCATACCGACTGTGTCGCAGTTACTAGCGCCCACCTCCATCTTACTTTGGAATTACGTTTCTATTTAGGCTAAGTACAATATTGACTTAAATACTATCATATATAATAAAACTATCTGTTGTACCCCACTAACTTCTAAATGGTGCAGTAAATTTAATTTTATATACAAATAAACACGGCTATCTCATGTCGACTAAGAGTTGTAAGTAATATTATTCCGCACATACATATTTTCCGCTAAAAGATCACCTAACATTTCTTTCCTCCCAAAGAATGCTATTACGTTGTATGGAACGCTTTACAGATATTAAGAAAACACATCGAGTACTAAAGATAGGTATAAGGAAGGCACTATTATATCACATAAAAATATTAATTTAATAAAACTATTAATACTGAAAATATTTTAAGTTAATTCAAATCAATCGAAATTTTAGTAGCTGTACAGTGTCTAGTGGTGGTGTAAAAACTCCCTCTGAGTGCTAAGTGTGAGTTTTTCTTTTCGCATTCGATCGTGAGCGCGTTTCGAGTTTACTAGGAATTTGTATGTGATCTGTACAGCGCCACCTAGTGGTAAACGCGAGAAACCAGTTTACCACTAGGTGGCGCTGTACAAATCACATACAAATTCCTAGTAAACTCCAAACGCGCTCACGATCGAATGCGAAAAGAAAAACTCACACTTAGCACTCTGATCCTTCTAATATTATAATGAAGAATGTTAACTAATTTTGATTATTAGCACTCCATATTCTCTGTGAAAAATAAAAAATACTAGTGAAAGAATTACTTCGATACGTCAATTAGTTTCCGATTTAGAAGTAAAATAAGTTGAACCGCACGACGCTGGCTGCCGTTGACGCTGTGACGTCATCTCACAACACGCTCAGTCTAGTTCGCTCGGCGGCCGGTGCTCGCGGTCGCGCGCCCGTTCCGTCGAAATTACACCTCAATACTTTTCCAAAAAAAATGTCCAATCCAAATACTAGGAAATCATGAGTTGTGCCTACTGAACGGATCTGGACGAAGTCTGGAATAACTCTCGGCTCCTTTTAATTCTGGGAAAATGTACAGTTCCCGAGGTTTTTTTTTTTCGGAATGTCTCAATTGCTGTTAGCCTTATGGGCTGTTAGAGCTTCACCGGTCGCGGGGGCGAGCAGAGTGCTCAGGCAGAATTTAAAGGTGTAGGGCTGTACGCCCTCCGCCCTAAGGGTGTCTCCTGTGAGACCGAACCTCGGCTTAGGGTGGGGTCGTGATTTACGATGAGAGGGCTAGTGGCATTGTTTTATCCGTCCGCCGAACCTTGCCCTTGGGCTCGGTTCGCCGAAGGGCGAAACAGGGGTCCTCGTCGCCGCCGGCGGCGACGGTGTCGCGAATGTAGGTGTGTAGTGTTATCGTGTAAACCGTTGGCCAGAGTTACCGGGTCATCGGGATCGGTAAGAACGTGGCGGGGCCTACGTAGTTTGGGATCGGGATTAGGGTCTGGGATGTAGTCAGCCGTGGCTACCACCAGTGGGTTCGGATGCGAGATGGCACGATCGAAGTATCTTTCGGAGATGTCTTTGAAATGCTTTGCTAAACTCGGCAATTCAAGATCGTTATGGAGGTCTACGTTGCGCATATACCACGGTGCTCCCATGGCAATACGCAGGAATTTATTTTGTACCACTTGCAACGGATGCAAGTCCGTACGGGGGAGATGGGCAAACGCTACGCAAGCGTATGAAAGGATGGAGTTTCCGAGGTATTTATTTAAATTAAGAAGAACGGTAGGTACCTACATATACCTACGTCCTACGTACCTACCTATAGCTACAAAACTAATACATATTTGTTGTCTTTAACGTAAAAATTTAATGGTAGGTAGGTCCTTCTATTATTTGAGTTGCATTCTTTCATTACGACATTAGTTGGGTATTTTGTTTTGATAAAATAATTTAGAACAGATAAACTATTAAGCATAAGTAGTAGCAAGGAAAGTTTTCTTACCTTTGCATTTTTCTTCCTCGCATTTCGGCGCCAAAGATATGACCGCCCCGTTGGTCGAGTGGTTAGCGACCCTGACTACGCAATCAACGGGGTTCGGGCTCGATCCCCGACGGGGACAAGCATTTGTGTGATGAGCATAAATGTTTGTATTTCCGGGTTTGAGTGTTTATTATATATATTCTGCTATTTATTTATGTATTTTTATGTATTAGTATCGTTGACTAACACCCATAACACAAGCAAATATTTGCTTACTTTGGGGTTAGATCAGTAAGTGTAATTTGTCCCGTGAATATTTATTTATTTAATCACTATTTGTTGATAAATAATGCGCAACCATTAATCCATCTATTTTAGGTGAAATATCCGATTGCCCTTTTTCGAATCCTTCATTCATTTTATTAATCGAATAATATTTACTTACTATTAATAGACTATTAAAGTAATACGCTGACGAAAACAACAAAATACTGCGCAAGCTATTACACCTTACTATACTATAACCGCTGGAGACTTGATTTGATACTAAGCGAGGTGCGGCGCGTTGTGTCATGACGTCACAAGCGGTCACGTGGCTGTTAGCGAGACTTGATATTTTTCGAAACTTTGAATGCCTATAAAATCAAAACTACTAGGTATTTTTTACTACAACAAAAACTAGTGTATTTGTATACATAAAGGCTTTACTGAGACAAAATTGCAAGCGATTTGGCATACCTAGTAACATTCTTCATTGCGAATGTGTGGGTATGGGTGGTGTATGTGTGTATATTTCTGTTACATCTCGACAGTCTTAGTTAAGTATGCAGAAAGTATATATACAAAAACATAGCTACTTTTACCCCGTAATACATCCATCCCGTATACAAAAACATACATCATGCAATGGAATGGTAATAAAATAAAATCACTGCGTTATTTATAACATTTACCTACTTGTAAAATTATTATTTATGTGTATAATGTAGTAGTGTCGTAAGGTAATTGTTCTAATTTATTGCTACCGTGTAAGGATTTGATCACTTATCAAGAGTCGATATATGTGTAATCGTAAAAAAGAATCCCAGAGAAATAATACAAAAAGACGTTAGTTTGGTTCCGTTAAGTTATTAATGCACGACCAAGTATGTGTGCGACATTTCCTTTCTGTATGTTATATAATTTTACAACATTATTCCATTTGAACTAGATTGCTTACATCATTTAATCAAATAGATATCTACTAACTATATTTCATTCAGGGTAACCTTTTATAACTTTTGTATAAATTTGTATTAGTGTACTAACCTTGGAACACTTGTTTACTGAGATTGTGTTCAGAATTCATCAATACATGTTTGACTGGGATTCTGAGATCCTGTTTGATTTTTAAACATTTGTTGTCGAACATGGAATAATGTTCCAAAAAGAGTTATGGATAGATTAATATTGCACAATTTTGTGTTTATACTATAACATTTTTATATTAACTCTAAAGATCTCAAATTGTGTAATAAAATGTGCAATGAATTGCAATATTAAGGTGTATGTGTTGCTATATTTTTCAACATATAAAATGTATTTATTATTAAATAATTCATTCTACAAAGTATTGGATTGGCTGACAATTTATCACAAATTATTGTTTTTATTGTTTGTTATTTCTTATATTATATTTTATACTTAGATTATAGCACTAGAAATAAATGTATGAATTACACACATTATTTTTTTTTGGTAATATAAGTCATAGAATATGCCTGAATACTAATCTTGTGCTACTGAGGAAAGACAACAATATTATATGCATAAACAACGTAGGTAGGTAGAAATTTAAACGAAAATTCAAATAATATAAACGAATTATGTAAATTTGCCCTCAGCCTATTTATCTCAATTTGCGTGATACTTGGTCACAAAACGGGCGACCTCATAGTGGCTGCGTACGACTTACATTTAATATAGTTTGCCTTCTATCCGTGTCGCTCCAAGCTCATTTTAATTAATTTACCATCTGCCAGGCAGTTCATAAAAGGCAAATAATTAGACAAACATTGGCTACTATGGCACGACAGTTGTTCTCGGGATCCATCGCTCTATCCTTGTCTGTCCCTCAAAACCGCCATTTTCTAGCGCTAAAAAGATAGCGGAAATGTGAGAATATGCAGCGGAGTCCTCGAGGCGATTCCAGACCTTCGTTATTTTATAAAATCTGTACTTTTTTCAGCGCAAAGGCCCCAAACCAGGTAAAAACGATCAGGGATTACTATATTTGGATGATGGTTACTTTTATTTATAATAGGTACATATTTTATTCGCTATAATATTGGAAACTAGCTTTCGCCCGCGTGGTGTTAGTAATAAGTACCCTATGTCCTTCCCCAGACTTACTATCCGTAAGAAATATCATCACAAACGGCTTTGGCGGCAGATTAACTGTAAAACATACATTTACAAAGATACAATACAACTACACAATAATGCAGTACGATTATAAAAAATAAAATTATTAAGTAGCTCTCCATTCCCAAAAAAAGTTTTTTTTTTAAATTGTCGATAGGGAAGCGCTTGACCACGATCTCGCCTGATGGTAAGCTAAGGTGCGGCCTAAGATGGAACGCGTTCCCAAAAAAAGGTACCTGTTCACTCTTCTCTTGAAGATCCCCAGGTTGTACCCGTCGGGGAACACAGACTCAGGTAGCATATTCCAGTCCCTTGCGATTCGAAGAATGTCGAATCGAAACGCTTTGTCCGGGTACGTGGAACGTCCACCATATGGCGATGCCTAGTATCTGTGCGCCCCGACGATCGATAGAAAAACGGGGAATAAATATTTTTTTTATTTTTTTTTATTTTATGTCATAAGATAGCAAACGAGCAGATGGGTCTCCTGATGGAAAGAGTCAACCATCGCCTATAGACACCAAAGATGTTAATGGTGCGTTGCTATCTTGTGGCGAGGTATAATGCCACATGCATAAGTTTACCGGCTACCTTACCCTCCAAACCGGAACACGACAGCGACAAGCACTGACGCTATTGCGGCAGGAATAGGTAAGGCGGTGGTACCAGACCCGGGCGAGACAATGCAGAACTCTACCACCTAGTAGCCACGATGGTAGTGACTCGATAGCCAATCGGTCGCCTTTTACGATCTGCCTGGCAGAACGGCAGTTGGCCTATTCTACAAAGGAGGCCGGGACCAACACGGCGAAGATCACCAACCAACAGATTCGCATCATCTGTCGCCGCATTGAAAAATCTGAACCTAAGTGATATGACAGATTTTATATTATTATATATTGCATTAAATAAATTAGACACAGTGACGGTGCGAGCATTTGAAGCGGAGTATAAGGAAACTCAATTCCCTAGATTTAAAAATCTTGAATCATTTTTACGCGATCAAATCAATGTACTTATTCGTACCTCGCCAAATAAACCGCATTTTTCACAAATAAACGCACCGCATACGAGAAGTTCAGCTGAGCCACACGCACCGTATAAGAAGGGTTCAGCTGAACCACCTCGTTTCGCGCATACTTATATATCAACTTCAAATAATGACAGATCTTATAATAATGTCGCGAAGTGTTCACTTTGTACGGAGAACGCAGTGCATAGCAATTTATATAAATGCACAGCGTATTCACAAATGAATCCGCAAGAACGACTAAACGTAGTTCGTAAATTTAGAGGTTGCGTAAACTGTTTAAGCACTAGACATAGAGCACATGACTGTAAGTCATTAACTACTTGTAAGAAGTGTGGCTTGAGACACCACACAATGTTACACTTAGAACGTTCAGACGCCGCAAGGCCGCATCCGTCTCCCGCATCCTCCTTAGAGAGATCTCGCGTACCCGCACCCGAAGCCAACTCGGCTACCCGCACTGACAAAGCTGTTTCAATACCTAGTCCACCAGCCATGTCAGGTATTTCTTTGAAGTCAATAACTTCGCATTTAGCTAATTATCCGCTTGATAAAGGTCAGCCCGGTGACTACGATCTGCTTAAAAATGCTTCCGCTACAACGAGCACTGTACTTCTAGGCACTGTCCGCGTTATAATAAAGGATTGCTACGGGGTTGATCATTTAGTACGCTGTCTGCTTGATAGTGCTTCTCAAAGCAATTTCATCACTCGCGCTTGTTGCTTACGCTTGGGCTTAAACAATTATTCATTCATTCGCATCGCGCTTCGACCATTCCATCAAATATGATTTAGATGTTTTAGTGGTAGATAAGATCACAGGTTGTTTACCGACTACGCAGGTTGACGCTTCTTCACTTTCTAGCTTTGCTAATCTCAGGCTAGCTGATGACACTTACACTCAGCCTGGAGAAATAGACATGCTTATTGGAGCTTCGCTATTCGCACATTTGATATTACCGCTTAAGATGAAAAATTCGTCGGGTAAAACACAAGCCCTCGAAACAACTATTAGTTACATAGTTGTTGGGCCTGCGCCTAGCCTAAATATTAATTCCGCTTTCGCTGCTCCTGCCGCATCAGTCAGTTGCTGCTTCGTTACGACAAGCTCCTTGGACAACTTGGTGAAAAGATTCTGGGAGTTGGAAGAACTACCAGTGCCGCCGGCTGTAAGCGCTGATGACAGCGCCTGCGAAGAGATCTACCGTAGCACCACTAACCGCAGTCCGATTGATGGCAGATATACCGTTGGTCTACCCTTCAAAGAAGATCCTTCCAGACTGGGCAATTCTTTCGAATCCGCCAAGAGACGTTTCCTGTGCCTCGAAGGTAAGCTCGAAGCCGCGCCCCACTACAGACGAGCTTACGATATTGTAATCCGAGATTATATTGCAAAGGGATTTATTTCATCGGTACCACTTGAAGATGAAGAGTTTAAAGGAGCTCCTTCCTATTTTATTGGACACCATGGAATATTCCGCGAAGAGAAGTCTACCCCTCTTAGAATCGTGCTACATGCTAACGGGAAAACCAGCTCCGCAGTATCCCTCAAGGATTTATAATAGTGAACTTTCGTTTGTTCCCTATCGCATTGGTGGCGGATATCCGTCACATGTTTTTATGTATCTCGATGAGAACCTGCAACAGCAGATTTCAACGAATTCTTTATAGGTTTAATCCGCAAGATCCGCTTACCGCTTATCAATTTAATCGCGTTTGTTTTGGGCTAAAATCTAGTCCGTTCCTCACGCTCCGCACCATCAAACAACTAATGTCTGATGAAGGAAGCAAAATGCACTTGATCTGCTCTAAATCAAAGGTTGCCCCCACTAAGTCCGTGAGTCTCGCTCGCTTAGAGCTCTGCGTTGCGCCGTTTTCTCCGATTCCACGGTTACCCTATGTTGGTTGCATTCATCACCTCACCGTTGGAGTACGTTTGTAGCCAACCGTGTTTCGAAAATACAATCAAATATTTCACCTGATCGGTTCTTTCATATCTCGGGTACGGATAATCCCGCTGATTGTCTCTCCCGGGGTTTGACTCCTGCACAATTGCTTAACCATCCGCTCTGTTTCAATGGACCCCCTTGGGCACACTTAACGCCAACGCTTTGGCCTGTTACTGCTTTTGAACCGTCGGTAGTTTCAAAACCACCGGAGGAGAAAGTGGTAAACATGGTTCAAGTACAGAAGGTAAACGGGTTAGGATTAGAATTACTGAGTCTAGCTGACCGTGTATCTTCTTGGTCCAAACTCTTACACATTGTTGTATATCTATTTCGCTTCCTAGGGATTTTACCGCATCGTAAATATATTGCCGCGTCTGATCTCAGTTTCGCTGAGATTAGAATTATACAAAAATTACAGAAATTTCATTTTTATCGCGAAACAAACAACATACAGGAGAATAAATGTTGCTCTATCGGTATACAACGCTTAAAACCATTTATGCATGAAGGTGTCATACGCGTAGGTGGTCGCCTAGAACAGGCTGACTTACCCTTTGAAAATCGCCATCCCTTGCTATTACTCCGCAAGGAACATGTAGTTACTCTGGTAATCAATTACTTTCATAAAATATATTGTCATGCAGGTCCAGACTTGTTGGTTTCTATTTTAAGACAGAGGTACTGGATCTTGTCCGCGCGTAACATCATTCGTAGTGTTATTTTTAAATGCAATACGTGTTTTAGACTTCGACCGAAAACTACCTTTCCCGAAATGTCGGACCTTAAATCTTGCCGAGTCAATCCGACTTTTAAGGCATTTAATCGGGATCGGACGTTGCCTTTCGGACTATGTGTTATTCTGATGTATAATCTATATTACTGTAAAGTTTCATTCAAATCCGTTTAGTAGTTTTTGCGTGATTGAATAACGTTGCGAAAGTTTAGAAGTTTGGATGGATGTTTATCCAAACATCTAAACTTTCACATTTATAATATTTATATAGATGATACTACCCATTGCTGCACTTTAGAACAGTTTCAACCCCCTGCCGGACACCTCTAAAGTTTCATAAATTATATGTATGCCGGTTTGTAATGACAAAATGTTGTCGGAAATTATCTTAAAAAATCTTATAATAATAGCTAGAACACGTTTCATGAGCAATTTTTGTTCTACAATTGGACGTAGTTACACGAAAAGGATCCAAATCCACACAAAATCAGTTTAGAAATACTGAAGTTTGAAGTTGGATATTTTTAATTTTTTAATGTGCCACACATGGGGACTAATTCTGACGTTGAATTAAGTAATAGAGAACTATTTTTGCTTAGACGTTTTTTACTGGCCAATTGTATTGATGCTTAGCATCAGTTTGGTGCTCTTAACTCATTTTTGACTATTTTGTGGATTGGATCCTTTTCGTTAATCTACCCAATTACAATTAGATATGTAAAATGGACTTTTAGTCCGATTAATCAGTACTGCCGGTTTATTACTGGGGTAATTTTCCAAAAAAATGGGAAACACATTTCATATAAGCACGTCTTGGTAAACATAATAAAATTGTGCAATAACGTGTAGATAGATACGAGAAAATAAAAAAATAAAACTATGAAAATTTAAATACTAATAAATAAATAATAACGAAAGTAAAAAGCATGACGCTTTTGTGGCATGAATCAGTAGACAGCTCTTTTGTGGCAGCTCGGGTGAGACGTTGCAGAACTCTGCGAACTAATAATCTCGATGTTAGTGACATGTTGAGCCCATCGTTCGCCTTTTAAAAACTGCCTGGCAGAATGGTAGATGGTATATTCTTCAAAGACGGGGGGAGGGGGACGGTTTAATACACTCGTGCTACGAAGTAGCATATATATTTCTATAAATATATACACATATATATTTGCGGATGTCACTTCAATTTTATTCAAGGTGAAAAGAATAGGTGGTAAGTATGATGAGGTGAATAATGCAATTTCAAAGGTATTACACTGGTTCGGCACTAATACATTTTATTAAATGTCAACAAAATCAAGAGTATTAAATTCTCATTGCCTCATGTAAGGCAAGAAAATAGCAATGTAAAACTGAATGGAAATGATCTGAGTCTACTACGTATTACGTTTACTAGGTGGTAGAGTTCTGCATTGTCTCGCCCGGGTCTAGTACCACCGCCTTACCTATTCCTGCCGCAATAGCGTCAGTGCTTGTCACTGTCGTGTTCCGGTTTAGACGGTAAGGTAGGTTACTGATGTGCCAACTCGGAATAAACACGACTCGAGTTAAAATTCACTTAACTCGAGTTAGCAAGACGAGGCTTTGAATAGGATAGTTGTTTGTGACTGCTTAATTTTTTTAATAATTGTTAATTCATTTATTATTTTGTGACAATTATATTGTTACATTGTTTTTAGTACCTAAACTTTATAACGTTTTTAGTACCGAAACTTTTCGATTTATGTTTATGTTTTATAGCTTTTCAGAATAAGTGTCTATGTTTGTTTGCCTCATTTTTTGGGTTCCAAAGTAAACTAGGAACCCCTATAGTTTCGTTATGGCCGTCCATTCCTCCGTCCGCACGACCTCAGAGATCCTTAGTACTAGAAAGCAATAATTTGGCACGAATATACATATTAGTCACGTCAACTAAGTGGTAACATAAAATTTTGAAAAACATTTTTTCAGGGTACCTCATTGTATTGGATGTTGTTGGATAGATATTAAACAAATATTGTAGGTTTGTGGAAACAAGTTTTCGTTCAAGGCACTCGTTTGTAAAATATTAAGCTTTTAAGTGCTAAATTTTGTTAGAGACAACTGTCCCCCCTCTGCAGGCTGAACGTTTGCTTTTGGTTTTGGTGGTGGGAAAAAAATCATGGTAGTTTTAAATATAATGAAGTTAAAAGGAAAACTATCACAGCTTATAAGGCTTTACAAATTTTTGAGTAATAGTCGACCAACTATTATATATATATATATATATATATATATATATATATATATATATATATATATATATATATATACATATATATATAATAAAATGTAGTTAGAGAAGTTTTATAGGCGGTGAATCTATGGTGTGAATATATATTTGACATTGACATTTAATAACTTGAATGTTCATAGTTTGAAACTATAAAAGCCCTCTTCTTAGTCCGCATGTTTGGCTCCTCTCCAATTAGAAAAAATTAGTAAAGTAGATATTTCAATGGAGATATCATTTCCATTTGCTAATGACGGCCAAGTTAAAGAATTATTTTTGTCAACTTTGGATGCTTCTTTTTAATGTGATTAAGAAAAGTGATTGTATTTCCCATATATTCGAACGAATTTTAACAGTTTTTACAATTTACATGTCCACTCTCTGGCTATTGAAACTCGTAAACATGATTTCTTTTAAGGTCCCAGGGTTTTTTTTTTCCTAATTTAAATTATACTTTTATTTAAATTCTATCTCAATTTTTCTACGTATTGTCATTACGCATGTGAATAGTAAATAATTGAATACAGTCTTATATAATCAACAAATCGCGCCAACCTACAATCGCTTACCTTCCTCGTTCATTCGCTAACAGCCAAAATTCAGAGTTTACAACTCTTAACTCGAGTTCAGGGCAGGCGAATCAAACTCGAGTCAACTCGATTTAAGCACAATTCGAGTTAACTCGAGTTAGTAACTCGAGTTGACCCATCACTAAGGTAGATTTAGTTCGGCGGGTTGTGCAGTTAAAATGGGACAGTTAACTGATGTAAATACTGTAAGAATTAAAAGCTATAGTTCTGTGTTTCTCAAACATTGTTCTGCCATGGCTCGGTAAGTTTAGCACTGCCACTTTGTGACCCACTTTCTTTTAAACTTAAGCTGGTTCCATTAGATAAAAATATACATTTATTAATAGTAAAAAGGTATTATTAGTACTTAATATTTTGGTTTCGTCTATTTAGTCACTAAATTTTAGTGCGAAGTATGGAACTGCTGCTTATTTTGTACTAAAGAATCCAAGTTTACGGAAAATGACGAAAGTTTTATCCTAAGGTCTGGTTCCATTTCAAATCGGTTTCTATATTCATTTTTAAGGTAAACTAGTGTTGCAAACCCAGCTTTACATTTATAAGTTGTGAAAAAGAAATTAAAAGTGTTGTTGCTTGATGATCTAATTTTGTTTATTCTTGACGACAAGAAAACGAAAAATCTATCAATTGTCGATCGATAGTAGGTAATATTTTTGAAACAAGGAGGGAATGTTGCGACCCGGAATTTTGTTTTGATGGCCCGGTACCGGCTCGCGACACGGCAAATGGGAAACGCTGCTATAGTTAATTCCACCGCACTATTTCATATATGGAATTTTTCGGTGGGGAAATTCTGCTGAAATAAAAGCTATATTTGTTTTACAGAAAAAGCTATGAGACGAACCAATAATCTTTACCCGAGGGTTCCCCTGAGAGAAAAATTCAAAGAAATTAATATTATAATTTGTATTGAGAACTTAAAATAATATGTCCACAGTGAAAACATATTTTCTTAGTTTAAAAAAAGTGGTAATGTACACTCACTAAATACAAGGAACGAAAACAATCTTGTGAAGCGTGCATCTCATCTACATAGAATAAGTTACTTACTACAGTTAAACTGCCGGATAAAAAGATCTATAATGTATCAGTAAACAAATTAAAAAATGTGTTAAAACAGAACTATGAGTATGTAGGAAAGGGTTTTGTAAAATCTTAAATTGTTAAGAAGACAAGAATATCTGCAATTATTATTGCTTCACAAACCAAATTCTATACTTTAAATAGTAGTGAGGCCGTATTTATCGTAACAGATACAAATCACAGGTATTCGTAAATACTAGATAACAATTGTTCCTACAATATCAAATATCTGTTGAAAAATATCAGTCACAATACTGAATCACAATCTGCACTACGTTCTTCAGTCACAGTAGGTACTAGGTACTAGGTACCTACTCAATAACAGATATTCGTGTTACCTGTTCTTCGTATGTATTAGTCTCTTTCGCTCACACCCGCTTAATTGAATCTGCTAAAACGAGAAGCACCTAGTATTTATTATCCGAAAATTCAAATAGTAATCTTTTATAACAAAATATCTTCCTAGAATAGTGACAACTGTTTCTAGTCGTATAATCTGTTATCTGTTCCTAATTTTCAATTCGGAAACACTGCAAGAATACTTCTAACGATATGTTGAAATATTACGTCCTTTTTTAGGTATGTAAAAACAAAAAGGTCGATCTCAATTATTTGCATAAAATCATCAATATAGGTACTCGTACAAAATTTAAATAACGGTAAAATATTTTTTCTTCGTAGTAAAATTACAACAGAAATATATGAAAGTTCGAAACGTTTATATAATGGCGCGCTTCCGAACGTCTTTGTTGGCATTGACGCCATTGGCTACAAAATGTTCAACGTAACTACGACTTTATGACTGAACCATAAAGGTGATATTAATTAGACACCCAGGTCATAACGTTTCTTTGGTAATTTGTTTTCTATCCCGTTTTTCGGATTATATTTTTTCGATTTCGCTTTGAATTTACTTAGCGAAAACAAAAATTGTTTTGTAAACAAAAGGTTTACTAGTGCGAATAAAAATACTTAGTAGGTATTCATATTCTTTTTGTATATATAGGTAATAAATTAAGCAGTTCTGATAGGATATACTTATCTATTAAATTTAAATAATTTAGGTTAAAGTTGTATAAAAGTTTTTATAATATTAGTTCAGCAAAATGGCAAATGTAAATAAGAGATGACAGTGTTGTGTGTGTGTGGGACCATTTTGTAGATGTAGGTGACCACTATGCGAGCTGCAATATATCTATGTAAGGCTTAATTATCTTTTGATCATCCGTATTTGCAAAAACATATGAATAAAAAGCATCCCACGGTTCGGGTGATTAGCAGAACTGGTACCTAGTTATATTTATTATAATGTTTTTTTTAATATTGCTTCGACATTTTTCAACCCATCGGCTATCAATTATGTAGCTAAAATAGAACTTTAGATCACAAAAATTAAATTGAATGCCATTTGAAAAATCAAAATTGATCATCGTTTCCAAAATACCTACACGGCTTTTAAAAAATCAATATAGCCTACTGTGATTTTTAACTAACTATCTATGTAGATGTTTGAACTAAAAAAAATATATTATTATGCTTATAGTTTTTACTCATTTTAGCTTAAAATACCTCATATTAGCGGGAAGTTTCAGGTATGGGCTGCAGGGTTAACCGTTTACACATTTTTTAAGATTATATCAAACAATAATCAACTAAAGTAGGGCTAATTTAAAAGGTCATATTTGTCAGATCTTAAATCTAAGAATGTGAAATGGGATCTAAAACGCAGTAGCTCCATATAAACTTGTACGTGTCTGGCATCTGCCAAATGTCGTCTACTAAAATGGCCTTAGTACTCACTACTCTCTACTCACCACAGAGTACTTTGTAATATGCTACTCACATATTTTGTACTGTACGTGAATTATATACTGAGACCGTGCTTGGAAAAATAACAGGCTGTTCTTTAGTAACAGATAATGACATCTGTTATTTTTCAGTAACAGTAACAGGATCAACAGATATCTGATTCGACCTGTTATAACCCAAGACCTGTCTTTAAACGATTAATTCATGTGTTATATAATTGTTCAAATCATTTAAGAAAATTAACGTCACCTTAAACAGCTTGCGCCCAAAACGCTATTACTAAAATACGCTGTCAATGTAGGTAGGTTAAAATTTAATGTCATATAACCCTTTGATTATAAAATATTAAATTGATTTTAGCGTTTATTTGTATTTTTCTACAATTTTAGTGTGTACCTTAAATCTAAAAAAAGGAATTGTTAAATAACATGCTCAACTGCAATATAATTTATAAATTGTTAAGTAGACAGTAAACAGCTGTTCTTAAGTCCGCCATTGTTAGGGACTACAGAACAATATACTCCTAACGGAGTTAGGGACGAAATGACACGGTTTTCCCTTGGTTATTTCATATGTAGTAGTAGTTTCCTTCATCTAAGCTAGGTACCTATAACCATTGACATATTACTATGGACATCAGGTCTCATAAGTAAAATCGCGAAAAAATGTGTCTCAATTACACATGACAGAAATAGAAATGTTAACAAAGGAATTTAAACACTAAATTCCAAACTTGTTCTAGATCATATTCGATCCCTGTTGGTCGAGTGGTTAGTGACCCTGACTACGCAATCAACGGGGCTCGGGTTCGATCCCCGACGGGGACAAGCATTTTTGTGATGAGCATAAATGTTTGTATTTCCGGGTTTGGGTGTTTATTATGTATGAAAAAGTATTTATATATGTATTTCTATGTATTAGTATCGTTGACTAACACCCATAACACAAGCAAATAATTTGCTTACTTTAGGGTTAGATCAATAAGTGTAATTTGTCCCGTGAATATTTATTTATTTATTTAAAATATGATAAAACAAGGAATGCATGAAGTCGCTTTGTTGACAAATTTTGATAAAGTTATTTAACTTTATGAACTAGTTTACGGAAGAAAAAAAAGTAATGTTGACTAAAAGTTTTGTTACGATTTTCTTTAGTCTAGTTTTTCAATAACTAAAAATATTGGATACTATTTTTTTCTTTTCTCTTGTGAACAAAAAATGACAATAATACGTTTTGTAATTAATTAAAATAATTAATTATAAGTTACCAATTTATTCTACGATATAGTGTTAAAATATTTAAAAAAATATATAATTTTATATTTTATTAAATTTAAATTAATTTTATTAATTTTTCATTTCATAGGTCCGGTATTTTATTATTTATTATATGTTGACAGTCTCTCTATTGGCGTCATCGGTTAACTATAAAGAAACCAATAATCACAGTTGACATATCAATTAGAAACACACACGTTATTTTTTGTGAATCATATAGCCCAAACGGGTTAGTCATAATTAAACCCGGTTATCTAAGTAACATATTGGTGGCAACTGATTTTAGAGATGGAGGTAGATAAATAAATAAATCTCTGTTATCTTTGTCTATTTACATAGCAAAATAAATAATTTCAATAATATATTATTGACATTAATATTAGTTTAGTATATGACACTCGTAGTCAATAACTTGGATACGTTCCATATAAACAGAAGTAAGGCTTTATCTCCTACTCGAAAATATACTTTTGAGGCAAGAAAATAATCTTTCAACTTTTACCGACGTCACTGGAGAAAAGTTCAAAATTAAAGTCAATGTTTTTTTTTTATATATCATAAGATACCAAACAAGCAGATAGGTCTCCTCATGGAAAACCATCGCCTATAGACACCAAAGATGTTAATGGTGCGTTGCTATCTTGCGGCGAGTTCTAATGCCACATGCATAAGTTTACCGGCTACCTTACCCTCCAAACCGGAACACGACAGTGACAAGCACTGACGCTATTGCGGCAGGAATAGGTAAGGCGGTGGTACCTAACCCGGGCGAGACAATGCAGAACACTACCACCCAGCTACGATGGTAGTGACTCGCATAGCCAATCGGTCGCATTTTACGACCTGCCTGGCAGAACGGCAGTTGGTCTATTCTTCAAAGGAGCCCGGAACCAACTCGGGAATAATATATTATTTAAATTATTTATTTTTTATGTAAACAAAAAAACATATTTAACTATAATTACTCCATCCTTAAATCAGTTGCCACCAATATGCTACATAGATAACAGGGCTTGGTCATTATAACAAAAAGAATATGTGATCAGATATTCTTTGTATTATATAGTATTATATATATTATATACAACACTTGATAAAATATATGAAACACCTGTTTTTCTTTTCGTTCATATTATAAATGTGATTTTTTTATCAATTATTGTTTCATACCAAAATAAGGTGAAGAGTAAGGTAAGGTAAGTAAACCAAATGGTATTTACTTGCAGTTCTGGCACAGCTTTATTTTTTTTTATAAACGATTAGAGCATACAACTTGTGGCATAAAATATTATTGTTCTCGCGATGTAGCAATAATACTCCTCCATGCTGAATAACGTGTTGGGTCTCGGGAAAATCTAGCATAAATATACTAAATATCAAATCCGAACTAAACATAAATTAAATATATTTAAAAAAACAACAAAACGACTCTATGAATTTTTTATTCTTTCTATGTATTAGTATCGTTGACTAACACCCATAACACAAGCAAACAATTTGCTTACTTTGGGGTTAGATCAGTCAGTGTAATTTGTCCCGTGAGTATTTATTTATTTGTTTTTGCAATTAATTCAATTTAAAATAAAATTGTGTATTTTCGTAGCAAAACAATAATTTAAAAGATTAAACAATAGCCTTCTTACCAAAAATATGATATACCTTCGTCTTTTTTCAGTTTGCTTGCGTAGTTTTTACACGATTTGACAATACAATACGGCATCGTT
The DNA here is from genome assembly GCA_036924255.1 of Apodemia mormo. Lineage (NCBI taxonomy): Eukaryota > Metazoa > Arthropoda > Insecta > Lepidoptera > Riodinidae > Apodemia > Apodemia mormo. The sequence goes on from JAUPFN010000001.1 coordinate 11,979,815, forward strand.
GATGTGTACTCGTGAACGCGGTCGTACAATGACTAACGCCGAATTGTAGCTTTTTCTTCGTATTGTAAGACATTTGCCTCGGACATTTTTTAGCGCGGACCCGACGTCCATATATTAGTAAGTCAATGCCTATAACTAAAAAATACTTAGGGGTTTTTGGGGAATTTTAAAATGAATTTGAGGGAGAACTCTGCAGAAGTTGGCAGCACTGGAAGAAATGTCAATTATCAATACCAAATGTGGCACCGACGTTTGTAGAATAAAAATCATAATATAAAAATAACCTACAAAACATAGACCTATTAAATATATGTGATATTAATAAATATGAACTGTTTAAAATTAATAAATCATACTCATCGGCAATTAATGTTTAAAATATGCAGCGTAAATTATGTTTCACAACACCCGATGAGATTTTTAGAAGCCCAAGATAGGTGGAAACAAAAAGATGGGATGTCTCGGCGCTGGGATTTAATTTATAAAGCTCCAATGGATAATGTGCTTAACTATTTAACTTCATTTATAACGGTTACGACAACTACAATCGCATTTGGTACAGTATATTACGCTGCTTGTATATTTGATATAAATAAAATGAATGAACCCGTTTTATTAGGGGATGATGTAGTAATAGCCAATAACTCTATGGAATGTCTCATATATCTTGGAGCATTTATTGCATTTAATATTGCTATCAAAATCTTACTTTCAAAATATGTGATAAGATTGTATAAAAATGGAGATAATTACATTGCAATATTCAGAGGTCACTGGTACAATCAAATAAAAAAGCATGAGTTTCATTTAAACCAATTCAAAAAGCTTAAACCCGCTTTTGTTGTTACATGGAGTGACGCAAGATATGACCTAGGAAAGAAACATGGGATATTGCTTGATGAATATTTTAAGACACCTGAGTATTTGAATTATTTATTATTAAAGAAGAAAAGCAACAGCATAAGTGATGATTAAGAAAGTTGTCAATTGAATAAATCAAATAATAAAACTTATTTATAGTTAAGGATAAGGAAGACAAGAAAAGAAAGCTCTGAAAAGGCTTTAGAAAATGTAAATATATTATAGGAAATAAAACAAATGTTTCACCTACTTACTCTAATTTATTTACAAATTATTTATCTAATATCCACCAGTAAAAGCATTATTCCACTTATATCTTGAATCTTTTTTAATTGTTTCAGAATCCATTTTTTTGCGGTCCTTCTCAAAGTTCTCTAAAGCTTCTATTTGATTAGACGTAGGCTGTAATGTCTTAGTAACCACACACTGGCCATTTTCTTTAAGTATAGTGTGTTTTATGTCCTCCTCAGTAGGCTCACCATATGGGAAGGTAATTGGTGTGATTTTAATTAAATGTTTTATAGACCACAATTTGGCATTAATTTCAGGAATATTTTTAACTATTGTTACTCGATTCTGAAACAATTTTTGATTAGAATATCAACAATAATATATCATTACATAGATGTCCAATAATTAACATTTAACAAATAATATTATTAGGATAGTGTATGATAAGGATCTAGGTACAGTATGTTTTTTAAAAATAGTGACCCCTGCGATGCTAACCTCATTCGGTGCAATAGTACACCCACCACCCATAGTGACCATTATCTAACCTATAGATTCTTCATCACTTCAGAATGGAGACAGTTTAAAACCCTGTGGGTCACACATAGCCATTATTTTTAAATATTGATCACTGCAATAATGGATGAGTTTGTATGAAGACATGTTACTCTTTTTGCAGGCAAAGCTGTGTGGGTCAGCTAGTTAATTTATAAATGGAATAACATTGCTTGACAAATTACACAAATTGATCTAACCCCAAAGTAAGCAAATTATTTGCTTGCTTTATAGGTGTTAGTCAACGATACTAATACATATAAATATAAATAATAAACACCCAGGCCCAGAAATATAAACATCTATGCTCATCATTTGTCCCCATCACGAATCAAATCCAAACCCCATCGATTTGTAGTTTGGTTTGCTCACCACTCAATCATGGGGCGGTGAAATTTATTATATTACTAGCTGTTGCCAGCGACTTTGTCCACGCGGAGTTCGTTTACTCCGCACTGCCACTCCCCCGTAGGTGATAGCGTGATAATATGTAGCCTATATGTTGACCCGACCTATTAGTAATATTCATACAAAATTTGAAGTAAATCCATGCAGTACTTTTTGAGTTTACCCTGGACATACATACAGACAAACAGACAAAAATTCTAAAAACTATATTTTAGGCTTTTATATCGATTGTAGATCACGCTCCAAGTATTCTTTTAAAAAAATATTCAATGTACAGTTTTGACTTTCCTACGATTTTATTATATGTATAGATATAGTTTTATAATTTTATGAAACTTACACTTTCATCGATTTTAAAATCCCTTAATGTTCTCTTTTGCCACCATGGCTGGTGTCTAACACTTTTAATTCGTTCTACTCTGAATAATTTTGTTGGAGTGCATTCTGGCTCTTTAAAATCAGGACTCCTAAAATTAATACAAAGGCCTTTTTCAAGTAAAATTTAAGGAAATCTAACAATAAGGACAACATAGCTAAATAAATAACATCAATATAAGTTTTTGAAAGACACCAGTGTCAGAAGCCTTATTTTTAAATCATAAATAAGATTTGCTATCTTACAAGCTTAAAGTGACAACCATAACCTATGAACACCAAAGATGTTGATGTTGTGTTTATATCCTTGCCGTGGGGTCTTAATGCCACATGCAAAGTTTACTAGCTATCTTAGCCTCCAAACCAGAATATAGCAGTGACAAGCATGGACGCTATTGCGGCAGGTATGTAGGTGGTTGGCTGAACAATGCAGAACTTTGTCAGCTAGTTGCCACGATGGTAGTGACTTGTGTAGCCAATGCTAAACAGCAGATGGTCTATTCTTAAAGGGGGTGTGGCCCAACATGGGAGTTATTCATTTCCAAATCCTTATTTCATTCCTTCAGTTATATGTAACTAAAACTCATCAAAAAAAAGCACTGAGGTTTAAAATTACATATGTATATTTAAGGAGTTATTCTGGAATACAATGTCCAGGGCAAATAACTAGGTGGTAGAGTTCTGCATTGTCTCGCCCAGGTCTGGTACCACCGCCTTACCTATTCCTGCTACAATAGCGGCAGTGCTTGTTGCTGTCATATTCCGGTTTAGAGTGTAAGGTAGCCAGTAAACTTATGCATGTGGCATTAGACCTCGCCACAAAATAGCAACGTACTATTAACATCTTTAGTGTCTATAGGCGATGGTTGACTCTTTCCATCATGAGAGCCATCTGCCTGTTGGCTATCTTATGATATAAAAAAAATGCAATTTGAAAATAACTGAAAATTATGAGTTTTTGAGAAATTTGGATGATACAGGACTTTTTGAGAACTTTCCAAAAATAATTATTGGTTGTAAAAAAATTTCAAACAATGAAAAAAAGAAAACATATTTTGTACATGTAGATATTGGTAAAACTGTACTTTAGAAACCCACGAATTTCATGGGTGGGGGGTGGCCCCTTCCACCCCCCGGAGGGTACTAGTTCACCCTAAAAAGAGGGGTTCGCAGAAACCCACCCTTCTATTGTTTTTAATAAATATGTATCTGATTAATTACATGAAATAAAACCAATTTTGGATATTTTTGGGGTTGTTGGGGGTGGAGGGTGGTTGGGGGATAACAAGGTTCAAACAATGTACAAGTCCACCCTATTTAGGTGTATTTTTATCTTATCGAAAAAGAGCAACCTAAAATCACATTAAGTTCCAATGTATAATATGCAGTTTCATAAGTTAATAGTTTAAGTAATATTTTAAATAAAATTTCTACTACAGATTGTAGTCTGTGTCTGCTTTGGCGCTACAGGAAGTGCAGCCCCTCTGCCCTTGCGTAACAAAGCATAGACACCAATGTTCGCCTTTGCAGCTTCGGCTTTTTGGTACCCTGCGGCAACCAGCCTCAGCCACTATGGCTCACAAGCTGCCTATGCTTTGTTACAGCGGACAGTGGCTGCCTCCCTCCATGTCCTCGCAATTTCTAAAAATACTCTAAGGGTCAAACAAAATCACGTGCAAGTTGGTGTGCTCTGATTTGGATTTGTCATCAATTTAGCTAGATTATTTAAACATCTTATTCTCATATTATACTAAAAAAATATTTTTTTCTGGAAAATTATGAATTTCCGCAACTTGAAATTTGGCAAATATAACAAGTAAAGATTGAATAAGCCTATCTACAAAAAAATGATCTCTAACCTTGTTAAACTCTTAGCTCAACTTGTCTAAACGCTTAGCTCAATCTGGTGGGCTCCTTTCCTGTTAGATACAATATACCTCCCAAATGGGGTGGCCTTGTACGTTGGCCATTTAACCTCGTCCTTGCAAGGGGGCAAGGCAAGGCAGCTTGCCCTCCTCAACCCACAATACAATGCCAAAAATCTCTAAAAATGATTGTTTACGGGTACTACATCTGATATTATATAGTTATTAAAAAAAAATTAAAGGAGTGGTTTCCACAACCCCCAATTTAGGGTGGTTTAGTACCCTCCCCTTCACCCCCCTTTACACCCCAACATCTCGAAATTCGTGGGTCACTAAAGTACAGTTTAGTCTAGATATTTGCACACCAAGTAATCTCATATGCATACATTTGCCATAACTCCATTCCCACTCGAGATATCCTTAACTAAAAATTATTTTATTGTCTCTGTGCTAACTTCAGGGTCATAATAGATGATATCAAAGGTAAATCACCAGGCTTATTAAATAATTATAAAATGATATTAGTGACTCAGTGTAGACACAAACTTTCTTATTTCTAACGTACTGAACTAATCATGACATAAATTATTTAGCAGTGTATTAAGCTATCGGAGGATCTAGTAAAAAACACACCCACCTAGGATAGTACACAATACCGCCCGGATACCGTATCCCTCCAGGGTATTTATAACCTTTTGATCGTGACGATATTATAAGAGTTTTAAATGTTTTTAGTAATTTTTGGTTCATTTTGCGAGATCGTTGCTTATTTGATTGCTAGTGTTTTAAAGATATTGTTTTAAAAATGAGATGAAAAACATAAAAAAGCAATCAACCGTTAATTTACTTTTACGCAAACAGAAAAATTTTACAAGATGTAATAGGTATTAGGTAATTATTTTTAGCGTTTATTATTTTTTTTACATAATTTTAATCAGTTTTTAAATAGTACATAATAATTAATACTTTTTATTTTCTGAATAATTTCACAAACGTCAGAAATCTGAACCACAGACATTAGCAGTGTTGCCGCTCATTGTATACTCTGTGGTATACTCTTGGTTGCCGTTTAGGAAAAAAATTACTTACAGACTTTTCTTAAAATGTCACTAAACTTGTAGAAAAATTAAATTCAAAAAGTCACTAGAAGTCACAAAATTTTTTGATCGCTCTTTGTAAACAAAATCATGTTTTATAGTTATCTATTATGTCCTTATCGTATTCGTGATCTGGCGTATAACGTATTAAAAGTAGACAGTTGCTCTGTAATTATAGTAGTGGAAGTAGATGCTCCCGGTTGTGTGAAGGAAGTAGATGGGGCAATTATCCTAATTACATTTTTAAAAGTTTTTGTAGCTCTGGTAATAATAGTAGAGTAAAAAGATGCATTATTTTAATTATTTTGAGATAGCAATATTAATATTACTCCTGGCAGAGTCACACACGTAATGATACATGTAGCATATTCATATGTGATGATACGTCATAAAGATTGTTAATTATGGGGGAATTCCTGGTTCGGTTAGTTATATGAATCCAAACATTTCGTGTTGCTATATACGTTACTCTAAACTACATAAATTTTAAGCTTTTGGCTAGCTAAAAATAAATATTGTAGTGGATAAATATTGTATTAAAAGTGAAATATGACATAACTGATGCGTTAGCTAAAAAGTCACTAAAAACCACCAGAGTTTTTTTGTCACCAAATCATAAAAAAAATGTCACTACAGACATCAAAAACTCACTAGATCTAGTGACAAAGTGACAAAAAACGGCAACACTGGACATTGCTGACCACCACAGACTAAACAGTAAACACTACACATTTGTGACAGCTGGTGATGTGCCGGATATCCGTATGCGTATCCGTATCCATATCCGCGGATATCCGAGGCAGTAGAAAGATCCGTATCTGTAACCGTTACTTTGTAGGCGGATCTTGAACGGACTTTTATATTATTAGATTTCATCACATGTGCAAAATTCTAAATAAAGCGTGAAATTCTTTTAAATTCCATTTAAAATATTTCTTATTTCTTAGGATCACATCTGGTTTAGATTTGCAAAAATCAAATATTTAAACATGATTTGAACTGAGTTACTAATTCTTTTTGAAATGGTGTGTAGAAACGAAGTACTTAAAGTTCTTAAAAATTATATCAAACACAAATCTATGCGTTTTAGGGTTTCGCATCTAAAAGGGTAAAACGGGAAACTATTACAAAGACACCTCTGTCCGTCCGTCTGTCTGTCTATCTGTTTATCTGTCATGTATGTCATGAATCACAGATGATGTATTTACGTTATATAACAAAAAATACTAAAAACAGAATAAAAAATTTTTAAGGGGGTAATATTGCAACAAAGTTGATGTTTTTGTAATTTGTTTCTCGATCTTAAAAACAACTGTTTGACGCTTAAAATATTTACAGAATATTAAGATCTATATTCAACCTAAAAACAAACAATTAAATGAAAATAAATAAATATTTAAGAGAGGTTCCCCGTGTTGGTTCCGGGCTCCTTTAAAGAATAGACCAACTGCCGTTCTGCCAGGCAGGTCGTAAAAGGCGACCGATTGGCTATGCGAGTCACTACCATCGTAGCTGGGTGGTAGTGTTCTGCATTGTCTCGCCCGGGTTAGGTACCACCGCCTTACCTATTCCTGCCGCAATAGCGTCAGTGCTTGTCACTGTCGTGTTCCGGTTTGGAGGGTAAGGTAGCCGGTAAACTTATACAAGAAGACCACGCCACAAGATAGCAACGCACCATTAACAACTTTGGTGTCTATAGGCGACGGTAGACTCTTTCCATCAGGAGACCCATCTGCTTGTTTGCTATCTTATAACATAAAAAAGAGGCCCCCAAACAGCAAACGTCATTTTTTGCCGTTTTATATAAACGGTGTAAGGCGGCCCATAGACCTACAATAATATTGCGCAATACTTTTATTTTGCAATAATATTGAATACCTCCTTGCTTCCAAACGTTCAATAAATTCACTCAATATAATTGATAAACCAGTCTAATCAATATTTTCGTGCGAGTAACATGTCTGACGACGAAGTTTTGGCGGCAACCATGCTGGTGATTTTATTAAATAAATATATACAATTCTATACACTCAAGTAAAAACTCCCATTCTTCATCTTTTATTGATTGGTTTTGTTTCGATCAACACTTATATATTGATTAGTGAATTGGCCTGAATGTTGAATTTCGGCCGAATGTTAAGTTTCGGCCGAAAGTCGAATTTCGATCGAATGTCGAATTTTGGCCGAATGTCGAAATTCGGCGGAATGACGTATTTCGGTCACATGTTCAATTTCGACCGAGTGTCGAATTTCGGCCAGTGATTTAAAAGTATCGATACTATCAATACTATCGATAGTCAACTTTATTCTAATACTGACCGATGCTATCGATTGTGCAAACTATCGATAGTATAGAATATATCAACAGTCAATGCAATATTGTCTAACAATACTATTGATAGAATTAACACTTTGTTTATCTCCTAAGATTGATACTATCGATGCAATTGATAGTTTATTTACTTGCAGCGTTCAATACTATCGATACTATCGACGTAATAGTGTTTCTAGATTAAAACCACAGACGACTTAGAGATGCAAGCATATTAAACCTATCGATTTTTTGGCGACACTACTTATATTCTTATGAATATACAACATTGTGGAAAGAAAGAAAAATTGTATCTCTGGACTTTGTTTATACTTATAATGTGGTGACCAGACTTACAAATTACTGGCCTAGTAAGTAGACATGCGCAAAACGGTACTTTGAAGTGTAATGTAACATCACACATCACCTTTGAAAAAGTAATATCACCCGCAAACATCACTCATTACTCATTACTCATAACACCACTTTAGGGAAATATCACTTCGAGTAGCGTTTATTGTTTTGAGTTGTATGTGATGTATGCATCGCTTTTTTTGTGCGAACTGCGAGCCTTTACACTTTGAGTACTTATCTATTTCTTTTCAAACAAGAGTACCGTAATAATTGTTGACTAAATATAGTTTTTGTCTTTTTGAAAGTTTTATTATAACATTACGATTGTAATAATCGTAGTATTATAATAAAATTTCCAATTCGTCATGTAGGTACCTGATTTAAAAGTATCATCATACCGCTACCTATGTGGGGTAAGCAAAATAAACCAAACGTCTATAGACTTTCGGTTCACAACGATTCACCAGTTTCTTGGTTGGCACACCATCCGCCAGACCCCGAGCTGCTACTAATATTTTATATTTTCGAAAAAAACCTCAATAATACATTTGCCCGATCCGGGGATCGAATCTGGGACTTCATGGTCTTAGTCGAGTAGTCTGACCCCTAGACCACGATGCACAAAAAAATGTATTAACTAAATTGCAAACAGTTATTGCATAGTACCTACGTGAACTGACTTTTTATTATTTGTGAGATGTACATATGTACATACAAATATGAACCGAATTGTTATCACCAAACGTTTCAAATTCAAAACATTCTAACATGCTTAGCGTACTCGTATACCCGGTCTCCCAGCTCGAACCAACGATCTCGGTAATATTCGATTTATTTGAGTTATACTGTCAGTTGCATATCTCCCGTACGTTGCGCACCACACTCTTCTCTTGGTAGTATAATATGTGATACAGCCAGAAACGACACTAACCGAACTGTACCGAGTGATGAATGAAGTAATGTGTGATGGTTGAAACGCTAGTGTGATGTGTGATGTTGGCGATGTTGCATAACCTTTCCGAGTGATATTACTTTTGTGATATTACACGCATCACCTACCCATGTCTCCTAGTAAGTATTTGCAAATTAAAGTTAAAATGTTCATATTGTATTTTCTCGGCAACTACAACTAAACAATTCTGGTTCCTAGACTATACACTAAGGCCACCGCCATGCTCTGTGCTGATTCATATATTTGTCTCACTCGTTTGCCGCGTGAGTGATCGCACCGCACGCCCGATTTGTTCGTCCGTCACCCCGCTGATCACTGCGCCGCGTGGCATGTTTAGTACTTCCCCATACATTTGTTTCAGACGCCAGACGCTTCACCGTTCACGCCACGCGAAACACAGAATAATATTTGTAATCGGTATAAAACAAATGAAAATTATAAAAAACAATTATTCAGCAAACGAAGAGTCAAGATATTAATACAAAAAAAATAGGTATAACATAAAATATTAGTTATTGCCCTCAAATGAAAAAATATTTTTTTCACAAATAAAAAGTCAAAAACTTAATACTAAAACTTTTTTCTTTAGGTATACTTAGGTATTTCTATTATTCAACAAACATAATCAATCACTGACCATCTATTCTAAAGTTATGTAATTTGGGCTAACGTAAATATGCAACCCCTAATCTTGTACAATTACAGATCACAATACACTTCATTAACGTACACTCATGTCTCAAATATACAAAATCTTTAAAAAATCACGCTGGGATTTTCTTGTTTACAAGACGCACCACGACGACGACACGCATTGGGTCAATACCGGCTTAAATATAAAAATTTATAGCAGCGTTTAGAAAATGGGTAAATGTTACTCTGACAAGAGTCTGTCTCATTTAAATTTTACAAGTGGGAAAAGACAGACTTGTCAGTATAATATTTGATTTCGGAACGAAGTTCCAAATTTAGAAAAGATAGATTTCTGGGTTGAGATCTTCCTGTATTTTGTGAAGATAGTTAAAATATTTTTTTATTAAAACTCTGGAAGTCGTAAAAATAGTAGGTATCTAGATCTTTTTTGTCGCTAGACACATAATTTTAGTCGCTTTATAAAACGAAATGTCAGTAGATCTAGTGACAAAGTTGCTAAATTGGCAACACTGGTGATTGGGTGTGTTCATGTCGAAATTCAGATTTCTAATAAATTTGACAGATGGCTTCACTACGATTTTGCCAGGACACTATAGCAGTGGTTCACAACCTTTTAGTTGCGGTAGACCACTTTACAAAAAATCTGTGTTCCAATGTAGCACCAATGCCTGGCAAAATCGTAGTAAGTTAAGACCTAATCCAATGCCGACATTTTATTTTGTAACCCAAGGCACCCAAAATGGTTGCCAGTCAAACAAAACTAAGTCAGACAAATTAATAGGAACACACCCATTTATAGTCTAACGACACCAAGGCAGTTACATTTTACCCGGAATATTCACATGCGCTTCAAAATCGTTCCGAAGAGTACCACGACACTGGTGGCGTGTGTCTATATATAAATGAAGTGTAAATAAAGCGCCAATCGCCATATATAGGTATAAGTGCGGCCATGCGTAATTTGCAAATAAATAAATAACAACTACTTTTACTAAGTAATTCTATTAATTTGAGAAAAAGTTTTTGCATTGTACAAGTAATTACGTAATAATTGAAATAAGCACATTTTAGAGCTCATTATGTTAATTACAATACATTTTATGCTAATGTCTTTATCGACGTGTATGAATAAAAGGGATTTAACGATTACCGAACATAAAAAATCTACCATCAGTTTTATTTACACTGGTAATTGCAAGAAAGGGACAACATCCACTCTTGTCGTTGTCTTGTTCAGAACGTTTTTCCCCTCTGTTAAGTAAGAAACAAATCTCAACTTTAATAGTAACGAAATAAAGCACATTTTTATTTTTCAAATATTGCTTCGTAATAATGCCAATTATCGTGTATAAGTTCCTTGAACGACACAGATATTAGTAAGGGAGCTACGTTTGTCTAAGGCGTCCCATAAACCTACAATAATATTGGGCTATAGTTAATGTTGAAGAATGCACAAAGATTGAACGAGAGTTTGAGCGGGTTTAATTTTTATTGCACTATATTTTTCCATTCATCGTGTAGGGTCAGTGTTGCGCAGTGCGCAATATTTTTCAGTGTATGTTTCGCTCTCGAGATTCTCATCATGAGATTCTCAATATTATTGCTCAATAAAAATATTGTGCAATATTATTGTAGGTTTATGGGGCGCCTAACTTGTTCCATATTGTATGACTTAAGTCTGTCTGACTGTCTACTAAATTTACCTGTTAGCGTGAACAAACTTTATCTGAGTTTAATCGGTTTCTTTTATACCTACACATTCTCTATTTGAAACTATCAATATACACATAAAAGCTGTTAAAATTATGTAAAGGCGTCTTGAATTACAAAGTAGTATCGCGGTATTTGAATTTAGATTATATTTATAGAGTACTTACTATCTATAGAGTGTCCTGGAAAAATCCTAGTTAAACCCACAGACCAGTTGGCTTTAGTTAAGCCAACAGTCAACTTTGTTAGAAGTCTGAGCTTAGGGCACGGGTTGGAGAGAGAACTTTTACAAAACTTAATGGTGGCTCTACCTGAGCCACATACACCAAACTTCGTGTGAAACTAATCTTTAGTCGAAATTGAAATGTCTACTATCCTCTACCATTATCATTACTATCACATGTCAAACTCAAAATCGATTTGAATCGATACACCGTATCGATATGAGTCATAATTCGATTATGTAACGTTTCTTATGGACGTGCTGTACGTAACGTTTCCCGCCGTGTTGGTCCCGGCCTCCTTTGCAGAATAGGCCAACTGCCGTTCCGCCAGGCAGGTCGTAAAAGGCGACCGATTGGCTATCGAGTCACTACCATCCTGGCTACTAGGTGGTAGAGTTCTGCATTGTCTCACTTGGGTCTGGTACCACCGCCTTACCTATTCCTGACGCAATAGCGTCAGGGCTTGTCGCTGTAGTGTTCCGGTTTGGAGGGTAAGGTAGCCGGTAAACTTATGCATGTGGCATTAGACCTCGCCACAAGATAGCAACGCACCATTAACATCTTTGGTGTCTTTAGGCGATGGTTGACTCTTTCCACCAGGAGACCCATCTGCTTGTTTGCTATCTGATGATATATAAAAAAACGATATTTTTATGAGGTAAAATATGAGAGGTATATTTCTAGAACAACAAGATTTCAATGCTATTTCGGTATTTAATAATTATATTAAAAGTCACTATTTTCATTAAATAGATTAGCCCAGAGGGTTCTGTTATATAGTTTATGCTTGATTTGTAGATGGCGCTGACGTCCTTTTAATTTAACAATGTTGAAGTTTTCTGTCTATTAAGCATAATATTATATATATTTATATCAAGGAAGTTACATTCTACCCGGAATGCTTACATGCGCTTCAAAATCGTTCCGAAGAGTACCACGACATGAGTGGAGTGTGTCTCTTTCTACTAAATAAAGCGCCAATTGCCATGTATAAGTGTGACCATGCGTAGTTTGCAAATTACTGCTAAATAATTCTACTAATTTGAGAAACAGTTTTTGCATTGCATAAGTAATTACGTAATTATTAAAATAAGCACATTTTAGAACTCACTTTGTTAAATACCCTACATTTTATGCAAATGTATCTATCGACGTGTATGAATAAAAGGGATTTAACGATTAACGGATATATAAAAATCTACCATCCGAAAGTTTTATTTACACTGGCAATTACAAGAAAGGGACAACATCCACTCATGTCGTTGTCTTGCTCAGAACGTTTTTCCCTTCTGTTATGTAAGAAACAAATGTCAACTTTATTAGGAACGAAATAAAGTACATTTTTATTTTTCAAATATTGCTTCGTAGTAATTCCAGTTATCGTATATAAGTTCCTTGATTTATATATTTTCGTTCACAAACTAGGTCGGAAGCAAAGAGTATAGAAATATTATTTTATTTAGTCGGAAGACTAGTTAGGAGTATATATTTAACAAGCCTAGTTAGGAGTATATTGTTCTGTGAAAATAATCAATCTGTGGGTTACATCTGCCTAGTCTATGGGTTACACACCGTAGTAATTACCAAAGAGTATAGAAATATTATTTTATTTAGTTGTACGTAGTATTGTAAGACGTTACATACTCTTTGGTATTGTATGTTGTATACTCTTTGTACATTACATGCTTAGCAGTAAAATAATCTGTGGTTAGCAGTAACGGGTCTAAAATTTGAAAACTTTTGAAAATTTTACGATTGTTTTATTATGTGGGAAGTGGTAATTTATTGTTATCATCGTAGTGATATTTCTTTTTGACTGTCTGTGGTATGAAGAAAGTTCGTTTTGAGTGTCCTGTTAAAACATCCGATATGTTGCATAATTTAAGTGACTCTGAATGCCATTTCCCTCGACCATTTATTGAAAACCAAATCAAAACAAAAACAATTCCACCTTTGAATGATAATATACGTGTTGTATCAGATTCATATAATTCATTTCAGAGATTCGAAGGTAGTAACTCATTTCCATATCCTATTGCCAGTAAAACACATTTATCCGAACTATCAGAAATTGACGAAAAATGGGCACCATGTAACGAGCTAGATCTTAGTATTTTAGACTGTTCTAACCCTCAGCCGAAAAGTTCGCAAAAAATACACTGCGATAAAATGATACACGGTAGGAAGCCCCTAAGTGAGAAAAGTAGTAGTCGGTGCAGTGATAATTGTGAAAATGGTATTAATTTACAAATACCACCAAATATCTTACAAAGAAATGATGACTTTTTCCTAAGAAGGGAAAATTTTACCAATAGTAAAAAGAAGGATGGTTTACACACTCATTTGAATAACCTTACACTAGATAAAGAGAACAATCCACTACTTAAAAAGAAGGAAATTATGAATACTGGTATACAAAATTCAACACCAATTGTATATAATGATAAACATGTGCATTTTAAATCATTTCCATATAATAAAATAGATGATTGTAATTGTATGAATTATACTTTAAAATCATGTATAAACAAACCATTTCGTGCTAATGAGAAATGTTTTAATGGTCCTTTACATGTGCAAAGACCTTGTTTTAGTGTCGATAAAGTACCACAATGTTGTTCATTCTGTAAATGTAGTACTGTAGAAGTTGGACATTTGACACCGCATCATTTTCATAACACATTACCATATCCGCCAACACAAAATGCTGTTGATCAAAAAACATTGGCTATGGAGAAATATATTAAAACAAATGAATGTTTAGATATAGAAAAAAATGCACAAAGTGACAATGAACCTACAATATCTGATCTATTTAAAATCATTAAGCTTCAGAATCAACAATTGAAAATGTTGCAAGAAAAAATGGACAACTTTATTTCTAATAAACAAGTTCCCCAGCCAATACAAAACTTTATAACTGAACAAGTTTTGGATTCTGTTAGTACAGAACAAAAAATATCTATTGGTGTTATGACAAGTTTTGAAGTGGTGCGCACATCTACTATTATTAATAAAGAAATAGTAAAGCAAAATGAAGCCCAGATACAATGTAATAGATCACAAGTAAGTATAAAAGAAGTTGTTTCCAAGACTCAACCATCCAATTTAAATTTTTTGGATGGGCTTACTCCAGGACATGGTAAGGACAAGCAGTTAATTGACTGTGACAAATCTGCTTGTGATAATAGAGATGTGACAAAAAATACAGATTTACAAGAAGAAAAAACATTAAATGACTTCAGTTTGTATAATATTCAAGTTGACAATGCTACGACTCCTCTTATGTCACCAGAACAAAGCATGTATTTAGATGTGAGGGATTTTAGTGAGTAAGTATAAGTTTTATGAGTCATATTAATTGATGATTTTTTGATTACTTATAAACAAAAATTGAAATACTTTTTGTATTGTTTTAGTTCTGATTCTGGAGATGACCATTCCAATGTTGGTTGGACTTATTACAACAAAGTAATGGTAAGGAAATGCTATCAATAAATTCATATAACTTATTTATCCATAAAATATTTTTTATCTTTTAACTCTAAATATTTAAATATTTGTCAGTTTTTTTATTTCCAATTCCAAATGGCATTTCCAATGGGAATGGCATACTTTGTTCTTATAATAAACCCTGTCAGATCGTCAAAGGCATAATTTGGTACCTTAATACAAACATATCTGTGCCATTATTTAATGGAGTAAATAAATTTAAAAAAATTGGTGTGTTAAATCAAAGAGAATTTACTCAAGTTTTGTACTAAAATGAGGCACAATATTTTATTTATTTTAATAAACTTATTTTTTTTTATTAATGTCATTGAACTACCTATAAACCCTTTCGGATTGGATAGGGATATTTTTTCACATTATATAGGTTGACTGCTAAGAGACTATATTTTTATTTACAACAGTAGATGGTTAGTAGGGATTACCTCCCTACGCATTGTTCATACTTTTTAAATAATATACTAATTATATTGCGTTTATTATGTAGTTAAGCAATATTCTCTTTTTATTATATTTTTGCTAGCTTTTGCCCGCGGCTTTGCTCATGTTAAATTCATTTTAGGGAAGTGGCGGGATAGAAAGAAACAAAAGTAGCCTATGTCACTCTCCATCCCTTCAACTATCTCCACTTAAAACATCACATCAATTCGATGCTCCGTTTTGCCGTGAAAGAATGACAAACAAACACACACTTTCCCATTCATAATATTAGTATGGAATATTTATACATGACTTAACTATTGTGTTATTCATTATGGTACAGTGTTTTACCAGTCAACTGTATATTAAGTTCAGTAAAACAAAATAAAAAATTATTTTTTATTATTTTATTGTAGGAATATTTGTTGGGTTTGGGTTTTCAGTTTCATTTGGTTTCTTTATTTTTTGTTTTTCTGTACATCTTACTAACAAATATTCTCACATTTTAGACACATGTAAATGGCATGTTACAAGAATCTGATATGCCGTCTTCAGCCAGTGCTCTATATCGGAACACAAGGCAAAAGTGTCTTCAGATGCAGATTGATAAAACAAATATAAGTGCTGCAAAAAGGTATTTCTCAATAATTTAGATTTTACCAATTAACTTTTTTATATACAGTATGATTTAAGAATAACCTTTATCATTTAGATTTAATGAATCCAGTTAGGTGGCATACTTACAAATACTGCACTTTGAAGGTAATGAAACTTAAAGAGGATATGAATATTAAGAGAGAAAACTTAAGATTTGTAGGATGTACTGTAATCCACCTGCATAAATTCTGATGCTTTATTCGCTTTGCTAATATACTAAACTTGTGGTTGGTTTTCCTTATTGAAAGAGATAATCATAATTTATAAACAACAAAGATGTAAATAGTGCATTGCTATCTGTGTGGCAGGGATGTAATGCCTCTTACATAAAGTCAGTCCCGTTGGTCAAGTGGTTAACAAACAACATTTGTGTGATGAGCATAGATATTTGGAATTCTTAGGTTTGGGTATTTATTATATGTAATACTTTATATAATATGTATTTCCATGTATTAGTATTGTTGATTAACTCCCATAACACAAGCAAATAATTTGCTCACTTTGGGGTTAGATCAGTTTGCCCAGAAATATTATTATAATAAATAATAATAAATATTCACAGGACAAGTTACACTTACTGATCTAACCCCAAAGTAAGCAAATTATTTGCTAGTGTTATGGGTGCTAGTCAACAATACTAATACATAGAAATACATAATATATAAATACTGTAATATGTTTAATAAACATCCAAATAAATACAAACTTTTATGTTCATCTCACAAAATGCTTGTCCCCATCGGGGATCAAACCCGAGCCCCATCGATTGCGTAGTCAGGGTCGCTAACCACTTGACCAATGGGGTGGTCATTATATTATTATTATTATAAGTTTACTATCTTACTCATTCTTAAAAGGCAGGCAACGCAACTGCAAGACCTCTGGTATTGCAGATGTCCATGAGCGGCGGTGATCACTTACCATCAGGTGCGCCTCTTGCTCATTTGCCCCCTCTTCTATAAAAAAAAAATCCTAATAGTAGTAGTAGCTGTAAACACTGACACTGATACAGGTATAGTTAAGTCACTGGTTCTAAATTGTTTCAGAACTCTGCAATCTAGTGAGATTCACAGTAGTAGGAACACATTTAGTCTTCTTTTTCCTTTTACCATATGTGCGGTAGTGAGATATTTGATTTATTCTTCAAAAAGGTCTATAAATAAAACAGGAGAATCTATATCAGAAGTGTATTTTTTGTCCCTGCTGAAGCACAACCAAAATGTATGAACTTATCCACTTTTTTTCACATTAATAATGACAATAATATAGTTGAAACTGTACTTTTTCTACAGAGTAACTTTCGGAGATGAACATTTGGGATTCCAGCAACATCATTTGAATATTGCCAGCACTGATACAAGTCTTAAAATGAATCAACTTGCTGCAAAGTATTTAAAAAATCGTCCAGTTATGCAATATAATACTCCTTCACCTAAACCAAATGTTCCTGTGGAGATGTCATTGGCTACCAAAAATTACATGGAGAAACATAGGTTGTTACAAGGTAAGAAAATCTTCAGAAAAATTCTAAGTAGTAAGTGTACATCACAAATTAAGTTTGATAAATAAATAAAAACTAAATAACTTACTGCATCACTGGCTTAGTGATTAGCAGTTCAATTGAAATCAAGAGAAGATTTAAGCCAGATAGAAAAAAGTGCTGGTGTATAAATGAGTAAGGGCATGCTATGTTGGTTTGGATATACCTATTATAGAAAGAATGGTAAATGAAAGGTTAAGAAAACATATATACAATGTGAACATTCACATTACAGAACAGATAGGTACCGGGGAAGACCAAGACCTACAAGTACACGTAAAAGTGTAATCAAACCAATCTGCTGATATCCCTGATGTTGGTCCAGACTATTGTTAAAGATTAGACCATCTGCCATTCTATTGAGCAGTCCGTAAAAGGCGAACGATTGGCTATATGTGTTAAAACCATTGTGCCTACTGGGTGGTAGATTTCTGTGGTGTCCAAACTGTGGTGTGGTGCGGTGCCAAACCCAAGGTTTTGGCACCAGGGTATTTTTGCCGCAATAGCATCAATGCTTCATTGTCGTGTTCCGGTTTGGAGAATAAGGTAGCCTGTAAACTTATGCATATGTTTATTTGTATATGTTTTCGATCAGGAGAGTCATCTCCTTTTTTGTTACCATATAAAAAAATATATATATATATATCTGTGTCTAACAGTATCCATACTTTATGTCCACGTTCAGCAGAATAGATTCTAATCAAATCACAATTCAAAATAAAAAAATGACGTGTTTAATAGTGTGCTCTATTTCTGTAAACAATTGTCTGTTTGTTTCAGGTATGCAATTTACCAGACCACCAGCTCCTGATATACCAAAGTTCTTAGATATTACTGCATTAAAACAGCAACCTAAACTGTTATAGTTTTGTTACTGGTTTCTGTTAGACTTTTTACAAAAGTCAATAGTATTTAAAATATATAGTAAATAGATAAAACTTTAGTATGTTGATTAATATTTAGTTCACCTCAAGGAAAGTGCATTTGGATCATAAGATATATTACTTAATGTACCTGAGTTACGTTCTCTCGAAACATGGCCTTAGGTAGAGTTAAATTTATTTATATCCTTTTATTTGATAATAGATTATTATGTTGAGCTCCTTACTTACTTAGCAAAAGTAATAATGCTATTTTTCATTTTGTGACTACAGGATCATAGATTACTGAGACGTCTTGTCTGGGTTGGTTCCACAATCTTATCTGTTCGTGTCGCAATAAAGTCGCTCCTTGTCACTGGGAGGGTATGGCAGCACATATATTGACAAGCAATTATAATGCTGCGCCACGGATTGCAAGTCACCATTCATATTTGGTGTCTTTTACCATCATAAGGACCATCTGCTTCCTGCTATCTTATAAAAAAACATTTTGTAACCCCTTTCTATTTATTATTATTTATAGATATTTATAAGTAGAAAGTTTTTATTGATTGTATTTTCTAAGTGATAAACTTTGATGTTTATTAAATGTAGATTTAGTATATTTTACATTTAATTGCCTGTAACATATTTGTAATACGAAATAAAATACATTTTTATATTGAACAGACATTTATTTAAACTTTACAGATACAACATCTTTACCTTTGGTAGGCTTGATATTTTGAAAGAGAGACATTCTTAACATACCAAATATAATATCATATTCATTTTATTATGTTAAGTATTATTTTTTAATATCAATACTTAGATATAATAAAAACACATATTTGTACTGTACACTGTACAAATTCATAGACACATGTTAACAACATAAAAATAAACCTATAATTATATAATTTACTGGTAGTTACTTCCGTTTTTTATATGTAGGTATACTATCTGACCCGGCAAACATTGTTTTGCCATACATATTAGGAATCCATAGCGGACAAACAACGTGACATGTAATTTATATAAGTATACGGGATTGTCCTTCCAGGCAGCCGAAAGGGCATTGAGCTTTCTATGGTGGTTAAAATTTTCCGTGCAATGTTCTTAATATTTTCTTTTATAAGAACCTCCTGACAATTACAAACACAACAAAAAAAGAATTAGCGAAATCGGTCCAGCCATTCACGAGTGATGTCGTGACCACGGACAATAGGGATTGATTTTTATATGTATAGATTTCAGATATAATTGCTAATGTTAATAAGTGATCATAATATTTTCTATTATGAAGACTTGTTTAAAAAAAGAAACGCGTTTGATGTTTCTCGTTTTACTTCTAAGCACAAATATGAGATTTCCTATATTTAAAAATGCGCTACATCCCTTTCATTGTAACAGGATGTAACGCATTTTTACCATTCACCCATGTAAAGTGAGCTAGGGGTGTTATTAAATGTGTTATAACAATATTATAATGGCATTGTTATAATGTTAATGGCAGGTTATTAAAATTTTGTAAAATTAGTTCCGATCCAAGCAGTGTTCAAAGCTCCATTTAATGTAACAATTTGATAGAACTCCGAAAGCAAAACTCAAAAGTGGTACTGAAATAAGTTAAAGTTTAGTTAGGAGCCAAAAACATCAAATATCTTTGTTATATAATGTGCATATTTTTTATCTTAAAATAATAATCTGTTTCGTAATTTGTTATTTAAATAGACAATTTTACATAAGTATTTTTATTTTTTTATGTTATGAGATCGCAAACAAGCAGATGGGTCTCCTGATGGAAAGAGTCAACCATCGCCTATAGACACCAAAGATGTTAATGGTTCATTGCTATTTTGTGGCGAAGTCTAATGCCACATGCATAAGGCTACCTTACGCTCCAAACCGGAACACGAAAGCAACAAGCACTGACGCTATTGCGGCAGGAATAGGTAAGGCGGTGGTACCAGACCCGGGCGAGACAATGCAGAACTCTACCACCTAATATGTTATTTTTTTTTATTTTCATATTTTTATTTGTCCATATGAAATTCTTAGAATTCCGATAAAACCTACATCCGTAAAAAGAGAAACATCAAAAAGTGCATAAAAGTTTTAAAACCAAAATATTTTTTATTTTATGTTACGGGTAGATTTCTCTACCCTGGCGAATGTGCAGGCAGTTATGCCTGAAATAGCTATAGATTTAATGACATACACAACTAGCGTTTCGACTTCTGATTTTTTTCCTTCGACGACTTCAGCGACTTGTTCTGGGAGACCCATACAAAATACTTAAATTTAAAAACTTTAACACAAACGTGTACATGTGTATATGTATGTGTGTGTGTATGTATGTATATATATGTTTATGTGTGTGTATATATATATATATATATATGTATGTATGTATGTATATATATATATATATATATATATATATATATATATATATATATATATATATATATATATATATATATATATATATATATATATATATATATATATGTATGTATATGTATATGTATATGTATATGTGTGTATGTGTATGTATGTGTCACTGCAAATTAATAAATTTGGATCGTGCCTCGTTATTACAATAGTGTATATATATTATAACTAGTATGTAAAAATTAATCCACATTTTTATACATGTCTTTTTTTGGTGTTTGTGGTTATTATTATTATTTTAAGTATATTCATAATGCGAACGCAGTGTCGGACCCCCGTGGCTGCCTCGTAGACGCAGCACGTCTTTTTCTGGACTCACTGAAAATCAGTGCTGTGGCACAATCGCTGCAGTGTAGGCTGAGTTGGGTTCCATTTTGGTATAACATCACTTGCGATACGAAAGTAATAAAAGCATTTCAAGCATTCGTTTTCTGTCTTGTGTTTTTTTTTTGTTTAAGTTAATGTACATGTATGTAAATTGCACTCAATTGTACTTTTCATAAATTTATTTTAAGGGAATTGCTCATATTTCTTCAATAGTATCGTAAGTTTATGTATAAGTTGATACCAAATAAATATTTGAATATTTGAAAATATGTATGAACTTTATTTTTACGCACATTCTTACACTTAATAGAAAAAAATCACACAAATTTCAAAATGAATATCCTTATTTATTTAATAACAAACACGTAATTATCTAAATATATAATTTAGATATACCTAGGTTTGTAGTAAATTTACATTTTAATAGCTAACAGGTAAGAATAGGAAATAATTTATTTAAGTAATCGATTTTGCATTCCGTTGAATGTGTCTCGGATATTTATCTAATTATACAATATCTTGTGAAAATCGACAATTATGGCTCAGTCGCACTTGCGTCTATCGTCACAAAGCTTCGTGCAATGACACGATAAATGCAGATGTGACCTCTGCATTAAATTTCGTGTCATTGCACGAAGTGTTGTCAGGATAGACGGAATTGCGGCCCAAGCATTACGATACGCACTATACTGTTGGCAAATGGCCGTCGAAAAAACCCATTTAACAGATATTATGGAAACAGTAGCGGCTGGACGGACCGACGTCCACTAAAGGCAGCAGATGTCTTTAAATGATTAAATTAATCATCACTGGCTATATAATTTTAATACACTTATAATAATGTTAATCACTATCTAAATTAGCCTAACATACATAACTTACGCAAAATATTTGCTTAAGTAACAAATTTCAAATAGACAATTTTTGGTATGTAACATCTTTTCTGCAATCTATGGGAGTGACTTTATGAATGAAACGGAAGTGTGTAACAGGAAGCCGAGGAATCGCGCGTTATTTGAAATGACCAATGACCGCGCGCCATTTGAATTGACCAATGAACGCGCGCTATTTGAATTGACCAACAGCTATGTCCACACTATGCGATTTTTTGGTTATCAAGGGCATGCGTCACAGCGCAGACAACAGCGCACGTGAGGCTTGACGCTAGCGCTACGACAGTTGAAAGCGTAGAGCGCGCTGTGATACTCGTGTTTCCGCGTCAGATGGATTTATATGCTATAAAGCGTTCAATACGTTCCACAAAGTAATGTTCCCATCGCACATGTTTCAAAGAGCTGACGGGAACTCAAATTACTATGTTGGCGTTAGGTTATTTGACACATTCGATTATGGAATATGTCAAACGGAAGTTGAATAGCATGATGAAAATAAAATGGCACATCGTGGACAGCTATTGAGAGCGTGGATTAGCCGTCAGATTGTACCTGCTTAATCGCTTAAATGTCAGATGTTACACATCCTATAAGATTAAGGCCCGCTCGTTTTTTATACATCGTCGCTCTACAGTTTAGTGTGCGAGTAACCTGGCTCGTGTTGTAGACTGCGTTCATTACGGCGCATCGAACTTGTACAGAAAAATGATAAAGAAACTAATTCAATGTTGTTTAAATTTCCGTCACTGGCAATTATCAGCCAGATACTTTTTTGATATCATCATCACGTCCGGTTCACTGAAGGGGTAGGCAGAGTAAACCGAATGTCTAAACACTTTCTAGTTCAGCATGACTCATCGGTTTGTTGGTTGGCAAGATGAGTTGTTATCATCGCCGCATTTTACCGATCTGATAATGATTATCGACTATTTCTAGCGATAAACGGGACTAACGGCTTTACGTGCTCATCCGAGGCACGGGAGTGGTAACACACCACCTGCCAGACTCCGAGCTGCTACTGAGATTTTGAATTTTCGAGAAAACCTCAATAACATCTCACGATCTGACGCTAACTCCTAGACCACGAGGCAGACTTTTTGATAATTAAAATTAAAAACAATATTTTTTAACATTGCTGAAACTTTAATACGATGTTATTAAAGTATTGACAAATCTAAAATTAATTTGCTTGATAATAAATGCGCCTGTTAAACCAAAAGCCGGACCGATTTAAAGAACAAAGAAGTGCTGTGGTCTTATGTTGGTCGACAGAGAGATTGTTGTCAATTAGGTTGCTGAAAATGGACATGAAGTCAATAAATGCTTTTTAACAAAATATAACATGAAGAAATATGAGTTTTCATTTTTCGTTCTAGTATAGAGTAATGATAATAGTTGATCGTCGCATGCAAATTAGTTTGTATTGTCTTTACAGAAAACAAATTTCATTCGAGGCATGAGGCCTTAATACTGTACCACCACCAGATTCCAAACTGATACTGATATTTTTCTCAAAAAAAAAACACTAAAATTTTACCCGGGGTTTAAACCTGATATCACATGATCCGAGTCGAATGCACAGTATAATAGACAACACGACAAATTTTAAAATTGAAAATACCATGAGGCATATAATTAACACTGATAAAAATTCAGACAAACATGTTTTTAACCGCTAATTAAAGTTAATTACATAATCGAAAAATGATTATTTTACCTATAAAATTACAATTCCTACCAAACGCAGCCATTATCGCCATCAAGATTGCATACGTATTTGACCTAAGAGTGAGAGTGTGGGCAAAGGAAATAGCTACATTTTTCGAGTTTTTTATGTCATTAAATCCTATTCTATATTATGTACATAACACGAATAAAATCTTGTAAAATAAATATATTTGTTGCTTTTTAACAGCATTAGAGGTAGGTATTCGTTCATACTCTAAGTTGTACCTACTCCAATATATATTATTTATTTGTTTTGGTTATTAACAGTGTTTTAGATGCAGGTATGGGACGTTGTGTTGGGATAGCAAGATTTTAATCCCAAATGCAAACATCTGTAAACATCTATTAAATATATAAATTGTTAGGTTAAAAACCAAGACATGACTTACATGACTACAATTAACATAGTCTTTGTCCGTAATTTATTAAACATTATATTTAAAGTATTTACTTTTTTAACGCTATGATTTTATTAGCCATAGAATAAAATAAAAGTAATGTTAATAAGAAATAACGTTTATAGACATTTTACGTTATGTTCATATTAATGAAAATTGTCACTTTACAGTTTTTGGTGCCTTTGTGATAGCTTTTTGTAAATTTCGCAGTGTAATGTATATATATTTAGTACTATTTATAGTTCATAAAATAGGCATAAGTAAAAATACAATTTGATACTAATTTTATTCTTTCGCGTCGTTGCTTTAATACTAATATTAAATAATTGTGTTAATTAATTTTTGTCCTAATTATGTTTTTATTAATTTTCTATAAGTATCTTGCTATTATAATAATATCAAACACGCATTAACATGTCTTAATGTTTTCAAAATGGGGCATATCTTGTATTTAGTAAAGTTACTTATTTTTTTTATTTTGTTTTATGATTTGTTTCTAAACTGGTAATGTGTAATTGAAATAATGAATAAGAGTTAAAACGAATGGAAAGGCCGGGAAGATTCGAAGGCTGGAAAAATAAAAATATTATAATTTTGATGATTTATACACCACAACTGTTCAATATGCAGTTATACGATTTCACAATCGAGTTGAGGCGTAGGTATCTAAAAGGCGAATACTAAATGCACACGATGGACTAAAAGTACCACTCTCATAAACGCCTACTAATAACCGAGAATGTCGATAGACGACTGCTATCAGCTCCGCAGACCGCAGAGCAGGGTTGGATTTAGGTACGTTGAAAAAGATAGTACAAAAAAATGAAAAGGATAGTATTTATAAAAAAATATAGTACACTTTCATTATTTTTAATTTAACTTATTATGTAGTCATTAAAATCAACACCAGGTATGGCAAAATTTACTCCTCTTCTAAGTTTATCAGTTCTTGAATATTAGTATTAGCTAGATCTTTATCCTTGACATTTAATCTCATATCCTCAGTAGGAATAAAATCAGTACAATTCCCACTTTTGCTACCGCTTTTGATAGCGTCACAAGACAATAATATAGCGTCTATGGATTGTGTTGCCAGTTTGTTTCGTATTTTAGTCTTGGTTAGGTTCACTTTACTGAATATTCGTTCGCAGCCGGCATTTGCATGTGTGCAAATACTAAACAATCTATTAGAAAACATCGCAAAATCAGAATTCGGTTGGATACACGCACGGTCGAAATATTCATATTACGTAAAACTAAGCATTCAGGGAAAAACTTTAAATTATAATATTTTAGCGTACTATCCTTAGATGTGAGTAGTATATAGTACAAAGGGCGAAATTATAGTATAAATACTATAATTATAGTACAAAATCCAAGCCTGCCCCAGAGACTTGGAAGGAGGGGAAAAATCTTCGGAAAATAGAACTCATCTTAGTGCCTGTGGCACATATTTTGATTTATTTTTTCAAATAACACGCTCTAGCGTTTAAAGTTTTAGCGTAAATCTAATATTCTTGGTGAATAAACTTGGATAACGTAGGTAACAAAAAACATGGCATTTAAATTTATAACATAAGGGATATATAACATTATTTATTAAAACGAAAAATAATGATTAAGAGATTATCTAATAAAGATTTTTAAGAGATTAACTATAATTTAAATCAATTTGGTAGTGGTAGTAAACTACAAATTTCGTTGCCTGTTTCCGCACCTTAGTGTTTGATTTTTGAAAAAAAAATTACCCTATGTTTGACCCCGAACTTCAACTATTTCCATGCCAAATTGCATGAAAATAGTCCAGCGGTGTAGCTGTGAAAGCGTAACAGACAAACAGACAGACTTTCGCATTTATAATATTAGTATGGATAGGTGAAAAGTTCGTAGCGTTCGTAATCGTAAAGATGTTATGTTAGGAGCGATGCTTTTCCCCAGCTTTTGCTATATCAGACTAGGACAGTAATGTTAATAAAAAAATACAGCTAAGCGACTAGATGATAACGTTTTTCGAGATTTTCAGTTTCGAAAATTCGCCTATAAAGTACTTATATACACGGAGGACTAGACTTACACGTATGTACATACAATTACAGAAAACAACTTACATTAATTAGTTTGTATATGTACTACGTACGTTTAAGTACTAATTGTTTTGATTATTAGAAGTTGAAAATTTAACACCACTTAAATAAGATTTCAATTCTCTTGCATCGCAAAATGTTAACACTATATTATATTAAATTCTAAAACAGTTATTGATTTGGATGGCATTTTGACCGATTAATTATATGAGAAAACCAGTACGATTTAATTCTTTGCTAAACAACTATTATACATCACTATACGTCTTGAATTTGAGTCATTTCTGAATTTAAATAATTTGACTAAGACTTAGATTCTATTACAAAGATAATAAATATTATTTCAATAACCTAGCTGCTAAAGTATACCGTCCATAGTTTAACATTTAATATTTAAGTTAAAAAATAATACATTAAATATTCACATTATATTTTTAGGTATTTACAGTAAGTTATTTAAAATTTTTAATTTTTATGATCACAATTTTAAATATAAATTTAGAGTGTGGCACTCAATCTAAATAACGAGTATTTTAAATATTAGTAGTACCTACAACGTTTACATAAAATCCATGTAATGGTATGACCTCTAGTGACTTTAATTAAAATAAGACTTTCAACTTAAAACGTCAGTAGTATGATAATTTACGTTTTAATAAATAAATTATAATTGCGGGTCTAAGTAGCAGGTAATAGCTTATAATATCTGAAATGGCTACAGACACTTAATGTAGCATAATATGGCGTAGCATTTCTACATATTTGCTACAACATAACAGCGCTATTGCTACATTGTCTACGTGTGCTAACAAAAATATTTTTAAATATTTTATAATGGTAACTATTACATTATATTAAAACACGCTTTTATAAATATATAATATAACAAGTGCTACACTTAGTTATTTATACATCAATTATCTTAAGTGCAACAATAAATTGCCGATTTGAAAATAAATATCGAGTAAGGTACACACTTGACTAAAATAATATTTTAAAATCCTCATTGTAACTTGTACAAACTATGTATTATATTTTGCAAATAATGTACAAAAAATATAGTTTTTCGTATCACAAATTTGACATAGTATGTTAATAAATATATTTATTTCAAGTTATAACATATATCCTTCATTTAACTGTAAATATTTTTTATAACATAATTCTTTGGTGTTTTATTCTTAGCCTGGTTGGTATGATAGTTTTTGGTATATAAAAAATACATATTATATGTTTTAAGACTTGGTCTGGGTTTTATAATCATTATATGAGTTTGGGAAGTATCTTTTAATATATACTTAGTCTTTATATTGTTCTTTTTTTTAACAGTCGTATTTACAAAACGAAGTCAACTTGCTTGTCTTATTTTAAACTAATCGGTGTTTTTGCCAGCCGATAACGATTGGAACTCTAGAAAACGTTGTGTCGATTATGTTAAATTTGTAATAGAATAAAAATCAGTTTTGATTTATACGTGAATAATTCGACTGTCCCTACGTACAGTATCGAAACTGAAAATTAATGAAATTGGTTGTAACACTGAACAACTCATTTTAAATTATATTTTCGCACTAAAAGATAGTATACACATAAATTTATTTATAAAATTTTAGCTTATATTTAAAATTAATTACAGTTAGCTCCATAAATAACAATTTTTTAAACAAAATTAATTTTGGATGACTTCCCTGCAAGGTACCCGATTCCAATTTCGATTTTATTACGTATACAGAGAACAGTCGAAATATAACATAAAATTAAAATCAAATTTCAGTAAATTGTATTTTTGTATTAATTAATTGTAATTCAGTAAATTGTTTGCAGTTTGTAACTTAATTTTTATCAGCGTAGAGCTGATAAAAATTAAGTTACAAACTGCAAAGGACTATGGGCCCAAAAAGTTTATCAAGTATTTTAAAACTGAATTTTAAACCAAGACCTACAGCTGTTTTCTGTAGGTTTTGTTTGTGAACAGTCTATAATCAACTTTAGTCTAATTAAAAGCCAGTCCTTTTAAGCTTCTCATTTAGTGAATTCTAATAAAGTCATAGAAGCATACATATATTTTTCTTCAAACTCCATAGTTTATCCATAAATAAAATATGACCATATCCCCACAATGCCATGGTAGGTATTAAACCATATGACAATACTATTTACAAATTGGATATGTGTATATCTAGTTTAAGCAAGTTATGTTTTTCAGAAATCTGAAAACCTTATTTATAATAATTTGTCCGAATCAGGATTCGTTCAACTCAAAATATTACATACTTTTATTTATTGACTAGTAATGTAGATAACTTCATAGGTTTCATAGCCATTCTAGTTTTCGGAGCCCTCCTAGACCTTTGTAAGTTGTAACGTCATTACCTACTAGCTGTCAAAAATCTTATATTTTATACTTACAGATTTCATTCCATTTTTCCGTTTAGGAATAAATCCATACAGTATACCGATTCAGAAAAGATAAAATAATCTTTATTTCTGTCATTACGCAATGTTCACAAATCTATCTTCAATTATTGAAAAAAATATATTTGTAACACTTGGTACCGTCAACTTATTATTCATATATATTAATTTTTATTATTCATATATAAAATGCAGCGCATATATTTGCTACCTAGTATATAATATTAAATAACGTTACATTTATCATTATATAAAATTAGATTTCTGTAATAATCGCATTTAATGCATAAAACGAACTCTATTTTAATTTATAACCAGCAGCACTCACTATATATAAATGGAACGAAAATAGGAAAGGTAATCTGCCAATATATATCTATTATATTTCATAATACAAAATAGTTAAAAAATAAAGCTTTTATACATAGGTACTTAAAAATGCTTCGATGTCATTCCACTAAGGAATATTTTTGGTCACATTAAAAGGTGTAGGTATCTTATGACTAGGTTTAATATTTTTACGATCTATGGTATCGAGTCCTCGTAACTAGGTATATCTACTGATTCTTCTTCGCCTCCTCCCCTTGATTTACTGTCCAGTCTTAATTCTGCCATTCTTTGTTTAATACTGTTAGGCCTATAAACAAATTTATTATTTCTGACTTTAAATGTATGTACATGGTTGTAAAAATACTCAACATCTTTAAAGGTAGTTTTCTAAATTATACTAACTGGAAGTTATATCCAAAGACAGATCGCCATTTTAATTTTATCAAGTCCATGGCTTGCGACATATTATTCAACGAATGCAATTAAATAAACATGTTGTCTTCTGTCAATTATCAAAGCCTAAAAAGGTGATCGTTATTAGTCTGTCTGCTTCAAAAATTTAAATTTCTATTAAGTCTTTGGCACTTAGTTTATATGTATGCATTGCATCGTGAATACAGAAAAATTAATGGGATATGGCCTATTTTTAAAAACTCATTATTTTATTAAATCGTTGGCCTGCATTAATGTAGGTAGGTACATGAAAATATTATGGTATCAAAAGGTTTTTTTAACTCAATATATAGGCAGGCTCCAGTACTAGACGTTGATTCAAATAAATCAAGTCTTATAGAAGAGTTAAGTGAAATTTACGGTAAATATGCCAATATGAAAACTTTTTTAATATTGGTATACTTTTCACCTATTTTCAGGACTCAGTCACCTCTCATAAATATCAAAATGTGTTTATTACTACTCTATACGTGTTCGTTATACCAATGGACAACCGAATGTCAATAATTTAAGTTTTATACGAAAATATGTCGTTATAATTCCTTATTAAATTGTTTGCACTATTATATGTTTCTGAAAAACCCTGACACGTACCCTAAAATGTGTTGTAGATCTGAACTTATGACCGTTTTATTATCCTGCAAGTCACTCACCTATCAGAGAAGTACGAAGTGACGACCTGGTCGGCGGACACAGACTGGCGTTGATAAGTACCCGCACTCAGATTGCTCTGCGGTATCTTATATATACGAACGCATCGGCCGCTGTTCTCTGGCAAAACTGTAATTCAATTAAAAAAAAAACATATTTAGATAGAACATATTTATAGATATAGACATATTATATTCTGGGCCATTCTGCCAGCCAGCTCGTAAAAGGACGATTTGCTGTACATGTTACTAGCATCCTGATTACTAGATGGTAGAGTTTTGTTACGTTTCGCTGGCGTTTTGCTACTGCCGTCTTACGGTTCTTAATTTCTATACCGTCTTACGGTTCTTAATTTCTATAAGCAGTTCTTAATTTTTATTAAGATAAGAACCGTTTGCTAGGTGTTATAACAGTTCTTCTGTGTGTGCGTAATATTCAATCTGTATATGAATGTGACCATTTGGAGTCATGTTCATATACAGATTGAATAAAACGACTTAAAAACACAGTTCGATAACTATGTGTGTGTGATAACAGTATGTAAGGGAAGGCCTACCGATAATCTAAGCTATGGTATTGGAACATGATTCTGAGATGTAAACCGTTGGAAAATGTGGGAAATTTTTGATTTTTTTGACAATTTGTTACTCTACAGTGCTTATTCTGAAAAAATAGTAAAACTTAAGGAAATACACAAATTAAGCTATGTACAAAATAAACAGCTGGTTTGTGAGTTCTGCGGGTGCAACGAGTCGGAACAATTTACGCTTTACATTGCGTGGTGTGAACATAGGAAAAAATCATAAAATGCAAATTTGCATTTCCCACAACAAAAGGAATTGCCATCATGACTGACATGACATGATGTAAAAATGACATGTTTTCATAATTTTTCGGTACATCGTCCCTAATGACGTGTATAATATTACCACTTATACACGTCATTGATCATTCCTTACACGTTGTATATATAATACCCATTAAGTTTGACACGTTTAAAGCCTCCGCTTTTCGCGCGCTTTATGTAACTTCACAATGAATTTCTGTGTTTACCATATGCAGTTATTATTAAAGGTTTTTTTATTATTTTTAATTTTAACCGCTATTTGCATTATGGAAAAAGCTAAAATAATATTTTATTATCCTTGTGTGGTACTAATTTGCTAAAACACTACAAGGTGCTGTATACAGCACCATAAAACCAATTAAAAGAAATATTTCCTATTATAATGCATCGATTACCTAGTGGCGACGTGGGTGGTGAAATTGGCGTCATCCTTTGCAGCGGTGGTCGAATGGTTTCTTGCTCTGATGATATAGAACTGCTTCGACTGGAGGCCGAGTTGTTTTCAGGCGTGCGATTGTTTTGACTAGAGTCCCCTCTGAGAGTTCGAAAAAATATAACTTTAATCATGTATCTAGTTGTTCACTAGGGATTGTTATTAAATACTATACTCGTCCCGGTTCGATGCCCGGATCGGGCAATACAATATGTATTTTTTTCAGTTTTCTGATATTAAAAGAAACGTTGCCTGAGATTAGATAAGCGCCCAGTAGGCGATAGGCTTTTCCATCTATCATATCGTGGCCAACCTCTTTGGGTAGGTATACGGGTGTGAAGACATTTTATTTTACTTTTACTTGCCCCGGTTACAATATTTTTATAGGTACTTTTAACACTTTATAAGCAGTCACCTAGTGTTCGAAGTTCGTCGATAAATTTTGTACTAATCATTGTGAATTCTTCCGTTAAGTCTTCTCAGTATATGGCCGCGATTCTGATATGACACTAGCTGTAAAAGTGGATATAATTGACTTAAAAATCTCATTTCTTAAATAAATGTTAACTAGGAACATTAGTAAGTTGACCTCCCCGTTGGTCGAGTGGTTAGCGACCCTGACTACGCAATCAACGAGGCTCGGGTTCGATACCCGACGGGGACAAGCATTTGTGAGATGAGCATAAATGTTTGTATTTCCGGGTTTGGGTGTTTATTGAATATATTCCAGTATTTATATATGTACTTCTATGTATTAGTATCGTTGACTACCACCCATAACACAAGCAAATAATTCGCTTACTTTGGGGTTAGATCAGTAAGTGTAATTTGTCCCTTGAATATTTATTTATTTATTTATTTAAGTAGATACTTTACGATACGCAAAATGCTTACTAGTGTTTCAAGTATTACGACTAAATTCATTATTTGCATGAATCATGGTTGAATTTCGATATTTTACCATATTATTACAAAAGATAAATGATTATTTCAATAAAAACACACCTTTGTACGCTTTCACAATTAAGTTTTACCTCACATCATTAGTACATTTACAACTGTAGGTTACCACTACAGTGATAATCTCGACGTGATGGGTATCACTGTAATGGTCACGTCACCATTCACTACTGTGAAGGTTGCTGACGTTACGGAAGGGGGTGGAAAATGAACGATCTTTCTAACCAGGAAAAGTTTATTGTCAGGGGACCAAAATTTGTCAGAGAAGCATAGGAACTCGCTACATAACGTTACAAGATAAATGATTGTTATAGCGTTATTTACTTGAGCTTTATGTAATAGAGTTGGAGATTGCATAATTGCTCCACTATTTGTTTTTAGACAATACTTGTTAATAGACATGCGCAGAATATGTCACTAAAGTAATATTTGTTCAATGCCTCACTTCATCAACGTGAACTATATCCTTCATTCTACTTCAGTAGTCCATTTAGTTCAGTTGATCATAACGTGGCGTTTGAAACTGTTTCGCATTCAACTACTTATTGTTTATGCAACTACAGAATCGTTACTACAGTATTTATTCACAATACTTTTCAAAACTTAATTACTATTAACAAGGTACAAAATAGAGTGGGAATGTGAATATAAATAAATATTATTGTGGTCATTCTGTTTATAAACAAACCCAGTTGTGAAATCAAAATTTACCTTAACGATATATAGTAAAGGTCATAAATAAACTTTTCGCCTTACATCGGACGATATAGAAAGTGTCAGCGCAAAAGTTATATATGTAATAGCAAATCGTGTGTGTGATGTGTGGCGGCCATCGCCAGTGCTCGGGCAGTTATGAGTTAACGTAGATCAATTCGTTCGCTCGTCTATCTTCCACGCACTTGACTAGATGAAGTAGTGAACTAGATGAAATAAGGAAGGACGTATTTCAACTGAAGTAGTTCACTTGAACGATTAATTTGTGAACTACACACGGCTACTTGTAAATGTCTGAGACTTGTGACTTTGTAGTGAGACAGTTTAAAATGTTAATCTTACTTGACGTCGTTCAAGTCGTCTTCGTCTGTGGGGTAGGGGCCGCACTTGCTCATCTGCCGCACGAGCTCGTAGTTGTCGTGCATCACAAAACACGGATCTATCTCTCGCGTCAGCGGGATGTACTCGGGAGCACACGCCACATAGAATATATCCTAAGGATACCAATATACTTATATAAATACTAGCTAACTCTCGCCCGTATTCATCTAGGCCCTTTTTGAAGTTTAGACTGCCTTACTGCTAGGCATCTCGTAAAAGGCGTGAAAAAGCATACACGTCACTAAGAACTACTAGTTAGTAATCACGTTGTTAATGACGTATCAGCCTTTTAACACCTAGTTAGGTGAGACGGGGCTTGGTACTCCACCTTACTTTTTCCCGCCTCAGTGGTGTCAGTTCTTGTTACTGTCTGGTTCTGATTTGGACGGTAAGGTAGTCGGTAAACATACACCTATGTGTGGCATTTCAAGATACGAACTACCCATGATCATCTTTGGTTTCAATTGGCGATGGTTATCTCTTTCCCTCAAAAGAAACATTTGATTGTTGGCTATTCTATGAAAACAAAAATTCAGGTGGAAGAGTTCTGCATTGTCTCGCTCGGGTGTGGTACCACTGCCTTATCTATTCCTGCTGCAATAGCGTCAGTGTTTGTCAGTGTCGTGTTCCGGTTTGGAGGATAAGTTAGCTAGTAAACTCATGCAAGTGACCATGCACGTCGCCACTTAGATGACAACGCACTATTAACACCTTTGGTGTCTATAGGCGATGGTTATCTCTTTCCATCAGGAGCGCCATCTGCTCGTTTCTTATCTTATATAAAAAAATCAAACTGATAAAATTGACGTCAGTGATATGCGTCACATACCTATGATAAATGATATTTACGATACCATTCTAATCTGCATCAGCAAAGTACTAGATTCCAAGTGTCTGGGTTACAATTTCATGGACTGGCCCGTTACAACGAATTTTGTTAACGCAAAGTTTAGTAAACAGAACTATAGGTTGTATAAAAATTATGAATCTTAAAAATATCCTGTGTCTGTTTGGTGTTGACTGGTAGAGAATGCTCTAGGACGTAAAAGTGTATCTGTGAAGTTGTATATAGGTATGTTAGTATATATTTCAATAAAATTCTTAGTAAATTAATATATATATATATATATATATATATATATATATATATATATATATATATATATATATATATATATATATATATATATATATATATATATATATATATATATATATATATATATATATATATATATATATATATATATATATATATATATATATATATATATATATATATATATATATATATATATAGTATGCACCAAGGATTTAAAACGTTATAATATCGATATATTTGCGCGTTTCATGCTGTTTCGTGATTGGTTCGCCAATTAGCGCTAGAAGACAACGTCATAATATCATATACCAGTACGTTAATTCACTACGAATTAACCAATCACGAAACAGCATGAAACGTGCAAAACTATCGAAATTATAACGTTTTCAAGGAACTTATATATGAGAACTGGAATTATTACGAAGTAATATTTAAAAAATAAAAATGTACTTTATTTCGTTTACAATAAAGTTTACATTTGTTTCTTACTTAACAAAGGGGGCAAAAGTTCTGAGCAAGACAACGACAAGAGTGGATGTTGTCCCTTTCTGATGGTAGATTTTTATATATTCGGTAATCGTTAAATCCCTTTTATTCATACACGTCGATAAATACATTTCACATATCTTCGATGGTTATAAACGCAGTCTTTCAACATATTATCAGTAGACATAAGATAAAATCAAAGAGCATATTATTATCTAAATTTAGATATATAGTACAATAAGTTTTAAGATTATATTACGATCTAAGACTAAGAAAACATAATGGGTTAGCCATTTTATTTTTGTGCACAAATACTCACCCTTCGACCGCAAAGTATTTTCAATCCTGGAATACAAGCCGCGTGCACCAGAGATCCGTTCGCTACTAATCTAATCTCTAATAAGTCTTCAGCAAATGCCATAATGTATGGGAACGCACAAACTGGAAATAAAAAAAGAATGTAAGCTCACACGTGGAAGAAGTGAAACTTTTGATTGAAGTAGGAAAGAAAGAAAGATAAGAGAAAAATTGAAGGAGTCGAGAAGAGATAAATTGAAAGCGTCAAGAAGAAAAGTTTTTCATATTAGGGGTTATTTGAAAAAAGTTGCAGTAAAATCTCTTGGGTTCTTAGGTTGTACCGACTGTTTGTATCTGGTTGATTTTGGAACCATTAAACAGATAATTAATGTATTCCATCTCATTCTCTCGCCTACTTAATTCTATACATTAATTTGTTTGCTTCTTTATCCTGAAGCATTTCCATTTTATTGAGTTTCAAATCACAACTATTCTAAATAATTGTTGATAAACTCTCGTCTCGTCCAAGTCGGTCTCTTGTACCGGTACTGATCTCGGTAGTAGCTTAAAACTAATGTAAATTTTGTAAACTTACGGCAGATTTACGTTATTCAATGCTGAGATAAGTTAACAAGCAATAAGTAACCTTATCGTGCCATCGTACTCGCCTTATTAGTCCCCGGGACGGCACCTTTTTTGTTAAATTTATTAAATGGAACACACCCACATTTGAAACTTCATGAGTAGTTTCTACCAAACTTTCTCTCTACGACTTATTTCGATAATGTTATGTAAGACAATCTCGCGATAACGTCATATTTAACCTGTCGATTTGAAACAACGCAGCAGGGAATTTGACCAATACTATGACCACTTGATAACATTAATAATAATTATTAAACAATGCAGTAAAATTAAACTGTGTATGTATTGATTTTCAAAACAAAAATACTTAAGTTCGGCATGTTCGCGGTAGTAAACAGGCTGATTGGTGTAGTATATTTATTGGGCAAAATATTTTTCGAATTAATATTAGAATGAACTATTTTGAAAATGGAACAAAATTAAGCTGAATGAATTATATTCTTGGACAAATTACACGAATTGATCTAACCCAAAGTAAGCAAATTATTTACTTGTGCTATGGGCGTTAGTGAACAATATTAATACATAGAAATACATGTATAAATACTGTTATATACATAATAAACACCCAATCCCAGAAATACTAACATCTGTTTAGTATGTATCCGTCACGAAAGAAAACTTGTGTATTCAGCATACATCGATTGAGATTATTTGAGTAAACGAAACTTTCGAAAAAGTCAACGGGAAAAAGTTTGGTAGACTTGCCAATAAGACTCACGAAGATTCAATTGTATATTGATCATTTAACAAAGAGGGTCCTGTCTCGTAGACTAAATATCAAACCAAGTTTTAGTAATCAATTTATACTTTCCATCGTCGGCACTTGGTGAAACTGCATCATATTGATTTTGTCAAACACTTGTACTATTTCACAAATATTTCACCACTAACCTTTAATTGTTGTGAAGCCAACCGGTTTCGCCTATTACAGCATCATCAGCGCTTTTAGTTTATAAATTCATTGAACATGAGAAACACACACGCAAGACAACAACTAAATACCCAATACTAACAACTAAATAATAAATAAAATAGTATTTAGTTGTTGTCTTGCGTGTGTGTTTCTCATGTTCAATGAATTTATAAACTAAAAGCCCTGATGATGCTGTAATAGGCGAAACCGGTTGGCTTCACAACAATTAAAGGTTAGTGGTGAAATATTTGTGAAATAGTACAAGTGTTTGACAAAATCAATTAGTAATCAAGTTAGTTTTTTCCCCGTGTTGAACTGGACTACTATTATTATAACATAGATCAACATTCTTACTCGCCTACTCGCCTTTTACGAGATGTCTAGATTTCGTAAAATACGCGAATAATTACCATCATGGCCATTAATAGAGTTCTGCAAAGTTTGGTGCGATGGCTTCTATATTCCTGTCGTAATAGAGTCGGCACAGGTATCTGAAATGTTTTGGTTCGGTGGGTTAAGTAGCCGCTAAACATATGCACGTGGCTTAACATTGGCAGAGATGCCAAACTGATATCAACCCATAATTAACATATTTGGTGTCGATAAGCGATAGTGTTTCCCTTTCCATATCAACTGCTTATTTGATTTCCTATATATGATAATTAAAAATTAAGACAATGAGAAGTGTGTTATAAAATAAAAATTAAAATAGTGAATTAAAAATTAAGATAATGAGAAAATCTTACCGACAGCCGTGGGTACGGTGGTCCAATGAAAGTCGTATTCACAGTCACTTTCTAATCCTTTAGTAGTTAACCGCTCAAAATGACACGTATCTGAAAAAAAATAATTATATACTATTCATAAATATCAAATACTTTGAAAAATCCAAGAGTGTATGTGTGTACTTATAATGCTCTTTCGATCGTAAAAAAATAATATGATAAATAACAATTAAATACGAGACTATACATACGCATTAAATAACACATATTATGTCCATATCTGTGTTAAAAATACTCGAATGTAAAAAAAGAAAAACGATATTTTGAGAAAAAGTACTATTTACCTACCTAGTCCATTTTTTATAGAAGGATTTCCTATTTCAAATGACTAATTCTGTGTCGTGAATGAATACCTACATTATTTTTATGAAGTAACTAGCTGTTGCCAGCGACTTCGTCCGCGCGGACATCGTTTACTGCGCACAGCACCTCCCCGTAGGTGATAGCGTGATAATATGTAGCCTATATGTTGACCCGACCTGTTAGTAATATTCATGCAAAATTTGAAGTAAATCCATGCAGTACTTTTTGAGTTTACCCCGGATATACATACAGACAAACAGACAAACAGACATACAGACATACTGACAAACAGACAAAAATTCTAAAAACTAAATTTTTGCTTCTATGTCGATTGTAGATCACGCCCCAAGTATTCTTTAAAAAAATATTCAATGTACAGTTTTGACTTTCCTACGATTTTATGATATGTATATAATTATTAATATTGCCGGACGGGACAATATTTAAGTTTATTTTAATGATTTACTCGTTTCTGTTACACTAAACAAAATTTTAAAAATGTCAAAATTAACCTTAATTTAATTATCTACTATGGTAAATAAATGAAGCAGATTCTGTGTACTGGCAAGAGTATAACTTTTTTTATATTATTAGATAGCAAACACCAGACGGAAAGAGAAACCATCGCCTATAGATACCAAAGAATTTAATGGTGCGTTGCTTTCCGTGTGGCGGGTTGACAATGTAACAAGCATAAGTCTACTGGCTACCTTACCCTCTGAACCGGAACACAACAATGAAAAGCATTGACGCTATTGCGGCATGAATAAGTAAGGTGGTGGTACTATACACCCAGGTGAGACGTTGCGGAACTCTACCACCTAGTAAGTCACGATGGTAGTTTCAGATATAGCGAATCGTCCGCTTTTTACAAACCAGGCGGTTTGTAAAAGCGGACGATTGGCTAAAACTGAAAATAGCAGATAGTCTATTTTTCAAAGTTCTTACAAACGGAGTGAAAAACACACAATTGAAACAGTTGCAGAAAGGAGGCGTAAAAGATTTTTCAATCGTAGAGCATAAGGTTTCGCATGACGATTCGTGCAATAATGCTTTGCATAAGTCGTGTGATTTTCTAATTACCTAGATCAAAGATGGCCGCTGTGGTCTGGTCCGGTATCGATGTTGACCACATGAGGTTTTGAGTTTGATTGCCGGGTCGGTCAATTTAAAAACATGTGTTTTTTCAGTTTTCTGATAAAAATAACATTGCCCTCTAATCGCCTCTGTGGTCTAGTGGTCCAGCGTTGGAGTTGACCACGTGAGGTCCCGGGTCGGGCACTTTAAAAAAAAGTGTTTTTTTCAGTTTTCTGAGAAACACAAAGTTGCCCGGGATTAGAAAGTGCCCGGTTGGCGATAGGCTTGCCACCTATCACATTTGTGGGACCAAGTATCTTCGGCTAATCGTGAGTGCACTTGTTGTACCTCTGCCTACCCCTTCGGGGATATGGGCGTGAAGATACTCTACTCTCTATAATGTTGCCCGATTGACGATAGGCTTGCCTTGCCACCTATCACATTGTGGGATTAAGTATCTTCGGCTAATCGTGGGTGCACTAGTTACTTTTGCTAGATCTTCGAGGATGCGGTTGTAAAGATACTTTTTTTGATTAAAAAAATAGGTTAAAGTTTTGTCTACATACGATTATAACACAATATAATTTGTCCGTCTCTATCATCTCCAATGCGTAGTGCATTGACTAGAGCTCCTCGGCGAGCCCCATTGTCTTCTGATCCTTCAGCTCTTTTAATCG
Organism: Apodemia mormo; assembly: GCA_036924255.1. Classification (NCBI taxonomy): domain Eukaryota; kingdom Metazoa; phylum Arthropoda; class Insecta; order Lepidoptera; family Riodinidae; genus Apodemia; species Apodemia mormo. Next base: position 12,019,758 of record JAUPFN010000001.1, read on the forward strand.
CCTGAAACATATTAATAGAAAACAGTTAAATCAGAAAATAGGTTTTTGGTAGTCACCTAGTTTTCACCAGCATCTTGCCAACTAACGAGACGGCGAATCGTGGTGAACTGGAAAAACGTCTATAACGTTCGGTTCTCTTTACTTACCCCACAAGGGAGCCGATGGGTGCCGAGAAACAGATTTACCTATTTTTTATATTATACGAGCTAACTAGCGTGGTTCTTCGGGTGGAAAGAAATAACAATTATCTATAAAGGCTACGGATTAAATGGATATGCTTTTCAAGACAATTTCTTAGTTTGTTAGTGTAGCTTGCATTTACACACAGAAATACAGAGTTACACGACTTACCGATGAAATAAAATCCCTTCAAGGCAAATTTTTAAACCATATCTCATTCGTTACGATAAAACAGTACAACATGGTTTAATTCCATTTTTTTACGAAGTAATATATCTACAAATGTGTGACATTTTTGACAGTAATAGAAGAGTTTGCTCATATGCACGGCGACAAGTTTCCTTCCCAATGGCGTGTCTATTATTAGTATATATGTGTATAAGATCATCATCATGTCTATTAGACCAAAGATGTTAATTATGAATTGTAATTTGCAATAGCGCATATTTGTTCACCTCACACAAGGCATATTTAAGCGATAGTTCATATATCAAGTTTTAAGATCATTTTTGTATAATAAGATAGGTGGCTATCAGAGCAGCACATTAACATTTGTTAATAGATTCATTCCGTAGTCTACAATGTATAACGATGTATGCGTAAAAATTATATTAATAAATTACCTGGCCAGTATTGGTTTCTAAAAGTTCCCAGTGATGTTTGTAGCCAACCACTAGCACTCCGAAGTCACCGTCCATTAACTTTATGAACATTGGAGATTCACTCAATTGGATATCCTAAAATAAAAGAAATATTATGTGTAGTACTTAACAAGAGATTTATAAAGTTTGATAATATCAAAAGTAGTAATACAAGAAATGTAATCTTTATTAGTTTAGTTGGCCTGTTGAACTTTTCTTTCAAAAAAAATCTCCATTAAAGCATATTGTCTCTTATTGTTTCGGGCTTCTTTTGAAGAATTGAACTTATGCCTTCTGCAAGGCAAAGAGTCGTAAGGTTGTCTAATCGTGTATCATCTCTAGTTCGTAGAGTTCTACAACGTTTCACCCGGATTTAGTACTACCACCCTTCCTTTTCCTCCTTTTATCTATTAGGAGGGAAGGTAGCCGGTAAACTAATGCATGGGACAAAAACCCTCACCTCATATATTACAAAGCGCTGTTTTTATCTTCGATGTCCATAGGGGATTGTTATCTCTTTCCATCAAGAGTAACATCTATCTACTTTTTTTCATAGGACCAAACGCTATAAGAGTGATGTTTATTTATTTATTTATTTATTTATATTTATGCACAGACAAAAAGTACATAGGTTTAACTTAACGCCTAATGGCATTCTATACTAGCCAACCTCATGTATTAAGAAAATAATTAAAAGAGGTGGTGCATCTTAACTCTATTCATATAACTTAAACTTACTATGAAAAGACAAAATTAATACAGAGTAATAAATAATTTACAATATAAATATATAAATACACGTTATAATAATACATATTACTAAATTATACCATACTTAATTACATACATATATACATAAACATTCATATACATACATACAATTATAAATATATATATATATATATATATATATATATATATATATATATATATATATATATATATATATATATATATATATATATATATATATATATATATATATAAATACTTATTATACATACATACAAATAATAAATAATTTATGAGCACAAAACGATTTAAACACTGTAATTAAATTGACGTCACTATTTTTATGTATTGAAATATAATTTTAATTGTCTTTTAAATGATAGTTTTGAAGGGGATTTTCTGATGTGTGTAGGAAGTACATTCCACAAACGAATTGCTCGGTGGAAAAAGGATTGAGAAAGAAACTCTGTGTGGCAAAACGGAATGTGTAGAGATAAGTTCTCGTCGGACCTCAGATTACGGTTATGTGTGTCTCTCTGCCAATCAAAAAGAGTCTTAAGGTATCCAGGTACAGCCGGATCGTACAATATAGAAAACAGAGTGCATAGCATTCTAGAATCTCTACGCTGTCGTATAGGCAACCACTTAAGAGCAGAGCGATATTGGGAGACATGATCAAACTTGCGTAGTCCGTAAATAAATCGAATGCAATTATTAAGAAGTCTATCCAGTTTGTCAAGAAGAATTTGATTTAGATCAGAGAAACACACATCAGCGTAATCAATTATCGGTAGTACCAAGGCCTGAACTAATGTGATTTTTGTAGAAATAGGCAAAAAATTCTTGAGTCTATACAAAGTTCTCAATGCGTGGTTAACTTTCTGACATACTGCCGTAATATGTGGGACCCACGTCAGTGCACTATCTATAATTAAACCCAGGTCCTTGACTTGCGAGCTAAAAGGTATAAGTGTATTATTAAAAATTATAGGTGGTAATACATTAAGATCAACTTGCGCAATCCGGCGAGCGCTACCTATTAAAATAGCCTGACATTTGGACGTATTGACAGTTATCCCAAAATCACGAGACCAAGTTAAAATATGCTGTAAGTCCTCATTTATTCTATTTACCGCATCAGTAAGATCAGATATACTAGCACTAGCGTACAGTTGCAAGTCGTCTGCATACAGGTGGTAAGGGCAATTCAAGGAAATTGTGACTGCATTAATAAATATTGAAAATAAAAAAGGAGAGAGTATACCGCCTTGAGGTACACCAGCTGACAGATCGCACCAGTCGGAAAGGCTTCCAGTGCGCACTGCCTGCTGACGACCCTGAAGATAAGAAGAAAACCATTCCATTACATGTAAAGAAAAACCAGCAAGCTTTAGTATTGCAAGTAGGATATCATGGTCAACGGTATTAAATGCATTGGAAAAATCAATCAAGACTAACACCGTGACCTGAGATTTATCCATTGCTTGTCTACAATCATTGATGACCTTAAGAAGAGCCGTGGTAGTGCTATGACCGGGTCTAAATCCAGACTGGAAATCACTTAACATATTGTGGCCCAAAATAAATTTTGACACTTGCTTGTGAACTGCCGCTTCAAGAATTTTTGAAAGAAATGGTAGAATAGAAATTGGCCTGTATTCATTAGGAGAATTAGGACAAGGCACTTTAGCAAGCGGTAGGACAAAGGCTTTACGCCAAAGAGATGGAAAAACACCAGACGACAGAGAGAAATTAATTAAGTGAGTTAGCGCAGGTAAAATATATTTGACAATAGGGAATATCATTTCCCTACCCACACCGTCGAAACCTACGGCCTTAGACCTGATCGAAATTATAATTTTGCTGATTTCTTCACAAGTAATGGGAGAAAAATGAAATTGCTCGCAAGAAGTGCTGTGTTTGGAGTTAAGAACAGAGAGTGTTTTAGTTTTAAGAGAATGATTCATAGTGATTGTCGACGTAAAATGTGTATTGAGGTCATTCAGCGAGATATGACATGGAAGTTCGACGGGCCCACTACAACAGATTTGTTGTGAGTTGAGAAATTTCCAAACATTAGCGGGTGACGTATTTGTTAAATTATTGTGGAAATATCGGCGTTTAGCAGCCCTTACCAACTGATTGCAGCGATTTCTAGCCCTTTTATAAAATAGCCAGTTCTCGTCACTTCTATTTTTTTTAAATTTCCGAAAAGCATGATCCCGACGTTTCATAGCTTGCCGCACCTCAGATGTTATCCAGGGTGCAGGCGGTCGCTTCATCTTAATGACATGCAGAGGAGCATGCTTTTCATATAATTTGAGTATATTACCATTGAAGATATCCACCATATTGTTAATATCTGTACACTCATATAGATTACTCCAGTCAATTAAAGAAGCGTCGAGCTGCAACTTGTCATAGTTAATCCTTGCAAAATTTCGGATCTGTAACAATTGGGCCTGCAATTTTGGTGGCTTTAATTTGTAAGATATATGTATCAAATCATGACGAGAAAACTGAGGTACGGAAATTTGACCATGATTTTCCACATACTCTGTAGAAGATACAAGAATAAAATCAATCCATGAGTCGGGTGACGATATATTATGGTGAGTTGGTTTCAATGGTAAAATAGAAAAATTTACGGAATCCATAACCTCTTTGAATGACTGCGATTTCTGAGAATTTTTTAGAAGATCTGTATTGAAATCTCCCATGATTATTTGATGAGTATATTCGAGACTAAAAGTATAGAGAAGGGACTCAAGTTCAGTTAAATAAGTAATATTAGGAGGACAATATACAGTACCTAAGAGAGCTTTAGCACCACCAACTATAATTTCTAAAAACAAGTACTCTATGGATTCAGAATACTGAGAAGGGGAGTGTGCTAAAATTTTATGCCTTATATCACTGCGGAGGTAAATAGCTACACCTCCTCCACCCTTACCCACCCGATCATTTCTTATGAGAATGTACCCTTGCAAACTACAAAGGAAGGAAGAATATGAAGGCTTTAGCCAGCTTTCAGAGATTAATATAGCATGTATCCCAGAAGATGTAAATGTGTCATGAATTTCGAAAAAATGCCTAGGAATGCTTTGAGCATTAATGTGGCAAACATTAAAACACTTTTTGAAATGCCCAATTTTATCAATGATATATTCTTGCAACGTGGGTTCGGAATTAGAGTGACAATCAGAAAATGACGAGTCATCTGAGTCAGCGGCTGAGTAAAATGAATCATCGTTTGAACTCATAGCAACAAATAGATAATAATTAAAAAAAATATTTATATATATGTATAAAATACAAACAAATAAAATAAGTACCTACCTATATATATATATATATCTAAATAAATACAAGTATTTAAAAATAACTAGCAATTTACAATACAATTTTTATCAATCTGGAGATCTGTCGAGCATGAAAATATAATATTTTAAACACATAATATTATGTAAATCAAATTAGCCACAAACAATATATTCTTAAAATTATAATTATCCAATATGTATATATATATATATATATATATATATATATATATATATATTATATATATAAAAAGCCTATACGCATACATAACAATGTATAAATTTAGAAAATTTAACATATTTCAAGATAAAACTATAAAGTACGTACACAAGAAAAAAAAAAAAATAGATCAATATCAGACATTGCAGTATCATACAATTAATAATTGTCAAAATCAATATAGATACAATTAATAATAATTGTAAATACTACTAGACTTACAAAAAGCCAACACATCCGTGGAGTTACAATATCGAATTTATCCGTGGAGTTACAATATCGAATTTATACCTTGCCGTTGTCGATGGCTAAAAACTAAAAGAAAACAATACTTTGACAACTGACAGCTAAAATCAATTTTTATCTCGGATTTTTATACGTTGTCAAATTGATGTGACTGAAGACTGATTGATATCTGTCAATGTCATCCAAGTATGAACAATTATTTTGTTTTCGTGTTTTAAATAATTGTGAGTATGTGTGAAAAGAAATAGATAATATAATAAAATTATATCACAGTAAGAAGGTAATATAAAGAACGACAAACGGCAACTAACACACGGATGTGACGACCAAAATGTGATAATTTGATACTTTAAAATATATTATGACAATAAATTACTTTCTATTCGTTCTTTTGGATCTAGTTTGAACACTGTGAACCGTAGAATGAAGATCAACAGGGTTATCAGCTGTATTAACAGTCGCAGAATTTTCCACTGTTGCGGCCGAGGAAAAAGCGGATACAAGTTTATCCAGCTCTTCTTTGTTGTGTATCCTTTGACGGCTCCCATTAGGCAATTTGACGACAACAACGCCGTTCGCCGTCCAGACATTCCTCATCTTGAAATGCCTGCGTGCCTCCATAAAGAGGGCCTTACGCTCCGCACTTAAAAATTCAGCAAGCACATACTGTGTACCCTTGAGTTGTGTTTTCCTTTTCCAAACTTCAGCCCGTTGAGCTTGGGCCAAGAAACGGATTAAAATAGGTCGGGCTTTTTTAGGTGAACTTTTGCCCAACCGATGTATACGGCCAAAAGATGTCGGTGATATTGAATCCATATGAAGGTTCTTAGTTAAGATATCAGACACCAGCATAGGAATATTCTCATCCCGTGTTTCAGCAACCCCATTCAGAATTAGATATTTGTTACGATGACGCATCTCCATGTTTTCAACCTGGATACTCAAGGAAGATATTTTTTGTTTTAAAAGTTGAAAAACATCTTGTACGTAGGCACGAAATTCAGAAAAATCTGCAGCAAGGCTTTGTAGATCATTTGCTTGCAGGCTTGCCTTGTTTAGCTTTGTATCAATGTCTGTCATCTTCTGCATAAGCCTAGCCACAAAAGTGATCTGAGTATCAATCACATCTCCAAATTTGGCCATAGTGAAGTAAATTTAATGTACGAGAAGATTAATTACTGGCAGATTACTCCACACAAATTATTACTGCATTAATCACTAATATTTATATTCTATATGTAAGTACACTTGATTAACTAAAAATATTTTAACTTTTTCACTTTAATTAACTTAATTTATAATTATTTATGAAATTAAACTTTAGGAGAAGCTTTTACGTTATTCAGCACCTACCCTCAAAAAAAACTTCATGATGTTATGAAGATGCAGTAGGGCGTAGGTCCCACTCTTTTCGGCTGGTCCAATCTCGCCGGGCAATTTAGCTATAATTCGTGATAAATCAGAAGCGTCTTTAGACATTCTGATCCCCCTACATACCTTGCAAGGGAATCGGTTTCATGTTATTTATTCTATTTACTCATGTATCTAATATTAAAAATATTTTATTACTTCGAATGATTTTTAATTACCTTAACATGAACATATTCGAACCCCATTTCACTTTCAGGTCTAACTTCCTCATTTAGTAAAGAAATTCTTCGACCGATGACTATCGCTAGAACTGTTGTCCCTCCCTCACCTAAAAAGAATAAAATGTGCGTTTTAGGGCTATTCTCTTGCAAGGCAAAGTTTAAAAAGTAAACAAAAATGTTGGCACGGCTAGATTTGACTAGCGGATTATCTCACTTTCAGCGCTGACAATGCTTTAATTCAATTGAATCGTGTTGCTACTTCAATGTAGGTACTGAAATATTTTGGTTTTTATCGATTCTGTCAAGTTTAATTGGTAGTTTTATATACTTATGTATATATTATTTAGATGATTGAATCGTTGGAGATGAATTCACATTTACTATATTGACGAGTACTTTTGTTGTCTTGATGACGCTGTTTATTCAAACGTATAACTTAGTCACAGCAACATGTGTATGGGTCTGCTGGTGAGAGTATATACCTTGTTCGAGTATGTCGAAGAAGTGTGCAGTTTTGGTGCGAGGCAGACGAGCGTGCTTGCAGTCCTGCAGCGGGCGCATGGCCCAGGCGCCGGCGGTGAGCGCGGGCAGCGGCAGCGCGTACAGGCCGGCGCCGCCCGCGCCGCCTGACGCGCCACCCGCGCGCGCCCCGCCCGCGCACCCCGCGCCGCCCGCGCGGAACACGCCCGCGCGCTCCGTCACGCGCGCCGCGCGCACGCACCCCTCCCACCGGAGCACCACTTTTGTTGTACCGCTTTCTGTACCAAGTTCCCGATACTTTATCATCTGATACAGGTGAAATTAATTAAATTTGCTGTATTCTTATATTTATTTGAAAGGAAAGATAAGTTTATTAATAGGATAAAATCATCGAAGGTCTAAAAAATAAAAAAGGTACCAACGGCACAATTATCTAAACATATTCACCATACTTTCATCCGTAGCAAACACGTAATTGTAAGTATACTCGCATCAAATAAAGTGTTCGTTTTTCATGAAGATGCTTTAGTTGCGAAGTGAAACATGTGTGGAGTGCGTATACTGCGTGATTTTTTATTTGCTGATGATATAATTTTAAATCATCTTAATATTATGTATTTCCGTAAAGAAAAGCAAACAGTGTAACAGATCATCAAAACAAGACATTTCATACAATTTCTCATCCCCTATTTCAGTCATTTAGGGATTGATTTAAAAAACGTAGTATCTCCGACCATGGAACATAGAACAAGCGGAATTGGCAAGTACAAACATTTGTATCAGGACCGCGATCGCCATACTCACACATAAAATAAGCATTATTGCATATAAACTACTAATGCAAACATTGTTTCATTGGTCGTTTTCATTTTAAACAACAATAATCCGACACACAAACAGAACATTTAAAAATATACCAAACAGCGTTACAATAAATTTTATTTTGCTACAAAAAAAAGAGCATTTACGTCCTTTTGTAGTCTATTCAAAATAGCCTCATCTATTTGTACAATAGTGAAACTTAAGATCTTTATAGTTTCGCTATTCTACAATAGATGGCAGTATTGATTTTTCCGTAGTTTTCAGTTGATGATCATATTTGAGTAGAGAACTTTCTAGAACGATATACGTAATGACTGTCATTACGTATATCTTTCTAGAAAAATTAGGTCAACCTAAAATGAACTTTATATGTAAGGTGTACGGCTGATTTTAGCTTGACTTTCTATTATATCATTAGAGATTATATTAAATCAGGAATTTAATTAAAATAAAATGAAAATTGTACTTTCGAATTATATGAAATATCTCCATTTTTAATCATCTGTATTCTACTATCATTTCTGCATTCAAGGTTGGCACAATACGGCATAATTCAGTGTATAATAGATTTTCGCACGACGACTATCTCCTAATGATATGGTAAGTATCACTAAGGCAATTTAGAGTAAAAGCGCATAATCTTTTAGAGTAAAAGCGCATAATCACTCTTCACTTCCCCTTGTTCTATGTTCCATGTCTCCGACCATATTTTATCAAAATGGTTTAGTGATTTAGCCAAGATTTAGGTTGCCAGTCAGTATTACTTCGCCAAGAAAACTTCTTAAGGTTGACGAATATTAAAACCTAAAAATGTATCGAACTTCGAAGTATAAGTAGGTTAGTACTTGATTATCAGGGTCTAGCGAATATTGAAACAACATATAAAGGATTAAGTTTATCACGAAAAAATTCAATGCAATTCATATATATTTCAGTTTCCATGCTTTATAATATAATCAAAATCCATTGTGTTTTTGAAACCACAAAAAATTATTTATAGAACGTCCAATGATGTAGTTACTACAGGTGATTCAGTGGACTAATCCTACGGCTCTTTCTAAACAATTTATTCTGTAATCTTCTTCTATATATATATATATATATATATATATATATATATATATATATATATATATATATATATATATATATATATATATATATATATATATATATATAAATCAATTGCTGTTCATTAGTCTCGCTAAAACTCGAGAACGGCTGAACCGATTTGGCTAATTTTGGTTTTGAATTAATTGTTGAAGTCCAGTGAAGGTTTAAAAGGTGAGAAAATGAAAAAGAAATAAGAGTAGTTAAAAAGGCAGAACAGCGTTTGCCGGTCCAGCTAGTATATAATAAATTTTTACAATCTCTTAACAGTCGATGACTTTTTTATGTATGGCGTTATTAATTACTATCTTAGTAATTAATACTGTCATACATAAAACAAAGTTTACTTTCCTTTCATTTAAATAAAAAATCGATGTGGATTTTAGTAAAACTGAAATCTAGCTATAGTGTCTGATCTAATCCTTTGGAGCTACTTGTGTCTTTCATATTTTTTGATTAACGTTTAAGTTTAAAGAGCTTTATTCTCATAAGAAATTTCCATTTCACTAAAAATGAAATACAACATTCATAAAAATGAGATACAACATAGATGTAGTGCATTATTCACCGTTGCTCGTAATTGTGTTTTTTACTTAAGTTAATTCTTAAATGCGTCAATAATTTAAAAGTACTTTATAAGTAAAAGACTCCAGATGACATAGTATATGGTTTACCTTCTAGAATGTATGTGTTAGAGGTAGTAGAGAGCAGCAAGCGGCCGTCTGCAAGCTGCTCGGCGCAGATGGGCGCAGCCGGCAGCGGCGCCGCTCGCCACAGCTTGCCCTCCCACGGCGCACGACGGTTACCGCCCGAACCTTTCAAACACAATTTCACCATTATTTATTTCATAGGATAGCAAACAAGCGGGTGATTCTCCTGATTGAAAGCTAACCAACAACCAATGATAGCAAGGATGTTAACAGTACTTTGTCCATGTGGTGGGACTGGAATAATAATAATATCGTTGGACAAATTACATGTATTGATCAAACCCACGGATTAAATGGATACGTCTTTCGAGACAATTTCTTAGTTTGTCCGTGTAGCTTGCAACTTCATGCAGAAATACAGAGTTATACTACTTACCAATGAAATAAAATCATTTCAAGGGTAATTTTTAATCCTTGTCATCTCACTCGGTACTATAAAACAGTATAACATGGTATATTTTTATTTTTTTATAATATAACTTACAAATAAAAACAAAACACGGCGACACGTTTCCTTCCCAATGGCGTGTCTAATAGTATAATATTCATGTGTTCTATGATCTAACCCCAAAGTAGGCAAATTATTTGCTTGTGTTATGGGTGTTAGTCAATGGTACTGACACATCATTACATAGTATAAAACAAAGTCGCTTTCTCTGTCTGTCCCTATGTCCTTATGTCCCTATGTATGCTTAAATCTTTAAAACTACGCAACGGATTATGATGCGTTTTTTTTTAATAGATAGGTGATTAAAGAGGAAGGTTTATGTGTATAATAACATTCAATATATTGTAGAGAAATACTGCAATTTTTGAGTTTTCTGATGTCATGTCGTAAATAATTATATTTTTTTCCGCTTATATTGCAAACGCAGGCTAAACCCTATGAGATTTATCAAAATAATGAACTAAGTATTTGTACACCTTAAAAAGGTCTACAGAAAAGTCCGCGATGGTATATGTCTAGCTCTTATGGATAACCCACAATAGCATGTTTTTGTCATTTACTTTTTACGAGAAATAATGGCTTTTTTTAAAGCAATTTTAAGCAATACAGCATTAATCCTTATCCAATTAAATACCTTTTATATATTGTTGATTTAATATAGATCAATATGGCCGTTTACAGCATTTAATTTAAATGAATATTTTCGAAGATATTACAGATTTAAAATGCAGGGGCATAGCGGTTGCGGGGTTACCGGCCGATCGGGCGGCGCGCGCGCTGTGTGTTCTGAAACCGCTGGGAAATGTGTTAATTTTCGGATAAATAAATATAGGACTTAGCTGAAAACCAAAATTTAGTACATTAATTTTTTTAACTAAATATCACCATATAAAAATCATGTGGATGATTACAAACAGTATTAACAAATTATTTTTCCTGTTTTCGGAATTTTATATGATCAAGTAAAGTACATTATATCATGTAATGAGTTAGCACATTCTTTAGATAATATCTTCAGGTATATTTTATAATTTTTGTAAAATTGTTATTTAACAATCAATGTAAAAAAACGTGATTTAGCAAACCAGTTTTTTACTACTTTACTTGCTTACTTTTCATTTTACTTTTCTTTTTTTCACTGAGTGACATAGGCTATTTGAAAAATAGGCTTCTTTTTTTATTAATAACAAACTACAAAGCCATGTGTTAATTAATTTATTTTTAACTTCCCGCTACTAAAATTGCCTTAATTAAATAAAAATTATTCAAAAAATAAACCTGAATAAATAACTTTTCATCTTTCTAATTAGGTATACATTTTTAACTTCCCACTACGTATGTAGATAAGAAAGTTACTGATTTTACCCCGATTTTCGAAAATCGAGTTTTTACCAGATTTCCACGTTTAGAGGTCCTAGGAATCTTTTCCGACTATTTTCATGATGACGTCAGTATGTCTGTCTGTCTGTATGTATGTATGTGTGTGTGTGTGTGTGTGTGTGTATGTGTGTGCATGTGTGTGTATGTGGGTGTTGTGTGTGTGCGTGTGTGTGTGTGTAGGTGTGTAAGTAAACATCTCATAACTTTTGAACGGCTAGACCGATCGATACGCGGTTGGATTCTGCTCAAATTAGATTTCCTGAAAATTTGAACCGATTCGGTCCAGGAGATTTTGAGAAACTATGTCTAATAAATAAATTGCATTAAAATCGGTTTCTCCGTTTGAGAGTAATCGTTGACGAAAAATTTTGAAAAAGTGTTTTTTCGACATAGTTTCGAAATTTTTCAACCAATCATTTTTTGGTGTTCTACGATATTTTAGTACTTAAAAAACTACGTCAAATGTCGTTTCAAAAATCAAAATCGAATTTAATTCTCAAACTTATAGCTTTTCATACGTTACTTTTAGCAAACTTACTTAAGTTTTTTTAAATAACTTTCAAGTTAATTTACCGATTGACTTAAAAATATTATCAGCTTTTGTTCCGTTAATTTAATCAAAATCGGTCAATTTGTTTGGAATTTATCAATAAAGAAAATTAAAAATAAAATATTTTTTGACATAGCATCGAAATTTTTTAACCTATCGATTATTTAGGTAAAACAATATTTTAGATCTCAAAAATTAAGTTGAATGCCATCATCGTTTTCAAATATACAGCTTTTCAAAAATTAATAATACTGTCATTTTTAACAAAATAGATGTTTGAACTGAAAAATCTATGCTCATATTTTTTACTCTTGAGCTTAAAATACCTTAATTTAGTGAGAAGTTTCAGGGATGACCCGTAGGGTCAACCATTTACACCTTTTTTTTCCCGTTTATCCTGATGCCTCGCTTTAATAAATCGCAGGGTCAAGCCTTCAACGTTGCAGGCTTAGATTTGAGCGTTGACTGCTTTTCACATGGCCAACTATATATCGCTCTTTCAAGAGTAACCTCTAAAGAAAACATATTTGTATTGTCTAATGGCAAGAAAGCTGTGAACGTTGTATATAAAGACATTCCATAATATATTAATTGTAAAAATAAAACAAATAGGTAAAAATGTAAAAACTAAAAATGTAGTACTTATATGAATTTAGATATTCCAAAGATAGCAGAAAATCTTCATAGGGAAAGGGGAATCATTTTACTCCAAATTTAACGTGTGCGGGCTACGGGAAGTAATGAATAAATCAAAACTACTAGATCGATTTTAATCATTTTTTTCCGTGCGAAGCCGGGGCGGGCCGCTAGTAGGAATATATAATATTTAAATACTTTAACATTTATAACAAACACCAAAATCCAGAAATACAAATATCTATGCTCATCACACAAATGTTTGTCCTTTTTTATTATAAGATAGCAAACAAGAGAAAACCACGGCCTATAGACACTAAAGATGTTACTGGTGCATTGCTATCCTTGTCGCTGGGTCTTAATGCCACATGCATAAGATTACCGGCAACCTTACCCTCCAAACCAGAATACGACAATGACAAGAAATGACGCTATTGTGGCAGGAATAGATATTGCAGGCAGAGATTTTGTAGAATCAGATTGATCGAGTATTGTCCGAAGGTGGTGTCAAGAGTCTTCGCAACCGGCGTGTGTCTATGAAGAGAGTGACGAATGTGGAGGAAGCGAGACAAGCCTGCAAGGATTCTCTCTGCCTACCCCGTAAGGGATCTGGCGTGAAGATTTTGTAGAACTCTACCACCTGTTAATCACGATAGTACCTACTGACAGGTTTGGCTAATCTGTTCTTTTTGTCGTGATCTTGGGGTTAGTCTATTTGGTGTAGATCGTGAGTTTCCGGCTTCGATCTCCGGGTCGGGTAAAAATGTTATTCAGGGTTTTCGAGACTTTTATTAAAAATCCAAAATCTCTACAACAGCTCGGAGTCGCCGGGTTGTGTGTTACCAATGTCGTGTGCGACCACGGCTGTCAGTCCCGATTATCGCATGTTATGCCAACCGTTAAATCGACGAAACGTAACAAACCGAAAAGACGTTTCGTTCACCCTGCCTACTCCGCAAGGGGATCGGCGTGATGATACAAAACTTTTTACAAATTATTTTGCAGGATGGCAGGCAATTTATACTTCAAAAGTCTAAATAAAGAAATATCAGTTATTTGAAAAAATATATGGTATAAGATTTTTTTCAATAGGTTATGTGGCAGGTTTTAAATATCGATAAAACTACAACCAAATACATTTACATTAACATACACACCCACACACACGCACACACATATGCACACACATAAGCATATGAACACTCACCTGTTGATACGAGGCTGGTAGGCGCGTCCCCTCTCAGCACGGCATCTAGCTTAAGCGCCTGTCCCACATGCAGGAACCGCTCGGTCCGCGCCGCGCCCGCCCCACCTGCGCCCGCGCCACCTGACCATACGTCCGACAACGCGCGCCGGGAGAGCATTGGCTGGGATTCATAACACATCTTATTACCATTACAAAATCATAAAACATACATTATGGTCCGAGTAGGTTGTCTTGATGATATCAATTCACTTTGCCTACTCTAGCCCTGCAATCCCTGTAAGGGATTTTCCTTAAATATATGTCAATAAAAATGTAAGAGATATACAGGGATATAGTTAGTGTGTTATTAAGAATATGGTTTAAGGGAAAAACAGTGATAATTAATTCTACGTAAAAAGTAAACAGAAAAAGAAGTATAAGTAGGGCGTTATTTCATTTTGATTAAATCGTGTGCAAAGGCTGCCAAGGTTATGTTTATTCACTATGCGATAGCTATGTTGTGAAATTGTTCAAAATGAGCTCCAATATTATATTATCAATGTAATATTACCAAATTTAATTTGCGTCTTTTCGTTATTCAATAATCTTTAATATTGGCTCAGCGATTACTTGCTTTGCGTTGTTTGCTACATAATTGTAAAAATCTCGGGCTTAACTTTATTGCTGATGTTTAGGTATTGCAAAAATATACTTACAAAACATGTTTTGCAAAAAATATAGAATTTTTGCCTCAGATTAATTAATCTCTCAAGTTACGTAATTGAACTCAAATGTATCCTTATATTTTATACTATGACACGGTTACCTAGTCATTAGTTTGGTTCAATCATCTAACATTCTGTTTTGTAGAGTTGGTTGCCACTTGTAAGGGCAAGTATCGTCGTTTTTTTTTCTACTGATTTAACGACATTGGCTACGGTCACGCTTCATTCCCAGTAAGTGGGATACACAAAAATATTTTTATGTGAAATATTGCCAAGACGAGCCAAACTTCTAACTCCACAAGCTCTAACCTTAGGCAAAATATGTGGCTTGGCCGTTTCGTTACTACAAAAACCATTGTATGACAGAAAAGTAATGAATAGTGAACACATTTTTCACCTTACGCCCATGTAATACCGAAACAGTTTAGCCATATATTTAGACTAAGGTGTAGAGTTGGTGAAGTTAGGATTTGTAGAGTTAAAAGTTTGGCTTTACATGAGATCTGATAACCTTTTGAAAGTGTGCGCCATAAAGTCTCGTCTTGGCGACATTTTAGACGAAAGTGTTTTTTGTGGGTTTTGCTTAATTTCATGACTTATACATATTTCCATACCCTAATTTATAGGGTGGAAGATGAAAAACATAAAATTCTGAAACATATATTGTATTATTTATAACAAGTAGTCCCTACATACATTTTTAAACCTCTAGCATAAAAAATTGTGGAATCATAAAAACTATGTAAAATGAATCCAAAGAACTTGAATGATCAACAGTAAGTGAGTCAGTGACAAAATCGTTTTTTTAGGATATGAATAAAATCTAAATTATAAGAACTATGCAAAATAAAAGTTTACTACCTTACCTTGACACCTTTACCAAATCTTAATTATAAGAATTATGCAAAATGTTGACATCGGTTTTTTAAAAGATATGAATAAAATCTTTTAATTAAAGATAGTTCTTATAAACTTTTATATGTTTAATAAGTTCACTATTAATATCATATCCCGATTTTTGCTTTTTTATCTGGCATAATTCAAAATGAAGAAAGCGCTTCGAGAAAACGTAGCTAGTGCCTTTGCACTTGGCTTGGCTCGCCTTGGCGAGGGCACTACAACGTTAGTGCCTGTTCCAGTTAAGAGGTTAAGGTAGCGAATAAACTTATCCATGTACATTTAATATGCCGCTACCCGAATATTACCATTAACATTTTTGGTGTCCATAGGCGACGGTTATTACTTTCCAACAGGAGAGCTTTAGGCATATTTGTTATCCTATGACGTAAAAAAAATATGTTTAACGATCAAGCTGGTTTATCAAGATTTAAGACTATATATCCAATTTTTAATATCCTAGTATGTAGCAATTTACGTAATCTTGCTATGAAAAGTGCTATGGTGCTACGTACTAGAATGTTAGACCAATAATACGGAGAATGTGAATCAAGTTTTCAGCAAATCGTATGAAAAGAGCAATGATTTTAATTTGTTTTGGTTTAATTTGATTTGATTCATTTGATAATTAGTTAGTAATTTTAAATTTTACGAAAATACTAATTTTTAACTCATAGGATAGCAAATGGTCCTTCTGAGGGAACGAAGTGTAAAATATAGTGATAAGATTTTACAGATAAACGAACAAAAATAAGATGTTAAAAGTTAAATAGGAATAAATAGGTATATAATATATAATATTTAAACATGTGTCGTCATTGGTGTAAGTAATTACTCGTCGTATCACTTATATTTTTAGGTCAGCAAAAAAGACAATAACGTGAAATCATTTAGCTTAAATAGTAAAATTGTACGTTTTTATCATCATCATTCATCATTGTACGTTCATATCATTACATCAATCATAATTTTTATTCAGACTAACTGTCGCCTGAATTGTTTGCGACAGGGCTCGATGCCCGGGCTTGCAAAAATTGCTACTTAGTTTTTTTCAGGATAATTCTCGAAAATCAAACCCTCATTAACTCGAAATGTTGTGTGTTAACAACCCCGCGCCTCGAATTAAGACGAACAATTGTTCCGGTTATTGCAGGTAATAAACGGTAATCGTTATCAATCTGGTGAATTGCAGCAATGGGAAACTAAACCTTATTGATAAACCGGAGAAACATAGTTAATCAGAACTTTTATTGGCATTGAGTTCACTCTGCGTATCCCTTATGGAAGCTTGATTTGTATTTTATTCTACTTGAATAAGTAGTAGCCTAAAAGTGTTTAACTTAATCTTTAAAAATTCAAACGTGAAAGTACTGAACTGAACCAAAAATTAAAAAATAAATAAATATGGAAAATGAAATTTTGCAACTTATTTCATAAATGAACATTCAAAAGGACTTATTTTGAATGAGTGATACTTGAATGTAAGAAACGTGTCGATTCATACCACTTTGTGATCTGAGCAGTGTTCCGCGTATATGTCCCTAATGAGTGTGTCGAGTGTTCGCTGTCGTTTTAGTGCAAACGTCGGCGTTTGAAATGCAGCCTTCTCGCCATTCATTAGTTTCACCTGAAAAGTAATTAGTGACAGTGTTTAAAATTGCATTACAAATTTTACGGGAATAAAGGGAAGTAAAAATATATAGTTATTATTATTAGATAAGCTAATATGTCAATACCACGCTTTTTGTGTTATTTTATTAACTATAAATTTTATTATATACTTTATTTTTTAAGCGCTTTTGTCTAATAAATTTATAACCCGTATTGAACATAGCAGACTTAAACAAATACTTTGAATATAAAAATTATTAAAGCTTAAGTAAAGAAAATATAATATGAACGTCTTGTTATAATAATACTCTCTACAATAATGTTTTCTTCATATTATGAAGATTAATTATTTATTCTCTAAATCGGTGTAGCTGAAAAATAAAGACAACAAGATTTCAACCATTTATACTAGTATATCAATTTATTATATTATATAATCGCCTAGACAAACAAATGTATGTTTTCACTTAATTTATATGTTATACATGCGAAAGTCTGTCTGTTTGTCTGTTACGTTTTCACGGTTCAACTATTTAACTGATTTTGACGAAATTTTGTATAGATAGCCGAAGAGACAGTAGGCTACTTTTTTCAAAAATCAACTCCGACGGGACTGAAATTTGTGATTGTATGTAATTTCTTACATTGCTGTCATGTTAACATTTGTAACTTTGATGACATGTAATGTTAGCTGCGCGGGTCCTCTACGATAAGAAAAACAAATTCTATTTTAAACTATTAATCCAGTACAAAACTTAATCTTCTATTTTACCTCCTTAGGGTTGGCGTTTTATTTAAATGGGACCAAACAGAAAATGTGCCACCATATATGCCACCATATATATATAAATGGGACCAAACAAAAAATATTTCAATTTGTTTAATGATGTAACTACATATTGTACTCGTAGTTCATAAACATTTAAGTGAATTAGGAACATTATACTTTTTAGTCGCTTCTGTGGTCTAGTGGTCCGTTGCGAGTGTTGACCACATGAGGTCTGAGGGCAATTAAAAATAGTATGTTTGCAGGTTTCTGATAAAAACAACGTTGCTCGGGATTGGTAAGTATCCGGTTGTCGATAGGCTTGCCACTTATCACGTTGTGGGACTAGTATCTTCGGCTAATCGTGGGTGCACTAGTTTGACCTCTGCCTACCTCTTTGGAGATACGGGCGTGAATATCTTTTCTACTTTTTAGAAATATGTTGAAAAATTATTTGTATAAAAAATAAGAAGGTATGGTTATGGTATCAATACCTTCTTATTTTTATAAAAATATCACGCCAGTACATAATACGTTTATTAAAGGCGAAAATAAGGAAATATAAATCATGAAGACTAGAACGAGAGACTGAAAGTATTTTAATAAAAACTCTTAAAAGTCGACAGCCTGTGATGTCATATAATAAATTATCCATTGTTAGGAGTTACGAACAATAATGCAATCAAACAAAAATATTACTCCTCGGTATATACCGAATACTAATATTAGAACGATAAAAATAATTATATTAATAATACACATAGGTATAAAGTTTATTTTCTTTTGACCGCTCCGTGGTTAGTGAACCTGACTACGTATTGATGGGGTTTGGATCATTCCCGACAAGGATGAACATTTGTGTGATGAGTATAGCTGTTTGTATTTGTATGTATTAGTATAGTTGACTAAAACCTATTACAAGCAAACAATTTGTTTACTTATATCAATTCGTGTAATTTGTCCAGTGATATTATTATTCGTTTTATTTACATTTTTTTCTTACTTAGATACATTTATAATTATAATATTATTAAAAAATATACTAGCAAAAAGCAGAGCTTTGTAGGGGCTCGCAAAGTTATACTATCTAGAATATTGTTAGAAAAGTATTTTTATGAGAATTACATCTTTTAATGTACCTATAGACTTTATTTATAATAATAAAGTCTATAAGTCTTTTAATGTATAGAAAAATAATAGTAGTTTGTTCACCAAGGCGAGAAAATGACCGATACCTTACGAGAGTGTAGTTTGAGGCCCTCAGCTGCGCTTCGGGCCTCAATACACTCAAGTTAGGTATCGCATTTTCTCCGGAGTGATACATACTGCTTTATACTACAGCAATGAGGAAAATAAAAACATTTTAGTTAAAATTTATATTAAAATTATTACAATTATTGAAACTCCATAAATTATTCACATGTTTTGTTGTACTTATGCTTGGACTTTTCTGGCAAAAGGTTTCAAATGACTGTTTGAGCAGCTTCTTTTAATTCAGGCGGCGTAAATAAATCTTCATTCTCGCTGCTAGACATAGACATCAGAACAGAATGTAAGAAGAAGGTACAATAAAAAAAAAAATTCGCGCGTACAATCGTTTTTTTTTAATATTGAGGAGGCAAATGAAATAAAGCACATACTGCCAAGTTTCCTTAGTAAATGCTAGTGGCCAGTAACATTTTGATGTGCTTCGAGATACAAACTTATGAATTTAAAAAAGTTAAAGGAGGGGAGAAATCCCATACAATTTTGCCGCCCGCATATTGGTTCGCTTGGAATTAGGTACTTTCTTCTCGTTTTTCAAGTAAGAACTAATGTGCTTTCCGAATAGGTGTAGTATAAATAATAAAGTATTTCATCTCTCGCATTGTATATCTGTTTTGTTAATCTTTCACCTACCATTCTTTCTACATGTCCCGGTCCGCGTGAGTTACGCGACATATTTTTCTCTGTTCACACACTGCTCCCCGCCAGCCAGCCCCCCCCCTCTCTCTCTCCCCTCCCCCTCCTTCTATCCTCCCCCCACTCCCTCTCCCCCTCCTCTCCCTTTCCATCTCCCCTCCCCCTCCCTCTCCCCTCTCCCCCTCCCTCTTCCCCCTCCCCTCCCCCCCTCTCTCACCTCCCTCTCCCACTCCACCCTACCCTCCCACTCCCCTCCCCCTCCCTCTCCCCCTCCCTCTCCCCCCTCCCCTCCCCCTCTCTCTCCCCTCCCTCTCCCACTCCACCCTACCCTTCCACTCTCCTCCCCCTCCCACTTCCCTCCCCCTCCCCACACCTCCCCACCCCCACCCCTCCCCCTCCCCTCCCCCTCCCACTCACCTCCCCCTCCCCCTCTCCCTCTCCACCTCCTTCTTCCCCTCCCATCCCCCCTCCCCCTCCCCTCCTCCTATCCCTCTTCCTCCCCCTCCCCTCCCCCTCCCTCTCTCTCTATTTTTATGGTAGATAACATATCTAGACATGAATTTAAACTACTACGTCGAAGCACAAACCTAGAAGTCCGATAATTTTTGAGTAAAATGTACCACAAAAGTGCATAGAAAGTGGCCCTAATTATAAAATTAAATATATTGTTATTGCTTCAATCTATGTGCGTCACGATATTTCAATCTTTGTCGTTAAAAGTAAAAATTTCACTAGTAACAGTTTTCCTTTTGACACTTTGTATTTAGTGGAGTGCCTGGAGCATTCAAAACCGTAAAACCTCGGATTAGAGTTATATAGTGAATGAATTAATATGATCGATGTGGGATATTGTTTTTTAAACTATAAATTGCAATGTTTACCCAAAATTTTTTTGTACACTCCATTGTTTCATTGTTTAAACAAATTATTGAGAAAAATTAATGTGGCTCAATAATTTGTTTGAGAAATTTTTTAAACAATTGTTTTTTAAACAATTTCTAAACAAAACATTGTTTAAACAATGTTTCACTTAACGATTATTTATTTATTAACGATTAACGATTTCACTTAAAATGACTAATTACTGACACTGCTGTTGAGTTGCATAATATTTTCAAAAAAAAACGTGTACGTGTTACGACGTGTACGTTACATTTGTAACGTACACGTCGTGTACGTGTCGTTACACGTACACGTTATTTTACGTACGTACGTTACGTTTACGTTACGTTTACGTTACGTTTACGTTACGTTTACGTTACGTTTACGTTACGTTTACGTTACGTTTACGTTACGTTTACGTTACGTTTACGTTACGTTTACGTTACGTTTACGTTACGTTTACGTTACGTTATCGTTACGTTATCGTTACGTTTACGTTACGTTTACGTCACGTTTACGTTACGTTTACGTTACGTTTACGTCACGTTTACGTCACGTTTACGTCACGATTACGGTACGTTACGTTTATGTTACGTTTACGTTACATTTACGTCACGTTTACGTCACGTTTACGTCACGTTTACGTCACGTATACGTCACGTTTATGTCGCGTTTACGTCACGTTTACGTCACGTTTACGTCACTTTTACGTCACGTTTACGTTACGTTCGTTTACGTTTACGTTACGTTTACGTCATGTTTACGTTACGTTTACATTACGTTTACGTCACGTTTACGTTACGTTTACGTCACGTTTACGTTACGTTTACGTCACGTTTACGTTACGTTTACATAACGTTTACGTTACGTTTACGTCACGTTTTCGTTACGTTTACGTCACGTTTAAGTTACGTTTACGTCACGTTTACGTTACGTTTACGTCACGACTACGTTACGTTTACGTCACGTTAACGTTACGTTTACGACACGTTTACGTTACGTTCGTTTACGTTTACGTTACGTTTACGTCATGTTTACGTTACGTTTACATTACGTTTACGTCACGTTTACGTTACGTTTACGTCACGTTTACGTTACGTTTACATAACGTTTACGTAACGTTTACGTCACGTTTACGTTACGTTTACGTCACGTTTAAGTTACGTTTACGTCACGTTTACGTTACGTTTACGTCACGACTACGTTACGTTTACGTCACGTTAACGTTACGTTTACGTCACGTTTACGTTACGTTTTCGTTACGTTTACGTCACGTTTACGTTATGTTTACGTCACGGCTACGTTACGTTTACGTCACGTTTACGTTACGTTTACGTCACGTTTACGTTACGTTTACGTTACGTTTACGTTACGTTTACGTTACGTTTACGTTACGTTTACGTTACGTTTACGTTACGTTTACGTTACGTTTACGTAACGTTTAAGTTACGTTTACGTTACGTTTAAGTCACGTTTACGTCACGTTTACGTCACGTTTACGTCACGGTTACGTCACGGTTACGTTACGTTTACGTTACGTTTACGTTACGTTTACGTTACGTTTACGTTACGTTTACGTTACGTTTACGTTACGTTTACGTTACGTTTACGTTACGTTTACGTTACGTTTACGTTACGTTTAATCCGGGGGTTTTCTTCAATTAACCGCTTAACAGTAGCCACATTATTTTTGTTGACGGTAGTTGAAGGCAGTCCTTCACGAAATTCGTCATGTAAAGAAACTCGACCTCTATTAAATTCAGCAAACCATCGCCTCACGGTGCACAAACAAGGTGCTTCTCTCCCAAAAGCATTTTGAAGACGAGCGGCACAGTCTTGCGGAGAAAGAGAACTTTTAAAATCATAAAAAATCATCGCTCTAAAATCTTTTCGACTTAATTTCGTTACGTACGTAGAACTTTGATGTGTGATAAAAAAACAACTGACATATCATTCCATACTGATATTATAAATGCGAAAGTCTGTCTGTCTGTCACGCTTTCACGGCTAAACCGCTGGACCGATTTTCATGAAATTTGGCATGGGTATAGTTGAAGATCCGGGGTCAAACATAGGCTAATTTTTTGACGTGACAACGTCTTATAATTCGATAGAGCTGGCTGCACGCACGAAAAAACATGACTCATGCGGCGTTACCTCGCTCTGAGGCGTTCCGTTTAAGGCTTGGAGTACAAGCGAGAGCTTAAGACGTTGTCACGTTCAACTATCGTCTGTAAACCAACTTTACAGACAACCGATTTTTTTTCAAAAATCAGTCCCTGGAGGGATTAAGTAGAAAAAAATAGGGGATGAAATTTTTATTAAAAGCTATTTGGACGATGCGACCCGCGGGCGAAGCTGCGCGGGTCAGCTAGTTCAATATAAAAATGTCGTCTTCAATACACCTTCCAGTACAAAAATATACAAGAATTTACACTAAAAAACCAAATTTTCACTGTTATAGAAGCACAATATTCACAGAACACGTATTACTTGCAACTAAACTAGCCGAGAAATTCCATTGTACATAGCAGCTGTCGCTCCGCTCTCCCCTCCACGTTTTTCTACCTGCTCAAAATCCCTACTGTTATTTTTATACACAGGTATCTTTGAAAAATGTTCTTATATGTCTACTCAGGTAATATTTAACATATTAATTAAAAAAAAATACTGTTTAAAGTGAAAGTTTATGGTCAAACATTAATTTATCATAATAATTTGTTTAAACAATGAAACAATGGAGTGCACAAAAAAATTTTGGGTAAACATTGCAATTTATAGTTTAAAAAACAATATCCAACATCAATCATATTAATTAATTCACTATAACTCTAATCCAAGGTGAAAACCCCCAGGCCCTCCACTAATTTAAAGCTGATGCTTAATAAAAGAAAGCATTCGCGTTAGATGTTGTATCATACATCGTTTGGAACTAACGAAACGAAAAAGCGACGTGGTACTAAAAGTTACAAAATATTAATAAGAATCTACATTTACATATCAAAATTAGAAAGAAAGAATATTTATTATTATTATTGAAATTTTGAAAATCCGAGCATTAGAAAACCACCGTTTCTAACAGTACAATTATGACCGTCTGCTCAAATTATGTAATAAATTATCCATATCTTCTTCGTCGTTTCCTCAAGGCTGAGGGTCGTGACCACCACAAGTAGCTTTATTGGTCAGGGCTCTCCAGTTCAGTCTGTCTTGAGCAAGGTGTAGTGCCATTCGCGTGTTACACTGGAGGTACCCGAGGATGGCGTCAATCCAGCGGGTGGGCTTTCTTCCTCGCTCCTCCTTCCTCCCACGTGGCCCACTAATATTAGTCTCTCGAAGCTTTCCGGACTCCGGCGAGCCACATGTCCAAAGAAAGAAAGTGTGCGTTGGAACCACATTGTAGACAGACGGGTTTTTACGTGGAGTTCCGAAAGTATCAAGGCGTTTGTGCGGCGAGCTGTCCATTTGATGCCTAACATTTTTCGCCAGCACCACATCTCGAACGCGTGAATTTTCGCCAGAACTCTTTTATCCATATACATAATTATTATTATACTAATACTGCGACGCCGATTTTCACCGCAATTATTTATTAGTTTAGTGGTTGTCATAAAAAATGGTAAAAATAGAGAGACTACAGACCACATGAATACTAACCGTGAGAGAAACCATTTCAAACAACAGTTTTTATCATAACTTATAACAATATTATAATAATTTATAACAATATTATATAAAGATATATTAAATTATTAAAAATGCGTAGTATGGCGTAGCACTTCTACATCGTTAAATCGGAGAAAATTTTATGGTATTTTTGTAGTGCGAATGTGATAGCATTGTTAAAGGACTTAAAAGGAGTTAAGCTCTAGCACTTGCTTACACACGGTTTTGTTCCTGATCATAATATATTGCGCATAATATTGTTTCTTTATCTGAAATAACGAAATTATATTTAATGTAACGAAAACTATAGCTTAAGACAATTAAAACTTTAATTCATTCAATAATATGAATGAATTAAACTTTTAGAGAATTATTGTAACTTCTACACAATTACATTTCATTTGGAAACCTAGAGAGAATCATTGAATTCACTAGAAAACCTCCTTAATTGGTGTTTATTTAAAAAGGCTTATTTATGGAAGCATTTTTGTACCAATATTTTACTTATCTAATAAATAACGATTTCACGTTTTATTTCAATGATATTAAAAGAAAATACAAAATGAAACTTAACAAAACGCATCGACTATTCAAATATATTTAAAAAGATTACGTAAACCAAGTAAGTAATAGTATTGTCATATTTTCTAAATTAATAATTAATACCTCACAGCAACATCTAAAAATTGCAAATAATGAATAAATGTTCGACCATTCAGATACCACTTCACTATGTCCTTAAATAATAAATAGCTGGCACATTTTTGAGAGAATATTGTCTGGATCAGCAATCTAATGGGTCCCTAATGAGGCAATTTTGTTAAGTTGTAAAAGTCGCTTACTAAGAGAAATTCCCTGAAGAGCAGCGGGTCGTTGAAGATCGGCGGGCATGGGAGGGAAGGCCCGAACGGTGGCACTGTGTCGTCCGTGTACACGCTTAATCTATATCCTTCACCTTCTACCTCTGAAACTACTGCGAATATGTCTGTTGGAATGTTGAGGAAATATTATGATAATATAGGATGTATAAAATTAATATTAAACATTATATGACTATTCAAACTTCAAATTAATAATGTTTTGAAAAATTGCATATCTATATTTGTTTTGATACTTGTTGATGCTTTAGGTAGGTTTTATACTAATTTTACAAGTACTTTTACAAGTTTAATTTATAACTATTTTTATTATAAATATGTCATTGTAAGGAACTAATAATTTTTGTTGAAAATTTTAAACTATGGCTTTACTTTGTAATATAAAAAGAATGGTGTGTTTTTTTTAGAGAAGACCACATGGTGTTTGTGGTCTCCTCCGAAACGGCTCGATAGATTTTTATAATTTTTTCTTGTATATTTAGTAGGTATGGGAATAAGTCACAAAGTATATTTCATACCGCTAATTAATTAGGGTGTTCTATTCAGATTTTATTTTCTATTTTTTTTTAATATTTTTTGATGTCGCATCAAAAAAGTACCAATAATCTCAACTATTTATCCTCCTACCCTCGATCCACATAACCACCAAAATATTTACCACCAATAATTTAACAGTTGAACGTTGCTTGGGTCAGTGAGTAAATAAATATGAAAATATTTATTTTGTTTGAAGCATGGAAGACTTCCTAGCTACTATATACTCGTAGCTACATTTAATATTACATAATATTTTAGATTTGTTGAAATGTTTATTAACATATTTTATTAATACATTTTTTTAAACCACAATTAACACATTTTATATGTGGTTTGTCGACTTATATTTGTAACAAGTGTACTTGATAATCGTCAACTATATTTACAGTCATAATTTATGTATTTTATGTAAAGTTTATTGATAATATTATATCTACAGTTCATCAGTTTTTCTCATGGAGTCTTAGGAGTAAGAGTTAGGAGAATTAACTTTGTGGACAGAAGTGTCTATCAAAAAACATCCAAAAGTGATAGCGTTACCGTTAGAATCTTTAGAAAGCGGTAGAAGCGCTTTTAAAAACGTTTCTAGTAAACTGTTAAAACAGCGCCGTTAAATACTTATGCTCAGCATACTTTATCCATCTAGAACAGTTAAGTTAATATAGTAATTTATTCTACGCGAACGCGAGCTTTCCCCCTATATAATGTGATTGTCCTTAACTCTAGACTCTATGGTTCTAATGTTACATAAATTTAAAAAGTAGGTATTTGATTTTACTTGACACTGAATTTCTCATTAAAATCGGCATTCTTTATATTATAGTACAGAAAACAAGCTGGTGGCTCTCCTGATAAGAAGAGACAACCATAGACACCAAAGATGTTAATGGTGCGTTGCTATCCGTATAGCAGGGATGCAATGCCAATATTGTAAGTTTACTTTACCCTTCAAAGGCTATCTTACCCTTCAAACCGGAACACGGCAGTCACAAGCATAAACGCTATTGGGGTAAGAATAGGTAAGGCCATAGATAGTATCAAAAGCATAAACCAGTTGTTTGTTCATCAGCTATGATTGCCTACGTAGTTATAACTGGCATTCTTATAAGTGGTGATTATTCAGCCATGTCATACAACTTAGAATACCAGATTTGGAAAATTTTCTTTGACAGCACTGAAAACAAAAGCATTATAAAATATATTTTTAAAGACCAGATCGGAAAATAATTTCTATGTAATTAATTTGAAATGCTTGTTCAGTCACCTACATACGTATCCTAAAATAAATAATCTTAACAATCGATGATTAAAATAAAACTAATTTATTTCTAAATATCTATTAAAAATAATCATCATGTAGGTTTTCTTTATCATTTTTTATTAATAGATATTACATACGTAAATATTTTTAAGCCACATTTCTTACAGGGTAGGCAGTAATATAGTGATATATATTATGGCCTAGACGGACTAGCCTTATGCTGCCTACACGTTAATAGCGCTCTTGATACCAAACATGTCGGTTTCCGAGATTCTTGACACCAACATTGGCCATCATTCGATCAATTTCATCTCATTATATATCTGTTTTGTTAATTATCCTGTTAATTATACTTTCAACATTCCGAATTAACGGGGCTTGCCCCTTTTTATTTTTGCACGGATACTGTCGTTCAAATCCGACCTTAGAGCCACCGTCTTACCTATTCCTTCCGGAATAGCGTCAATATTTGTCCGGTTTGGAGGGTAAGGTAGCCGATAGACTTATGCATGTGTCATTGCCATACCGCCGTACAGATAGCAATGCACCATTAACGTATTTGGTTAGAGGTGATAGTTTCTCTTTCCATTAGGAGACCTATCTGCTTGTTTGCTATCTTATGATATTAAAAAAAGGCCTCTCTCTCATTCAGTATTACGATCGCAATCCATGAGTGTCACACAACAGATCGATATCGATCACGTTATTTCTGTTTTCATGACTCTTCTGACATACCTAGTTTTCCCTTCCATACATATACATATCCATAGAATTATGCAGGGCAAGACGGGCACCCAACTAAGGATAGTGCTAGTAAGCACTATGCCACATTTATTCTAAGCAATTTTTATTATAACGAAAGTGTTTAGACGCAAATTGAGTTACAACCACAAAGTGTTAACGTTTTAGTATGAAAATGTATTAGATTTTTGTTAAAGGATACGAGTAAAATGACTCTTGACACACTGAGGGTTAAATGTATTATGTACGGAGTCTTCTGTAAATACAATGTTGACTATGTCGTTGCCTATGTGCCTTTTTCTTTCAAGCTGAAAGTAATAAAATGTTATTAATTTATCATTATGAGTTTGTTCCTAGTAGTTATACGAATTCAAACACTTGAATCGTGCAAATGTAGGTATGGTTAAAATGACCGAGAAAATATCAAGGAAAATTAGAAATTATTTATCTATTTTTATTATATCAAAATTAAATAAGTATGTTTTTTTAAAATATTAACACATTTGGAACACCAAAGACGTTACCCATATTTAAAAGGATGCATTTATTGATTCAGAGCCAAAATACACGGAACGCTGGTTAGTGTGAAGTGTTTAACATTGTGTTTTTTTTAAATATAAGCTCTTTTGTTCAATACAACGATTAATTGTGTTTATCTAGAACATACACGATAAGTCGTAAATTTTTAATTAATGTAATTGTAAAAAAAATACCAATTAATGAAGTCGTCACAAATTTGTTTCAGGTAAATGATTGTAGGGAATCCACCATTGTTTGTCAACAGCTATGGGAATCATGACCATTTCACCAAGAAACTGGTGATTCGTATAGGATTTAGGCGTCTACTGATGTTCCTTTAACTTTGCCTTTTCCGCAAGAGAAACTGGGATAATGATTTAAAATGAAGCCTATTTAATATTAAAATTGGATTGTGTGTTAAGTCTCGAGTGTGATGTGTGTGAAATATTTTTTTTATGTCATAAGATAAAAAAAGCAGATGGGTCTTCATCTTTCCATCAGAAAGAGTCAACTATCGCCAATAGGCATCAAAGATGTTAATGGTGCGTTGCTATCTTGTGGTGAGGTCTAATGGCACATGAATAAGTTCACCGGAATACGACAGTGACAAGCACTGACGCTATTGCGGCAGGAATAGGTAAGGCAGTTGTACCAGACCCGAGCGAGACAATGCAGTACTCTGCCTAGTATTTATTTGTTAAATTTCATAGAAAATTGAAGACCTGTATTATTAAAATCGATTTTGGCGATAAGACCGCCTTTGTGTATTACGAGTATAATAATTAATTATAGTAAACATGTATTTTTAAATAGTAAGTTTGTGCACAATAAAGAGCTTTCATTCATTCATTCATAAAATCCATATTATATTGTCAATAGCTAAAAATAAATCTGAAACGATTTATAACAAACCAACTAATTCGAAAACTTGGAAATATCCATTACATCTGTTATTCTCAGCCGGAACGTAAATAAAACAACAGTTATTTCACGTTTGACTGCACAGTTCAAAACATCCACGCTATTGTATAGAGGTACTCGTATCTCCTCAGTCCATTAGCTTTTCTGATAGAATTATCAGGAAATGGAACGCTTGTTCAGCTCTATTAATAATTCGAATCAAATATTACAAAACACACTTAAAAACAAAGTTATCGTGAAAAAAAACGAGACGGAATAATTAAATTTATTTACTTAGTTGTTTAATTGCGTAATAAATAAGGGGTGTGGGTTTAATTTTCGACAGGGACAAACACAGTACTGTGTATTTCTGGGTTTGGGTGTCTATTAAATATATTTGAGTATTTATATGTGTATTTCTATGTATTTGTATCGTTGAATAACACCCATAATACAATCATAAAATTTGCTTACTTTAGAGTTAATTATATTAATTAATGTACTTTGTTTAGAGATATAAAAATATACGAAAAAATATTAGTAAACATTTAAAAATTGCTTTAAAATGAATATCATGACGCAGCTTATAACTAAGCGTTGCGTTGCGTGAGTAGCCAAAGAGAGAATTTCAAACGTCTATAGATGCTCAGATTCACCAGTTTGTTGGTTAGCTAATTGATTTGATTAACATTTTCCCCGTGTTGGTTCCGGGCTCCTTTGAAGAATAGACCAACTGCCGTTCTGCTAGGCAGGTCGTAAAAGGCGACCGATTGGCTATGCAAGTCACTGCCATCGTGACTTGTAGGTGGTTGAGTTCTCCATTGTCTCGCCCGTGTCTGCTACCACCGTCTTACCTATTCCTGCCGCAATAGCGTCAGTGCTTGTCACTGTCGTGTTCAGGTTTGGAGGGTAAGGTAGCCGGTAAACTTATGCATATGGCATTAGACCTCGCCAGAAGATAGCAACGCACTATTAACATCTTTGGTGTCTATAGGCGATGGTAGACTCTTTCCATCAGGAGACCCATCTGCTTGTTTGCTATCTTATGATATAAAAAACATATGACAATAATATTGACAAGATGGATCTCCATCTCCATCGCCGTATTTTACAGCTTTACGTGCTTATCTAATACATGGGGGACTTCGAGCTGCTACTGAACGTGGAGTTTCGAGAAAAAAATTGAAATCTGGCCTAACTTAACTTACGTTACCTCATAATTTGAGCCGAATAGACTACCCCTAGTTGACGAGGCAGTCATAAATTATGTAGGTTGTTGTTAAACAACAAAGATAAATTTTCCCCGTGTTGGTCCCGGGCTTCTTTGAAGAATAGGCCAACTGCCGTTCTGCCAAGCAGGTCGTAAAAGGCGACCGATTGGCTATACGTACCACTACTATAGTGAGGGTCTGCTATCACCGCCTTACCGATTCCTGCCACAATAGCGTCAGTGCTTGTCACTGTCGTGTTCTGGTTTGGAGGTAGCCGGTAAACTTATATACGTGGCATTAGACCTCGCCACAAGATAGCCACGCACCATTAACATCTTTGGCGCCTATAGGCGATGGTTGTCTCTTTCAATCAGGAGACCCATCTGATTTTTTGCTGTAAAAAAAGATTTCTTTTTTGGAAATGTGATAAAACATATAGTCTAACCGTATAAAACGAGGAATAAATTGAAATCTTATTAAAACTGTCTGGTGAATTCGAAACAACGATTAATTTCCTTTTAATTTGTTTACAGTGCTATTTGACGGATCTCAAGTATTTGTAATTTAATTTCGCGATTCGAATACAATTAGAAAATACTTTTATTACGTTATTAAAATAAAAAAATTATGAGGTCAAATCGAATGATTTTGTTTAATTAGGTTTTTACTTTTATATCAATTACTTGCTTCGTAGTCTATATCTTATTTGACTCAGATCCTGAGTTCCCAGGCTCGATCCTTGCTTTGGAAAAAATATTTTGATGTTATATTATAAATATGTTATTACTAGGGGTTTTGATGGGGTGTGGTACACCCTCTTTCCTCGGATAAGTGCGTAATAGCTTGCTTAACCGAGGAATATATCTCAATAACATTTTTGCATGACCCGTGGATTGAACCCGGTACTTCCCGATATAAGCCGAATAGGCTACACCGACAGACGACGAGGCAATCAAAAATTATGTTCAGTGAAAAAATCTTAGTACTTTTTCGGAGTCTTGGTTTTGGTGGTGTGTATACCCTCATTTCTTGTATAAGTATGTAAAGATACCGTTCCCAGTTATCGCAAGAAACAAGTGATTACAAGTTGATATATAAGGTAACGGGAGTCACCAGTTTGCCATCACACTTATCTTGCACCATTGATTTTGGTCTCGTTTGATTCGTTCTTTTAAGGATTTTTGAACAGGATGTTTTCTAGTGTCGGATGATAGAGCTGGAAGAAGTCCATTAAAGCTATTAAGCTAATCTAGATAAACCCATCGAATGTTGGCTAATTCGGTTTATTCTGGCAAATACTTAGGTGCTGGATGTTTTCTAAGATATCGAGAGATCGG
The DNA here is from genome assembly GCA_036924255.1 of Apodemia mormo. NCBI lineage: Eukaryota > Metazoa > Arthropoda > Insecta > Lepidoptera > Riodinidae > Apodemia > Apodemia mormo. The sequence continues at coordinate 12,051,847 of JAUPFN010000001.1, forward strand.
ATCTGATCGGCCATCGGAGATTGGGCTGATATCATTGGATTTTACTACTAGGATATTCGCAGAGTTTGATAATTGAACTAGAAAGTGGCCATGGAACTCCTGCCCTAAACAAATTAAGCCCATTGAGTGTGCTCTCATTTGTTATATTTTTACATACACTCTGAATCAAAATGAATTACAGGATAACATAGTTGAGCTGGAGGTTATGGGAGCTTTGCAATAAAACAACGCAAACTCATTGAGTAAAGAGCCATGGTAACCTAAACCTAAAACTGCAAAATCTCGTTTCGAAGATCATAAGGATCTTTCTCGTTTACTCTTTAAAATGATGCATATGTGGCAGAATGGCGGTCCGAGGGTTTTGAAATTTTTAATTTTATTTTGTTTTCAAAATGACGTCTACAAGTGTATCATCCATGGATAAGCATTCATTCATTCGTAAAAATGTATCGAAATTGTTCAAACCAATACCTAGAGAAGTATAGGTACTCAAAACATTCAACAAAAACATATGCGGTAAACTATATTTATATATATATATATATATATATATATATATATATATATATATATATATATATATAAGTTTATAAAGTACAAATAGAATATACTAGTTATCAGTTATTAATGGATCTGAAGCGTCAAAAGTCTTTGGTATTCCATGTATATGTGATTTTTAGCTGTTTGAAAAAAACATTAAGCTTGGAAAATTTCCTTCGTTTATCATAAATATTAGGTAGGTAGGTAACTTGATAAACATACAAAATGAAAATAAACAGTAAACAAAACAATAAATTTTCCATCTAAACGTACATGTTTATTTCGTTAACAAGGACGTACTGACCTGTTGTTTGTTATCTTTGGAGAAGGGTAACATTGTTGATACGTGAAACATTATTTCGTGTCCTTGATGCATGGTGTAAATAGAGTGACTGCCGGTCATGTCCCCTGCGAAAATTCAGTATTTTATAATAAAATGAGAAGACAAGAAATAAAATGTCTACCTACATTATATTTTCTGTCACTAAAAAATCAGATACGAAAAAGCCTCTAAGTTTCTTTACCGGATCTTATTGGTAAGTGGCTGCGTTTCTGATCTGGTAAGAATTTAGTAAAAAACTGTTTACTTATCAAAGGCGTCTATAAAGGATAATATGAGTAAAAAATATTTGACTTTGAATCTTTTAATATATAAAAAATATTATTTTTATAATAATTATTACATTTCTCACCTCAAATAAAGGGTCGAAATACTTATTTTTCTGTGGTAGACGAATTGATTATGACTTTATTTGTTAGTGGTTTGAAAACCGTCTTGATCTATCTAACGAAAACCTGCATGATATTGTCTGAACGAATATCAGTTCAGATCTTGTTTAATAGATCAGTTTTTTCCTAGTCGATGAATGGATCGAAACGCTATTTACGGGTGCGATTGAATCGACTTTGTTAATATGCTTTTCTACTAACATTTTACTCGTAAATACATGCTATCGTTGACTAGAGACGGCTGCATTTGTCGGCGGGATTTTTGCATGTTTAGATTTGATAAAGTTTAAGTACCTATAAACCTTACTTTAATGCATTACCTTATTAAAATTACCTAAGGATACCCTTACAACAAAAGGTAACAAAAATAATTTAATGCCAGCCTAATTTGCAGCCTTAGCGGAGCCTTTTTAACCAGTTTTCTATTGATTTTTTCGTAATTCGTGGTCGATTGTAATGGTCACTGGTAAAATAATTTTGATTCTTTGCTGGACATAGACCTTCTTATGCATATTTTCCAAGTTTGAATTTTTTATTAATATATTTCTGAGGCTGTTTTTTAAGTCGTTTCTTTTAGATGAGTCTCAGTCGTAAAGGTCATAATTAGACTGTTTTGTGAACGTTGTATAAAGTCACTTCGGTTTTCATCAAAATCTGTCATTAATTTTTTTTTATGGCTTCTATGAAAAAAAATATACAATTCTTTGTACGATTCAAAAAACTAATAATAATAAAAAAATGTTTTAAGTAATTAGCTTTGTAAAAACTCATGTACAACTCATAATTCTGCAGTTTAACTACATTAAGTATAAAATTTTTAAAATAAATAAAAAAAATCTGTAACTTTATGTCTATTTAGATAAAAAACGCATTCACTGGGTTTTTAAAGTAATTTAATATTAAGTTTATTGAAATTTACCTATTTACTAAAGCAAGTGAATCAGATAGTCAACTAAATAATTTGCATTTACCTAAAAATAGAAAATTCAAACTTTCTGGTTATCGATATATAAAAATTATTATACAATATATAAAGAATACTTGGGGCGTGATCTACAATCGATATAGAAGCCAAAAATATAGTTTTTAGAATTTTTGTCTGTTAGTCTGTATGTCTGTTTGTCTGTTTGTTTGTCTGTATGTATGTCCGGGGTAAACTCAAAAAGTACTGCATGGATTTACTTCAAATTTTGCATGAATATTACTTACAGGTCGGGTATAGGCTACATATTATCACGCTATCACCTACTGGGGAAGGAGCTGTGCGGAGTAAACGAAGTCCGCGCGGACGAAGTCGCTGGCAAAAACTAGTATTTAATAAAATTGGTAAAGTGCGTGTCGGGCCACGCGCAATGTAGGGTTCTGAAGTTGCCCCATGACAATCATGCGGACTAAGAAGGGAACTTTTATTGTTTCATATTGTTTAACCTATTAAATGTCAATGACGGGTATAACCACACCACAGGTTCACCGCCTGTAAAAACTTCTCTAAGTACATTTTATAATTTGGTCGACTATTACTCAAAAACTTTTAAAGCCTACATAGCCATGATACTTATCCTTTTAATTTCATTATATTTGATACTACCGTGAGTTTTTTCCCATCCCTGGCCATAGGGGGATGACACTTGACTCTAACCAAACTTTGCACGTTAAAGCTTATTATTTCACAAACGAGTCCTTTAATCGAAAAATTGTTTTCACAAACATAATATTTTTAATAAGCTAATTATTTCAATACAGTTTTATTTAATAACCTAATGTTTTTATTCAAAAACCTATCCAACGATACCCCACACTATGACTAAAAAAAACATCTCCACTTTACATGTAGAGAAGCTACCGTAAAAAATATTATTCAAGGTTTTGTTACCACTTTGTGGTCGTGACTAATAATATGTATTATATTGTATATATATATATTCATATCAAATGTATATATATTCATATCTATCACATGTATATATATTCGTATCAAATTACAGCTTTCTAGTACAAAGGACTTCTGAGCTAGACCTTGTATTAAAATTTATTCTGCGACAGAATACGGACGGAAATAGCGAAATTATAAGGGTTACTAGCTTACTTCGGAAACCTAAAAATCATGGAAGATTCAAAATCACAAATAAAAATGTTGGATTGCATTTTCGACTGTATTAATTTTTTATGCTTTTAATATAGAATAACGAAGGCCCTTAATATATAATTTTTTTTGGATTAATATGAAGATGCGATCCATAATATATATTCATCCATATATCATGTCCATATCCATATCAAATTTCAAAATCTATCTTTTTGTAGATTATATCACCTGTTTAGGAAATTTAACGCCTTACAACCTTTTTTGATAAACATGAAACCTTGCCGCGACGTATCAGGTTATCGGTAAATTTCGTTTCAAGGAAATGTGCCTAAGGATCGACCGTCAAGATTCAAACATTTTTTACTGCCGTATTTTCGTTGCGGTGTTTGTATTTATAAATGTTGATGTATTAAATTCCCGGTTTATATATTTAACTTTGTTCTGTTATCGTACTTTAAGATCAATCAACTTGTTTGATCAACATTTTTTCTGGTTGGATGACCTGCAATGAAGTCATTTACCCATAGTTTTGTGACGGGCAAACGGCAAACTCAGCGCAAAATATGTCGGCTACGCAAAATAATAGTATGAGGGGTGAGGACGAATTTAGGGAAGGTTATTTAGACACGTTGAAATAATAATTTAAAAAAAAACATTTGATCAAGGTGCGAATCAAAGAGCGATCATTTGATCAGAGCGTTTGCGGTTATTTTGCTACTCTGTGCAGAATATAACATATTTTACCTGTCCACGACCAAGAATCCAGTAGCTATTATTCCTACACCTTATGCACCATTCCTCTTTTTTTTTCAATTTTTTTTTTATATCTTAAGACAACAAAGAAGTAGATGGGTCTCCTGATGGAAAGAGTCAACCATCGCCTATAGACATTAAAGATGTTAATGGTGCTTTTTTATCTTGTGGTGAGGTCTAATACCACATGCATAAGTTTACCGGCTACCTTACCCTCCAAACCGGAACACGACAGTGACAAGCACTGACGCTATTGCGGCAGGAATAGGTAAGGCGGTGGTACCAGACCCAGGCGAGACAATGCAGAACTCTACCACTTAGTAGCCACGATGGTAGTTACTCGCGTAGCCAATCGGTCGTCTTTTACGACCTGCCTGGCAGAACGGCAGTTGGTCTATTCTTCAAAGGAGTCCGGATCCCCGGATCCGACACGGGGGATGTGCTGCTGAATCCCCATTCTTATTTTATTAATATAATGTACTAACATTTCTATCTTTACGCCAAATACCTATAAGGGTAGGTATAGAGAGCTGAGTTTCATACATCACAATCCAGACAGAGAGAAATTCAGCCTTGCTTCCTTTATATTCACACACTCTCTTCATATAAATACGCCGGTTTCGAAGACTATCTGTTTTGACACCCCTACTCTCATGTCAGCCTCGGTTTCTCTGGCGCCTACGTTCCCCCTTCGCATTGCATATATATGTAGATTTTTTTATTACACCTACAGTGTACCGTGTAGGAACAGTGTAAAGTCGGTACATTGACTTCATATTCCGCGAGACATTGTAGAATTCTCCCACCAATTAGTCACGATGGTAGTCATAGATTTGATGGTAATGATTGGCCATTTACAGACGACAATATTTCTTAAAAAAAGTTGTATAGTCCGGATAATCTTTGCATACTTTCACTGTAATTGAGATACATGTGAAAGACACAAGTAAGAAATTAAGCTCATATCATCTATACAAATAAATAAAATTGGAGTGTCTGTTTGTAACATTAAAATAACCGCTTCTTACTAAATGCATATGGAAGTATGCACGGTACACAAACCAAAATAACATTTTTTTTTACCATTTTTGTCTGTCTGTTTGTTCCAAGTAATCTCAGAAACGGCTGGACCGATTCTGACGGCACTTTCACTGACAGATAGCTGTGACAGATTGTAATGAGGAGTAACTTAGGCTACTTTTATTTTTAAAAAATTCCACGCGCATGAAGTCGCGGGCACAGCTAGTCATATATATGTCGCAGTGAAATTGTCAATACCGTTAGTGATAATCTAAGTGATATTATAATTTAACTGCTAACATAACTAAATTATAAACTCCCTAGGTAGATTATAATCTAAGGACTTATATTGACAATTTCACTGCGACATATATAACATTAAATTAGTTACACTTTATGCCAGTATACTTTATGAAGTATAAAACTATATAATGACAATGACAAAAATATTATTATAATACGAATTGGTAGAACATAATTTTTATTTCATTTTGACATTTTTTAAAAATAAACATTTTTGTAATCTCTTGACATTATATACAACTATATATATATTTTTCAATACTATTTATTTGAAATTTGTTACTTTCTATTTTTTAATAATTTATTTAGGTATAAATCTAAAAAGTAAGTACTAAGTTTTTCTTAAATCTATATATATAAAAATCAATCCCTATTTTCCTTGGTCACGACATCACGCCTGAATGGCTGGATCAACTTCGGTAATATTTTTTTTGTTGTTTTTGTAATTGTAAGGAGAAGGTTCTTGTAAATAAAATATTAAGAAAATTGCGCGGAAAAATAGAAAATTTAAGAATACTTAACCACCATATAAAATTTAATGCCATTTTGAGTGCGTGGAAGAACAATCCCGTAGGGCGTAGACTTATATAAATTACGTGTCACGTTGTTTGTCCGCTATGGATTCCTAATATGAATGGCAAAACAACGTTTGCCGGGTCAGCTAGTAGTATATAAAAATAATCTGAAGTCATAAATTTGCATGCCATTTATCTGGCAAAATAGGTTTAAGCACATCGATATATGTATGTTCAAAATCTTTTCCAACCCTATTTTGTGCAAATAAAGAATTTGAATTTGAGTTTGAATTTATGCCAGGTGTAAATTCTATAATATACAATTAAAAATATAATATCATGAATAAAACTTTAGCTGAGAGTATTTCCAGGATATTATAATGTGGCCTAACTTATCCTTATGCATTATGTAGGGGTGTAGGTGTGTAGTATGAATCTTCTTTATAAATAGTTATATAAAACGATCTCGGTAATATAATCTAGGCAATAACTTTATCTCAAATAGTAGGCTTTGTAGAATATAATGTTTCCATTAGATGACCTTTACGATGCTTATTCGATTCATTGGAATTGTCTTTTACCTTTTACGTCCAGTCCTCCTCGAAAGCGGTTCCAACCTCTTAATCGAATTTTGTCTCCCAATAGTGTTACAAATCGGTCCCATTTGTCGTTCCCTTTTTCTGAAATATTATTTAGTTTTATAATTCAAGCGAGCAAGCCCTTACGATGGAAATTAAAATTGGTAAAATAGACATATACACATACAACCCTTAATATTTAGAAACTATTGTATCAAATGAAAGGACTTCATAAGCTGTTTTATAACTATTAGTATGAGATTTTTATATAGTCGGCTTTTAGTTTATAGTCTTTTTTTTCGTTTTTTCGTCTTTTTCGTTTTTATTCGTCTACTAATGTGTGAGTATGACACAAAAACTTTAAGATAATTTTGACATTTTTTTATTATATGCTTAGTCCTTATCTCAAAAAAATAGCACGATACCTTAATTTGATATAAAGTTTTTTTTATATCATAAGATAAGAGTCAACCATCGTCTATAGACACCAAAGATGTTAATGATGCGTTGCTATCTCGTGGCGAGGTCTAATGCCACATGCATAAGATTACCAGCTACCTTTCCCTCTAAACCGGAACACGATAGTGACAAGCACTGACGCTATTGCGGCAGGAATAGGCAAGACGATGGTACCAGACCCAGACGAGACAATGCTGAAATCTACCACCTAGTAGCCACGATGGTAGTGACTTGTATTACCAATCTGTCGCCTTTTACGACCTGCCTGCGGAACGGCATTAAAAAAAAGTCAATAAAGTATTAAGAAACTAAGATTTCTAAAGCGTGCGCTCGCGTAACTATCTCGCGCTCCCAGCAGGGGAGCGGGGAATTGACTTCGGGCTTTTGGCCCCTTGGTCAAGGTATCATTCGCTAGCCCTAAAAAGTAGCCCTTTTTAGGGCTAGCTTGGTCTTTGGATTAGGAAGTTTGACTTTTCCTGAAGGTATGCAGTTAGGGATTTTAGGGTGATCTTGTTTGTGTGTTACAGAGATGATAGGTATATCCCCTCCCGCCCCAGTCCCAATCCCCCTCGGTTTCTTCACATCACCAGGGGCGATCGGCGTGCGTTGAGCGACGGGTATCTTTTAAAACATTTTAGATAAAATTGCTAGAGTAGCAGCTATAGTTTAATATTTTATAAGCATATGTATTTAATCGCCTCTGTGGTCTAGTGGTCTAGTGTTGGCGTTGACTACACGAGATCCCGGGTTCGATTCCCGGGTTGGGGCACATTAAAAAAAAAGTGTTTTTTCGGTTTTCTGTGAAACAGAAAGTTGCCCGGGATTGGAAAGTGCCCGGTTGGCGATAGGCCTGCCACCTGTCACATTTGTGGGAACCAGTATCTTCGGCTAATCGTGGGTGCACTTGTTGTACCACTGCCTACCCCTTCGGGCATATGGGCATGAAGATACTTTACATATGTATCTGAAACTCGATACATTTTCGTAATGAAAACGAATCTTTTATAAAGTAGTTTAACTAATAATTTCTGTCGGTCTTTATGAAGTCGCTTTCTAAATACTTGTTCGCCAAATGATGATCAAATGAGAATCAATTTAAAAATTTCGATGAGTTAGCAAATTTTATATTTTATCATATTTTTCATACAATGAAATGAAAATTGAGCGTCATCACTATTTTGATTGAACTTATCCATCATCATTAATGCCGCAACAATACACCTCTACAGACGACGATTTTGCTAGAGCTTTATTGAATCTTTTATTAATAATAAGGAGGATTTATGCAAAGCCATTGTACTTACTAGAGCTTGCGTTAGAATGGGTGGATCTCCGAACTTAAAATTACTGAATGAATAAAATAATCGCCTGTTATAACAGGTATATGTCAATTAAAAAACTATGAATAAATTAATTAATATAGCAAGAATAAGTAGAGTTAATAATTATATTTAGGATACACAAAAGCGGCCTTATCGCTAAAGGGCGATCTCTGCCAGACCACCTTTAGGGAGAGCAGATATTATAATTAATATGTATATTTTAGGTAGTGTTGCCATTAAATTAAATGACGTTAGTACAAAAAACTCTTTGTGACATAAGTTTCGGAAATTGTCTATATCATTTAGATTATTAAAAAATAAATAATACACTATACTAAAATACGAAAAATAATAATAAACTACAAACTTAATGTGCCAGTAGTATGGGCGTAACCGATTCTTCGGACAATCAAGCAAAATAATATTTTTGTATTATAATATAGTAAACAGGTAGATATATCTCTAATAATTGTAGATGATGGCCACCAATAAGGTAAGGTACCATGGCCACCAATAAGGTATGGTAACCAATAAGGTAATTAACAATGAGGTACTTTTCATGTGGTATGTATTATCGATAAATTTATCGGCTACCTTTCTAAAGTTGGAACACGATAGAGACAACAATGCTATTACGTCAGAAAAGGTATGGAATTATTATGCTATAACTCATTCGAGGATGTAAGGCAGTGATATATCCACTTAAAACATTATGGAACTCCACTACCTAGTATTTACGGTGAAATTAAAACAATAAGCATTCGTTCCTCGACAATTGCGAGCTGTCTAGCCGGAAGGCTGTTCGTTTATTTTTAAAAAGGGGCCCGAATCATCACGCGCGTTATTTTCACACGATGTTGGTTTGTAGTCTAAGATCCCACTATCGACCTTCACCGAGCTGGTTAATATTGCAAATGGGTTGACTAAAAAATTTCAGTTCAGATGTTTTTTTTAAACATTTCACTAGTTTGCTCAATAGACAAATTCCATACCAATTAAAAGTATGGAAACTATAGAATATGCAAGCGTTAAGTTGACAAACCCTTCACAACTGTTGGGTAGGCAGGTATAAACCAACAAATAAATCGTTACTCGTAACCTGATCACCCAAAAGTTGTCACGGAAAAAAATAGTGTTACGCTCACTATTTTTTTTCATATTCTAATAGGCTTCATACTTTCGATTGGTATGGAATTAGTCTATTAACCAAATCAGTCAAATGTTTTAAAAAAATTGTTAATTAACCATATTCTTGACTGAATTTTTTTAGTCAACCCATTTGCAATATATTTATTGATATATTTGATTGTATGTAAAATATTTTTCATCTATTAACCAGCTCGGTAAAGGTTGTCTTAGAATGGGATCCTATACTATTACAAAAAATCCAACGTCATTCGACACCGATTAACAGGTAGTGCTTGATCGTCTAAAGAGCTGAATTATATATTATTTTAATTTTTATTAATTAGTAAATATTTTTACAGAATTGGGATAAACGAGTAGGAAGTGCACCTAATAAAAGGTAAATGATCACCGTCGCCCATGCCATCCGCAATACCAGAGGTCTTGTAGTTGCGTTGCCGGCCTTTTAAAAATGAGTAAGCTCTTTTCCTGAAGGTTTCCGAGTCGTATCCGTTCGGAAACACCCATGTCGGTAATTGAATATATTCTAAAGAAACAATATAAAAGTACTAACATAGTGTGAATATTTTCTTTTATAATTTTTTGTAATTCCTAGGCAAAGATGAAAGAATAAAAATTTAATAAATACACGATCAACATACCATTTGAAAGCATTTCGTCGTCAGTTTTCTGGCCAGGATTCATTATCATAACACCTATTTTAAAATTAACGGATCCTTCCTGTTCTTCAAGCAGTAGAATATCTTTTTGTAATTCTGGACATGTAATCTGTTAAAAAAAAGTTTTACTAAGTTCCTACTTTGCATGTTTATCAATAATTATCACACCGATAAAATATAACATACTTATTTTGTTTTTGTAAAAAAAAACAAACTATATCACTGTTTTTTTCCCTGTGTTGTCCGGGCTCCTTTGAAAAATAACCAACTGCCGTTCTGCCAGGCAAGTCGCAAAACGCGACCGATTGGCTGTACGTGTCACTACCATCGTGACTTTTACTAGGTGATAGAGTTTTGCAACGCTCGCCCGGGTATTTAGTACCACCGCCTTACCTAATTCTGCCGCAATAGCGTCAATGCTTGTCATCGTCGTGTTCCAGTTAGGCGGGTAAGGTAGCCGTTGGACTTATGCAAGTTGCATTGCCATCCCGCCACACGAATAGCAACACGCCATTAACATCTTTGATTCTATAGGCGATGGTTCTCTCTTTCTATCAGAAGCGCCACCTGCTTGTTTGCTGTCTAATGATTTAAAAAATATAAATTTCATTCGAATAAAAGTTGAGGTTTGAAAGATATTAATAGCATCAAAAATATATACATTAAGTGAAGTGATACTAAAGAAAATGTATTTTGAATACTGTGGAAATATTTAAGTTTGTAAAAGAAAACAACCGCAATACCGTAAAGAAAATTACGATCAGAATAAATTCATTTTATCTTTCATTTCGAGTTTCTGTTTAAAATGAGTCTCTGTAACAATAAAATATTTTATACAAAATTGGTTGTTAATTTTATTACCTCTCGGGGCATTTTGTCTATCCTTTCTATGGCTGTAAATTGTGCTAAAATTTGTTTTACAGTTGGCCTTGATGGTGCTTGACCGCCACTTCCGGTCCACGTACTCGCTGGTAAATATATTTTATGCGCTCCCTGTAGCAAAAACATCCAGATCAATCCAAATTTTAATTACATATTTTTATTTACAGTAAATTAAAAATTTAAACAATTGTGATTGTAAAAGAGGTAAATGTTACAGTTTTAATTATATAAAATACCTCTTGGCAAAAATGGTTTACACGTAACTAATTATTTTATTAAACATGATTTTTTTAAGGCTGTGTTGTTTGAGGCTGGTTGTTTATTTAAGTACGGAGTACCCTTATTATAGGTTACATTACATATATAATAGGTGTTTCGTACTTGATATAAAAGCCGAACTACCCCAGGCGTATTATAACATGAACAATATTACCAAACAAAATAAAATAGAAATGACATATAGGTTAAGTAATGTCATTTCTGAATTATCTGCTTATTTAGTATTGATATAAAAATCAATGTTTCTTCTTTTTCTCCTTCATTATACGAATGGCAATTATCAGAGAATTCTGCCAGTGTCGAGTAAACTTAGGAAGTCACACGTGTTAACCATTTCTTGAAATGGAATTAAGGCGGCTTCTTTTTGGGTAGTAGGCTTCTTCTCAAATAGCAATAATCGCACCTCGGGTAAACCTCATTGGTTACGATATTATAAGTCATTATATTTTCTCAAATAAAGAGCTTCAAATAAAGTGTCAACGAGATCTCTATATTAAACTAATTTTTTTAACAAATAACAAAATGGCAGTGCACGACAAATAATGAATTACTAGCGACTTCGTTCGCGTGACCAAAAAGGGTTAATTCTTTTTGTTCAGTCGGGTAAACAGTAGCCTATGTCACTCCTGATTAGTGTAGCTCTCTAATGTTTAAAGATTCTTTAGATAGGTGTAGTAGTTATTGAATTTATTCCTACATCATACGTACTACATATACACAAACGTATAAAAACACAAAATATGCATATTTTCTTATGGTTTTCTCTTTATAATATTGGTATCGATAGGCAAATATTTAATACATTGGATTATATTATTGTAATTTTTGTAGAGATATCTAATTAAAAAGAAAAAATACAACTTATTATCAAAAAGAAAAATACATACAACCTATTTTACTCGCTAATAATGCAGCTTTCTATTAAAGAATTTAACATCGGTTTGTGGTTTAGTGTAACAAACAAAGAAACTCAATTTCGCATTTATAATATTAGTTAGGATTTACGGTTACGTCTTTACAAATCAATATCATATTTTAATTGTGTTCAAGCATTCATATTATTGATTAAAGCTGTATTTGATATCAGAACGAAATATATTACAGTTTGCCATAACATTTACTTTTATAGCGTAGAAGAGCAAATAAGCAAAAGGCTCTTTTGTAACTGGGAGATAACCGCCGCCACTATACACATTGTTAATGACGCATATCGGACCTTTCGTACATTAGTACATACACATCAAATAAAACAAAGGCTCGTTTATAAATTTTATTAAACCAATGTCTTTGGTATTTTATAGGACAATAAGTTAAAATTTTGTTCCATCCACTGCAACTTCCGTAAACCAGCATCTACAGCGGCACTTCCCGATGACAACTAAATTGCAAGCTCAGAGTACCATAGGTACTTATAATATAGGTAAATATAACTTATCTTGGAACAATGTGAAGTATATGTAAAGTATATGAGGTAAAAAAATAATGTAAAGTATATGAGGATAGTTGTTGGTGTTTGTTAGAAATCGTCAGTCAATAGTAGAGTGTATTATTTGAATCACAGACTGACATCCCATCTAATATTGCCCAGATCCTCTATCCATATATATAACTAGCTGTTGCCCACGACTTCGTCCGCGCGGACTTCGTTTACTCCACAGAGCACCTCCCTCGTAGGTGATAGCGTGATATATGTTGCCTATATGTTGACCCGACCTATTAGTAATATTCATGCAAAATTAGAACTAAATCCATGCAGTAATTTTTGAGTTTACGCCGGACATACATACAGACAAACAGACAAACAGACAAAAATTCTAAAAACTATATTTTTGGCTTCGATATTGATTGTAGATCACGCTGCAAGTATTCTTTTAAAAAATATTCAATGTACAGTTTTGTTTTTCCTACGATTTTATTATATATGTATAGATAATATCCATAGTATCCGTACTTCTATACTAATATCATAAATACGAAAGTTTGTCTGTCCGTCTGTCTGTCCGTCAAACCGATTTTAATTAAATTTGGCTAGAAGATATTTAAAGACCTGGGGTCATTTTTCTCCAAAAATTAACCCCTAACGGGCCGAAATAGGTGCCAGTTTGTATCAAAGATTATATTGATGTAATGTTAAAGTACTCGCGGATGCACGTGCGAGGGTTAACTAGTGTATTATATTTTCACTCAGAGCTATGGAAATAGCTTCAAGATTGTTTCTTCAAATATAAGTAAAGGTTAAAATTGTTTTATTCGTCATGACAAAATGTTTCACATTTATTTCATTCCTGTTTTAAAATTGGTGAAAATTAAAGCACGTTGAATGCACAATACTATCACACGTATTAAAAAGCAGGAAATTATTTTCTAGGTTAAATGATAATGGAATCTAAGAATAAAATGTACTTACCATTTTGTTAAAGAGAATCGCTCGTAAAAGACCCGCACTTTCCTGGACTACACTTAAAAGGTATGGCTCCCTCGCACCGTCCACGCCAATATAGTTTTGATGCACTAAAACAGAAATAAGTAAGTTTAATATAGAAGAAACTTTAAATGATTTAACGTAATGAAAATTCACGTTATCATACATTATAAATAAATATCTCTTGACAAATTACACGAATTGATCTAACCCCAAAATAAGCAAATTATTTGCTTGTGATATGGGTGTTAGTCAACGATATTAATACATAGAAATACATAATATATAGATATTAAAATATATATAATGAACACCCAAACCCAGAGATACAAACGTCTATGCTCATCACACAAATGTTTGTCCCCGTCGGGAATCGAACGAGAGTCAGGGTTACTAACCACTTGACCAACATCCAGGTACTGTTTATATTAAATATAGTGCGCGCGGAACTAAACTGGTCATCAAAAAAATCGGCCCACCCTGTTTTTGTTCGTTATTTCTCAATTATTTCGTAGATAAGCCATTTCTCACAGTTGTTTTTTGTTTTGAGGGTCGGATAAGATGTTTGACACTCTGTTTGTCATAAATCCTATGGCACTTAACGGTACTTGATTATTTTTTGTTCAAAAATACTGCTAATTGCTGATTTGACGGTTTACGTCGGTACAAATTAAGCTCGTGTTTCCAGTCCGAAACAAACTTTTCTCGGGATATCTTGTTATTTACGTTAAGTTTATTTACTGAAGCTGTAGTTTTGATTAATTTTGCCTGAAAATAATGGATACTACTGAAGCGGAGGCAGCGCAAGTTGTGGCTCTACTGCAACAGGGCTTAAGTCAACGTGTCGTGGCTAGAAGATTGAATCTCAGCCGTTCTGCAGTTCGACGAGTTTACCAAAGGTTTCTAGAGACTGGGCAGTATCGAAGAAGATCTGGATCTGGCAGACACAGGGTGACAACTCAAAGGGACGATCGCTTTTTAGTGGTATCGGCTTTAAGAAATCGACACCTTTCTGGCGTCGATCTCCAACAACGCTTACGTGAAGATCGGGGTGTGGCTATAAGTGACAGTACTGTTAGAAGGAGACTTCGAGAGCAGAATTTAAGACCACATAAACCAGCAACGGGACCACTTTTGACCACAGCTCATCGTCAAGCAAGACTTCAATTTGCGCAAAATCACATTAACTGGACTATAGGTCAATGGGAGTCAGTTCTTTTTAGTGATGAAAGTCGAATGACTTTATACGGTTCTGACGGACGTCGTAATGTAATGCGACGACCGGGTGAACGTTATGCCCAGTGTTGCATAAGAGAAACAGTCAGTTACGGTGGGGGCTCTGTAATGTTTTGGGGCGGGATATCTTTAACTGGACGAACGGAGCTGGTTTTCATAAGTAGAGGTGCTTTAACTGCTGCACGATACATTACGGAGGTTTTAGAAGACCATGTGGTGCCTTATGCTGGCTACATCGGGGAAAACTTTCAACTTATGCATGATAATGCACGGCCACACATAGCGCGCAATGTCACCCAGTATTTAGAAGAGGTCGAATAAAGCGGAAGAGGTGTCGCGATTAAATTTAAATAAATGCAAATGGAACGTTCAATCATCATCAATTTCGCCAGCCGTCAAAACCGGTGAATTGTGATAGTACTAGGTGTTTATTACATTACTACACCGTAAAGGAGCTGCTGCAAAAAAATTCGCACCGACCGCTTAGCAGAGTGAACAAAACTCAACATGGAGATACATCCCAGTGATGATAATGATGAGTTGCTATACATGTGGCAGTAGGTATATTAAGGCGATAGGTAATGCCAAACTACGAAATAGACACCTCTTTGAAAGCCTACTACTGGTAACCGGTTGGTCCAATAATTTAAAAAAAATATGGATTATGCGTATAATATAATTAAGTTTAAATTTTAAGTTCGTTTTTTTAAATTTCATTGTTATTTTTGACGGAAAAAAATCGAATATCTTTCTTATTTTTACGCAAAAATTTGCTTATAACTTCCAAACTACTGTAACGATTTTGATGATTTTTTCTTTTTATTACAGACAATTTATTGTTTTATAAAATTTAAGTTCAAAATTTTACAATATCATTATAGTGTGCTATTAAATCAATAAAAACCTTATTATTTAATTCGCGGACAGCGCTCGCGTTGAAAGTCAGTCTCCCGGTAGCGTTCATACGGGGAGGCTGTGTCGCATGCTAGCTCGCTCCGCTCTCCATATTCGAGTCAAAGAGTAATAGCACAGATAGAACGTTTGGCACAATAGTAAGGTTGTGCCGTTTGGAAATTGAACATTTCGTTTACGCTTGGATGTTTTTTTATAGTAGATAATGAGCTCGGACCGAGAAGGCTGTTTTTTTTACAGATGTTGTTCTTATGATATAGACAAGGAATAAGAAAGGATTTTTTTAAATTCATCCCCTAAGATGGTGAAATACGGGGTGAAAGTTTGTATGAAACTCTGTCATTTTTGGGTTGAAATGAATGATATGCTGTAATTAAATTATCCTTTAACTGAAAAAAAATTAAATACAAATTTAATGTCTTTTTGAATTCTAGCCCATAGAGAGGTAAAAAGAGGCTTTAAAGTTTGTATCAAAAATGAATTGTTTATTTATTGCATTACTATAAAATCTAAATTATTTTAATTTAGTATTTATGATTTTTAATACAATTAAGATGTACGAATTTTCGGATTTTTTAGTACTTATGCTCTTCAATCGAAATTGAAGAAACATGCATGTAATGTTAGAAGTTTCATCCATTAAAGGAGTAAAAGTGTGTGTTACAATTTATATGAAAAATCAAACGTTTATGGTCAAAATAACATGAAATTTGGCACTTACGTTCATCAACACAATTTAAGAATCATATATTTAGGAATTTTTTTTAAATTTCATTCCTTAAAGGGTTAAAAAAAGCATTGATGTTTGTATAAAAAATAGATTGTTTACTGTAGAATATTGTAAAAATTATTTAAAACTTAGTATTTATGATTTTTAATACAATTAAATGAATACGAGTTTATGGTTTTCAAATGTCATCTCTTCAAACGATGAAAAAAATGGTAAAGTTTGTAAAAAAAAACAAAATATGTTTAATCAAAATCTCTTCAAATTTATTAGTCATGTTCTTTAATTCAATTAAATAAACGTGCATGTAAGGATGCAGTGAGTTTTATCTCTTAAAGAGGTAAAAGAGGGTATTAAAGGGCCTGAAAGCTAGTACTTTATAAATAGTCTTGTTTGCGAGTAAACGCTGAATAATATTTTGAGACTATTCATGTACTTACCTACGTTTACGCTTGAATTTTTTATTAGCTATAGATAGATAAGTATTTTGTCAATATTTTGTATAAATGTACAAAAATAAAAAAAATAAAACATAAACAACGAAGATAATTCAATCAAGCGAGTAAAAAGCAAAACTCTGAAGAAAAAAAATAAAAACTGGTACTATTTGAAGGTAGTAAGGACTTCGCAAATAAAAATAAATAAATTAAATATATTATACATACAAATAGTCTAAATAAACCAACTTATTTAGTAGTTTCCTCTATAAACATTAAATCAATTTATATATCTTCTTTTTATTACGAGATTTTGAAACAAAATCTAAGAAGCTAGTTAGTTTTAAAATATTATTCAAGAGATTACATTTTACAAAATCAAATTTTGAAAGGTTTTGTTAAATATTAATTGTCGATTGTATGTATTAAAATAAAGTGCTACACGGGATGTATTGTATATTACAACACTTTCAAAGAAATAGGATACGTAACTGTTATTATTGCGTAAATTGTTATATAATTTTTTGTCGATTTTCGGTATATTTTTTTTTCTTTAGATATTTATCGTTTTTCTAAAATGAATGTATATGTAATCGATAAATGAGCGATTACTGGTTATTGGTTTTGAGTTTGACAACATTCAGTCGATTCATGATGATAAAAGTTCATATAGGTGAACAAAAATGTTAAAACGTAGGTATCTGCATCCACTGTAAATACTCTTTGACTTTGGACCATGCCAGCGCGCGAAATAATATTTGCGCTGCTCATGTTAGAAACTCAAGGTCGTTCGCAGCTGTAATCGCCTTAATCCAAAAGCAACGAGGGTAGATTGAAAAGTATTCGGCATAACACAGATCCATTTAATTCTAAAAATCAAATCTACCCACATAATTATTTCAGTTCAGAATAGTTAATTGTGTGAAGTTCGA
Organism: Apodemia mormo; assembly: GCA_036924255.1. Taxonomy (NCBI): domain Eukaryota; kingdom Metazoa; phylum Arthropoda; class Insecta; order Lepidoptera; family Riodinidae; genus Apodemia; species Apodemia mormo. The sequence goes on from JAUPFN010000001.1 coordinate 12,069,784, forward strand.
AACATGTGCAATAATTTGTTGTGATTTCATAAATTTTTTAAGAAAGCAATCGGACATAATTTCTGCAAATGGAGCAAATCGAGCAGCGTGCCGTCATTGAGTACCTCCATAAGAATGGGGTATCACCGAAAGCTAACCATGATGATATGGCTAGTACATTAAGGGATTCCGCTCCGTCTTATTCATCCGTCACAAAATGAATAGCAGAATTCAGGCGTGGCAGAGAGAGGGTGTAAAATGAACACCGATCTGGAAGGCCTTCGACGTCCACTACCGACGACAATATTAAAAAGGTACTAGATTTAATTATGGGAGACCGCAGATTAAAAATTAGAGAGATAGCCGAGATTATAGGCATCTATTATGAACGAACTCAAAATATCATAGTCAACGAATTGGGTTTCTACAAAGTATCAGCGAGGTGGGTTCCGCGAATGCTTTTGAACAAAAAAGGAAGCCGACGCAAATGATTTTTTGAATCGTTTTGTTACAATGCACAATGGACGAAAAATGGGTTCATTACTGTACGCCACGAACAAAACAACAATCAAAACAGTGGTGAAGACCTGGTTCACTGCCCCCCAAAAGGGCTAAGGCGTTTTTGTCAGCAAATAAGGTAACGGCTTCAGTATTCTGGGACTCGAAGGGTGTGATTATGATTGATTGTCTTGAAAGTGGTCAGACTCTAAACTCTTATTACTACTGTGCCTTACTACGTCGTTTACGAGAGAAAATAAAAGAAAAACTTCCAGGAATGCTCAGAAGAAAAGTCCTGTTTCATCAAGATAACGCCCGTGTTCACACGTCTGTGCAATCAATGGCTGAAATCCACAATTGTGGCTTTGAACTTTTACCGCATCCAAATTATTCACCTGATCTGGCACCGCCAGAACTCTTTCTGCTCCCTAACCTAAAAAACACTTGGGAGGTCAAACATTTTCGACAAACGACGAAGTCAAAACAGCATAGATTCATATTTTGACTCTAAGGAAAAATCATTTTTTTTCAACGGTCTAAATGCTTTCAAAGGGAGATGGCAAAACAGCATCAAACTTGATGGTGATTATGTAGAAAATTAAAAATATTTTTAAAAATATATAAACGGGTCAATAACGCGTTTATATATTTTATATAGTTTATATATTTTTAAAAATGGTAGTAGAACGCGTTAGTTTAAAAGTTCATATTGCAAACCGATACGGGCCGGATAGTTTATATATTTTTAAAAATGATAGTAGAACGCGTTACTTTAAAAGTTCAATTTAAAATATAACTGATTTAGTATGTGTTTATTTTCTTGCTTAGGCCGAATACTTTTCAATCCACCCTCCTACCTTATCTTCTACACCGGAACAGTAACAAGCATTGACGCTACTTCGAGGGGAATAGTTAAGACGGTATTACCAGATCCGGGCTAGGCGTTGTAGAACTCTACCACCTAGTAAAAATTGGGACAGACATTGACAACCCACATTGAGTTTATACACATTGATTATATATTAGTGCAAATTATTTTAAGTTTTATAGTTTGACCCCCAACATATGGCCAATGACTCCCAAATTGTTTAAAAAAACAATTTGGGGGTCATAGGCAAAAATTGTTGAAACTTCCCGCTAAATTAAGGTATTTTAAGCTTAAAAGAGTAAAAACTATAAGCATAGATTTTTTCAGTTCAAACATCTTTTTTGTTAAAAATGGCAGTACATATTATATTGATTTTTGAGGTAAATAACCGATAAGTTGAAAAATTCCGAAACAATGTTAAAAACATTTTTTTTTTCAAAAATTTTCGTCAGTGTTAAATAACAAACAAATTGACCGATTTTGATCCAATTAACGGTATTTGACGCAGTTTTTAAAGGAGAAAAGTTGATAAGATTATTAAATCAATCCGTTTTGCTTTTTTTTATTAATTTTTTTTAGCCTTAAAGTTAAGTTAATTAGCCTGAAAGTTATTTAAAAAATATTAAGTAAGTTTGCGTAAAAACGAATTCATTTTAATATTTGAAAAGCTGTAACTTTTGTAAATTGTGTTCGATTTTGATTTTTGAAACGGCATTCGACGTAGTTTTTTTAATACTAAAATATCGTAGAATACCAAAAAACGATTGGGTGAAAAATTTTGAAGTTACGTCGAAAAAACACTTTTTTCAAAATTTTTAGTCAACAATTTCTTCCAAACGGATAAACCGATTGTGATGCAATTTATTCATTAGGCGTAATTTTTTAAAGAATTTTTGTACTCAATCGGTCCATTAATTTGGAAGTTATGTTAATAAAATTCTGTTTTACCAAAATTTTTTTGAATGAATGAATGAATACTCTTTATTGCGCACCAAATTTAACAAAATAGATTATGTAAAATACTTATAGCTAATAATTATGTATATAGTGGGTACACAAAGGCGGTCTTATCGCTAAAGAGCGATCTCTGCCAGACAACCTTTAGGTAGAGGAGATCTTATAATTAATATATTTAAGGTGGTGGTGCCATTAAATTCAGTGACATAATTTCCTAATACAATCTATATTATGAAATTTTTTAATAATAACTAAATAAATATATAAATAATATAAATACATACGACGATATATATATAAATATATATAATATATATAAATATATATACACATACACACATACACATACATATTATATACATAACAAACATATTTGTATATCCATAAATACAATACATTACATATACACTATATTAAAATTACATATATAAAACTGTACTAGATATGTACTAGACATATATTTTATATATTATATGTACTAGACATATATTTTTTTTGGTGTTTTTTCAATATTTCTCAAAATCTCCTGGACTGAATTGGTTCAAATTTTCAGGAAATCTAAGTTGAGCGGAATACGTTTGAATGCCATCAACTGCGTTTCGATTGGTTCAGCCGTTCAAAAGTTATGAGATGTTTATATACACACACATACACACACACACACAAACACACACACACACCCACAAACACACACAAATACACACACATACACATACATACAGACATACTGATGTCATCGTGAAAATAGTCGAAAAAGGTTCCTAGGACCTCAAAACGTGGAGATCTGGCGAAAACTTGATTTTCGAAAATTGGGGTTAAATCAGTGACTTCCTTATCTACGTACGTAGCGGCAAGTTAAAAACATCGTTTTGCTATAAAACGTACATATACTCATACATATTACACCTAGAATGGCTTGCTGTAGAATATTTTATACAAAGCCAAATTCCGAGGTAATATATGCCTGGAATACACTACCATTGTAAATTCAGACAAACGTCCAAAAAATCTATATATATAAAAATCAATCCGTATTTTCCTTGGTCACGACATCACGCCTGAATGGCTGGACGAACTTCGGCATTTTTTTTTTGTTGTGTTTGTAATTGTAAGGAGAAGGTTCTTATAAAAGAAAATATTAAGAAAATTGCGAGGAAAATTAGAAAATTTAAGAATACTTAACCACCATATAAAGTTTAATCCCAAAATTAAAAATTAAGTATCAAATTATTTGTCCGCTATGGATTCCTAATATGTAAGGCAAAAAACAACGTTTGCCGGGTCAGCTAGTTTTATATAAACATGTTACTTAGCTCGTATTGAGTAAAGCTTTATGTAAAAGTGATAAAAATTGAGACATATTTAGGATGGGATAATAAAGGGAGTTCTTTCTAATAATTAAAATATATATCGTGACGACTATATCCAAGAAAGACTAAGTAGAGGTGTAAAGTAGAGATAATGGTGGGGACATAATACTAACCTTTATAAGCTACTAATTTTATATTATAAGATAGCAAACAAGCAGATAAGTCTTGATGGAAACAGTCAACCATCGCATATAGACACCAAACGTGTAAATGGTGTGTTGCTATCTTGTAGCAAGGTCTAATGCCACATGCATAAGTTTACCGGCTACCACCCTCCAAACCGGAACATGACAGTGATAAGCACTGATGCTATTGCGGCAGGAATAGGTAAGGCGGTGGCACCAGACCCGGGCGAGACAAAACAGAACTCTACCTTTCACGCTAAGTCACGATGGTAGTGACTCGTATAGCTAATAGGTCGCCTTTTACGACCTGCCTGGCAGAACAGGTATATTGTTCAAAGGAGCCCGGGACCAACACGGGGATGGTGGTGGTAGGTACCAAACTCATCAACTCTCAGCGGTTAGAGCGTTACCCGACTTTAAGGCAAAATGGTCGCTGTTTTAAATCTAACGATGTCAAAATTTTTCTGTAATTTTTTTTTTAAGTTTTAGGGTAAACATGGTTAGACAAAAGGGTTAAAATGGTTTTAGGCACACACATCACAGGATCAGTGCAATTACAAAATGCACACACATATTTTCGAATTGTATTGTGTGTGTGTGTGTGTGTGTGTGTGAGTGTGTGTGTGCGTGTATGTGTGTGTGTGTGAATTGTTTTTGAATTGTATGAATTGTGTAACAGTACGTGTGTCGTAATTTAAAGTTATCAATTATCATTATGAAAGGATTTCATAATGATAATTTTACATAAAATAAATTAATTAATGAAGAATATTATTATATCTTAGCGTCAACATAAGCGTCTGCTCGTTGCCTGTTTAAATGTAGTGAGAAAATTACCCTATTTTTTGCTATGTATAAAAGTTACCCCATTTTTAATGTTATTATTCCTTATACGAGTATTATGCGCAAGTATAACTTTGCAAACTTTCTCATACTTTATGTGACTTTATCCTTTGGTATAAAGTTTGTGACAATTTGAATGAAAGAGTTTGTCAGGATTGGTTTTAGGTATAAAACATCAATATATAAAACGAATCCTTCTTTCAAATTTTTATGTCAAGCAGTATCATCACATGTTATGTCACATGTGCGACAGGACCCTTTTCAATAAATGCCTAAAAATATTATAAATGTGAATATACCGATTATTATGAAACTTTGTACACATATTCTTGGAGGTATTAGAAGTAACATAGGATACTTTTAAAAAAAATTACATATTTAATGGCTTAAATGCGAGCGAAACCACTTATTATATATTAAAAGCTAGTGATCAATACATACCATGAGCTGCTTCATTTGGCAAGTCTATCAAACTTTCTAAGACATTTTTCGAAAGTTTTTTTCAAATAACTAGGTGTCATCAAAATATGCAGAATTAATGTGTTTTTGCTTCTTGATGGACACATACTTATTATTAACTTTTAATAAATTCACAAGATAATTTAATAAGCAATTTGAAAAATATTTTGTCTGACAAAATATTGCTTATAAGCTGGTTTACTACCGCGAATACGCCGTATTTGAGCATATTTGATTGGGATAGGAGTTTACTTTTGTTGAACTATTTAATAATTTTATGTTTTGCGATACTTTCGAAAAAAATCCTGTCGAAAGTTTGGTAGACTCACCAAAAGGAAATCACTTACGAAGTTTCAAGAATAAAATATGTATTGACCATTTAAAAAAAAGCGAGCTAACAATATTTTTACTCGTTAGCTTGACTAACATTACAAACTTGGTTTTCTTTTTTACTGATTGCGCTAAGATTTGTCAAAAAGTATTTAATGTTGACGTAGGCATCCTCTGATAAAGGAGTTTAGAAAACTCACCTTTTAAGTAGTTGACAATTTTAATACGAGAAACCAATAGGTAATAATAATTTTATGAAAGAAGAAAACGTGGAAATTAGTACAAGTGTATTGTTAATTTATGATTAAAATACAGCTAACCAAGTGCATATAATTATTAATAAATATAATTAATATATATAATTAATAATAAATTAATAATTAACTTATTAATACGATATATTTATTCATAATTTTAAGAGGTACGAACCAACACGGACAAATGTGTTGCTGACGTTGTTGACGTTAGTCTGTTGAGATCAGATCATGACGTCCTGGGTTAGATTGCCGACCCGAGCAGAAATTTCATTAGGTTTTTCTCCTTAGAAAAATCTCAGTACCAGCCCAGAGTTTAGTTGGCAAATAATAATAATAACTCGTATCAAATAAACCCAAAGTAAGCAATTTATTTGCTTGTAATAAGGGTGTTAATCAACGACACTAATGCAAATGTGGCAATGGGATCACCACCCATTCCGAAAACAAAGAAACTATATGCAATATATTATCTCGCAATAGAACCGACATGATGATACTTTGTATAATGGTAAGTAAGTAATATGCTTCTCGTAATATAAGCATTTTGATATTTGGAAGTATATTAAAGCGCTTCAATATTAGGGTGTTTATTTTGGCGAGTAAGGGTAATTTATTCACCCACAAAGCTTTTAATAATTCCTTAGTATGTGAAACTTCAGGATTAAGGACTGTCGTGCCCTAGATTAGTGATAAACTTCTTGGTATTATGAAGGTGTCGCTAACGTACTTGAGTACCTGAACTTCTAAGAAGTTTGTATTGATCTTGTTATTTATTCTCCAGAACTCTATGTACGTATATATGTGCCTTAAATCTCTCGCATAACTTGTGCCCGACTATTTATTGATTGGACTGTTCTTTAAAAAGAGTCACGATCAACACGCTGGAACATATAGTTTTCTTGATTGGAAAAACCTTGATACATTTTTATTAACTCGAGATTAGAACCTTCGATCTTATAATCTGAAATGGAAGTGGCTAACTAAACGTTGATTTATTTCATTAAGGTTAAAATTAGCTATATAATGTTACGCTATTTTCAAACTGAACATTTACATAAATAATGTTGATGTACACCTAAAATACTATATATAATTCATAGCAGGCTTTTGATGTTATATTTTATTTCATATAAATATTTAAGAGCAATTCATTTCATCTGTTGCCTCCTGATTTATTTCAGAGATATTCTCAAATGTAATATGACATTTTGCGTCCCTATTAATTTAGTGTAACCCAACATAAATTCCATGTTCAGTAACTCTTAAATATGTTCTTACTTTTTGTAACAAAATAAATTTTCCAAACGTATCAAGCAGTCAGTACCTCTTATTTTGCTATTTTAGAAAGTATAGAAAATATAATAATAATAGATATCTTCGTAAATTTCAATATTAAAGAAACTAGTGCCAGCTTAAGGCAGATTTTTTGTTTTAAAATAAATTGTATATTTCGATTGTGTTTTTTTAATGTTTATGTCGATACGGAGAAAGTGAAGCTAACGGTCGGTGGTGGTATTCTCGTTCATCTGAGAATTATAGGAAATGGTACGTTAAAAGTCCAATTAACTTAAGTTAGTAGAATTGACTACATATTCATATTCTAGATCGAGAATACAAAAGTAAGGAATTTAGACGCAATAGATACAGCTTGTATTTACAATAGAATTACCGGTTTTGACCATCTTAGCACCCAACAATGTACAACAAAGTATTATGGTGTTAAACTTTAAACATAACTTAAACGAATCAAATTTATAAGGATGTTGTATACATATACATTATATTGTTATACATATATATTAATTAAGGCCGTCGATCTGCAATGTCCTGCGACGTCACTCTAAACCTCTCGGATCAAAAATGCCCGAGTTCAATCCTCGGTCGGAAAAAAGTGTAATTCGGATTTTTTCGTGTAAGTAAACTAGTAAGTATACTCAACATTGTAATTTTTAGCAGCTTGATTGTACTGTAGTGGAGTGTAATAACTCCACGCCTCAGATTACGCGTAAAGCCGTCCTTCCTGTTATTACAAGAAACAAACGGTACTCATTATGTAGTCAGTATAATATGACGGTGAGCATTACAATCCATTACATATAAACTAATCGACAAATTGGCGAATCTCGATGAATCGAAAAATCTACAGATTTTTAGTTTCTGTCCGGTCTAGTTAACGGTTCATGTCCGGTTACCTTTCGAATTCTGCGAATCCTGAAACGGAAACGGCGTAATGATATTTATAAAATTTTTGACCCATAAATTGCACCTCGTTATTCCTCAAGTATTTCCAGCGTATATCTTAAATATAAGATTAATTTTAAGATTAAAAGCAAACGATTTCATAAACGATTTATCATTTCACAGAAGTAGCAATTTCACAAATGTTAAGTTGCCTGTGTTTGTCCCAATATAAGTAACAATAAAGCCTATCTCTGAAAACACCCCGGGACGCACACCGACCTCACACAATTACTGTGAGTGGTGTGCAACTATATTTTCTTGTGAACAACTGAATTGAATTATTAAGTCCTTTCAATCCCGGTACAAGCTCATTAGCTATAGAGTGTGGATTAATCTAGTTTAAGTGTTTCAACGGCAATGTTTATATTAGTTTCTTTGTATACTACAAAATCTCCAGTATTTTTTAAAGATTTTATAAAATATCCATATTTATTTAAATACTTTTAAAATCACTAGTATAATTTTCCTACTCTTTAGGGTTTCGTTATCTACCACGAACTTTCATAGTTTCCCCATGACTGTCCGTCCGTCCCTCCGTCCGCCTGTTCGCAACTTAGGACAGAGAATCTTTGTACTAGAAACGTCTAATTTGGCATGAAAATACGTATTATTCACGCCGACAAAGTAAAATAAAATATTTAAAAAAATTACTCTACAGGTAACATAAGGAAGTTAAAAGAAAAGTTATAAGAGCTAAGTAAGCTTTGACCGCCCCGTTGGGCGAGTGCTCGACCTGACTACGAATCAATGGGGCTCGGGGTCGTTTCCCCACAGGGACAAATGTTTATGTGATGAGCATAGATGTTTGTATTTCTGGGTTTGGGTGTTTATTAAATATGTTTGAGTATTTATAATATTGAGTATTTATATATATAAATGTATTTATATATATAAATGTATCTATATGTATTAGTAACGTTGACTGATCCACATTACAAGCAAATAAATTGCATACTTTGGGGTTAGATCAATGCGTGTAATCTGTCCATTGATATTTATTTATTGTTTACAATTTATTAAGTAATACGCGACAAACTTACAACATGCACTTGGAGAAAAAAAATGGATATATATTTATAGTATAAAACTATATTGTGATGGGTAATTAGGAAACCCTACATGCTCCCAAATTTTAAAAGGGAAAATATAGCTTTTTTGCTGATAATCTTTTATGACGTTTAATTTTTTAAATAGGTGCAGTAGTTTTTGTGTCTACGTTCATAATATTACAATAAATTCTTTGTATAATTTTTGCGTGATCTAAATTGTTCATCGGTTCGGTTGAACCTCGTTTTGCAAAGAAAATTTTGAGAATCGGTCCAGTAGTTTATTTATTTGTGTTCATGTTTATCGCAAAATATATTTAATATTAGTGCAATCCATACTGCACGTAAGTTTTAACTTGGTTTTTGAAAATACTTAAAATAGTATTGATCCATTTGAAATATTGATTTTGTTATATACTATTCTTTTTAACGGGAAAAAAGTATTAGAGTTCAGATAAGTGAAGGCATAGTTAGCTTACTGAATTTATCTCAAAATTGTAACTTAGATTATAGCCTTCCATGTGATTAGTGGTCGAATCGCGGCTCGAGTGATTAGTTTTGAAAGAGTTTTGGTGGTTCTCTGTAAAGCATCAATTGCCAGAGACTATGTATGCCTCATCTGTCGATAGGTTGTCAACCAGCCTCATCATAGGACTTATTGCCATTGGTTAATATATGGCTTGATTAGGTGAAGTCCTAACTGGCTTTCTGCCATATCAACCCCTGGCCAAAACCTTTTATACCTTTTTATTAGAAATATTATACTGGGATTATACTTACGATGTAGATAAGGAATAAAATTTTTTACCATCTTAGGGGATATTTTTGAAAATCCTCTATGATAGTAAAATAGGGGGTGAAATATTTCTTACATTGAAGACACTTCTTACATTATTTTCACGTGGGTGAAACGGCGTGGATTAGCTAGTATCATATAGTATTTAATAAGATGGTTACGCGTAATCCAATTAATAAAAAAATAATTTTATAGGCAACATATTCCAACAAGATTACCAACAGCTTTTAAGATTCTTTGAAACTTCATAATGAAGATTTTCCTTGACACTAATAAAGTTTTATGACTAAATAAATGATTTACTGAAGTTGTTTGACTAATAAACTTTCTGAAATTAATATCTTTAAATTGAAATGTGATGCTCGAAGAGATTTAATGGGTACAACTATAAAAGCTAATCTTTTTACTAAGTGGGAGCGTTCTGCAGCGTCGTCGCCTGGATTAGTGTATCGTTTAATTTATTATTGCCGCAATAGCGTCGAGGCCTTATTTCTGTTCTATATTGAAGAGTGAGGCTGTTATAGTGAGGTAGGTTTGTTATACCTGGCAATTCAGTCAAGAAAGTATTCGGAAATAGATGATTTATTTATGGTTCCAAATTATGTTGTTTTTTGTTCTTATTGGTATTAGATTGGCACAATTGTTTTCCACTTTGGGGCGGAGTTTGAGTTGCATCTGTTATTTTAGATTAAATACAGTACTGTTTTTAATTATATCATAGTGTGTATAGCGAATTTCATGATGGACAAAAACATCGAACAGAGTTTGTCTTAAATTATGCATCACCCGTAGAATTTCGTGTTCAGAGTATCTAAAAATGTTACAAAAAGCTTATAGTGAATCGACTTTATCAAAAATACGTGCTTATGAGTGGTACAAAGCGTTCAAAAGCGATCGAGATGTGATAAAAAATTTGCCTCGCTCTGGTAGGCCACCAAAGTCTTTAACTGAAGTTAACATCGCAAAAGTGAAGACGAAAGAAGAAAAAGAAGAGTATTGAATTATTTACCTGATGATGAGTTAAAACGCGAAACCAGTTGGTGTTAATTTAATAAAACCTAAGTAAAACAGTACAATTCGTGTTTGTGGCATGTTAGCACATGTTATTACAGGTGATACGTAACAGCAGATAATTGTTCCAGTTTAATCCTTGTAAAAACGGGGTTTAAATAGGGACATATTAAGTTACAAGTAGGGTACCTAATGGTTTACTAACGTACCTAACTACAGGTATGAGAATGTTCATTTGTGTTTGCTTGCAAAGTCCGAACAACTTGATTGATTAACATATAACGCATTAGATTCGTCGTTATCTTATGAGAGATAACTGAATTCGTACAGCAAAAACTTTAAATCACTTTTCAAGAAAAAAGCGTGGTAAAATCTAAGATATGCCATAGATTCTTACTTATCTATATTTATTTAATATTATAAATGCAAAAAGTTTGGATGTTCAGATGGATGTTTGTTACTCAATCACACAAAAACTACCGAACAGATTTGAATCAAATTTGGCATATAGGTAGCCGATGACTTGGAATAGTAGTTAGGCTACTTTTTAACACAAATTAAAGTGAAGGAAATTTTGACTAAAAATCCTTACTTAAGTTTAAAAGAGATAGGTGGTGGACATTCTTTGTCTCAGAAGTCGATTCATATCATTTTAAATAATCAAACAAGTTTGAAATATATTACAGCTTGGCTAATCCTAAAAGGGCTGAATTTTCTGCGAAAACTTAACCGCATAAAAGACACTGATTACATGATAGAACGACTCCATTCCGACCCAATATTTATGAAACCAATCGTTATTGGTGACAAGAAGTGAGTTTACAAGTTTGACATGCAAACTAGTCAACAAGTGGCGCCTTCAAACTGAACCGAAACCGAAAGACCTTGCCAAAGTTGATTAAAAGTCAAAGTCATGATTTCTTTGACTATCGCGAGTTGTACACTTATAATTCTTGCTAAGAAGTCAAACGGTTAATAAAGAATATTTGAGTGTTATATGATATTTAAGAGAAACAAATCGATGAAAAAGGCCAGTTTTGTGGAAAGAAAACTCTTGGATTTTGCATCACAATAATGCAAAGGCCATCATTGTGAACGAATTTACTTTATTATTAATCTTATTCACCAGATATGGTTCCAGTTGACTTCAGTTTTCTTCCTAAGTTCAAATTAGCACTTCGTGTATTCATTTGGTAGAAGACATATAGGAAAATTCGCCACGAGAAGTAAACTCAATTCCGGAAAAAATTGGACTGATCACTTGAAGTTGTCTAAATCGTCGTAAGCGTTTTTCGCTATTATTGCGTAAATTCTAAAATATTTAAAAAGCAATCACTAAAAAGTGAACACATACATAATACATGCAACAAAATACAAGAATTTCTGAAATAGGAATTCATTTCTCTGGTAAAGTTTTTTTAAGAAATTGGTTTGTTTTTTTTGCAAGATCGTTTTCCTCAAATTAATCTGAATTTATTATTCGTTTCGACTAAGGAATAGATGAATTCTATGAATATAAATATTTTACCTAACTCCTAAATAATGAAACACTGTAATGTAAAATTGAATTATTTAAGGTGCTTTTAAATTGAGGGGAAAAGGTAATTTAAGGAATTTATATGATTTTGTAAATATGCTAATAGATTAGAGCTGTTGTAGAACATCTGGTAGATATGAAAATGGCAAATGTGCTTATCACTGCCGTTTTCCGGTTGAAAGGTAACGTAACTGATAAACTTAGATATGTATGTGGCATTTCAACTCGCTATAGTCCATACGTACTATTAATATCGTTGGTCTCTTTAGGTAATGATTATCTCTGCCATCACAAGAGTCATCTGTTTGTTTGCTATCTTATGATCAATACATATAATAAAATCGTAGGAAAGTCAAAACTGTACATTGAATATTTTTTCAAAAGATTACTTGAGGAGTGATCTACAATCGATATCGAAGCCAAAAATATAGTTTTTAGAATTTTTAACTATTTGTCTGTTTGTATGTATGTCCGGGGTAAACTCAAAAAGTACTGTATGGACTTACTTCAAATTTTGCTAGGCTACATATTATCACGCTATCACCTACGGGGGAGTAGCTGTGCGGAGTAAACCAAGTCCCCGCGGACAAAGTTGAGGGCAACAGCTAGTATATAATAAAAAAAGTTACCCGAGGCAAACATTTGACAGTATGTTAACAAATGACATAATGAGTATGTTACATCCCTAATTCACATGAAGACCGCTGACACCGCATCGAAACGATGGCATCATTACCTGAGTCACACGGGTTTCATGTAATAACCTAAGTCAGTAGTTTAGAAATTAATAATTTTATTCTTTGTAACAGGCATTCAATATCTACATCTAGCATCGAGCAGTATTGTTTCGATTTAATATTTTAAATGTAATAAGTTCGTCTAATAAAGTACTTGTAAAAATTTGGTTTTTTTGGATACTTCGGCTGTAGCTTACATAATTGGCGCAGTCGGTAGGATACCAAGAAGTAGCTGCATTATAAGAGAACCAAAAATAGTCTCTACAGCTACGTACAATTTTAATTGTTTTATCTGGTATCCGAATCTTAAGTGAGTGAATACAGCGATGCACTTAGCAATCAGTGCAGAGAAGGCCAAGAAATTCATGTGAGTACTTTTGAACATATTTTTTATTAGTGTTGCCAATCCATTTTCCCTCCATTTTCCATCCTCGAAAAATAGTTGAAGGGTCTCTCTCTTCAAGGCAGATTCAGAGGTCAAGCACAATAGATAGTTATAGAAACTTAGACGAATCAAACTTAGATTCAAATAATTGTAGCTTAGTTGAAAATTTAAATTTTCGGAGACTCTAATCGCTCTGAATTAAGTTTATATAGTTGTAGCACCGTAGATTTAAACGTATCTTTTAGCGTAGGGAATAATATTTTAAATTTGAACATGGACCCTGATAATATCTACAAAGCACTCCGCCCAGTTCCCGAGTTTGACGGGAACCCTAATGTTTTAACCCGATTTATCCGTATATGTGACCAAATAGTTTTAGCGTATGTAAAAAATGAACCTGGCCATGAGTTAGCTAATTTATGTCTTATTAACGACATTTTAAATAAAATCACGGGGGCCGCAGCTAGAACTATTAATTCCAATGGGATCCCCGAGAATTGGCTAGGTATAAGAAATGCTTTAATTAATAATTTCGCGGACCAGAGGGACGTAACAGCCCTATATAACGACTTATCTATTATAACGCAAGGCAATGACACCCCACAGGAGTTTTACGACAAATGCCAGAACCTATTCAGCACCATCATGACATACGTCTCGTTGCATGAATCAGTTAACACCACCGTTGAGGCAAAGCGTGATTTATATCGTAAACTAACTATGCAGGCGTATGTCAGAGGGTTAAAAGAACCCTTAGGATCTCGTATCCGGTGTATGAGACCACAAACAATAGAAAAGGCTCTGGAATTTGTCCAGGAAGAACTTAATGTTATGTACCTCCAAAACAGGAACGAAAAAGGTCCTGACCGGCGTGCACCAGCCCCGTCGCAGCCTAAGGTACCGTACTTAGCACATAATTTCAACCAACCATTCATCCTAGTTCCTAGTTGGCAGAGGCCCATGCCATCAGCAGTAGCACACAACCTCTGGCATCCTAATTTTCCACAAAATCAACCCCATCAACGTATAAATCACCAGCCCACACGTACCCAGCAAATGTTCGGGTCATATCCAAATAATTATCACAATAGTGGCTTTAGAGCCCCTCCTAGATTTATACCACCCCAAAATTCAGGCCCTAAGCCCATGAGTGGCGTTAGTCACTTTGTATTAAAACCAGCACCACAGAGAATACCTGGTCATGACTGGAATCGGTTTGGAAACCCTCCTCCGCCAAATTATTTTAAGAGTAAAGAAATAAATTTTAACGATACTTACGAAGACTATGACAGTTATCCAGAACACTTTTACCATTACGATCAATACAACTATAACGACTCCTATTACTACTCTTACGATTACCAAGATAACGCCCAAACACCTAATTATGAATACCCTCTTGACAACTATCACCAATATGACGATGAACTTCCTAATAATGCTATAGAATCCCCGCAGTCTTCCGCTAGTCAGAAGGAGCAGGATTTTCACAAAGGCCGCAGCAATTTAGAACAAAAATAGAATTAAATTTACAATCTAGAAAAGAATTACCTTTTATAAAAATATGCGACCCGCCTCTTAAATTTCTTATTGATACAGGCGCAAATAGATCATTTATAAGTCTGGAAGCTGTAGAAAGATTTTATCCAAATTTAACCAAAGACTTCGATCCGTTTGAAGTTACAAATTCACGGGTAACTAGTGTTCATGAGTACTCTATCACCATACCTAGTTTCCCTGAACTTAACGAGAAGGGCAGCATGAAATTATTTATCTATAAATTTCACAATTATTTTGACGGGTTGATAAGTCTAGATCTGTAAGAAAATTGCAGGTTATATTTAAAAAATAACATGCTATTTACTGAAAATGCAAATTTACCATTACTACGTTATCAATGTAGGAAGCCAAGCTTTAACGAAGTCATACCCGCGCAATCATCTCGCCTTGTTAACATTCCCATTGATTACCCTGATTGCGATGTACTTATTCCTGAACAAAATTTTTGTAATTGTGTTATTCATGAGTGTATTACGACTGTGGCTGATAAGACTGGTATAGTAGAAATAAAAAATATGACGGACAAAGACATAGACATTTCATTTGACATACCTGTTGAGACAGAAATATATAATGTTCAGTGCACGAGCACTAAACAAGACCCAGACCGCGTTAAAGATGTATTAGCCCGACTTCGAACTAATCATTTAAGTACCGAAGAACGAGTCAACCTAGAAACCCTTTGTGCTCGCTACGCAGACGTGTTTTATATCGAAGGTGAACCTCTGACATTTACTAATAAAATTAAACATCACATTAGAACTCACGACGAAATTCCCGTTTACACTAAGAGCTACCGATACCCTTATGTACATAGACAGGAAGTGAGAGACCAGATATCTAAAATGCTAGAACAGGGCATCATATGACCATCAGACCCAGCCTGGAGCTCGCCCATATGGGTAGTCCCAAAAAAATCGGACGCGTCTGGTAGGCAAAAGTGGCGACTTGTTGTAGACTTTAGAAAACTAAACGACAAGACCATTGGCGATAAATACCCAATCCCTAATATTACTGACATACTAGACAAACTTGGTAGATACCAATACTTTACCACTCTCGACCTGGCATCAGGTTTCTACCAGGTTGAAATGAATCCTGATGATATTTCCAAGGCAGCGTTCAATGTGGAACACGGGCATTTTGAATTCCTTCGTATGCCCCTGGGCTTAAAGAACTCACCATCAACCTTTCAGAGGGTGATGGACAATGTTCTTAGGGGACTACAAAACGAGATATGCCTCGTATATTTAGATGACATTGTAGTGTTTAGAACATAGTGCACATGATTAATCTTGAAAAAGTTTTTAGCAGACTGAGAGAGTCAAATTTTAGGATACAGACTTGTCCATAAGTCCGAATTTTTGATGTTAGAAACCGCTTATCTTGGTCATATCATTAGTAAAGATGGCATTAAACCTAACCTTGACAAAATTAAGGCTGTTGAAAATTATCCCCTACCGAAAACACCCAAAGAAATCAAACAATTTTTAGGACTTTTAGGATATTACCGAAAATTTATACCCGATTTTGCTCGCGTGACTAAACCCATGACAAAATGGTTAAAGAAATGTAATAAGATTAAACTGGACTCTGAATACATTAACTGTTTCGAAACCTGTAAAAAATTACTGAACTATACTTCAGTACCCCGACTTTACCAAAGACTTTATTTTAACGACAGACGCCTCAAACGTGGCTATTGGTGCCGTCCTCTCTCAAGACCCAATAGGCTCCGATAAACCAGTCTGTTACGCATCCAGAACTTTAAACGACAGTGAACTTAACTATAGTACCATCGAACAGGAACTTCTTGCCATAGTATGGGCGACAAAGTACTTCAGACCTTATTTGTTTGGCCGTAAATTCAAAATTCTGACTGACCACAAGCCCCTTCAGTGGATCATGAATCTTAAGGAACCAAACTCGAGACTAACACGATGGCGACTTAAACTAAGCGAATACGACTATACGATAAGTTACAAAAAAAAATGCAAATATAATACCAATGCCGACGCTTTTTCGCGAGTTCAAATAAATAACGAAGAGATAGAATCCCTCTTAAAGAAATATGGAGTCGATGTGTCAACTAGACCGGAACCACCAGGGTCCTTGACCGCCACCATTCATACCTCTGCTGAAGACCCCATCCTTGAGATACCAATTACTGACGAACCCCTTAATAAATTTCACAGACAGATTTGTTTTACGATCGTAGGTGACATCAAAAAACGTACGACAGCGACAAAACCTTTTGAAACACACACACGGACACATGTACAAGTCTCAGAATCTACATTAGAACAAGACGTAGTTAATGCTATTAAAGAGTATGTCAATCCCAAAATAAAAACCGCTCTATAAATCACCCCACCGTTAGGCATGTATTCTATTATACCAATTCTTCAGCGCGCCTTTAAGAGCTCCTCTATGAACCTAGTTCTCACAAAAACTGAACTAGAGGATGTCAAGGAATACTTAAGGCAACAAGAAATAATTAAGCACTACCACGAAGGAAAGACAAATCATAGGGGAATTAACGAATGTTACCTAGCATTATCCCGTCGCTATTACTGGCCCAAAATGAAAGAAGAGATAGCGAAGTATATAAATGAATGTATTGTGTGTGGACAGACAAAATATGATAGAAATCCTATCAGGCCCCAATTTAACATTGTCCCCCCAGCGACTAAACCTTTTGAGATTGTTCACATAGATGTATTCACCGCAATGACCGAAAAATACCTAACGTTTGTAGACTCCTCAAAATATGGACAGGCCTATCACCTACGCGACGGTACGGCAGTTAGTATTTTACAAGGAGTTTAGTTTTATAATATAATATTTACTTACTTTTTCCGAGAAAGTATTTGAAGTACCATCGCGTTTGGAATTCTGGATTCTCAAGTACTGGCGCGTTGGGCGGGCCGAATAACTGAAAGAAAAATATACCTCGTTAAAATGTTGTTTACATTAATATGTTCTATCTTGAACTTCATTTTGACTACCTCGTGGTTTAGTAGGTTACTTATTCTCCAAATTATGTGAGATCGTTTTTTATTTCATAGGATAACAAACATGCAGATGGCATTCCTGATGGAAATTATTGCCTATAGATAGGTACGGAAGATATTAAAGTGTAGATTCGAGTTGGTTGGTTGGAATGCCATATCTGTGCGTAAGTTTATTGGGTAAGTTAGTATTCGAAGCGAAACACAAAAGTGACAAGCACTAACGCTATTGCGGCAGGAACAGCTACGGCGATGGTACCAAACCCAAGCAAGACAATGCAGAACTCAGCCATCTGTTAGCCAGGATGTTATTTATTTATTTATCTTTATTGAACCACATACAGAATGTATAGGGTACAAAGGGCGAGCTTAAGGCATAAAGCATTTTCTACCAGCTAACCATACGGATAACCAGAAAATCACACGGAGTGGTTAATTTTTTGTAATATTCTTAAATCTAGATTATATAATATATACATACATTCTTACATATATACATATAAAAACACATAGGTATATAAATGTCTATAACAAATAAATAAATGCTAGTAACTCGCAAAGCCAATTATTAGACTTTTATGAAATGCCTGGTATAACGACAGATATAATCTATTCTTCAAAGAAAGATCAGACGAACATGGGGTCATTAAGTCACGTAAAATGCGAGAGAACGTTAACATGTGTCACTCCTATCGCGACTACCAAGTAGAAGTTGTAAAATTCTGCAACGCCTCAAACTGGTTTGGTACCACCGTCTAACCTATTCCTGCTTTAATAGCGTTAGTGTTTGTCGTTGCCGTCTTTAGTTTAGAGGCTAAGTTTACCGGCAATAAATTTGCTGGTTACGCGTGTCATTCCAACTTATTCTATTGATTCAGGCGTTATTTTGTGCAAATCCATAATTAAAACGTGAAATTAATTAAATTTGCTATTTTCCGCAAACTGTTTTATGTGACTTCCGAGATGCCACCGAAGATAGAGATAGCGGTTTAATAAATGAATAAAACTCACCGATAGTCCGGAGAACAAAGAAGACACCAGCGCAGCAAACTAAATTTACGCAGTCAACGCACGTTTTACTTCGAAAACGAAGCAACATTAGGAAAAACGAACACGTGAATGAAGGTATAGAATCACAAAACAGTTCGCAGTAAATAGCAATTAATTTCACCTTTACGGTCAGGTGTTCATCCCCCTTAAAACCCCCACCCGGAAGTATGCAGTTTTTTTATGATTTTTTGTGGATAACCACAGTATATATGGCAGTGTATAAAAACTGCCACATAAAATGTAGCAAAAAAATTATTTTATACCACTAGATTGAAGAAAAAAGAAGAGAGAGAAGAGAGAAATAATCTCAGTCAACTTCCCCCTCCCTAATTCTTTCTTTTACTGCAGTTTTAACTATATTTACATGTCGGATTGCATGTGTTTCGACGCTGCGGGAAGTGCAGCCCCGCAGCCCTTACATTGTAGGGCCTTGCGAGCCGCAGCGGCTGAGGGTGGTCGCCGCAGGCGACTAAAAAGCCGAAGCTGCGAAGCCTGGGGGCCTGGGAATGCACCTGACGTGATCCTGACTTTGTCATGAGGGTTTAGAATACATATTATATTTATATCACTTTTTAAATATTTATAAGTGAGAAAGATTAAATGACAAAGTTTAGAAAGTCTTTTTAGTTAAATATCTTATAAATTAACTTGCCGTTTTTAAATACGACGAGGAAAAAGATAAACGAGGCATCTCTAATGTTACTGCCGGCTGAAAATATAATTTTATTTCTCATATTTTGTCAAAGTCGTTCGCAATCAGTTGTTTTTAATTTTTAAAAGAATTCTGATGTTGAAATTATTTTATTATGATAATTTTTACGAATATGTGACATTCTAACCATTTTATTATATTGTTTTATTTTATTTGAAAGACAAACAGGGATACTTGTTTATATATAATATAAAAAAACAACTTTAAAACCAATCAATAGTGTTTAGTTTTAAGTCTCCGCATATACCTATACACAACTAAACTGAAAAACGTTTTCAGTGAACAAGTTAGGTTTCTTTAGTCAAAGGGTATTTTGTTTTTTATTGAAGCTATATTATGGTTATTTAATTTTTTGTTCTCACTAAAAACGGTAATATACCTTTTTATTACTTTTTGTCTGATGTCGATATCTTATTAAGAAAATAAGATAATTTCAAGATTTATAAAATGTTGAAAATTTTACCTTTTCTTTTGAAGGCTAATTTTGCGACCTAAAACAAAATTGCGAAAATTTAAATTTTATAGGGAAAATTATACTTTATGATGATTACATGCATAATTTCGGATAATTTTTGCCGTAAAAATATTGGTAAAAAGTGCAAAAATCCAGTTTTATTTATTTATTTATTATGAATAGAATGTTTCTGACTTTCTCCAAGATCAACGTATTAGGTTTTTGTTCGAAACAATATATTTGAAACCAATAAAATTGCAGTTATCGCGTCTGTGGTCTAGTGGTCCAACGTTGGCGTCGACCACATGAGGTCCGGGTTCGATTCCCGGGTCGGGCACATAAAAAAGTGTTTTTTCAGTTTTCTGATAAACACAAATTTGCCCGGGATTGGAACGTGCCCGGTTGGCGATAGGCTTGCCACCTATCATATTTGTGGGACCAAGTATCTGCGGCTAATCGTGGGCACACTTGTTGTACCTCTGCTTACCCCTTCGGGGATATGGGCGTGAAGATACTAAAAGTGCAGTTATAACGTTTACTGGAAGCAAATACTATTTCTCTTTGAGTAAAATGCTGTTTTCAAATTTAGACTACTTCAAAGGAGTCTGATATTGCTACGAGTAAATGGGCAAAAATACAGCATGGATTTTAAAAATAGCTTGAATATCGTCGTTGCCCATTAAGAACTCTAGGGACAAGCCAATATCTACACAAATAAATAAAACTGGAGCGTCTGTTTGGAATATTAAAATAACCACTTTTTACTAAATATATATGCATGTGTGTAAACGTTAAAAATAGCGAAATAACATTTTTACAATTTTTGACTGTCTGTTTGTCCCGGCTAATCGACTGGACCGATTTGGACGGGACTTTCACTGGCAGATAGCTGATATAATAAGGAGTAATTTAGGCTACTTTTATTTTAGAAAATTTTGCCGCGCGGACGAAGTCGCGAGCACAGCTAGTTATAAATATAAATTGTATTTAGTTAGACTCTTTCGCCAGTATCAGGTCGGTAAAATGCATCGATCGGAGACACCACCTATTTCACTAACCGATAATTCGGTGAATCGTGGTGATATTTTTAATTTTATGTAAATGTAATAAAAAATTATCATTTTTGAAAAAAGTAACAATGATATGTTTCGTCTTACATGTAGAATAAACAAAACAACGAAAAATATACGAACGAAAAACTTTAAACGCAAAAGTAACAAACCTTTTTTAGTAACTTTATACCTAAAAGTTCATAAACTAATTTAATAGTTTTCATGTGGCGCCGCTGGTCCGTACCGCTGAAGGGTCATAGTGATGGTACCAGCGGGCCAGCTTCTTGTCAGTATGACGTCATTACTGTGGAGGTTGATGACGTCACACAAGGACAAGGGGAAAAGGAAGATCTTCCCAGCCAGGCAAGGTGTACTGCCTGAGGACCGAAGTCCATATGAGAAACGTTGAAACTTGTATATAGTGTTACAAGATAAATAATTGTGATATCGCGATTCAGGATTTTATTTTTGAATTTCATTTTTTCCATTTGTTATTGATTTTTGTCCATTTTTTTTATTATTTTTTCTTGTAGCATTTGTGATTGTTTTGAGCGGCTACAATACCCTCCCCCAAGACCGAAGGTCGATCTAGTTGAGCCAGTGAAGCGTATGTGCCTTGAGTGCTCGAGTCTGCGGTGCATCGAGACGAGCCGAATATGCGCGGTCCTCGGTGAGTCGGGACGAGTGCGCCTCGGCTGTGGTTCGCAATGAGTCGGAACGAGCGGGACAGGATTTGCTGCTTGGAGATCCAGAGAACGTGGGCAGTTCGAAGTGGAACCCGGAAAGCGTAGATGAGGCGTAGCTTGTGAAGCTGGCTGATGCTGTTGGAAGCAGAGGGGGGTATCAGGAGTCGCTGATGGTCAGACAGCTGATGCGTGTTGTTTTGCCGAGGGTCCCCACTGTGGCATGTTGATAACTGTTAGTGGTAATGATCACGTCGGGATAACCACTGTGGCGCCGCTGGTGGCGACCGGTGATGGGACATATAGTGAACCAGCGGGCCAGTTTCTTGTCATGTGACGTCATAACTGTGGAGGTTGAGGACGTCACACAAGGACAAGGGGAAAAGGAAGATCTTACCAGCCAGGCAAGGTGTACTGCCTGGGGACCGAAGTCCATATGAGAAACCTTGAAACTTGTTATATACAAGTTTCAACGTTGTTGTTGTTGTTCAAGTTTCAATGTGTTACAAGATAAATAATTGTGATATCGCGATTCAGGATTTTATTTTTGAATTTCATTTTTTCCATTTGTTATTGATTTTTGTCCATTTTTTTATTATTTTTTCTTGTAGCGTTTGTGATTGTTTTGAGCCGCTACATTCAGTTAGAGCCGTACAATGTTGCGCCGTTTTAATTTTTTGTTGATTTTTTTATTGGAATTTTATTGTTTATCGCTGGATATTTCTCGTTGCATTGTTGTTTTGATTTGGTTATTTCTTCCAATTTAAGGTAATTTGTGTTCTAAAAGAAATGATTTTTCTTTAATGATTGCTTAAATTTTCTACTGTAATAGTATTCGTACTTGGGTATCAGTGCTTTTAGAAGCAATAAGTTTCAAAAGTGGCAGTGCTTTTAGAGAATTTATGTATCTGGCATTACATTCCTACCGCACCGATAAAAATGCTTTATGAATACGTTTGGGGTCATAGCCGATCTTTATTTTCATCCATCCAAATGATGATTAAAAGTAAATACGTTTCCACACGATTTTATTTACCTTTGATATCCAAATATGAACATTTCGGAAACCAATTGAATCGAGAAGACCAAATAGCTGCTTTTACAGTATTAACATTGTAATTAAGTAATAGTAATTATATATTTAAATAAAATAAGTAAATGCCACTTTTAAATTTATTTCGGACGAACTGTGCCCGCGGCTTCGTCCGCGTGGAAAAAAAATCTTAAATAAAAGGCGTGGCTTTTACCCGCATATTTTTCGTTGGATTTTCGGGATACAAACTATCCTACATCCTTTCCCGGGTCTTAAACTGTCTTTGTATAAAATTTTATCTAGATCAGTCTTGTGGTTTAGGCTTGAAGAAGAGACAGACAGACAGAGTTATTTTCGTATTTATAATATTAATATGAATTTGCGCAAAGTTTCTTTACATTCCTACTGATATAATTGAAATGCAAATTTTAAAGAATCTTTTTAAGGTTATGCATTTTTTTACTTATTTTTGTTCCATAAAAAATAGTGTGTGTGTCCGTGTTGGCCCGAGCCCCCTCTGATAAATAGAGCATCTGTCATTTTACCATGCAGTTCTTAAAAGGCGAACGATTGCCTATGCATATCACAATCATCATGATTCGTGTAGAGAGAGAGAGAGTAGAGTAGACTATGTGTAGAGTTCCGCAACGTGTTTTCGGATATATAGTACCACCACCTTACCTATTCTTATCGTATTAGCGTCAATGCTTGTCATTGTCGTGTTCCGGTTTCGAGGGCAAAGAAGCCGGTAGACTTAGCGATGGTTTTCTCTCTCCATCAGGGGAGCCATATGCTTGTTTAACTTAGAAGGCACGACAGTAGAGTCAAGTTCGGCCAATGAACAAAATGAGGGCTACTTAGTGAAGTTTAAATACAGGTTTATTAAGACCGTTAGATTATTTCGATGTCTTATGCCTTTCATCGTTATATTAAATCCCTCGGTTTACTGCTAGTTTGCTATTTAATAATAAAAAACTGATAAGCAGTAGAATGCGGTAACTATGTGTTAATATGACCTATTCCTTATTAAATTTTGTAACATATGAACTTAGCAAAAGTACCAGTTTTGGTCATTTCAAATTTAATATATGTATAAAAAACGTATACCTAATGTTAAATTAAATAATATTTTTATTAAATTTCCAAACTTACGCAACTTAAATGAAATAAAGTTATAACGATACATAATTGTTATAAAATTTTGACCTTGGATGGCCACAAATGGCACAGTGGCTACAACCGGTATTTTCATCCTAAACCTATAGATCCTCTCAAGGTGAATTACTAAAACCGATATCTTAACACCTGTATTTATCGTATAGGAAGTGGAACACGACGTGTTACATGCGAAGTGGAAGTAAACTTGTATGTGGAGTTACATTCAAATCACATAGTGGCAAAGAGTTATTGACATTAATTATGACTGAAGGACTATTTTTGTTAGGAGAATCTCATTATATAAGCAACGCATTCTGAAATTCTAGCATCTTATTTTAAATCTTTAAAATAAAAATTCAATAATAGTCTATCTTAAGAGCGTGTATTCAATTTACGACGAACACTTCTTCAAGTTTTTCCAGAACAATTGCGCAATAATGTGAGCAGACATTGATATAAAACACCCTAGATGCACAGTCCCGAACAAAACTGACACTCAAAAGTGTCCCTAATTTAATTTAAGTAGTTATAGATATGGCAAAAACATATGTATTTGTATATCCAACCTTAAGTGCAAGACTTATAGTTGTTTTTAGAAAGCAATGTAAGAAAAGAAATAAAATTGACAGTGTCGCGACCGACGCGATTTTATTTGAAATGAGTGCACAATTTAAAATTGTGCGCTCATTTTTGGAGGACGTTTTTGATACACTGATTGTGTATCTTGGGTTTTTTATATCAATGTAAGCAGATTATTCAAAGGTTATTGCTGTTTTTGCAAGATTAAGTTTTAATTTAGTGCACTACACAGCAAAAATATAATTTTTGGTAACGGATTTTTTTAACGAAGACAATCACTTTATAGCGCTTTACAAAAATAGGCATCAGAGTTATCTTTCAAGATGAATACAACCATTGTAATGTGCCAAAATATTTTATTTTTTGCATTTTACCAACAGAATATATGGTCTTAAAGTGCAACATAGATCCAAAATGACAAAAATGTTGTTGCTAGATATTAAAAAATTAAAAAAAAAATGATGTGGTGTCGCGGGACACCAGGTAGGAACGAACTTCCTTCGGCTAAACGGCACTACTTGCTTGTGTACGCGACTGTCGCGCCTGCGCACGTCTCATTTAACGCTTTTATTCCACGCATTTTTCTTACGGTTTTACTATCACATTTTTTTCAGTTCGGTCGTCCACTTCCAACTTCGTTCCAAAAATCAGTTTAACTATATTTTTCACCAGTAAGTATTTCAATTGAAACCTAAAATATTTATTATATGTGAATTAAGGTAATGCTCAATATACTGATTTTTTTCTAGTCCGTGATATGAACTCATTTATTTAGACGATTTATTTTAAAAACACTATAAATCCTCGCGCGTAATCGTTTGCCGATCAGATTTTGAACCTGCGGTTAATCGAATAATCAAGGCTTAATCTTGCAAAAACTGTATAACCTTTAAATAATCTGCTGACATTATTACGATATTGCTCTGGAAAAACTTGAAAATGTGAAGATTTCGTCGTCGTCGAATCGTATACAATTTTTTTTATCGAATCGTATACAATTTTATACGCTATTAATGTGATGTCAGAGTCTTCAATTTTTTTTAAATCTATTATTTTAAATTAAGTGTATTTGTAAATAAAAAGAAAATTAAATAAACGTAAAGCAAGTCCGTTTATACTATCGTGCAATGCACTGGGTTCTCTTTGTCTATCACCTGAAAGATTTAATGTGACAATGTTATATATTATAGATAGCTGGAGAGCTCCTGATGGAAAGAAAAACCTTCAGCTATAGCCACTAAAGATGTTAATGGTGTGTTGCTATCTGTGTGGCAGGCTGGCAATGCCACATATATAAGTCTACCGGCTACCTTATTCTCTAAACTGGAACACGAAAATGACAAGTATTGACGCTATTGTGGCAGGAATAGGTAAGGCGGTGGTACCAAATATCCGGTCGAGACGTTGCGGAATTGTACCACCTAGTAGTTATGATGGTAGTGACACGGATAGCTAATCAGTCGCCTATTACGACCCGCCTGGCAGATAGGCATTTGTTTATTCTTCAAAGGAGCCCAGACCAACACGGGGGATATAATATATTCTTTTAACCAAAATAGTAAATATCGTTAAAAAAACGAATTAAAAATCAAGCAAATTATGCGCTTGTAATATGTGATGTAAGTCAACGATAGTAATACATATTGAAATATATTTACTAAACTTCCAAACCCTGATAAAAAGTTCTACGCTCATCACACAAACGCTTGTACCTGTCGGTAATAAACCCAAAACCCTGTTGGGAATTGAACTATCGAACATGTAGTTAGGGTTGCTAATCACTCAACGAATGGTATGGTTCATTGCTATCAGTTTATTAAGCATATTTGATCAAGTTCATTAATAAGGAGATAAATATATTGTTATTTTCCCCGTGTTGGTCCCGGGCTCCAAGGTCGTAAAAGGCGACCGATTGGCTATACGAGTCACTAACATCGTGGCTCTAGGTCTGCATTGTCTCGCCCGGGTCTGATACCACCGCCTTACCTATTCCTGCCGTAATAGCGTCAGTGCTTGTCATTGTTGTGTTCCGGTTTGGAGGGTAAGGAAGCCGGTAAACTTATGCAAGTTGCGTAAGAACTTGCCACAAGATAGCAACGCACCATTAACACCTTTGGTGTCTATAGACGATGGTTGACTTTTTCCATCAGGAGATTCCATTTGCTTGTTTGCTATCTTATGACATAAAAGAAAACCATATAATTTGTCTTAGTTTGATTGCGATTATAATAATATTAGTAAAGTAAGATGCAGTCATATTAAAAAAAACTTTTCATTGTTATGACTTGTGTGTGATGAAGCCCTGATGCCTGAAATACGAAAGTGTTAATAATAATACATTTTGTTTTTATATTATTATTATTTTGTCAAATAACTAATTTTCTTATACATAAAACTTTCGTGTCACGGAGTAATTGTAGTTGCACTCCTTCGATTTTTTTTGTATATTTTGGAGGTATGAGAATACTTACGAAATATACAAAAACATGTTTTAAAAAACCCAGTTTAAGATGTTTCACCGGTTTGTTAGTTGCCGTGAAGAGTGGTGATCGCCATCAAGACATTTTACCGATCTGATAACGGTTATCGAGTATTTCTAACGTAACAAGCCTGACGGCTTTACGAACCACAGGAGTGGTAACACACCACGCACCAGGCTTCGAGCTGCTACTGAGATTTTAATATTTACAGTTTGCTCGACCCAAAAATTGAACCAGGGACCTGATCTGAGCCGAATAGGCTATCCCCTAGACCATGACGCAGACAAAAAAGCTCGTAAAGTATATTTTGTACCGCTAGATAATTCTTGTGTATATCCAGATTTTTTTCTATTTTATGACGAATTCTTTTGTATTTTTTGATTCGGTATATATGCGGTATATTGAGTAGACATACTAATAACTAACTAATAGTGCTATATAAATCCTCAAAAAACCAATGCGTCCATATTAAATTGGGTATTTGACCTTTAGGTCAAATACCCAATATAAACATTTATGTTTTGATAATATAATTGAGGTAGAGATATCAGACTAATCGATCTCAGGCTAAGAAGGTTTAATTTAACTTTCATAAAGAAATTTGAACTCTTGAGAAACAATTTAAGTTGAGATAATTAATTCTTTTTTGAGAATAATAATTACGACGACATCATAGAACCTTATTGATTATTAAGCAAGCCACAAAGCTAAATTAGTGACTTTAACTGATTGCGAGAAATCATTATTTTTCTTCATGTCGCATAGTTGGTAAAAAATTATACCACGTGTAAGAGACGGTCTACCGAAAATCGAAACCATAGTTTCAGAACAGTGTTTTTCAACGTGTGGGTCGTCAAACATCTTTAGGGGGGTCGCGAGAGGTCGGGAGAACAACGTCAGTAAAAAACATAAAAGTTTAAAACAGATTTATTAAGGAATATTTACCAAAAAGAGTATACTCGTAAACATTATTGTATTAAAAATAAATAAACATACTTTATTATTAGGTATTGATATCCAAATCCTATTATGGAAAGCATAAAAATGTTGCATGTATTGTATCTATTGTTGTTGCATAATAAACATACATTAAAAAAGTGAAGGGTCGGGGGGTCGTGAAATATTTTTTTTTACTATGGGAGTCGTGTCATAAAATGGTTGAAAAACACTATAATATAATAATAGGATATGATTCTGAGATGAAAACCGCTGGAAAATTGTGTGGGAAATTTTTAATTTTTTGACGATTTTTTACCTTCATTTGGTATAATTTGATTCACTGTAGTATTCTACAGTGCTTTTTTATAAAAAATTGTGAAAATACGCAAAATAAGCAATGTATAATGCGCCACATGCCACGCAAAATAATCGGCTGGAATGAAAGTTTTTTTATTTCTATTTTATTTACATTTATAATATGAAAAATAGAACTTTTAAGTCTGCCCATTTATTAACTGTTAGGCGAAGTTCGCCGAGGCAGCGAGCAAAGGCAGCAGTACTTTGTTATTATTATTATGTATATATGTATATACTAGCTGCCCCGGGCAGGCCGGTGCATTATAAAAGTTTTTGGCGAATCTCGCAGGATTACCTAATTTTCCAGTATAATGAGTAGCCTATGTGCTATTCCAGGTCATCATCTACCTATATGCTAAATTTTATAAAAATCGTTCAGTAGTTTTTGCGTGATTGAGTGAACAAACATCCATCCATCCAAACATCCAAACTCTCGCATTTATAATATTAACATAGATTTATAACATATTTATAACATACATCGTGTAAGGATTGTTCTACCGAAAAATTAAAACAACGTACAATTTTTTCGTTCTGGTCTTGGATAGCAACGCACCACTGACATATTTGATCTACAGGCGATAATTGACCCTTTTTATCAGCAGAGTCATGAAAAGTATATATTTTTCCTGAGTTCAAAAATCTAAAATTTGTTAAAAAATATAGTATTTTAATGTTGGAAGAGCTTTATATTTTGAAAAAGATGATCGATTTTGATCTTTCAAATGGCATTATACGTAAGTTTTGAGATCTTCTTAGATCTTGATACGTAATCGATAGGTTGAAAAATGTCGAAGTAATGTCAAAAAAGCCACCTTTTTAAAAAAAATTTCATCATTGATAAATCCCATTCATGCGTTTTTTATATCAATAATAAATCCCCAATAAATGGGCCAATTTTGATCTAATTTTCGGTATTTTTAAGGAAAACAGTTGATTACATTTTTACATTAATCGGTATTTAAGTCTAAAAGCTGTTTTAAGAATATGAAGTAATAAGTTTGTTGTAAACAATATAATTTCAATATTTGAAAAGCTGTTACTTTTGAAAATTTGATTCGATGCTTATTTTTAAACGGCGTTAGACGCAATTTTTAAGGTATAAAACACTGTAAAAACTGAAAAATTGATTGGTTAAAAAATTCTGAAGTTATGTCAAAATACACTGTTCAAAATTTTTCGTCAAATATAGTCAAGTATAGGTATAAAATATAGTCAAAACACAAATAATTTCAATGAAGTAAACAACGACATCAATGTTGTATAAGCGAGTCCATTTAAAATAAAATCATGTAAATTAGAAAACTTTTGTAACAGCCCTACTGTTCAAGAGTAATGGTAAGTCTTGAAAAAGAACCCAAGGCATTTAGTGACATTAACAAAGGAATAAAACGAGTCAGACTTTACCAAACGGTAACAAGGCGGTAAAAAAGAAATATAACCCACAACTTGTACGCCGATAAAGGCTTTTTTCATTAGTTTCTTTTGTAAAATCAAAGTTATAGCAAGATTTTTTTGTAACCCTGTTACTGATTAGGGTTTTTCAAAAATCAGAAATACTTCTGATATTACTTTATTCAATAAAAATTTTTACAAGATATTTTGATTCCTCAACATTTTTTTTAAAACTACTACCGGATCAGAAACGTGTTGCGACCGACGCGATTCTATTTGAAATGAGCGCACAATTTAAAATTGTGATAATAATAATAAAAGCGATGCTTATTCTGTTGAGACAAGATACATACACAGCAAGATTGTTTGTGTTCCTTGTATTTAGGGAGTGAATATATCTATTCTTTTCAAATAAGCGAATATTTATAATAATGCACGAGCACTAATGACAACAGGATCGGCAAAGAATACCATCGCACAAATTAAGAAAGCATGTATAAACTTAGTTTAGCTATATTGCTTGCACCAAACTATTCAAATACTATTTAATTCATTAAAACAGGAAAATTAAATCCTTTAAACCACGGTAATATGGAATAATTTAGGCTACTTATTTAAGACATTTCCCACGCGGACGAAGACGCGGGTACAGCTAGTAGTTCAAAAATTAAAAACAACTGTAGCTGTGTGTACGTTGTTTTGTTTCTCATTATTTATCTCGACTGTCGACTTCATGCATACCGAAGATTCTAAGTTGTCATATTGTTTATTGTGATTAATGGCACATGTTTGTCTCAATTACTACATTACCTTTAGGTTGCTATGCACTGTCTATACTTAGTTGTGTAAAAATATATATTTTGTATTATGTGCATATATTTAGTATGCATTGTCTATGCGTAGTTGTCTAAATTTAGTTGCTTAAACATAGCTCTCCTTACTGTGGAGTTTCACAAAATTTCAAACTGTAAATATCGCGAGTGAGTGAATATCTTTGTGTATTGCAGAAAAATCTTTATGAATACGCCTCCGTATTCCGTTTTGTATCTCCGTTTAACGAAAACTCTCAATGACGCCATAAATTACGCAATCTCTTAAGTGTCGCTATATAAAAAACTCTATGTTGTGTGTTAATAATTTGTTCCGTTTTGAGCCATTTTTAGATTTTTACATTCTTTTTAAGTTAATAAATACATTCATGTACTTCCGTCTACTATTTGTTCAATTTTGTCAAATTTTGTCTGACCGATGTATGCTCTCCCACAGCTATAATCTGTTTTATAGATACCTGGATGTTCTAATGGAAAACTGCCTTTTGGGGAACGTAGATTTTGATGAATTTTCTTTAATGGGGTAAAAAAGCATTTTCTCGAAAATTTACTTAAGACTTTCCCCAGTTTATCCATTACCCCTTTAACAAAAGGTAGAAATGCGGCTTGACGTTCCACGCTGAGTTTTATTAAATAATTCCTCCTGGTTTGTTCCTGTCCGATTTTCACCATCTGTGTAGAACCTCTTGTTCGTGTTTGAGTTCTTTGTGTAGATGTTGTTTATCGCGTAGATCAAACGCGCGATTATTGAGTGAGGTGCCAACGGCGTTAAGATATCTTGGGCGATGATGAAAGCTTGCGTGAAGATACTTGTTAGTGTGAGCGGGTTTCCTATAAACTATATGCATAAGAGTACCGTCCTTCGCTACCACCACTTCGTCCAAGAATGCCAAATATCTTTCATTCTCTAGTTCAAATTTAAGCTGCGTACTCTTTTGTATGCTATTGAGTTTTTCCAAAATTATTTCCATATCCTCGTCTTGTTTCATGATACAGAATATGTCACCAACGTATCTTCTCCAAACTTCTGTTGTTGATGGGAATATAGTGAGCGTAATAACGAGGTATTTATATGGTCTAATGAAAGCCGCGTATAAAATTACGCGTATTAACACTGATAGTGTTATCGGGTCTTTGTAATTATATATTGCGGTTTCGCATTATCTTTTGCATCATCATGCAGTGGTACTGCACCACTCATTAAATATTACATGTAATGTTATAATATCTAAAATTCAAGGAAGTTGTAAAATTTAAGTTCTTAC
Source organism: Apodemia mormo (assembly GCA_036924255.1). Lineage (NCBI taxonomy): Eukaryota > Metazoa > Arthropoda > Insecta > Lepidoptera > Riodinidae > Apodemia > Apodemia mormo. The sequence continues at coordinate 12,101,781 of JAUPFN010000001.1, forward strand.
CTCATCTTTTTCTCCCAGTGAGTTACCGTTTTCCAGGCGATATCGTCGCACCACCGCGTCCAACGCCCCGCCACCCTCGCCTGGCGCTGACAGCTGCGACACAAAAGCCTGTTTACATAACTAAACATCTAAGACATCCAATCAAATATACAATAGGGGGTAATCAGTCGGCAGGATAAATTGTAAGGAGCATTAAAAAAGATTATAACTAAGATTACCGCTTCAAATAATGAATGAATTAATAAACTTGAAATTAAAATTATAGAATTCTTAATAATTAATGTCGAAAATGGATAAATTATACGAGTTTATCTGACTCCGAAGAAGGAAAATCCGATAATATCAAATCGTAGAAATACCCGAAGAAATGCGCGGACAAACATGCATATTATGATAGACATCGATATCAATTTGTATATTTACTTGAAAACTCCAGTGAATTATCATAAGTGAATATGTGGTGCAGTTCAGTTTTACATACGTGTCGAATTGGTAACTTTCCCTTTTTAACCAAAAAAAAAGTTACCAATTAAGAAATTAATAAAGAAATTAAAAAAACGAACGTATGAGTTCTTGGCATGGTATGGCACAGCACGGTCTTTGGAACTGACTATTGACAGTCTTATATAGCCTCTACATTTAATAGATAGTTTACGAAATACCTACGTATCTACGTTATATCATTTTGCCTATTCTAATGTTCTTACGGGCCAAGATAGACGAGGAAGCTCTCGCCGCAATAACAGTTAATGAATGACACTTACTATCTTGTTGCAAAAAACTTAAGGTTATATTATTCACTGCAAATATTTTCTTGACATAGAAATTACTATTGTCAAAATGAAAATTAAAAAAAACCAAAAACAATTCACACTTAAACTGCATTTAAACGGGCATAAATATGGCCCCTTTTGTATATCATAAGATAGCAAACAAATAGATGGGTCTCCTGATGGAAAGAGACGACCATCGCCTATAGATATTATTGGTACATTGCTATCTTGAGGTGAGGTCTAATGCTACATATGGTATATGTGATATGGTAAGGTAGCCGGTAAACTTATGCAAAATTTACCAACTACCTTACCCTCCAAACCGGAACACGACAGTGACTAGCACTGACGCTATTGCGGCAGGAATAGTTAAGGCGGTGGTACTACACCTGGGCGAGACAATGCAGAACTCTGTGACCAAGTAGCCACGACCGTGATGACCCGCATAGTCAATCAAAATGACGGAGTAGTTGTCTATATAAAGAAGTGTTTAAAACACAGCGTCTCTGAAATTAATATTGAACAAGCATCCTGTCTTCAATTAAACGTAAACTATAACTTAATACTAGCTACTTATCGATCACCTAGTAATAGAAACGGTGATTTTTTTATCAACTCTTTAAATTCTTATCTTGACACAGTTAAGCAACATAAAAATATAATTATCGCAGGTGATTTAGACATAAATTTAAATCCATTAGACACAGAACTTACCCAAGAACGTAACAACAGATTAAATTGCTTACATATGCTATGTCATCACGGTATTTTAGCCGGACACAAACTGCCTACAAGGTATAACACATGCCTAGACCACTTTATGCTTAAAATAGAAAAAAGTAAAGTACCAGCAACTATAGCAATATTAAATACAACACTTACAGACCATTACACGATTTTTCTTAGGCTGACCTCAAATGTTGACAAAAACAACTGTGCGAAAACGAAAACTATTATTGATTACAATAAAGCTCTAGCCAACCTCACGGATAAAAACGTTTCCCTCTTACTTCATTGCAACAATCCTAACACAGTTATCGAAGAGCTAACAAATAAACTCAAAGAATCGCTGAATGAAAGCTCGAAACTTGTATCTATTCCAAAAACAAAACGTAATATAAAACCATGGGTTACACCTGGTATTCTTAGATGTATTAGAAACCGTAATAGATCCCAGAAGAATCTCAAATCTGATCCTTCCAATGAAATTCTAAAGCTCACATACACACGTTATCGAAACTATTGTAACAAACTCTTAAAACAACTTAAACGAAACCATGAAAGAATAGAACTAAAACCCATAGGATAGAACTTATGGTTCTCGAACCTACTCCAACTGAGTCATTAAATAAAGTAAATAACTACTTTGCAAACATTGGTAAAAATCTTGCTGAAAACATGGTGTCTAATTACACGAACATAGCTAACACAAATGTATTTAGTCATAGACAACTATCATCTTTTGTTCTATACAGTACTGATTCCGAAGAAGTGTGCAAAATAATAATGAACCTTAAATCAAATAGTGCCCCTGGATGGGATGGAATACCCGCTGACTTTCTGAAACTAGCTAGAAATATAGTTAGCCCCGTAATTTCACACTTGGCAAACCTATGTTTTACAACAGGCATATTTCCCGCTTATATGAAAAAAATGATTATAACCCCTATATACAAAAATGGTAAAAAAGAAGACGTTAACAGCTATAGGCCAATTTATATATTAACATCCATCTCTAAAATAATCGAAAGACTAATTAATAACCGACTCCTCAATCATTTAGAACACTTCAACATGTTATCCAACTCACAATTTGGCTTCAGACGCGGAAAATCTACCGAAGATGCGGTATCCGCACTTACTACAAAGATTATTAGTCTTCCTCGATCTTAAAAAAGCCTTTGATACTGTGTCTATAGCAATTTTACTTCAAAAATTGGAAAAGTTAGGCATAAGGGATATTCCTTTAAGCCTTCTTAAAGACTACCTAAGCGATGGAAAGGAATGCGTTAAAATTGGTGAAATAACTAGTACTGACTTAAGAGTGTCTTAAGAGTATTTTTGATTTACATTAACCAACTGTGTAAACTTAATTAGAAAACGGATATATTTTTTGCTACGCAGACGATAGCGCATTGCTTTTTACTGGTAGAACATGGGATGAAGTAAAAAAAATGAGGAGAAAGGTTTAAGTATGGTTTCAGACTGGCTTCGAGCTTACCTGCTTACGCTAAACACTAACAAATCAAACTACATGTGCTACTCTATATATAATAGATACCAACCTCGGAATGATTTCCAAATACATATACACGAATGTAATAATTTAAATCATCCCTGTAAATGTCAGACAATTCAAAAAAATTCAATATGGGGTGTTGCCGCTAAAACTGAGTTGCTTGTTGTGGAAAGAGCTCAGAGATTACTCTTAAAAGTAATAAATTTTAAGAACTATAGATTTGACACAAATCAATTATACTCCATAAGCGAAGTACTAAGTGTAAGAAAGTTATATATCTTGCAAGTGACATTAAAAATGCACAAATCACTCCCCTATGATACTAAACTACTTGATATAAAAGGAAAATCGTAAAGTTGAAGTAGCTAAATCAGTTCACGTGAGGACAACTTTCGCTAGGCGCCAATATATTAGACTCAGTAGTCACCTATACCAAATTAACAATATCCATAAGATCTATTCTAAAAAAATACAGGATTGCAAAAAAAAATTGTTAAAAAAGGACTACTTCCTTTAAGTTATGCTGAAATTGAAGCGTTTTTAAAATGTATGTGGTAAAATACACAATTTTTAATTAAGTGGTTATTAAATTTTTATGTATGTATTGTCTCGTATTAATATTGTATAGTATAAATTATACTTATTATAATATATCACTTACAAATAAAATATATTTAAAATAATAATAGACTTTTAATTATAAAAATATTTTTTATTTGAATAAATAGAACTCAAAATCAATTTTATTGGAATATGGATATCGTATATATAAACAGGAATTAAGTTTATCGCTTGTACCACACGACATAACTCGTATTGAATTACATAGCGGACTCAGTGCCGAAGCCGATGCAGTCTATTGTACTAAAATTTTCTAACTACCCTACTATAAACAAACGTAATTTGTTACTGTTGAGGATGCTGATTTACTATGATTAATTCTGTGAATTGAGTACCTGTAAGTTATTATTTGTTTTTTAAGCTTTTGTTATGTATTATTGAAAAGAATTTTATAATTTTAATCCTAATTTAATAACGTAATAATGAATTTAATTTTTATATTTAGAATTTTATTGTAATTATGTATTTATTTCATAGATTGTTGTTTATTGTAATTGTATTTATTTCATAGTGTTATAAATAATGGAAGAGCGGGATTACCTGGCACAAGTATTAAATATTTATAAGGTAATCCCCGCATCTAGTTGTATATTTTGTGGCTGAAATGAAATAAAGGATTTTTTTTTTTTTAATTATTATAATCTGTTAATTTGACGACCTGCCTGGCGAAACGGCAGTTGAGCTATTCTTCAAAGGAGCCCGGGACCAACACCTCTCATTACACCAACATGTATCAAAGCGTACCATTAAAATTAATGCTCTTAGTACACCCCCCCCCACACACACACTAAGCAAACGCAAACAAAAATATTTTTGAATATTACCTTTCATATGCTAGGTGATTTAATCCTTATAAATTTTACATGATCGAATTGTGTAACGATGCAGAAAATCAATAAATCGGAATGAAAAAACGTGAAATGTATATATAAGTCAAGCATCCGAATATATCAAGGGATTGTGAGAAGTAGGCAATAAATATAAAATGTGTGAATATTGGATGGATATTTTTACTGGAAAATTGATTTCGTCGTTCGAATCTTAAGTATTTTTGATAATCTTTTTCCACTTTTATTGTAAAGATAAGAGACCAGGTTGTATATCCTTGTCGGCCTTGAGTTTTTTCCAGGAACAATAAAAGATAAGAACATTATGAAATAAATTAGAGCTGAGTGGTCTTATTTTTGAAGCATTTTCAAGACAAAAACCATTTTATGACCATTATTCTGGTTTCTTAGTAGTGTTTGTAACAATTTAGAATCGTGCCGTCTCGTTAGAAGTGGGGAACAAGAAGAGGTGATGGGAGTGTGGAAGAGGTTTCACCCTCCCAATCATTCCAATAAAACTTTTTATGTTAACATGTTAATTGTCTTGTGTTCTTAGATGTGGTACCGAAAAGTAACAAGGCCCGTTTATATATTTAGTCGAAGAGGACCCTAGTCTACAGATTTTTGGGATAAAATTTTGGCTGCCTCGTGGTCTAGGGGTTAGCCTATTCGTCTCGGACCATGAAGTCCGGGTATGACTCCGGCTTACAGATTTTTAATTTCCGCTAAGAAAGTTATTGGTTTAATTCCGGTTTCTGATACTCGAATTTTCATTAGATTTCGATATTTTAAAATGTTGACAACATTCGATTGGATATCATCAAACTTAGATTTGTGTTGAAAATTTATGTATTTATTGAAAATTTGTACAAGTATGGTAGTTGGCCCAGAAGATTGAGTATGTGAATCACTACTTATAAAACCAAACCAGTGTAGTAAGAAATTTTAAAATAAAAGTTGCCAAAACAATATTTTTTAAAGTACCTAATTTCCATACTAAGTTATATGTATTCGAAAAATTAATCAGTTATCTGTTTTAATTAAAAAAATCACGTTAAAAAATTTTAGGCTTTCAAAAATTTAAATATTCTCGTTTTACATAAGATTTTTCACTTCTTGAAGTTTTAGAATCTATGCAGTAAAAATAGTTTGAAAAATCTCAATGTAATCTAAAGGCCTCAAAAAATACTTTTATGTTATATCAAACAAGCAGATGGCTCTCCTAAAACCATAGGTAGTTAACTTAATTATAAATATGTTTATATGAATTTAAAAATAAAAAAACGCTATTTTCTTTCAAAAATATAAGAAAGTTTCTGTTCGATGCCGTCAGTAAATTTATGGATACTATGCGCAAAGGCCGCTGACCTGCCGCACTGGCCGTCCGTTTTATCTACCTACACAATATCCCACAATATTCCCGCGCTCCGTCCACTTTGCCGCGCACTTCTATATAGGGTTAAATACTTTTGAGGTAAAATGGAGACTTTATAATATTTTTTTTAATTGAATTTACGTTCTATAAGTGAAACCAATCCACTGATTTCAAGGATAACGGTGTTTACACTAACAGCCTGTAGACACGAAAGATGTTTATGTTGCAGGCATATGGCAGGATGACAATGCCACATACATAAGTCTACCAGCTACCCATACCCTCCAAACCGGAACATGACAATGATAAACATAGAGGCTATTGCGGTAGTAATAGGTAAGGCGGTGGTACCAAATACCTAGGCGAGACGTTGTTGAACCCTACCTACTAGTAATCACGATGGTAATGGGCCCACCTCTCGTTCCCACCACTGTAACTTCTGTAAACCAGAATCAACGTTCACATCGTGGTAATCACGATGGTAGTGGCACGTATAGCGTATACCGTATAAAAACTTTTTTTAACTTCCCGCTACGTATGTAGGTAGTAGAGAAGTTATTGATTTTACCCCGACTTTCGGAAATCGAGTTTTCACCAGACCTCCACGTTTTGTGGTCCTAGAAAAGTTTTCCAGCAATTTCCACGATGACGTTATGTATGTATTTATGTATGTATGTATGTATGTATGTATGTGTGTGTGTATTTGTGTATGTGTAAACATCTCATAACTTTTGAACCATCCATCAAAACGCGGTTGGTGGCATTCGATTGGATTCCGCTCCGCTTAGACTTCCTGAAAATTTGAACCGATTTGGCTCACAAGATTTTGACAAATTTTAAAAAAGCCTCAAAAAAGTTTTGAAACACTATTTTTTAATATTACTCTCAAATTAATGTACCGATTGAGTACAAAATGTAATCAGCTCTTTTCTTAAAAAAATGCGTCCAGTGCATAAATTGTGTCAAAATCGGTTTATCAGTTCGGGTGTTATCGTTGACGAAAAATTTTGAAAAGGTGTTTATTTGACATAACTTCGGTATTATTTATATACATGTAATAAAATCGTAGGAAAGTCAATGTATGCCCGGGGTAAATTCATCACCTACGGGGGAGGAGCTGTGTGGATTAAACGAAGTCCGCGCGAACGAAGTCGCGGATAACAGCTAGTAACCAATATATTTTTGACCTTTTAGAATATTTTAGTACTTAAAAACCTAATTCAAATGTAGTTTCAAAAATCTAAATCGAATCAAGGTTTTAAAAGTTACAGCTTTTAAAATATTAATATTTTGTTTTTACAGAAAACTTACTTAATATTTTAATCGGTCACCTTTTGCGACCTGCCTGGTAAAACTGACAACTACGGGAGAAGTAATTTTTGTGTGGGAAATGTGGGATTCAAATTTTTAAATGTTAGAGTGAGTGAATTAAAAAAGTATTTACACAGCATACATACTCGTATATAGATGTACCAAAGATTAGTCGATTTATAGTTTTTTAATTAGTATAATTAAACAACGCCGAATAATACAGCCATTTGCAATAGGAGACTGCGCCCTGTAATTCTAAAGCTAATAAATTTTTTTTCGATATGTTCAGTTTTGCGGACATCGCCTCTGTGGTTTAGTGGTCCGGTGTCGGAGTTGACCACATGAGGTCCCGGGTTCGATTCCCAGGTCGGGCAACTAAGAAAATGTGTTTTTTCAGTTTTCTGATAAAAACCAATATTGCCTGGGATTGGAAAGTGCCCGGTTGGCGATAGGCTGGCCATCTATCACATTGTGGGACTTAAGTATCTTCGGCTAATCGTGGGTGCACTTGTTGTACCTCTGCCTACCTCTTTGGGGATACGGACGTGAAGATAATTTTTTACTTCAGTATTGCGGACGTAATCATGCCAGATATTCAGACATTGAGATAGGCTTGAAAATTGTTTTTCAATTACTCTTTTTTTACTAAATGAAATAATTGTCTTTTGAAAATATCACTGGTATAAATGCCATTTGAATATTATACTTTGTGTTTGGAAGTTGCATGAATTTGGTAAGACAAGAGCAGAGTATTACGTGACGCTTTGCGTTGAGGTGTATAATATATTTTTGACTCATATACTTTGAGCTTAAGAAACTTCTACACTAAACATGTTTTTAATAAAATTTAAATCAAAGATTTAAATTAAATAATCTTAATCAATTGCAATTCGAAAAGGTAGTTGACACTTAGAATCATTTATTTTGATGTGTTTTTTCATTTATATAGGGGTTCAAGGCTTAAAGATTACAATAAGGAATATCATTTCAATTATTTATATTTGGTATATAAAAATTATATTATATTAATAAATAAAAGTTAATAAATTATTCTGTAAAAACTGCTTTTTCATATATAATAATATACGAAAAGGCAGATTTTCTTAGTCAAGTATTTCGCAGGACTCGCAGGCACAAAGCATGTGAAGTCGCGTCTTGGGAAAAAGCACTTTGAGATTACGTTTTCAAAACAACGCGAATGTGCAGAAATTCTTTGCAAATCATGGCCTCATTTAATACACCATGACAGCTTAGCTTGGTTTGCTGTAAAATCTTTATAAGTGGTCTTAGAAATTAAACTAAACTAGCTAGCCGCCTCGGCTTCGCGCGGCTAGTAGAGTACCAATTTAGTAAAGATTAATAAATTACCATTTTTTTGAAGTTAGAATAGATCTATTAAATCTGTGTATCTACTAGCTGACACAGCAAACGTTATCTTGCCATATAAATTACTTATATTGAATATTTTGGTGGGGTACTTGAGAGGAGAGGGTTTAATTGTAATAAAAAATATCTTATCTTTTAAGTCGGATCAAAGGATCTACAAAATTTAATTGAAATCGGTTCAGTAGTTTAGGAATCCATAGCGGACAAACAACGTGACACTTAATTTATATACATTAAGATGTAGGCAGGCCATCGTGGAGTTTTCTCTAGACCTATAAAAGAGGAATAATCCCACTATACATTATTTTGTTATAACTCAAAGGGCAGCATTTTCGATAACAGCTCCCAGTTGGTTTGAATTTTTCCGATATTTGCAACAATTATTGTCATTTTTCAACCTACATATGTTCACAAAACCTGAACAAATTATATACTTAAATCTTCCTCGTGAATCATCTTAACCATTAGTGAAAACCGAATGAAAATACGTTCAGTAATTTTTGATTTCATCGTGAACATACAGACAGACATTGTGGGGAACATTGATTTATAATATTATAAATAGATAAGGTAAGTGATTTTATTTCATTCAAGTAATCGCTTACGTAGACCAAAACAGACAATAAAAGACGATTTCAGATTTTTTTAAAGTTACTACTTATTTAATATTAATATCTTTCTTATTTTATTTTTATTAATATTTATATAACTTTCTTATTTTATTCATATTATACTTTATAAACTATCAACTATCATATTGTATAAAACTGTTTGAAAATAATACTTTGCAATTCATGATTATAGATGACTTGTGATATGTATGATTGACAAGATGATACGTTGATGCGTAAATTCGGTACAAATCCTTGTGCGTAAATTCGAAGACTATTTTAGCCTCTATGTTGAAATAAACAATACGACATCGCGGCATTGGCTGTAAGAAAATAACTTTGCAAATTACGAGATTTTTCATTCGGAACTGCGGGAAATTTGATTAACCAATCATTTTTAGTCCCCGCATCAACAGCCCGATATTGTACGAATCTCATTTATTACAAAATGTCCTTTTATCTATGGTTGAATGAACAGGTATTTTACTTCAACAAAAATGTAAAAGGATTTTATAAAATTAATTTAATTTTATTAAATTTATTGTGGTGTGACAAAATACGATGGGTTTCAATTATATCTATGTAACTTCCCTTTCTATCCTCTTCTATTTTACATTTTCATTTTATCTTATTGTAAACCAGTTGATCCTGCAAGCCATCTCCGAATCTTTGCGCTAAATTGGGACATTTTAAACGTATAGGAGCAAAAATTATACCTTAATATGGATATTTTGTTATAGAAAGTGTTGTAAGAATGATTTTTTTTAATTTTTAGAAACTGTATATTTTGTAGACGACGTCGATTTTGATCGTTCGAATTCAACGCAATTTTTGAGCTCTGAAATAGTACTTTAATTACAAAATAAATTGGTTGAAAAATGTCAAAGTAGAAAGTCAAAGATACTTTTTTTGAAAAAAAAAATGACACTAATAAATTTCGACTGAATCAACCAATTTTGATCCAATTAAAAGTATTTGCTGCAAAGATTTAGTGCAAGAGTTGATTAGATTTTGAAATCAGGCGGTATAATTTATTTTAAAAATACAACGTAAGTTTGTTGTAAACAATATAATATTACTATTTGAAAAGCTGTAATATTTAAATTTGATTTTTAAAAAGGAATTTGCCGGGGTTTAATAGTAGTAAAATATTGTAGAATATCAAAAATCGATTGGTGGAATATCTTGTAATTATGTCAAAAACACTTTTTTCAAAATTTCTCCCGAACGAATGAACCAATTTTGATGAAATTTGCGGCAATGGACACAAATTTTTGAAGGAAAAGATCTGATTAGATTTTTTAATCAATTGGTTTATTCACCTGAAAGTAATTTTGTAAAAACTATGTTTCGTCAACAATTTGAGATTTTTTCAAAATTTCTCTTATTTTTTTGAACGTCCGAATTGTATTTATTAATTTTATATATTTTTTCCGAATCGGTCAACGTTTTTGGAACGTCTAAGTTTGACGAAACTTAATCGAATGCCTCCAACTAAGCTTCGATCGGTCAAGCCAAGCAAGGTATGAAATAAATATAGTCCTTCAGTCGTATTTTATCCCCAGAACGATAGACACAGATGCGAATAGTGCGTCTTCGATTAGCAGTTTACTCTATTACTAACACTCTTCTGTCCGTCCGTCTATCCGTCTGTCTTTCACCACGCAAATTAGATTTTTGCCTATTTTTATAAATAATAATGCACTTGTTCAGTTTTTATTTTACAGCTTAGGATATTTAGGGCAATGGGCCCACCTCTCGTTCCCACCACTGTAACTTCTGTAAACCAGAATCAACAGCGGCAACTTTCCTGATAACCTCTGAGTTGCGAGCTCAGGGTGCCCTGGGGGAAAAGCTAAGCTGTCTTGGAACCCGCATCGAATTTAATCAGAAGAGTATAGGAGGAGTAGGAAAATACATCCAGTTTCTCTCCCTTTACAGCAGGAGAAAGCGTAAAGATAAAGCAAAAACTGCTAAGAAATGAGACGTTTTACAATCAGGTTAAGCCTGATTGCTATTGCACCACGGTAATTTAGGTATTTTAGGGCCTACGAAAATGGCCTACTTAATTCTAGCTTAGGATAGCAATCAAAAGTTAATCGTTTATAGACACCAAGAATGGTAACGGTATACGGTGAAGATAAATGTATCCACAATTGGTACTTGTGTCCCAGCTGTGGGTAGCGACAGGCACTTACATTATTGCATCAGAAAATATAAGGTGGTTTTGCCAAAATCCAGGCGGAACTTCGCAAAAATCTACCACTAATGTGACCTACCACTACCACTACTTTGGCCAATCGTCAAAATAAGCGCTAGTATATGAACATCATCACACAGGTTTATTCGTATCACGATTAAGATAGTTTAATTATTTCGGCATTTTATGTCTTTGTTCATCATTATATTAAATCACCCTGTTCTGTTGTATGAGGCTTGGATTAACTCACATTATATTAAGAAGTGTTGGTTGGGATATTGAGACAATCTCGTCAAGATTGGGTCGTAAAATTGTTTATTTATTTTGCTTAATATCATACGTGACTAGCGTTACCAGTTTTAATATGCGATATTTTGGGAGAAAAATTGAGATTTAGGTTTTCGAATTGAATTGACAGAATGGTTTTTAAGTATACACTGAATCATAAACTTTCACCTTGAACAAGTTTTCAAACTTTTTATACAAATTGAAATTGAAACATAGGTTTGTTAGCTTCATAGTAGTTTAAAAAAATGTTAACGCGTCAAAAAAACTTGTAAAAAGTTTAATTGAATAAAGTACTTCTGATTTTTGATTTCTGATTTCATAATAGCGTAGAGGATTCGATCCCGGGATCCCGGTCATATTTTAGTCCCGAAATTTTCGGGATTAAATTTATCGAATTTTTCGGGATCGATACATTTTTAAAATAAATCAATAAAAATGTGCGTGAAACGAAACACACCTTGATTTGACATTTGGCAGCCATCTTGTTTTCAGCCTCTTCATATTTGTGCAACAAATTGTTAATTGAGAAGTATGCTTGCAGATCAGGTATTGGATGTGTTTTTATTCCTTAGATTTTATTTTCGTGGCTTAAATAAGTAATTTATAAAACTGGTCAATTTAATTTAAAAATATAAGTACCTATAACCATTGATCTCTTTAGCTAATATATTCTTTTTTATAGTTTATCTAAATAAGTCTAAGGAAGTTGATTTTTTGAAGTTAATTTTTAGTTTCATAAATTATTTACAGAAGTGCCTAGCTTATTTATTTTATAAGAAGAACTATATTGTTTAACCGCCCTTTTGAAGATTTAAAACTTAAATATTCTATGTCCTCACAAAACTATAATTTAAATAAAAAAATGATTTTGTTATGTTTTGCTCTCTTTTTGTTACCACTTTCCGTTTCCAGTACAATCCCGGGACTATCCCGGGATCCCGAGATTGGAGGGATTATCCAATTTTTCTGAACAAAAACGATAAAAGTAATAAAAATTGGTAATGGTGGATTTATTGAAAAAATTGGTTCTTGCAATAAAAAAAAGTTGAAGCATGTAATACTATATTAAGTTGATTAAAAAAAAACAAATAAAGCATAGGTTATTTCTTATAATAAGATGTATTGCCTCTACCTGCCCTTATAACAGATTCTTATCGGTTCCGCATAAACCTGATTAGGATTATTAAATGGTCTTGCGGAATATTGTTCCATTCTTGTGAAATCGCTATTCTTGGTGCTGCCACTGTTGTGGGCATTCCCGCATATACAGTTTTTTTTAAATTGTCTCAAACATGCTCAATGGGAGTAGGATCCGTGCTTCGTGCTGGCCAATTCATAGTACGTATCCCAATCTCTGCGCAATATTGTCAAATTTGTGCAGCGGCGTGGGGTTGGGCATTATCTTGCATTAAAGTAAAATTTTCGCCTATTAATCCCATGTAAGTACCAAATAAGCTACTAAAAACTTCTACCGTTTTGACGAACCATGTCGCTGAACACAAGTTCCGTTTGCCCAATCACCGAAATGCCATCCCACACCATACACGAATGGTCTCCAAAAGGAACCCGCTCTTCAATGCAACTTGGAGCTTTTCTCTCCTCACGTCGACTGTTCTGCGACCGTCTGCACTATTTAAACAAATCCTACACTCATCCATGAACAATACGGAAGCTCAATTCCAAAGTCCAATTAAGATGTTCACGCGCAAATCTTAGCTTGTCTGTGAGCTGCAGACAGCTTTGGGCCATTTACTGGTCTAAAAGGAATGATTGCGAATTTCTTTAGCCTCCTTCTTGTCGTTCGTATACTCATATTTACTCCACGTACTTTATTCAGCTCTGTTTTTATGTTTACTGACGTGAGGAAACAATTTCGTAGGGAAGTTGAAACAATAAATCGGTCGTCACGACGGGTGGTTGCTCTATTTCTGTCGGTACCAGGTCTCCGGCTTTGTAAGAACCTAACTCTACATACCTTTGGTATATTCTAAAAACAGTAGACTGGTTTAAATTTCTCACTAATTTTTTTTTCAAATTGCTACCGTTCGTTGATCCAAGCTTTCCATATTTATGGTTACGAAACTTTTAATGACTTTAAAAGGCTAAATCAATACTATCAGTAACAAAACCTTAAATCGCAAATAAAAAAAACAAAATAATTAATTTTGAACTCTTTGAATTTGAGACTTTGCATAAATTTTATTTTCCCGGCTATAATTTTATCTTTTAATGCATTTCTATTTTTATTTTCTTTTTTTTGATAAATGGGAAATCTCGACATTTTCATTTAGTTTAAAAAGTTTTGCATACTCATCTCTTATTATCTTATATTAAAGTAGTAGTAAAGAAAGTAATCCTGATCTTTGATGCAGTTCCGTCAGTTTACATCAATACAATAACAATAATATGAAGTTTTTTACTTCGAACTAAATGTTAAAAGACGTGTTTTACGTCGACTGGTCGACGTCGATTGATTTGGATGGAACTCGGTAAACACCATATTTATAATGTATGGACTCAACACTAACTCTAGACTCAACACAAACTCTAGTTTGTCATCCGAAAAATTAGTTTATTCGACAAGTGCCGTTTGGGTCAAACTGTTGTTACTTAGGTTAAAAATTAAAAACTTGATTAATCACCATTAATCATTGAAAATAAATTGTTGATAACGAGGTGGTAAATTATTTTTTTTTGTTTTTTCAACTGTAATCTATTCTAAGACCTTTCCGAAATAGCTTCAAAAAAGAAAAATCTCAGACTTGTAATTTATCAATTAGTATACTTGCAAAATTCATATTAAAGTAGGAAAAAAAATTTAATTGTCTTATCTATACATATAATAAAATCGTAGGAAAGTCAAAACTGTACATTGAATATTTTTTTAAAATAATACTTGGAGCGTGATCTATAATCGATAACGAAACCGAAAATATAGTTTTAGAATTTTTGTCTGTTTGTCTGTATGTATGTCCGGGGTAAACTTAAAAAGTACTGCATGGTTTTACTTCAAATTTTGCATGAACATTACTAACAGGTCGGGTCAACATATAGACTACATATCATAACGCTAGTACCTACGGGGGAGGAGCTGTGCGGAGTAAACGAATTCCGCGCGGACTAAGTCGCGGGCACCAGCTAGTATGTCTTATATAATTGAGCTTGTCTGTGAGCTGCAGACAGCTTTGGGCCATTTGCTGGTCTAAAAGGAATGATTGCCGATTTCTTTAGCCTCCTTCTTATCGTTCGTATACTCATATTTACTCCACACCCTTTATTCAGCTCTGTTTTTATGTTTACTGACGTGAGGAAACGATTTGATAAAGTTTCATTCAATATCAAATTCATCAATTCAATCAAAGATATTTCGAATCAAATGAAACTTTATTCATATTTTTCGGAGGTGGAGGAAAATTAGACCCAAAAGTTGATCAGACTAAATGTATTGTTCTCGTGGGTTTCATAAATATATTTAAAATCACACAACGAACTGCAGCTATTAATAATATACTCGTTATTATACAAAAAATAAATACTGTTAATAATAACTGATTTTGGACTGCCTCGTACAGACATAATATAAACTGACTTCGGGGGCTGAATCACCTTCGTCCCGTGGGAGAACACCCGGAATTCTGTATCCCTACACGTGGCCCCTGGGTGGTGCTAAACAGGTGATATGGTGGGAGACATATGTCGCGGCTATAAGGACCACCCATCAGCTGAAGCCGTGGCGCCAAGCGTCCGTTTTCCGTCACGTTAACGCTGATGTAGTTTTAGTGAGGACGGGTCGAATCAGTTGTCTATACAATCTAGACGATCTGATACACACTGACGTTGATGCATCCGGAGACTAGTCATGGAGGGTAGCGGGATCCGAGGCACGGTGCACCGCTGGCCGACCGCTAGTCAGTAGGGGGCCCAAGTAACGTGCTAGCCACATGTGAAAGGTTGCCCCGCCAACTAGCGAAAAATCCCAAAATGCGCCATAGTGCCGGTTGGCGACCGGATGAGAGGGCCCTATGGACATTCTTGGGGGGGCTCGGGCGTCCCCGCAGTCTCCAGACTAGTCCCCAATAGTGTAACTTCGAGGTGTGTGTCTCAGGTCCGGAAGTATAGCGCCTCGATTCACTGCCGTCTTCACATCTACTTCACTCACTCTATTAAATGAAAAGGACAAGGTACAGGAATAACGTTGTACAGCGGCAGCACTCCCTCTCGATGAAAGTAGACCTCACCAACTTCAGAGGTTTACATTATAATCTCGCTGCAGCCCATTTCCACCTGGAGACTTATAAACCATGTATCTTGTTCCTCACGGAGACGCAGATAAGGTGCCCGTCTGATTTGGCGTACTTAACCTATCCCGGCTACACCCTGGAGCATAATTTTAAAGCTCGGTCAGGTGTGTGCGCGTACGTCCGTGACGACATCTGCTTTCGGCGTCTCCGGTATCTAGAAGACCCCCGCTACTCCGTACTATGGACACTGGTGGACACAGGCCTAGAGAAGCAGCTTCTCTATGCCTGTGTCTACCGAGCGCACAGCGGAGACCAGGAGACGATCGGTCTTACAGAGTACCTAAGTGAGGCGGCGGATGCTGCTCAACACAAATACCCTTCCGCTCAGCTAATGCTTCTGGGGGATTTCAATGCCCACCATCAGGAGTGGCTATACTCATACCAGAGCACTGACCTCGCTGAGAGAGAGATGCGTAAACTCGCTGTAGCATTAAATCTCACCCAGATGGTTTAAGGAGCGACGCGGGTTCCTGACGTTGAGAGCCATACAGCCAATTGCTTGGATCTTCTGCTGACTACGGATCCAGACCGTTACTCGGTGGCGATTTCCTCGCCCCTTGGCAGCTCCGATCACTGTCTGGTGAAATCTGTATCCGTCTACTCGCCGCCCGATCCCAGTCCCAGGGGCTCTCGGCGCGTGTGGCGATACAAGTCAGCAGACTGGGACGAGATGCGTTCTTTCTTTGCGTCTTATCCCTGGCGGCCTGTCTGCTTTTCTTCTGAAGACTCCTCGGCCTGCGCGGATGCTGTGACAGATGTGTTGCGGCAAGGTATGGAGTATTTTATTCCTTTCTCCGACGTAGCCATGTCCAGTAAAGCTTATCCCTGGTTCAGAGCCAATTGTAGACGCACTTAGGCGCTAAAGCAAGAGGCATATCTGGCTTGGGTAGATGCTCGACACCGCAAGGCCAAGGACGTGTCGGAGAAGAAGAAAGCCTTCAACCGGGCCGCCAAATCCTGCAAAAAGGCTCTACTGAAAGCTCGATTTGACCACGTCAGCCGTATTGGGAACAAACTGGCTTCATACCCCTCAGGTAGTAAAGCGTTTTGGTCCCTGGCAAAGTCGGTTGAATCGAATTTCTGCCGCCCCTCACTCCCTCCACTGCTGAAACCGGATGGGACGCTGGCTCACACCGCCGTAGAGAAAGCGAACCTGCTCGCTACTCTATTCGCGTAAAACTCACGTCTGGATCCCGCCAACGCGAAACCACCCAGTCTACCTGGATGCGAGGTGAACATGCCGGAAATTCGCATCCGTCAGACTGAGGTTCTTAAAACGCTGCGGAATCTGGACGTGAACAAAGCCAGTGGCCCTGATGGGATTCCAGCCATAGTACTGAAAACCTGTGCGCCTGAACTCGCTCCTGTTTTGACACGCCTCTTTCGCCTTTCGATGGCTACTGGAAAAGTGCCCAAATCATGGAAGCTTGCCAACGTGCAGCCTGTGCCCAAAAAAGGCAGTCGTGCTGACCCCTCCAACTATAGGCCAATTTCAGTCACGTCCATACTCTGCAAGACTATGGAGCGTGTACTGAACAGCAGGCTAATGGCGCACCTAGAAGCGAACGAACTACTGAGTGACCGCCAATACGGGTTTCGCCGAAATCGGTCTACTGGGGATCTTCTAGCGTATGCCACTTACATTTTGAGCTCGGCCATAGAGAAGCATGGTGAGGCACTAGCTGTCTCCCTTGATATCTCGAAGGCCTTTGACAGGGTCTGGCATGATAGTCTTATTGGTAAGCTTCCATCGTATGGTCTGCCTACTGGTCTCTGCGCCTGGATCTCAGATTTTCTGAGTGGCCGGTCGATCAGAGTAGTCGTCGACGGCTGCTCATCCGACCAAATGGCTATAAATGCCGGAGTCTCTCAGGGATCAGTTCTCTCCGCAACTCTATTCCTGCTACACATTAACAATCTGCTGAAGCCCGGTATCTATGGGTACGCAGATGATAGCACTGTTGTGGAGAGTTACGTATCCAATGCGCGGGCCAGTACGGCACAGATCCGGTCTCTCAGAGAGGCAATGGTCGATCGTATGAACCTGTCCTTACAGGCAGTCTCCGATTGGGGCGATGCTAATCTGGTCAGGTTTAATGCAACTAAGACCCAGGCGTGTCTATTCTCCGCTAAACGGAGTCCGCTCCATCTATCTCCGTCTTTCCAGGGTGTGGCCGTGCCGATAAATGACCACCTCGAGATCCTTGGTATCACGTTAACGCCTACTCTCAACTTTGGTTCGTACATCGAATCTAAAGCCCAATTTGCCTCAAAAAAGCTTGGTATTCTGGCGAAGGTGAGACAGTATTTCAGTCCGGGACAGTTGCTCAACCTTTATAAAGCACAAGTCCGTTCGTGCATGGAATACTGCTCTCACCTCTGGGATGGATCCGCTAAATACCAGCTGGAGACACTTGAGGCCATCGAGAGGCGTGCCAAGAGGCTCATAAACGACGATGATCTGGTAGGCAAAAAACTCCAGAGCCTCGCTCATCGCCGCAGAGTGGCTAGTTTATCGGTTTTTTATCGAATACACTTTGGAGAGTGCGCTGCGGAATTGCACGACTTAATTCCGCCATCCCCGTTTTTCTATCGATAGTCGAGGTGCACAGAATCTAGGCATCGTTATATATGGTGGACGTTCCACGTACTCGGACAAAGCGGTTCGACTCAACATTCTTCATTCGAACCGCAAAGGACTGGAACATGCTTCCTGAGTCTGTGTTCCCGGATGAGTACAATCTGGAGATCTTCAAGAGAAGAGTGAACAGGTACCTTCTAGGCTTCCCTAGGCGTTCCATCTTAGGCCTCATCTTAGCTTACCATCAGGCGAGATCGAGGTCAAGCGCTTATCTATCGATAATAAAAAAAAACAGTATTAGCTAAAATAAATAATATATATTGAAGGTAACATTTATAAATTGGTTTCTATTATTAGAAATTATTTTGGTTGAACGCAAGCGATACGATGTATTTTAATATTATGTGCTATGAATAAAACTGAAATAAAAGAGTTAAAAATATAAAGGTTGCTTCAATGTCACAGAGTCGAGTGCAGTTGACACATAAAGGGCGACCTGGGACTCTGAATGATCGTATATAATTATTGATAGGATAGGTTTACTCTACTTCGCAAGGGAATCGGGGTTATGTTATTTTTATATTTTTCAAACCTCTTAGAAAAACAATTTTCTTCAATTGATATCTCGTACCGTTTTCGAAATTATATTTTAATTTTGTTTTATCTTTAGTATTTAAATAGCAGCTTTATTTTTATATTTTACATACAAACTAGCTGTTGCCCGCGACTTCGTCAGTCAGATAAAAAATTATCCTATGGTGGTATCAAGTTATCTTAGAATTCTTGTCTTTTAAATGAAACTGGTTTGGGAAATATCGGTTGAGTGGTTTCAAAGTCTACGTAAGTCTAGAAACAATTTTTGTGTTTTATAGACATACTAGCTGACCCGGTAAACGTTGTTCAGTCTTTTTAACTACTCTTACTTTTTTCTATATTTTCTCACCTTTTAAATCTTTCCTGGATTTCAACAATTAATTCAAAATCAAACTTAACCAAATCAGTGCAGCCGTTCTCGAGTTCTAGCGAGACTAACGAACATCAATTGATTTTTATATATATAGATAGATTATTTATTTATTTATTTTTATGCACTAAAATTGTACAATGGTTAAACTTAATGCCATAAAGGCATTCTTTGCCAGTAAACCAGCAAGTGGAGCAGAAAAATTTCAATAGGGGGTGCAAATAAATATTTTAAATGGAAATAGGAAACAGTATGATGGGCTAAACGGAACAAAAATATAATAATTACTAGGAAATAGATACATGTAACATATTTACATAGACATATATTAATAAACACATAATAGACTGTACATATACATACATAGCACATATTATAAACAAAATATTTAACTAACTAACAAGTAAGTATAACAAAAGTATTTAGTAATGTCTTTCTGTAGATAATTTCAATTTCTCTTAGATATTTTGTTGATAATTAACACCGAAAGCTAAGTTTTAAGATAATGGGTCGTCAAAGCACGCTTGAAAGACCACTTAGAAGAGGACCTCCTAACGTTATTATATAGTCAAGATATTTTTTATTTTATATTTTTTTATATTATAAGAAAGCAAACAAGCAGATAGCTCTCCTAATGGAGACAACCATCGCATATTATAGACACCATAAATGTTAATGGTTTGTTGCTATCTATGTGGCGAGGTCCTAAAAAGTTTATCGATTACCTTATCCTCCAAACCAGAACACGACAGTGACAAGCATTGACATGGGCGTACCTTAACGGGCGGACGTACATTAAAATTTTAAGACTTTATTTTTATCTTATTATATTTTTATCTACAACAGTAGATAGAGGTAAACAAGTTCCAGGGGGGGGGGGGATATATGCCACTTTGTTCGATAAGTTATATTTATTTTGTAGGTTGTGATTATCCCATCCCTGTAGACATTTTGGAACTTCGGATCAATAAATTGTGAACACCTGGTAGTTAGGTACATGCTTGGGTAATCGATCGCCTTTGTTAAACAGCCTGGCAGAAAGTCAGATGGTATGTTCTTTAAAAAAATCCGGACTAACGAGGGCTAGACCAATTGGGGAAATATATTTTCCGACAAAACACAGGGGTACGGACCATTCTTCGTAAATCACAGAGAGTGAAACAATGTTTCGTTAATCATGGACAGACGTTAATTATTTACGTATTTGTTTAAAAATTAACTATACGTATTAGTTACGAAGTATATGATTATTATTCCCCAAAAACAAATTAATATATTCCACGTAAAACGTCTGATGTTCAGGCCAGACGCTTAGTCAATTTCCTAAGAATTTTGTTTTTAAAGGGATTCGTCTGCACTTGACAAGTGCTGATTGTAACTCTAAATACGAGGAAATGAGTTTCAAGTTTCATTATATGTATTTATTTATTATTTATGGGGATCAACAGCACAAGAAAAATACAATTCAAACTTAAGCTAGCACCAGAAGGCTAATAATAATTCCCTATAAGAAGTGTCAGAAAATCTTTTACTACTGTTATTAAAGTGCTCATAAAGAATAAATAAATATTGCTGGACAAATTACACGAATTGATCTAACCTCAAATTAAGCACGTTATTTGCTTGTGTTATGTGTGTTAGTTAACGATACTAATACAGAGAAATACATATATAAATACTGCTACATACAAACTAAACACCCAAATCCAAAAATACACACACCTATTCTCATCACACAAATGTTTGTCCCTGGTGGCAATCGAACCTCGTGTTAGTCCGAGCTCCTTTGAGAATAGGTTCTGCCAGGCAGGTCGTTAAAGGTGACCGATTGGCTATGCGGGTCACTAGTATCGTGGCTACTAGGTGGAAGAGTTTTGCATTATCTCGCCCGGGTCTGGTACCACGGCCTTACCTATTCCTGTCGCAGTAGCGTCAGTGCTTGTCACTGTCGTGTTTCGGTTTGGAGTGTAAGGTTGCCGGTTAACTTATGTACGTGGCATTAGATCTCGCCATAATATAATAACGCACCATTAAAATCTTTGGTGTCAATAGGATATGGTTGACTCTTTTCACCAGGAGACCCATCTGCTTGTTAGCTTTCTTATAATATACATATAGAAAAAAAAACCAAAACTCCCTCGATCCATATCCATCCACTCGACTAACAGGTAGGATTAACCGCTGATTAAATTTCTTGTAGTCGCAATGTTTGTTTTGAATAAGTACAAGTCAAATTTACATAAAAGGCCGTTAAACTTCTTACTAGCTCGATATAAAAATGTATTTAGAGAAAAATACATTTTTATATCGTATACATTGTAGAGAGAATTAAATGGTACTGTAATAGATATTTGGAATAAACGCTTGGGGTAATCAACCAGATTTGATATTCCTTTGAAAAGAAAGTTAGTTTTACTACTTTACGTCTAAGCTCAAGAGGGAGAGTACATTTTTTTACTAAATGCTATTGATAAAAAAAAAACCAAGATATACAGTCCCGAACAAAACTGACACTCAAAACTGTCCCTAATTTCACATATTAAGTAGTTATAGATATGGCAAAAACATATGTTTTCACATAATATCCAAACTTAATCGCAAGTTTTATGGTTGTTTTTAAAAAGTAATTTACAAAAAGTATTAAATTGAAAGTGTCGCGATCGACGCGATTCTATTTGTAATGAGTGCACAATTTCAAATTGTGCGCTCACTTTTAGAGGACGTTTTTGAGACACTGATTGTGCATCTTGAGTTTTTTTATATCAATGCTAAATGCGGAGTAACCGTGATCTTTCATACAAGCATACCGAAAATTTACTACAGAAAACTAAGCGCAGTGAAATATTTAATAATCGCAGCGCAAACTAGAGCAGATTATGTTTTTTCATTTAACGTCGATATTTCACAGCCTTACAAAAATACAATCAGTGTCGTACTTTAGGCCGTAAGGTAATATTAGATATTAGTTAAACAGAATCGATATGTAGATTGTAGGTATTATGATGGTACTAATAAATTGAGTATCATCACAGATAAACGCATTTAACTAGTATTATATAGAAAGAAAGAAAGAAAGAAAGAAAATATTTATTTGCAAGAATATGGGTGTTACAAGTTGTTTAAAAATAAATTAAGTTACCGACATATTCTACCAATATATGGTGTGCAAATACGTTTGTTTATCTAGCGATCAGTACAATCGAATATAATATGATAAACGGTTGAAATATTGTCAAACAAGTTAGGAGAGGAGGAATCCGCATTTAGAAATGTGGAGAAAAAGTACGAAGAAAAGGTGTTGCATATCGGTTCACCTCTATTTAAAAAATCATTATTACATTCTAAGCTGCTCGGAACCCTGCAGATTTCGATCTGGATTTATAAAAGGACCAAGAATAGTTTGGGGCTTTAGTGATAGCTTTTTCAGTAGATATAATATAACGATTATAACAGTCTTTCAATATGCTTAGTTCTACTTCGCAGTATCCTAAACGACTCTCAATCTGACAAGTTACTGTAAGTCTGAAACTTCTGGTAATATTTTTATTTTTATTTTTCTTTTAAACTTTTAATTAATGCCCGGGAGTACCACTTAGGGAAGTTATTGGTACCACGTATAATTTTAGTAGCCACAAGTTTATCACGAAATGAGTCAATTAAAGAATCAGTCAGATCGAATAATTGGCCTCAATTATGAAAGCAAGCAATTTAAGTTTAATTTTTTAAGTAGCTGTGCTTAGGGACCGCTACAAAATAGTTGCTATAAAACAGCTGAATTATTATTCTTCTTCTTGATCCGAGACATCTATGAACAATAGACCATCTGCCATTCTAAAATGCAGTTTTGTAGAGGCGAACGTTTTTTTATATATGTCACTATCATCGTGACTACAAGTAATAATAGAGCTCTGCAATGTCTCGTTCAGGTATTTTCTATTTAGTACCACCGCTTTACTTATTCCTGCCGCAATAGCGTCTATGCTTGTTGTATGTATGTTGTATTGTATGTTGTATGCTATGACAAATTTTTGAACAATGGCCAGTAAAATTATGCATGTGGCATTAACACTTCGGCTCATGGATAGCAACGCACTATTAACATTTTTGGTGTCTAGACGACGGTTGACTTTTCCCATCAAAAATGTCATCCGCTTGTTTGCTATCTTATAATATAAAAAAATATTATACTAAAATACTTTCTCCTATTGACAAAAGTACGTCCGCTAATAACCGTCGCACGTCGTCGTCGTCGTCTGATAAAAGATAATATTAAAACTGCAAAATGTTATTTTTTAATGTTCTGTCGCTATCCATAGTACAAACGGGCACGCGCGACAAGCTCCCAACAACTTAAGTGTGGCAGGTATAGTAGTCACGATAGCAATTCCTCTGTTAGCCTCTTCGAAAAAGCCTGGAAGGTGAAAAACTGTTTATGCTTTAAAATTTTGTTTATAATCTTTTAGACCTAGAGCAACAGGGAAAAAAATCTTTAAACCAATATGATAACTAGCACGAAGATTTGCAATTTGTCATGCGTCTAAGCGCAGATCTATCTCCTGTCTAGACATCTGCAAGTGATGTGTTACTGACGCGTTGTTATCGCGAATGCTGAGTTGTCTCGTACGTGATATACACAAACTATGATATTATATGCCCAGACCTTTTTAGAAATTTTAACAGAAAATAAATTTATAAGCATAAAAGGTACATCCTATAAAGAAAATTATAAATCAAGTTAAGTTAAATATGACCTAATTTATATAACTACATTATATTTTTTATTGCTAAGTATATTTTAAGATTGATAAAATCAATCAATAAAAATTATTCTTAAAACATATGGAAAAAGAAATATCTCCATTATATTAATGTTTATATGTAGTATGTGAAAGACGCTTTTTGAGAAGGATTCTAAACTAAGTGCAGTGAAATATTTTATAATCGCGGCCATAACGAGAGTAGATTAAATATTTTTTCATTAAACGTCATTTGGGGCCGCTGGTTGGTAGCGCTGCAGGGTCACAGTTATATACCAGCGGGCCAGCTTCTTGTTAGGATGACTTCATTACTGTGGAGGTTGATGACATCACATAAAGAGAAGGAAGGGAAAAAGGAAGATCTTCCCAGGACTTCGGTCCCCAGGCAGTACACCTGTGTACTGCCTAGGGGCCGAAGTCCATTTGAGAAGCGTTGAAATTTGTATATAGTGTGTACAAGATAAATAATTGTGATATCGCGATTCAGGATTTTTATTTTGAATTTCATTTTTTCCCTTTTTATTATTTTTTTCTGGTAGCGTTTGTAGATTGCTTGAACCGCTACAGTCAATATTTCACAGTCTTACAAAAATACAATCAGTTTCGTACTTTAGGCCGTAGGGCAATATTTGATCATTGTAAACTTTCAGTAGATATTGTGCTTTAGCATAAACTGTACCCCATGTTGTACCCGACAGAGGTTTTACACCTGTGGGGTACAACATAAGGTTAAGACGTGTCGTTAACATCGTGATGAAAACTGTACCCCATGTTGTACCCCACAGAGGTTTTACACCTGCGGGGTACAACATAAGGCTAAGACGTGTCGTTAACATCGTGATGATGAGGTAGTAGAATTTTGCAATGTTTCGACCGGGTTTTGGTACTACCGCCTTAATTATTTTTGCGACAGCGTTGGTGCTTGTGTCGTTTTATGGATTGGAGGGTAAGGTAGTCGTTGAACTTTCTCACACGGTTAGTATATATATATATATATATATATATATATATATATATATATATATATATATATATATATATATATATATATATATATATATATATATATATATTCCTCAACTGCCTCTACGTTTAAAGGACTATATAGCAGCCAATGGAAACCACTTCGAATAAGCTTTATATATTTTAATGGTTTTATATTAATGTAATAAAGTAACACACTGTAATAGTAATAAATGTTACGTGCAGTAGAAAAACTGTTTTTTTCTTTGTAACAATATTTAGGACGACTGGGTATAGAGACATTTACGCTTTCGCACAAGCTTATATAAGATATTTTATAATCTCATACACATTACACACGCAACATTTAAGGGTGCAGGAGCAGCCCGGAACCTTCATTACGTCTGTAGATAAATACTTAGGACGCAGTGACATTCACTCTTAATGCAGCTGACGACTACCATTACATGAACCATCTGTTTGTTATCTTATGATATAAAAATATACTTTGCTAGAAGAAAATAATTTTTCTTTGCGTTTCTGCATTGCAAAAGTAGAACTATTAAAAGTTGCCTTTAACGCTCGATTAGTTTAATAGCGTCAACTTCGTGATGGTTTGACAAGTCAGGGAATTTATAAAGTGGAGTTTAAAAGCAATCCAATTTTATCACGCAACGCACGATAACCCACGGACGGAATCTGAATGCGATAGCATTGAACCGTCATTAATAATGTCTAAAAAAGTGAATACATTTTTCACTATTTGCATTTTCATAATATATTAGCTATTCCTCGCGACTTCGTTCACAAGACCCACACACATTACTTTATTATATTCAAACGGTTAAATAATACACTTTCAATAAAAATCATGTAGTTTAAAAAAGATTTTAAAATCGCTTTATACTGGAGCGACATAAAATTTATACCTCGGAATCCACGAATCCCTCAATGAACCTTTATATAACTTTGGAAATGTATATATATAATATATTAACATGTGCAGTAAAAACTTTGTATCTCTTTTTCAGGCATTACGTGAATGGTGAAGTATGAAATTTGGTACAGTTAAAGTTTACATTGCGAAGGACTGAATAAACCTAATATTTTTAGTAGTGTTGGTCTTTAAAAGTCCAACGAGTCGAACCAAAAACTATTGGCTATGCAAGTCACTTCCATCGTGGTTACTAGGTGGTAGAATTCTACACTATCTCGCACTAGCCTTATCTCGTGGCATAACCCACCTACGTAGGTGTTGATTCCACTGGAAAATTGGAAATAAAGTTTATCACTTAGAAACAATGTAGCTTCCTACTGTTGAAAGAATTTTCGAAATCAGTTCAGTAGTTTCATAAATGACTTCCTACAAACAAACTTACAATCTCACAAATCTTACCTCGCTATATTATTAAAAAATACGATTTTGCCCATGTTGGTCCTGGCTCCCTTTAAAGAATAGACCATTTTGACATTCTGCCAGGTAGTTTGTAAAAGAAGGCAAACGATTGGCTAAGCCCGTCATCACCGCCGTGAATACTAGGTGGTAAAGTTTCTCAAACATCTTGTCTGGGTATTTGATACTACCGCCTTACCTATTCCTACCACATAAGCGTCATCCCGAACACGACGATGATAATATTGTCTTGTTCGGGTTTGGAGGGTAAGGTAGCCGGTTAACATATGCAAGTGGCATTATCTCTCGCACCTCGCCGCAAGGATAGCAACGCACCAACAAATATGTATGTTAATCATATATATTTGTTGTCTAGAGGCGATGGCTTCTCTTTCCATCTTGCTATCCTGTAATATAAAAAAAATCTGTTTGTAAGTTCATTATTAAGTAGAATATTATATCATTCCCGTTGTTATATGTAATAGTATAATATGTATAGCGTCCTTCACTTGTTTATTAGTTTTAAATAGTTAAATCGCCTCTGTGGCGCAAGATTGGATAAGTGACCAGTTGCCGATAGCCTTGCCACCTATCACATTGTGTGGGACTAAGTATCTTCGACTAATTGTGGGTCAAGCAATGACATTTTTAATTTTTTTTTTTACATCTTTGGCGTCAAGATACTTTATTTTAAATGGTTTATCGTTTTGAACCATAAACTCATTTCATTTTTTATCATACTCCTAAATAGGAGGAAGTTAACAATTTGGCAGATTTTTTTTTGCATTTTCTCAAATTTTCTCCAATTACTCAAACATGCCTGAACCGATTTAAAAGATTCTTTCTTTCCGGTATACACTACCGGTCAAAAGTTTTTGCCCACCCAATACTTTATTCATTAAATTTCAAAATAATACACTTTAGCATATTTCCCTATCATATTGTCAAGCGAAGGTCGAAACGATGTTTTACAAGCCAAAAATAATAGTGCCCATTATTTGTTTACTTTGTACGAGCGCATGTTATATTTTGTCAGTGACTGCGACAAGTTAAAACTTGCAAGTACCGGCTGATTTCTTTCTTATTCTTTAACTGTGAATGATTTCTTCGGTGTTTATGATTGTAGTTTAGTTCCAGTTAGTCCTGAGAGATGTTAAAACGTACTGTGATTTATACTTTGTGTACCAAGACCCCTTTTTGTGAAGTTCGTATACGAATTGTTGACGTTTTCGCAAATTCAGGCTTGTAAGTTTTAAAATGGGTAAAACCAAGGAACTGTCGGTTGAAACTCGTGCATTAATTGCAAGTCTTCATAATTTAGGTAAAAGTAACCGTACCATTGCCGCCGAATTAAAAGTACCTCGACGTACCGTAGACTACAACGTAAAAAAATATGCATCCACTGGGTGCTTTAGCGATAGAAAACGTTCAGGGCGGCCTCGGAAAACCACAACAGCTGAAGATAAACATATTGTATTGATCAGTAAACGTGATCGACGACTCACGGGTCCAGAGATAACAGCTCAGATCAATGAATCTAGGGATCTGCCTTTGAGTACTTCTACCGTCAAAAGGAGATTGAGAGAAGCTGGCCTTTTTGGGAGGGTGGCAGTGAAGAAACCTCTTTTAAGACGTCAAAATAAAATTAAGAGGTTGCAGTGGGCTCAGGAACATAAAAATTGGACGCATGAACAATGGGAGAAAGTTTTATGGAGTGATGAGTCCAAGTTTGAGGTTTTTGGGTCTGAGAGAAGAGTCTTTGTGCGCAGGTCAAAGGAAGAACGGATGTTAGATCCATGTGTAATCCCGACCGTGAAACATGGTGGAAGCTCGGTGATGGTTTGGGGATGTTTTGGAGGACGGGCGACTGGAGACCTGGTAAAAATTGAAGGGATTTTGAAAAAAGAAGGCTATAAACAAATATTAAAGGAAAATTTAGTACGTTCTGGTCAATGCTTAATCGGCAGAAAATTTATCTTCCAGCATGACAACGACCCCAAGCATTCCTAGAAGCTGTGCAAAGAGTATTTGAAAGAATTGGAAAGAAAGAATGTACTGAAGGTAATGATTTGGCCGTCACAGTCACCGGACCTCAACCCAATTGAGTTGTTGTGGGACAAATTGGACAGGGAAGTCAGAAAGCAGTGTCCTACTTCCACTTCACATCTTTGGAATATCCTAGAAAATGAATGGAACGAAATAGACCACGATTATTTGTCGAAATTGTTACAGAGAATGCCAAGATTATGCAATGCTATAATAAAAGCAAAAGGGGGTTATATCGATGAATCAAAAATTTAAATATGTAACAATTACAGATTGTACTTTTATTATTACTATATTCTTATTTTTATATGTTCTTTAAAATACAAATATCAAAATCGATCATATTGTTTTCATTTGATGAGTATCACACAATCTGTATGGTGGGCAAAAACTTTTGACCGGTAGTGTACATTTTATTGAGATCTACTGTTCCAGAGATACAAGAGATTAGATGTCGGTTATTGCAGTTTTACTGCTTTTAAGGCGAGGTATTTCGACGCGTGTCAATTCTATAGAAAATGGGTGGCGCGGTATGTTCTGAAACCACTGAGAAACAACGCAGTGTTAATTTTCGGATAAATAAATATAGGGCATCAGCTGAAACCTAAAATTTAGCACATTCTTTTTTGTATTTACAACTAAATATCACCATATAAAAATCATGTGGAAGATTAGCAATATTATTTGTTTTAGAGATTTTTTTAGCCGGTTTTCGGAATTTTATATGATCGAGTAAAGTACATTCACATATCTTCAGGTGTATCGTGTACAGATAATATCTTCAGGTGTATCGTGTAATTTTTGTAAAATTGTTATTTAACAATCAATACAAAAAAAACGTGATTTAGCAAACCAGTTTTTTCCCGTTTGTCGCGATGCCTCGCCTTAAATCTATACTACTATATTATATGCGATTTAATTACGAAAAACGCTATAACCGTTTGAATAAAATTTAGCACACAGGTTGTACGGTGTAACCGTAACATATTGCAATTCATCATTTTACACGACACAAATTATTCATTATTATTATAATTAGTACAATGATACAGTTCGCATTCGGCCATCAAGAGAGCTACGCGTCCTTATTTATCGTTAACTATCTAGTGTATTAATTTTTTATCAATAGAATAATCAATATCATCTATCAATTATCAATCTAATAGTAGTGTACTAGTTAACAAGAACCCGTTCACAGGTAGTTTGATGACTTAAGACACAGATTTTATAATAGTTACTATCGTAACTTAAAATGGCAAATTTTTATCCCGGTAAAATAAGTTGTTCGGTGTTCCCGTGGAATTCACTAAATACTTATATAATACTGCGGGCTGCAGGTTCCAGCTAGTTATAATTATAAAATATTTATTGCTAAAAACAAAGGTAATAAGACCTTCATAATAATTAGAAAAAAACCCCAATTAATAAATTTGACCCAATTTCCAATATAAATATTGAGTAACAAGTTTGGAAGGATTGGACTATAATACTTCGCTGAGCGAACGGATTAATGATCACAATTCGCAGTCCCAAATCTAATTTACTTGACATTTGCTACATTGTTGCATTTATTGAAATGTAAATATTTACCATTGGGTATTTGTATTGGATTTCGAGTTGATATAGCATTTATATATAATAAGCATAAGCAACATACTATCATAAATGCTAACTTTGCTTGTTATTTAACATGCTTTTATTGTTAAGGCAATGGATTGATAACCGCGTACCTACTACTAAGATGCGATAGAACTCTGTTTGTTTAAATAGGATCAGTACAATCATTTTCAGCGCCTTATTTATGCATGCTGACATACTCATATAATCGCTGTTTGATATTGGCGTGTTTGGGTCTAGAAGGTAAGAGGCAGTAAATTTACATATAAGGATTAATATTTGAATATTCAAGCAAAAACTATAATACCGTAGATATTAATGCGTGAACAATATTACGTCCTGAAGATGCTTTAAAAAGCGAAACCGATCGATTTATTTAAAACACTTTTGTCTATACTCTATACTTATAGTGAAATAAAAGAACAAGTGCATTATAAACTAGTTTCAACTAATATTAATGTTTTTTTTATATCATTTGATAGCAAATAAGCAGATGGCTCTCCTGATGGAAAGAAAAACATCGCGTATAGACCAACGATGTCAATGGTGCGTGTGTGTGTGTGTTATCCGTGTGGGATGACAATGCCACATGCATAAGTCTACCGGCTACCCTACCCTCCAAACCAGAACACGAGAATGATTAGCATTGACTTTATTGCGGAAAGAATAGGTAAGGCGGTGTTATCAGACTGCCTCTTATAAATTCAGATGTTAATTTATTTAAATTCATAACTTAAAGAAGAAATTAAGGTAATTTAATTTACAACTATCCGCGGAATTCTATGTATGAATCTGCAATGATACTGCAAAAAAACTGTATCGAGTGGAACAGATTCACCGAACCACTATTATAATTATTGAAATATTGTTAAGAGGTTAGGTGAATTGTGTCTATTCACCTGGAATTTCACTTCCAATAAATTTCGTACTCAAAAAAATAGGTACGACTGGTAGAATATATAACAGCGTGTGAGGGACAGTCTGCCGTAAAATTAAGAAAACGTGCCATTTTTATATGCTAGTCATGATGGTAATTCCTTTTTTGTGGGTAATGTAAAATTTGCATTTATGATTTTTTCTTATTTTCACGTAACGCAATGTAAAGAGAATTTCGCGGACACGACGAGAGATTGTAATACTCTCACGCGTCGTGTCCGCGGAACTCTTGATTATACGCGATGTGTAGCGCATAATGCATTACTTATTTTGTGTATTTCCTTACATTTTAATATTTTTTTAAAATGTGTGCTGTAGAGTATTAGAAGAAATCAAGTTATACAAAGTTAAGGTAAGAAAAACACCAAAAAATCTCACATAAATGGTCCGAATCCATGGTTTTGGTTTTCGGTAAACCGTCTTTTACACTTATTTTGATATTTAAAATTGATTAATATTATTGTTTCTGAACATAAAAATAAATAATGTTACACCTATACCCTTGTGAAATCAGTGAATTGAACACGGTTATATATTGCCGTTCACTACGATCCACTAGTAATAGACATGTTATTGTCTAATTTGCTACGAAGTATCGCTTGTTATCTATACACTAGCTGTTGCCCGCGACTTCGTACGCATGTTGTAGTGTCTTTCATATTAAGATTTTAGTTTATATCTGTCTGTTGTTATAAATTACTAAAATTTCATTTAGCTCTTTTTCTAAAGGACTCTAATAATATCAAATAAGCAAGATGATATAATGATAATCGTAAAATTAAGAAAACGTGCCATTTTTATATGCTAGTCATAATGGCAATTTCTTTTTTGTGGGTAATGCAAAAGTATACAGTATACAGCCAATTACTACAAATAAAGATTTGTAAAATTTCTACAGCTAAAGCTTCAACTCTTCATTATTACTGTCAATCATAGAATCATCATCGGACAATCTGTACACAGAATGCCGTATACGGTCTGTATCCAATTGAGCACTATGTTATTCCTCAGAGTGAGATTGCCGAATCTGATTTACTCTTTCGCGTTTCTGTGATTGCTGTATATTGATAGTATCTAACACGTCATGGTACCACTCCCGAGCAGCCGCATTACGGTCATCACGCTGTTCCTGTTTCTAATGAACGTAATAGATTATGATTACTATCAATACGAATTCGTTCTTCGCGCTCTACAGTGGTGTCAATTTAACGCAAGGGAGTTGTGCTAATACGCTGAGAGATAAGCCGAAATTCAAATGAAGTAAACGTCTCAAAAAGGCACGGGACTCGGTGTCGCACTCGCAATTGTTTGCTAATCTCATTTCGCGCTCTTTACAATTTACAGTGATCGCATGGTAGCTGTGCGACTACGCTGATAGCTAAGCCGAGATTCACGCTGCGTGAAGGTTTCAGAGGCGCGGGACTCGGTGTGGCGCTCACGATCGTCTGCTAATCTCATTTGGCGCTCTTCACTACTTCTAGTGATCGC
The DNA here is from genome assembly GCA_036924255.1 of Apodemia mormo. Lineage (NCBI taxonomy): Eukaryota > Metazoa > Arthropoda > Insecta > Lepidoptera > Riodinidae > Apodemia > Apodemia mormo. The sequence continues at coordinate 12,134,458 of JAUPFN010000001.1, forward strand.
AAATTAAGTGTACGATTACGCTGAGAGCTAAGCCGAGATTCACGCTGCGTGAAGGTTATAGAGGAGCAGGACTCGATGTGGTGTTCATGATCGCTTGATAATCTTATTTCACGCTGCGTGAATGGTTCAGAGGCGCGGCTCTCGGTGTGGGGCTGGTGATCGTTTGTTAATCGAGTTTCACGCTCTTGCGTACTTTATAGTGACCGCAAGGTACTGTACGGCTACGCTGAGACTTAAATCGAGATTTACGTTGTGTGAAGGTCTTGGAGGCACGGGATTCCGCGCAGCGTTCGCGATCGCTTGTTAACCTTATTTTACATTGCGTGAAGGTATAGCGCTCGCGATCTTTTGTTAACCGAGACTAACGGTTTCGGTAATCGGTTTCAAGGGAACAGATTAACTTCATCCTCTTGGCTGAGCTGCTAGAGCCTTGAGCTAAATTACTTTTTCTCCTAGGCATTTTATATCACAATAATGTTTTTCCAACCTAATCATAAACCAAATCGTAAACACAAAATCTATGTCCGTCTTCACTTTTCAAAGTCAAGGTAAGTCTAAGCAGATAAAAATCAAAATTCTCAATTCAACAATAATTCAATAGGTGTCAAAAATCTTTAATTTTTAATTTTTGAAAGATAATGTATTTATTACCTACCTACTTGAAGAAAACAATACAACAATAGTGTATTTTAAATACTAACAGCGACATCTCTGGAATTGATTTTAAATTAAATTGGCTCTTGAACAATTTTTTAAATATATGTAGGTAGGTATATTTTTTTATTTTCTATGTGTATACGACGTTTTTGTGCAGTAAAGAGTAACTAACATGTACATGAATTCCGTTTCGTAGTTAGTTGAAGCTCGAACTAAATTTTGCATTTACTTAGTTAAATATTTAAAAAAAACTGATCAATGCAAATGTAAACTTTTTAAAAATAATAATCAAGGATGCAAACCATTAAAGGGTTTCGTGTATGTTATTATGCTCTGGTAATAAGTAATTATTATGTCATTGAAATTTTTGTTGTAATTTGCTGAACCAGTAATTGTATTTTCCTGTGGGAACGAAAGATTTTCCCGCAGTAAAAAGTATCCTAAATGTTAACCCGGGTAATTAGCTATTACTATACATTTAGTAAACATGTGTTCAGTAATTGCGTGAAAAGCGAACAGACAGACAAACAGACAGATAAACAGACAAAAAATTTAATTTCTATCGTTTTGGGGTTTATGTCCTGTACACAATACGCAGCAATAATTTTTTTAAAGAAATATTTCATGTACAGATTTGGTTTCGTTACTGCTTTAATATATGTAAGAATTAAATGTCTTAAACCGTCACCTTTGAATTAATATAGGTAACGTTTGCTTTGGTACGCCCAATACTACATAGTATCGCTCATTTCATATAATGAAAAATATAAAAGGTAGGATCTTCATTTGCAACAATACGAGCGTTATAAAAAAAAATCAAGGATACCACCCCATGTAATACCATATTACTTATCTATACATATAATAAAATCGTAGGAAAGTCAAAACTGTACATTGAATATTTTTTTAAAAGAATACTTGGGGCGTGATCTACAATCGATATAGAAGCCAAAATATAGTTTTTAGAGTTTTTGTCTGTTTGTATGTATGTCCGGGGTAAACTCAAAAAGTACTGCATGGATTTACTTCAAATTTTGCATGAATATTACTAAAAGGTCGGGTAAACATAATATAGACTACATATTATCACGCTATCTCCTACGGGGGAGGAGCTGTGTGGAGTAAACGAAGTTCGCGCGGACGAAGTCGCGGGCAACAGCTAGTTTACAATAATCGAAACCGACTTTACTTTTTCACCGAAGCTCTTATGTACTTCATAATTTTTAAACGCAGGCTGTTACTGAAATTGTTCAAAATGAAGGTAAATATTAATAAAATGTATAAAATTTTATGTTTTTCAATACAACCTATCAGCGACCTTTTTAAATTCATCAATAAGCACGAACTCGGTAGCCATCAGGTCGTGTCCTACTTACAGCTGTTAAAACTCCGGAAATTAGTTTCGTTGGTTTAATTTAAGCCTTTGCGTTCTGAGATAATAATAGAACGTTGGAATACTATTTCCGTTTTAACTCTAGGGACTTGTAAATAAAAAGGTTAGAAATAATTAGTTCATTGAATAATGTAGAAACTAATTTTACTTAAAGTTTTAATGTAACTATGGGACTTGTGAGTTTTAAGACCGATTTTTGTATTTAACATATAACTTAACATATTGTAAATAAAGAAAACAATTATCTCTGCCTAATCAGCCAGCAGGCTTAGGATAAACAACGTTATATACGTCTCGATCGAGAAAGTGAAGTTGTAAGTTGATCGACCTCGACTAATATCTCGATGCTATTCTAATGTGCATGCCGCGATAAATATTTAAGACATTAAATATAAATTACCCAAAATTTACTCGAATAGAAAAAACAATGTTGAATAGCACATAATTATAATATAGCACTGCCATAGTTGTTAATAAATAAGTATATAGACTGGACCGAAATCTCTAAAATAACCTTACTACATAGACTCTCAATTAACTTATAATAAAACGAGTGAATTTAATTGAATGAATAGAAGTTTATTAGTATGAAACAATTACCAATATCTTAAAGTGTCAAATCGATAAAATGACAGCAAGACGTTTCGATCGATAGAGAAAACAACTACCGTCGAGTAAAATTGATCATTTTCTCTTCCTTTGAAGTATCATGTCGAATCAAGTGTCAAATGCGTTAGCGAATAGAGAAATTGACATAAGTGTTGAGAAAACGAGTCGATAAAATTTTATCGCGCTGCTTATCCTAAGCGTGAGGTCGAGGTTTTCTTTGTATAAAATGTAGAGATGGGCCGAATGTGGTTTGCACCGAATTCGAACTTCGGCCGAAAATTCGGTGAAAATAAAAAGTTCGTTCGAATTGTGATCGAACTTTAGTACTCGAGAGTTTAAAGTTTAGAATTCGAGAGTAATATTATGTCGTGACTTGTTTACGAATTTATTTAAATCTATACTAATATTATAAAATTGTAGAGTTTGTTTGTTTGTTTGGTTGCACGCGGTAATCTCGAAAACTGCTGAACCGATTTGAATAATTCTTTCTGAGTTGGATAGCCTATTTATCGAGGAAGGTTATAGGCTATATAACATCTTGCTACGACCAGTAGGAGCGGAGTAAACAAAGTAAGTAACAAAGCGGAAGAAGATATCTTTTATGGTTTTCGCAGCGCACACAAAATAAGAACGCGAATAGATGCAAAAAAGTTCACAGTATATTTCACCCCCCAATTTACCATCTTGGGGGATGAATTACGAAAATAATTTCTTATCATCGTCTAGATCGTAAAAACAACTCGTGTGAGAAATATCAGCCTTCTTGGTCCAAGGGGTTAGGCTGAGCGTTGGAATGTAATTCAGTGAGTCAGAAGGAGGAACTGGAGGAGGAGGAGTAATGAGATTTTCCTTTTATACAAGTTGACAGATAAAAGATTGTACCTATTGAAGGGCACGATAGTTAATGGTCATAAGTAAACAATAAAAATGCAATGAAATGAGAATATTGCTTAACTACGCTACAAGTAACTTCATTGATTAGTGTAAGTAGTAATATTCAAAAAGTATGGTCACCGCATGTTTAGTGACGAATCTAGTGGCAAATTCGGAAAATCACTGTTTGTAAACATTGGACTTGTGCGCGAGTGTCCCCATTTTTCAATTCACGCGCGCAATTCACACGCTCACGTTTAAAACGACCGCGAACGCGACTAATGGTGAATACTAACTTACTGTTTACACATTGGCTGCATTAAGTGACAGCGAGCACCCGACCCAACAAGACCTGTAGACAAAATGGAGCGGTGTATGTGCGAAGTTCTAGAACTTTATCAAAAGAAAGAACTCATTTTGAACCCAAAACATCGCAGTCATAAAAAGAGACAAAAGATAAACGATGCATGCAACCGTATATCAACTAGTATGGGATTTTATGAGATTACTTTTTACGCAGGTTATCTAAATAATTACATAAACTCAATAGATGAAGCGCGCATGCCGCCATTATTTTCACGTACTGCATATTCGTGAGCGAATGTCAAAATAATTCACCCCGCGAATGTTTTTTTTCATATTATAAGATAGCAAACAAGCAGATGGGTCTCTTGATGGAAAGAGTCAACCATCGCCTATAGACACCAAAGATGTTAATGGTGCGTTGCTATCTTGTGGCGAGGTCTAATGCCACATGCATAAGTTTACCGGCTACCTTACCCTCCAAAGCGGAACACGACAGCGACAAGCACTGACGCTATTGCGGCAGGAATAGGTAAGGCGGTGGTACCAGACCCGGGCGAAACAATGCAGTACTCTACCACCTAGTAGCCACGATGGTAGTGACTCGATAGCCAATTCTGCCTGGCAGAACGGTAGTTGACCTATTTTTCAAAGGAGGCCGGGACCAACACGGCGAGGGCCGGAACCAAATCAGATTAGTATGTTGCCGCGTTAAATACGTGCCTTTACATATTATGCGTGTTCGTTATTCGCCTCCCCATTCTCCTCGCGATTCCCACGAATATGCGGCATAACATAAATTAACACTTTTAAGCTTATTATCCACAAACGAGTTCCTTAATCGAAAAATTGTTTACACAAACCTAATAAACATTTTTGTGACAGTGAGAAAACAGTGAGAACGTGTGATTGTGCTAATGATCTTCCTTTTTTTATAGTCAATGAATTTACGTCCAGCACAGTGGGCGGGTGTTGGCTAGTCATCTATATTAATATTATAAATGCAAGAGTGTAGAGGTTTGGATGTATGAATGTTTGTCACTCAATCACGCAAAACGGCACATGAGATACTGTTAGCCCGGAACAATAAGTATGTATGTAAATTTTAAACATCAAAGCATATCAGTACATGGGGCACACTAAAAGTTTTGCACTTTAGCTAATCGGAGCTATTTGAATTTCGAATATTATACTTTTAAAACGTTGCAAACTTCTTAGTAATAAAAAAAACAATTGGCGGGAAATGATTTCAATTGTTTCAGTGTTTGTCAATTGTTTTTTTATCACACATCAAAGTTCTACGTATGCAACGAAAATGGAATTAAGTCGAAAAGATTTTAGAGTAATGATTTTTTTATGATTTTAAAAGTTCTCTTTCTCCGCAAGACTATGCCGTTCGTCTTCAAAATGCTTTTGGGAGAGAAGCACTTTGTTTGAGCACTGTGAGGCGATGGTTTGCTGAATTCGAGAGAGGTCGAGTATCTTTACATGACGAATTTCGTGAAGGGCGGCCTTCAACTGCCGTCAACGAAAATAATGTGGCTACTGTTAAGCGGTTAATTGAAGAAAACCCCCGTATTATCAATGAGACAATTCGAGGACTATTAGGGATTGGTATGAACCAAATTCAGAAAATTTTACACGAAGAATTGAAAGTTCGGAAACTTTGTTGTCGTTGGATCCCTCATGAGTTGACAGCGGAGCAGAAGCGGGCTCGCGTGGAATGGTGCTCACAGATGCTACTGAAGTACGACCACGGACATTCTAATGCTGTTTATGACATTGTCGCAGGAGACGAAACATGGATTTATTATTTTGAACCCGAAAAAAAACAGCAATCTTGTGAATTAGTGTTTGAAAATAAGAACAGGCCAACAAAAGTGAGACAGGCGAGAAACGTTGGTAAAAAAATGATCGCGTTTTTTTCTCAGCTACGTGTCCCATCTGTACAATTCTACTTGAAGATCAAAAGAGTCTTAATGCCGAGTAGTATTCTGCCATTTGTTTACCCAGGGTGTTAGAAAAAGTTCGCGAAAGACGACCCAAAAGCCGCATTCTCCTACACCATGATAACGCTTCCTCACACACGGTCAACAAAACAAAGTCATTTTTAGCTTCCGAAAAAGTACATCTCGTCACTCATCCTGCGCATAGCCCTGACCTAGCACCCTGTGATTTCTATATTTCCCCCAAAATCAAAGATTCGATGAGAGGTTTTACTTTTACCAACTCCGAAGAGGCAGTGATAGCGTTCAATCAGCATGTAGAAAACGTGCCTTCAGATCTGTGGTCCTCCTGTTTTAAAATATGGTTCGATCGCATGAAAAAATGTTTAAAATGTAAAGGAGATTATTTTGAAAAGCAATAAACATAATATTTTGGTTATAACATGTTGTTTTTTTAACTTACGCAAAACTTATTTTGTGACCTACGTATAATAAATGAACTACTGTAAAATAGGTATGAAAAAACCGTAATCTTTGTAAACCATAATCAACTCGGATTCATATAGTAAAAGCTTTCTCTTAGATGACTCATTAAAAATGGATTATAAGTAATTAAAAATAAGGCTTACTACACATTTATGTGATGTCACAGAGAACGATGTTAACTTATGATACAGCAGCGAAGTTAAACAGATTCTTATCGAACCCACTTCAGACACTGGTTTATTATGAAATGAATATAATAGAAACTAGAACGTGTAACTTATAAGAAATTGTCCTTCGTGACAATAAAATGTCCATTGTGACTGAGCATTTGTTAAATAAGACGCCTGACGGATGCATATTCAAATAGCGTAATTTAGCCCTAACTTTAGATCTTACTTTAGATGGCGCATAATTCACAATGTTGAACATTCTTAATGTCAAAATGTGCTTTAATGTAATCAATTTATCCTACACAAAGAGAAATCTTATATAATCATTTACATTTAATATAACTTAAATTAAACTTATTTGAAACCAACAAATTGTGCTTCATTAATTCTAATGTATAATTCAAAAAATTAATTAAACTGCTAAAAAATTTAATAAAAATGGAGACGAATTAATTTTTGCGGTTATCTTCCTGAAGTAGGAAAAAGTAATATCGTGAGGGAAATAGCTAAAAATTTTATTAATCTCTCGTTTTATCCATCAGTGTCTGAAGAAGGGTGTTTTTAGTGTGTGTGTAGATTACTGTACAATCAAAGCTGGTAGACGAGGATGTCAAACTTTGATATTATTCGAGAGAGAGAGAGCGAGTTTTATTATAGAGAAATAAATATATAATACATATACTTTGATTGATTCAGGCGTTACTTTGTGGAAATCTATTATTAAAAAAGTGAAATTAATTAAATTTGCTATTATCCGCGAACTGTCCTATGTATCCTCTTATATGTATCCTCGAAGTAAAAAAATGTTAATTTCTTTACTTCGCCATAAAAAAAAACAGCTTAGTGAACCAGAACGGTTAAATTGGATTCGTCTCAATTGAAAGGCAGATAGGCTTTACAATATTAACCAATTACGCTCCTTGAGGGAAGGGTGATAATTACTAGGAATCTGATTAGAATTTCTTAATTATGTGGATTTTTAACGATTAAAGATTTAAATTCTGTTGGTTATACTCATACTACCATATTAAGGTAAAAATATCTGACAGAAATAGGAAAGTAGTTATGTTTATACATCGTGCTATTTAATTGGACAATAGTAAATCCCAGATAGTAGAAGTCGAATTACAGATAATAGAGAGTTTCAGCTGATTTTCAAGTGAAAAAATTAACTATTTTCATTTTTGCACTTGAAAATGAAACTTGCTTTAATGTTGTGGCTACAATATCGGCTTATGAAGAAGATTCGCGTTATCGCGATGTGTGTGGCCAATCACTTCGTTGAATCCAATTGGCTAGTTGACTAAATTTGAAAAACTGTTTAATAATTTACCTTATTAATTATTATGTATATTAACCAAAAAACTATTTAGTTTTATTAAATAACGTGCATTAATATTATAAATGCGAAAGTATGGATGTATGGATGGATGTTTGTCACCAACCACGTAAAAACTACTAAACGGATTTGGATGAAATAAAGTACACAGCTAGACAATGACTTGGAATAAATAAACTAGCACACAGGCTACTTTTTATCCCGATAAAAATGAGTTGTTCCCGCTGGAATCGTTAAAAACTTTTATAATGCAGCGGCCTGCGCGAACCAGCTAGTTTGTAATAAAAATTTTGCAGTTAAAATTAAAATTTACCGCAAAAACACTCTGGACTATCATAGCGTCCTAATGACATCATGCCGTGATGATTTCTACATTATATAGTCTGAGGTGTCTGTGAAAATGACATCAAGATGACGTTTTACTACGGCACATGACGTAACGCTTCCAGATATGCATTCACTTCACTGTCACGTGACTCGTTATCTATTTTTTCCGAATTTTTATCCGAAAAATATTATCTATCCTTATTTTATAACAAATATATTAGTTTTTTATTTTCTCCATATCATAATTAGTCATTAAAAACCACAATATATCCGATTAATCCTTAAGGACCTATAGCCTGTCCTTCGGGCTTTTGTTAGTTTTCTACCACAACTGACTTTACCTCGCATTTATTATCGGTGCACGTGGCAATTTTTTAGCTTCCATGATCATAAAATTGAAAGTGACGCTTGTTTTATCATCATTCATCTTGTTATTTATCATGACGAATACTGTGATGATATAAAGATTAAACATATTATTTATGATTAAGGCAAAATGGGCAAAACTAATTAATGTAGTACCTAAATCGTTTTATTCCAATTTTGCTCTATTTTTATTGGTTATTTGGTAGCAAATTTTTTTAACATATTCGCGACATGTTATTTATCTCAAAAAGCCATATATTCGTATGGAGGAAAGATTTATATGGAAAAATTAAGGCAGGGCTTTACGTATTAATTTGATACACGGTTCCTTTTGCCTATTTGATTAGAGTTATCTCTCCGACAGCGACCATTTGATAAGCCGAAGCGCCATTATCATGTGGTGTAGTCCGTAGTCAAGTCAGGTTAATACGTAGACTTGCAGTAAAGATATAATCTAGGTTCCTTGTGACTATAACAAAGTAAACTGAACATGAAATTAGGAAGGTATATAGATAATGACATATAAGTTTATTTTATTGTGATGTAGAGTTATTGTTTAGGTATATAGTAATAGATCCGGTTCGATTGAACCACCTAATCAAATTTCCAAATGATATGAATATTTTATTAAATGTAATGAGTAATTAAACAAAACATACCTGATAGAGTTGCCGTCTTATATCCCGACATAGTTATTGTTAAATTAAAATATTAAACATTGGCATTAAAGCTACACGTGGGCCATGTACAACTTCAGTACCAATTTCCCTCATATTTTAAAAATGTTCGTCTTATTTTTATATTTGAGTTAAAGATGGAAAATTAGAGAAAAACTCTCTAATTATATATACCTAAACGTTAAATGAAACACCAAAAACATATTAGACGGAATAAAAACTGACATTTTTTTTGTCTATGTATTCATCTCAACAAAAATATAAAGTAAAAGAAAAATTAAATGTGCTCAATAATAGCATATGATTAAAAATCGCTTTATTTATAAAATTTCATTTAAAATAGCTAACAGTGGGCGGAAACGTTGTCATGATTTATTAAATTACTCATCACAATGCAAAAATATTCATTTCATAAAGAAACTCAACGAGGGAAGGTCAACTGAAGCCGAGTCTTAAACCAATATATTTTTGGCTTAATAGCAATTACCTATAAATTTTATTCCATTTGAATTTGAACGAGTAAAAGGTAAGTATTTTATAATTTCGTCGCTCCCATGGATATGCACAGTCCCGAACAAAACTGACACTCAAAACTGTCCCTAATTTCACATAAGTAGTTATATGGCAAAAACTTATGTTTTTGTATATCCAACATATGTTTATAAAACGTAATGTACAAAAAGTAATAAAATTGACAGTGTCGCGATCGACACGATTCTATTTGAAATGAGTGCACAATTTAAAATTGTGCGCTCATTCTTAGAGGACGTTTTTAAAACACTGATTGTGTATCTTGGGTTTTTATATCAATCTTTAGCTCGCAGTATTTCATAGTGTATAGTGGTTATACAGTGTGAAAAATTCCTACAGAGTGAACAATGTTCCATAATATCTTCGCTACTAGCTCGAATACGCGGCTGTGTGAACGTAATTATTTGCAGGCGATATATTAGATATCGAAAACCCTATTTAATATTTGCGCTAACTTTGGCGTTCAGTGTCCTTATTCACGTAATAACTTTAATCGAATCGAAACGTTAAGGTACCTAAAAGTAATTTTTTATTCGCGTAATTTATTTGAAGTTTGAGCTGGTATTCCAAACCGTAATATCCATAGTAATATTATAAATGCGAAAGTAATTCTGTCTGTCTGTCTGTCTCTTCTTGAATAATAACACACTGATTTGGATGAAATTTGGTACAAAGATAGTTTGAGACCCGACAAAGGACATAGATTAGTTTTTATCACGGAAATCGTTCAGAAATGGGAACTATGTGGATTTTTATTTTAGTTTTTTTTGACTTAAATTGGGATTCTGAATCGCAGAAAATAGAGTTTTAGCTACCCTAAACGCTTCGACTCGATAAAAGTTTTATTTATTTATTTTATTTATTTTTATTTATTCAGGATAACAACAGCATTTAAGTACATACACTATTAAATTTAAATAATTTACAAATTAAAGCCAGTAATAGTTATCCACTGAGTTATTACATAATATATTGAGAGCAAAAACAAATTTATCCAGTTTAAAACTGCATTGGTTAATAAAAGGATAAAACGTAACAAAGGAGATGAGCCGAAGTTATTTATGATTATACGATGTTACAGATATTAATTCTTTTTTGTTTATTATTGACGAAGTTCGTAGTTATTCTAATAATTATAGAAGAAGTAAATTGAAATATACAATAAAAATACCGTATAAACATACATACACATATACATAACTAAGTATATATACCTATATATATTTATATACATATATATATATATATATACATATATACATATACACATTCATACACATATATACATATACAAAATAATATACCAAATATGAAACATTGTTATACCTACAATAACATAAACTAAAGTGAGTGACTTAATTTAATTTACCCATAGTAACATACGTAATTAGTTCGATTCTGATAAAATACACTGTATGATATTACATTTAAATGTGTTTTTAGTGCCGATGAATAAATCTATGGTTTCGAACCTATCATTGTAAGTGCGTGCTAATCGACTGAGGACAGCGTTTTGGCCGTAGGACGCAGTGTGAAACTGAGGGTGGAACAAATGTGTGTGTCTGGTGCGCCGCATGGGCGTACTCAGAGATAATCCAGAGAGGAGACTGGGGCAATTCAGACGACCGTGTAATATGTCGTATAAAAGTCCCATATCAGCAATATGTCGCCTTTCTTCAAGAGTCATGATTCTATATAGTCGACAGTTTTTAATATATGAGTTTGAATTAAATGAGTAATTATTAAATTTATAATTTAAATATGAAATGAATTTTTTTTGGATGCGTTCCAAACGATTTATGTGAATATAAAAATGAGGTGACCATATAGAACATGCATATTCTAAAATACTTCTCACATATGCGTAATATATTATTTTAATACTTAATATATTTGTAAAAGGTTGACAGGTACGCATAACAAATCCCAGATTTCGCAGTGCTCTGTTTGTCACATAATCCACGTGAGATACCATTGTCATTTTGGAATCAAACATGACCCCCAAATCACGCACTAGTTCGACCCTCTCTATTACAACGCCATTAAAGCTATATTGATATAAAATAGGTTTTGGTTTGCGCGTGAAGCTGATGCATTGACATTTCTGAAAACTTAAAGTAATATTATTATTTAAGTAATATTTATATAGATTATTGAGATCCCTTTGTAATAATTCGCAATCTTTAAGTGATTTGATTGACATATATATTTTTTTATCATCTGCGTATAACAGATGCTTGGCATGGTCAAAGCATCCATCTATGTCAAAAATATACGCGTCGTAAAAGAGAGGACCGAGGTGCGATCCTTGAGGGACACCTGATGGGATGGATATAAAGTCTGATTTGTAACCGCCGATGACTACTGATTGGGAACGATTAGATAAATAAGATGTAACCCATCTTAATAAATCACCGTGAATACCCAAGAAGTTTAATTTTTGTAATAGTATGATAGGGTCTACACGGTCAAAGGCTTTTTCAAAGTCCGTGTAGACCACATCAACTTGACCACCATTCTCCATATTTGATATAACAAAATCTGTAAAACATGCTAAATTAGAAATAGTAGAACGACCCTTAATAAAACCATGCTGCTTATCAGAAATTTCATTACTTATAATTGGGTACATTTCATTAAATACAAGTTTTTCAAATACTTTTGAAATAGAGTTTAAAATTGATATGGGGCGGTAGTTCTCAATTTTAAATTTTGAACCCTTCTTGTGTATTGGAATTATATGAGCCTTTTTCCAAATGGAAGGAAAAACACACTCATTAAGCGAACGACGAAATAGGATTGTGATCGGAAGAGCAAGACTTTTAGCACAGTGCGACAGAAAAACCGGAGGCACCTGATCACTGCCAGCACTCTTTGATTTATCCAAACAACTCAACATTTTACGAACAGCATCTTCACTTACGTCAATGTGAGATAAAATTGCTGTGTTAAAGGAGGGCTTAGTATCAGTATTAAAATTATTATTAGAGACAGAGCTAGTAGTGAAGATGCTTTCAAAAAACTTATTAAATGCATTACAAATGTTAACAGCTTCGTTATATTTTTTATTGCCATGAGTAAAATAGTGAGGGTAGGACGATCCACCCCTTTTGGACTTAACATATTTCCAAAATAATTTTGGTGTGGTCTTAATAAGTTTCTCAGTATTGTCACAGAAACGCTTGAAACATTGAGCCTGTACTCGATGTTGACGAGCTCTTAACAGGGAAAAAGTGTCTTTATCTCGGGGGTTATTTGTACTTTTCCATTTACTATGAAACTTATATTTTTCACGAATAATTTTGATTAGAGAGGCACTGTACCAAATCGGAAAACTTGTATTTCTGTAAGAAATAGGTACAAATAAGGAATAAGTTAAATAAATTTTCTCATAAAAAGCATCTACCGCATCATCTAGTGAATCACAATTTAAGACGTCAAACCAATTAATATCACTTAAATACCTATTTATTTTATCGTAATCACATTTAAAGAAGTTGTAACGTGGTTGATGATTTTCCTTTAATGATTTAAACTGTATGTTCAAAAAACTGATTTTAAGAGGTGGGTGAAACTTGTGGGGACTGGTTTTATTAATGGTTATTTCGGAATTACTGAAACATAAGTCAAGAATGTTTTCACAGCAGTTCACTTCCAAATTAAATTGAGAAAGGCCCATACAATACAATTCATCAATAAATGTTAATGATACATTTTGTAATGAGGTGCTTCCTACATGTCTTAAAGAATAACTGACATCACTCCACTGAATAGATTGTAGATTAAAATCGCCTAAAAACAAATAATTATCAGAAGGGTTCAAGTAATAAAATCGTTTAAAATTATCTAGAATGAAATTTAGTCTCGTTTCCATTAGATTATGGTCCGGTGGTAAATATAATAAAATAATGTTCAGGTCTACTCTTGACCCCAGTCTCCCCCCAGGTATAGTAACACAGATAGACTCGATAAGATCGCACGACCATTCATACCTCAAAAAGGCGCATAGCTCGCGTTTCACAACTACCATGACACCGCCGCCAGTAGATTTAGTGGTCGAGGTCAGGTCACGATCACATCGAAATATGGAGTACCTATTGTCACATATTTCCGTATCTAAAATATCATCTTGGAGCCACGTTTCTGTGAAACATAATATTTCATAATTGCACGATAATATGTTATTGTATAAAGTTAAGCATTTAGTTCGGAGACCGCGAACATTTTGATAGTAGATGTTAAGTTCAGATCCACTATCATGACTGAGATTAGCCATTGAAAATACATAGGCAGATGGTGATAATTGTTAGTGGATCACAGTAACTGTATTGCGGTTCCGTTGGTAGCTTAAATAAAATATGTGTTAAATAAGTAGAATATAATAAATTTAATAAATACAAGTAATATACGTAATGAATAAATAAATATAATACAGTAAACAAATAATATTTAGCGAAAGTATATGTTAGTATATGCATTAATACAAAACATACATATAATACAAATATAGATACATTTTTAACTTTTACAGTAAGATCTGACTCACCTCCCTTGTAATAAAACTGATTATGAGGACACAAAAAACATATTTTCTGATATTGAATATAGAAACCAAAGTTGTTCAGAATTTCATATAGTCAGGATATCCTATTTAAGTCTTCTAATGATTGGATAGTGATTAGAGGTGATTTATCATTTTTCCTTGTGAAAATTTTCCCATCACGGACCCAAAGATATTTAAAGTTAGCTGCTGCCTTTTTTCTGCGCGCCTGTAGGTATAGCAACTTGTTAGAAGGCGTTAGGTGTTCATTAATATACACCCTCTGGGGGTCATCGCCTGGAGAAGAGAAGCCAATGTCAGATATAGTGATAATTTTCTTTGCACGTGCCCCTGACATGATTGTATCTTTCAAGAGACGAGTTTTCAATTTAGCAATTATAGTTCTGGGTCTATTATGGTTCTTCGTGCGCGGCTTTGACCTTGTCACGTACTCAATGTCGTCTTTAATGATGTTTACGCCTACGAACTTCGCAATATTTATTACGTGGATAGGGACATTAAAATTTTAGGTTTGTTTTTCTCATATCTTTACATCATTAGACAAAAAACAACCAGACGGCTCAACTGATCGAAAGATAAACCATCGCAAAATTGTTAATGAAGCGTTGGTATTCATGTGGCGGGATAACAATGCCATATGCATGAGTCTAGCGGCTGTTAATGGTGTCTTACAGCTATCTTATGGCGAGGTCTAATGCCACATGCATACGTTTACCGGCTACCTTACCCTCCAAACCGGAATACGACAGTGACAAGCACTGACGCTATTGTGGCAGGAATAGGTTACTTTTTCTGGGTAAGTGTCATCTAAGCAATAATCTATCCCTATATCCCTATATATATATATATAGCAGATATATGTATGTACACATAATCATTGTTGATCCAGACCCCCTTTTAATGAATAGACAAAGTGCCGCTCTGACAGACAGGAAAAAGCGACCGATTGGCTATACGTGTCATTACCATGACTACTAGGTGGTAGAGTTCCGCAACGTTTCGCCCTGGTATAAGGTACCACAACCTCACCTATATTCCTGCCACAATAGCAACAGAACTTATGCAATGCTTGTCGTTTTCGTGTTCGGCTTTGGAGGGTAAGGTAGCCGGTAGGCTTATGCAATCTTAGCTAACATCATCTAATATAAAAATCTTGGATTATTTCAAAAATTTTGCGGGAGCAAGTTTGCAGCCATTACCTTGCGCCCGCGCCCGAGACAGGGTCACTAACTACTCAACCAACGTTTAACAATATTTAAAAATAAAGGATATAATAACGTTGATTCCCTTGCACCATAGGCAGAGTTAATCAAATGTTACCACGATTTTATTACGACTAGCGATCACCTGTGGCCGAAACATTGACGTCTATTAATGGTAATAATAGACGCCAGTGGGCCGAAATTCGACCATAGGCTAAAAAATTAAGTCTCTTTAAAGTTTGACAAATTTCTTTAGCCGTAACTTAGCCGTAAATAGTATACATGTATGCCACTTGAATGTAGTGTGTGTAATTTTTATTTTTATTAATTTAAAATATTTCTAATGCATTTTATTTAAAAACTAGCTGTTACCCGCGGCTTCGCTCACGCATATTTACTTTAGAACTTATTTAACCTTTCTTTATAAGCTACTTTATTAAAAATATCTACATATTCGGGCGGGCCGCTAGTATTCTATAAAAATATTATTTACATATTCATCTTAGTTATTTATACATTATATTTTTATTATAAAATTTTAAGTAAAAAGCGTAAGACTAACCTAAATTTCCTATGACAATACCTAATATCGTGACTAACTATACCTCAAACTAAAAATACTAATTGGTAACACACCTATCGAACAAACTAACGTAATTATAAAAGAAACTTGTAATTAACAGGAAATACCTAACTTAAAACTACCATTGACAATGATATTATATATACCGAACTATACCACAAACTAAATATACATACCTATCTATTGGGATTGCTATGTAGGTAACACACCTATCTAACCAACTAACGTAACTGTATTAAAAAAAACTGTAAGCCGGTTGACCCTGCAGGTCGTCTCTGAAACTTCTCGCTAAATTGAGGTATTTTAAGCTCAAAAAAAAAGCTATGCCTAAGCATAGAGTTTTGAGTTCAAAGAGTTCAAAATCTAAAGTTTTTTAGATACTTAGTTATTCAGTGTTCGAATAGATGTATATTTTTTTCAAAATGATGACCAACTTTGATCTTTCGAATAACACTCAACTATTGCATTCAACGCAATTTTTGAGCTCTAAATTGTTTTATTAGGTAAAAAATATGTAATGTATGTAATATGTAAAAAAAAAACTTATTTCAAAAACTTTCTTCATTGAAAATTTCCGAACGAATCAACCGAATTTAATCCGATTTACGGTATTCAACGCAGTCTTGTAAGCAGAAAGCTGATCAGATATTTAAAGTAAGTTTCCTGTTAACAGCGTAATTATTATAATATTTGAAAATTTGAATCGATTTTAATTTTTGAAACAGCATTTGACGTAGTTTTTTTAATACTAAAATAACGTAAAAAATAAAAAAATCATTGCTTGAAAAATTTCGAAGTTTTGTCGAAATCACAATTTACAAAATTTTTCATCAAATTTAACTCCAGAACCACGGATAATCCGATTTAGATGCAATTTATGTATGGAGCGCAGTTATTTGAGAAAAAGAACTAATTAGATTTTGTACTCAATCGGCACATAAATCATGGGGATTATATTGAAAGAACACTGTTTCGTTAAACATTTTTCTGGTGCGGATCTGTTCAAATTTTCAGGAAGTCTAAGTTCAGCAGAATCCAATCGAATGCCATTAAAAAATTATGAGATGTTTACATACACACACACAAACACACACACATGCACTCACATACATACAGACAGACAGACACACACACTGACGTCATCGTGAAAATAGTCGGAAAAGGTTCCTATGACCTCAAAACGTGGAGACCCGGTGAAAACACGATTTTCGAAAATCGGGATAAAGTCAGTAATTTCCTGATCTACATACGTAGCGGGAAGTAAAAATCTGTAAATCGGTTGACCCTGCAAGACATGCCTGAACTTCCCGCAAATTGAGGTATTTTAATTTCAAAGAAACAAAAATTATACTTAAGCAAATATTTTTTCAGAGTTCATAAATCTTAACTTTGTTATAAATAACAGCCATTTCATTTTTGAAAAGAAAATCAAAACACTTTTTTTTTTCTAAAATTTTCGTTATTGATGAATCCCAAATTAATTGACCGATTTTGATCGAATTACGGTTTTTAGAGAGAAAAAGCTGATAAGATTTTTAAATCCATCGGTATGAAAAGCGGTAATTTTTGAAAACTTAATTTGATTTTGATTTTTGAAACTGCATTTGAGGTAGTTCTTAGGTACTAAAATATTGATAGAAAAATTTTGAAGTTTTTCGTCAATTCATATGAAATTTCATGCAAATATGTCCAAGTAATAAAAACTTTGAAAAATCATTTCATAGTGGATGTTTACGTTATAAGAGGAATACTTCTGCGACATTTCAAGTTTCTAAGGGTTTGGCCTGTACATTTATATATTAAAACTTTCATGCCCTATTTTACCCTCTAAGGGGCTGAATTTTGAGAAATGCTGAAATACATAACTCATTGTTTTTGATATACTCAATTCATACGAAAATTAATGTAAATATTTCCCAGGAATAAAAAAAATTGCGTTCCTACTTGTATACGAAGGATTACGAATTTATCCGAAAAGTTCCGACATTTGATTACATAAACTTACAATTATTATTATTAGTGAAAGTTGCGTTACGGTGTTGAGTCTATCACGTCACGTAACACGTCACTACATGTCCAACAAAAAAGGGAAGCCTTTGCTATTATTAAACCAGTGAAAGTGTATTATGGCGGTACCTACAAATACCTTGTCATGGGTTCTTGACGATGGACAGCGAAGAAGACATTCAAAATTACGGATCACACCTGTGGGGCAGCCATGACCGGTGCTGAGACTGAAATAAAGAAGGCTATAGGTGAACTGCAGCAAGAAGCTGCAGCCACTGATGCTCTTGTGCCATAGTTATATAAAAGAAAAGTAAATAATTTACTTGACCAAAGACTCAACTTTACAAGTGATTATCCAAATTTTATAATATATTAGTCAGGGGGGGGTCACACATTTGAGGTTCAGTCAATATAGGCTCTAATCCTTAGTTTGCAATATTAAATCCATACCTAGACCCCTGTTTAAGGGAGGTGGGCCATGCCCCCATAACTCCCCCTGGATCCGCCCTTGATAACCCCAATCCCCGCCCCGCCGCTGCTTCCTTTCCATTCCTTCTCGCTTGGCCCGACCGAACACCGCACTCGCATCCCGCGCCGTGAGGCGTGATGGTCGTCTGTCGCTTTGCTGTCACCACTCACTACTCACTCTGACCCGAAAACATTGATGTTAAACCCATAGCCCGGACGTACACTACGCAAAACCTGACCCAGGTCAAACCTTGAGGTGTGGCAGCTCTATGTACGCGGTATGGCTTAGAGGACGGCTGGTGTGCCTCTCTCTTTCTCTCTCACTCACACACACACACACACACACACACACACACACACACACACACACACACACACACACACACACACACACATACGTATACAGAGCGTATAAAATGACAATCTTTTTTAGTTACCCGATTCGAGATTTTTCGAAGATAGAAAAGATGCTTGTCTAGTCAAAACGAAGCTGTTCACAAAAATGTAGCTCATTATTAATCAAAAGAATTTGTTCGTGGGATCATAGTCTAAGAAGAGAAATAAATAATCGTAAATAAACCTAAAAGTATTTGTTTTTAAATTCTAGTAGCTCAAGATTGATTTTGCAAGGCATGTGATTAAAAACGCTAATTGTGATATTAAAATGACTACAAAAGAAGTTATATTTTTATCATGTTATTAAATTCTGTACCTATTGATTTTAATCGATTTGTTCAATGTTCATGTCCTAAGTATGTCCCAACACTAGTACCTACTGATCCGTGGGTGCCATTTGGGAAATAAAACTTAAAATAAAAAAATATTCCACCAATAGCACATGCTAAAAGTATCGAGAGGTGCCGTATGTGGAATATCTCAGGTGCCATTTCCTCAGGTGCCATTTAAGCGGGTGCCCAATATGGCATACTTCATATATTCTGCAGTCCTCCGCAATGTAAACTTTAACTGAGCCAAATTTCATACTCCACCATTCGCGCAAGTGTCTTAGAAAGGGATCCAAAGTTTTTGCTTCACATATCAATATATAGATTATTCGGTTTGTCGATTGGTAAAAATGACATTCAAATGCTATTTTTATTTATACACTCAAACTGATTTCCATAAATATACATATCAGTCTACTACGAAAAAATCGCTGTACATAATATTTGTGTTTCCTACAATATATCAAGTGGGTTGACAGATTCGCAAACATGATAAATGGCTATAGCGTATTGCCAGCTTGCGATATAGGGCGGTGAAGGGTCACGATGAAGTTAGAATATACGCAAATACGTTAGATAGTACTATAAATTGGATAATTGAAATGCTTTTTATGGTATTTTAATAATAGCATTTATTTAATTTATACTGCTATACCAGCAGATACTCGTGACTTCGTTCGCGTAATCAAAAATTATCACTTTACTTAGTCGGGTAAAAAAGTAACATATGCCGCTCTTAGATAATGTGATTTTCTAAAAGTGAAAGAACTTTTAAAATCGGTCGAGTAGTTTTTGAGTTAAATCGTAACAAACAAACAAATAAATCATTAAATATTTCCTCTTTATAGCAAGAGAGATTGATGTACTACATACTAGAGAAGCTATTCTAAGTATAAATTTTATACTTTTTTTATATCATATCAAACAAGCAGATAGGTCTCCCGATGGAAAGAGTCAACCGTCGCCTATAGACACCAAAGATGTTAGTGGTGCGTTGCTATCTTGTGGGGAGGGCTAATGCCACTCAGTTTACCGGCTACCGTACTCTCCAAACCGGAACACGATTGTGACAAGCACTGACGCTATTGCGGCAGGAATAGGTACGGCGATAGTACCAGACCCGGGCGAGACAATGCAGAACTTTACCACCTAGAAAACGTGTTCCATTTCACTGCAGCGTTGTAAATCGTCAAACCAGCGCTGCAGCGTATTTGCGACCAAACGGTCGTAACCACCGTGACTTTCATGGCGCATACGCGCTTCATTCAACGACCTGTGACTTAGTTGCACTGTATGGACTGCGCTTTAATGAAACAAATGTGACATGGCGCACGCCTTGTCCAGTACGTTAGTACATAGAAGTCTTTCTTTATAACATTAGTTTAGATAAATCTAAAGCGTCTATCTGTATCTACATCAAAATTCTTGGCGAAAATGTTTATTGTATTGTACAGTATAGTGTCATAATACTTACATCAATTTTACTATTTTCAAATTTTTAGTTAGTATGCATTGATATAAAAAACCCAAGGTGCACAGTCTCGAACAAAACTGACACTCAAAACTGTCCCTAATTTCACACAAGTAGTTATAGATATGGCATAAATATATGTTTTTGCATATCCAACCTTAAGCACAAGTTTTATGGTAGTTTTTAAAAAAGAATGTACAAAAAGTAATAAAATTGACAGTGACGCTATCGATGCGATTCTATTTGAAATGAGCGCACAATTTCAAATTGTGCGCTCATTTTTAGAGGACGTTTTTGAGACACTGATTGTGTATCTTGGGTTTCTTATATCAATGTTAGTATGTTTCGTTATTACTTAAGAAAGGCTTCAGCGAATTTGACGAAAAATGTTATCTAGTAAGAACACGTGATTGGAAAAATGATAGGCTAGAATATAATGTTTGTCTGTCTGTCTATATATCTCGTTATAAATAAAAAACTGTTTGTTGTTACCTTAATAAAAAATAGTATGCAGTGAGATCATATTGTGTTTGCAGAAATAATAGGACATAGATTTTGTCTGTCTGTTTGTATATATCTCGTTATAACTCAAAAAATTCTTAACAGATCTTAATGAAAATTGGTATATACACTGAAGAAAACTATTGCACATATTATAGGTGATATAATTTTTGTTTGTCTATCTATATAATTTTTTGTCGTCGATGAATTTCTGTCCAGCGAAGCGTGCGGGATAACTAGTGATAATATAAAATCATGTTGAATAAAAATGTTATATACCAAGTTATATACCAGCTATATATCTAGTATCTTCACGCCGGTATCCTCGAAGAGGTAGGCAGATGTAACAAGTGCACCCACGATTAGCCGAAGATATAAGTTCCCATAATGTGTGTAATAGGTGGCAAGCCTATAGCAAACCGGGCACTTTCCAATCCTGGAAAACTTTGTTTTTATCAGAAAATTGAAAAACACATCTTTGAATTTCCCGATCTGGGAATCGACCCTGGGGCCTCATGTAATCAACACCGACACCGGACCACTAGACCACAGAAGCGACCATCGAAATTAATCGATAAAAAATGATATAAAGCTTACCAATACATATAAAGTTATATTATACTTTTATTTATGACTTGTGATTTGACCATCACCAATACAATAAAATTTATACGAATATGTCACAATAAATAGACTTGGCCATAAACGTAATATGTAGTGTTGTAGTATACATGTGTCAAATGAATGTGGTGTGTGTAATGTTTATTTTTTTTAATGGATATCATTTAAAAATACTAGCTGTGCTCGCGACTTCGTCCGCGTGGAAAATTTTCTAAAATAAAATTAGCCTAAGATATCCCCTTATTACCGTGGTTTAAAAGATAGACAGTTCCGGAGTTTTACCCGCATAGTTCCCGTTCCCGTGGGATTTCCGGGATAAAAACTATCCTATGTCCTTTCTTGGGTCTAAAAATTATCTTTGTACCAAATTTCATCCACATCGGTTTAGTGGTTTAAGCGTGAAGAAAAGACAGACAGACAGACAGACAAGCAGACAAAGTTACTTTGCATTTATAATATTTCTAGCTGTGCCCGCGACTTCGTCCGCGTGGAAAAGTTTCTAAAATAAAACCCGCATACTTTACGTTGCCGTGGGATTTCCGGGATAAAAATTATCCTTTGTTCTTTCTCGTTTTTTCGTCTTTGTACCTACCAAATTTCAACTAAATCGGATTAGTGGTTTAGGCGTGAAGAAGAGACAGACATACAGAGTCACTTTCGCGATTTTTTGCGATTGACCGTTGGTCGAGTGGTTAGCGACCCTGACTACGCAATCAACGGGGCTCGGACTCAATTCCTGACCGGGACACGCATTTGTGTGACGACCATAAATATTTATAATTCCGGACTTAGGTGTATAATATATTCTGGTATTTATATACATATGTATTACTACGTATTAGTACTGTTGACCGATATCTATCTTACAAGCAAATAATTTGCTTACTTTGGGGTTAGATCAGTGAGTGTAATTTGTCCCATGAACATTTATATTTATATTCGCATTTATATTAGAATATACTTCATAGTATGGATAAGATTTCTGCACTCGTTCGCATTGTAAACTTTAAATTTGCCGAATTTCATAATCCACCGCTTGCTTAATTGTCGTAAAAAGGGGTACAATTTTTTCGCTTCAAGTATTAATATAAGATGTTCAAAGCTTTTTAAAAAGAAAATAATGTACATCGTTATGCTGGTTCCCTAGCATTGTCTACCTTGAAATTGTAAGCCCAACGTCTAAAGACTCTCAATTACTCGTCAATTTGGTATATGTCTAGAAGTAGACGACTAAGGAGTGTGAGATACATAATATATGTTACACAGAAGGAACGTAAGCACAATAGAATATTTATTTGGGTTTCCGCGATCTTTGGGCAATGACGTGTATACTATTACCACCATACACGTCATTGTCTTTGGGACAATTTGACAACGGTCTCAATCGGTCGCAAAACGGAGTACGGACTCTACCTACGTCAAATAGTTAAATGAGCGTGCAATGTTATTCAGAGTCGATGTTTGTATGGATGTATGATGATATTTGCATGGATGTATACCACGTCTTTGTACGTGGTAGTAAAAATAATGAACTAAGGATAACATGTAAAAATGTTGCTTAAATTATATTCGATGAAGTTATTTTTGGATAAAGGTAGGCCAATCAACGTGACAAAACTAATTTTTAAGTTCAACAGAGCTAAATTAGTTCAGAAGTGGTCAAAAAAAGTAATGCTATTGTAATGTTAATAAAATTAATGACTCAATAAAAAGAATATAATTAATCTGTGATTTGTATCACAAATGGTTTTGCAGTACGACCTCTTTGGGTTATGTAGCATTTATTGTTGCCCATGTAACTTTGTCCGCGTGGAAAAAATCTAAAATAAAAACCCGCATAGTTCCCGTTCCCGAGAGATTTTCGGGATAAAACCTATCCTATGTCCTTTCTCTGGTTTCAAACTATCTCCGTACCAAATTTTATCCAAATCAGTTCAGTGGTTTAGAGGTGAAGAAGAGATAGACAGAAAGAGTTACTTTCGCATTTATAATATAAGTATGGATAAATAATTACAAGAAATGTACTAATAATACCAGTTTAATTTTATGTTTAATTACCCTTAACGTCGAACGTTCTAACTTTTACTGAGAATATTATTTTCGTTAGTATTTTACATTTAGTAGTAGTACTTAGCAACATGGTAGTTTTCGCCAGTGTTGATCTGGGCTCCCTTTGAAGAATAGATCATCTGCCGTTCGATCAGGCAGTTCGTAAGAGGCGAACGCTTGGCTATGCGTCCACGCCATCTGAAGAGCCATCTATTTATTTAAACTTTCGTGAGACATTATTTACTAAATAATTGATTACGGCTAAAACTCACGTATAAATCGGCATAGGTTCCGACTTGTTTCGGACCTATATGAGGTCCTTCATCAGGGCGATTGCGACGCTGTTGCCGCGACAGCGACTCGACGCGAACTGCGGTCGGCTGCCCGCTGCGCTCGTTTTGATGAAATCGGGTGTGTGAGGATTTCCGCCGACGATACACACAGTGCCGTTGGCGTGTTCGTACCACTATTTGAATTATTTTGTGCACAAAATGTACTTACAATATCTCCTACGCTGTCATCTACCATATAGTTGTCCTTTCTGGTTGCGTTCAACAACACAGGTTTCCAAGTCGGCGGCAGTGTCCACCCCTTGTCTCTATTAAAATTAGGACGACGTTCAATCGCGATGGCCTCGACAAACTTACGCGATACAAAGTTCTTTTCGCGGGCCAACACTTTCACCTTGTCGAACCTAATATAATGTGACATATCTGAGCTAAGGACATGTTCTGCTACCGCCGAGGTATTGCAGTCCATTTTGCGCACACTACGGATATGTTCGGCGAGTCTGACGTTGATGTTTCGTCCTGTCTCTCCAATGTAGCTTTTGCCGCAATCGCAAGGAATTTCGTAGACTCCCGGGCTATTTAAAGGGTCCCGATCTTTAGGCGATCGTAGGAGTTTTCTTATTTGTGTCATGGGGCGGAACACTGTCCTGATGCTGTATCTCCGGCGTAACAGGTGTCCAATTTTGTCCGTCACCCCTTGCATATATGGCAAAAATACCGGGACTCTTTCTGCAGTCTGCGGCCGTTGTCTATTGGTCGCATTTGCTAGCCGTAAACTTTGTCGCCAGTTATAGCCATTATACTCTAGCACCTGCCTTACATGTGTCAATTCCGATTCTAGGAGTTGAGAATCGCATAGGCGAAGTGCTCGGTTAATAAGAGTACGTGGCATTGAAGACAGGTGTGACGGATGATGATGGGAATCCGCTCTCAGATACCGGTCAGTGTGTGTCGGTTTCCTAAAGACCGTGTGTACTAAATTTCCGGTAGGTTCCCGTTTTACTAATACATCCAAAAATGGGAGAGTTCCATCTCTTTCCTCCTCTATAGTAAAAAGTATTTTTGGATGTATATTGTTCAGATGATCTAAAAATTGCGTCACACCCTGTCTGGAAACTATGGCAAACACGTCATCTACGTATCTCCACCAGTGTCTTGGTTTATAAGGCGCACTTCTCAACGCTAACTCCTCAAAATATTCCATAAATACATATGTTGGCCACAACTGGTGCTATTGGTGAGCCCATTGCCACTCCATCCATTTGCAGGTAGAAATCCCCCCGTCAGAGAAAATAGCCACTCGTAAGGCAAAATTCTATTATTCCTAAGTACTCAGTAGGTAAATTGTTGCTTAATAATAATTGTTTTATTATATTAATGGTCTCTGCTACTGGTACATTAGTGAATAATGATGTCACGTCAAAACCGACCATTATCTCATCCGGCTGGATTCTGACGTCTTCCAACAAATGAATGAAATGTGTGGAGTCTCTTACAAAGCTTGATGTTTTTCCTATTAATTTTTGCAAGACGCTTGCCATGTGACGTGAAGTTTTGTAAGTCGGTGAGTCAATTTGACTTACAATGGGGCGTAGCGGCCAGTTGGGTTTATGAATTTTTGGCAGTCCATATATTTTAGGAGGTGTTGGGTTCACAGGACGTAAGCGTTTTCTCTCTTCGTCTGACAGTGTGGACAAGATCTTGTTTAATTTAGAAGTAACACGAGTTGTAGGATTGTAGTTTACCTTTTTATAAGTTCCGGTATCACTATCAACTATCAACTAGCTGTGTCACTTTCTCTTCATAATCCTTTGTATCCACTATGACTGTGGCGTTACCTTTGTCAGCCGGTAATACGAGAATATTAGGATTTTTACGCAAAGCCATCAAAGCCTGGAATTCCTGCCTTGGTATGTTTGGTTTTGAAACCTTGTGTCTGCGTATGATAGCAGATATATCCTGCCTAAGGCACTCCGCTTCCGGCCCCGGCACCCTGTTGCGCATAAGACAGTTCTCGACGCTTGCGATTACTGACTCTACCGGAACTTTATTTGGAGTAATTGCAAAGTTTAACCCCCGTGCCAGCGCTTTCTGAGCTTCCACTGATACTTCATGTGATGATAGGTTGACCACATTATTTTCCGGTCCATACGAGCAAGGTTGTTTCTCACCACTAAAAATTTTGCCTTCATTTTTTTTTTCGGTTTTTTTTTAGTTAAGGTGAAAGTGTTGGCCCGCGAAAAGAACTTTGTATCGCGTAAGTTTGTCGAGGCCATCGAGATTGAACGTCGTCCTAATTTTAATAGAGACAAGGGGTGGACACTGCCGCCGACTTGGAAACCTGTGTTGTTGAACGCAACCAGAAAGGACAACTATATGGTAGATGACAGCGTAGGAGATATTGTAAGTACATTTTGTGCACAAAATAATTCAAATAGTGGTACGAACACGCCAACGGCACTGTGTGTATCGTCGGCGGAAATCCTCACACACCCGATTTCATCAAAACGAGCGCAGCGGGCAGCCGACCGCAGTTCGCGTCGAGTCGCTGTCGCGGCAACAGCGTCGCAATCGCCCTGATGAAGGACCTCATATAGGTCCGAAACTAGTCGGAATCTATACCGATTTATACGTGAGTTTTAGCCGTAATCAATTATTTAGCCATCTATTTGTTTGACATCTTATGATGTCATTTTTTAAGGACAACCAAAGAATATATTATTGCCTAGTTTATTAGAAGTTTGTATGATAATTCGTGAAACGAAAACTTAGTGCCCCTTTTTACGAAAATTGCGAGGAATATAAAATTAAGGGCGGTTAAAGTTCAGTAATCTTTTATTCTGACTATTTCATTAACGCGAGGCTGGATGTATCAGGCTAGTATTTAGCATATATATAGTTATTATAACATAGGTATCCACTAAAAAGAGTTTTGATAAATTTAAGCTCTGAGGGAATAAAACTGAATTTTAATGCAAATCCGGGTGCAACAGCTAGCGTCGGATAAGCCTCCTTGATTTGACTTCTCTGTAAAAATATATATTTTACTAAATGGATAAAAAAATTATTGCATGTTTGACATAGGAAATTGTGTAAAATCGAATTCACTCAGCCCTAGAGATTATGACATGACTTGAGGCTACATTTTATCTCGCGAAAATATACGGCCTAAGAAATTTTAAGAGAATATATAAGTAGATTATTTGTAATTTTACCTGTTCAACGGATCCATACTGTCTTCTGGAAAATACCCCTCGTCTGGAGATAAGCTCGCTCGCCGATGAGCTGTAGACAAAACAAAAAGCGTTTAGGATTTTCAAATGATTTTTCATATTATAGAAAGCTGTACATTTCAATATACACATATCTTTAAAAGAAATGATCTTAAAAAGAAATGATCCAAAAATAACGTGCAAAAATGTTGCTTAGATTATTTTTCACAAAATTATTTAATATTATATATGTAACGTGTTAATATTATACGTACCAATGTTGTGTGTAGTTGAGGTCAAAATGAATGATGGGCAAACGCTACTTCTCACCGCCCCATTGGTCGAGTGGTTAGCGACCCTGACTACTACTACTACGACTACGCAATCGACGAGGCTCGGGTTCGATCCCGGGGAGGGACGGGGACAAGCAAATGCTTGTGATGAGCATAAATGTTTGTGTTTCCGGGTTGGGGTGTTTATTAAACATATTGTTACGTACTCGGGTTCGCAATTGTAAGAAAACACCACTTATATTAAATTCGTGTATTTACACAACACAACACAACGTAATACTAAAACACACTTTACACCCTAGTCACTCGCTATACTATCACTGAACTTAGAACACTACACAATAAAACACTTCTCGCTTCGCACTGGTCACTTAATGCAGTGTTCCGCAAAGTGTGTACCGCGGCACACTTGTGTACCGTGATGATTAGTTGGTGTGCCGCGGAAAATAAGGTTATCTTATAAAAATATTTTAGTAAGTCAGTAAGGGTACGTAAAATACCTACACAAATCACGCGAGCGAATGAAATATCTTCTGCTTTCAAAGCATGCTATTGCAATGCTTTTGCCATTTGCAACGACCTATTTGAGCGAATTAGGATTTTCGACTCTTACCACAATAAAAACCAAAAAAGGGAACGCCTCAGGACGACCGACGAAGAAATGAGAGCAGCCCTGTCAACGATTACTCCAAATTTAGACCGTCTATGCTCAATTAAACAGTCTCATTTTCGCATTAAATATCTGTTCTGAAATTTAAAGTTTGGGTTTGTTTATTAAGAATAAATGTTGATTAATAGTACTTAAAAACGAACTTTTAATTTGTAGTGTACCTCCAATAATTTTAGTTTTCCTAGATGTACCTTGAGCACAAAAAGTTTGCGGAACACTGACTTAATGTATCGCTCTCGATCGCTTGATGAAAAACTGCCTTGTGTTTGTAAAAACCGTTGTATTTATAGGCAGGGTAAAGTCCTAGCTGGATCCAGAAAAATCTAATTGTATCGGGAAACAATGAATCACTTCTTATCGTAAAGATGTTATGAGTCATAAATCCTAGTACACGCTACTTTCAACCTTATGCCATATCCCACAAAGTCTAAAGAGTAGCTATCTCTTTCTTTTATTTCTAGATAGTTACCGCGCGCGCGCTCCGACTCTACACGCTTCTAGATTATTCGTAACACTACCCCCCTCTTAGTTATGTTCGTCCCGAACATCATTACTTCCATTATAGATGGCTAATCGATCAACATGAACAATCTTCATGGTCCCTCTTGGTCGCTTCTGCACTCGGTAGGTTACGTCATTGATCCGTGTGATTACTTTGTATGGCCCATCTCAACGTCGCTGTAACTTAGGTGATTTTCCTTTTCGTCGAACCGGATTATGTAGCCAAACAAGAGATCCTTCCTGAAAACCTCGATGATTGGCGTTTCGGTCGTATCTGGTCTTCATCCGCTGACTTGATTCCAATGCGTTTTCACTTATTAACGAGTGTATATCGCGTAACCTCTCACGAATGTCTTCAACATGTTCCGGTATACTTAATTGGCTCTCTGCATTCGGTGCCGGGCCTCCAGTCATTAAGTCTGCTGGTATACGTAACTGTCTGCCGAAGTTGGCATAGGCTGGCGTCACTTTTATGCTTTCGTGTTCCGCTGTTCGGTAAGCCAGTAAGAACAGAGGACAGGTATGTATTTATCCCAGTCCTTTTGGTGATCTTCTACTAGCTTGGCTAAGTGTCTTTCCAAAATTTGGTTAAATCGTTCGACCATTCCATCAGATTGCAGATGATAAGGAGTAGTTCTTGTTTTGTACACTCCTAATAATTTACACATTTCCTGGAATACATTAGATTCAAAGTTTCTATCTTGGTCTGAACGAATCTCCAGCGGAACGCCAAATCTGCATATCACCTCATTGACTAATTTCTCAGCAACCGTCGTGGCTTCCTGATTAGGGATTGTGAACACCTCCGGCCATTTCATGAAATAATCCATCACGACCATAAAATACTTGTTTCCGTTAGCTGTCTTAGGAAATGGCCCAGCCACGTCAATCGCTATCCTTTCCCAGGGGGCTCCCACGTTGTATAGTCTAAGGTTGCCTCGGCTTCTAACCTGCGGACCTTTCACTGCTGAGCATGACGTACATTTTCGGCACCAATTCTCGATATCTTCTCGGCAATTCAACCAGTAAAAACGCTCTCGCACCTTTACCAATGTTCGTCGTACTCCACGATGTCCCCCAGAAACCCCATCATGAAACTCACGTAGAACGTCCTTGATAAGTTTTTTTGGCACAACCAACTGTAGATGATGTTCTCTTCCTGAATTTTTTTCCCATTTGCGGTACAATAAGCCGTTTTGCAACACAAGGCTTTCCCATTACGCCAAATAACTTTTCGTAATAGCGCTGAAGGGAGCCAGCTCCTGCCATTCGGGCTTTCCCGTGTCTTGCTTCATCCAATCTATTAGAGGCCGCAAATCTCTATCTTCATACTGGGCCTTATGCATCTCATCAGTTTCCCACCTGTCATCCGTAGGCTTAGCTCGCAAGACTTGAATCCTTTCCTTCGTCTCCATCCTTACACAAGGTTTGCCATCATCCGTACATGGTCGTCGTGATAATGTATCTGCATTTGGGTGAGACTTTCCACTACGCTGTACTGTATTCATCGATCTCAGGTTACCATTGCTAGCCGCTTCTGATCGCCCTACAGTTCTTGTGACTCCAGTGTCCCGCGTTAAGCTGCAGTTCTTGCCATTAATCAATCCCTTAATGGATAAACTGTTGCGTTCGCTCATCTGGGGTACGACAGCTTTTGGGTCTGTTTCTCGTTCAGCCAGCACCTGCCGTTTGCTCCTGGCTATTACTCGCTTCCCTGCTGATTCAACAGGCTGTTTGATGTGCCTGCTCTCTTCAGCTGCTGAGATTCCTCCCGCTTGCTGTCGCCAATTCATTGAACCTGTACGCATAGGTTTGGCTGGGCAGCTAACTCTAATGTGCCTACGTTCACCGCAGACGTAGCATATGGGGCCCAGTCTCCTAGGTACCTTCAGCTCCGCTACCTTCTGTAACCTCGCGTACTTTATGTGCTCGAGGTTTGTGGCGAACAGCTTCTACCTCCAGCGCATGAGCCAAAGCCTTCTTCATCGTCACGTAGTGCTGAAGGCGAACAGCAGCACGCACTTTCAGGTCTCTAATTCCACCAATAAACGTCTGGATGATGGTGTTATTCACTGTGTTAGCGTCGGCTGAAGGATACGCCTTCCTCACAAGCTTCTCAATTTCAACATCCCATTGTTGAAGTCCCTCGCCGCTCCTCTGTACACAGTCCTTTAATTGGGCACGGAAAACATGCTCCAAGTGACGCTCACCGTAGCGAGCTTCCAATGCCTCCATCAAATCAGCGAACTGATACTGTTTAGACATTGCATCCAACACAGAGAGCGCCTGTCCCTGTAACGCCGTACTCAGAGCCGTTAGGCGATGTTCATCTGTCCAACCACTGGCTTTCGCTGCTATTTCAAACTGGGTCCGGTAGGCACTCCATGATGTAAGACCGTCATAAGTGAGTACCTTTACCCGAGGACCCACCTGGTGAGAGCACCTTGTAGTGGTAGCACCCGACTTAACTCCCGTGATCTTCATTTTCATGACCTCCCTTTCCAGTTGGTCCACGTTTTCAGCTATTTTGCCGCAGCTGGCCTCCAAGTGGTCAACCCTCTTTTCAACACCCTTCATGTCGCGCTTGACGAGGCTCACATCGCTGTTAAGCTGGTCTTGTTGCGCCAAGATTATTGTCAATTTGTCATCAAAGCCGGATAAATGTTCCTGTAACTTTAGTTGTTGTTGTACCTGAACGTTACGTGTGTACGAGTCTTAGGCGCTTCGACTCGATTGACGTTTTGTTACGTGAATAGGGGATAGGTTCACAACAATTTATCAGTTTGTCATTGAAAAAAACGGATGGTGAGCCCAATGTCCGCATTTATAAATTGTAACAAGAGTGCTTTATTATTGCAATAAACCAAAAGCGTTGGGCACGTTTTCCCCTGTAGATCTGGGCCTCTTTTTGAAGAATAGATCAACCGCCTTACTGCTAGACATCTTTTAAAAGGTGTAAGAAGGTTTTTTGATTTCAAAACGTTCTAATGTTTAATAAAGACACTCAAATCCGTCCAACTATCGACCTATAGCGATAACCCCTTTGTTCTCCAAAATAATGGAATCCATTATTAACAATCAGCTTTTGGGATATCTAGAAGAGCACCAGTTGATTAGTGATCGGTACGGTTTTCGTCGCGGTCGCTCAGCTGGTCATCTTTTAGTTTACCTAACGCACCGATGGGCGGAGGCTGTGGAGAACAAGGGGGAGGCTTTAGCAGTTAGTTTGGACATAGCGAAAGCCTTTGATCGGGTATGGCACAAAGCACTTCTCTCCAAGCTCCCTTTTTATGGGCTTCCTGTGAAACTCTGCAAGTGGATTACCAGTTTTTTGGCAGATCGGAGCATCAAGTTCGTTGTTGGTGGAGCATGCTCTGACTTTAAACCCGTCAATGCTGGTGTTCCTCAGGGCCGCTGCCCGCAGTGGGGTTTCTCAACAACACGTCAACGAGTGCCGAAACAAACTTGTGTCGGAAATAGAAGAACAACTTTCCGCAGCCTCAAAGTGGGGTCGACTAAACTTAGTCCAATTTAACCCCAAGAAGACAAAAGTTTGCGCGTTTTCCACTAAGAAATCGTCGTATTTCCTCGCTTCGAAAATACTTCCCTAACAGCCATAGCCAGTATTGAAATTCTTGGAGTTGACATATCGAGCAACGTTCAGTTCCGTGGTCACTTGGAAGGCAAGGCCAAATTAGCCTCAAAAAAGCTGGGTGTTCTCAGCAGGGCCAGGCAGTACTTCACGCCGACCCATCGTTTACAACTTTATAAGGCGCAAATTCGGCCTTATATGGAGTACTGCTCTCACTTGTTGGCGGGAGCTCCTTAGTACCAGCTCCTTCCTTTTTACCGCATTCAACGTAGAGTGACTCGAATCATCAATAACAGGACTTTTTCTGATCGGCTTGATTCTTTGGCATTACGTAGAGATGTGGCTTCGCTCTGCATCTTCTTCCGAATCTATCATGGGGAGTGTTTCGAAGAACTGTTAGGATTAATTTCTGCCGCAGTATTTCACCATCGGACATCGCGACTAAATTCAAAATTTCATCCTCACCATCTCGATGTCTGGAAATCTACAACTGTACGATTCACGAGACACTTTTTTCCCCCGCACTATTCCTCTGTGGAACGAATTACCGGCGGGGGTTTTCCCAAGCGGATACGATTAGGGACCTTCAAGAAAAGAGCCTACTCTTTCTTGAATGGCCGGCAACGCAACTGCAAATCTTCTGATAGTGTGGTTGTACATGGACGGTGGTAATCACCTACCATCAGGTGAGCCTCCTGTCCGTTTGCCCCGTTTTCAATAAAAAAAAGAAAATAAATTGTAGTCAATGAAAATATTAGTTTAACGAGTAACTATAAATGTGAAAGTTTGTATGTTAGGGTGTATGGATGCTTGTTTCTTAATCATGGCTGAATCGATTTGAATGAAATTTACCACTCATGTAGATAATGACCATAGCATATATGATTAATACTTTTTATCCCGGAATAATATGTGCTTATGGGATTTATAATTTTTTTATAATGCAAAAACAAAAAACCCGATTGGTATCCAATTTGAAAAAAATAAATATCATATGTCCCTCTCTAGCAAAACTCCATTAAGTCGTTTAGGCTAAAGATTGTGTCAAGGAAATATACGTACATACATACACTTGAAAAACATAACTTGCTTTTAGCACAGTCTGATAAAACATCAAAAATATTACTGTTGATAAGGTAAAGTATTTTACGAGAGTTTCTACAAGTTTTCGAGTAATTTGTAACGCAGACCCTCTCGCAATATTTAAACCTCTGCGTAAACTGCTACTGTCGTAATTAATGTACCAATGCAGATTTTTGTATCGCATACGTTCAGAAAATCGCTAGGAGAAGTTTCCGAAAGGTAATAAGGTGAAAAAGTTTTTCGCGAGGGTCCGAACTAGGTCATAGTATAATATATATAGGAAAATTTTGTAGCGTATGGCAGTTAGTATTTATACCTACATACAGCGTGAAAGGGACGGTCTACCGAAAATTAGAACCATAGATTTGGACCTTCATTCTGAGAGGGAAACCGTTGGAAATTTGTGTGGCAAACTATTGATGTTTTTGACGATCTTAATCAGGGCGAGCGAAGCGAGCCCTACACTAGGCCACTTTGTATGCACTTTTGTGGTATCTATTACTAAAAAAATATCGCACTTCGAGGTTTGAGATTTGACATGGTAGTTTAAATTCATGTCTAGATATGATTTACCATTAAAGTACTATTTTATAAACATTAAGAAAAAAAAATAAAAAATACATGTATTAGAATTTTATTACTACTAACGCCATCTGTTATGAAACTAACGAGTTAAAACACTAACGAGTTAAAATGTTACTTTGGCGTGGTAGATTTAATTCATTTTCATTCACTCCATTTTAATACAATATTAATCCATTAATACACTTGTACTTTTAACTTCCTGCTACGTATGTAGATAAGGAAGTTACTGATTTTGCTCCGAATTTCAAAAATCTAATTTTGACCAGATTTCCGCGTTTTGAGGCCCTAGGAATATTTTTCGACTATTTTCGCGATGACGTCAGTGTGTCTATGTATGTATGGGTGTTTGTGTGTGTTCGTATGTGTGTGTGTGTGTGTGTATGTCTGTATGTAAATATCTCATAACTTTTGAACGGCTGGACCGATCGAAATGCGGTTGATGGCATTCGATTGGATTCCACTCAACTTGGAGTTCCTAAAAATTTGAACCAAATGGGCCCAAGGGATTTTGATAAAATTTTGAAAAAACCCAAAAAGAAATTTTGGTGAAACAGATTTTTTTTTTTAATAAAGTACAAAAACTAATCAGCTATATTTAAAAAAAAATTAAGTCCAATTCATAAATTGCATCAAATTGATTTATCTGTTTGGAAGTAATCAATGACGAAAATTTTGAAAAAAGTCTTTTCGGCATAACTTCGAAATATTTCAACCAATCATTTTTTAGTATTCTACAATATTTTAGTACTAAAAAAATACGTCGAATGCCGTTTTAAAAATTAAAATCGAATCTTATTTTCAAAAGTTACAGCTTTTCAAATATTAAAATTACGTTGTTTTTAACAAACTTAATGTTTTTGAAATAACTTTCAGGCTTACCGATTGACCTCAAAATCTTATCAGCTTTTATCCTTTAAAAACTGCGTCAAGTACCGTTAATTGGATAAAAATCAGTCACTTTGTTTGGTATCTATCAACGACGAAAATTTTTGGAAAAATGTTTTTTGCCATTGCTTCGAAATTTTTGACCATTTGAAATTTGATCAATTTGACATCGTTTCCAAAATATACAGTTTTACAAAAATCAATGTCCTGCCATTTTTATCAAAATAAACTGCATGTATGATTGTTTCGTTGGTTTATTCGTGTTTTCTTGCTGTTTTTTGTGACTTAGCATTTGAGATATTTCAATATTTCTTAGAACTGAAAAAAAATCTATGCTTATAGTTTTTACTCTTTTGAGCTTAAAATACCTACCTTAATTTAACGGGAAGTTTCAGGGATGGCCTGCAAGGTCAACCGTTTACAGATTTTTCACAATATGATTATTGTGAAACAGTACAAGTGTATTAATTGAATAATATTGTATTGAGATCAATTTTCAATCTTAGCCCGAGGGTAAAAAGCTAAAAAAAGGTATGGTCATGCCCGTATCCCCGAAGAGGTAGGCAGAGGTACAACGTGTGCATCCACGACTAGCCGAAGATACGTCTTAGTCCCACAACAATAGGTGACCAGCTTATCACCAACCGGGCATCTTTCTAATCCCGGGCATAGTTGTTTTTTTTATAAGATTGAAAAAAAAAAACACATTTTTAATTTGTCTGACTCGAGAATCGAACCCCGAGGGTTTCTCTGAGAAAAAAATTCGAAAAATTTTTCGCTGAGTTTTTACCGCCAATTCTTCGTGCCTGTGGTAAGTAATCCTAAAAATTTTGAAGGTTAATTAAATTTAAAAAAAAATATTTCGAAAATCGATCTTAGCAAAATGTTAAAAATGTGTTTTTCTTTATAAGATTAACTTTCATTTTTAATACCCATTTTGCTTGAAAACTCCATCGCAAGAAAGCTAGCATAAATGAAAAGTGATGAAGGCTTTAAGAGAGGCGACGATTTGGTGGCGCGAGATGGATTTTGAGTTGCTACATATTATAGGCAGATCGAATTAATTATAGGTAGACTAGAAAATATGGTGTAAAATTTTAATAGATAACCTTTATATTTGTTCTGTATGATAACATTGATAATAATAAAAATCGCGTTTTAATAAATCAAGAATTTTTTAAAGAAATTTTTTAAAGAAGAAGTTCTTGTAAGTTCTAAAAAAAATTGTCTTAGAAACGTGTTTTTTTATTTTGGTTTTATTTTCCTGCGCCCTTCTAGACCAAAGGCTGACGACGCCTTTGATGAGAATATAATGTTTGGGTAAAAATACGCTGGCTTCTTTTAGGTTACATAATTATAAATGAAGTCCATACATTAAAAGATGTAATTCTCATAAAAATGCTTTCTTAACAATATTACTAGGTAGTATAACTTTGCGAGCCCTTACAAAGCTTTGCTTTTTGCTAGTCTATATTAATATTATAATATTATAAATGCGAAAGTTTGGATGTTTGGATGTATGTATGGATGGATGGATGTTTGTTACTTAATCACGCCAAAACTACTGAACAAATTTGGATAAAATTTGGCACACAGGTAGGTGATGACCTGGAATAGTAAATAGGCTATTTATGCCGGGAAAAATGAGTTGTTCCCGCGGGACTCACCAGAAACTTTTGTAATGCAGCCAGCTGCATGGTGTATAAATTAATTTCTATATGTATATTGATTCTAATACTCTACAGTGCCTATTCTAAAATATAGTATAATTTAAAGAAATACAAAAACTAAGCAATGTGTTATGCGCCACATACTGCGCAAAGTAAACGGCTGATGCGAGAGCTCCCCGGGCGTGTCGAGTTCGAGCATTTTACGCTTTACACACAGTGTGTCGTTAAAATAAAAAATAAAAACATAAAACGCAGATTTTGCATTTTCCATAAAAAAATTTGTTTATTGTCGTCGTTATGACTAGCACGTAAAATGGTAGGTTTTCTTAATTTTTCGGTGTACCGTCGCTGTATAAAAACTGATATAGGGCTTAATCGATGGGGATAGCGTGACCCGTGACACGTGACACATGAGCGTGATCAACTCGCACTTGGCCGAAAATCGTTCGGGTGGCTATGCCCATAACCTTTTTTGAAGGCTGGATCCGCGCTCCTTCGTATCATCTGGGCACAGATTATGTAATAGTTACTATCGTAAATCCGGTCATGGCACAATTGTCTTACCAATTATTTTCGCCATAGCGTCAATGCTTATTATGGTCGTAGCCCGATTTAGAGGGCCATCCCATCAAACGGATAGCAAAGCATAGCAACATTAACATCTTTGATGTCTACAGACAATCTCTTTTTATCATGAGAGCCATTTGCCGACAAAAAATAAGGTCAAATATTTAATACAATGTTATAATTAGAAAGGATATAATATGGTGTATTATATATAATATAAAGTATGATTTTAATTTAGATTATGAAATAAATTCATGCTCGTTACGCTAAAAACACACGGGCCAGCTATTTTAATTAGGTTAATGTATTGGAACTTCGACTTGTATGACATATTTACTGCAAGATATAAATCAAAGATGGATTGTAGGTTACATGCGATTGGATTAGTTAAACATAACTTGTTTAATAAGACATATATTTACTATCGTGCTCGGAGAAGTCTAAGCCACTTCGTCCTAGCAGTTTTTATTTGTTAAAGCGCGGACTTTTACACATCTTTTAATTACTATAACGCTCATAGTTAGGTTGATTATTTGAAAAAGTTCTTTTTTCGAGATTACGATGGTTTTATAAGCAGTCTTGTAATGAATTTCGAGACAGAGTATTTTATAGAAGAGAGAAGGGATATTCACATCGGTTCCTTTGCGGGACAGGAAAAGTGAATGTATCTTCAATTTATGCTATCAGAGTGCTAAGTGTGAGTTTTTCTTTTCGCATTCGATCGTGAGCGCGTTTGGAGTTTAGTAGGAATTTGTATGTGATTTGTACAGCGCCACCTAGTGGTAAACGTGAGAAACCAGCTTACCACTAGGTGGCGCTGTACAAATCACATACAAATTCCTAGTAAACTCGAAACGCGCTCACGATCGAACGCGAAAAGAAAAACTCACATTTAGCACTCCGATCATTTAACGAGACGGGTGGCGATCATAGCTGTATTTTTTTATCGACTAACGTATTATCCTTTTTTCATGCGATAATCGAAATTGATAATTTTACGTATTAACGTACCACCAGACTCCGTGCTAGTATGAGGATACCTCGGAAAAACCTCAATGACCCTTGTGGGAAGCCCTGTTATTGAATCTGGGATCTCAAGATCTTAGTACGAAGTACGAGTTTTATTACAACTATTAGTGTAATAACAAGCAGACTACTTAACTGTATCCAGCTGCAAATAGGATATAAGTTTTTTAATAGAAAATTAATTCACCTTTTAAAAAGACGTATATTGTTAGTCTTTGTGAAAGGCTACGAGAGCCGTGATCTAAAGTCGTATTGCTCTTAAAAGATTTAAATATATGATGACCGGACTGTCGTAGAAGACATAGCGTACCTATGTGATCGGTACAATTCGTACGATGGGTACGATACTGTTGTTTCCTAACAATTTATATTTCATTGTCCTTGGATAACAAGGCCTACGTAGATCATAACTTCTATCTATTTCAACACAATATTTGCTAGCTGATAACACTTGTACTGTTTCACAATAAGATAATTATATTTAATTTCCGACCGGTTTCGCTTACACAAGCATCCTCAGGGTATTTCTTCGTTTATCTATTTCTCCGTTTTGTACAGCAGACGAACATTGTATACAGTTTCACAACAACTTACCTACTTAAGTAGGCTCTCATTGCTTAAGTTAATCTTGACGTTATAATAATAATAATGATAAATATTATTAGACGAATCACACGAATTGATCTATCCCCAAAGTAGGCAATTTATTTGCTTGTAAATATAATATTTGTACTGATTGATGATTGATATCTGATGGATGTTAAATGTGTTCCATCTTAGTGAGTGGAATGACCTGAAACAATGTTCATGGGGCTTTGCATTCCTACTACAAGTCAATTCTTGCCCAAGATATTAATGTACTATCGGAAGAAGTGCCAGTTGTTGATTGCTTGAATAGCGTTAAATATCCTGTGCTAGGTATATAAAGTTGCCTATACTACTTTTTTGCAGAAAAAGTCATACTTGTCAGGACAAAAATGTCAA
Source organism: Apodemia mormo (assembly GCA_036924255.1). Classification (NCBI taxonomy): domain Eukaryota; kingdom Metazoa; phylum Arthropoda; class Insecta; order Lepidoptera; family Riodinidae; genus Apodemia; species Apodemia mormo. The sequence continues at coordinate 12,173,681 of JAUPFN010000001.1, forward strand.
GCTAACTAAACTGTCATATCTATAAAAGAACCAATAGCAAATGACCTAATTGTTTTAATTATATCTTTATTAGCACCTACATACTTATATATGGTTTCTTAGTTGTAGCCTTTTAAAGTTTATTAACTGAATGGATCCCTCCGACCGGAACTCAGTGAGTGTGAAAGGCCCTTCAAAGGTTGCTACCTAACATTTATGAGAGAAATGTTTATTCAAAATATCTATTCATTAATTAAATCGAGGCCAGGCATCTAATAAGGTATAGGGGTTAAAGAAATGAATCTACAAAAATAACTATTAATGTAATTCTATCATTAATATGAATGATTAGAGAATTTGAATAAGTACCTATTATATAGGTTCATCCAAATGAAGATGAAATAACTAGTTAGATTTAATCATTAGATTTCAGTTTCTTTTACACTTTGTACATTTACCACGATCCTTTTTACAATCTGATGGAATATCATAAATCCAAACGTATTATGATATTAATTTGAAATTACAAACCCCTATGAAGAATAAACTTTTTTTCCTTTCCTACCAGGCTGCTTGTGAGAATTGCGAACACGGGCTATTACTTTTACTATTTTAATTAACACTAGGTAATAACATTCTGGTTTTTACCAGTACTTGCTACGGGTACGGTGTATTCACCTTAGATATTTCTATTGTCAAAGCTATAGTGCTCCAAATTAGGATGTTTCTGTTTAAAAGGTAAATTTGATAGTAAAATTTTATGCTTAGATTATACGACGGGCCATGAGGATATCTCCATTTCTGCAAAGTTTATGCTGATTCCAATATGCGAATTATTATATGGAAACGAAAGTTGACTCTGGTTATAAAGAACAAGCGTAAAAGTTGGATTGACGTGGTAAGAAGAGAAATGTGATTGTCGTGGATATTATAAATCGTGGAGACAGGGCGAGAGAGAACTGTTTAATAAACCTTCGTTGAATGAATCGAATCCTAAATTTTACGATAACAATACGTATTACATTATTTCTTAAGTTATTAAAATCTTCTACGCCTATTTATAAATCGGATATAATTCTTAAATTAACATTGCTTAATGCTACTTTGTTGTCTCATTTATATTTCACAAATTTGTTATCTCACCCATTTAAATCATCAAACTAACACATAACTTAAATGTTCGAAATTGGACAGCAAGTTCGATATTAAATCTATAATACTGAAAAATTAAAAAAAAGCAAAAAGCAGATGATAATTTACCACTATTTTTTAAAATAGATTAAAAACAATATCTTAACACCATTGATATAAAAGAGGAGGATACGTTACCTTATCGCGGCGTCCGGTCCTACAAAACTAGGTCTGTGGACACAGCGACAATCAATTACGCGCGGGATATCATATCATACGCTTGTACTTTCCGACTGTTTTTAAATGCAACAAAATGCCAACAAAGCGAAGTGTATTCAACCAGTGTTATAATCACTCAAGGAAAAATAAGAGGACACAGGATTATTTTCCATTCGTAAGTATGGCTAAAACAATTTGAAAATAAAATTAAATAATTGTTTGTTTCGCCATGTTTGTGAGAGTGAGATAGTACAATACAAACGTAAGTCAGAGAAACTTAGTCTGCTACGTTCGTTCCATTACTTTGCATTCGGCAGACCAAACCTAGGTTTAGCGATTGCGATGCCAGAGCGTAACGTATTTTTCCTTTTAATATTGGGTGCTTGACACCCTTGTCCCCGAAGAGGTAGGCAGAAGAATAAGAAGTGTAACTACGATACGCCGAAGATACTTAATCCATAATATGTTAAGTGGCAAGCCTAACGCCAAAAGGGGACTTATTTAATCTAAACAACATTGTTTTTATCAGAAAACTGAAACACATTTTTTGGGTCGGCCATTTCGGGTCGGCCATTAAAAAGCACATTTTTTAATGGCCGACCCGGGAATAGAACCTGGGTCAACACCGATACTGGACCACTAGACTAGGAGATAATAAAAACAAATATAAAATTTTTCATACTAGGTTTAGTTCAGTAAAAACGACTTAAAGCGCCTTCTCTTAACGTTATTTATATTTCATCGTCGTTTTCTTGAGGTGTTGTTATATCTTTAATGGCCAATTGAACTAACATTGTCTTAGCTTAAGATTATCCTAAAATAGTGATAGCAAACTATTTAGGATTGTCCTAAGCTATGACAATGTTAGTGCAATTGACCGTAAGTCATACGGACTAAAGAGTTTTTGGATTATAAGATAGCAAACAAACCGATGAATTTCTTGATAGGAAGAGATTATCATCGCCTATAGACACAAATGAGGTGGATTGTACATGCATGTAATTTACTAACTACGTTATTCTGCCCTTCGGCGGCATCTATGTGTATCGCCCCTTAGATATTAGTGCGCTAAAACCCTTTAACGTACCGCCAACCGCGCGATATGTCACACGCAGTCCGAATGTTTACGACGATATTCACTGCCGACGATAATAGCCGGTTATATCTGCATGTATTCTCATCTCACCTTCATACCTGCGAAGCTTTGTGACGATAGACTTAAGTTCGGCCGCAGCCGCAGCAGGCCGCAGTTACTGGAACACGATTGTAGAAATTGCTGGCGCTATAGGAATAGGTCAGGTGAACATACTAAAACCGGGCGAGACGTTAAAAACTTTACCACTACTTGGGGATTTATCACTTAATAAGTTTTGATTTTTAGTAAATTATAATATTGTTACGAGCTTATGTGGTTCATTGTTGTGTAATAAAATACCACGTATATGAAAACTGTGTATTCGCCTCACTCCTCCTCCTGCCTCCTTTTTCTAGAATATTCGCAACAATATTTTCTGACTAAAGGAGTGAAATTTTATGCTTATTTATCAATAGAAATTTCTTTCTATAAAAACAAAGACGTTAATGGAATTAGCCAACTATTTAATCTTAGTACTGTTATCGGTGACAATATCTACTCTAAACAGCGGCGTTTCTACCGAATTTTGCACCTTTTGCAATTTATATTTTCATGTCAATCTTTTATTTCATTATTTAAGAAACAAAAAATGAAATTAAAGATTCATATTATAAAAGGAGACAGGCTAATTTCCGCAATCGGTGAAGCTGCAAAAGACCTTAAAACTAGCACTGATTCAGACATTCCGTAAAAAAGTCAATCATCGAGACAGTCGCGGAAAGAATTTTTTTTTGTCTACAGGATCTGAATCGTACTAATAATATTATAAAGAGGTAAAATTTGTTTGTTTGTAATGGATTAACTCAAAAACTATTAGACCGATTTAAAAAAACCTAAAATAATATAATATATATATATATATATATATATATATATATATATATATATATATATATATATATATATATATATATATATATATATATATATATATATATATATATATATATATATATATATATATATATATATATATATATATTAATCGCCTCTGTGGTCTAGTGGTCCAGCGTTGGCGTCGACCAGATAAGGTCCCGTGTTCGATTCCCGGGTCGGGCACATAAAAAAGTGTTTTTTCAGTTTTCTGATAAACACAACGTTGCCCGGGATTGGAAAGTGCCCGGTTGGCGATAGGCTTGCCACCTATCACATTTGTGGGACCAAGTATCTTCGGCTAATCGTGGGTGCACTTGTTGTATCTCTGCCTACCCCTTCGGGGATACGGGCGTGAAGATACTTTTTTTTTTAAAATAATATAAAGCGACATTATCACGGAGTAACAAAGGCTTCTTTTTAACTACACTGAATAAAAGTAAGTAATGAGTGTGGGGTTACGCGAATGAAATCATGGGGAACAGTTAGTTTATCTAATACTTTAAACGAGCGATTCTTGTTTATTTGTCTGTAATTGGCTCCTTTAAAACGACGCTAAAGATTTGGCCAAAATTTCTTATTTAGTCTAATTGATCAAGGAAAGCGTCATCTCCGTGATAATACGTTTTCAAATGAAACCCTAGCCCGGTCCCAGCTAGTAATGTATCAATCCAAAACTTCAAGTTTTTTTTTAATATAACATAAGATATCAATCAAGCAGATGGGTCTTCTGATGGAAAGAGTCATCGCCTATAGACACCAAAAATGTTAATGGTGCGTTGCTATCTTGCTATCTTGTGGCGAGGTTTAATGCCACATGCATAAGTTTACCGACCACCTTACCCTACAAACTGTAACAAGACAGTGACAAGCACTGATGCTATTGCGGCAGGAATATGCGCTATGCTTGTCACTACCACGTGGCTACTTGGTGGTAGAGTTCTACATTGTCTCGCCCGGGTTTGATACCACCGCCTTACCTATTCCTGAAGCAGTAGCGTCAGTGCTTGTCACTGTCGTGTTCCAGTTTGGAGGGTAAGGTAGCCCGTAAACTTATGCATGTGGCATTAGATCTCGCCACAAATAGCAACTCAAAATTAACATTTTTGGTGTCTATAGGCGATGGTTGACTCTCCATCTGGAGACCCATCTGTTTGTTTGTTATCTAATGATACCGAAGAAAAAACGGGGACGAAGTCTCGGGCAGAGTTAGCGTTATATTAAAAAAATAGAGAACGGCTGAATCGATTTGGCTAATTTTGGTTTTGAATTAATTATTGAAATCCAGGGAAGGTTTAAAAGATGAGAAAATATAGAAAACATAAGAGTAGTTAAAAAGGCAGAATAACGTTTGCCGGGTCAGCTAGTATATAGATTTAAAACAGATCATATTAAATGTCTAGAAAAAGAAAATATTTTAAGGTCCACCTCAGAATAATTTCAACTCATGAAATATTTGTTTATATAAAAGAATGTCAAAAGATCACAAAACAATTGTTTAGAAAAAAATAATTGTTTTGTGAATATTTTGGAACGTAAAAGGGGAATGTGATTCAATTGAGAGAATTACGGAAAACATTTTTTGTGATAATCGCACGTCATGGTTGTTGTAGTGAAGAGAGGGAAAAGCTAGAGTTACAAATAAATAAAATTGGAGTGTCTGTTTATACTCGTAGGTATTATTAAAATAACCATTTTTTACTAAATGAATATGGATGTATATTAGGGTGGATCGAAAAAAAAATTTTTTTTTCTTAGCATGGGGGGAGAATTTGTAGCTTATAAAAACAAAAAATTTCAAAAAAAAATAATTACTCAACGTTTGGAGGTAGCCCACTCGTTTTTTAATAAAATAATGGATAAAATGGACTTATTCTTGCGAAAAAATTTTTTTCCGTCAAATATCGTGGAAACATAAAAAAATAATTGAATATGATTTTTTTTCACTTACCCTTTATTTCAATACAGAAAAAAGGGCTTCTTAATTCTTCATTTTTCGCTTAAATTACAAAAATAATAAGAAAAAATTTGTTTAACTTTTAATGTTCATTTAGCTTCCAAGAGGACATCCCACAGATTTTAAAACATCGTTAAAATATTTTTTACCATCATTAGTTTTTTTTAAATTTTTTCCTATTATTTTTGTAACTTAAGCGAAAAATAAAGAATTAAGCAGCCCTTTTTTCTGTATTGAAATAAAAAGTAAGTGAAAAAAATCATATTCAATTATTTTTTCACGTTTTCCACGATTTTTGACGGAAAAAAAAAATTCGCTAGAATAAGTTCATTTGATCCATTAATTTATTAAAAAACGAGTGGGCTATCTCCAAATGTTACGATTTTTTTTTTTGAATTTTTTTTTCTTTATGAGCTACAAATTCTACCCCCATGCTAAGAAAAAAAAAATTTTTTTTCGATCTACCCTAATGTATATACTGTATATATACCAAAAAAAAAACATCTAATACATTTGCGGAAGAAGTAGCGCGCACGGCCAGTTAAAATGAAATTATCCGTTGGTTCATAATGAAAATAATGTCAAGATAATGTATGTAGTATCTTCACGCCCGTATCCCCGAAGATGTAGGCAGAGGTACAACCAGTGCACCCACGATTAGCCGAAGATACTTAGTCCCACAATGTGATAGGTGGCAAACCTATCGCCAACCGGGCACTTTCCAATCCCGGGCAACATTGTTTTTATCAGAAAACTGAAAAAACACATTTTCTTAGTTGCTCGACCTAGGAATTGAACCCGGGACCTCATATGGTCAACTCCGACACCGGAACACTAGACCACAGAGGCGATAAAATACCGGAACCGCCAAAACTAACAAACTTGTATCAGATAGGTATTTTTTGTAGAATATAAGTAGGTATCAGGGGTGAATTTAAGAATACGGAAAAGAAATGACATTCTCAAAAATTTTCAAACTTTAATTTAACTAACTCACGAGTGGCAAGTACCTACGGAAGAAAAGTCTCTTTAAAATACTTCAAAAATTTTATATGAAAACCTCGTAAGTAGCAAGATATGACTTTTCAGCTTTCTTACTGTAATACTCTTGAAACTTGCTCTTGGAAAAGAGTATACTTAAGTGCTATTGAACGTTGTTAATCTGAGCTTAAAAGATAAGTGCACACAACATACTGAAGATGGTACAATCATGAATTATTGTAGACTTTTAACTCCTGTTGAAACTAGTCAATTCAATTTTTTGTTTTCCATATTGATCGGGGTGATTAGAAATGCTATGGAATAAAAGGCGAGAGGAGACTAATAGGTATGTATCAATAACATCGTCGTTACTCTTACGAGCTTATAGTTCGTATTGTGTGGTAAAATACCACTTATATTAAAACTGTGTTTATTTACCATACAAATGTGCCAGGCAGCTTGTAAAGACAACGGATTACCTAAGTGAGTCACTACCATCGTGGCTACTAGGTGGTAGAGTTCTGCATTGGCGGTCTGGTACCACCGCCTTATCTATTCCTGCCGCAATAGCGTCAGTGCTAGTCACTGTCGTATTCTGGTTTGGAGGGTAAGGTAGCCGGTAAACTTATGCACGTGGCATAAGACCTCGCCACAAGATAGCACATTTTTTTTGTCCATAGGGATGGTTGACTTTTCCATCAGAAGACCCATCTGCTTGTTTGCTATCTTATACTATATAAAAAAACACGCACACATGCACTCACGCACACACGCACATACGCACACACGTACACACGCACACACACAAATACACACACACATACGCACACATATACACACACACACATACACACACATATAGATATACTGACGTCATCGCGAAAATAGGCGGAAAAGGTTTCTACGACCTTGAATCATGGAGATCTGTTGAAAACTCGATTTTCGAAAATCGGGGCAAAATCGTAACTTCCTTAGTAACTTCCTACGTAGCAGGAAGTTAAAAATATGAGCGTTGAATTGAGAACCTCCTCCCTTATTCGTCAGTTGAAAATTTCGTCACAGAGCATACAGGATTATGGGATTTATCCGCGTCAATATCCATACAGTGCTAGTGGAGCTAGAAAGTAAACATTTTCCATCACACAGAGCGCGTTTTTTGGAAAGTGAATCAAGCACAATGATTGAAAGTGGTTTTGTCAAAGCATAATCGGCACAAGAAATTTACCAAATAAATTTAAATTTATTAGTTTTGTTGTAACCACACTATTATACCTAAATTGAGGAACAAAATTAATAAAGAAAACGTTTAACACTACTGAAATGCGTAAAGCCGAGCAATATTTAGAAGGTTTTCCTTGCACAGAATAAGTGATACTGTTAAAATAAAATAGAAATAATCATTTCTAAATACGGGTTCTATCAGTAATGACTAAAAATAAATCAAAATGTTTTTAAAGACTTTGAAACATTTTTTTGCTCTTACTCTTGCTTACATGTATAAAAATATAACGTTTTCTAGGACAGAAAGTCAGAGTATCTTAAGCATATTTTTATATTTTTAAATCACGACTTTTTGGTACAACATAAAATTGCACGAAAGACTTTATGCATAGTGTTCATCCTTCTACATTTTTTTGAAATGACTATTACAGTATACCATATGAGTCTTTACTGTGTCATCGGATTTTTGGGCGAGCAGAGTGCTCAGTCAGAGTTTAAGTTTAAATTTGGGCTAACTACACCCACGCTAAGGGCTGTCTCCTGTGAGACCAGAGTGCTAAGTGTGAGTTTTTCTTTTCGCATTCGATCGTGAGCGCGTTTGGAGTTTACTAGGAATTTGTATGTGATTTGTACAGCGCCACCTAGTAGTAAACGTGAGAAACCAGTTTACCACTAGGTGGCGCTGTGCAAATCACATACAAATTCCAAGTAAACTTGAAACGCGCTCACGATCGAATGCGAAAAGAAAAACTTATACTTAGCACTCTGACCTCGGCTTAGTGCGGTGTTCGGACTAAAAGTGGAGGGAGGAATCGTGGCTGTGCGCCCCACGTTAGGCGCGGGGCGATAGAGAAATCTTCATCGTCGAGACCGGCGACGACGGTGTCGTGCTGTGTGTGTGTCGTCGGGATAGGAAAGTACGTGGCGAGGCCTTCTGAACTTGACTATCGCATCCGCACCAGCTACGATTTGGTAGTCCGCCGAGGCTGTGATTAATGGGTTAGAGTAATTAGATTGAGTGTTCGATAAATGCTTTATCGAAATAACGTTTTGCTAGTTCCTTCATGTGATGCATGATGGTTGGGAGCTCTAGATCCCGGTGAAGATTTATATTGCGCACGTTCCATGGGCACCGGTAGCCGTGCGCATAAACTTATTTTGTACGATCTGTACATGGTGTAGGTTACTGGGAGTGACGTGAGCAAACGCTACGCTTGCGTACGTCATAATGGGTCTTATGCACGTTTTGTAAAGTGTCTCTTTATTTCTAAGTGACATTTTCTAAGTTTACTATTTTTGTTCATTAAGTAATAAAGACTTTTCAATACGAACATGGCTTTGTTTTTGACCTTTTGTAATGTGAGGTAAAAAGGTCATAGTAGAGTTCAGTCAACCATCGCCTATAGACACCAAATATGTTAATGGTGCGTTGCTAACTTGTGGCGAGGTCTAATGCCACACGCATAAGTTTGCCGGCGACTTTACCCTCCAAACCGGAACACGACAGTGACAAGCACTGGCGCTATTGCGGCAGGAATAGGTAAGGTGGTGGTACTAGACCCGGGCGAGACAATGCAGAACTGTACCACTTAGTAGCCACGATGGTATTGACTCGTAAAGTCAATCGGTCGCTTTTTACGACCTGCCTGGCAGAAAAGTAGTTGGCCTTCTAAGTTATTCTTCAAAGGAGCCCGGGACCAACACGTGGAAATTTTCCGACCTTTAGGGTTTGATTTTTGGAACAAAGACTGTTTGTCTCTGGGTATTCAATTATCTCTATCTCGGGCTTCAAAATCGTTTCAGTGGTTTAGTCGTTTGAGCATTATAGTCAGAGAGATAGACACACTTTTCATAATATAATAGTTATAATGGTACCATTATTGTTTATTAGTAGTTATATTCACACCAAAAATTTTCTAAGAGTTTATAAAGTAAGTCGTAAGCCGACAGACTGAAAACAAGGCAAAAATATAAAGGTTCCTTGTTAACAACATAACCTTAAAAAGAGTGTTCATAAAAATTAATTAGGTAGGCGCCGCCTAGCTACTTCATGGTATAAACAATTCCTTTATTAGCGGTTAAATATGTCAATTAAGACACACCTTTATAGGCAACAATAGGCAGCGTTCACTATGTAGGAGACACATGAGCATTAATTTGTTGACAATCAATCTCGGGTCGGCGTAGCGACCCACAATGGCGGTAATAATTGTTGGCGAAACACTAATTGGTTGAAATTGAATTTTTTCCATTGCCGGTCGTAAACGTGATAAGTTATTAATATTGTTTACATGATTTTTTATAGCTAACAGCTTGACACCGGTAACCTCAGCTTACATGATGGAACGTGGTTATGAAATTCAATACGGAAATATAGTAGGTTATAAGATGCTCAGTAATGTGTATTGTTTACATAATTTTATAGGTAACAGCCTGAAATATTTGACGTCAGCTTACCTGATAAAACTTGGGTCATAAATACAAAATAAAAACAAACGGAAGTATCATACTAGGTTACATGATGCTCAATAATGGAAACAGTTCAGTGTTTACATAAACTTTATAGCTAAAAGCTTAACACAATTAACCTCCGCTCATCTGATGGAATGTGGTCATGAAATTAAATTAAGAAGTTATACTAGGCTACAAGATGCTCTCTAATGAATATTATTTACATGCATTTAATAGCTTTGCAAAATTAACTTCAACTCATTTGATAGAACGTGGTAACAAACGAACGTGATACGAAATTTAATACGGAAGTAAAGCAGGTTATTAGATGCTTTGTGGTGAGTATTGTTTACCTGAATTTTAGCTTAATACGCAATTAACTTCAGCTCATCTGATCGAACGTGGTTATGAAATTCAATACGGATCTTTACTACGTTGTATGTTATTCAATAATAAGTATTTTTTACGAATTCTATAGCTTGACACCACGGATTAGTATTTGTGTGGTCTGTGCTTGAAAACCTCAGCTCTCTGATGGTATACGGTCATGATATTAAATAAAGAAGAAGATATATCCAGGTCATTGCTAGACGAGTATTTTTAACGTATGCAGTTACCCTCAGGTCACCTGATGGAATATGGTTATGAAATTAAATAAGGAAGTAGGTATACTAGGTTATAAGATGCTCCTTATTGAATATTGTTTATATGAACTTTAGTTTTATAGAATTAACTTCTCACCTGATCGAATGTGGCCAGAATTTATATGCTATTGCGGTAGATATAGGGTAAGGTGGAGATGGGAAACTTGAGCGAGACGTTACAGTTATATCGTAACATGGACGGCAATGCATCTTGAAAATTTAAGCGTTTTTAGGCGATGTTTATCTTTTTCCATCAATAGAGCCATCTAGTTGTTGGCTGGCCTGTGGTATAAAATAATTTTTTTTAACCGGTATGTTATCGGGGTCATCGCTTTCGGCTATCTTAAGCTTAAGCGTTTCTTAAATCAAATCAACAGTATAAACCGAGAAGAAAAGTAGTGAAATATTTTTTTTCCTTTTTCGCTTACAGATAATTGGTGACCCATGCACCTTTGCCCGCTGGTAACATGTCAGCAGTATAATATTTTATACAAATTTTCAAACATATTTCAGCTACTTAGGGTTTGATTAAATAATAAGTCTGTATTTGACCAAAATTTTCCTCTTTGGCTAATTTCATGAAAATTGGTTTAATGGTTTAGCCGTGAAAGCGCAGCAAATAGACTTTCCCATTAGTATACATTGTTTTTGTCAATGAAAGTGAGGGACTCGTTTTTTTAGGGACGAGAGTACGAAAGTACCCGTTGTCTGATACTAACTTTTTTTTTTTGGAAAAAGAAACCCATTAACATTGTTAGCGGCGTTATTTATCTGAGAACCATAATAATATAGGGTATTGTGATCTTTTGAAATACATTTTAAATTTCTGTGAAAAAAAAGAACTTTATTTTCTTTTAATGTTATCAACGTGGTAGGGTTACAATTTATCAGGATTTAAAACATTATTTCTTTCGCAAACCTTGTTAAATTATAATTTGGAAAGCGCGAATCTTCAGTTCTCTCGAGATATCGCTTACTTCGGCCTTCAACCACGCCAAAAAGCTCTTGACTCGACTCTACTTAAATTCAATATGGATGCCCCTTCACAACTTGAAACGTTCGCCATCTGAATTTGTGACGGCTTTTTAGCGTTTCAGTGTTAGAAATGTTCATTTCATTAAATTGATTATACTGGATTCTAGGGATCCTTTAAATAATAGGTACCTACCTACATATCATGGTATAAAATAAGTAATTTTTATTCGTAACAACTGTAATGATTTTGATGAAAATCACAAGTTCGGATTTTTATGGTTCATAAAATCGATTTATCGCGGTTTTATTTTGTATAAGATTTTCATTAGGTATTGCGTTAACTTTTCATGTTAAATTATAAACACATGGCAAAACTCCGTCTCCAAGCCATGCTTCTCCTCGTCGTATGAGATAACCACCGCTTTTAGTACACGTATTTTAGTACTAATTAGACTAACATTATTCTAGGTATGTATTTATTTCATTGTATTCACGTATTTATATTTATGGAAATATTGTAGTATATGTATAATCTATTTTTTTTATGGAAGAGGGGGCAAACGAGCAGGAGGTGCAGCTGAAGTTGAGTGATCACCGCCGCCCATAGACATCTGCAATACCAAAGGCCTTGCATTTGCGTTGTCGCCCTTTCAATAATGAGTAAGCTCTTTTCTTGAAAGTCCCCATGTCGTATCTGTTCGGAAAATCCCCTGAAATTTGTATGTGTATGTATGTACAAATTTTTCCTGTGTTTATCTAGCCGCTTTTCTATAACGTCAGCATATTCTGCCTTCCTGCCAGGCCGTTCGTAAAAGGCAAACAAATGGCCGTGCTTGTCATTAATATTGTGACTTCTAGCACAAACTATAATATAATAGTAGAAGACTATAATATAAGAGTAGTAGAAGCAGTATTCTAGGTAGTAGAGTTCTGCTCGTGGTAAAAAACCCGGATAAGAGCTCTTATCCGGGTTTTTTTACCACAGGCCTTACTTTTCTAGCCGCAATAGTAACAGTGCTTGTCACTACCACATTACAAACGTTTTGGAGGGTAAGGGCTATATTTCATTGGGACACCATGGCGGCGCAACCAGTTGCGCCACCGCGATGTCTGTAAGCTACCAAACTAGACCATACAAACACCAGAGTCCCCACATCACACTGAGATAGTATAAAAATGGACCTCGAAGATGTACTTATACGTAGGCAAAAACAGTTCAAGAGAAAATTGAATGAATGAATGAATGATTTCTTTATTTCAGGTCCCAAGTCCCATAGATTACAGAATAATATGTCAAACATTTTTTTTTTAGATTAAAATTAAATGAAGTTATATTACAATGTCAAACAAACGTAACATTTTACTAGCTGTTGCCCACGACTTTGTCCGCGCGGACTTCGTTTACTCCGCATAGCTCCTCCCTCATAGGTGATAGCGTGATAATAATATGTAGCCTATATGTTGACCCGACCTGTTAGTAATATTCATGCAAAATTTGAAGTAAATCCATGCTGTACTTTTTGAGTTTACCCCGGACATACATACAGACAAACATACAGACAAACAAACAGACAGACAGACAGACAGACAGACAGACAGACAGACAGACAGACAAAAATTCTAAAAACTATATTTTTGGCTTCGATATCGATTGTAGATCACGCCCCAAGTATTATTCTTTTAAAAAAATATTCAATGTACAGTTTTGACTTTCCTACGATTTTATTATATGTATAGATTTAGCCGGGTTTTATTATATCGGGTATTGACCACATGAGTTCCCGGGTTCGATTCCTGGTTCAGGTAATTCAAAAGTGTGTTTTTTCAGTTTTCTGATAAAAACAGCACTGCCCGAGAATGAAGAAATACCCGGTTGGCGACATGCTTGCCACCTATCATATTTGTGGAACTATCTTCGGTTCTGGTTAGTACAACCTTACCCCTTCGAAGATACAGGCGTGAAGATACTTTCTATGGTCAAATTTCACCCCAAGAGCATACGCAAGCAAATGACTTTCGGATTTATCCTCTTTCAAATAATAAATTAAAATAAATGGTTATTAGTGCCAAGGTGAAATATAATACAAGGTATAAGTGCCTGTAATTTATATTAGTGGTTTTTGTTACATGCAGTTAGCGTATCTTGCGGTTATTCATTTATAACCAAGAAGCAGTTTACCTGAATAAAACACTTAGGTACCTATATACCACTTTAACACGCACAGTATCATTTTTGGGCAGAGTAACGCCCTCAAGAAGCGATAGAATTACAATGACTGAAAAATATCTTATCCCCACCTATAAATAATATTATATTTGTCCATTGTTGTTAACAATGACGTCATTATCTTACAATAACAGCTGCATAAATTACGCAGCTGCGCTACACCTGGCCGGCTAGTGCTTCTCGTTAAACGCAGTTGCTAACACATGTTATAGGGGCTGTGTATAATATGTCACTATTGTAGCAACAGGTCGTATTTGTTAATGTATAAATGTACAATATGATTTATTTTTAAATATATAATAATAATAATCTTTATTGACAACAACAAATTTGACAATATTGACATATTAAAACTAAAAAGTAAACTTTTTTTTTTCAACTTTATAACATTTTTGAGTAGTTAGCATCTGTACTAGATTATGAAAAACTGTATTACAGATGCCAGCGCCTTCCCATTTACTTATTATGGTGTTTTATAATTTCATTTATAAGTTTACCTTTTCTTAACACTTATTTATAACGTACATTGTTATGAAAACAATAAATTTAAATTTATTGTTTTCACAACATTGTAGTATGAAATCTGCACGTGTGGATTTTTTTAAATAATGCCACACCAACTTGTATAGGAATAGATTGCTTATTCTGCGTCCTATCTTGAGGCCGAGGTAACGCCAGAAGGCCTATATTGCGCCGTGACATGAAACAACATATTTTGAACGTTGACCTAGTCAGAGGCTATGTAAAGTTCAACTATTTCTCTGCGACATAGTATCCGCATTGAGTAGGCCTTTTCAGATAACTTGCAGTAATTTAAAGTGTTTTGGCTTAAGTTTATCTTTAAGGATGTTTTATGTTGTCAAACTCTATTTGGCAAGCATGAAACAAATCAAAAGTAGTATAGTCACGGTAAAAATAGATTCGTCACCTTAAGGCGAGGCATCGCGACAAACGGGAAAAAACTGTTTTGTTAAATCACGTTTTTTTGTATCGATTGTTAAATAACAATTTTACAAAAATTACACAATATACCTGAAGATATTATCTAAAGAATTGGCTAACTCGTTGCATGATAGAATGTACTTTACTCGACCATATAAAATTCCGAAAACAGGCTAAAAAATCTCTAAAACAAATAATTTGTTAATAATATTTCTAATCTTCCACATGATTTTTATATGGTGATATTTAGTTGTAAATACAAAAAAGAATGTGCTAAATTTTAGTTTTCAGCTGATGTCCTATATTTATTTATCCGAAAACTAACACGTTTCCCAGCGGTTTCAGAACATACCGCGCCACCCATTTTCTATAGAATTGACGCGCGTCGAAATATCTCGCCTTAAGATCTAGTTTCGCTTGCACTAGCGTACGAATCAATCATGCTAACATACCAGTACAAAAAACAGTTCTACTACATTGATATATAAAAACCCAAGATACACAATCAGTGTCTCAAAAACGTCCTCTAAGAATGAGTGCACAATTTAAAATTGTGCACTCACTTCAAACAGAAGCCCGTCGCTCACGTCACTGCCCGCTCGTCAAAAATACAGAATTGTTCTCTGATAAATTGTAAAATACAACATCATGAACGTTAAAAAAATATAAGATATTGTATTTTCGGTAAGTATAAGAGTTTATCGATTTATTTTTGTCATTTATATTACTAAATATAGGGTGTAATGTATGATTACGACGCTCCAAATATAATACGACAAAATTTCAATGGTCACTTTTTCAGTAAACGGACAGTGCATTAAACCTCCTTTTAATTTAGTCGAATAATACAAATTGATCCTGTTATTATTAGTGGAGTCGATTTTTTTTCCATTAATAAGTTAATTTTTTTAATAAGATTAATTTTTTTCATTAATAATTTTGAATACCTTTTATAGTTGTTAACCAACTGTCAAAAGAGAAGAGGACATCAATTTGATGATTTTAAAATATTTGATTATATTGATTACTTATTTTGAGGACCAAGTTAGGTGATTCTTTTTATTCTATTTGTACGAATATAAAAAAACAATATATAATTGTGATTCTTACGATGAACTTTGGAGATAAATTACGAAACCTTTAATATAACAATAGGAAATCATAAGTAGAATCGAATTTTGTTCTGTTTACACGTGTTGTTGATAACGATTTCTTAAGTGAAAGGCACAGGTTGCATTAAGAATGTTTATTTTTTGATTTAATAATTTATTTTTAATAAAATGTTGTTTTTGATTGCGGATATCTTATACTATACATATTATAAATGTTAAAGTTTGTATGTTTGGATGTTTGATAATCAATCACGTAAAAATGGCTGTACCAATTTGGATTTGGACTCGGATATAAGATGACCTGGAATAGCACATAGAATACTTTTATCCTAATGCAGAGATCTGCAGCTAGTCTCGTATAAATTTTAAGTAACTGTTTATATGTACGAGTTGTTTTATTTGCATACTAGCTGTTACCCGCGGCTTTGCTCGCGCATATTTACTTTAGAACTTATTTAACCTTTCTTTATTTTATTAAAAATCTCTACATTGCCGGGTGGGCCGCTAGTACGTTAAAAATAATATTTACATATTCATCTTAATTATTTATATACGACATTTTTGTTATTAAAATGTAAGTAAAAAACGTAAGACCTGAACTTCCTATAACATCTACATTTTCTATACCTAATATCATAACATAACATAACTAACTATACCTCAAACTAAAAATACCTATTAGTAATACACCTATCGAAAAAACTAACGTAATTATGAAAGAAATTTATAATTAACAGGAAATATCTAATCTAAAATTACTTTTGGCAATAATGTTATATGCACTAAACTATATTCCAAACTAAATATACGTATCTATTAGGATTTCTGTGTATGTAACACACCTATGTAACCAACTAATGTAACTATATTAAAAAAATCTGTGAGTTGGTTGACCCTACAGGCCACCTGAAACTTCCCGCTAAATTTAAGTATTTTAACCTCAAAGAAAAAAACTATGCCTAAGCATAGACTATTGAATTAAAAAAGTTCAAAAATCTAAAGTTTTTTTTTTAAAATGATAGTTATTCAGTATTTGAAAAGATGTATATTTTTTCAAAATCATCAACAAGTTTGATCTTCCGAATTACATTAACATTGAACACAATTTTTTAGCTCTAAATTGTTTTATTGGAATTTTTTATACGAGGCTCAATAAAATTTTCAGAAGCCGACATCGCATTAGCAACTAACCTATTGTGTTTCAATTGTCTATGGGCAGTATTCGCTCGTACGTCTGCAGATACTATAACTAAACAAATGTTCGTTTACATAATACTGCAAAAAAAAACAGAAAAACTGAAATCTAATTCAAAACGAGAATTCTACGAAAAGCTAAACTTATTTCTAGGAAATTAATGCGTTTCCTTACTATGTTGTCGATACATTACATAATAAGTCTGAAAAAAAATCGTGTCTGTTATCATGTAAGAATCTATGAACTTTACAACGTAGTCATAGTCACCATTGCAGTAAATTTCCTATTTCAGTATATTCTAAATCTATTAGACTATGCAAACTAAATGTATCAATATCACGCGTCAAATACTACATGGCTATAAACCCACAGTTTGCCTATATGTGTAATAGAACCAATAACCTACCTATAACGTTTGAAATAAAAATAAATTATTTTAATGGTCATTATTTGTTTTATTGATATATAAATGTTCTACGCAAAAACAGATTTTCGACAAGATTTTTTTTAATGTAAATTTTACAAACCCTTAAAATACTACCTCAATGCATAAAAAAATTTACATTCGACTCCACATATACCTTGTCCTACCGGCTAACTTAAGTAAAAAATTTTATTGCTTTTTGTACATTGTTTTATAAAAATGACTTTAAATCTTGCGTTTAAGGTTGAATAGGCAAAAACACGTTTGTGCCATAACTATAAACTTTTTAGACTGAATTAGCGACAGTTTTGAGTGTCAGTTTTGTTCGGAACTGTGTATCTTGGGTATTTGATATCAATGTTCTACTAACATTAAATAAATGCGACGTTTTCTATCAAATTAAGTTTATCTCAATTGAATAGATTTAACTTTTACTGCTCATTTGAAAATATTGAATAACACTAGAAATCTAGAAATAACAACGGTGACATTAACCATGACAATAGTTTTATCATAAATATTAATGGCAGGTCAAATCAATAAAAAGGATTTAAGTAAAAAAACATTAGCATCTCTTTAGATAATAATCTTTTACACAAGATAACATAAGGAAATAGTGTTGATGCAAGCAAGTCTGAACCATGTTATCGAACAGTTAAGCATAATTTTCTATGCAACAGTCTATTATGTGACAAATATTCAAAAGATCGTATGTGCTCGCATCTTGTTAAATGAATCAATTTGAAAACTGACGAAACTATTCGTACCGCTACTGTACAATGATAATGACAGTCTTCTTTAAAAATGATAATATTTTAATGAGCGTATCATGAATTAATGGTAGGTTTAGTAGTTGTAGTACCCTTGGCTTTAGATGCAATATTAAATTTAGTTATATGTTTATACTTTATAATAGAGAACCAAATGCTATCTATAAAGAAGCGAGGCTATCTAGATTGTTTTATATAGATAAAACAATCTAGATAGCCTCGCTTCTTCCACATTTATATCAGTACCATACTTCACACAAACACACCGGTTTCGGAAACTAGACACCATCCTCGAACAGCAGTGTATTTGTGAAACTTTATTAGTTATTAGCTATCATCCGCGACTTTGTTTGCTTTGTTTGTTTGTTTGCGATACAAAAATTTTGCTCGTTTGGCTGAAAAAGTAGCCTAAGCGACTTCTAGATCTTTTCTTCTGGTAGTTTTTTAAGGTAAAAGAGATCTTGAAATCGGTGAAGAAGATTTTGAATTGATTTATAAACATACAAAAATACAGATTTTCTCTCTTTATAACATTAGTGTGGATGTTGATTAAACTAAAAATAATTTGAATTGTAAAATATTTTTCACGCTAAACTGCTGCAATCAACTAACTATTTGCTGTATATTCGGAAACCAACATTATATCTTTACCAAATTTAATAAACAATAATTTTCAAAATTGGGTTATAAACTAGCAAAAAGCAGAGCTTTGTAAGGGCTCGCAAAGTTGTACTACCTAGTAATATTGTTAAGAAAGCATTTTTATGAGAATTACATCTTTTAATGTATGGACTTCATTTATAATTATGTAATCTTAAAGAAGCCAGCGTATTTTTACCCAAACATTATATTCTCATCAAAGGCGTCGTCAGCCTTTGGTCTAGAAGGGCGCAGGAAAATAAAACCAAAATAAAAAAAAAAACACGTTTCTAAGACAAATTTTTTTTAGAACTTACAAGAACTTCTTCTTTAAAAAATTTCTTTAAAAAATTCTTGATTTTTTAAAACCCGATTTTTATTATTATCAATGTTATCATACAGAACAAATATAAAGGTTATCTATTAAAATTTTACACCATATTTTCTGGTCTACCTATAATTGATTCGATCTGCCTATAATATGTAGCAACTCAAGATCCATCTCGCGCCACCAAATCATCGCCTCTCTTAAAGCCTTCATCACTTTTTATTTATGCTAGCTTTCTTGCGATGGAGTTTTCAAGCAAAATGGGTATTAAAAATGAAAGTTAATCTTATAAAGAAAAACACATTTTTAACATTTTGCTAAGATCGATTTTCGAAATAATTTTTTTTGAATTTAATTAACCTTCAAAATTTTTAGGATTAATATTGGACTTACCGCAGGCACGAATTGGCGGTAAAAACTTAGCGAATAAATTTTTCGATTTTTTTTCTCAGAGAAACCCTCGGGGTTCGATTCCCGAGTCAGACAAATTAAAAATGTGTTTTTTTCAATCTTATAATAAAAACAACTATGCCCGGGATTGGAAAGATGCCCGGTTGGTGATAAGCTGGTCACCTATCACGTTGTGGGACTAAGACGTATCTTCGGCTAATCGTGGATGTACACGTTGTACCTCTGCCTACCTCTTCGGGGATACGGGCATGACCATACCTTTTTTAGCTTTTTATCCTCGGGCTAAGATTGAAAATTGATCTCAATACAATATTAATCAATTAATACACTTGTACTGTTTCACAATAATCATATTGTGAAAAATCTGTAAACGGTTGACCTTGCAGGCCATCCCTGAAACTTCCCGCTAAATTAAGGTAGGTATTTTAAGCTCAAAAGAGTAAAAACTATATAAGCATAGATTTTTTTTTCAGTTCTAATAAATATTGAAATATCTCAAATGCTAAGTCACAAAAAACAGCAAGAAAACACGAATGAACCAACGAAACAATCATACATGCAGTTTATTTTGATAAAAATGGCAGTACATTGATTTTTGAAAAACTGTATATTTTGGAAACGATGTCAAATTGATCAAATTTCAAATGGTCAAAAATTTCGAAGCAATGTCAAAAAACATTTTTCCAAAAATTTTCGTCGTTGATAGATACCAAACAAAGTGACTGATTTTTATCCAATTAACGGTACTTGACGCAGTTTTTAAAGGATAAAAGCTGATAAGATTTTGAGGTCAATCGGTATATTAGCCTGAAAGTTATTTCAAAAACATTAAGTTTGTTAAAAACAACGTAATTTTAATATTTGAAAAGCTGTAACTTTTGAAAATAAGATTCGATTTTAATTTTTAAAACGGCATTCGACGTATTTTTTTTAGTACTAAAATATTGTAGAAAACTAAAAAATGATTGGTTGAAATATTTCGAAGCTATGCCGAAAAGACTTTTTTCAAAATTTTCGTCATTGATTACTTCCAAACAGATAAACCGATTTGATGCAATTTATGCATTGGACTTAATTTTTTTGAGAATATAGCTGATTAGTTTTTGTACTATATTAAAAAAAATCTGTTTCACCAAAATTTCTTTTTGGGTTTTTTCAAAATTTTATCAAAATCCCTTGGGCCCATTTAGTTCAAATTTTTAGGAAGTCCAAGTTGAGTGGAATCCAATCGAATGCTATCAACCGCATTTCGATCGGTCCAGCCGTTCAAAAGTTATGAGATATTTACATACAGACATACACACACCCACACACACACGAACACACACAAACACCCAGACACACTGACGTCATCGCGAAAATAGTCGAAAAATATTCCTAGGACCTCAAAACGCGGAAATCTGGTCAAAATTAGATTTTTGAAAATCGGAGCAAAATCAGTAACTTTCTTATCTACATACGTTGCAGGAAGTTAAAAGTATAAGTGTATTAATGGATTAATATTGTATTAAAATGGAGTGAATGAAAATGAATTAAATCTACCACGCCAAAGTAACATTTTAACTCGTTAGTGTTTTAACTCGTTAGTTTCATAACAGATGGCGTTAGTAGTAATAAAATTCTAATACATGTATTTTTTATTTTTTTTTTCTTAATATTTATAAAATGATACTTTAATGGTAGATCATATCTAGACATGAATTTAAACTACCACGTCAAAGCTCAAACCTCGAAGTGCGATATTTTTTTAGTAACAGATACCACAAAAGTGCATACATACAAAGTGGCCTAGTGTAGAGCTCGCTTCGCTCGCCCTGATGATATATAATGATATATAAGATAGCAAACAACCAGATGGGTCTCCTGATAAGAAGAGTCAACCATCGCCTATATTAATGATTACCAAAGATGTTAATGATGTCTTGCTATCTTGTAGTGAGGTCTAATGCCACATGCATAAGTTTACCGGCTACCTTACCCTACGAACCGGAATACGACAGGGACAAGAACTGACGCTATTGGCACAGGAATAGGTAAGGCGGTGGTACCAGACCCGGGCGAGATGATGCAGAACTCTACCTTCTTGTAGTCACAATGGTAGTGACTCGCATAGCCGATCGGTCGCCTTTTACGACCTGCCTGGTAGAACGGCAGTTGGCCTATTCTCCAAAAGATCCCGAAAACAATACGGGGAAAATTGTTCTGAGGGAACCATTAAAAATTATAGCTGAATTGATATTCTCCTCTTTTTGGGAAGTTGGTAGCAAAATATTACATGTAATTTATGACGGTCAATTCTCAAGATGCTAAATTAACGAAATGGTTTCACTAAATTTAGCATCTTGAGAGTTATGTTATATCAAAGACAGATTAAATAAATAGGTATTCTCAATAGCCCTACAAATTCCTGATCTTTGTTGCGATGCCTGCTCCGTGTTGTACTAGTCGAATTGTTCTATATATTTTATACTTTTCATCGTTGGCACGTAGTGAAATTCCATTGTTATAAGACACTATACTATTGCACTTGTACTTAAAAGAGTTAAGTATCCTGAAGATGCTTTAAAAAGTGTAATCGGTCGAGTAATATATTAAAAATGTATGTTTAAACGTGAAATTTAAGTATGCAATAGTAATAGTGTCTAATAAATTGTTTTGTGGTTATCTATACATCCAAATAAATAAAATTGGAGTGTCCGTTTGTAATATTAAAATAACCGTATTTCACTAAATACATATGGATGTATACACTATACAAATACCAAACTTTCTTTTTTTTACTACTTTTGTCTGTCTGTTTGTTCCAACTAATCTCTAAAATGGCTGCACCGATTTTGACGGGACTTTCATAGGCAGATAGCTGGTGAAATAAGGAGTAACTTAGGCTACTTTTATTTTAAAAAATGTCTCACGCGTACGAAGTCGTAGGCACAGCTTGTATAAGTATAAAAAATTTGTAAACATTTCGTTAATCTCTATCATTGACGTGTATAGTGGTAATATTATACACGTCATTGTCTTCTATACATTAATACGTGAAGTAAATACTTATCATCCCGTTGTAGAATTACGCGAACGAAAGAGTTTGAAATTCGGCACAGTTAAAACTTATATAGCAGAGAACTGTAGAACTTAATAATTTCAATTAATATACTCTAGAAATGTGTACATTAAATTAGTAAAAATAAACATTACACACACTACATTCATGTGTATACATGACAATAAACACACATGTGTACTATTTCCTTTACGGCTAAAATCTGTTGTCAAACTTAAAAGAGTTTAGTTTATGGTCGAATTTCAACCCCAGGGCGATCGCTAATTTTTTCCAATAAAAAAAATGGTACAAGTGCATTTTTAGCTTAATAAAAAACGTATTATCATTCACTACGTTAGCCAGTGACGTTCACAATAAAAATAAATTCTGAACTGTGATGGAATACCAACACAATATGTTGGCGCAGTTATTTTTTGTGAAGTGGGCAAGGAACGTGATTTTTGCACAAGGCTTTAAATATGAAAATCCAATTGTACCACGCCGACACAGCACGTGCCTGTATCAGAAATGTCACTTTTAATAAAATTGAAAGTATAAATATAGAGTGCCGCTAGTTGCATTTTTTCGTTATTTCAATCAGTTACCCCGTGTTAGTTCGGGCTCCACTTGAAGAACAGATCATCTGCCGGTCTGCCAGGCAGTTCGTAAGGGGCGAACGATTATCTATGCATACAATATTTTATATCAAAACACTTGTACTGTTTCACAATAAATTATTATGCATATTATCCAGCCGGTTTCGCTTCTATAAGTATTTATAATAATGCATAAATGTTAAATCATGACGGTTAGATTTTGTTTTGTTTTTAGTTTTAATTTGTAATTGTTCTGATGATGCTTATAGAAGCGAAACCGGTTGGATAATATGTATAATAATTTATTGTGAAACAGTACAAGTGTTTTGGATATAAAATATTGTATGAAAATGGAGTTTTACTAAGTACCGACGATAAAGAGTGTAAAATAGATTATCTATGCGACTCACTACCATCGTGGCTACTAGGTGATAGAAATCTGCTGTGTTTCGCTTAGATCTGGTATCACCGCCTTACCTATTCCTGCCGCAATAGCGTTAGTGCTTGTCACTGTCGTGTTACAGTTTTGATAGTAAGGTAGCCGATAAACTAACCGCATGTTACTTTACTCTTTGACAGCATCCAAGGATACAAGGTGTTTGAAATACATTTCGATAACCCATCCATTTTGAAGCGCTAATGTTGAATCAATCGGCGCGTGTCATGCGTAACCAACCGCATGTCTATTTGCTTGCAAATGTTTGATGAATTTATCGCAAGGCTAGTTCGTGATAACGAGCTCGTGGTTCGATGAGCGGCATTTGTTGATTACGTCTGAACCTTGTGTAGGAACGGGGACAAATTAATTTTGAAGCCATGCAAAGCTACCTTTAGAATTTAATTGGAGTTGAAATTAATATGGTTTTCAATCTGTAAATTGGAAACTAGACGTTTAATTTCATAATATTCAATTTATATTCAGAGTTCGTAACGGTTAAAGGTGGAATCCTATGTCACGTACTATTTAGAACACATGTTGTAAGTAGACCTCGATATTTGGGTTGAAAAGCACTTTTGAAATACCAATAAAATCGTTGTACGACCTCTCTATTATTAACAGATAGTCCGGAGCGGAGCGGAGCTAAAGTACCTAAGGGCTCGGTTTCTGAAGGACGGGACAACATATGTGGAGATGTTTGAGCATCCCCATACTGTCCTGAACTTCTGGAAGGAGCTGGGTTGGCAAGATTAGCCACTATACAAAATACGCGCAATGGCCCGTAGTGCGGCTAAGTGTGGTATAGTCCGTTTTGATAGATAGATAGACCTCTTTATTATCAATGAAATAAAGGAGTTTTTAATAATTTTTTTTGGACATATTTCATACAAGCTTACGTTTTTCGCATGTATTTTGGTACGCCTACATCACAAAACGACACCAAAGATGTTATTGGCGCGTTGATATAATACTCCAATTCTTTATAATAATACTCCGATGTAAAGAAAACGGCTAAATTTATACAAATAAATAAAATTGGGGTGTCTGTTTGTAATATTAAAATAACCGGTTTTTACTAAATGCATATCGATGTATATATACTATACATATACCCAAATAACATTTTTTAAAATTTTTGTCTGTCTGTCTGTCGGTCTGTCTGTCTGTCTATCTGTTTGTTCCGGCTAATCTCTGGAACGGCTGGACCGATTTTGACGGGACTTTCACTGGCATGGCAGTAGCTTAAATTACTCCCTGTCACATCAGCTATGATGTGACAGGGAGTAGTAACTTAGGCTACTTTTTTTCCCGAAATTTTTCCACGCGGACCAAGTCACGCAGCTAGTTGATAATAAATTATGTATATAATTCAGCTCTAGTTTATTCAAAGCAGTAGTTTAGATAGCATCATTATCCCCGTTCTTCCAAACTCTATCCTGGTCACCAAATACTACTGAGGTTTGCCATAACTTTAATATAATTTTGTGAACCCTTTATCGTTACAAAAACTTTTTTCCCCCTAAATCGAAACTCCTACTAGTGCAGACCCTAGCTTCACCAATAATAAATTATGTTGGTGTGTGTTTTATTGATTTAAATCAAGCCCTTTAGACAGATTAGAACGCATGTAAGCAATTGTATACGCTTCATCTTTGAACTGTAGAAATACGATCACGCGTCATTATATTGCTCTAAGCTGAAATGGCTTCCGATTCGCCAACGACGATAGTTGACAATGATCTGTATTTTATTTATAATTCTTTATAACCCTAATGCACCTCAGTATATTGAGTAGAAATTCCAATATCAGCATGCCACACATTCACATCAACTTCGTTCAGAAAATATCCTTACGTTTCAAGCAATCAGGCTTATCCTGATTATAAAAGTCTCATATTTTAGCATTTTTTGGTTTTACCTTTACGCTGCCTCCTGTTGAAAAGTGAGGGTCACTGGATGTATTTTCCTGCTCCTCATTTTGCCCAAAAAATTACTAGTAGTAACTCGCGATTTCGATCGCGGAACCAAAAATCGTTACTTCTCTTTGTCTAGTTGGGTAAAAAAGTGGCCTATGCCACTCTTGGAAAATTTAATTTTCAAAAAGTGAATAAAATTTTAAAATCAGTCAAGTACTTTTTGAGTTAAATTGTAAGAAATAAACATACACAAAAATCAAATCTTTCCTCTTTATAAGTTTAGATAGATACATATTTACGTTTTTATTTTAGTATACGTACCTATATGAATAGCTATATAAGAGTATGTCTGTTAATTATATTATTTGTTTTTAAGTATGTTGTAATATTACATTTTGTTAATTTCCTTAATGTTAATGTTTTTAATGTTTTTTTTTTTAAATTCTGATATTAATTGAGAAAAAACATTGATATTACACTATTGTAATAAGTTTTTCTGTGCATCTCATCTGAAATATTGCTATGATGTAATTTAGGTTGACTGGTAGAGAATGCCATGTAGCATTAAGTCCACCTCTGTACATGTTTGTGCATAAATTTTAAATAAATAAATAAATGATAAAAGACGTACAAATATAAGCAATATCTTGCGAGGGTTTACCTACATATTAATTATTACACCTTAGCGACGGCTTTGTTTAACTTGGAGATGTTACAGTTATTGTTACCGTCTCTAATGGATGTGGGTCTATTTTAATGATAATATAATGTGTCGGAGTAAACGGGTCGTGAGACTGGACGGGTTAAGAGATTAAATTACGTCACTAGTGTTAATTGATTTGAATATTACATGTCACGAATTATGTACTTCAATTTGGAATAATTAAATTTATTGATTCAAGAGTTCTTTCGCTAGGTGGTAGATTTCTTCAACGTCTCGTTCGGATCCGGTACCACCGTCTTACATATTGCTGCCGCAAAAGCGTCAGTGTTTGCTACTCTCGTGTTATAGTTTGGAGGGTAAGGTAGCTAGTAAACTTATGCATATGGCATTGGACCTCGCTACAAGATAGCAACGCACCATAAACATCTTTGGCGTCTATAGGCGACGATTGTTTCTTTTCACCAGGAGAGCCATCTGCTTGTTTGCTATCTTATGACGTACCTATATAAAAAAGACAATAAAACACTGTTGCTATCATGAAAGAAAAAGTTAAGATGTTGTTACTGTATTTGGATGAGACGTTGTTATCATCTACTACCTAGTATTCATGGAAGGAGATACCTTCGTTCGGCTTTTAAAAATTGCCTGGGAGAAAGGCTGATATTCTGTTATTGAAAAAATATCCGGACATTGATTGACACAGGCAAGTAACTTGGTGAAAAGCATATAAGTTTTAACGTATGTCACGATGATTTCAATACCAATATCGTCAATACTTTTCACTATCGTGTTCCAGTTTGAAGGGTAAGGTAGTCGGTAAACTTATGCATGTGGTATTGAACGCACCAGTAAGTGTCTGCTTATTTCCTATGTCATGATATAAAAACTGGTGTCTTTAATACGTGATTGGAATATGAGTACTCACAATTTAAATACAAATAATGTAAAGGTGGTGGTTACATAATGTAAAATCTCGACACTAGCATGGAATTTGGTGATCGTGTATTAACACCCACTTTCCTCAGAAATTAACGTTAAACTGTGGGTTCAGATTATCACAAAGAACAAGCGATAGTTGTAAAGGTTGACAAAAAGCGGCGATGAGTGTGTTTTTCTTAAAAACGGTCTTTCCCATTAGCTACATCGAAGTAAGAGAACAAAATAATGAATCCACACGAATACTGGCAGCATGTTTTATAAAATAATTGGTAAAATCCGAAGTTGTCCATCACAATAATGCGGACTAAAAAGAGGGCTTTTATTGTGTCACACAATGAACATTTAACCTAGTACATATTATAAGTTGGTTGATTATTACTCAAAACAATTTAGTGTATAATTGTAGTAAAATAAAAGTACAAGTGCGTTGTTAACTAGTTTCAACTAAAAATGATGGAATTTCACCAAGCGCCGACGATTGAAAGTGTAAAATCTATTACCTACTCAAAAACTTGTAAAGCCTTCTAAGCCGTGATAGTTTCCTAAACTAACTTCCTAAACAGAATAGTAAAAACTAAATCCTTATGATTTTAGCCGCAAAAGTATATGCCAACGAGTTATTTCGTAATTATCTTTATCAAATAAATCAATGCACAAGCAAACAGACACAGTCACGCAGTAGATGAGAAAAGTTTAATGGAAAATACATTTTATGAACTGTTGTAGTTGTGTATTGTTGTAGCCTCCGGGGACGTCTTAGATAGACAGGCAATTCGAGTTTTATATAAATCAAACACCTTGTTTTTCCTCGTTTTCTTGGGTTAATAATGTTTAACTAACTACCTTTTGCCAATTCTAGCTTTATGCTATTTAAAACCCCACTTTCAACTTCATGACTACATTACTTACCTAAAAGCTTATCCTACCTGCCTATCTAAAAGTATACTTATACATAATATACAGATAAAAAAATACTGTCATGCCTTATCTTTAAAGAGGTGGGGAGAAGTACAATTAGTGTATTTAAGAAGCAAACGCTAATATAATAAATCCCATGATATGACTGGTGACCAACCTGTCGAGAAATTATTTATTATATTGATTTTTTTATGAGCTTAGTTGTAAACATACTTCATGAGTTCAATTTTATTTAAAAAATATTCTTAATTAGTATTTAGTAGATTTGTATTGTTTTCGCACACCGGCATTGTCGGTGGATTATGGCGATCTGAAATTTGGAACACCTATTTATTTGTAACTCATTGTCATGCAAATAAAAATATATTCTTATTATTTAATACCTATATATTCTTACTACTTATTTATTAACTATTTACAGAGACGGACTTAATGGTATATGACATTCTCTACCAATTTAGGCATATATTCTGCAATCACGGATAAGTTTTCCAGAAAAATTAAAAAACTTGCGTAGTATTCTAATTTATTAATTACCTTTTTTCTACATGTCATTAGATGGCAAACAAGAAGCTGGCTCTCTTAATGGAAAGAGAAACCATCGCCTATAGACACCAAAGATGTTAAATGTTAATTAACATCTTTGGTTCTGCATTGTCTCTCCCGGGCTTGGTACCACCGCCTTAAGTATTTCTGCCGTAATAGCGTCAGTGCATGTCACTGTCGTGTTCTGGTTTGGAGGGTAAGGTACCCAGTAAACTTTTAAATGTGGCATTAGACCTCGCCACAAGATAGCAACGCACCATTAACGTTTCTGGTGTCTATAAGCGATGGTTGACTCTTTCCATCAGGAGAACCAACTGGTTGTTTACTATCTTATGATATAAAAAAAAACGAAAATCGCTAGTACGATACTTCCATTTGTTATTATTTTGTATTTATGACCATGTTCTATCAGGTAAGCTGAAGTCAAATATTTCAAGCTGTTACCTATAAAATTATTTAAACAATACACATACTGAGCATTTTATAACCTACTATATTTCCGTATTGAATTTCATGACCACGTTCCATCATGTAAGCTGAGGTTACCGGTGTCAAGCTGTTAGCTATAAAAAAATCATGTAAACAATACTAATAACTTATCACGTTTGCGGCCGACACTAGAAAAAATTCAATTTCAACCAATTAGTGTTTCGCCAATAATTATTACCGCCATTGCGGGTCGCTACTCGCTACCGAGATTGATTGTCAACAAATTAATGCTCATGTGTCTCCTACATAGTGAACGCTGCCTATTGTTGCCTATAAAGGTGTATCTTAATTGACATATTTAACCGCTAATAAAGGAATTGTTTATACCATGAAGTAGCTAGGCGGCGCCTACCTAATTAATTTTTATGAACACTCTTTTTAAAGTTATGTTGTCAACAAGGAACCTTTATATTTTTGCCTTTTTCAGTTTGTCAGCTTACGACTTACTTCATAAACTCTTAGAAAACTAAAATTTTGGTGTGAATATGGTAGTTATATTCACACCAAAATTTTACACAACAAACAATAATGGTACCATTATAACATTATATTATAAAAAGTGTGTCTATATCTCTGACTGTAATGCCCAAACTGCTAAATCACTTAATCGATTTTGAGAGATAGAGATAATTGAAGACCCAGAGGGAACAGTCTTTGTTCCATAAATCAAACCCTAAATAACCCTAAGGTCGGAAATTTTCCCCTTGTTGTTCCCGGGCTCTTTTAGAATAGGCCAACTGCCGTTCTGCCAGGCAGGTCGTAAAAGGCGATTGATTGGCTTTACTACCATCGTGGCTACTAAGTGGTAGAGTTCTGCATTGTCTCACCTATTCCTGCCGTAATAGCGTCAGTGCTTGTCACTGTCGTGTTCCGGTTTGGAGAGTAAGGTAGCCGATAAACTTATAAATGTGGCATTATACCTCGCCACAAGACACCATTAACGTTTCTGGTGTCTGTAAGCGATGGTTGACTCTTTCCTTCAGGAGAACCATCTGCTTGTTTGCTATCTAATGATTTAAAAAAGTAGTGTGTTGCTATCCGTGTAGCTTGATGGCGGTGTCACATGCACAAGTCTGCCGGCATCTTACCCCCCAAACTGAAACACGACAATGACCAAGTAGTACCAAATATCCCGGCGAGACGTTGCGGAACTCTTCCACCTAGTAGTCACGATGGTAGGTGTCACTACTAATCGGTCGGTGTACAGCCAATCGGTTGCCTTTACGACCTGCCTGGCAGAACGGCGGTTGGCATATATTCAGAAAGGAGCCCGGACCAACACGGGCTCCTACCCAAACTATGAACACGGGACCTCGTATGTACTTAAGCCAGTATCGCTAGACCATTAAGCCGTGCATAAAAGCCTTTTTTGGAGAGTTTGAGAAGGTGTCCCTCTCAACTATCAGTAATTAATTATAGTCATTGATATAAAAGAGAAAGATACGTTACGTTCTTATATCGCATTCACTAATTTGGGCTTGGCAGAATATATACACACCGACACTCACACACATCTGTTATCACAATCATAAACATGGAAACAAAGACATATATAGGGCGGATACACTCGTACGAGCGAAATAGTATTAGTCACCGCGCGCGTCGACACCATGGTTACGGATAAATAAAAACAGAGATAGAGCGGATACACTCGTACGAGCGAAATGGCATTAGCCACCGACCGCCTCATCGCCATGGTTACCGATAAACAAAGAAAATCTTATTTTTGAACAAATTTAATGTTTTAGCTGTACCTACTTACGAATGGAAAGCTATCCCATGTGTCTTATTTTTTCCCTTGAGTGATTATAACACTGGTTAAATACACAAGAAGGCATTTTGATGCGTGTTTAATGGCAAAAACAATCTTAAAGTAGAAGCGTGCGATGATGCGATGTCCCGCGCGTGACTGAGTGGCATAGTACAATAACTGTGTACACGGACCTAGTTTTGTAGGACCAGGCGCTATGACTAGGTAACATATCTTCCTCTTTTTTATATCAATGTTTATAGTCATTTTTAACTTTGCAAATTGTTTCCTGAAAACTGATAATATTGTCTTGATATTGTAGTCGGCGTAGCACACCTCCACTTGTTTCCTTTACCCTTAAGAGATCCGGCATAATGAATATTTGCTCACAAATTTTTATCTACTTTAAGTAATAATATTTTTGACACTACGATTAAAATTTATGCAGTCCAAATTGTAAATAATTGAATTTTGTAACGAAAAGCGATTTTACAAATTTTCTGGGCAACCTTTTTGCCTGTTCTGCCTTTTAGCGCAAAAAAAATAACATTTCGCTGGATTATCAAAAATCGGCGCTGTAAACATTACGATGGCTTTTTGCTTAACTTTTCCAAAACCATTTTATCTTACTAATCTATATGCGAAAGCTTGGATATTTGGAGGATGTTTGGATGGATGGATGTTTGTTACTCAATCACGTAAAAACTATTAAACGGATTTGAATTAAATTTGGCACACAAGTAATAGAACATAGGCTACTTTTTATCTTGGAAAAATTAGGTGATACCACGGGATTGGCCAAAAACTTTTATAATGCAGCGGGCTACACGCTGCTAGTATTATAAATGTGAAAGTATGTTTGGATGGATGTTTCTTACTCTTTCACGCAAAAACGGATAAACCGATTTGTATGAAATTTGGCACACATGTAGATGATAATTTGGATTGGCACAAAGGGAACTTTTATTCCCAAAAAATAAGTTGTTCCCGTGGGGTTCATGAAAACTGTTATAATGCAGCGGGCTGCAGGGCGCAGCTAGTAATTCTATATTAATATTATAATGCGAAAGTTTGGATGTTTGGATGTATGTTTGTTACTCAATCACGCCAAAACTACTTGAAGGATTTGGATTAAATTTGGCACACTTATAGATAATAACCTGGAATAGCACATAAGCTGCTTTTTATCCTTGAGAAAATGTGTGATCCCGTGGGATTCCCCAAAAACTGTTAAAAGGCAGCGGGCTGCACGCTTATAGCTAATTTGTAAATAAGTTTTAGTTTTAAATAATAAATGCATTGCTTCTCTCTTGTGAGAGTAGCTGTGTAGAATGGAATGGGTTCCAATCCTAATCGCTGAAGCGGCCCTCAGTCTAGCGAGCGTTGCTCCAATAGACTGAAGAGTGGATGGTCCTCCCCTGACGGGGTCCATTCTCACTTGTATCCTATGCGGATAAGCATAACATACACAGCGTAATGGGCTGTCGCCCATCTGATGAGTACATGAAGTACGAAACGCTTTGTCATATGCTAACGTGTTGAGTTTCGGCTTACGCCTAAACCAGCACAGGGGCTGGATGACCTATTGGTCTCTGGTTTCCCTCTGCGTGTTCAGTGTTAAGTGATTTCTAAATTTCGTCTGTTCAATTTTTGTTCAGAATAATACGTGTAACATATTTATTCTTTTACATGTATAAAATGTAAAGTTAGACGAATACTAGAGTTCTATAGAATAATATCGTTTATCATCACGCCTATTTTCCATGCCAGGCAGGTGGAGTAAACCGAATGTCTATAGACTTTCCGGCTCACCACGATTCACCGGTTTGTCGGTTGGCGAGAAAAGTGGTGATCTTCTTCGCCACATTTTACCGACATGTCAACGATTATTGATAATTTATAGCATTACTAGGGACCGACAGCTTTACGTGCTCATCCATCGCACGGGAGTGGTAATACACAACTTCGCCAGACTCCGAGCTGCTACTGAGAAAAACCTCGAAGAAACCTCAATAACACTTTTGCCTGAACCGGGGATCGAACCCGAGGCCATATGATCTGAGGCGAATAGGCTACCTCCTAGACAACAAGGTAGTCTAATCTTTTATTTCTATCATAGTATCCGCAGTTTCCCTCGCGAGAGCGCTCTCTATATGGATGACATGCTAGATTAACATATCGTCCATATAGTATTTCGTACAAAATTTTATACCTTATTTCTGCTTCTTAAGGAAAGATTTTAAAAAGTTAGCCTATGTTTTACCCTGGATCTTCAAAAGTTTTCATGCCAAATTCCATTAAAATCGGTTCAGCGATTAAATCGAGAAAGCGTAATAGACAGGCAGATAGATAGACTTTCGTATAATAATATTAGTATGAATAAGCTGACAAGTCTATTGATTTCAAGCTGATATGTAAAGTGTAGAATTGAAAAAATACTAAGAGTTGTATAAAACATTACCTTTCAGTCACTTTTTTCACACATCTACTTTTTTGTCCAATTTAAAAAATGGGATAGTTTTTTATCTAATAAGCCCGCCTCTCCCGCTCAAGTACCCCACCAAAATATTCAGTGGAAGTAATTTGCATGGAAAAACAAAGTTTTCCGGGTCAGATAGTGATATATTTAGAAGCGTTTGATACCCACAAGCGGCTACGCGTTTCCTACACAACACCGTATCTATTAGTATTTTGTTGTGCGATATAGTACCTATAGGCTGACAAGTCTATCGCTGTAAGATTTTCTACTTATTTTAATAGATCTATAGATAGAAATATCAACGATTATAAAGTTAAAATTCCGTAGGTGTAGTATATTAGTGATATAATAGTATATGCTAACACGTGCAAGACGTTGACTCATAAAATGAATACATCAAATTATAGGCGTTGTCAAAGTTTCAACTTACCTAAAATATTCCTTTCAGTGGCGGAAACAATATCACTTTGAGTGTTTTATCAATAGACTGTTCCTTTAAGCGTTTCCGCAACAACCATAAAAGTAATGGTACAGTCACGAACACACACATCAAATACAGAAACAACCGCTATAGGCATTTAGGTATGTTTTTTTCGATCTGAGCGTCTTTTGACGTCCGATTCAATCTGTATCCTCCACAAGGAAACTCATGATAATATTCATTTTTTTTTATATGTTATCTATTTCTTGTTACTTGTTTTCCTAAAGCGACAATTCAGAATACTATATTAACATTTTTTTCTTCTTTGTATTATATAGAGGATTAGATAGATGTATTTTTAAAAAACTTGCTACGTTTCGCTATAACACAAATATATAATTTATTTATTTATTTTAACACTTTATATTTGCCTGTCGTTTCTCGCTCCGAATCTCGGATGAGCATTAAATACGTAAATATTATATGAGTCTCGATAATCACAAGAACTATTGACATTTGATTCAATCTAGCCATTGGCAAGTGAATCGGCATGATGGCTAATTTGTAAATGTAATTAAACGACACTGAATTTATTAGCCATTCGCATTCGGTGACCTAAAATTGTCGATTAGAATTTAAAAAAAAAATTAACTCAAATAATTGATTTTTTCACAAGTTACAGAGTTTTTTTCGGAGTTTCATACATGACGGACAGGAAATTTTTTTGACCTATTTTGATGTTTTTTCCGTTTCTATTGCACTAAATCAATTTTTAGAAAGTATAGAATTAATTTCCATTAAATTATCTCGACAATAGTATGCAAAATATCTTGATTCCGTTAACTAACAAGGCTTATAATACTAATAATAGTTGCCAAAATGAGGCGAAAAAAATTTTTCGATCGTAAAGCACTATCTGATGCTTCGCATCATGAGCCGTGCAATAGTTTAAAATTTAAAAAACAAGCTATTATAAATAAACCAACCAAAAATCAAACTAAAAAATAGAAAATAAATTTTAATAAATTTAAATTAAGAAAGTGTTAAAAATTTCAATAAATATAAATTAATAATAGATAAAGAAAAAATATTTTATTTTAAAAAAGCGTGGGGTGCTTTTTAAGATATTATCAATATCAAATAATCACTCTACTCATATATGTCAATAAAATATTTATAACTATTGACACCATGCACCCCACGCTTTTTTTAAAATAAAATAATTATTCTTTATTCACACTATTATTAATTTATATTTATTGAAATTTTTAACACTATTCTTAATTTAAATTTATTAAAATTTATTTTCTATTTTTTAGTTTGGTTTTCTATAAAAAGCGTGTTTTTAGTTTTTTAAACTATTATTTATTCACGCCTAGCACGGCGCGCAAAGTGTCTTACAAGTTACATAGTCAAAACGCGCAGTAAGCTAAAGTTCGGTCTCATAGGAGCATAGTAAACTTAACTTTAAAAATCTCGCTGAGCACTTTGTATGCCACGTCTAATGGCACAATTGTAGCTCCTGAGGTTAGCTACAAAATACTAATTTCGAACAATAACAAAATAAATTATTTGACTAATGTATACATCGCATGAATATGAACGTTATATGACGTGTTTTAAAACGAGTGTTTTGTCGCAATGTATTAAGTATTCATGAATCATTGTGGTCACATTTGCATTTCGCAGATATATAAATGGAGCGTGGTGTTTTTATACACCAACACATAGTATCTAGTAGTGTTACTAAGTAAATCTATTGATGCAGGACAGAATAGTTTTTAAAACCGTAAACGTAGCCCGCATATTCTAATGATGAAATGATACTGATAGGAATCTAGAACACACATTTTTTTTTTATACCTAGTTCCTTTTTATTTTAATTCGAATAGCAACTTCAGTTAGATTAATTTGTGTAGTATTAATTTATGTATATTTGTTGGATATGTATAAGTAATTATTTGTAAAGAAATTTAGTCACATGCACACACATTACTACTAATGCCGACTTAGAAGTAGGTATGTTTATTAATACGGTTCTATCTCTCTAGTTCTTCTAAGTTGTTTGTAATCAGTAGGATATACATAGGTATTCGTTTTGAACGTGGACGTTTGTAGACGTAAAACGACTACTGCAATGATAATAAAATTGTCATGTTACTGTTGGAACTGACAACTGTTCATTGGTACTTAGTGGATATAAAGTTAATAATAATTATACTTTAAGTTTAAGCATGAAGACTATATAATAATTAATAAAATCTCCGACGAAATTCTGTCAAAGATTATCATCAAGAATTTCTAACACGACACTTGTACTAAATTTTAAATGTTACTGATATTATCGTGTAATTGACACAAGTATATGCCATTATTATAAAGGCTTTTAACAATTTTTATATAAATTTTAGCTTTCTGCTTTTCTCCATATAAACGTTAAGTATGTCGAACTTCAGAGTCCGTGCACACAGATTCGCTTTATTTAGTAATATCAAGTAATATGTACAGTAACGACTGCCTGCTTGTCTAAACTCGATCGTAAGCTTAATCGTAGACTATTTAATTTAAATTTCTTTAAAGTTTGACAACTTACACCACAAATAATTTTAACGCAGTAAAACTGCAGCAACCGACTTCAATTTCATTGTCTCCCGAATTCTGCATCAAGTCTTCACCAAATTAAAATGAAACTATATGGGAAGTATACCCTCTCAAACAAAAAAAGGAATTTTCAAAATTGATCCATAAATGACCGAGTTCTGAGCTAACAAACATAAGAAAAAAACACAGCCGAATTGAGAACCTCCTCCTTTTTGGAAATCAGTTAACAGAATAGTATATGTATGTGTGCATATTAAGATGGGTGTCAAATGTATGATAGTGTGTGTATTGTTTATTTTTATACGGTAGTGCCCCCGTCACGACAAGCCAAGCGAAGCGCAAGGGTACCTAGTACCTACTACCTACATTTTCTCGAAACGCTTCGTCGTTTTCTTTGAACCCACGTAACTTGGGTTTAGATTATACCAGAGTCCGGACACACAAAATTCTCGGTATATATCTCGGGATAGTTTCGATTATATAGCTTTACTTTTAAATTTTATTAATATTAAAAAACAATTTCATCACAGACACACTCACTGATGATTATCCAAATTCTTAGGGTACTTCCTAAAGTACTTTAAAGCTGAAATTTGTTACGTAAGCTAGTATTAGTAAATAAACAACAAAAAAATTATAGAACTTGGAACTTTTACCCCTTACCCTTTAAACTAGTGGATGAAATGTCGTTTGAGACTTCCGCAAATTTTGCAATTTGTCTGAATTCTAAAATTTATTATAATTATTCCTTGTTATGAATAATAAAATACGTGTTTAACATTTTTTTTTTATTTTTAGTATATCACTTTATATTAGGTGATGGAAGTCTTTATGGGATTTTTTTCAATAGAAACTTAATTTCATGCTAAAGATCTGAAAGTTATACAAGTACAGACTTATTACAAATTGAACAATACGTGTATAAAGAAATTATTTCATAAGTAACTCACAAATCCGTAATGTAATCGTACAAAAATCATTTTCACATAAAATATTGCCACAATGAGACCATATGGATCGCACTGTCAAAAAGTTGTCAGGTCTTATGTAGAACCAAGCGCTTCCAACTCTACTCGCCCTTACGCTACAAGCTTTGTCTTCACAAACTCTACGCGTCAGTCAAAACATGTGGCTTGGCCGTTTCGCTACCGTTACATGGGCGTAAATGTGAAAAATTTATTAATTATTTATTACTTTGCTGTTATACAATATTCTTATTATATTATTATTACTCTTAATCCCGGTATCTATGGGTACGCGGACGTTAGCACTGTTGTGAAGAGTTACGTATCCAGCGCGCGAGCCAGTACGGCATAGAGCTGGGCTCTCAGAGAGGCGATGGTCAATCATATTAACCTGTCCTTACAGGCAGTCTCTGACTGGGGCGATGTCAATCTGATCAAGTTTAATGCGACTAAGACACAGGCATATCTATTCTCCGCTAAACGGAGTCGGTTCCACCTGTCTCCATCTTTTCAGCGTGTGTCCGTGCTGAAAGCTGACCACCTCAAGCTCTTTGGTATCATCTTAACGCCTACTCTCAACTTTGGTTCGTACATCGCATCGAAAGCCCAAGTTGCCTCAAAAAAGCTTGGTATTCTGGCAAAGGTGAGACAGTATTTCAGCCCGGGACAGTTGCTTAATCTTTATTAAGCACAAGGCCGTTCGTGCATGGAATAGGATGGATTCGCTAAATACCAACTGGAGATGCTTGAGCTGATAGAGAGGCGTGCCAAGAGGCTCTTAAATGACGATGATCTAGTAGGCAAAAATCTTCAGAGCCTCGCTCATCGCCGCAGAGTGGATAGTCTATCGGTCTTTTATCGGATACACTTTGGAGAGAGCTCTGCGGAATTGCACGAATTAATTCCGTCATCCCCGTTTTTCTATCGATAGTCGAGGCACATATACTAGGCATCGCCATATGGTGGACGTTCCACGTACCTGAATAAAGCGACTCGACTCGACATTCTTGATCCGCAAGGGACTGGAATATGCTTCTTCAAGAAAAGATTAAACAGGTACCTTCTAGGGAAGCGTGTTCCATCTTAGACCGTATCTTAGCTTACCGTCAGGCGAGATCGTGGCCAGAAATATATATTTTAAACGGCTAACCTCACGTTCATTGGTGTAGGTTCCATCTAGTTTCAGACCTATAATATGGGGTCAGTCATCAAGATGAGTTGGACAAGTTCACGGTCGCCTCACATCTCGAGAGTTTAGCCGTTTCAATCATTGACTTACTACTACTAATAAAAAAGTCAATGGTTTTAATGAATTAGTTAATTATGTCTCACGAAAGTTTCAATAATTTAATAATAATAATAAATATCACTGGACAAGTTACACGAATTGATCTAACCCCAAAGTAAGCAAATTATTTACTTGTAAACAAAGACTTCTATGTACTAAAGATACTAGACAAGGCATGCACCACGCAACTTTTGTTCAACTAAAGTGCAGCCCATGGACTGTACCTACATCAGAGCTCGTTTAATTTACTACGTAGTAAAGAAGCTATGCTAAGTAGAAGTTGTGTTCCATTTCGTTAGCACTTACTGCACCGCTGAAATAATAATAAGCAGCGTTGCAGCATATAATAGTGTGTAGTGTGTACTATGTGTAGTAATTTCCATGTATTTAATGGCCCTTACGCATTTCATTCAACGAGCTCTGACATAGGTGCAGTCAATGGACTGCATTTAGTGGAAAACAAGTGGCTCATGGCTGTTTAGCACCTTAGTAAATAGGAGTTTTTGATTTAAACCCTGATTTATGTCCGGTTCTTACATCAGTAAAACAACTTGTTTTATTTATGAATATCAATATTTTCTACGAGGCATGAGCTGAAATTGTTCCTATAAATGTCAAATTACTAAATGTCCAAACAGCTTGTGGCACGCCTCTTTATTATAAACTAGCTGGAGCGTGTAGCCCGCTGCATTATAAAAGTTTTTTGCGAATCCCACGGGATCATTAATTTTTTCGGGATAAAAAGTAGCATATGTGCTATTCCAGGTCATTATCAACCTGTGTGCTAAATTCCATTTGAAAATCTGTTCAGTAGGTTTTGCATGATTGAGCAACAAACATCCAAACATTCGCATTTATAATACGTAGGTCACAAATCACAATACCCTATCCATACTAATATTATAAATGCGAAAGTAACTCTGTCTGTCTGTCTGTCTGTCTGTCTGTTACGCTTTCACGGCCAAACCACTGAACCGATTTGGATAAAATTTGGTACAAATATACTTTGAGACCCAAGAAAGGACATAGGATAGTTCTTATCCCGGAAATCCCACGGGAACGGGAACTATGCGGGTTTTTATTTTAGATTTTTTTCCACGCGATCGAAGTCGCGGGCACAGCTAGTACACCTATAAGTTTTGCGTAACTTATAAAAACAACATGTTATAACCAAAATATTATGTTTATTGCTTTTCAAAATAATCTCCTTTACATTTTAAACATTTTTTCATGCGATCGAACCATTTTTAAAAACAGGAGGACCACAGATCTGAAGGCATGTTTTCTACGTGCTGATTGAACGCTATCACTGCCTCTTCGGGGTTGGTAAAAGTAAAACCTCTCATCAAATCTTTGATTTTGGGGAAAATACAGAAATCACAGGGTGCTAGGTCGGGGCTATGCGCAAGATGAGTGACGAGATGTACTTTTTCGGAAGCTAAAAATGACTTTTTTTTGTTGGCCGTGTGTGAAGAAGCGTTATCATGGTGTAGGAGAATGCGGCTTTTGGGTCGTCTTTCGCGATTTTTTTCTAACATCCTGGGTAAACAAATGGTAAAATACCACTAGGCATTAACACTCTTTTGATCTTCAGTGGAATTGTACAGATGGGACCCGTAGCCGAGAAAAAACGAGATCATTTTTGTACCAACGTTTTTCGCCTGTTTTACTTTTGTTGGCCTGTTCTCATTTTCAAACACCCATTCACAAGATTGCTGTTTTTTTTCGGGTTCAAAATAATAAATCCACGTTTCGTCTCCTGTGACAATGTCATAAACAGCATTAGAATGTCCGTGGTCGTACTTCAGTAGCATCTGTGAGCACCATTCCACGCGAACCCACTTCTGCTCCGCTGTCAGTTCATGAGGGATCCAACGACAACAAAGTTTCCGAACTTTCAATTCTTCGTGTAAAATTTTCTGAATTTGGCTCATATCAATCCCCAATAGTCCTCGAATTGTCTCATACGTAATCCGAGGGTTTTATTCAATTAACCGCTTAACAGTAGCTACATTATTTTCGTTGACGGCAGTTGACTTAATTCCATTTTCTTTGCGTACGTAGAACTTTGAAGTGTGATAAAAAAAACAATTGACAAATTATTTCCCGCCAATTGTTTCTTTTATTACTAAGAAGGTTGCAAAGTTTTAAAAATATAACATTCGAAATTCAAATGGTTCCGATTAGCTAGAAGTGCAAAACTTTTAGTGTGCCCCATGTGTTAATATAGATTAATAAAGATTGGTTGCATATCGTTACTGTTGCGAATGACTGACCGTTGATGACATGAACTCAGCAACAGTCTTGCCTGACACAAAAATCAAACATTGCATAAAATAATGTGTTTAAAAATATACTTTCGTAATAAATACAAATTGAATCAGCCTTTTTCTTTTTGAATCATGACAAAGGTTTTTTACGTGTTTAGTTGAAGGCTGACGCAGAGAATCGGAAAAACACAAATGAAATTTACAAAGATGAAAAACAAATATTATTAAACGTAATACGAAACTTCGTTTAATCATTTTAATGTTTTGTTTACACAAGCAAGGGCTTCTGCGTTTCATTTATCGAAATTATTTTGATTTGACTTTGACTGCAAGACGGCTGCGCGCCGAAAGCAGGAGTGCTACCGGGCCTGGGCTGCTGCATCGGCATCGTGTGATGAAAAAACCAGCGCTTTAAGAAAGGAGTATAATAACGCCTCGAGGTCCTTCAAAAGAGTCATCGCCAGGGCAAAATCGGAGCACATTGGCAGAATTGGTGAGAGATTAGTTCGCCTTCCTTCGGGCACCCGTGCGTTTTGGTCTCTCGCCAAGGCTGCCTTAGGGAATTTCTGTCAGCCGTCCCTTCCATCCCTGCACAGAGAAGATGATTCTCTGACCCACACCGCGAAGGAAAAGGCCGATCTCCTGGGCTCATTCTTTGCGGCTAACTCGACTCTGGATGATCAAGGAAACACACCGCCTACCATCCCGCAGTGTGATAGCAATATGTCTGAAATAAAATTCCATCAGTCGTCAGTGCGCGAAGCACTGTTTTCCTTGGACATCTATAAGTCATCTGGGCTGGATTGCATCTCTCCGATAGTGCTTAAAATATGTGCTCCAAAGTTGACACCAGTACTGACGCGTCTGTTCCAGCTCTCGTACTCACTTGGCGTAGTACCGAAAGACGGCCTTAGTGCACCCTATACCTAAAAAAGGTGATCGCTCGAATCCGTCAAACTATCGGCCGATAGCCATTACCTCCTTGTTCTCCAAAATCATGGAGAAGATAATTAACTGCCAGCTTTTGAAGTATTTAGAGGAGCACCAGCTGATTAATGACCGCCAGTACGGTTTCCGTCGCGGTCGATCGGCTGGTGATCTTCTAGTATGCCTTACACATCGCTGGGCGCAGGCAGTTGAGTCCAAGGGGGAGGCATTGGCTGTTAGTTTAGACATAGCGAAGGCCTTTGATAGGGTTTGGCACAGAGCGCTTCTTTCAAAGCTTCCTTCTTATGGGCTTCCCGGGAAATTATGCAAGTGGATCACCAGTTTTTTGGCTGATCGGAGCATCAAAGTCGTAGTCGACGGTGCGTGCTCCGACCTTAAATTTGTCAATGCTGGTGTTCCGCAAGACTGCGTGCTATCGCCTACACTGTTTATTCTGCACATCAATGACATGTTGCGAATTAGTAATATTCATTGCTATGCAGATGACAGTACTGGTGATGCTTTGTACTCCGGTCATAGCGGTATTTCTCGGGACCACGTCAATGAGAATCGGGACAAGCTAGTGTCTGAAATCGAGACTCAGCTCGAAAAAATCTCGGAATGGGGTCGACTCAACTTAGTCCAATTCAACCCCAGGAAGACAGCTGTGTGCGTTCACCGCTAAAAAGTCGGCCTTTGTCGTATCACCTCGCTTTGAGAGCACTCTCCTGACAACCTCAGCCAATATTGGAATTCTTGACGTTGACATATCGAACAACGTTCAGTTCTGTGATCATTTGGAAGAAAAGGTTAAATTAGCCTCAAAAAAGCTCGGTGTGCTCAGTAGAGCGAGACAGTACTTCCTACCTTCTCATCGCTTGCAACTTTACAAAGCGCAAATTCGCCCGCACATGGAGCACTGTTCTCATCTCAGGGCGGGAGCTCGGCAGTATCAGCTTCTTCCACTTGATCGCATTCAGCGTAGAGCGGTTCGAATCGTTGACGACCAAGCAATGTCCAATCGGCTTGACTCCTTGGCTTTACGCAGAGATGTAAGTTCGCTTAGCATCTTTTACCGCATTTATCATGGAGTGTTCCGACGAACTGTTTGGATTAACCCCTGCTGTTGAATTTCATCATCGGACATCGCGGCAAAACTCAAAGTTCCATCCTCATCACCTCGATGTCTGGAAATCCACAACTGTGCGATTCTCTAGGCACTCCTTACCACGCACTACTCCTCTGTGGAATCAATTACCGGCGGGGGTGTTTCCGAACGGATACGACTTAGGCACCTTCAAGAAAAGAGCATACTCCTTAAAAAGCCGGCAACGCAGCTGCAAGACCTCTGGTGATGTGGCTGTCCATAGGCGGCGGTAATCACTTACGATCAGGTGAGCCTCCTGCTCGTTTGCCCCTTTTTTCTATAAAAAAAAAAGAATATTTGTGATTGTATAAAATGAATAGGAAATTCCCCGTGTTGATCTGGGTACCTTCCGAATAATAGATTAACTGCCTTACTGCTACGAATCTCGTAAAAGGATGAGTTTGGAGTAGGGTCGACTAAATTTCGTCCAGTTTAACACAAATAACAAATATGACACAAGTTCACGCGATTTCCATTAAAAAATCACCCTTTTTCAATTTCAAAATACGTAAGAGCCTCAACCAATAATGACTATCTGTTTGTTTACTACATGTCTTAAGATATAAAAATAATATGGCGGTTTTAGTGGTGAGTAAACACATTCTGTGCCTCGGATGAGCACGCAAAGCTGTCGATTCTAGTAATCGTAAAAAAGAAGCAAACGTATTCTATTGGTAATTGGTGTATTCTGTCTATCCCGAGAGATTTCTTATCGATTTAGATAGAAATTTATTACGAGTAAAAGGAATTACTTAATGGCTCTATTATTTAGTTATTTTATTAGCAGTAAAATTTATATTATTAAAGCAAACAATTTTCCTGAACGTAAAACAATAGGCACCGCCAGGAAACACCGGAGTTATTTAATTTGGATTGTTGTAGAAGCTTGAATAGATGTAATTTGTAAAATCAACAGAAATGTTATTTGTTAAGGCG
This sequence comes from Apodemia mormo, assembly GCA_036924255.1. Taxonomy (NCBI): domain Eukaryota; kingdom Metazoa; phylum Arthropoda; class Insecta; order Lepidoptera; family Riodinidae; genus Apodemia; species Apodemia mormo. The sequence goes on from JAUPFN010000001.1 coordinate 12,217,626, forward strand.
ACCGTATAATAACAGGGAACTGATAAAATAATACAAGATATATCGTGATTTAGGCGTTTTAACCGTAAGGAAATTTCTCCCCGTGGTGATTAAGGAACATACGATTTGCTTAACTGCCAGGCGGAACGTAAAAGGAGAGCATATGTGTCTCTACTGTCGTCGTTCACTGCCTTCCCTAGTTTAGCTGCGCCGCTTAGGAAAGGTTTTAAAAGGGTTTAAGATGGCTTTACTTATACCACGAAGATAGAAAAAGCATTTACTAATTCCGCGATACCCCAATGCTCTCAATAATCTTTTTCTTCGTTAAATTATATTATTTTAAATCTCAGTCCATTTTCACATGACTAGCTACATCTGTCTTAATGTGTGTATATTAAGTTAGTCAATGTGTGTGTATATTACATTTTAGAACACATACGATAATAATTAAATAGGTTAATTTTTTTTCTGTCGAGATGCTTCATGACGAGGATAACAAATGCGGACAAAAGTAAAACTGGCTAATATTTACCTCCGCTCTTATTTTTCTCTAATAAAAAAAGTTCCTATTTATAAGAGAAATACATATCTTCATGCTCTATTCTGTAGAAATAATCAACAATTTTTTAACTTTCAGGTAATTTTTATACAGACAACTAAGATATTGATATTTTGCTACCCATATGGCAGGGGTCATATAGGAACTAACCCTCATAGCCGAAATACGATATACAAACATTATGGCGGCTGGAATGGGTAAGATTCTCAAGCCAGACGTAAAAGAAGCTTGCCATATATTTAGCATATGTGCCCTGATTTTGTACTAAATTCTATGTTAAATATGGTTACTGTATAACTATGACCTACTGTGGCATGTGGTCTGCCACTAAGGAAATAATAATATTGTACTTGAATCATTTGCTAATGAACACCCGACTTGTTTCGTCTAGACTAACGTCTAGCGCTTAGTGTATTATATGTTATTATATATATATATATATATATATATATATATATATATATATATATATATATATATATATATATATATGTTTACAAATAAATTAATAATTTAATTTCTCGTATACTGTTTACTCATCTTTCTAATTTAAAGATTAAACATAATTTTAGCATTTTGGTTGGATCGAAAAATGACGGTTGTCTACTTACATCAGGAGAGTCATTTGTTTATTTATAATCTTACTAGCGACCTGCCCGCGGTTTCACACGCGCAGCTTTTGTTCCCGTGGGAATATCGGAAAGGTTTATACACTTAAACCTTCCTCAAGAATCAATCTATCTATTTAAAAAAACGCATCAAAATCCGTTGCGTAGTTTTAAAGATTTAAGCATACATAGGGACATAAGGACATAGGGACAGACAGAGAAAGCGACTTTGTTTTATACTATGTAATGATGATATAGGAAAACATAAATAATATTTAAAACGCTGTTAAAAATTACTTTGCCTACATAGGTATTTTTGTAATATTTATTATTTGGTGAATTTTATCAAGTTATTGTTTGTATTTGGAAAGTATTTTTTGTATTTTCTTATATCATAACATTATAAATAATCAAGTGATTCTCCTGATGTAGAGAAACAACCGTCGTTTGTCGTCTTTTAGCTTGTATAGCGAGGATGTAATGTAACGGGTATCAGATTGACTGCTATCTTTTCTTCTAAGCCAGAGCAGGACTGTGGCATATACTAAAGCTATTGCGGCAGGAACGGACAAGACGGCAAGGTTTTGCAGAACTCTATCATGTACACTCTTCCAGTAGTCACAATGATTGTGACATGTTTGGACAATCGTTCATATTTTAGAAATTGTCTGGATGACGACAGATAGACTGTAATTGTATATAATGTTCTAACTTCTAAACCAAAATAGGGAAATTTTAAAAATGTAATTAAAAATATGCATTTTTTTAAAAATTATTTTAATTTTCTACCTTGTCATTAAATATTATCTATATATTAAAACGCGAAGGAAATACTTTGGACCCTTTTTTAAGACAACTGCGCTCACTGTGGAGTATGAAGTTTGGCATAGTTAAAGGTTACATTGCGGAGGACTGCAGAAACCTAATATTTATAAGTAAAATGAATTAGAAGTACATAAACTAATAAAAACTAAAAAACTAATAAAATTAAACATTAAACACATTACATTAATGTAATGTTACGTACTCGGGTTCGTAATTGTAAAAAAACACCACTTATATTAAATCCGTGTATTTAGTATACAAATACACAAGACAACACAACTCACTCACTATCACTGAACTACACAATAAAACAGTTCTCGCTTTGCACTGTTCACTTTAAGTATCGCTCTCGATCGCTTGATAAAAACTGCCTTGTGTTTGTCAACACCTCTCTATTTATAGTCAGGGTAAAGTCCTAGCTGGATCCAGAAAAATCTAAATGTATCAGGAAACAATGAATCACTTCTTATCGCAAACATGTTATGAGTCATAAATCCTAGTACACGTTACTTTCAACCTTATGCCTCATCCCACAAAGTCCATTACACACATAGTGGCATAGCCCAAGTCAACTATTTGTTTGTCAATAGGAGTAGCTATCTCTTTCTTTTATTTCTAGATAGTGAGCGCGCGCGCGCTCCAACTCTACACGCTTCTAGATTATTCGTAACATGTTAATACATGATAATATACACACATGCTTCACACATGTATACTATATTTTTTACGGCCAAAGTCAGTTGTCAAATTTAAAAAAGATTTTATTGTTTAGCCTATGATCGAATTTGAGCCACGGGCGATCGCTATATCTGGCACAGTCCTTTTATTCAGTATACTAGCTGTTGCACGCGACTTCGTCCGCGCGGACTTTGTTTACTCCGCTCCTACTGGTCGTAGCAAGATTTTATATAGCCTATAACCTTCCTCGATAAACAAGCTATCCAACTCAAAAATAATTGTTCAAATCGGTTCAGCAGTTTTCGAGATTAGCGCATACAACCAAACAAACACTAAAATTTTATGAGTATAGTTTTACAGAAAATTTATACAATTAATTCAGTATATTAACAGAAAATTTATACGACTCATTATCCCGCCCTGATCTAGCTCTTTTTAAAGATTAGGTAAATGCCTTATTCCCATCTATCTCGAAAATGGCGAAAGAATGATAAGCGTGTCACTTCCATGGCTTCTACTAAAGTGGCAGTAGGTACTGCATCGTCTCGCCTGGGTTTTGATACCTCCGCTTTACCTAATCATGCCGCAACAGCGTCGGAACCTGTTGCTGTCGTTTTCCAGTTTGGAGGATAAAGTTGTTGATAAACTTATGCAGTTTTTTAGTATTGCAGATTTCTACCGCACTAATCATAAAATAAATATCATCATCATTAATAAACGTTGGTGTTCTCAGGCGATGGTTATCCCTTTTACTGTCAAGATAACAATGTTATTTGTCAACTTAGTATCATTACGTGCGGTCCCCTGGCCAAGTAGGTAGAGTAAACCGATTGTCTGAAGACTTTTTGGTTCACCAGTTTGTCGGTTGGCGAGATGAGTGGTGATCCCCATCGCAGCATTTCACTAACCCAATAACAATTATCGACTATTTTTAGCCAACCAACCGAGACCAATGGCTTTATGTGCTCATTCAAGGCACGGGAGTTGTAAGACACCACCCGCCAGGCTCCGAGCTGCTACAGAAAATTTGGATTTTTAAAAACAAAACTCCAATAAATCTTAAACATACTTTTACCCGACGCGGGGATTGAACCGAGGAACTCACGAGTTGAGCCTCATAGGCTAACCCCTTGATAACGAGGCAGTCATGTCAACTTATAATTTAACAAAACAGTTATTAAAAAACTAGCGACTTTCCCGCGGCTTCACCCGCATAGCTTTTGTTCCCGTGGGAATATCGAAAAGGTTTATATACTAAAACTTTCCTCAAGAATCATTCTATCTATTAAAAGAAACTGTATCAAAATCCGTTGCGTAGTTTTAAGGGTTTAAGCATACATGGAGACAAAGGGACATAGTGACAGACAGAGAAATCGACTTTGTTTTATACTATGTAACGATAAGATTTCCTTAGTGTTGCGGACCGATAAAAACGACAAAAACATTTCTTGTGTGATTTTCTCACGTCAGTCATGTTTATGAAGGTAGCTTGGTCCAAGAAAACTCTTTATTTGGTAAGACATTCGCACCTCGTCACGGCATATTGCGCGACTAAATTGTCAAGGTTTTGTCCCGTTCGTTTCTATTTTAAGCGTCACAAGGTAACTTTCGGAACGTATTAAGTAGTAATAAATTTTGTTTTACCCTATCAAAGGTAAATTGAACAATAAATTGCCTAAAGTTCATAAAGAAAGAAAAATCATTACTCTTTTGTTAGACAACTAATTTGTAGAGGTTAGGAAAATTACTCGAATCTTCAATACACTGTTTATATTTTACATAATTCGACCGCCCCGTTAGTCGAGTGGCTAGCAACCATAACTGCGATGCTGATGTAGCTCAGGTTTGATTCCCAATAGAAGCAAACGTTTGTGTGATGGGCTATGTTTGTGTTTCTAGGTTAGGGTGTCTGTTAAATATATCAACACTAGAAAGCGTAATTGCTGTAAATAAAGAAAACACAACTTTACACCAGAGCCAAAAAACTTTTTAAATCTTAGAAAAAAAATCATAAATTTATATTTATTCGACCTAGAAACGTGATTTTTGGAGAGATAATTTATTTTATGTTTAGCTATGATTTGCCTATATTGGTTTCTACTGAAAGTTTTTTATTTGCATTTGAAATTGGGTTACGATAATTATAACTTTTTTTAAGACCTTGTAAACGTCGTAAATTGAACACATCAATGTATGGAATTACAAATTTTTAATCGTCTATGCTGTAACCGATATAGTTATTACCTCATTGTTACTTTAAAAAGTTGTAACCCAGTTAGTTTATTTTTTTTACTCAAATAAATTCGGCACTGAAAGTATTTTTCCATGATTTTAGATATTGTCTTTTATAAATTTATCTATCCCAAGTATGTTTTTCTTAGAAATATTTTTGATAACATATTTGTAAATTTAAATATTTTAGGCCCTTTTATCTTGACTTCAATTTATTTTTTCTTTATGTCAACTTTTTATGAAAGGTTTCTACTATTTTTCTTTATAATTATTTATTTAAAAATACATATAATAACATATGTTAAAAATGGTTGCAATGGTAATGGATTCAGTAGCTGTTCCTCAACCAAAAACTTTTCGCTCTTACATATAACTTCTGTGTACTGTAAAAAAACAAAGGTAAAACAATCATTAAAGAAAACAAACTCTATTTATAATAAAAACAAAAGCTTTACAAAATTAATGTTGTAATAAGCACTTGGAAGAAACATCAAGGAGACTGGAAAAATCTGAACAGTTGCAGTTTGTTACGAACTTTCTACGTAATTGTTGTTCAAAACAATTTATGCAACAACACAACAGTGTATCTACTATCTGTGGTCACTCTTTGCGGTGCACTAACTTTTAATTGTTCTTTAACTCAATAAACTGGCACTCTAACGTACAACTGAGAGTACTTGAAGATTGAAGGATTTCTAAAACTTTTAGGTAAAATTAAAACATATGGAAGTGGTAAAGTATAATAACTCTTTTAACCAATTTTAAAAAGAAGAAGTTTCAAGATTCCCTGCATGCATTTTTTATCTTTGTTTACTCGTATCGTATAGCGTTATTTATTTTTTCGAAAATAGTATATTTTAATTTTATGGAAATATATTTAAACTGTCTTAGGATACGTTCTATTCAAACGACCCAAAATAGATTATAAAATAATTTGAATATAACAACGTATGTATCATAGTTAATTTGCATTTCGATGTGAAGGAATCTAACAGCCTTATTAATAAACATGGTCGAGATTTACGGCGCAGATAACTCATATTAATGTGTAAAAAATCGTCATATATGTATTATAAACAGTGGTTCGGTAGAAAATCGACATATTATGTATTATAAACAGTGATTTTTTTTTGATTAATAACAAGCTGAATTTTTGTGAATAACTTCGTTTTGTCGAGACGCCCATTTTTTCTATCTTCGAAAAATCTCGAATCGGGTAACTAATAAAGATAAATAAAAAGAAAACTTTATACCGTCGGACTAAGAAAAGTTTCCACTTTACGTATAGGAAAAAGTAGCTATTGAATTATAATAATAATTAACAAGCTGATGTGAAAAAATTAAGTTGATTTTAAATTGATTAATATGAATTTAAAAATCTCATAATTTCGAATCTTTTGCGTAGAGGACTCGTCAGAAAAACTAGTGAATGTGTAGGATAAAACTTTTTTCGTGTTTTTTATAAAATAATTAAGCGATTAAGGCAAAAAATACACTTGTTATTAATAAAATATTTTTCCTTCACCGAATTAAAATGTTATTTATTTACTCGATTCGAGATTTTTCGAAGTTAGAAGATTTGCGTCTCATCCAAACGAAGCTATTCACAAAAATTCAGCTTATTATTAATCAAAAAAAGTTTGTCCCTAGGACCACGGTCTATTAAGCTGACATAATCATTTAGGTACGCTTTGTCTAATTGGTTCTATGGTTTAATTGTATACTGTCTTATTGGTTCTATCGTATAATAAGACTATAAAAGAGTTAGTATAACTTACAAATACATAGGTATGACGACCTGACGAAACTTTTAACTTATAAGTTCAAAAAACATGCATAAGTATACATGTGTGTACATTATCATGTATGTCACATGAATGTAGTGTGTGTTATGTTTGTTTTTATCACGAAATGAAGAAAACAAGGGGAAGTGAAGAGTGGGCGTGCCGCGTGCGTCACTATTATGCGCTTTTACTCTAAATTGCCTTAGTGATACTTACCATGTCATTAGGAGATAGTCGTCGTGCGAAAATCTATTATACAATGAATTATGCCGTATTGTGCCATCCTTGAATGCAGAAATGATAGTAGAATACAGATGATTAAAAATGGAGATATTTCATATCATTCGAAAGTACAATTTTCATTTTATTTTAATTAAATTCCTGATTTAATATAATCTCTAATGATATAATAGAAAGTCAAGCTAAAATCAGCCGTACACCTTACATATAAAGTTCATTTTAGGTTGACCTAATTTTTCTAGAAAGATATACGTAATGTCAGTCATTACGTATATCGTTCTAGAAAGTTCTCTACTCAAATATGATCAACTGAAAACTACGGAAAAATCAATACTGCCATCTATTGTAGAATAGCGAAACTATTACGATCTTAAGTTTCACTATTGTACAAATAGATGAGTCTATTTTGAATAGACTACAAAAGGACGTAAATACTCTTTTTTTTTGTAGCAAAATAAAATTTATTGTAACGCAGTTTGGTATATTTTTAAATGTTCTGTTTGTGTGTTTCGGATTATTGTTGTTTAAAATGAAAACGACCAATGAAACAATGTTTGCATTAGTAGTTTATATGCAATAATGCTTATTTTATGTGTGAGTGTGGCGATCGCGGTCCTGATACAAATGTTTGTACTTGCCAATTCCGTTGTTTTCTTTATTTCGTGGTTTTTATTAATTTAATGTATTTTAAATGCATTTAATTTAAAAATTTTAGTTTTCTTCAGTCGTCAGCAATGTTTTTAACAGTGCCAATTTTCATATTTCAACGTTCGTGTAATTGTCTTAAAATGGGGTACAAAGTTTCGCCCTTCACGTATTAACATATAGATCGGATTAATCTCTAAGCTGCAATGTGGGTTATTTATATTTGATACTGAGGTCCACACAGCTCTCTTAATTGCACTGTGGCTAATTCGATAGATTATAATATAATGTTCTAGTATCAATCAAGTATTAGCTAATACACAATAAACGTCACTGTAACTAATCATCAAACCCCAATTCGCTTAAAAATTGCGACACAAGAAAAAATATATCATAAGATAGCAAACAGCTCTTCTGATGGAAAGAGACAACCATCACTTTATAGGCATCAAAGATGTTAATGGTGAATTGCTATCTGTGTAAAGGGATGGTAAGGGTACATGCATAAGTTTACTGGCTACATTACCCTTCAAATCGGAACACGACAAATACAAGTGAAATATATTGCGGCATATAATAAGTGAAATATATATTAAGGCAGGAATAGGTACAGCGGTGTTACCAGACCGAGACATTGCTGAACTCTACCTACCACAGGGCGATGGTTCGTCTCTTCACCAGGAGAGCCATCTGCTTGATTGCTACGTCTGCTACTGTCTTATAATAAAAAAAAAACACAAACAAAACGTAATGAGTGAATTGGTGAATGAGACGAATGTAGGATTTGCCCACTTAGGATATGCAACGCGAGAAAATTTTATCAACTCATATAGGTACACGTTGTTGATGGCTTACTTCTAATTAATATGGTTGCATGAATAAATGCGAAAATGTAGCGTTTTACCAACTTAGGATATGCAACGCGAGAAAATTTTATCCACTCGTAAACACGTTGTTAAAGGCATTCTTCTAATTGGTGTAGTTGCACTCATTAATTTTATTATCATTCTTATTTTTTTTTATATCATAAGATAGGAAACAAGCAGATGGGTCTCCTGATAGAGAGTCATCCATCGTTTATAGACACCAAAGTTGTTAATGGTGCATTAATATCTCATGGCGAGGGCTAATGCCATATGCATTAGTTTTCCGGCTACCTTACCGTCCAGACTGTAACACGACGACGGTGACAAGCACTGACGCTATTGTGGAAGGAATAGGTAAGACGGTGATACCAGATCCGGGCGAGACAATGCAGAACTCTACCACCTAGTAGTATCTGTCTCAATGTCGCCTACAATCGTCAATCAACACAATACTTCAACTCCTGGTTATCCGGGATGGGAAAATATCTATAGTGGATGGTACCCGCGTAAATCAGTCTATTATAGCAGTTCAAGCAATCTACAAACGCTACAAAAAAAAATAGTAAAAAATAATAAAATTTACTATTGACGAGTATTGACGCTATTGTGGCACAAACAGGTAAGGAGATGGTAACATATACCCGGGTGAGACATTGCGGATCTCTCACCTAGCAGTCACGATGGTAGTAAAACGTACCTAAAGCTAATGGTTCATATGGTGGCCATGGACTGGCAGAATATCAGAAGGTCTATTATTCAAAAAAGGCTCAGAACACCACGTGGGTTAATTAATAAGTATCTTCACGCCCTTATCCCTGAAGATGTAGGCAGAGGTACAACCAGTGCACCCACGATTAGCCGAAGATACTTAGTCCCACAATATGATAGGTGGCTAGCCTATCGCCAACAGGGCACTTTCTAATCCCGTGAAACGTTGTTTTTATCAGAAAACTGAAAAAAAACATTTTTTTAATTGCCCGAGGTCTCAGGTGGTCAACGCCCGCACCGGACCACTAGACCACAGCGACTATAAGGCTCCCCATGACCCACAATAACATTGCGCAATACTTTTATTGTGCAATAATATTGAATACCCACTTTGACTCCAAACGTTCAATAAATTCACTCAATAAAATTGACAAACCAGTATGATCAATATTTTCGAGCGAGCAACATGGCTGACGGCGAAGTTTTGGTGGTAATCATGCTGGTGATTTTGTTAAATAAATCACTATACAATTCTATATACTCAAGTAAAAACTCTCGTTCTTTATCTTTTGCAGCATTTTTGCTTGCCATTTTGCTTAAATTTACGACACAACCATATACTAAACACCGTAACTGACCGAACGTGACCGCTCCAAACTCTAAAGTGAAAAATATTGTGCAATATTAAGCCTACACCGTGCAAGAATAACATATTGCGCAATAAAAATAAAACCCGCTCAAACTTCGTTCAATCATTGTGCAATCTTAAATATTAACCCTTAACGGTCAAGAATATTACCTACACAATACGTAACATTGCGCAATATTATTGTAGGTCTACCTAAATAGGTTAATTTATAAATGTCACTCTGCCTTGATTTTTTTTTTTAATATTAAACTTGCATCTACAGTGATTTATGCAGTTATAAAATTCCAAAACACGACGGAAGATTGAAATAATATGAAAACGTGACTATGAATGATTACCATTAATAACACTGTAGCAACCAGCTATTTGAAAAGGTTTTATAATATATTTAGCTGTTTATAATGTTAACTTTATTTACTGAATACTCAATTTTGCTTCTTATATAACTAACGCTTACGGGTCATACTCGAGTCATCTAGACTTTTATACTGGCTGACCCACGCAGTTTGTCATCGATATAGTTTTTTATACAAACTTTCGTCCCTAATTTCAACTCGTCCCTAATATCGTCCCTAATTTTCGTCGAGTTGGTCCCGGCCTCCTTTGTAGAATAGGCCAATTACTGCCGTTCCGCCAGGCACGTCGTAAAAGGCGACCGATTGGCTATCGAGTCACTACCATCGTGGCTACTAGGTGGTAGAGTTCTGCATTGTCTCACCTGGGTCTAGTACCACCGCCTTACCTATTCCTGCCGTAATAGCGTCAGTGCTTGTCGCTGTCGTGTTCCGGTTTGGAGGGTAAGGTAGCCGGTAAACTTATGCATGTGGCATTAGACCTCGCCACAAGATAGCCACGAACCATTAACATCTTTGGTGTCTATAGGCGATGGTTGACTCTTACCATCAGGAAACCCATCTGCTTGTTTGCTATCTTATGATATAAATAAATAATAAATAAAATAAATCTCAACTCCACAGGAGTTTATTTTTGAAAAATGAAGTAGCTTATGTTTGACCCTTTAACTTTTTCTTGGATTTCTTGCGAAATCTCCTTGCGAAACTTCTTCAAAATCGGCTCAGCGATTTAGCCGTGAAAGCATAACAGACGGACATACAGACATATTTTCGCATTTATAATATTAGTATGGATACACGAAAATATGGATCAATCTTGTAAATTTCATCTGTAACGATGAACTTATTTAACTAGTGTATACTATTGTATGTATTTATATCTAGCGATCAGTACAATCGACGGAATCGATCACAAAGCAAAGTAAAATTTCGAGAGTAATCGACACTGGCTTATAGTGCGCGCGGAACTAGTTGGCCGCGCCATACGTAATACGTAATACGTAAGGCGCGGCCAACTAGTTCCGTGCGCACTATAGTTGTTTAGAGCGACCCGGCTAGAGGAAAAGTCGCAGGATCAAGTCCTGGCGTGTCGAAATTTTTCATTTTTCACTAGGCAAAAGCTTAGCGGTATATGAAGTTACTATATGATGGTCTAAATTACTACACTGTTCGGGACATTCGGGAACACCGGGGACACGTTGCACGTGGCCACGTGGTTTTTGTTCCCAGACGAATATCTCGATGGGGGTTGGTCGTAGGGGGGTAAGTAGGGTATCAATAAAAAGGTCTTGTCACGGGCTAGAGCGCGATATAAAAATATACATAGCTTACCGCTCTAGTTTGCCCGTCGCACGCGTCCAAATGTTTAATTTGTCACTTTCCTGCGGTTTTTCCTTGTTTTTCACTGAAAATTTTAGCCGCGCTCAATTTTAATTTACACCACCACTTTCTTGACTTCTTTACGCGTCTTTTGATGTATCACACTTGTTTTGTTTCAGTTTATTTAGCGTTTTAAACTGGCGGGAGGCCTTTTCTCGACACTTTGACGACGGTACGGTTTGTTCACGGGCCGACCGGGACTCCCCTGCCATACATTAGCCTATATTTCATCCCGGATTTTCAACTATTGTCCTCCAATTGTCAATTCCTTGTCCAAACTTCATAAAATTAAAATTGGTTGATTACTTTAGCCTTGAAAGCGTAATAAACAAACTCACTTTCACATTTATAATAAGTTAGTTTATAATAAGTTAGGTTATAGGATTACTGGAATTTTTATTTACGTTCGTTGTTTTGTTATGATTATATTTAAAAACTACTGGTCGATTTAAAAAATCTTTTAGCAGTAGTAAATGGTTTACTACTACATAAAAGAGAGAGCTTTTTTCTAAGAAAGATAAAGGATCTTTACTATAATGTAATAATATATGTAAAGTTGAAGAATTAACTATAACATCCTTAAACGAGTGCACTGTAGAAGTATAAAGCGATACGGCTCCCTTTCGATCAGGACAGTCATCTACTTGCTTGCTATTCTATAATAAAAACATATTATGAATTTTAAAATATTAACAATAGAAAAGAGGTGAAAACATCGGATGTAGTTCTTGTTATAATACCCTACAGCTTGTAGTGACTGCCACTAAGGTGCTGGAATGGAGTGGCAAAATGTATGAATAATTTAACAACCCTTTAGCCCTTTATTATATATTAATAAGTTTGTCCTTATGAAACGCGAGCGAAGCCCCGTTGATAACCAGCATAATTCAATAAAATCGTTTGTAACGACTTACTATCAACGTACAACACAAAATACAAAGTATAAGCAAAATATATCTGTTAAAAATAGTTGAAATTAAAATAGTTTTTCATAAATTTTCCCAATGTTGGTCCGCCTTTGAAGAATAGGCCGACTCCCGTTCTGCTTGGCAGGATGTTCAGTCACTACCATCGTGGCTACTAGCGTGTAGAGATCTGCATTGTCTCTCCCGGGTTTGGTACCACTGCATTACCTATTCCTGCCGAAATAGCGTCAATTCTTGTCATTGTCGTGTTCCGCTTTGGAGGGTATGCATTAGACCTCACCACAAGATAGCAACAAAACTTTAACATCTTAGGCGATGGTTGACTCTTTCTATCAGGAGACCCATACGCTTGTTTGCTATCCTGTAATATAAAAAATGTACAATTTGTCAGTTGCTTGTAAAGTATTTTATGATATAAAGAAATATCGATTCAAATCAAATTCAAAAGAGATCAAATCGGTTTTAAACCAAGGTTAAATTTGAACTGAGTGTAATTGGGAGCAACAGCTAGTCTCGATACAATATTTTAATTTATTAGCCGCTAACTGATATATATTGGTTTCTGGTGTCAAGTAATTGCGTGTCGCCTAAATAATTTATTGCTTGGAGCTTAAACTAATAAATCAAGGTAAAGATAATTCTATAAAAAATACCATCACGCAAAGATTTTCCTCGTTTTGATCCGGGCTCTCTTTGAATAGTAGACTATCTGCCATTCTGCCATGCAGTTCGTAAAAGGCGAACATAGGTATTATAATGACTGTTAGGTGATGAATTTCGTAACGTCTCGCTTGGGTATATGGTACTGTAACACCTTTATGGTGTTACATACGAACTGGCCATTTTGTCGACTTTCAAATGTAGAACTGTTTAGTATGTAGAGAAAGAATAAATTGTTTTTAGAATAAGGGAGTATCTTTTAAGATTTGACGTAAGTTAGACGTCTCTGAAAATAAACGAAGATATATACGAAAAGTCTAATTTCTTGAAGAATCCCAAAAGGTCCTGCTACTAATTAGTACCTCGCGCAGCCAAGCGAGTACCAAGAAGGTTCCCTGAATAAAAAAGGGATATCGTCCCCAAAGTAACACGTCCGGCTGAATAGTCGCTGGGCGGCGTTACAAATTGGTGGAGGCGCCGTGTAGTCGCGGTGTGCAGTTGCTGTGGGAAGTTGCTGTGTGAAGTCGCTGCGGGAAGTCGCTGCGGGAAGTCGCTGTGTGAAGTGGCTACGGAAGTCCCCACGTTCAGGCGCTACGCGCAATCACCACGCTAGAAAAAACCAGGAAAGCTAAGTACTGTGGTCAGAAGGTAAGAGTTAAGATGGAGGCCATCAAGCGCTTCAACGGAACGCAAAACTTGGCGTTCGCTGAGTTTATTAAAGATTTCAAAACGGTCGCGGCGATAAATAAATGGGACATGGAGAGCCTACCGTTACTTCTGGGACTATATCTCGACGGTCCGGCATTAGCATTTTATAAAATGATATATACCGACACGGCCAATTTCGATGAATTATGTAGAAAAATTGAAAACGAATTCCCCGTTTCAATAAATTATGTGGAACGATTTTATGTATCTAAGCAAGGCCGTGATGAGGAACTACTAACCTATTTTTACAGGCTCAGCGACACCGCAGCCAAAGCTGAAATTTCAGACGTAATTTTTGTAAAACAATTCATCAAAACGATGTTACCCTCGCTAAAAGAAAAACTGGGGATGAGAGTGTATTCGTCACGAGAAGAATTACGAAACACAATCATTCAATACAACGAGGTCTTTGGGGGTCAATTGAGAGCGAGTAACCTTCCTTTACAACCGCCAATGGGGGTACAACAGAAGGTGAAATTCAGGGAGGAACCAGACATCCTGCCCAATACGCCCATACGCTCACAGGCAGAACATCCACAGCCATCGGAAGTTTTTCACACGCCCCGGTATAATTTAAGGCCGAGACATTATGAAAGAACGGCCTCAAACACACGTAATGATTTCAGACGCAGCCCGATGTCACCGAAACACCCAAACGTACAGGGACGCCGCCAAAGAAATGAAACGTGGGAGATGAGAGCTGCGTCCCAAACAGATGAAGATCACCCGACGGAAAGCAAAGGTTTGTCCAGTCCATTTATACAGGTCATTATTAAGGGTCATTCGTGTTCGGCGTTAATCGATACGGGAGCAGATATATCGTGCATGTCAAATGATCTCGCGGAACATCTAAAAATAACATTCAAAGATGATGCACCCAATAGGCATTTTGTAAAATCGCTAGGAGGATCGTTACTAAATGTGATAGGAAAGACGTGTGTAAATTTGATGATAGATAACAGTATTTTTGCGAATGAAATGTTAATAATAGAGAATATTAAAACTAAACTTATATTAGGTCGAGATTTTCTGAAAAAATATGATGCTGTAATAGACTTTTCAAAGAATTGCATATGTCTTAAACAGCGTTGCTATGTAGATTTCATTAATACCTCATTGCTACGAAACAATGATGATCGTTCCAGTATGGACGGCTACCATAGAAACGTTATAAATATTAATGTCACTGATGTAAATAAATCATATAATTTGTTAAAAACAGATTACATGTATTATGTGAATTATGTAGAGAAAAATGAGGATAAATTATATCCGCACGTAAATTCTAACAATGAATGCGAAATGGATGAAATTAACATTAATCCGGAATTATGTAAAAAGCAAAAGAATATGTTACGAAATCTGTTTAGTAAGTATAGGAAATGTTTCGCATTTAGGCCCACAGAATTAGGTAGGTGTAAACTAACAGAAGTAGAAATAAAAACGGTAGACCAGGTAGCAGTACACCACCCGCCATATCGTGTTTCACCTAAGCAACTGGAAATAATCAATACACAAGTGAGAGAAATGTTAGACAACGGTGTCATTCGCGAATCTAAAAGCTCTTATGCTTCCCCAGTAGTGTTGGTGCGGAAGAATGATAATACATGGAGATTCTGTGTGGACTATCGTAAGTTGAATAAAAAGGTGGTGACAGATAGCTATCCATTGCCTATTATAGAGGACATTTTAATATATCTGTCAGGTGCCCACTATTTCGCTGATTTAGATTTAAATTCTGGCTATTGGCAACTTATGATTTCGGAAAGTGATAGGCATAAAACGGCATTTATCACACCGTCAGGATTGTATGAGTTTAACGTGTTACCTTTTGGCTTAAAAACAAGTCAAGCAGTATTTCAGCGTACAATGGATAAGGTGTTAGGGGATATTAAATACAAGAATGCCATCTGTTATGTTGATAATATATTAATATGGGGGAAAACTTTCACAGAATTTAAGGAAGCATTAGAAAAGGTGTTAATGCGCCTTAAGGAAGCGAACCTTACGCTTAAACCAAATAAATGTAGTTTTGGGTATGGAAAGATTAGTGTGTTAGGGCATGAGATTTCGGGGGATGGTATTCGACCAGATAGCAGGAAATTAAAGGCGATAAAAGAAATGCCTGCACCTACAAATGCAAAACAGGTAAAATCGGTACTGGGAGTATTCTCCTATTACCGTAAGTTCATTGATAATTTTGCCAAAATTGCTCTACCCTTAACAAAATTACTAAAGAAGGGGTCGAAGTTTTGTTGGTCCTCGGAACATCAAAACGCGTTTTCCATTATCATAGATCGAATGTGTACCCCACCTATTTTAAGTCATTATTCTAGTGATAAGGATGTTTTAACTAGGTTGTATATAGATGCTAGTGGAGAAGCTCTGGGATGTTGTTTAATGCAGGGAAAAATAGAGATGCATCCGATATCGTATGCGCCGAGGAAGTTGAGTGAGGCAGAAAAGAAATATTCCACTACTGAGAAAGAATGTTTAGGTCTAGTGTGGGCGTTAAATTATTTTAAGCATTTTCTATGGGGATTGAAGTTCCAAGTCGTAACCGATCACAAGGCGTTATGTTGGCTTAGAGATAAGAAGGATATGAATGGAAGGTTGGCGAGATGGTCACTGAGCATACAAGCATATGATTTCGATATTGTGCATTGTACAGGCAGAGAGAATGTAGTTGCCGATTTTTTAAGTAGAAACCCGTTGAGTGTGGAGAGTACAGCTGAGAACGCTCAGAAAGAACAAGAGGATGGTTTGGAAGTATATAAGTTAGAGGTAATTAAGGTCCAAGAAGAGCAAGGGATGGATGAGTCATGTAGGCGTTGGTTATCCCGAGTAAGGATGAGCAATACCGGAATATATAAGGGGTATATTTTGAAAGAAGGGGTTTTGTGTAAGAGAGTAAAGCGTGGACATGTTATGAAAGATCTTGTAGTTATACCAAAGGGTTTGTTATGTGAGACCTTACAGGAACTGCATGACGACCCATGGTCAGGGGGTCACTTGGGTTTGGCAAAAACGTTGTGTAAATTCCGAAACAGTTATTATTGCGAGAATGCTGAGAGGGAGATTGAGAAGTATGTAAAAACCTGTAGGTCGTGTCAAGAGAGAAAAAAGGTCAAACAAGTGGCTGAATTACAACCTATAACTGTGACCCATATGATGCAAAAGGTAGGAATCGATATTTTAGGGCCTTTTAGAAAATCTTTAAATGGAAATAAATATATTATAGTATGTGTTGAATATGTGGCGAAGTATGCGATATGTAAAGCGGTACAAAGAGTTACGGCAGAGAAAGTGAGTGAATTTCTGATTGAGGAGGTGTTTTGTAGATACGGAGGTGTTAAGGAAGTAATTTCTGATAGGGGAGCAGTGTTCACGTCACACCTAGTAAAAGAGACTGTGAATCGATTTGGGGCAAAGTCGCGATTTAGTACGGCGTTTAGGCCAGAAACGAACGGGTTAGTAGAGCGGTTCAATAAAACGCTGGTTCAAATGTTATCGATGTATGTTGCCAGGGACCAACGAGACTGGTGTAGATTTGTGCCACTAGTATGTCATGCATATAACACTAGCAAACAATCAACCACTAAAGTTTCACCGTATATGATGATGTACGTTAGGGAACCGATATTCCAAAGCGACATGGGGGTAAATAAGGATAGTCAAAGCCGAGAAGTAAATTATGCCGAGAGACATAATTTACAAGGTGCGTTAGTTCGGAAGGCAGTACAAAACATTAGGAGGGCACAAGTTAGGCAAAAGAGATATTTTGACAAAAGGGCTAAAGTAAAGGACTTTTCACCGGGACAATTAGTATTAGTTTATACACCAAGACGGGTGGACAATAGGAGTTTGAAATTATGTAGGTTGTATAAAGGGCCGTACAGAATAGTGGAAAGAATATCTAATGTAAATTATGTAATTACGAAGTTAGGCAATAGGAGATATAGAGATATTGTACATATAAATAGGTTGAAAGCATTTCATGTACGTATGTAAATAGTATATAGTGTACTTATAGTCAATCATTGTAATAAATAATTGTTACATGTTAGACCATTACTGTTGTTTGGACTTATATATGAGAATACTAATACTTGTATTTGTTTCATGTAATATGACGGGGCTCAACCAATGCTGTGATGATGGACCGAAGCTAAAAGAAAAAAGATGACCAAAAGAATATTAAATGAAGAAATGTCATATTTCATGTATTCCTCTCAAGTTCTTCTATTTAATAATAAACTTATGAATACAATGTATACTAGGGGCAGAGCCGCCTTAGTATGAAGTCGTAAGAGTCAGTATAGGTTAAGGGTTGAAAGTCTTTTGAAGGAGAGTTCAACGTTGTAGTACGACATAGTCGACACAAAGGATATCTGTATAGGATATACATGAACTCGGATAGTTATGGGAGAAATTATAATGATGGTATTAATATGATTCATAGTAAGGAATATTTATGATCGTGGTATGTATATATTGGGGCGAGCTCGATGTTGAGAGGAAGTAATACTTCAATCTTTTTTCTTTTGGTCCACCAGAGAAAAGAAGTTTGAATTGTTATGCCTTTCCATCTCTTATCATCTCTTATACAGCTAGAGCCCTTCAGGCTAAAGGGTAATAAAATAAAAAAATGTTTGCGGTAGGATAGGTTAGGTGAAGGGACTGTGGTCTGTCTTTTAGAGGGGTTTTGGGAGACCAAAGTTTGTGCCATGGTGTGGTGGTAATGAACAGAACCACACATGGGGCAAACTATCTTTTAGGAAAAGACAGTCCCACCAAAATGTACCTTCCCCTCGTAGGTAGGGCAATCAGGATAGGGATAGGTAGGCCATATGAAGGGAGACAAATGCCCCACCAGTTTCAGCTGCTCCCACCTTGGGGGGTAGCTGATGTAACACCTTTATGGTGTTACATACGAACTGGCCATTTTGTCGACTTTCAAATGTAGAACTGTTTAGTATGTAGAGAAAGAATAAATTGTTTTTAGAATAAGGGAGTATCTTTTAAGATTTGACGTAAGTTAGACGTCTCTGAAAATAAACGAAGATATATACGAAAAGTCTAATTTCTTGAAGAATCCAAAAGGTCCTGCTACTAATTAGTACCTCGCGCAGCCAAGCGAGTACCAAGAAGGTTCCCTGAATAAAAAAGGGATATCGTCCCCAAAGTAACACGTCCGGCTGAATAATCGCTGGGCGGCGTTACAGTACTACCTCCTTACATATTCCTGCCGTAATAAGGTCAATGCTTGTCATTGTTGTGTTTCGGTTTGTAGGGTAAGATAGCCGTTAAAGTTACGCACGTAGCAATGCCATTTACACATGAATAGCAACGCATTATTAACATCTTAGGTGTGTATAGGCGATGGTTTCTTTTTCCATCAAGAGAGCCATTTGCTCGTTTGCTATCTATTCATATAAAAATATAGACTAATTTGCATCTAGTGGTCCCACGATGTGACCTGTGGTCAATATATAGACAAATTGGGCACATATTCAATTAAGGCGAAGTTGTGTTTTTCAGAAAACCTTTTTTTATGTTAGCAAACAAGTAGATGGCTCTTCTGATGGAAAAAGAATCCATCGTTTATAGACAACAAAGATGTTAATGATGTGTTGCTATCCGTATGGCGGGATGGCAATGTCACATGCATAAGTCTGCCGGCTGGCTTACTCTACAAACCGGAACACGACACTGACAATTATTAACGCAATTGAGGCAGGAATAGGTAAGGCGGTGCTACCGAAATACCCGGGCGAGTCGTTGCGCAACTCTACCACTTAGTAGTTACGATAGTAATGACACGTTTCGCCATTCGGTCGCATTTTACAACCTGCCTGGCAGAACGGCAGTTGGTCTATTCTTCAAAGGAGCCTGGACCAACACTTTGGCACCTGCAAAACACATACAGGATTAATTGCTGAGTGAAGGATTCGAGCTCAGGACCTCAGTATCTCAGAGGCCGGCCGGTACTTTTCCGCCTGCTTTCTCTTTAATTATTGAGCCATCGCTATAGTGTTATTATAATTTCCCGTCCGTCTGTCTATTAGCAACATAGTTTAGAATCTATTAATATAAAAATCCGTTATATAGCATATAATTAGGGCGAGCGAAGCGAGCCCTACACTAGGCCACTTTCTATGCACTTTTGTGGTACATTTTACTCAAAAATTATCGGACTTTTAGGTTTGTGCTTCGACGTAGTAATTTAAATTCATGTCTAGATATGTTATCTACCATAAAAATAGAGAGAGGGAGAGGGAGAGGGTGGGGGCGGGGGAGGAAGAAGGAGAGGGAGAGGGGGAGGAAGAGGGAGAGGGGGAGGGAGTGAGGGAGGGAGGGAGAGGGAGAGGGAGAGGGAGGGAGAGAGG